>OZ007558.1:13510416-14855393 GCA_963931855.1 Philhelius festivus
TCCGAATGAAATGACAAACCTTAGTGAATATTTTGAGAGCTGGATGTCATTGGTAACTTTTACAGTTGCTAAAACATAACAATTGGAAAAATTTTCATTGCTATCTGATCTCACTATAGCAATGAAAACGTGATTTTTTATTCATTTGTATTCTTAAATAAAGCTTGTCATTTTCTTGAATCTTGGGGTCTTATGGTCAGTCCATCAGTCATTAAGTTACTTTTCTTGTTTTGTTAAACGGTATTCTCTCATCACTGACTTCAGTCATATTCGTAAGATATTTTTACTCGTTCAATACTCGTTTATACTTCTTGCAGAAAGGCGAATTTTGAATTTGAATTTTCTTTCTGTATGCATAACTCAAAAAAACTGATCTTTGAAAGGAAGTTGGACGACTTAGCTGCTTATTGTTGCCAGTGCGTTCGGCAAAAATGTGTTACACGTTGTTCTTCTTCTGGAGAAAGTTGTTTCCAATTTGGAACATATTGATTAATTTATTTATCTTTTCAAACAGAGCTACAAGCTTTTTCATCCAGACAACGGAAATAATTATTAAATATTTAGGTTCTGTCTACCAAAGTTTAAACCAAGTAATACATTTTTACCTAGAAAATCTCCGATTAAAACCATTTTAAAATGTTAAAATGGTCCCTTAAAACTATAATTTGACCTATAAAAAGTTATGTTAAAAAGAAATACACGAAATATGTTTATGATATCTCTCACAGAAATAATTTCAAAATATGCTCTTTTACTTGAATATATCCAGTGTTTTGAAAAGTTCAAGTTCTCCAGTATATCAGTGCTTTGTAAAAGTTCAAGTTGAGTTTTCTTCGGACATAGTGGTAGCACCTGTTCTATCCGACAAAATTTTTAAGACTATTATGTCAGCTTTATCATTCTGACGGCCAGTCACATGAAAAAAGTGCTCATTGAATTCCCAACACAGACACTTCGAATTATAAGAGGGGCAATCAATATTCCATTGCAGAATTTCAGCTGGCAAAGCTCATGGAGTGAAAGATAAATAACAGCAAGTGGAGTAACCAAAGCATTAGCGCACTTTTTCAAAATATTGGGGACAAGAGCATCGGCTATAGGTTGCTTGTCTTCTTTCAAAAACTTCAACTCATCTTCAGT
Organism: Philhelius festivus; assembly: GCA_963931855.1. Taxonomy (NCBI): domain Eukaryota; kingdom Metazoa; phylum Arthropoda; class Insecta; order Diptera; family Syrphidae; genus Philhelius; species Philhelius festivus. Next base: position 13,511,557 of record OZ007558.1, read on the forward strand.
TTCATTGCCAGAAGTTCCCACGACTTAAGTAGCAAATAAGCTGTCCAAGGTTTGCTATTAGTTTTTATTCGAAGTGATGTTATAATTGGCTTGTTGTTCGATGGAATGCCCATAGAAAATTCACAACCTAAATCGGCTCTTTGAGACCTAGATAAACCCTCTTCTACTTAATAATGCCCTCCAGTATGATGAAATAATAAACATCATCGCTGCCTGGTAAAACATAAATCTTATTTGATTTGTTGGATCAGCAAGTTGAAAATTTTGAACATAACTCCAATTAGCACAGCTGTCAGCCTGGGTAGGATCAAAGCTTTAAGCTGCTAACTAAATTTCGCATTCACATGTGAAACTTTGTGAATGTTGCCACAAATCTTTTCCATTTTTAAATTTAAAAGTTGAGCTCCGTAATAAAGGAAGTCTCTAATCCAGGATTCAATAGCTTTCGGATAAGCAACGGTGGGCCAACAGGAGACAAAACATTGATGATGGCCGCAACTAGAAGAGGATTTCCGATAAAGGATGGAAGATTTTCTGATATTGCCCAATTGGAATTCTTAAGGGAAAGAGGAGGCTGGTTGGTTAAATTGTATAACAGCTCCTGTTAGAGCGTGTTCATTAGCATACATTGCATTAACTAGATGGGATATGTTTAGTAATGAATGATCCATTTAGTAGCCAATAGAAAACGTGAATTTACTTGTGAAATTTTATACCTATCAAATTTGCAATTGACATACAATTTAATTGCAACTTAGTTTTCTTTGTACAGTGCTTAAAATTTGAAACAAATTTTTATTCCTATCTGTAACTCGCAGCTTTCACCGGTAAAATTGCTCTTCAAGGGCTGCAGCTCATAAGCATCGGGGATCGACTATTTTTTGTTCACAAAGCCTCAAAATAATACATTAAATTCTGTTTACTTTTTTAATTAAATATGGAAGTTTGGAATTTCAATTAATTGAATCATTAATTCTTCAAACAGTATATTTAACATACATATGGATCAGTAAAGATTATTCTTGCTATGGACTCATAATACGGTCACGCGAGTAATTTGAAAAAAAAATTATATTGTGAAATATAAGAATTTTTTTATGTTCTTCTTCCATATCTTCTGGGAGAGTCTCAAGAACAGGCACGCTTCACTCATGTCAAGAGATTTTATTATTCCTTCAAAGCCTATTGTTTGAATATATAATTAAATGCTTTGTCCACACGATTGTACTTAAATCAACAAGGGTCAATTATTTAAATTGAATATTAATATCGGAAGTGTCCCACATACTTGTAATTAAGCGTTGCTCCTCGGTTGCAATTGCAATAGGCTCTGCAGGTCCAGATCCCTGTGAGGATCTTTTTAAATTCAAGAGTCTCACAAACGACGTATAAGAAAATCGATTATTTTCATGGTTTATTTAAGACGTCGCAGTTGTATCTTGGAAATACACACAATGTTTTTAGCTTTTTTCCGATTCGAAGAACCAAAAATTTATCGCGAAAAAAGTAAAAGGAGCACTTTTCTCTGCGGACACGGATCTCTGTCACGAAGTATGAAAATTAATTGTTTCTTGATTTACGAATACCCATCACACCTTCTTCATCGCCCATAAAAAAAACCATTTCATAGTCTTGACCTCTTGACTATATCCTTTTTTGAAACCAAAGGTGTTGGTATTAACCATCAATCTTGGAAGTCTATAAGGAATTCTGTATTTTATTTCAAACTTTGAGCTTTTCATTTGAAATAGATTTTAATAGAACAAAGCCCTTACATTTTCTTGCTTTACTCTGTTATTATTTTTTCATCAATCTAATTTGAATTTTTTTCTGTATCGTATTGTATGATCACTGTAAATGTTGAAAACTACTTTTTTGAGATTTTTTTTTAAATTATCTTTATCAACTTCTATGGCTCAGTAAGCAATAATCCCTTTCCTGATTCCAAAACTGCTAGACGAGCTTTTTGAAATTCATGCAATAGTCTTATAAGTAACAATTCCTTCAAAAGTTATTTTGTCATTGTATCTAGCCAATCATGTAACTATATAGTGCTTCCTGATATACGCAAAGCTTAATGACAGGATTAAACATATCTAGGCTTCACTAGGACATACATTATAATTTATACTAAAACACTTTATAAGAGTTTATTGCTAAAGTTGAACATTAAGGAGCTGTAATTTTAGATTTCTTAGAAAAAAAATTTGGTGTAAGCCGGCCTGACAAGAGAGGTTGTAAAGGGACAGATGTTAAAATTTAATAAAACAAGTTGTTTTATAAGTTATCGACGAATTGTTTGTTTAGATTTTGGTTATTTTGGTTCTTAATTTGAGCGATGGTACGAGTTATTTTGACTTTTTGGAAACCATGACTGGTGACTTAAGAAAATTCCAAGAGAAAAAATTTAACGGTTCGAATTGCTCGATTTCGATTGCCAGTTCACGTCACCTCTTCGTGAGATAACCAATAATCATGTGTTTAAATCGATCGTGTAGAATGTTCATTGTGGCATCAGCTAGTGCTGCCGCCGCCGTCCTGTTGAAGCCACATTAGAACAACTCTACCCGTTTCTATTGGAAACCCCTTTATAACAGAAGTATAACCAGCTCCTTAACAACAACTACGAGTACACCCTAGATCAGGCTATCGCGAATGCCCATATTTTAAATTAAAATTGAAATTAGAGCGGTGGGTAGTGGTGTTTGTTGTGTACATTATTAATAAGGCCCTGATCATTAAAGCGCTTAGACTAGAACCATTTTTACCAACAAAAAATCACTATCATTTACTTACGCTTGTGGCATTGAATTAATTAAATTACAGAAGGAAAAGTTCGTTAAGCTCTTGGATCAATTACACAACTCATTGCGAATCGATTTGTCTATGTATCGCAATAATTTCCCAGCACCACAGCAAGAGAAGCTGATGGATCTCAAATCAACCGTAGATTTGCTGACCAGCATTACTTTCTTCAGAATGAAGGTAAGTTTCAGTATAAACTTGTTTAACTTTAAAACTCAGGAAAAAAAAAAAAGAATAAAGATCACTGACACTCAAAGTCTAAACTAAAATACTGTGTGGAAAAATTAAAATTAACTTTTCCTTAGCAAAAATTTTAAGTACGTGAATTCTGCTCGATTTTAAAATGGCAACCCAAGTTGAAACCAAGCAACAGTTATATGCACATTAATTTATAATTTATTTTAATTTTTTTTTTAATTTTTCATCACTTTAACAGGTTCAAGAACTTTCAAGTCCACCCAGAGCTAGTACTGTCGTAAAAGATTGCGTGAAAGCCTGTCTTAGATCCACCTATCAATTCCTCTTTGAGAACTGTTATGAATTATACAATCGGGAATTTCAGGTATGTCAAGAATTATATATATTTATTTTTTTACAAATATACTTATTATATTTTTTGCAGCAAATTAATGAGTAGGTATAAAATTAATTGAATTGAAAAGAATATTGTAATCAAAAAATATAGGTAGGTATGGTAAAAGAGAAAGAGTCTTACAATTCAATTTTAAGATGCAAATCTAGGAATTCAAGTATAAGAAAGTATTCAAAATGTGCACATTTCAAGCCGGGTGGGTAGACCTTTTGAGAAGGATGTCAACTATAATAAACTAAAGTAGACTTTTAGAGAGTAAATTTAGGGTATATGTATAATTATATTTGTTAAGTATTCAAAAGCGTGAATATAAAATTCCAAGTCGTGAACTATTTTGAACTTGGAGTAAAATTTTAAATTTTTGTAGGACTTTAACTGGGGGTGCTCTGATGTAGATCTTACCTTAAGCGTCCTTTTGCTAACACATAATCCGTCAACGCTTCAAATGCAGATTAATTGCCTTGAAAATAATTGAAGCTTTTATGATCCACCAAAAAAGGCTTATACATAAGTCTAAGATACTGGTTTTTGAACCCGACAATAGAAGAAGACTGTCTTCAGGATATTGGTTTTTAGATTAAGAAAGTGTGTCTGGACTTATGCCCCACATAAGAGGGAAATGCTTGGTTGCTAAAACAGTTATCAACATCATGTTAAGCAGATTTTTCTGAAACAACGCTTGCTTTCTCTATAAAAGCTCGAGCTAAGATAGCAATTGGACTTCTAATGGATTTGATGCGCTATCTGACTCCATATTTCCTATTTTCCCGTTTCCCCGCACTAAATTCGTTATTATAAGCAATTTAAATGTTCATTATTCTTCTTGGCTTAATCATTTTGGCCAGCCAACACCCGAAGGAAGGTAGGTAGAGATTCTTACTGAATCATACCATTCAACTCAGCGTGGGAACGAGCTAGCTCGAATATAAAGGTGCGTGTCCATTTGAGAGTTCTTTCGCTAGTAAACTCTCGAGAGTTGCTCTCGGGAGCCTGTCCATTTGAGAGTAATTTTTTTGAGATTTTACTATCGCGAGTTTACTAGTTAAGTTTTGGGAGATGATTTTCTGAGAGTACTTTCATAACCGTGTCCACTTGATATATTTTTGCAAAACTATAATTTTGCCCGAACAAATAGAAACTCACGATGTACTGAATGGAAGCTGGCGTTTAGACAACAATTTCGAAAACTCATTTTCCGATCTTCAAAATGGAATAAGGCACAACTATAATACTTCTCAAAAGGATTTCAGGGATGAATTCAAAAATTACTTTATGAGCCCATAAGGTGAAGTTCCTTGGCAGTACAGGCACATCACAGAAAAAAATTAAGTAATCAAATACGTACCAGATTTGACTTATTGAAGCAGCCATTAAAAATGGAATAAAAACCTGCAAACCCCGAAAATATGGCCGCCTAGAGCTATACTTCATCAGTTCCGGCTCCACTTTTCGTTTTTTATTTTTTTTTTTTCAATTCTTGTGACATCCGTTAATATTTTCATGATTATTAATTAAATGTGCATAATAGATTCAATATGATTGACAAGAATTATTTTCTTTACCTGGTTTCGCAAACTATGAAGCTTTCCCTTGATTTCATTTTCATAAGTTCGTTTGTCCCCTTCTGTTCAATGTTTTTACATGTCAACTCTCGGACAGCTAATCGCAAAATACGAACCATGTTGGAATTCTGCGAGCTCATCTCCGATAGTACTAAAAAAGTGTGTCCACTTGCGAGTAACTCTCAAAAAGTTCGTATGTCGAGAGTGAAAAGTCAACTCTCCGCTAGCTTCTCTCAAGGCTGTGTCCACTTGAGAGTTTACTCTCAAGAGTGGCCTGATAGCTACTCTCAGTGTTTTTGCTCTCAAATGGACACGCACCTTAAGACGTAAAAGGTCTTTCCGCAATTTCGCTTGGTTTGTTCCTCACATCTGAATGTGATAAATACGCAGACCACTGTTTTATATCAGGAAATTTCTCATGCAACAGCACTTCCAAAGAGAAGTTTTCATTTTGTATTATTTTGTCTCCGAGTTGTATGATTAGATAACATAAAAATAAAAATATACAAATGAAATACAAAAAAATGTTTGGCCCTATTGTTTATTTAAAATTTAAGTACTAAACAGTTTTGCAAACCTTTAACGGGTCACTACGCTTCAGCGATAGTCCTGTCCAGTATTTGTCCAGCCGTTCCCCAAAAAAGAACTAATTCGAAGAACGGAAGGTCTTTAATGACCGGCAGTACCTCTTTCGTAGCAACTGGTGATCTGATAGCATAGCTCACCAAAAAGTGGAGCCAAGCCTTACAAAGGTCATAACATTTGATACTTCTACAGTATTCGATGAGCTTAGCAGGAAGCTCTCTTATCGAAAATGCGTGTGATGCACATTTTTAATTTCATAAAATTGTGGAACTGAAACGGATTAAATTCTGATCTCGACAGCATTAAACGTACAATGGGGTATTACGAGTAACAACCGCGTGGTATTGAATGCTTCGAAAACACAAAGCTCTCTCTGTCGGCCAAGAGAGATATACCACTTATGTCATTAGACATGAATGATACTTGGATCTAAGGAACTGGAAAGCTCTGTATGCGCGTTAATGACTACTTCGTAGCCTTTACTGTCTTATATTTTTTGTGTCGCTTTTTCTTTCAACAATGATCAAATGAAATAGCCAGCTGCATTCTTCCCCTCATTTCCATGCTCCAGAAAATGCGTAATAAACATAACGTTTTACAATTTTTTAAAATAAACGTAACAATAATAAAAATATATCTCAATGACAAGTTTGCTGAAAAACCCATAGTTTTTTGATACTTAGGAAAAGCTGGAACAGGTAAAATTTAAAATAAAAAATGTTGTTTTGCTAAATATGTTTCTTGGGATCTTTTGGGAAGATTTAGCATAAAAAATTATCTAAATCGATTGTATCGTTTTTAAGAAAATCAAAAATAAAAATAGTTCTAAGGGGGTTACCATTAATAACCATTTTTCGGAACTTTTCTCAAGCATTACTTAATTTAGGGAAAAATTTAAATTGATATCTACCATGTTTATAGAAAATGTTATACCTGCATTTCTACCAATGTCAATTCTGATATTTCAACCGATATTCGAGATTTTATTTAACATTTCCAAAGAAGATGGCTCTAATCAATTCAATATACAAAGCAAAATACAGGAATCTGTGGCCGTCGATGAGGGATGCCATGCCGAATGAAAGAAAAAAAGAATGGAAAAAAGAAAAATCATAAAATCTTCATACTTTACTACGAAAAAAAAAATATATATTTGGTTATGTTATTCTATTACATCACATATATTTGTTCAATATATAATAGGATTAAATAAAGCCTTAAATAATAATATAATCAAAAACAACCTATCAAGGACTTTGATGCATTTTCGCTTATAACTTTTTGAATTTCTCTTATTTTTAAGTAGACTCTAGCTTATATGTATATATTGCTTAGGGTGGGTCAAAAAAATCAAGTATTGTTTTTTTTTTTTTGGATCCGACACATGAAAGTACTTACGAAATATTAGCTCTTAATACTAACGGGAAGATTATGCTCATCATAGTTTTCCATTTTCAATTCAATATCATATAAAAATGGTCATATCTTATCAACAATAGATCGTTAAACCAATCGCATAGTCAATATTTATAGGAAATTGAACGCTCTACAAAAATGGTCTTATATACTTTTTTCATTAATCCAACCATTTAAAAGATATTCAACGTCAAAGATTGAAGTATTTTAAGGAAAATAACTTTTTTGTTTTGAATTTTGTAACTTAATAAAAAATAATTATTGTCAAATGAGTTTCAATTATTTCTATAGCAAATTGAATGCTCTACAAAAAAGATCTCTGTAGTTAATCGATTACTCTAGCCCAGTGTTTTTCAAACTGTGGGTCGCAGGCCAACAAATTTTAAGTGCCTGTTTATTTTTTAATAAACGTTGAAATCTTGGATTAGTTTTTGGCACTTTTAAGATTAAATCATTTTCCAAATTTAGTCTGTTTCTTTTTTTAGTTTTAATGTCAAACATTGAAGAGAATGTGACTTCACACAGGAATGAATTGGCGAATGGCAGTAACAATTTCAAAGCCTCGTTTGCCAGCTCAGGATACTCTCCTCTTCACTTTATCCAGAAATTATCAATCGTTTTAAATCGAATTCCATTCTCAGTCTCAGCTAAATCTATAAGATTTTATTTCATCTTTACCGATGCGGTAGATTGGCGAGTTTGACTGACATAAGTATTCAAAAAAGGATTTAATACCCATCTTTGTCCATCTCCACTTTCAGAATCCAGTTCCGGAAAGTAACTTAGTATTAAATTATTCAAATTTTGTACCATGAGATGAATATGAGAGCTTAATGATATCGATTCATCTGATGAAATTTCTTCGAGGATCTTTTGAAAGCAGGGAAAATAATCAAAACTGTTTGTTTGTAAAGACTATGACAACAAACGAAGTTTTGTCTTTCCTCTGATTTTATCTTTTGCAGTTATATTTCTTTTTCTCTCCATTGAAGGCGTGGGATCAGAAAAATTATCCGAATTTCCAGATTTTGAATCTTGAACATCAATGATTTGGCTTTCAATTCCAGAACTCGTGTCAATACCTTTCCTTTTGACCTCTGTGTGAAAAAGGAGATTTTGATGGAGTGAACCCATTTCATCACATATGATCCTAAACAGCCGACTTTGCAAGGCCTTGCCTTTAATAGAGTTCACAACACTCATCAAATCTTTAAGCACATCATTTAAATCAGAAGGTAACACCTTGGATGCCAGAACTCAGAACTTGTCGATGAAGAAAGCAGTGTATCCATGCCACGTTTGGCATTATTAATTTTAATTTTGCAATTAGCCCACTTTTGTTGCCCGTCAAAGCTTCAGCACCATCGCTACAAATAGCAAAACATTTTGTCTAATCAATCTTGTAGTCGCGAGAGCTTTCTTCTTCAATGTTTTCCTCTGCTTCAAAACGAACAAATACCAGAAACTGTGCACAGTCTGAAACATCAGTAGATTCATCCAGTTGCAAGGTAAAATGCGGACTCTTCTTTAATTTTTCAATTAATTGTTCTTGAATCTTGAATGTCAATTGTATTGTCAGAAAGTGGTATATTTTTAAGTTTATCTGCCTCCTGTTTGCCCAAAATAATTTCAACTATGTATATCAAGGGCCGCAGGCAAAATAAGATTCTCGGTCAAGCCGTTTCAGCCCTAGCTCCATGTAAAGTGAAAGTAAAAACGCAAATTATTTTATGGACTTTTCATGTTTGTACCAAACACCACAGATATGTATGTCGCGATTACGTTAAAACAAAAGCAGATATTATTTTTTATCCAAAAATAATAAAGAACATTCAAATAAGACTTACTTCTTACATAAACCACAGTGCTTTGTTGCTGGTTAAGAATTTCAATTTTCGTTCGAAAAATTCTAACGGCTTATCTGATTCTTTGGAATGTTTAGTTGAGAGATGTCGCATAAGCTTTGATGGTTTCATACTTTCGGCAGATGAAACTTCACAACAAAGAACACACTGAAGCTTATTATTTAAAACTGTGAAACTGTATTTAAGATATTTTAAATCATAAAGTAAATTTTTGTATCTTTGCTTCCTCCGCTTCCACTTGCACCAGATGTGCAAGGCTGTAAAGTTCTTTTGAGAAACTTGTCCATAATCACTCGTAAACAACACAACACAACACAACACTTTATTTTTAAATAAGTACTTACTCTCAGTTGAAAAAAATTAAATGACAATTCTGATACGCACTTAAGAATTCAAAAAATGAAAATTACTGCAAGGCCTGCTACAATTTTTTTTGGCAATACGGGAAAAAATTTCATCGCTAATAAGTAAAATCTTGTGTAATTAGACCGGGCTTGGAAGGGGTTCAGTGTATGTAGCTTTTTAAATAACTGACATATTATAATGGGGGGTCGCCAAAATTGTGTTACTAGCAAAGGGGTCACGTACTCAAAAAGTTTGAAAAACACTGCTCTAGCCATTCAAAAGATATTCGCAGTAGAATTCCAATGCCTACTGATTTTAGTAGTTTTTCAATAAATATTCCCAATTTATCCAGTTAATTTATGAATTTTGACAATATTCATGAGAATTTGAGTTTATTTCCATAGAAAGACGGTTTGTTCTAGAATATATTTTTTTTTAAATCAATTTTTTAACGATATTTTCTTTTTATAACTTTTATTACAATTTAGGGTTGTTATTTAATATTTTTCAACGGGTTTATTTAAAATGTCATTTAAATTCCTTTTTTCCACAAAATTAATAATTGAATATTTTTTGTTTGGAGAATTAGAAAATTTAATTTCGAATGTTGGTAGTTCTGTTACTCAGTACTTGTCATACTAGCGCCATCTGTGGTTTCAGGTCATTTCTATGTTTTCCCTTATATTTCTACATTGCATACATAGTTTTTGGAGCTCTGAGTTGTCTTCTTGTATATAACTAAAACCAATTAACTAACAGCTGAGTTTTAATATATTATTGATTATTGCAATTCGGATGCTAATTATCTAATATGAATAAAGAAATCCCTTTAATTGGCATACCGATGTCAAAAATTCTTGAACTGAAATTACCAACAGTGATCGACGGCAAGAACAAGCCATGCTTTTTTTCTTTTTGTTAAACTTTTATTGTAATTAAATTTAAGTTGTTGAATAAAGAATTAATAATAATAAATAATAAATAACAGTGAAAGAGGTTATGTGTGTATTTTTTCATCAACTTAATATCCTTAAATATTCTGTGAAACGAAGTGCTAAAAATGTAGCAGATAAGGTTATAGAGCTATGGAGAAAAAATCATATTCCGACTTATAGTAATGATAATGTAGTGAAAAGAATTCTTCGATGTCATAACAAATGGTTAAGGATAAAAAAAACTGCACGCGTAAAAAATCGCCAGCACAAATTTGAATCATTTTGTATCAATACTTATTAAATTATAAAATTTCATATGGTGAAATAAATTTTTTTTTCTGCTGACATGTTAAATTATATTTCTTAAATAAAAACCTTCTTTTCCTGAAATAGAACATGAACTATCTTAAAATTCAAAAATTAACTGGATAAATTGGGAATATTTATTGAAAAACTATTAAAATCAGTAGGCATTGGAATTCTACTGCGAATATCTTTTGAATGGCTAGAGTAATCGATTAACTACAGAGATCTTTTTTGTAGAGCGTTCAATTTCCTATAGAAATAATTGAAACTCATTTTACAATAATTATTTTTTATTAAGTTACAAAATTCAAAACAAAAAAGTTATTTTCCTTAAAATACTTCAATCTTTGACGTTGAATATCTTTTAAATGGTTGGATTAATGAAAAAAGTATATAAGACCATTTTTGTAGAGCGTTCAATTTTCTATAAATATTGACTATGCGATTGGTTTAACGATCAATTGTTGATAAGATATGACCATTTTTATATGATATTGAATTGAAAATGGAAAACTATGATGAGCATAATCTTCCCGTTAATATTAAGAGCTAATATTTCGTAAGTACTTTCTAGAGGTAGGTACCTAGGAACTAGTTTTCATGTGTCGGATCCAAAAAAAACAATACTTGATTTTTTTGACCCACCCTAATATTGCTACTGGTGTAACTGAAATACTCCAATCTTTGACCAAGATTTTTAGAAAAGCGAAGGACTAGCCAGTTGTGCTTAAGTATAGGTTAAAAAAACTATACTCGATATATAATAGGACTTTGCCCTCCATCATGCTTAACTTATTGTATCAAGTTTACTCCGTTATGTAGTTGAAGTCCTTTTAATATAACGTTGGGCCAATCAGTCACAGTCATTCTATATTTTGGCGTATTCTAAGGAACTCAGCCACCCAAATTGTTGTACTTTTATTCATTTGGTTAAGTTAATGTTCCTCCTCTACTTGGAGGAGACTAGAGGAGACGAAACATGTCTAAAATTTCTTTTCTTCTTCAAAACACCCAAAATGGAATCTGCTTTGGTAAATCTTCCACTTAAGACTTTTTGAGAAATTCGGAAGAAACAATTGTTTGAAATTTTATTGGGATATATATACCTATGTATTTAATAGTTGTAATGGTATTTGTTGATGATTGGAAACTTTGATCTAACTAGGTGGATCCAAACGAGGCTAAACGTGACCCTGACGATCACGGTCCAAAATTGGACAGCGTTGACTTCTGGCATAAGCTAATAGCACTAATAGTGTCAATAATAGAAGAGGATAAAAATAGCTATGGCACGGTTTTGAATCAATTCCCACAGGAACTGAATATTGGCCAAGTGAGTTTTGAAAACGCAATCTCATCTTCATATATTGAATCCATTCTTCCATTTTATCCAAAAGCTTTCTGCGGCCACTATGTGGGGACTTTTTGCTGTCGATATGAAGTATGCGCTTGAAGAACATGAACAGCATCGACTGTGCAAGTCTTCAGCCTACATGAATCTGCATTTTCGTGTCAAGTGGTTGTATAGTAATTACGTAAAAGAAGTCCCACCGTACAAGGGTGCCGTTCCTGAATATCCGGCCTGGTTCGAACCGTTTGTTATGCAATGGCTAAATGAGAATGATGACGTTTCACTTGAATATCTCCATGGTGCATTTAACCGTGATAAGAAAGATGGTGTAAGTATTTGATAGCAGAAAAGGTAAAGAATATTCCTAGATATAACTGACTTAACTTACTTTCGCAGTTTCAAAAGAGTAGTGAACACGCCCTGTTTTCAAATTCAGTGGTCGATGTATTCACTCAACTGACGCAATGTTTCGATGTTGTTAGCAAGCTCGAGTGTCCGGATCCAGAAATATGGAAGCGTTACATGAGGCGCTTTGCTAAGACCATTGTAAAAGTGCTAATAGCTTATGCCGATATTGTCAAAAAGGAGTTTCCTGATCATATGAGAGATGAACGAATTGTAAGTTCTGTGGAATTGACATAGAATTGACATATTAATAACAAACAATGTTTAGGCATGTATATTGATGAACAATATTCAACAACTACGAGTTCAGCTAGAAAAGATGTTTGAATCAATGGGTGGTGATAAGCTCGAAGAAGACGCAGCTAATATTCTTAAGGAACTCCAACAGAATCTTAACTCTGCACTGGATGATTTGGCGTGTTTGTTCGCCATCAGGTATGCTAAACTGTGGGTTAGAGATTTTAATGTATTTTTTGCAGAGAACAGAAAGATTGGAGATGCATCTCTGTCGAAGACCTTGATATTTCCTCCCCTTATATAAATACCGCAGACTCTCAATTTTAATTTATTTATCAAAAAATTGTGTAAAATTCTTATCAAAAAACTTTTTCTCAAGCCTTGAGCCAAGAATTACCCAATCCGTGCGGGAACTCGGTGATCTGCTTCTCTCTGTCAAAGGTGGCGGTAATCTGAATGCCAATCAGGCTGCTCAACGTAACGCTGTTGCCGTTGAAGCTGATGAAGTTTTGCGCCCCTTGATGGACCTATTAGATGGTTCCTTAACATTGTATGCTCAATCGTGTGAAAAGACTGTGCTTAAGCGGTTGCTCAAGGAACTCTGGAAGATTGTTATGCGCATACTTGAGAAAACTATTGTCCTCCCACCAATGACTGATCGAACGGTATGTATTCCGTGACATACTTTCTTTTATTTCTAGGCCAGTCGAAGAGAATATTTTTTGTAAAACTAAGCACATGAAATTTTATGATTGGAATTGGTAGGTCCCTGAGTATAAAAAAATTAAGATAAGTATATTGTGTGTCTTAGCCAATATTTTTAACTTTTATATATTTTAAGAAGCAGAGAGGTCACAAGTTTTCCTGCTCAGGTTTTGCCACTAAACTTCAAAACAGCTGCTTATTGAATGGCAACAAAATCTGACAGTTTGAATCCTATAAAAATGTAAATGATGATTATTAAATTTCCTTATAAATGTTTGTTCTAGAATTATTGAATTTTAACGGCATATTTCTTTAACTATGAAAAATCTTTTCGCTCGACTGGCCAGCTTTTATTAAGTTTTAAATTAAGAGATGAGTTGAACGCATAAGGTATTTCACTAATGCAAAAACATGGATGCATTTTTTCTTCTCTATTTAGATGATGTTCAAGAATATTACGGACAATGCTAAGAATCTAGCCGCAAATGCCAAAATCGAAGACATGGGTCGTTTGTTCAAAAACCACATGGCTGGCAAACAGGATGTGAAGAATGCCCTTAGCGGAGTAATGGATATTTCCAAGGAAGTCGAAAAAAATCTCTCGCCCAAACAATGCGCTGTCCTGGACGTTGCATTGGACACCATAAAACAATATTTTCATGCTGGAGGCAATGGACTGAAGAAAACATTTCTCGAAAAATCCGCTGAACTGCAGAGCCTCCGATACGCTCTTAGCCTTTATACGCAAATGACTGATACATTGATAAAGACCTTTATCACAAGTCAAGTTCATGAAGGTATGTTGTTAGACGATTTGAAGGCAATACACATTTTTGTGATACGTATATATGCTTCATAGTCTGTCTGATGATGTCGTATTTCTGTGTCGTATAAATATTCGGCATCAGGATGCATTTTCAGTACTAATATAATTATTATTTATTGTTCTTGCTCTTTCTATCTAACTATAATAACAAAATTTTAAATTAAAAAAAAAATAACTGGGCAGTGCAATAAGTCCCGGAGAAATAGACGCCGTGGTTCTTTTGTCCCAAGTTAAGGGATTTATTTCTTACTTGCAATAATATTATATGCGCATTTATGTATGTGCTACGAAATAATAAATGTTGTCTTAATTTTGTCAGGGCTCTTTGACGCATATGGGGTACATCGCGGGTCAGAAATCCAAATCGTTTGATATATTAAAATCTTACTTAAACGTCAAAAGTCCTAGTAAGTTGCCAAAAAAGAGAATATACATACATACATTGTTACAATTAAATGAAACTTCTCACACTGTGCTCAAATATTTTGCCAAGATTTGCGATGCCCAACTAAGCGTCGATGGAACCTATAATTTATTACCAACCAACTTGCGTTATACGTATGTGCCTAGACGCATGTGTAGAGCTTTTCCTCATAAAAGCGGAATTACCTGACTTTGCGGTACTGCATTTACTGTCAGTATCTTGTTGAAACTTTTTATAATCACTTTTAATTCCATATTAAATTAGAATTAAAACCCGTATGAAAAATATATTAAAAGCCACTTCTGTTACAATATCATAAAAGAAATAAATAGCACCACAGGTGTTATTTCCCTGGGACTTTATGCCCGCCTTTATCTGTTTATCCTTAATATATATATCACTTTATTCTTCTACACAAATACAATATAAATAAATTTTAATTTTTCTTTTCTTTCAATTCTATGTCTCTTTGAATTTCTATTCTATTTTTATTTCTTCTTTTCACTTATTTATAAAAAAAAAACAAAAAATAAAACAAATCACTGATAACTCTCTTTTGTGTGTGTTTTATCGTTTTTTTTTTTTAATTTTATTTTTAAAATCTCTATTAAACTAAAACTAAAAAAAAAACAAATCTTAAAAAGTTAAATCTCGTGAACTAACCGCTGAAGAAGCTAAACGGCTCGCATCTGAGCCCAACGTGGAGGAGCCTGTCAAAAACAGAAAACCATTAAAACGTGAAAATCGTCAAGGTTCTTACAAATTTTGCCAAAGAAAAACACTATTTTTATTATCATAAACTATATTTTCGTTTATTGTTTAAAATGTTTTTTTTTTTATTTTCATAAAAAAATATATCTATACCTCCAAGATTATTTTAGTTAGAGTTTTAGATAAGACCGCACCCGAACGGAACTGCACCGCAGAGCAATCCGCAAACTTGAACGACAACGGTGCAACAGTATGCGGTACATGAGGTTATAAATGTGCTCAGCTAAAAACTTAACTTTAAATTCAGCAACGTAAAAAGAATAATATCATTGTCATTCATTTGCAAATCCATAACAAGCAATAGCTACCATTAGAAACCATCATTGAGAACTTTACATTAATGTTATATATAATATAATATATTACATATAATATTTTGAGATACTTTAAAACAGAAATCGGTGATTATTTTGATGCCAACATATCATCTTTATAACTTGAATTATTATTTAAATAAAAAATGCTATTAATTTTTCTTCATTCAACCGTCGCGTCGTTGAAGCGGAACTTACCTCCTATGGCACTATACATGAGTTACTTGCATTGTGAAAACAATGAGTGAGTGAATGAAGAAGTGAGTGAAGGAGTGAGTGAAGAAGTAATTGAAGGAGTGCATGAGGAGTGATTGAATGAGTGAGTGGAGAAGTGAGTGAAGGAGTGAGTGAAGAAGTGAGTGAAGGAGTAAATGCAGGAGAGAATTAAAAAGTGATTGCTCCTAACTGTCGTTGCCGACCGTGCATATCGCAAGTGCATCATAACTTTGGACTGTATATACACGACTGACTAATCACTATATGCCTTGGTACACTCTTTTGTAATAAAACACAACTGTCGCAATGAAATCGCTGCATTTTGTTAGTCGGATAAATCCAGCACTTAACAATTTGAAGAAAATAATATTTTGCTGGCTATGCAGTTCCGTTGCGGTGCAGATCCGTTCCATTCCAACGAGTGTGGTCTTACCTTTACAGTTCTTTAAATAAATTATTAAGAGAGAGATAGAAAGCAATAATTCTCTCGATTAATAATAAAAATTTATGCTCACAATCAAAGTTTGTTGTTGCAGTATTTTGATTTTAATATTTCTTATTATAAGAAATAATTATTAGTGTTGCAGTTCATAAGTTCATTTATGTTATAAAATCGTTAAAAAATATATAAATGCGGTTGGCTTTAATAGATTTCTTCTTTTTCTTGTACAACTTCCAAGCATTTGTTTTAAAAATTATTTTCGGGATTTTTTTGCTGGCGCTCGGGTTCAATGGGATTTTTATATTTAAGTGGTTTTCAAATTAAGCAGGCAAAACAACCACTCCTTTACTCTAAATTATTATTTTTGGCGGCGATTAAACTTCGAAAAGCGAAAATGACAAGATCTGAATCAGCGTTTGAGCCTTTATTTCAATCAATATATTCTTAGACATTTAGCTTAATCCAAAGAGATTTCTTATGCCAGTTTCAAAGTTGCATATCCAAGTGTTAAGTTTTATAAGAGTCGCCCTTGATACGAAATAAAAACTCCAATACAAAAATCATAAGAGACAAATTTAATTCTGTTTTTCGTTCTGCAGTATCCCGTTCGAAAATCGAATTTGATAGTTTTAGTTAATGGCTTATTTGAAGAAGTCTTTATATTGTAAACATTTGTTCGTGTTTGGTTTTGTTGCTTACTTATTTTTGGTTTTATTTCTTAAATTTATTATTTTTTGC
Organism: Philhelius festivus; assembly: GCA_963931855.1. Classification (NCBI taxonomy): domain Eukaryota; kingdom Metazoa; phylum Arthropoda; class Insecta; order Diptera; family Syrphidae; genus Philhelius; species Philhelius festivus. Next base: position 13,528,397 of record OZ007558.1, read on the forward strand.
AATTGATGAAAATCTCCATGGATAATTTTCCTCTGTGTTTTCGATTTCTGCAGACGAAAAAATTCTTACAAGAACTCAGAAAATTTTACACTTCTCAAAAAAAAATTCTGGATTTGATCACATAATCAAACCCGAAGGCCTTACGCCATAACAATATAGTATTAAAAATATTAAAAATTCATTTTAATCACGTTTGAATGGAACATGCCGAATTATCTTATATTTATATTTCATTTATATTTCTATTGAAATATGAAAGGAAGTTTTTAAAGCAGGCTCAAGGTCAATAAAATGGCAGTGTTTCACACAAAAAGAAATTAAATATTGACAGTTCTTACTGGTCATTATTTTTGTTTTGCATACAGGCAATCATATAGTCTCAATTATTTGCAACGGTGTCAATGTAAGCAACAATTCAATAGCGTTTTCGATTGGTTATGGGGTTGAAATTGAACCCATGTCTGAAATAATAATCTACTTCAATAAATAAAATGTCAAAATGATAAGACTGATTGTTAAGTTAAACATAAATAAGCAAATAAATAAAAACTGATACATGGAAATACCCAACTGAAATTAAATATGAAGTTCGTAAGCCCAACTTAGGTTTTCTGTGAAAATTTCTAATTTATACATATATCACAACTACATTTATAAGCATAGAATTTTCAGAATCAGTCAATTTATGCTCGGCTTTTGGAATTTTGTATTCAGTATTACAAAATGCCATTAACATACAGTCATTGACAACTACTCTGCTATCAGGTTTAAGGCATTTAATATGAATATGTGTCCTTTTCTAACTCAGAGCACTCAAAACAAACTACTCTTGCATGCTCTCTAACAGGACACTTGAATAAATGATCATTTTGCGTAAAAATTGAAAGTATGTACTCTGAACGTAATTCGTTCATATGATCCTTGACTTGGTCTCCGAACAGTTAGAAAAGAAATGTGCTCTAAGAATTTAGCCAATGTCATACACAAATATTAAGTTAAGCCTATCTACGACTTCAAATTATATTCCGCTTACTGAAAATTTTACTTAAAATGAGTCTCCGCTAAATGATCATAAAGTACTTTGAAATTATTTTTAATTTGTATGTATCATTTCGTTTCGAAAATTAAAAGCTTTAAGCTTTAAGCTTAATTTAGATTGCGAGAAAGCATACATTTTTGTTTGTACATATGAGTAGAATTCATGTATGTAATTCTCTTAAGGAATACTATTAATTCTAAATGTCTTCAGTCATTTTCTTCCATATATATCCAATAAGTCTAAAAGCCTACAAATTAATATTGCCCATGTTTTTCTTATTTATAAATGGAAAACAGGTAAATTACAGAAAATCATTTACCTTTTCATTTGTGAAGGGTAATTTTTCTGCGCAGCTTGAAAACTTTTAACTATTTTTGAACATCCTGTGGTATAAACCATAAAACCACAATCATAGTTTATCATTGTATTTACTAATTACATTGAAATTTTTTGATACAAATCATAGAAGAAAAAATAAATAAATAAAAACAAGTAAATTTTAACTCTAACAGTTTTTTGTTAAGTTAACAATCTTCTGAATTCCCAAATTCTGTGCAAGAAATTAATAATATTAGTTGTGTTTGGCCGTGGCACGATGGTTGTGTGCTCGCCTGTCAACCTCATCATCACAGGTTCGATCCCTGCCGTCGTCTATGTCGTTTTAATTCCATTAAAACCTTCTAAAATTGTCATCCATAGGTTGCTGGTTTACTCATTACATGTTGTTCAGGCATAACACTAACAACATGTAATTGAGTTAAACTAGTATGCCCAACAAGAATGAACATGAATAAAAAAAATAATGTGAATCATAAACGACATAGAAATAAGACACGGCATTTCTCCGCTTTAGCAAAGCCGTCATCCCTGGAGATAAAAATATCTGAGACAACCACCAACAGTCTCAGAACATCTTGCCACACATCTTTCCTATCCTTATTTCTCTTCATTAACTTCACGCCCGCGCTGTGTTGAAACATTTAAAGGGTAATCATAATTCCTTGAGCGCGGGTAGATTATAAAAAAAAAGAAGTATTAGTCAGTCAAATTATCCTCGTCAAACAATAAAAAGCCCAATAGATAACAATTTGACCAATTGCTTGAACTATAATTTTCTGTCGAGTCCCAACGATTTATATGATGAGCACTTTGGAGGGCTGGCTCTTTTTTTGGAAGAAGTGGTACCGCTAAAAACAAAAAAAAATCTGTACGTGGCAGCGATTTGGAATCACTCAACAGGCCTTCCTCGTAACAGTCCAGGTCACTAATTTATACCATACGTGATTCTAAGTACAAAACCATTGACTATGAAAAGTCGCACTCTACCACACACACATAAAAGTAGCGGAGTCTGATGGTTTGCCTTTTTTCTTCTCCGTTAGGATCTTTCTATCTACAAAACCCTTTGAACCTTTCAATTATAGTTAATAGAAATAAGACTCCTTGCTTTTAAAGGAACAAAGTGCTCTTTAAGCCAATCTGGTTCTGTAAAGTGTGTTGATTCTGACCGGCACCCTTCATCATTTGAAGAAAAAAACTAACAATAACTTTCGGCTTTTCCTTTGGGGTCCTTATGGGTGAAAGAATTCTGTTTTTAGAAACACAAATCACACGAAGATTAAGATTTGATGAAGAAGCGTTTTTTAGTATGAGCATACTGAAAACACTTTGAAGCCGTTTTACGTTATCTAGATTATACATCAAGAACTTAATGCTACAGTTTTATGATCTTGGCTTAAGAAAATACTTTCAGAGAGATTTTTGCTTGATAATATAATAATATTTGTAAAGAACTAAAAGTAAAAACTTAAACATAAAACATTGTAAAAAAAAATAATTTAAAGCTCCATTTTGCTTACAAAATATACATCAATACATTACATATAATAACTTTCTTGTTTAACTTTCTTTGATTATGGCAACTCCACCATTTTTAATATAGATGTAGTGTTTTGTTTTTAGTTACTACATATGTAAGCTTTTGCATGTATTAATTATTTGTTTTAATACAAACAACTTTAGTCCATGTCCAAGGGTTAACTCTTTAATCCAAACCACAATAAGTTAAATAAATCACTGTAGTCGAATCAATAAAGGTTTTTAGGTTTTACTTTTATTTATACTCAGAAACTGTTCCGATTTTTGGTTTTTAAATGATTAATAATTTTTAAACAATAATAATGATGGAAAAGAAAAGCATTTGTTTATTAAATATATTGGATTTTTCTCATTATAAGAGCTTTCAACTATAGGGTAAAATTGGGTAATACGGCACCAAGTTAAACAAAATATTATAAAGAAGAATTCTATCGGGACCGAACTATTTTGAAAATGGTAATCTTCTAGATATGATCAATTTAATTTTCAAATACCATGGCCTATAATAATATAATTTACTGAAAAAGCACACTTAAACTAATAGCTGGCTAACAATATTTATTTTAATAAACTGCTTCTAAGAACACCGTAAATAGTAACATTTCGTGTTAAAAGTCAACCTTTTTGACATTTTAAAAATTAAAGTGCAATAGTACAATTTCAAAAAGACAAGATAGGTATTCCATGGATTTAGCCATAACACATTATTATGGGTGGTATGATGCTTGATTGGATTAAAATCGTTTATACGAGTAAGTCTAATACCAGACTAAAACATCGACGGAAATTGTCCGCCAATATCTTTAATTAAATGCACATAAGATCAGCAGATTTCGCATGCAATTATAGCCCGATATTTAGTTGGTCTAACTAAGCAATAATTGTCGTCTTAGTTACTCGTATTCGCATATACATTTATGTTCTTGTCTGTTAATTATTAATTAGTATCGCTATTTTGAGAAACGTACACTTTTTTTGTCGTTACAAAAGCTTTACAGTGTTTTCAGAGACACAATGTCTTGAGACCATATTCTTGCTGAGGTGACACCTGAAAACAATTCCATATACAATTTTGGACTCGGTAATTGGAAAAAACCTAGAATTTTTTGGTTTTAAAATCACCCACTAACCCCCTTAAATTCAAAATTTATTTCAATCATACATCAAACTGATTTATAGATTAAGTTAAAGAATTTTCACAATTTCTTAATTTCAAATAATTTAACTGATCTTTTTTTTTAATTTTAAAATAAAAATTTCGGATCTTGGTTCATCTACTTTGTTTCTCCTAGTTAACATTTGCTGCCCTTACTAGAACGCTCTTAATTCCAAACGAATAGTATAAAAATAAATAAATTATTTAAATCGGAACTGTTTTTGAGGGATTCTTGTGGTTTAGAAGAGCCAAACCCAAAAGACCTTCTATGCTATTATTTTATAACTGATTTATAATTTAAAGTTATCCTTTTTTATATTCAAAGACTCTCAAAATTCTGATGAAACGGTTGGCGAAATTTCTGTACAAATTGATTTGTTCACACATCCTGGAACCGGTGAACATAAAGTTACTGTAAAAGGTAAAATTTTTTTTGTAAATAAATATTTTTAATTAAAACAAAAACAAATTTCTTTTTTAGTTGTTGCGGCAAATGATTTGAAATGGCAGATACAATCGGGAATGTTCCGTCCATTTGTGGAAATCAATCTAATTGGCCCACATCTACAGGATAAGAAAAGAAAACATGCAACCAAATCAAAATCAAATAATTGGTCACCTAAATATAATGAGGCTTTTCACTTGTGAGTAAAAAAAATCATTAAGCCTAAAACAAAAGCACAGTGCAAAAGGGTGTCTTTTTCCTATTCTTCTAACCAACCTTGATAACTATCAATTTGTCTTAGGCCGTAAACCCTTGATTTAAAAAAAAGGGAATCAAAACTCAGCAATCGACATACAGATTAATTCATGTAAAAGGTTTCATTTGCAATGTAACGCTAACGTTTATACCTGTTGCCGTGTAACTGCAATTTTTGTTGGCTTTAGTGTGTTTCAGTTGCTTAAACGTTTTATGCAGGAAATCGTTGATTCCGAAATAAAGAAAAACATGGACATAAAATGAAGTCCAGTGGTACACTGTCCTTCAATTTTGCGAATTCCGACCTGAACACATCCGATATGACATACATATATTGAGTTGTTCTAAGGGTTACTCCCTCTCAGATTTTCTTAACAATTGCACTGTGGGTAATCATTTTAAATGTTGAGATTTTATTTTGGAAGATTTTAATATTGCGAGATTTTTATGTGCGAAATTTTGTAATTCTAGGATTTTGATAATGTGAAAATTAGGAATATCAAATTCTGGCAATATTAAATTCTTTAATTTAAATGTTAGAACGATGTTTAATATTTCATATCTCCTTTTTAACTTTTCTGATAATTTTCTACCCCTCACACTGTGCTAATGATTTCAAAAGCAGTCGTAACCCCTTGACGAAAAAGAACTCAACTTTCCAAGCTTTGTGTATAGTAATTAAAAGTTGATCGTTTTTATAAAATTTATTTCCTTAGCATGATTGGAAACGAAGAGCAACTGGATTTTTTCGAACTGCATATCTGCGTTAAAGATTATTGCTTTGCACGTGAAGATCGTCTTGTTGGTGTTGCAATACTTCAATTAAAAGATATTGTCGAAAAGGTAATTTTTCAATGCCTGTTACTATATTAATAGGAAATTCAAAAGAAATTTAAATATTTTTTTTTTTCACAAAAGGGGTCATGTGCTTGTTGGCTTCCTCTAGCTAAACGTATTCAGATGGATGAAACGGGTTGGACCATATTACGTATCCTCTCACAAAGAAATAACGACGAAGTTGCCAAAGAGTTTGTGAAGCTGAAATCTGAAATTCGACAGGAACCTATGATGGGAACCTAAATTAATTTTTATTGAAACTAAACCAAAACAGCAAAAGGCAAAAAAAGTTATTGGAACAACAAATTTTGGTTTGTATTATTTTTAAACGCGACATTTATAACAAAACTTTATTTCGTTAACCTACTAAATTTTTTGTAAAACAAAAAATCATTAAGCTTTGTTATGTCTTGATTTTATAAAAAAAAATCCATAAACAAAAAATATTAAAAAATGAAAACAAAGGAAAGCAAAAGAAATTTAAGTTGAGAATCAAAGCAAATACTAAACTATATACCTACTGCAAGCAAATATTCGTCTTAAATATAATACAAACGAAACTAAGATCTTAAAACAAGTTGTATATTATGTATATGAAAATTACAAACACTTCATTTACTTTAAAAAATAGGCTTTAAAATTTTAGAATAAGGTAACACCTAAGCGTGGGAATGTACATTATTTAAAAATGTTAGCATAAAACAAGCAAACAAATATACCAAGTTTCGTCTTCTAAAAAATGAGTCTTAAACCTCAAACATATTACTATATGATCAGAAAATCAAATAAAAGCGGAACAGAACATTCAAAATTTCGTTAGATATCAAACAAAATAAATTATAGTTAAAGTTAAACAAGTTGATTTTACTGTTTTCAGAAAAGTTCAGTCAAAATACATAAATTAAATATGTAAAAGCTGCAGACAAGATCGCATAGAACTTAAATTGATACACACTACTTCATCAAAAATTCCCCGTTAGTTCAAGATAAGTGGCTTCAGGGGTTTTCCAAACCCTTAAACAGAGAAAATGATGAATCCCTAAAAAAAATAGAACCTATTATTTTGCTTCATGAAAGCGATTATTAAAAGCTAAGGTTTAAATTTTAAATTGAAACGTCAAAAATATCGATTGATGTTTTCGTATACTCAAATGATTTGCCTAATACAGTCTAACCCGCTCATTTGAAACCTTTTATTAAAAAAAAACTTAATTTATCTTTTTGTTTTTGTTCAAACGACTTACTAGAAAACTCAGATTTGCAAATTTAATAACTATTCATAGAAAAAAAACATCGTTAACATTTTAACTGAACTAGAATGATTATTATCAATCAAAAACCGAAAAGGTTTTTTTATACACACAAATAAATTATTATTGAACACATAAATATAAATTCACATTAAAAACAATTTTTAAATAGAGAAAATTTCTTAAGGTGTATGTATAGTAAAAAACTACAAACTTGTGTTCATGATGTGTTTTTTTAATCAAGCTTCTTTTGGATATAATGCTATTCAAATCATAAGATCCATATCGTTTAACGAGTTATAAATTTATAAATATTTTATACAAAATAAGTAACTACAGTCGACTTTTTTGGTATAGATAGGAAGCACGTTCCAGGGAGAAGTAGGATTTTATTAATTTTTAAATCCAAGCTTTACCTAATACATAACTCTATATATGTATATATATATAAGAGTATACTCCAGCCATTATTATACTTATACAACATCTCCCTCAACAACTGGCTACAGATGAGACAGAGACATAATGCAATTGAAGAGTTATAGTTTTTTACGCTTGATAAAAATTAGGTTTTACACTTTTACGTCCGTACCTGGTAATGTAGTCATCTTACTTGTGGTTATTTGTTGACGAGGTCGTTGACTTTTCTATCGGTTGTGGCATGGCAGGCTCGTTATAAGTTTCTATTTAAGCTTCACTGAATAAATCTTTTGAAGGTTTAAAGTGTGGCTCACTAAACAATTTCATAAGTGTAAACTATTTGTGGAGAGCATGTGATTGTTTTCATTGCATATGAAATAAATCCTAGGAGATTTTGCTGCGCTCTAATCTTATATGGTTAACATCTTTCATACCTCCTATAAGCATCCCCTTTCGTAAGATTTAATTCGTCAGATTCTCAGCAATATGGATATCTTTACTTTTTATTTTAAGATCATATTTAAAAGTTTGACGCAACAGGCCTATTAATAATGCATACAAGTGCCTTCTGGACCGTAAGAATTGTAATGTATATGAATTCTTTTTTGATATGTGCATAAGAAATTTTGTATTCAGACTTTTTGAGCCAAAAGAAATAGGCGATCCTTTCTGAATCAATTAATAACCTAATCCATTCTTCGATACCTCTAGCTGTTTGGTAATCGTTAAATCAGAGTTTTGACGACGGTGTTTTTAATTCCTGTCAGTGCTTTTTCACATAAATATGCTTTCTTCTTTTAGTAAATCTCTCTCCCAACTTAGATTGGAATAAATGAGCCAATTTATTATTTATTAGAAGGTATTTGAATATGCCTAATAGTTCTAATTCGTTTTGGATCTGGTGAAAAACTATGCTTTCTCAACTTTATATTGAACTTTTTTGCCATTACATATTAAATTGATTTCCCTGATTTCTCATCGTGCTCATCATGCTTTATTAATGTCTTCTCATCAGGTTCAATACTTGCACAAATTCACATGCCTTCTGGTTCAGTATTGTGTCGACTCGATTGATTTGAATGTGAATTCTGAAATATTTAAAATATATATTTTTATATTAACCAAGGCTTAAATTTTTATTTTGGATTATCGATTAAGAACCCCCGGTTTTCTCCGCGTAACCTCCCTTTGATCTACTTTTGTCTCTGTGATTCGGCATGTTTTAATTGCTTTCTCCAGTGTCAGGTTCTCAGTCTTAAGTAACTGCCTGTGTGTGTTTTGATTGCTGATCCCAATAAAAATTCTGTTTCTTCAGCGTACTGCCCTTTTTAAAAATCAAACTCACAGTTCTCCACCAATGTGGCTAAAACGTTCACAAATGCTTCGTTATCTCGTCCGCTTTTGTAAAATAAATAAAACAAGTATCATTCTTCTAGTAAAAAATGTAAATTATCTACAAATACCGTTTAAATCTATATTAAAAAATTAAGTTTAATTTCAAAATAAAAAACAAATAAAAATGTATCCTTTTCATTTAAGGAATTTTTTTTCCTTTAAATAATGAAAAGTTGCAAACATTTCTAGTCTTATGATTGTTTGCTATAGGAAGAAGAGCATAGATTTGCAGATTATGTCAGCAAGATTCTGAAACTTAATACGAGATCAGAGGGTCAAATATGATAAAATTAAATATCTTAAGTTTATCATAGTGAAAAGCGGAAAAGGTTGTCAGACGGTTTGCTAGGACCAAATGGGCCGATACGTACATATATAACACTGCTGTCACTCTGATCCGTATCGTTTTATTTCCAGTTGATAATTCATAAGAATAATAAGAGACAATAAGGTACGCTTATTTATGTTGATACCTAAAAGCAAAAAATCTAAAATGACAGATGAAAAAGTGGAGTTTCACACCGTGGCAGGCGGCTTAAGAAGCGCACTGTATAGTTCTATAATGGCGTATTCTTAACGTTAAAACCTTTACTATACACTATTCAGCACTGGTACCTTCATCTCTAGTAAACTTTTTCCAGGTTTCATTAAAATAAGCATACCTTCATATCTCGTAAGGTGCTTAATATGGTTTAACGAGTAGGGAAAAGTTTTCCTAGATCCATACGGAATCATAATGAGCTAGGACAGCATACATAAAGCAACTTAAAGGTTAATCGATCGGTACATTTACCGATTGAAACCTTTGCACCGACGACAACCCTATTTGTGCGAGTTCGCTTGAGCGATCAATCACTTGAAATCGCTTGCTTAAGAGAAATAAAGCCAATGCCACTGAAACCATAACCATATAGTTGTGTTCGCAGTAAAATTTGTCATATTTGACCTCCTTCATGTCAAGCCTCTAAATCGCACTGACAGACTTGAATTTTTTTTAATTGCAACGAACGATCCTTTTTCAATAGTAATAAATAGTGTATCGATAACTGCTTTTTAAACCAGCTTTTAGACTATTACAACTCCTTGCAGGAAATTCAATAAAGTCATCATTTATCTTCATAATAAAGGGATAATAAAAAGACATTGTTGTGGCCTTAAATGATACTTAGAATTTTATTTTCCTAAAATAGAATTATGAAATAAGTTTATATTTTTCGTCAGATGATTTTCAAAAAGTTCAAATAGTGCTTCAAGATACTCATAAAAGGAGTTCAAATAATGGGAACAACGGTACACCAGTGCACAGTTTGAACTAAGAATATTGTTTAAAATAAAATGAATCTTTACTGCAAAAATAAACTTGAGTTCTTCAACACCACTTTTAAAGAAATTTTATTCATACAAATATCTTAACTTGAAAATAACGAATGAAAAGCAAAATTCTTGAGTGCCATTTTGTACATCTTGAGTTAAATGATTTAATTAAATATTTTTTTTTCATTTCAATACACATTTATTTATCATTAACCAATATAAATATTTGGAAACACACTTTTTTTGGGTTACTTAAAGCAAAGCAGGATAATCACTATTCCCTTCACAAAAGCCAGTTCGATTTGGAACTGCGCACGTAGTTAAACAACGTATGTATGTGTGACTAAGTATTCGAGTCTAAATACGTATTTTACGGATCCTTGAATTTTCGTCATACAGTTAAAAAAGAAAAATATTTCTTTGCTGCGATAATGATTCATTTGATTTCGGAGCTCTGTCATTTTTTTAATACAGAAGAAATGAAATTGGTTGGGTCTTTAGCACAGGATTTTCTAAAACATAAGGGTTTGATCGTTTAGGTGCATGTTCAGCTTTTAGAAGTATTGAGACATAATGATTGAGGTGCTTACAATAATAAGTGAAGAACAATTCGAACAGCCAGCAACAGTTATGAAGCTAAAACGCTTAGACATGCATCTAAAAGTAAAGAAAATAGTTATTTTGAATGATTCCAATGCAGTCTTACTCGAAAAACTTTAGTCGTTAGTCTTTTTCTGACTTTACTTAATATACGAATACCCTTTATAAAAAACTCGTATACATACATTAACTAATTTATCGGACTAGAACAAATATTTGAGATTTGTGGAGGAACTTGCTTCTTGAAGCAACAACAAAAATGGAAACAAATTTTGTTTGTGTTCTTATCTTCTTCTTTTTTATATATAGTTTGTTCACATTCGTAAATCTTCATCATCTAAGATTGATTGGTTTTGATGAAATTCTTTTGTACTTTTTGGTTCACTTGGATTGTTCTTAGCTATAATTGGATCCAGTAAGTGGAGCTGCTTAAATCTCCTGACGTAATTTTTTTGAATTCTCGCTTACAAATGATTTAATTCCAATCTTTTCAGCCTCCCAACACCACTCAATATTCTTTAATGCAATAATTTGTTGTATTCATGACTTACTTTTACTTTGGCATTTTTATTCTGCAACTGTCAATTACAATGTTTTACGCGTACACTCAGCCATAGTTACTCTAAAACTTAAGAGAATTAAAAACAAAAAGAAATAGTGAAAGCTTTCTAGACAGGGCAAGAATTTTAAAGTTTTCGTAACTTTTACCATAATTATTCTAGCTTATTTAAATGATTGAAAATGAAGATGAAAAAACAAGCTAAATGTTAGGTATTTGAAAATAGAAATTACTACAAGAAATATTCTTCCATTTACGTCACGTTATAAACGTAAGCTTAAATTTAAGTTTAAGCCAATTTAGCCTTAAAAAGGCAATACGAAAAAACAATGATCTAAAATATAATTCTTGCCTTGAAAAACTGACTTTTTTAAAAGTGAAAAAGACCAGTCTGTTGAAAATGTTTGCTGTTTTAAATTCATTATAGTTTCACTATCTACTTTTGATTACCTACTTGTCTCAGTAAGTAATTCGTCAGAAAGCAATCTAAACAAGAAATTCTCAGACGAGATTTCTTAGAATCATTATAGGATTCAAAAAAATATTTTGGTTTTTAATGGTTTTCGGTTAAAACAGCATTCTATTTTCTATTTTATTATTTTTTTTTAAAGCAAAAGCTTATTTGTTATTACAACGCAGATCTGCTATTTTTAAATCATTTTTATGCTATTACAACAAACATAATAGAACCCTTTCAAAACGCAGATTTTCATTACAAAATATTTCACTTTAAACATTTTTGAAAAAAAAAAAAAAAAAATAGGAACTATTGACCCGACTAGTATAAAGTATTTCACAAATAAAATCTTATTTATAAAGTCGAACTTCTAGCTTCATCTTCCGTTATCTATTTTTCTCCAAAATGTGAATTTACTGTTTATTTATATCCAATTTCATACATGCATATTGATGTATTTGCATTTGTTTACAATAAAACAATAAACAAAAAATATTCAAGGAATAATATAAACAAAAAACTTAAAAATGAAACAAAATAATATCACAATAATTACTACAACATAATAATGCGCGGTCCAAATAGCAAACATAAACGTAATTATAAGTTATGATATAATTTTTTTCTAAAAATAAATACAAAAAAATGCATTTCAACAAATATCATAAAACAAGAAATTATGGTAAAACTAAGAACATTTTTAATTTTTAAACAGTAAATAATTGGATTTTTTTTGAAAATTTAAGCAGTTATATTTGTGAATATATTTAATATATCTAAATATATATGTATAAACGTATAAATACAGAATTATTATTATTAAAAAATATTTCAAATAAAAATTCATTAGCTAAAACTCTTTCCATTTGTTTCCTTTGTATATAGATTTATATATTGAAAAAAAAATAGGCTTTATTAATGTTAATGAAAATATTACTAAAATTATCGTTAAATTAGTACTGAGAACAAATTCAGTAAAAAGACGGATTAATTACATAAATTTAATTTCTTTATATAAAACATAGTTCAAGGTCAAAAGCTGTGGCTCTTAATTTTTAAGCAAGCGGATTAACCTCAATTCAAAGGGGGCTTTTCTTATGAAAAATGAAAAAAAAAATTTACGTATTAGTTCTTTGCACAATAATATATTTATAATGGCTAAAAGTTCCCAATATTATTATAATTAATACAAGAAATATATATGTTTATCTATATATATTTATAAAAAAAGTATGTTAACATATAAATTGCAAGACTTACCAATATAAAAAGCTGAATAAAAAAATATATTTGTTGAAAAAAAATGCTAATAATATATAAATCTTAAATTTGTATTAAACAAAAAAGTATACATACATAAATGTGTTAAAAACAATCACTTTATAAAAATCTTAAACTACACAAAAATTAAAACAAACAAAATAACAAACAAAGCTTTCTAATTTTAATATAGTTCATAAATATATTATAACTTATTATCTAATAAAAATGTGGTGCAATAATTAATAAATTAAAAAATGGTTAAACAAAAATAATATGAAAACAAACATTTATTATACATATTGTAAAAACTAATACATATTATTAAAAATAAAAACATACAAAATTATCAAGCATTATCAATATAATTATTTAATTAAAAAATGAACACGTATAGATAATACGTATACAGAAAAAAAGATAAACAATATGCACATGCACATTTTAAACGTTCGTAAATATGATACAAATATTAAGAATATATATATATATATATATACAAATATAAAATACAACATAAATATAAGAAAATGTAGCTAGCCATATTCTATCCCAAATTAAAAAAATAATATATAATTTAATAAAGAAAGACAAACAAATATGCATAAACTATAAATAATTAGCATAATCAGTTCATTCCCATAAAAATTGTTTAAATAAATGCATTGTAAATAATAATATAACATGAATTTACAAATTTAATGGAACCAGAATGAAGAATATACAAAAAAGTAATAGCGAAACAAATAAATAATAAAAATAAAACTGACTCATAAAGAAAATAATTTAAAATAAAGTATTATAGATTGAAAATGCGATTTGTTTAATTTTTGAGGAAAACATGCAAATAAATCTTGCAGCAATCATCGGTATCATTATGTTGTTGTATTTTACATGTACGAGTATTATATGCATTTCAGGAATCGAGTAAGATTTTAACCGCACTAGTAGTCAAAAAAAACATGGATGGATCCAAATACGATTTCACAAAACTGCTTTTGTAAGTGTGGAAATTAGAATCTCTCTCCGCGTAGTATGCGAAAGCAAACCAAAACGAAACCGAGGTGTATCTACTTACTTTAAACGAACGAACAATTTATTTTTATCTCAAAATATTCATGGCTCGTTTCGACTTCCCGAATTTGCTAGTGTTTTTCTATCTTAATTACTGGCAATCAAGAAAGCGTTCAAGTTAATCAAACAAGATCAAAACTAGAACCAAAATAGGGTTAATATAACAGACTGCCCATCACAAACTGGCCCATCAACGCCGAAATGGACTTTAGAGCTTGAATGTTAACCTTTGTATCGCTGATATCTTGTTTTCAGGGCATTGATTTGCTGACGAGCTGGCCAGGCAAAGATCAAGATTTCATGGCTCACTTGTGGAAGAGTCAATATTTCACTCGGAGAGCAATGTTCTCTCCATTTTTCTTAACGAATCTATCAATAAAGATTTGGGTCACCTATAATAAAAACCCATCACTCGATCTGATATGCAGGCAGGACCAAGCCAAGATCGTTGCTACTTATAGCGGACACTGGACAATAGGTGAAGATGCAGCAAAGCTATGTAAGTAAACAGTCATTCATTTTCTCTGCAAATACCCTGGTCTGGCCAAAATAGGGCACAATCATTCGGAAGAAGATTTTTCAACAACATTGATGAACTTGCGGTTAAAATAAATAAATACTTGAATTCTATTTCTTAAGGCAATGACCTTAGACCGCGAGCTGGCGGTATTGATGGGTATTGAATTAGTTGCGGCTTCAGCACCAGTCAACACGCTGTCTAGTAGTGCACAGTGTTCGTTTCGGCTGCAGGTGACTGCCCAGTAAAGTGAGTAATCCAATTCCTAGTGATTGTGCTAAACCAAACAATTGTCATACCATAACAATAAGAGGCATCACAACCTTTTTTGAACTCAATCCAAACTTGACGACTCTGTAAGGATATGTGCAAAATTCTACAATCACAGGTTCAAACGAGTTATACTATCAAAACGGCGCGCGCCCTTCAACGCTAATTGGGCAGACCGCGACATCATCGACCCTTATAACTTTCGAAATGAGGAAAGTGGGTGACGCCGTTAGTGTCAATGGTCTCGACTACACAAAGAGCGATGTTAACCAACTTTCTATTTACAGTGGTTTCGATATGACGGCTGTATATGCCATCCAAGCAACACACGAAGTTATGAAAGAGAAATTTGGTAACTGGGTCATCTCACGGCGAGTGTTCATGAATTGGCCGCCCCTATCATGCGACATGACACCAATTAAATTTTTCTTCTGGGGGTACTTCAAGTGATGGGTTTACGGTAACAAACCAACAAGCTCGAGGACAACATTCGAGACATTTTTGCCGTAATAAAGCCGCGAGTCATCAAATATTGGATCGTGAAATGTGATCCTGAATCCACAAACTACAAACAAGGCAAGATATCCGGTTGATTAATTATATATAATATATTAATCAATTCTGATATAATAAATATTATTTATTTTCCTTTTCATACCCGTTAAAAAATATGTGTGTCTGAGCTAAGATCTTTTATTGTGAGAAAAAAATATAAAAAAAAATACTTCAACAGTTTTATTATTCTTTACAATAAGTTCAAAGGATATTACATATATGTATGTATACAAGAAAGTTTAAATTTGAATTCAGAAAAGTAGAAAAATTTAATTTTCAAAATAGAATTTCATAATAATGTGACTTTTAGTTTAGTCAAAACAAAAAAAAATGAAGAAAGGTACAAGCTTTTAGTTAAACTAAAACAAATAATAATCGAGATATTACTGTTAAGGCTGTCAAAAATAAATAATAAAAAGAAAGAAGGACTGCATATTTTAAATATTTATTTTTGGTAAAGGCTTTTAGTTTGGCTAAAAAAAAAAACAATTAGATCATATTCAAATATTCATTCGAAAGTTTTTTGCGTGTGAAACATAGCGTATAAGAAGCTTCCAACCATGGTCTCCATTAAGAACCCTGACACATTCCGCTAGCGATAGAAAACTGGAACAAAAATAAAGTCTTAAAATAATTTTTCCGTATAATTTAATGATGAATCTCTTTTGAACTTTTTTGAGAACTTAAATCAAAAGCTTTGATTTTAGATTTTTTTTTAGATTTATAAATACATTTATTTCTTCAGAAGGTAAGATACATACAACAATTCATATTATAATAATGTATATAACTAATAGAAATAAAGTAGTAGCATTATATATTTTAAAAATAAAAACAGTGCTAAATGCCACTTCAAGCTTAACAAATAAATCAAATAATAATAAGTGGGTGGGGTGACCCTTATTTAAGAAAATATGTATATTTCAAAATGAAAAGAAAAATAATAAATGTTAACAATTCAAATCAATTATACAAACCAAAAGATAAACCAAAAAGTTATAAAGAACAGAGAACAAACTCTCTTTGAAAGACCAGAAATATTGAAGTCTTTTATATAACTGGAGACAACATTCTTTCTAACTCATCAAAGTGAAAAGTTAACAACCAGCCCTTTACAAGTTTCTCAAAACGATTTTGAAATTACGGAAGGCAGTAGTGCGGAAGTTAGGAACAGGTACCATACATTGCATGTTACCACGGAGGTTATGTCTGTCCAAAACTCTGAAATTTAAATTACCTGAGCGCTTGAAAAAAGTTTTAAGGACTTTAAAGCAATATAAGTGTCTTACTGGAAGAATCTTCAACCCCATGAATAATGGAAAACTATGATGCAGTCTATGTTTTCTGCTTAATTTTCTAATAACATATTTTTTAAGTGTCAAAATCGGTTTTATTTTGTTTAAATGTAATCCACCCCAACATGCTACACCATATTGCAATTTCGATTGAAAAATTCCATAGTAAATTTTTTTAAGTAGATCAGGTGAGCATACTTTTTGGAGGTAAAAAAAATGCCGAAGTGTGGAACGGAAATACTTTTTTAAATTCTCAGAGTGATTACTGAAAGACATCTTAGAGTCAATTAAGAGACCAAGATATTGAAATACATCAACTTTCTCAATTTTAAAACAATGATCACTGCATTTGAAGTTGTGAGAGTATGTGATCGAGGTTGGATAACAAATACAATCGCAACTTTTCAATTTGAATCTTAGGCATTCAGGTTCATGGAAGAAAATATCCGGTTCAAAGGAGTTCTGATGGGAAAGACTAAAGAACATAATTTTCGTTTTTGCACTTATGACTAGCTTATGTTCAGCGAACCATGACCTAAGTATACGAGATCCAGGAGACTATCAGCACCAAATGCACAACCAATGTCATCAGCAAAAGCAGTAACATTAGATTTCAGTTTTAAGCTGAATAAAGAATTAATATATATTAGGAACAAAATTGGTCCTAGCACTAAACCTTGTGGAACCCCTATGTTAGTAAATTTAGATCCACTCCTAAAATTGCCAATTTTAACTCTCAGTGGTCTATTATTAAGATAGGATCTAAACCAATCCCTCATAAAACTTCTTAAACCCAAATTTTCTAGTTTAGTTACCATTATATCATGGTTCACCATATCAAACGCTTTAGTGATATCAACGTAGAGCCCAGCTGTAAGCTTTTGTTTATCTAGGTTATTGAAGATATCAGATCAAAATTTCAGAAGAGCATCTTCCGTCGATTTTTTTTTCTGAAAACCAAATTGCAGGGGATTTAAAAATTGTTTTTTATTTAAAAAATCAATAAGCCTTTTTTTAATACTTTTTTCAAAAATTTTACTAATTGAAGAAAGAATCGAAATGGGTCTGTAATTACTTACTTCTTAAAAGAAGCAGTGTACGTAATGAAAATCTTTCATTTACATTTACTGCTTTAATTCAAAGAAGAGTTATATCCATTTTGAAGCTCAAATTGTCTTAGGAGTTATTTTAGCAACTTGAATAATGAATTTCACACATTGGACATTTTTGTAAGATTACACAAAAGATGTTTGCACAAAGGAGTAAGTACTTGAGATGATCCAGTTATGCATTTTATGTTGATGGATTTAAATTTAGAAATTTAAATTCATTACTAACGATAATTTAATTAATAAATTTATTGACATATACATACTCGTTTAAGAACAACGGAGTTGAAAGATTGTATATCAATATATTTCCTAAACTCTTTGAAATTTTTAGGACATAAAGAATTATGTAGATGGGATTTTAGAAATGTTTCATACCTATTGTAAGATATGACTTTTCCAATCAAAAAAGTTTTGTTTCTAAAAAGACTGAACAAAATTTTAAATATGTACATCGTTTGTCAATTTTTAAAATTCTATGAGCTTATAGTATGCTAAATAATTCTTTCATTTGCCGTTTAAATCATTGACATAAACACACAAATGACTTCAATTATAGGGAAAGATCTCTTAAGTACTCGTATAATTACACAGACACATGATATCATTAGTCGTCTTTCGTGTACAAGTCCGCACAGTTTTGGATGTCAAACAACTCATTGGGGCTAAAGAATTTATAAGTTAAACAAAACAGAAACAAATTTGCCAATAACTATTCCATATAATTTTCGGGGCTAAACTATATAAACTGTATGGCGCAAAATTTTAAACATTTAAAACCTACTCTAAATCAATTTTAGAATGGGAGTCGACTCTAAATATTGAGTATAAAACGAGAACCGACTTTTTGTTAATTTTAAAGAACATAAACTATACTTTAACGTTAAAGAGCTCGTCTTACTTTAACAGCAGCAAATAGCTAGTTTATCTTTTAAAAGTATACTTTATCCATATTGACAATGGTCATTTCATACCAAAGCAAATCGAAGAAAAAATGTTTACTGATGTTTTATTCGATTTTTTAAAGATGTTTTGTGTAAATAGACTGAATAACTGACTGTTATAAATTCGAAATAATCGTACGAAAGTGCTCTACGATGAACAAATCTGTAAATACAAATGTATGTATGTAGGTACATAAATATCTTATGTATGCACGCGCGCCGCCGCGCCGCCGCCGCACAGTGGGCCCTCTCCATACACATCAGTGCTCAAAATACAGTTTTTAATTTTTGTCTTAAAAAAAAAATAAAAATGCATAATTAATATACATATTATAACACATGTTATTTGTAAGTATTATCTTTCTTCTCTGTCTAATGGTCAAGTTACGGTACATTCAAGTTGACTCTTTGTCATTGATTTTTATTAGACATGCGCAAGTTTTAATTTTGTGCAGTTTTATTTTAATTTTAAAAGTAAACTTCGTTAAACAAAAAAAAAATTTAAAATATGTTGGTTGTTCAAGAAGGCATGTAGATTGCAAATACATTTTTATTTTCGTTTGAAAGTTGTTACTTAGTGTATAAAATAAATAAATAGATGACGGTTTTACTCACGGGCAATGAAATTTTTAAAATGATTTTTTTTTAACTGGCGCAGAGAACTTTTAAATCTAAGTATACAGCATAAAAGAAGAAATATTTGTTATTAAAAATCCGAAGACGGGAGTAAAAGTTAGGTGCGCTAGTTCAAAATATCACTGTTTGAGTTCGCGGTTCAATAAATAAATAATACAAAGGCCGACAAAAAAATTTGGTAGTGGATGTTTAGCTAAAATATGAGTATGTGGGTTTATATGTATGTCTATCATGATATCAAATCCGAAAATTCCCGCAGGTTTTTTTCTCAGCCTTGGGTAGGGGGTAGGGGTGTAGTTAAAAACTATCTATTTGTCCTATCTTTGTTCCAGGAATATAACCACTTATATAAATATAAAGTTTAAACATGCAATTTGATGCTCTGTAATTAAACCTAAGTTTACATACCTAAATTTTGACCATCCGACTGATAGAACTTAAAATATAAGCTTTTTAGTGAGTCATATCAAATTTTTTGTTAATTTTTTGTTTAATATATGATCGGTTTTCAGATAAATGCGGAAAGATTTAGGTGTTTTTTCCTAGAAACAGCTCGACTTTACGTGAAGCTCTGTCCTTGGCATCCCATGACCAAAAGTCTGCACCAAATCCTTATCAATGAAAGTGAAATAATGACTCATGCCCTACTTCCAATTAGACAGTTAAGCGAAGAAGACCAGGAGGTGCGAAATAGAGATTTTCATATATCGGCAACAATTCAGCGGGAAGACATCACGAAAAAAAAATAAAATAACATGTGGGATGTTATAAATGGGTTATTTATTTCTGCAAATCCCTTTATAACATCGCGCACAACGACAGTCATTCACCGAAAAATGTTTTATCCTGAAGTCATAAATATGTTACTCGAAGAACAATTCGTCCTCTCAGAAGCAAAGTGGCTTATCTCAAAATCTATAGTTTTTTCACAAAAGTGATTTGAAATAATTTGAGTCTTAAAAAACTGATTTCCGTCTAGAGGTTATGCGAGGCGGCAAAAGTCGTAGAACAAGAAAATTATTATTTTTTTTTCTTTATCGACTGGTATAAATACATTTTTAAGAAAATCACTTAAAAAAAAAAATGGTCGGACTTATGTCGTTTTGCATAAAAATAATTACTATTTATATGTTTTTTTTCCAGAAATGCTTGCAAAGTGTCGTTTTGTAATGAAATGAAACCAATAATTTTATTTATTAACAAATTTATTTATTTATTTATATTTTTTTATTTAAACACTTATTTTCAATAAACAAAAAAGTTAACAAACCTATTCAGGATTTAAACAAAGCTTTAATACTTTCAGAAGTATTTTTTAACAAAAATATCAATCTTGATTGATGAAACAAACGAAAAAAATAAATAAATAACTAGGTGAAATAAGGTAACAAATATTTTGTTCTGAAAGATTTTGCAGAGGTGAAACAGACCATTCGGGCATATTATCAACACTGTTTGACGTTCTCGCTAGTTTGACAAGCAACTGAGATCTGTTCAATCTACATACATACATTGTAAAAAAAATTGGTGCAATTCGAATTATAAATATTGTTTAAGATTTTCAAAAGCCTTGATAAAGTGACACTTCTTACACTGCTAAAAACAAAACTTTTTGATTTTTAAGTTCTTATTTTCGTAAGAAAAATGACATATTTTGTATAATGGCGTTTAGCATTCAAACAAGCAAAATGACGACTGACACGAAACTGAACGTGTCAGTTTACAGATGAATAGTTCAGGGATGATATCTAAAATGCAAAAGGACACAAACGCCCTCACGCCTTCAGTTTAAGAAGTATTTTTATGAAAGTTTGACAGAAAAATAGATTTTTTTTTTTGTGATTTTTTCTGTATACTCAACTCAAAATCGCTAAATTTTGAGATAAGCCACTTTGCTTCTGAGGGGACGAATTGTTTTCTTAAAATAAATCTATCAATAACCTTGGGAATTATTTACTATAGTCAGAACTATATTCATTATTAATAATATTTTCATTTTCAACAACAGTTAGTATCTATTTATAACAGTTCTTAGCATTTTAAACAAGATTTTGAATTTTGAGCACTGCTTAGTATGAAGGGGACCCACTGTGCGCCGGCCGAGACGAGTATAGCTAAATGAATACCTTGCAACAACAAATTGAGTTTTTATGCTGTCAATTTGCGATTTACACTTTATTTCCATCTAAAATAATGTAAATAACTTATAAACAATCAAAATCTGTACCGAGGTAATATACAAAATGTACTTTTTTCGGCGAAAAATTATTTGGTTTGAAGTTGTCTGTTCTTTTTACTTTTTTTTTTGTGTTTTTGTAGTTGTGTGAGTTATGTATCTGTCAAATTAAGGGTTGTTCAACGCAAATTCGCTTAGGTTCTGTTGTAAAACCCACATCAGTTAGAAGAGTTGTCTAACGTGTTTAAAATTATGCAAAAGTTAGACCAAGTCTCCAAGCTAAACGACTGCGTTAAGTAGAGCCGGTTTTATGCCTTAAACGAGAACTGTTTAAAATTTTGCGCCTATGTATTTTCTTTGTATATAAAGCTTATATATATATCTTAAGGCTAGGAACTGCAATTGCTAGATTTGTCTTTATTAAGTTTAATAATAAAATATTCTCTTTTTTACTACTTGTTTTGTATGTTATCCTACTCTCCACTGTAAGAGCGTGCGTTAATTTCTGCGCCACCACCAGGCTAGCGTTCGCAATACAAAATCATGCTCCATGATAATACTATAGGTTATACATATATACAAAGGTACTATCAAGAAGACTAAAGATTGTGGCGACATTTTAAGAATAACGACAGTACGTGCTAGATTTGTCTCTGCTAAATTTAATAATAAAAATAAAATATTCTCTTCTTTACTACTTTTTTTGTATCTTATTCTACTCTCCACTGTAAAATCTAGCGCTAATTACAGCGCGACCAGGCTAGAGATCGCAATACAAAATCAAAAAGCATACGTTTGCGAACATGCATAAATTCATAAACGTCAAAATTATTTCTGCATCAATGTCACTGCTTTGTTACGATGTTGATACGTAATGCTCTTGGATCAACGAATTTGGAAAATAATCGCTATTACATAATGGAGGCAGCCTTAAATGAACTGGCTTACCTTCCACTTCTGTTCTGTATATGCGACTTAATGACAGACATGAAATCACGCCAATCCAATGACAAAAAGCATCAATCCGAAATCTTTATTTTTCCACGTAATGAATTCTAATTTACCAATGTAAAATTCAAATATACAAAAGTAAGGAATTTGTCGGACTAATGTGTAAATGCGGGACATTTTGCGGACTGGCTGTGTCAAATGCGGAACGATGGTCCGTAAAAATCTTGCTTGGTCCGAGTTTCCATCGCGACGTTGTATATACAAGATCAGCTCGTAATCGTATCTTCAAACAAGCCCCCACACAGTTCTTGAAATTAGCAACGTAAAACTAATCCGACTATGTCGTTGTCTTCCGAAGCGAAATAACTCGAGCCCCAGCTTAATAAAGAAAATCACAACAGAACTTGTAAGGTGTAATATTTTTCTGCTGTCTCCTCCACCAACAAGCGATCGAAAAACTATAACTTTCATTCATCATTAAAAACAAAAAAAAACTTTTTCTATTTAAAACTTGTGGCTACCTACCTACCCTAGCTTAAGGCGACTATATTGTTTAACTGTTCTATAATTTAACAAAAAGCTTCTCCGTGCTATAAACGAAATTAGTTTAAACGAAAAATATAATTGATAAACAAAAATCTCGAGTATCAAGTGCCGGTCTGTAGTAGTTCAAACAACACGTCGTCGTCTTCGTCGTAGTCGTCAGTTCCTCAGAGAATATACACTTAAAATTATAATAGAAGAAATTGATATTTAAAGCGTCAAATAAATTGAAAAAGATAAACAGATATTTCAGATTAGTTTTGTGGTCAATTTGTTCAATTTTGTTTTTGTTTTTTATGATCGTGTGATTTAGGAATATCATCGAAATATCAAACATGTACGAGGTCATGGATTTGGTTTTAAGCAATGAAACAAATTGCAAGAATGTAAGTTGCTTTTACATGTTGGGATTTTTTGACATTGAAAATAGTGAAAAACATTTAAACAACATTATTTTTTGTACTTACCTACATATGTGGTCTTGCATTGTAATATCACTAATATCACTGTTTCCATATCGATATATTTATCTGAAAAATGTCAAATATGATAGATTACGGATTTTTTTACGACGCGTGCTTCGATTAAGGAAATAAAGTTAAACTCTAGACGGGATGTATGCTTCTTATCTCACGTTTCTGTCTAGTTAGATTTTTTATTTAATATATTGAAGATCGAAGTCAATAAGCTTAAAGTTACTTCGTATTTTATATCAGTTACTTTGGTGAATTCTAAAGGAGATTAGATGTGTTTAACTGTGATGTGATCTAGTTTTGAATCGAGGCAGATATTCAAGGCAAGTAAATAAGTTTCTACGAAAACAAAAAACTATTTTCACTATTTCGGACTTTATATATACAGGAGTAATGGTCCAAGCTGAAACAAGTTAAAGGCCAGCATACCTTAACATAACGGTTTTCGATTAACGACTGCTTTTGAAATTTCGAAAAATACCGACTATGAACCAGTTTTTGTTTTTTCAATATAGTTAAACCTTCTTCAAAATATTTTGTATTGCCTACACTATGAGAATTATACTTTTATACATGAGATTAAGGAATAATCTTAATAATGCATACACAAATTTTAGAAATATATATTTTCTTTAGAATTAAAAAAATTAAAATTGAAATTCCAAAAACGTGTAAATGTCTATGGAATTTTATTAAAATTTTTACAGGGTGTAACAAAGTAACAGCGCATGTATAAATAATACCTCTGTCGCCTTCAGTCTGAACTTATATATAAATGCTCTAAAGCCTTTTTGTTAACAAAATCAAAAGAACGTTGATATTGATATTAATAATTAGAGCAGGGTTGCAAAAGCTTAAGTCACTTGTTAGCTTAAGCTTGGCTTTAATTCACAAGCTAGTGGGTGACTTATGAATTAAAAAAAAATTAATTCAGCAGCTAGGAACTGACTTATGAATTAAAAAAAATTAATTCACAAGTCAGTTGGTGACTTGTGAATTAAGAAAATTTAAATCATAAGCTTTTAGTGACTTATGAATTAAGAAAAAAATAATTCAGAACCTACTAAGTGACTTATGAATTTAAAAAAATTAAGTCATGGGCAAGTAAGTGACTTATGAATTAAAACATTTTAATTCGCAACCTACTAAGTGACTTAGGAATTAAAAAAATTCAAGTCATGAGCAAGTAAGTGACTTATGAATTAAAAAAATTCAAATCATCAGCAAGTAAGTGACTTATGAATTAAAAAAAATTAATTCAAAACCAACTTAGTGACTTATGAATTAAAAAAAAAATTTAATTCATAAGTTAATTGATAAATGCTGACTAAAAAAATTATGAAATAGATAATTTATAAGCTAGCGTGATAATCTTATGATTTAGAAACTAGATTTGAAAGCTAAAAAGATATTCAAAATTAAAAACTAAAATTAAATGTTATACTTACTGAGTAGGTACCAAAAGTTTCGAAGTGCTTAATTAAGAAAACGGAATGTTTTTTTTTTCAATTTTATTGAAAATACATATTGAATTAGTTTCAGGTACTTGAAACAATTTTACAAAAAAATATCAAATAATCAATTAAAATTTTTTTTAATTCATAAGTCACGTACTCCCTGATGACTTGATTTTTTTTTTAATTCATATGTCACTTAGTAGGTGGTGAATAAAATTTTTTTTAATTTATAAGTCTATTCTTAATTCAAAAATTCGCAACCCTGAATTAGAGAACATTTTTCAAAAGCATGAAATTCATTTTTTAAATTGATTAAACAACCGCAAAAATAATTTGGCACTTTCTAAAGGAAATCCATTTTATAAAATTTATACATTTTTTTGGAAAATTTGTTTTACGGAGAGGACTGGTTGAGAGTTGTTAGTTACCAGGTTTAGGCTCTCTCTGCGAGCCGTCATGCCCTCTAATTTTTTTATTTAATTTTAGACGATAGTATACCAATTTTTTTGAATTAAAATCGTTCTTTGTGCAGAAAAGAAATTTCAATTACATTACATTAAATTAAAATTACCCAAAACACTTAAGTTAAGTAGCAAGTTTGAAGAAAATCACTTCATCAGCTTAAATTGTCGGGAAAGGTGCAATCATTAAAAAAAAATATAGAGCCCGTTTTTTTGTATTCTCTATTATATCAATGTCAAATTTGATTAAAATCTCTTCCCACACACAGGACTAAATATCGGTCGCAGAATTTTTCTTCGAAATATCAGCTATCCTTATCTGCTCCACCGTAAAGTAGGCTTGGCCTACATTTTTGGACTTTTGGACATTATTTTATTTCTAAGATAATATTACACCAGTGCGAGCAGTGCTGACGATGAGAGGATTTTTTTTACTATTTCCACAAGCCCCTCCTTTCTCTTGTCTGTTCAAAATCACTTGGCCTATCCCTCATTCGAATATCTTCTTCCTCGAATCTCGAATACATTTTAATATGAATAACATTGTCTCTAAATGTCATGATGATACATTAACTTTATCTTTAATCGACTTTTTTAGATTACTTACACGTTAGATCCCTTGTACTCATTAGTCTTACTTGGTCCTCTTTCCTTATCTGCTATCAACGACTTTCAGAGGCTTCTCCTTGTTCCCTTCTATCATAATTTTATATTTAATTTAATTGAATATATAATTAATTCTATATCTTTTCATGTACTCTTTTCTCGATATAAAACTTCGTCATCTTTCCTACTTCGAAATAACCTCAGACTTCGCTCTTTAGAATATAAGGGAAACTGCAGTTGGCCAATCTTATAAAAGATGCGAATTAAGAAAATCCGATTATTACGCTATCCTCTATTTCAATAATGAAAATTCAAACTAACCACAAGCTATCTCCAACTTTTTTGCCATTTTTTAAGGAATTCTTTATATTTGTTTCCGATTATTATTTACTAAGCTTCTACTCGTTTGTTTTTCTTATCTCAATCGAATGTACTCGTAAGTTCCATCACCTTTAATGATGTTTACTTAGTAGATTAGCCAGACTTAATCTACACTGTTGTTGCAGAACGGCTTAAAAGGTTCAAAAATTACGTTTTTCGGGAAGTCTGCGTTCAATTTTCAAAAACTAGAAGCCAATTGGTTAGCTTCATCTGATCTCCATGAACTCATTGTTCTTTTAGCTTGATACTCTTCTTAATTCAAGCAGATTCACCAAAAATTAAAAATTCATAAAATGTATTATATATTAACAAGTAACAATATTTAAAAATTAAATTATAATAAAACAATCTGATAAACTTAATTTAACTTATAACTTATAACTTATAAAAGAGGGGTGTTAAGAGGTAATAAGAGTAAAGGTCTCTTCTGAGAGACTTGGGGCTAAAGTGTTGTGCAATGTTGGCTTAGGATTCCACCCTGATAATTGGGTTGATTGGTACGGTGAGTAGAAAGGCTAAAGAATGGGACGGCAATTGGTACTAACAAAGATCAATACAAGAGGTGCCGGACAATCGATATCAACAGTGGATAGTTGGTAGACGAATAATACGCGGTTAAAAACGGTGTGTAGATCGATTGATGCAATCGATCTTAGTAGGGGGGTAAGATATGGGGATGAGGCAATGCATGGTAGGTCATGAAAAACGAAACGGAGAAACCTTTGCTGCACAGCTTCAATTCGATGTGAGTTGTTGGATTAATAAAGAGGCCATATCTGGCTGGCGTATTCAAGAATAGGTCTAACAAAAGTAGTGAAGAGTCACTTGGCAACGTACGGGTCCAACGCTTTATAAGACCAAGGCTAAAATTTGCTGTTGCAATAATATGGTCCATTTGCGTACGAATATTATTCTCCTTATCACATATATAATGTCAAGATCGCGGATAGATGCAACCACGGATATTTCTGTATTCTTTTGATGAGTAGATAGAGTTGACATTGGAGACAGTAAGTGCTATAAAAAAATATTCAAGGTGAATTGGTAAGTAGTATAAAAATATAATATGGGCCTGCTTGCCAGAACACAGCTCTATTGATAAATGACAGATAAATCAAAATGGGGAAGAAATGAAATACTATTTAATACTTAGATTGATTAAAACTAAAATGCACGACTGGATCGCACGAACTTGCTCTTATGTAAAAGTACTTTAGAATTTAAGATACATTTTATAATTATAAAATATGGATTTAATGAGATAATAATGTTCAAATGCATAAAATTGCCGTCTGAATACAAGAAAAGTATGAATTTATGCAAACAAACTTTAAAAAATCGTTTTATTATTAAATACATTTTTTGTATAAGAAATTTCTTTAAAATTTTTCAAGTAAAAAATGTGGGATGCGAATTTTTAGTATTTAATAATATTGATTTTAGGAAATAATTGCGAAAAATAATGGTTCATAGGTTTTGAAGATATTGATTTTTCAAAATTTCAAATTTTTTCAAAAAAAAACAACAAATATTTTTTCGAATATTTTTATATACAATATTATTTTAAACTTAAAGGGACTCCTGCTGAAAATTTTTGGTTAAAATCCCTAGAGCCGTTAATGAGAAAGTCGGAAATAAAAAATAGTTCTATGACAGGTACCGTTAATAACATTTTGCCCCAAAATTTTTTTCGACCAAAATGTAATCCATGTCCATAATATCACACCAAATTTTTTTTATCAAAATCGTTAGAGCCGTTTTCGAGATAAATAAGATTTTGCATTACGGGTGTATGGGGGGTACCGTTAGTTTTGGAGCTAAAAAAAAATTTCAATTTCTCCTCTAGGGAATCACCGAAGACCCTTAACTACCGAGATTGAAGAAAATAGGGCCAGTGGCTTAGGCTGTAGGGAGAGGTACAGACATACAGACATACAGGCATACAGACATACGGACATACAGACATACAGACATACAGACATACGGACATACAGACAGACAGACGGAAATGCCGGATCCACTTTTTTCGTCTTCGCTATCATCGTATTGTCAACTTTGATCAACGTCTTCGCTATCATCGTATTGTCAACTTTGATCAAAATTTCGAGTTCGATTTTTTTTTCCAAATGCAGAACTTGCCCTATAGTACCTATATATATCACAAGTAAAAAAAGCAGGCAGACAAGACCAAGGTTGGATCAATATTCTTAAATAAATGTACATCATTTTCGCATGTGAACCTTCTGTCACTTTTTATCGGTGATGTACGCATTCATCATCATACTCGTACCACGGGTTTTGCTTTTGGATGATTGGCAATCTACATGGGTTTCGGATATCTGTTTGATGGCGTCCGTCGTGAGGCTGGGAACACTGATTGTTGGCGTCTATGGTAGGTGAAAAACTGAAAACACAACATTCAACATTCTCCGATTTTATATTTTGCCTAATCTTATGTATCTTACAATAATAAAATATAGTTTCAGACGAAGATCTTTCGTATCTCCCCAATAATAGTAATAGCTGCCTTATACCGCGTGAGGATAGGCTCAAGCTTTGAAATAGCAACGAACGAAAAATTCATATAAATAGAGAAACAATTTCTGTAAATTTTCAAATGTGTTCAAACAGTGACAGTGATAGTAATTCAGTGTGCAGTTATAATTATTCAAGTTCTGAAAATTGTGAAAATGAAGACAACCAAAAAGGTAACTATCAGGGAGCCGGTGATTGCGGACGACGATTCTCAGGGAATGTCCGAAAAAGAAGAGGACAATCTCCAGGATCTTCAGGATCAGGAAGACCAAAAAGACGATATTCTGAATACCCAAGCAGTGGAAGCAGTGTTAGTGGAGGAGAATAAGAGGAAAAGGAAGCAAAAGGAAATGGCAGAAGTGGCGAAGAAATTGAAGATCGACGTGGATTTGGAAATGAGAAAGGCGACAACGTACAACGAGGAGACATTGACTCATATGTCTCTTTTGTCTCTGTTGCAAATAATCTGGACGAAGGAGTTTCTCATATACATTCGATTACGATTATAGAGATTTTGACATCTCTCTCTTTGAAAATGAAAATGTTCGAAGCGAAAAAGGTCCTACATACGTTGATGGAATCCCTTCTATATTCCAGAAAGATTTTAGTAGGCCAGAAGAAAGAATTAAGCAGATGTTCGCTAAAGAATTTAGTGAGCATCCTCTTAAACAGCGAGTGGTCCACGACATTTTTGGAACGCAATATAACATTGGAGACATCCAATTGGATTACGGAAAAATTTGTGGAAAATTTGGAGGAGCCATCCTCATCATCGCTCACCACGGGAACCACCTCGATATCATCTATGATTGCACATACTCCACCAATTCCTGTAGATGCGCATTCGTCCAATGCCTTGAAAACAAAGTCACTCGAAGATTCTCTAGAAGAGTTATTCCAAGCTGGAAATACAGGCTTCAGCACTGGGTCAATCTCTCAGTCTATTTGCAGAAGGACTCAAGACAATTGCTTTACTATAACATCGCCAGGAGAACGTGGATTCCAAGTAGTGAAACTCGATGTGTACGATTTTTCCAAGATCTGCAAGAAGCCAAAGACAGAATGGTGGAGGGAAGCCAACTTTCGGTCGACTTTTTTGACACATTCTCCATTGGATCCGAATTACCAATTGGTGATGAAACTGAAGAAATACGCAGGCGGCTTCTCAAATCCAACAGAGCCTACTATAGTCTGTCAAAGCTTTTCAAATCCAGAAATCTCACCATAACTTCAAAACTGCTGCTGTACAGGACCATGGTCCTGCCAGTACTCACATATGGATCCGAGACTTGTGTGCTTAGCAAAAGGCACTCCGACCTCTTAGCTGCGTTCGAGAGAAAAGTCTTAAGGAGAATTGTTGGCCCCATATGTGAGGAAGGACGATTCCGGAGACGGTACAATCATGAATTGTACGCAATCTACCTAGAAGCAGATATCGTGACAAATTTAAGCTCGGTAGACTCCGGTGGGCAGGGCACCTAGCTCGCATGAGCGAAGAGGAACCTGCTCGGAAAGTTCTTTGTGGTACATTCTATGGTAGACGACAGCGTGGTAGACCATGCTTGCGCTGGAGAGATGGCGTAGACCAGGACGCCCGAAGCCTTGGGGTGCGCAACTGGATGGCGTCGGCTAGAGACCGGGATAGGTGGAGAGACTTGTTGAAAGAGGCCAGGACCGGAACCCGGTTGTCGAGCCGATGATGATGATGATGATGATGATGATGATTAAACTGTTAGCATCTGTAACGAAACAGCTGAAGGACATACCAGGAATAAAAATACATCAATATGGCTATCGTCGGAGTTTAGGTTTTGGGATATTAATTCTACTTTAAATAAAAATTGTATTAAAATTATAAATAATTATATTAATAATTTGACATTCCAGGAATTATATATATATTTAAAATCAATTGAACCACAAAATTTAATTTTCAATGCTCCTGTCGGTAATTGTTATGAATATTATTTTTCAATAAACGAAGCAATTGAAATATTAGATGATTTATTAAATTTTCAATTTTATAATGATAAAGAAAAAATTTTTGAATTTTTAACAAATTTATATAATATTATAAACAAAATAATTCCTAAAAAAAAATACTATTTTTATATTATCTCCTCCTAATGCTGGTAAGAATTTTTTTTTTTGATACTTTTATTCATTATTGTTTAAATTTTGGTCAAGTAGGTAATTTTAATAGATATTGTTCATTTCCTTTAATGGAATGTGCTGATAAAAGAATAATAATTTGGAATGAACCTTTATTAGAACCATCAGCAACAGAAACTTTAAAAATGTTATTTGGCGGAGATACTGTTGCTGCTAAAGTTAAATATTCAAATGATGCTGTAATAATGAGAACGCCAGTTATTGTACTATATCTAATAATGATGTATTTCCCAATGATACAGCTTTTCGTTCAAGAATGTATACTTACAAATGGAAATCTTATAAAAAATTAAAATTGTATAAAAAAAAACCAAATCCAATGTCAAGTTATTATTTATTTAAAAAATATAATATTACTAGCGGCCCGGTACGTGCTTCGCTACGTAGGTATAAAGTGAAATAATAAAACAATTTAATTGTAACATCAAATTATTCATTTATTCAAACAAAAAAATATTTTATTAATTGCTAGCTATTTTAAAACTTAATCCAAAACATTTGGATAAACAATATTTTTTGTTTTTCCATATCAGTTGGAATCGTAGGGATACCCCGTATCAAACAAACTTCTCCTTTTGATTGAGCAGTTAGGATCGTAGCTTCAATCAAATTTGGCAATAACTTTTTCACTGCCAATCTGGTGCCATTACACAGTTTTGGTGGATTAATATTTCGCAACAATATAATCAAAGAACCAACTTTCAGATTCAAGCAATGCGGTGGTATACCGCCCGGTTCCAATGAAGTTAAAAATTCAATTGGATAATTCATCTTGATACATGACACTGTCAGTTGGCAACTGGCAGTTTCGCTTGAATTTGAAAATTATTGGCATTGATATGAATGTTCTTGGGTGCTAAAATGGCGTGTTTTCTCAACCAATCATAATTTCTGTAATTCTGAAGAATATTCGGAAAAACACATTCAATCAATTCATCTATCGATTGTACAAAAATTGTTTGGTACAGCGATCAATCCGTAGGTACTCGTACTGTCGATTTATGTTTTGCCATCATCAATTTCTAACAATTGTTTTGAAAATTCATGGGCAGCTAGATCATTTTGTAGGTGAATACGCATATTAATGTTCAGTGTCAATTTTTGTACTTACATATCTCCAAAGAATTGATGACTTCAAACAGGCATTTATTTCATCAGCAGGAGTTGATCGAGGAATGACAGGCAATATTTGACGAAAATCCCCTGACAGTATTATCAAAGCACCACCAAAAAGCTGTTAATTACCTTGTAAATCTTGTATTGTTCGATTAAATGCTTCTAGTGATTTTTTATTCGCCATTGTACACTCACCCCATAAAATAATTGACGTTAATCGCAGAACTTTTGCCATAGCAGAATTTCTCGAAATATTGCAAGTTGTAGTTTCAATCACCTGTGCATTCAATGGCAATTTTAATGTAGAGTGTGCAAAAATTTATTATCAGCGTCGGGGTATGGCAATAACGAACCAGCTTGATGATAAATCTGGCCCTGAATCTGTAACATGTATGCAATTTTAGGTAGATGTTGGATCAGAATTTTTAAAACTATAGGTAGAATACTTTATGATTCAGATTGATATAAACATGGGACAGTCCTGTTGAAGTATTTACCTTAAACGTCGGCATAAAATTATCTCTAATAATTTTAGTAGCTCCAAAAGAAGTCATTTGAAATGCCCAATTGTATAGTTCAATATGACTCAAAAAGGGATTCAACGTTTGAAATGTCCCAAAAATAAGTGAATGCAATGGTTCGGGTGGAGTTTCTAATGCTGGCAATCTCACTTTGCCATTAGCACAACACATGCCGGGCAGGGTTCGAACCTAAATCTACTCCTATGCTCCGATTTTTCGAGATTCACTCCACTTTCTCCACACAGACAAATTGTCTTATTTATATACAAATATGACATTGTTGAAAAAACCATTAAACCTTTGTTAAAAATTCTTTCTGAATTTGTAATTTGTTTATTTTTACAAAACAATTTTTGAAAATAATACTAAGTTTTCCAATGAAACCTGTGATTTATTTTTCTTTTTTGCTAATACTATTTTTTTATGTTCATACATACATATATGTATGTTTTAATTTTCCTGAAAAGTAAGGATTTTCTTTTTGTTTCAAATCTACTCCGAAAATCTTGCATTTGCTCGACTTTTTTTTTAAAATTTGCTCCGACATTTTATGATTCAGGTTCGAACCCTGATGCCGGGCGTTTCATCTGGAAAGTTAGCCGCATCACAATGTGGACATTATTGCGTCCATCATTCCAATGTATCCGTACATACTATAATTAATTTGACTGTTGTAATTAAAAGCAGCACGCATCATTTCAGCCAAAGGAGCACGACGTATTCGTGATCGCCGTGCAAGATTCAGAACAGGTACAGGGTCAACAGATCTATTTCGTGCATTACGTTCACGCTGCGATGCATTAGCATGTGCGCGTTCATCTGCAGTCTGTGATCGTCTTAGTAATGCCACATCATTTGCATTACGCGTTCGTCGACCTATATTTGCTCGCCCGGCTCGTGGCATTATTCCTTCATATAAAAAAGAATAAATCAAATTAAAAACAAATTGCTACATTAATAGTGGTGTATCAGTATCGCTAAAAAACTGAGAAAAGTACATAGTACATTTGAACGATTCAATTTGACAGCACGATCCATATATGAAAAAAGTTTCAATTTGACAGCAAAATCTCCACTAACAAAATGATCCGACATTTATTGAATTCATTTGTTACAAAAAATGTGATAAATGAACCGCTCGACCGATTTTGTGTAAACTTCACATAAACCATCTACTACATAGTCCGAACAAAGCCTAAACATTTGGTTCGGATAGGTGAGCCCGTTCTTGAGTTATAAAAACACAACGAAAAGTGGCATTGATTTTTATATATATAGATTAAATAAAATTATAAAATTAAATATTTAACAATTGTGTTTTATTTATTACTTCGTATTCTTCATTGTAGTCGTCATCTTCAATTTCTTATGCATCAATTCTTCCGTTTACATCATCTGTAACACCAAATAAAGTTTGACCATCAGAATAACCTCGATCATAGTTAGCACAAAAATTGGTTTCCAGAGGCCAACTAACACTAAATCCTTTACCAAAAGCAGAAGTTATATTACATTTAATATCAATAGAACATTCTACTTTCCAATAACAAGCACTGTTTAAATAACTGCTTGTATTATCTCCTGGTTTTAATTGAGGTGTTGCAATAATTCCAACATGCAGTTGAGGTTGAGCTTCATAACCAAATCCTCCTCTTAATGGATGATAAGTACCATATGATTCAATAGTCCTAGCATATATATCATTTAAATTATTTATAACTATTGGAACAGTTTCTTTTTGTGCTAAGCCAATATCGCCTGGTATGATTTTACTGCCGGTTTTAAAAAATTGAAGTAAGTAACTATGAGGTCTAGGTTTTATTGAATGAACTTTATATTTATTTCTAGTATCAGGAACAAAATGTTCTTTTCCTCGTTTAATAAACCCACTTTTTGGTTTATATTCATAATTAGCAATAGGCGTTCCAATAGCCTGGTTAATTAAAAATTGATGAACTTTTTCATCCATACGTACACTTCCTTTATCATGTATAATATAATCAGGATATTTAGCGGCATCTGGATTTTTTTCTCTATTCCATTCATGAACAAAATATTCTTCTATTGGTGTAGGAATACATAAAGCATTTGACGGAATATGTTTATAATATTTTTCATAAATTTCTTTAACATTAATATTTTTTAAACCAACAACTTTCATCGGATCAGTTCCATTTGTTACATATGACACATTTTTATCGTAAAATTTTGAATTTTATCCCTCTGCTACAAGTCCAATCGGAACATAATGTACTCTGATGTAGCAGTACCAGAAATTGTTGATCCAACATCAAATGCAGTTCGTGTTCCTAATGGCGAAACTTTACAAGTTACTTTAATAACTTCAGCAGTAGTTGGTAACATATTGAATTCAACTTTACTTAAATAAAATGGAATAAAATCAACAGGTACCAAAGCTAATGAAGTACTTATTTGATCAATTGTTTCATTAGTTTGAATATTTTCAGTACTATATCCATAACTAATTAGTATTTTTGATTTCGTAAAATGCGTATAATTGTTTGAACAAGGTGTACTAGGACTTATCCATGTGATACCGGAAGAAGGGGAATTTCCTCCTCCACTTGCCGTTGCACCTGACCTCGCCCCTGTATTCGGTCCACGACCTGAACCACTTTGTTGATCAATATTTTCTTGATCAACATCCATATTAGAAGCAGTATTATTACGATAATTAGTTTTTTCAATAATATTAGTATCTGGCTCGTTAAGTTCAACAAAGTCACTATCTTCTGCAGGTCTTCTTCTTTTGGAGGCTGGTTCGTTATCGGTTCTGGAACTATGTTGGGCATCGAAATCTCGTTTTAATGCTGTATAATAATGACCTCCTTCTTTATATGCAGCATATATTTGCTTACAAATTGTTGCTTTCTCTTTAAATTCTTTATATTCTTTATATCCACCTTTATCTGGAAGATTTTTTATATTATTCCATTCTTGTGCGAAATGTTTTTCTCTTGCTGAATAAACTAATTGCGGAAAAGTTTTTAGTTTATCAGACATACTAGGATAAAGAACACCAGTAACACTTTCAAGACCATATTTTATTGATAATCCAATTATACCACTTAATTCAGCTAATGATTTATTTTTTTTATAATCCTCAATAAATGCTAATATAGCTTTTTTATCAGCTGTCCTTATTTGATTAGTTGTTGTTGCTGATTCATAATCCAAATCGTGCACGTACGCATCAAAATCAACTTCGTCAACCGGTTCATCGTCTTTATAAACAGTATTTCCCGGTCCCAAATAATTATGACCCGGATATGTTAAACCATCACTTTTTAAAACCATACTGAATACTACATTGTATTCTCACTTATTTATAGTCATTTCATTATCAATAATGTATACTGCAACACTTGTATTGCAACATTGTATACTGTTTATTCTTACGCTTAAGTACTTAATATTTATATATGCAAATGTAAATGTATTGCGCAGTAAAAATAATAAAACATTATGACGACGACGACACGTGTTAGACCTTGGACTTCTGGACCTTAGACCTAAAAGTATGCAACAAAAAAACCACCGCTCAGAAATTTCTACCCATGGCTTGGCTTAATCATGGCCTTCGGCCGATAGCCGTGGTTGGTAGTATCTATCACATAACCGTGCTTAATGGTAGGGTGTGTACTGAAACCGGTGGTTTTGCTACAGGTCACTGACAAAGTCTAACTAGTCTGTGAAGTGCCTGTATATAAGTCTGATTTGAAATGAATTGGTTTTTTTTTATTATTATTTTTTTATGTAACAAATGTGTATTTAAAATAATAAAATTCGAAAAGTACTGCTATTCTTAATAAAAAAAAAAAACGCTTATTTCAGAAATCTTTTTTTTAGAGCGGTCTAGTTGAATCAGAGATTGACATAAGAAAAATCATTTGTCTAGTCATTTACGACAGTATTATAGCCTTGAATTTAGTAAATCAGACCGGACTAAGAGACAATTACTCGGTGATAAGCACTTGAATGTAAAATATTGGTGTGTAGTTAATGTTGTTGTACTGGTCATGTTGATGCTAATCAATGCTTTGCGGTCTGTACAATACCCAACTATTAGATACCAAATTTGTATCAAAGCCTTGAATGTCGTATTTCAAAATTATGTTTTCCGTATATATTCTTTGTTCCAAAATATTAAGCCCTAAGGCACTCCGTCACCTCCTTAGGAACTTGGTAGTAAATGACTATTATGCGTGGAAAAGGGGAACTGCAGATAGATTTTGTATGCGGGCGGTATACGAGTAAGTATAGCAGAAAATATCCTAATACATTGAAAGAACTCCTACAAAATGGTCTAAAAAAGATAACACGTTGGGCGGATCGATGTGGGTTCGGTGTAAACCCTTTTAAAATGATCTTGTCCTCTTATCTAGAATATATAAAATTCCTTTTTATTGACGGCATACCAATAAATTTCTCAGAAGAAGCAAAATATCTGAGTCTCATTTTGGATTAGAAGTTAAGCTGGAAATCGAACGCATTAAAAAAATTCAAAACGGTCACAGTGGTAATTTCCCTCAAAAAAATAAAATAACCTTTGCTGGGTGCGAAGTTACCATAGGGACATTGTAGGTCATTGTAAAGCTGACTGAGTGGAATAACATTCCCTATTCAAATAGATAGAACAGATGGTATACTCCTCGCTACGTGTAAACTAATGCTGAGGCAAGATATTAATAAGATTGTGAACCATAAGTGAAAAAATATCACCACTTGCTTGGCAACAAAACAGATCTGTCCAACGCTGGGGCGCATCCTATATCCTTAAGCAGATTGACCCATGTACTCCGTAATAGAAATCATAAACGGACACTGTCTAATAATAGGCACCCTGCGCGACTTGGCATTTAATCAAAATATTTCTGAGGGAGTTACAAGCATGAAGGGGAGAAGGAAACAATTCCATCTCATTAAGGAGACTACTATTTTAAATATCTGAGGTATCTGTCAAACACCAAAATACGTAGTCTTACACATTCATAATTAGCTCAAAATGGTTTAACGAGCAGGGAAAAGCTTTCATAGACCCATGTGGTCTTAGTGTGTCGGTTCTCCACCGACAATCGCTAAAACCTAACTTAACCTTAGACCATCTGTATTTCGAAAATGCTGTACCTTAATGTTCAAAGATTCTTTTTTATCACTACTTTGTTGAAATGCCAATCGATACTCTGATGCCAAATAAAAATTCTTTACGTGAAAACGACCCTTTATTTTGATTGATCCTATCCCTTAAATTCTATTTTATATACATATATATTTGTAAACATTCGTTTGAATCAAAACTCTGTTTTCAGAAAATGTATATGAAAAAGTCTTCTATAAAAAGGTAACCAAAAATCTTAAGTTCGGTGTTCAAAAATGAAAAAGTTCTTCTTCACATCTAAACGTGGTTGATTTTAACCATAGGTACATACATATGTGAAAAAGAAAACGAAAATTGATTGCACTTAAACTAGAAGATTTATGATGCGAATTCATCCCGGATGCTATTTTAATCTTATGAATACAAATTTTACTATCTAAGATCTTGACTTCGACCAAAATAAATAAAAATGAATGTGCCTGTGCATAAACAGCGACTAACTTAACAAGCTGACAGAGGCAATCAGACTTAAATAAATTGACCGACAACAATGTTCTAATAAAATGATGAAATATGCAAACTACCAATGAACGAGCATTAGGAGACACGTTTTTCTTACAAGAGAATTTATTTAAAGATCAAATCTTCATAGAAAACAAAAAAACTTAAGAATTACTTTAAGCAGTTTATGGTTTTTTGGTTCTGGTAATGGGCTTAAAAGAAAAATATAGAGCTAGCTAAGACAATCCACATTCGTGTAGTGTGGCGAAGGAGATATTTTTTTTTATTAAATCTAGGGCAACTACGGGGCTGTAATAGCAGATAGTGGTAACAAGTGTTTTTATTACTTTTTTTACTATAATAGAGC
Organism: Philhelius festivus; assembly: GCA_963931855.1. Lineage (NCBI taxonomy): Eukaryota > Metazoa > Arthropoda > Insecta > Diptera > Syrphidae > Philhelius > Philhelius festivus. The sequence goes on from OZ007558.1 coordinate 13,567,041, forward strand.
ACTAGCTTTTGCCGTTAGCCTTAATTCAAATAAGAATTATTTTATTTATTTAAAAAACTTTGTTTATTATTTGATGTTGGTTCTTAAGAGTTCTTTTTATGTAAGCGTAAAGGTAGTACCATATATTTAAAGTAGTAAATTTAGGATTGAATTTTTTCTCTAAAACCTCTTTTTCGGTTTCAGATATAAATTTTCTTGAAGTGTTTTCTGCCTTGGCCTTGGTCTGACCGTTTTTCCATCGACCAAGAGCCTATATGGAAAGATATGCTAACTGGAGGAAAAATTCGAAATTTCCTTTTAAGATATATAATATAATAATATTAAATAATAATAATAATAATATTAATATTAATAATAATATTAAATTTTAAATCTTTTAATAATCGCAATAAAACTGTGTTTAAAAGGGGATTGAAGTTTTTGATCAAATTAATTTGCTAATTTAAGTTATCCGCGTATGACTTCATTGATATCATTCCAATTTTGCAAATATAGACCTTAGAGTAACATTGCATTCCAATATTTTACAAAATATTTTTATTTGTCTATATTATCAACAGGTAGTAGATTTACTACAGCAATTTGTTCTCAGTGATGAAGTCATCAACCAAATTAAAAATATTTTTATTACTGAAATGCATTTGGCTCTTAACGAAAAGCCATCATCACTTCAAATGGAAAACACATATATTCCTGAATTACCTGATGGAACAGGTAACTTGAAAATAACAAAAAACTTTTCTCTATAAGAAATCCTTTTGAATTTTTTTCAATTAAAATAATATTTATTCTATCTTTATGCAGAACAAGGTGTATTTTTAGCCTTGGACTTGGGCGGTACAAATTTCCGAGTAATTCTAATGGTCCTCCAAATGGGACATATAGTTGAAGAAACTGTTCAACACTATCACATTTCGGACGAATCACGAACAGGCTGTGGGGATGCCCTGTTCGACTATCTCGCTCAATGTGTCAATGATTTTGCCAAACAAAATGGGCTCTCTGATGATCGAACCTACCCCATGGGTTTTACATTTTCCTTCCCAATGCAACAGCACAGTTTGGATTCAGGTAGCTTGGTAACATGGACAAAATCCTTCAATTGCCCTTCAGTCGTTGGCATGGATGTTGTTGAAAAACTTCGAAAATCCCTATTAAAGTGTAATCGACGCAACATCGAGATATTAGCAATTTTAAATGACACAACTGGAACTCTGGTGCAAGGTGCTCGTATTGACGCCAAAACACGAATCGGAATTGTGTTGGGTACTGGTTCAAATGCCTGCTACATGGAGTTGGCCAAAAATGTCAAACATTGGGAAACTCGATGTCATGGAGATCATGTGATTATCGATGTTGAATGGGGGGCTTTTGGCGACAATGGGGTTCTGGATTTTGTCAAAACCAATTTTGACCGAGCAGTTGATGAGGGATCCCTGCTCAAAAATTCTTTCACGTAAATTTAAAAAAAATATTTTTTCAATCGAAAACTATATTTTCGGTTTTTTTATTTTGTAGATTTGAAAAGTACATAAGTGGAAAGTACCTGGGGGAATTATGTCGAGTGATACTCGACGACTTGCATAGTAAGAAACTGTTCCTGCCAACAGTTCCAAAAGAAAAAATCCCGAAACCCTGGACTTTTGGTTCGGATAATGTTTCCAAAATTGAACAGTAAGATTAAATTTACCAGACCTTGTGCCTGTGAAAATCAAAGTCTAAATTTTTCTTTTAATGTATGCAGCGATACCTTGAACTCGAAAAATGACAATCTACTTGAAATACTCAGCGACTTGGGCTTAGAATTCAATAGGGATTATAATGACGATGATATCAACATAATCCGTTATGTTTGTGGTTTGATTTCGAAGAGAGCAGCTCAACTTTTAGCGATAAACACATCGATTTTACTTAATCGTATGGAAGAACAGGAAATTACGGTTGCCATAGATGGATCAGTTTATAAACATCATCCTCGCTTAAGGCATTGGATTGCTGAATATACAAAGAAAATGAGTCCAAACAAAAAGGTAACAAGAAATTTTATTTAATATAATAAGACAACACAGTTTGACCGTTTCCAGAATAGGAAAATCGTACACAAAATGCAGCAGTTGTAAAAAGTGTTCTTTAGTTGCCATTTTCGAAAAAGCCTTTTTCCTAATTGGCATAAAAAGAACGCATTGTAGAAAACGTAGTCCCCACCTTCACATTTAAAAAAATAGTTTGTCTTATTTTTCGGGTTGTAACGTTTTTTGATAAATTTAGAATTTAAAAGGTATTAATTTTGATTTCTTCAGGTTATGCCACTTATGTCGTAATTTTTAACGAAATGCTTAAAGCTAATTTACTTTGAGGCACATCTTAACATTTGTGAAGAAATCTTGCAACTTATTTTACGTTTACAAATTGTTTCTTAATTATTTTTAACACTTTTTCAATAGTATCTACCTAAGGATATTTTTTAATCAATCATTTTTGAACACACCTACAATAATGCCAATTCGTGGAAAAAAATTTGCAAACCGAACTTTTTTGACATTTAATAATAATAATAATAATAATAATAATAATAATAATAATAATAATAATAATACATAATGCACACGCAATATGATGACATAAACAATACTGCTACAGAAGCACTAGCTAAAAGATTAAGGCGATATAAGGAATCAAAACAGAGGAAAGAGGATAATAAGCTTTTCAAAACATCACAGAAAAAGTTCTTCGATAGATGCAGAGGCAACAATGGGATCGCAAACCAATTTTCACTATATGTGCGAAGGAATTACGTACCTAATTCCCAAAGATGACAACCCCCAGGATCCTTCTAGGTTCAGGACTATCACCTGCCTTAACAATTTTTACAAACTAACAACATCATGTGTCACTGAACTTATCAATAAGCACTGTTTGAGTAACAATATAATGGCTGAACAGCAAAAAGGCTGTGTGAAAGGAGCATTTGGCTGCAAAGAACAGTTAGCTATTGATGCCGTAATCACTGGCCAAGCGCGTGCCGGGCAAAGAAATTTGTTTGCGGCTTTCATTGATTACAAGAAGGCTTTTGATATGGTCCCGCATAGCTGGTTGATAGAAGCTCTCAGATTGTATAAAATTAATCCACAACTTATTACTTTTTGCGAAACTGTTATGGCAAAATGGTGCACGAAGCTGCGAGCCCAAAACACAACATCTGGATTAATACAAATCAAAAGAGGCATTTTCCAAGGAGACAGTTTAAGCCAACTCTGGTTTTGTCTTGCCCTCAACCCACTCTCGTCGCTACTAAATAAGAGTAAATATGGGTTTGAGGTTAAAAACAATATCCAATCCGCTAGAATTACTCACCTTATGTATATGGATGATATCAAATTATATGCCAGCACTGCTAACAGCTTAGAACAACTGCTAAAAATTGTTGAGAAATTCTCCAATGATATAAAAATGGAATTTGGTATAGAAAAATGCAAAACTACCCAAATCATAAGGGAAAAGATGTCTAAAGGATTGGAGTATATAACTACTACTGGAAAATCTATCAACTCACTGGAAGAAGGAGAGATTTACAAATACTTGGGAATGGAACAGTCACGAATGATAAGCCACACGTCTATTAAAAACCGTTTGCATGAAATGTTTAAGAATAGATTAGAACAACTGCTGAAGACCTTGTTGAATTCCAAAAATATGGTGACAGCTATTAACACATACGCTATCCCAATAATAACATATTCTGCAGGCGTAGTCAAATGGAGTACGACGGATTTAGATAGTTTAGACAGGAAGGTAAGAACGCTGATGACTAAATATCGCCAACACCACCTTAAAGCGGCTGTCGAACGATTGGTTATTTCTAGAAACAAAGGAGGAAGAGGATCAATTTCTATACGAAATCTAGTCGAAAAACAAAACCATAAACTTTTTAGCTATTTCACAGCAAAGCCATCAACCTCAAACCTTCACAATGCTATCCTTCATTCAGATGAAAATTTCACCCCTGCAAACATGAAAAACGCGAGCCAGTTGGACGAACCAACACAGTCTATTCAACAACTTCTTATCACCAACTGGAAAAGTAAACCTCTCCATGGAAGACACCCAAATGAGCTGTACGCATCTAACATTGATGTACTAGCGTCAAACTCCTGGCTGACGTTTGGAACTCTATTCCCGGAAACGGAAGGATTTATGGTAGCAATCCAGGACCAAGTTTTACCTACAAGAAATTATCTTAAGTTTATAGTGAATGATCAGAACATCTCATCCGATAACTGTCGTCGTTGTGATACTCAACATGAAACCATACAACATATTCTTGCTGGATGTACTGTACTTGTAAGTGATGTGTACAAACGCAGACATGATAACATCGGGAAAATCCTTCACCAAGAACTTTTAAGGAAATATGGCATCCTAACATCTTTCGTTCCATATTATAAATACACCCCAGACTCTGTTATAGATTGTCCTGGTTACCTTATCTACTGGGATCGTACAATCTTAACAGACACAAACATAGCGTTTAACAGGCCCGACATTGTAATATACAACAAATCTAGAAAAGATATAATACTCGTAGATTTTGCTGTTGTTAACAATAATAATATGGACTCCACATATACTACTAAGATCCAAAAGTATACAAACCTATGTTTTGAACTTAAGGAGCTCTGGAGAGCGAAAACTGCCATAACTGTACCAGTTATAATATCAACAACTGGACTGGTCCCAAAATCAACAACATCAGCTTTAGAAAAACTTGGAGTTCCGAAAAAAATTGTCTACGAAATGCAAAAATCTGTTATCCATGACAGCTGCCGTATAGTAAGGGAATTTCTCGCTCTTTAATAATAATTACTTTTTTCTACAGCGTCGTGCTTGGTCATTATGACCCGCACGTTCGTCCGAGCCTAGCCTTTGGCAGGTGAATTTTATCCTACATATTGTAGAGATAGTGAGAACGCTAAAAATCGATAATAATAATAATAATACGTTCTGGAAGCAAATCTGGGACAGGTCAGATGAGCATGTCCACGGGGCACCTTGGTTGGTAAATGAGAGATCTCAGCATGAAAACACAACAGCGATGACATCATATGGAGTTTCTGAAGAGGAGGTAGCAGTAGCCATAACGGCAGTCAGCAACTGGAAAGCCCCTGGTCCTGATAGGATCCAAAACATCTGGATCAAAAAGTTGTCTATCTTCCACAGACCCTTAGCCATGTATTTTACACTATGGCTTGATGAACCGGAAACCATGCCTGGTTTTCTTATGCAAGGGAACACTTTTCTTCTTCTCAAAGGTAACCCGACCCCAAATCCAGCAGGATATCGACCGATTACATGCCTGTCTACAATATATAAACTCTTTACAAAACTCATTACTAGTCGAGTATACAGGCATTGTAATGACAACAATATTATGACAGAGGAACAAAAAGGCTGTGCCAAGGAGTCGCAGGGTTGTAAAGAGCAGCTTATTGTAGATTCAGTTCTAGTCCGCCAAGCAGTACAGGGAAAACGCAATTTAAGTATGGCATTTATTGATTATGAAAAGGCATTTGACTCAGTCCCCCATTCTTATCTGCACGAGATTTTAGAGGTTTACCAAATTGACCCAAAAATTAGAAGATTTCTGAAAGTTGTAAGTGAACAATGGTGTGTAATACTACATTTGGGAGGCCAAACCAGCTCAAATGTCAACATCAGGAGTGGAATCCTCCAAGCAGATGCCTTCAGTCCTCTATGGTTCTGCCTCTCTTTAAAGCTTCTTAGCAATCTCCTAAAGTTGTTAAACATTGGATTCAGCATTAAGGCTGAAACGGGCACTCAACAACTTAATCACTTGCTCTATGTTGATGATCTCAAATTATACGCAAACTCTGAAGAAAAAATACACAGGTTGATAAAAACTGTTAAATGCTTTAGTGATGACATCAAAATGGAGTTCGGGTTAGATAAGTGTAAGGTTGTCCACCTTAGGAAAGGTAAAGTGCAAAGCGATGATCCTGGGTACTGTATTGATGAACAAAATGTAATTTCCAATCTATCCGATTGAGAATCGTATAAGTATTTGGGACTCATCCAGTTGAAAGGAATTTGCGACTCAGACATCAAGTCAGGTCTTATAAAAGAATTCAATCGAAGACTGAGACTTGTTCTCCAATCCAAACTTAACGCTGGAAATATATTTAAGGCGATTAACACCTGGGCAATCCCAACACTCACTTTTTCATTCGGCGTTGTTAAATGGTCCGATACGGATCTTGACAACTTAATGCGATCGATACGAACCCAGCTAACCAAACATCGGTTCCACCATCCAAAAAGTGCAATTGAAAGGATTGTCTTGCCACGATGCGAAGGAGGCAGAGGACTTATTGACATCCCCCAACTGCATCACAAGCAAATTCTCAGCTTAAGGTCTTATTTTGGAGTAAAGTCTCGAACATCATGTTTCTTAAACACCATATGTCTGGCAGACAAACACCATACGCCACTTAACTTGCGCTCACAAACATATGACATCCCACCTAACGTGCAAACTGAAGCAGCACTCATAGATACGTGGAAAAACAAAAGCCTACACGGAACGCATCGCAAATCTTTGGACCAAGAAACTATCCATAAGCCCACTTCAAACCTATGGTTAACACGTGGAAAGCTATTTGCCGAAACCGAAAGATTTATAATCTCGATCCAAGATAAAGTTGTTGCAACCAAAAACTACAGGAGGATAATACTCCACGACATTATGCCGAATGACCTCTGCAGGCGATGTCAAGCAAGTTCGGAAACTATAGATCATATACTAGGTGGATGTACAAGCTTGGCGACACACGACTATACGTCTAGGCCCAATTGTGATCTCGGCGACTGGTGTGATCACGAAATCCCTTATCGTGCAGCTAGAAAAAGAAAAACTGGAACAAATGCAGAAGGCCGTAATTTTAAGCACTTGCAATATAGTCCGACGCTTCCTACAACTTCAATAATAGAAAAATCTTAACCAAAACAAAAATAAGTCCACAGAGCCTAATCCCTTGGCATAGCCCGGGATAGGTATTTTCCAACCTCATAGAGGTTGAGAAATTTAGAAACTCTATAATAATAATAATAATAAAATAATAAAATACTATTATTTATTTTTATATATGTACTTATTTACTAACTATATCTACTTTTACTATTATTTTATTTAAAAACTCAATATTAAAACTTATTTATTTCTGTATATCTGTATTCTGTATATCTTTCTAAATTACTTATTCAACCATCTTTCAAACTCTTTTATAGTTCTTAGTTTAATGTGGGATTGATACGAGATACGATATTCTTTTGTTTTGAAATTCGAATTATCCCGCTCTCTTAAAATACTTGTCATAGCCCCGTTTTTTACTATCCCGCTTTTATAACCCCGCTTTTGGAATCAGAACAAGATTTTTTTTTTCTAAAATCGTACTATTTTAGCGTTACTAAAAATATTCAACAGTCATGTTTTATTAAACAAATCACAACTATCTTATTTACCTACGGAGAAATTAATAAACTAAGAAATAGGTTGAGCGTGATAAAATAAAAAATATTACTCAATAAAGTCAACTATCCATTCATAATCTCGCATTTCGCTTAAGCGTTATATCAATTTTTTTAGTGTTTAGATACTTTTGTTGTAACTGGGCAGTTAGTTTACAGCTACTTCCCAGAATTTTAGAAGATCATACATAGATGCATTGTACATTACATACTTGCGTTTTATTTTACCATTGTTTAGTTATTTTTCGCGCTCAGCAGTTTTATTCGAGAAATGCTAGAAGGCAGAAGGCAACAAAATTAAAATCGAGAAGAGAAAAACAAATCCGTATTTTACGACTCTGATTTTCACTTTAAATTCTAATTCAAGACTCAACTGTGACTCGGTTAATTCAACAACCTCAATTAACGCAACTGCTCGAATTTATATATGTGTAGGTACTGTATTAAAGAACACTGCTTGTCATTGTTGTTTTTCTGTTTGTTGTTTTATTAATTTATATTTATATTGGGTTTATGCTTTTTTTAATTAATTTATTTTTAGAGCAAATTTATGCTGGCTGAAGATGGCAGTGGAAAGGGTGCTGCATTAGTTGCTGCTATTGCTAAGAAAATAGCAGTTCGTGAGCAGGAACAAACGAATGAGAAATGAAATAGGTGAATTCACTTGGTGGTATTTATTTCATGTGCAGGAAATGTGCTAAAAGAGAAAAAAAAATACAAGAACATTCCAAAAATAAAGAAGAGTATAGTAAAAATTGTTTTATTTTTTCTGATGATGGAGTTATGAGTTACGAGACTTCATTGCGAAAATATTACCCTCTACACCTCTCTACAAGATACCGTATTTTTCGCACTCTCCCTTACAAATGGAAAGGCAATATAATAATTTGGGGATGTCAAATAATTTGTATACTTTTCGGCAAGTGGATGTTCACAAGGCCATAGCCAGGGGGGGGGATCACAGGGGTTTGATCCTTCCCTCGAAATGTGAGTTGCATTTCTATAAAATCAATTTTTTAGTTTCAGTAGGTATATTTTACTCAAATTTCTGCTGTAATTATTAATAATGTTCAAAATTTTCTGATTTAAGCATAAAGAGTATATCTAGGATTCTTCATAATTTGTAATGACCGTACCGTACCTACCCTGAGAATTTTTAAATACTACCGCAAACCACAGAGCCCCTTTTCCTTCAACTGCATACGGTATATCTAAAGCGGCCCATGCACTTTATACAAGTGTGCACACAGTTGTCATGACACCAGTGTGGCATACCACCACACACACGGTACAAATCGAAAAACCGGCATAAAAACTCTAAATACCTATTTTGATTTTTCTACACTGTGTGCCACACCGAAATCGATGTATACCCATATAGACCACACAATTAAGATGCAGCGACAAAAGTGTGCACACAAGTGTCGCGTGTATGGGCCTCTAAAGCAACTCAAGAAAATTCTGTATAGCTAGGTAGGCAGGTGACATGAACCAAATTGTATTGTCGCATTTTGTGATTTTGCAGTAAGTTTGTGTTGCTTGAGCGTTTTGTTTACGTATACATAGCCACTTTGTAAGATCTTACAATCCCCTTCATGCGACTTAGTATCTGGATTGGAGCATGTGGAATTAATATCAAACACGTTCCAAGGAATACGAGAAAATAGCATCACGGAATTCAAAGTGATTTTTTAGGCTGCACAAAACTTACTAAATGTTGCAGATGAGAAACTCATAATTCCACGAATAATAGTATATCAAAGCAGCACCATAGACAAAACGTTAGCATAACAGATCCTGAAACCTATTTTAGGATAATAATAATGATTCCTCTTTTAGATGATTTCTTAAGTCAACTTAAAATGCGATTCATAAACAATAAGTCCATAATTTCCTCTTTGTGTATTCTGATTCCATCAATTCTGGGCAAAAATGAACAAAGTTTTAACGAAGACAGTTTCAAATTTTATAAAAAAAATTTTAGACTGGGACACTTTAAATGCTGAATATATGCTATGGAAAACAAAATGTCATAAACAACTCGACGAACAGCGATCAAAGAGTGCAATAGTAGCTCTTGGGGAGTGCAACAAGGATCTTTTTCCTAACATCCACAAGCTTTTAAAAATTCTGGCGACATTACCGGTTTCAACATGAACACCGGAAAGAACATTTTCGACAATGAAACGTCTGAAAACTTATTTAAGAAATTCTACCGGTGAAGAAAGACTAACAGAATTGGCGTTTATTTCAGTTCATCGACAAATTGAGATTGACACTGAAAAATTATCGATGTATTTGCAGCTAAAAAGGCCAGAAAACTGAATATAGTTTTGTAAAAATATGTAATAATACTATTTAATATTGATGGTTTGTACCTACCTAATAAATAACAACTTAAATTGGAACTGAATGATTATTTTTTATATAAATAATACCTTATCGTAAATTTTTCTGCTGAGGTACCTATATAACGGAACTATAACGGAAGCATGATATATTCATATGTACATATATGCATAAACCTACATACCCATTTCGAAAAATTACAACCCCCCCTGCCGAAAAAATTGTCTGGCTACGGCCTTGGATGTTCATTGAGATTTTTAAATAACACACATTTATTGTACCGAACTCATATATGTATATCTTATTGAATTTTTATAAATATCATACAGATGTTTCAAACAGCCGCAGAAGACTCGATTTTTATTTAAATTTTAAAATTATTTTTAACATTATTTTATTCAAAAAATATATTGGCTACTATCATTTCTTCTCTCTTTTTATTTCTCTGCTCTACTCTTTAATTCTGAAAGAGACAGAAAAATCACTGAAAAAAAATCACTGAAAAAAAAAAGAAAAGATTTTTAGGTGTAAACCTTACTTCGAAAGGATAAAATTAATAATTTTTGTTTTCATTATTGGGACAAATTTCAGTGCACCTATAATAAAAAAATAAGTCTATTGCAAAACGCAATTGGGTTAGACATAAAAAACTACCTGTGAGCTGCGACATAGGATTAATTGACAAAAAGTTTAGGGATTATTGTTTATTTCTATGTCTTATGATTTGTGGCTTAGCAACATAAAGGTTCCGGGGGCGTTGTGTTTATATTTATTTTATGGCGTTAGTGTTTATTTGATGTATATGATTTTTTTATTTTTTGACCTGTTGGGTTGGGATTAGTTGTAGATTGGTGTTAATTAGTTAGATTAGTGTTAACGATCACACTGGTCTTGTTATTAATTGACGCGTATTGTCTTGCTCTCCGCAATTTTGTATTTAATTTCAAGTTTTTCTTACTTGGTTTATTTAGAATTGTGTTTGTTTTAATTAATATTATTTTTGACTTGCATGTAAACACATGCTTTATATCTTTTAATTTAAAAATCGGCAATAATTAGTGTTTTTTTGTGATTCAATTTACGTAAGTTTGTTTGCCATTTTTTTGTTTACTCATATATGTATGTCAAGCCCTACTCTGAATTGCATATATGCATTTGTTCCTCTCAATTTTTTTTCTAAACTCCCTCTTTCCCTTCTTTCAGTAGAAAGAACTAATTCTAATTTGACGAGCTTTTTCATACAGCTTTCAGCTTTACTTTTTCTTCTCTCCACTCGAGGTCTCTATTTTCTATTTATTATTATTATAATTAATTATCATTTGCATTATTAATATTAATTCAGAAGCTCGCTTCTTAAGAGATCAGTGGTTGTGCACGTCTGCGCGTTGACTGTAATTTGTATTGAATATAAATGCGAAGGTTCAAATCCAACTTATCACCAATTTTCTACTTTTTTTTTTATTTTTAATTCTAATCATTATTTAATATTATACATATTTTCATATTGGAAATTTGTTTCTTATTTATCTGTCCCTTATATATTAAAAATGTCTTGCGCTAATACGAATTGTCTGGATCGCTCTGGCGTAGCCCCTCTTTTCAGGTGTTACGGACCTTGTGGAAATCTATTCCATGCCAAATGTGTCGGTACAAATAACTCGTTAATGGACAAAATTAATTCTTCGAGTATTGCTTTTTGGTATTGTTTTAACTGTAGAAAGATTTCGCTAGCTCATTTCTGTTTTAAGCTATCCTCCTTAAAAGATGAGCTAACGAAAATCTCCAAGGGATTTGATGAGTTAAGTTCGAACTTTGCTAATATTGTGACAACGGTTGATAGCATCCCTTCTCCGGTGCTAGTAGCGGACAACTCCTCTTCAACGGATGATATTCTCTCATCACGTCCTTCTACTTCTAAGAAAAGCAAAAAGAGAAGAAGGGACATGACCGCCATGTCAGCCAACGTAGGTCCGGCAACTAAAAAAACGTCCCTTATTGGTAGTGAAGTCGTTGAAAATTCAATAACTCTATCCGACCCGGCTATCGAATCACTCCATATTAATGAACGAAAGATTGTTCTACTGTAATCGGAAGTGTGCCATATATAATTTACATCAGTTCTGTGAAACTGGGCGGATACCACGCCCCTGAATGTCCAGGCGCGTAAGATAGTTGTTAAGATATGCATATAATGACAAACTGGAAGAAGCAAAGTATTCGTTTCTTGAAAATACTGTGAGTTACGCAACCACGCAAACCTTGGAAACTATTGGAATTTCTGAACGTTCAATCAGAAGGATTATTAAGGAATACGAAGAGATAGGAGTTGTGCAGTCTGGACTAGACGAATTTGACATCGCAGCTATTGGGCGTATAATGCACAACTTCCATCAGGAGGAAAAAATGATGATATCTTTAAAAATGTTAAGACAACGAGTCCAGGAAGACGTCTCTCAACAGGATTCTAAGAAGAAACGGATTTAGCTACAAAAAAACGCAAAACAACCGGAAACTTCTCTGTGAAAGAAATGATATTAAACTCAAACGAGTGAAGTATCTGAGAAAAATCCGGGAATACAGAACAAAAGGGTATGACATCATTTATTTGTTTATATTCATAGCTCACATACAAGGCCACGGGCTTGGACTGATGACAGTAGCAGTGTGTTGAAAACGCCAATTTCAAAGGGACAGAGGCTGATAATGGCTCACGCAGGTGGTGAAAAAGGTTTCGTGAAAAACTGTTTACTTTTATTGAAATCTGGAACGAAAACGGGAGACTATCACAATGACATGAACTTCGAAAATTGCTGCAAATGGATCCAAGGACAAGTTTTGAATAACTTGGAGGAACCTTCAGTTATTGTAATGGACAACGCCTCGTACCACAATAAGTTAGAAGAAAAACAAATTACTTTTGCCAGCAAGAAATCCGAAATGGCTAACCGAAAACAATATTCCGCATACTATACAGATGTTGAAACTTGAACTGTATGAGGTAATAAAACGACACCGAGCTACACACAACCCAAAGCATAAGATTGACAATATCATTCCCGGCATGGGACATGAGGTTCTACGTTTACCACACTATCATCCAGATCTTAATCCCATTAAAAATATTTGGGCAACTGTCAAGGCAAGAGTAGGTTCACGAAACACAACATGCAATTTATTATACTATGTTCAAAAATTAGCAGAGGAAGAATTTTCAAAAATAACGGCTGAAGACTGGCGAAAAGTGTGTGAAAAGGCCATAAGAACTGAGGAAGAATACTTTTCTCACGACCTGACGTGGGACACAATTTCGGATTCCATTATAATTAATCCAGGTGACGATTTTTCAACCGACTATGAAAGCGACATTAGTTCTTAAAACTAAGTATATGCAAATGAACATTTATTATTTAAATTATATTATTTTTATTTTATCAAATAAACCCCCATACATGTTTATATTTATTTTATTTATAGCTCCAAAATTAACGGTATCCCCCATACATCCAACATCCCTAATGCAAAATCTTAATTATCTCGAAAACGGCTTTAACGATTTTGATAAAAATAAAATGCACGACTGGGTCGCACGAACTTGCTCCTATGTAATAGACTAGGAATTTTTAAAACGAATGTTATTAGAGAAAACTGTTCATAAGGATAAAATGATTTTTTTTAAATTCTTTTAGTAGTAAGAGATAAAAACAAAATGCTATGCAAATATGAATTTATGCAGGAACACAAATTATAAGTCGTTGTAGTGGTTCCTTCAAAAAATAAGCTTTTATGTACAAAATTTTTAAAATATTTTTAAGAAAAAAATTTGGTACGCCAACCTTAAGTTTTTATTATTATACGAATAAAAGTCTAATTTCCAAAAAAAACACTAAGCCATTCTTGAGATATAGAATTTTTCAAAAAAAAAATGACTTTTTTTTCTAAAAACTGAAAAAAATATTTTTTCTTAAGTTTTTAAATGCAATGTTTTTTAAACTTTTTATTAGCTTTTTTATAAAAAATTTCATTAAAATCCGTTATTTCGATAATGTGAAATTCAAAATTCGAAAAAATCGTTCTATGGTAGGTACGGTCAGTAATATCTAGATTTAAAATTTTTTTTTTATTAAATTATAGATCGTAAAGATTAATCAAAACAAAAAAAATTTTAACAAAATTCTCGGAACCGTTTTCGAGAAAAATGAGTATGGAAGGTACTGTTAGTTTTAGGTAAAACAAAAGTTTTTTTCTCAAATCTTGTAGATTATGTTAAGAAACTTTTATTTGCCAAGTTTGAAAAAAATCGAGCATGAAGTTTTCGAAATATTGAGTTTCCAAAAAAAAATTTTGAATTTTTTGAATTTTTTGAATTTTTAAATCCATCGGCTGTACCGTTTTCGAGAAAATCAAAAACAAAAAAGTGGACCCAGGGGGGCTACCAAAAATAACAATTTTTTGTAAATTTTTTTTCAACCATTAGCTAGTTTTAAACAAATGAAATTTTTCAAATTTTTTTGAAAAAATTCTGTGGGACAGTTTTTGAGAAAAAAAAATATTTATAAAATTTTGAAAAAAAAAAATCGTATGGCAGGTACCGTTATTTTTGGTCTTAAAAAAAAACGTCCGGGGGGAAAAAATTAAAACCCATATCTACCAAGCTTGAAGAAAATCGGCCGAGCCGTTTAGGCTGTAGTCGAACCGACAGACAGACAGAATTGCGAGACCCACTTTTTTGGTCTTCTCTATCATCGTAATGTCAACTTTGATCAAAATCTCGAGTTCGATTTTTTTTACGAATGCATAACTTGCCTTTTAGTACCTATAAGTCGCAAGTAAAAATTAGGTGTGATATTGTGGACATTGACTACATTTTGGTCAAACAAAATTTGGGCAAAATGTTAATAACGGTATACCTGTCATAGAACGGTTTTTTGATTTTTTGACTTTCTCATCAACGGCTCTAACGATTTTAACCAAAAATTTTCAGCAGGAGCCCCTTAAGTTTAAAATTATATTGTTTATAAAAACATTCGATCATTTTTTTTTTGAGATTTTTAAAAAAAAAAAATTACAAGTTTTTTTTGAAAAACCAATATCCTTAAAACGTGTGAAGGATTATTTTTTGAAACTATTTCTAAACTATACTTAAAATTTGACATCCCAAATTTCGTTCTAGAAAAATTGTATTGAAATTCGTTATATTAAAAAAATTACTTTAATATTAAAAGGATTTATCAGACGGCAATTCCATACATTTGAACATTTTTATCTCATTAAATCCATGTTTTATATTTATAAAATGTATTTTAAATTCCAAAGTACTTTTACATATGAGCAAGTTCGTGGATCCAGTCGTGCATTTTATTTTAATGATGCTTGAGATAAAGTTTCAGGCGCTATGTTTTTTAAATAGATATGTTTCGATATCGTCTTTATATTTTTAATATTCTCTTCATAAGTGATTAAATTGATGATTTTTTTTTCTTATGATTCACACGCGCTCAGGGGTGTGTTAAGAGACCCTTATAATGTTAAACGCAGCACGGTCGATGTGGAAATTAGGGGAAAGGAGGTGTCGATGAACATTGGTTTTGAATGTTTGCAAATTGAAATGGCAAGGGAAAACCGTGCCGGGTAAGTTATTCCATAATCGTGTTGTGCGATTAAAAAACGAATCTCTATATTTGACGGTACGACCAAAGTTAGGCTCGAGGATGAACTGAGGAGCATTCGTAGGAAAGAGGCCTTGGGTCTTGGATGGATATGATGTCCACGTGTTGGCTGGCTCATGACCCGGGTTACCCTAAAATGTACATGTTTTAATTAATTTATTTATATGAAAATAGGAATTCTTATGTTAGTACTGTTATTTTATATTTTTTACAATAGTTAATTTTTTCGCTCTAACCGATATTTAATCTCTTCTGTTATTTTGTTCAAAGACAGTATGGTCTTTACAGGATTGGGCGAAGTTTCTCTACGAGTATTTTTGCTAAGTTTACTTATGATTGATTTGTTATAAATTTCAATTTTGTGTTTAATATCTTTATATACCTAATTGGTTTTTATTTGACTGAAATTTATTAATGTAATTATGTTCCGAATCGCAGGGCATGAGTTTTTGTATTTTATTGTGTTCTTCTAGTTATGAGTTTAAGGGGATTAAGTTTTTCACAGAATGTATGGAGTTCTGTTGTTCTTATAATGCGTCAGTTTGAATTTGTTTGATATTTTGGTAATATTCGATACATTTCTGTTAATGTAGAGTGTAATTGTTCGACTGGTGAGTTACCGGTAGAACGCTTTAGTTTCGTTATTTCGTTATTTCGTGTCGAATTAATTTCATACTGTCAACAGAAATCTTGGAGGAAATTGGATTTGAATTCGGCAGCTGAGTCGCCTACTATTTTTTTTGTTTTTTTGTTGTACCATGTTGCAAAAAGAACTGTCTCAATAAACTTGTTATACACATGCTGACACTTTCATCGAGAATTTAAGCGGAAGCGAATTTTGAAAATGTAAATGGTCAATATTTGTATGTATATTTATGATTGTTATGTACATCACTATGTAAAATGTCCATGGGAATATAAACTGTACGGGCTGTACATCGAAAACGGTCTAGTCAAACGAGTTAAAGTGAAATGATTCAGATAGCTAGGTCATGTAGAGCGAATGGGCCCAAATGCTCAGGCCGGAAAGTTTCCTAATCCGATCCCGAGGGACGGTCTAGTAGACGAAGATTGTCACTCAGGTGGCGCACACAAGTGGAAGAGCACCTTGTCGTGGGAAACTGGAGACAGTTAGGTAGGGATCGAGCTAGCTGGAGAAGCTTGTTAGTTTAGGTCCACCCCGGATTTTAGCTCCACCTTAAGTAAGTAAGTATATTAAGTATTTCTGAATATTTGTTTTCAATTTCAGGTGGATTTCAGTTTTTGATAGTTTTGGACTTTTTGGGAAAATATTGAGATCTACGAGTAAACTATAATATAGTCCATATACACAAGAACCCACATGATAAGTTAAGATTAATAAAGTGTATAGATTTTTCTAGTTTGCCCAGTACTTCCGTAATATTTGGTAGGTGGTTTCGTGTATTTCCAATCATTTTATCATTCACCTTTCTGAAAACTATAACAAGCCGCACTGTTTTTGAATACCAGAGGCGTCATATTTCTTTGGAACAATCCAAAAAAGCTTCCTCCAAGGAGAACTAAATATTATTCCTTGTTCTAAGAGTTTTTAAATTTTCAAGTTTTATTTATGAACTTTCCAAGAAGAAAATATCCCTGTTTTTCCAACATATTTTAAAAATTGTTCGTCAGTGGTAAAATGTTCGGATCCTATTCTTTTTGTTATATGCGCGTTCTTGTAATCTACAGATAACGGGTAATTTCACTTGATTTTAAGTTTTCACAAAAGTGCAATTGAAAGTTTATTGTTAAAATGTCTGAATAATCAATTGTGATAAGAAATATCAATTTAAGAAATAAACAAACATATGAAAGGAAAAGTATTTACATATATATATATATATATGTACAGATATACAGCTTAAGATATATACCTCACGTATTTGTTCAAATTCTTGG
The DNA here is from genome assembly GCA_963931855.1 of Philhelius festivus. Taxonomy (NCBI): domain Eukaryota; kingdom Metazoa; phylum Arthropoda; class Insecta; order Diptera; family Syrphidae; genus Philhelius; species Philhelius festivus. The sequence continues at coordinate 13,584,518 of OZ007558.1, forward strand.
AATTAATTCTATTGATTGCTAAATCAACTCTTAGGATAGTTTGACTTCTGAAAAAAAATATGAATTTATTCAAATGAAATTTAAGCAATCGTTTTAGCGAAGAGAATTTTTTTCTGCATTCTTTAACATTATTCTAAAAAAAATTAAAAATAATATCTAAAAACAAAAACAAAATTAATGGCAAGGATGAAAGTGTTTGAACACACACGCACACACTGCAACATCTCTGTATTCTAAGCCAAGTCTTATCCTATTAATAGCTAATAAAATGAAACTTATTTCTTAAACGAAAACTGACTGACACATGTTCACTTAGAAAATCGTAAACTGTATTTTTACCCCCTATTGAAAATTCACGGATGATGCAACATCGTAAACCCCTTGCCACAGTATTTTCTTATACAAATGTATTTTTGAAATGAATATACGAGTAATGTTAACATAAATTCGCTTGAAACAATTTATACACTTATACAGAATATACACTTATGTGTAATGAACATGAGGTGAGTAAGATACAAAAGAAGATAAAACTGGATTAGAAGAGATTGGGATTTTAACTAAGCAGTACTTAAAAAAAAACTCAGCTAAAACTGAGAAGCGGGATTCCTATACGATCTTACTATTTCTCACCGCTTGCAGCAATGGCAACTCCCAAACAACTACTTTTCTTCATGTATCTTTTTCTTCAATTCTAAGCCAATATTTAAGTTGAGAAGCGAGCGAATGGAGTATTAAACCTGAAACTTGACTTTCAGTGAAAGATACATTTTTTCGTCGGAAAGATCGCCGCACGCCGCGTGCTATGATTTTCGGTTTCTTTTATTTTACCACAAATAATGAATAGAATAATAAAAAAAGGAAAAATGAAAAATGGACTCTATTAAAATCATGAGTTTTGATTATGATATTTTTTGGTTTTATCAAAAAAAAGAAGAAGCAAAATATTTATTAATTGTTGATGGTCATTGAAATGATTTTTATTAGTTGTCTTTCTGTTGCTGTTTCTTTAAGAAAACATAATTAAGTTTCTTTTGCAAGCAGTTTTACATTCGCCGCCAAAGCAGCATATCTGTGTTAATTTATTTGTTTTCTTTTTTGTAACTGTTGGTGCCAGAGAAATTGTTTTTTTTTTTTTTTTTTTTAACTTTCGTATTTTTTTTCCATTTTGTTGAATTATATTTGTTAGTTTGTTTTAAAATTTATGTTAAATACATCGAGTTAAGGATTGTGTAGTATTATTAAAATAAAATCAAGGTAAGTACTTTTTACCTCCTTGTACTTTCGGTAATTTGTTTTATATTGATTAAAATATCAATAGCAATGGGAATCGAATTCGATACCACTTCCTTACAGTAATTGTGATGGAGAAAGCTATTGGATTTGTAATGGTCAGATGCATTTTTATTAACTTATTTTAAATCAAAATTGAGATAATGAACTCTGTATAAGTTAACATTGCCATGGTATTTGTGATTTAGTTGAAAACAAATGAAATTACCAGATCGCACTAACTAGCTCTTGTGCTTTAAGACTATAATGTGTCAAGAGTGTATAAGTATTTTAATACAACAATTAAATTGTTAAGTGTAAAAAAATACTTAACAATTAATAAGTTATATATTTCATTGTTTGTATTTAGTTTCCTGTGAAATTTTGAAATGCAATAGGTATTATTTTTGCCTATTAGTACCTCTGTACAAAATCGGAACTTGTTGAGCAGTTAAAATTCTAGTATGCTCCAGGACTCGGTTTTGTCCCTGTGTCTCTTTCTCATATTCATCAATGATCATCTCTCTGAAACTACATTTCATATTTGTTTCATTTCTAGATTCATAACTTTGTGCTTCCTTTTCCATACGACAGTGTATGACAAGTTCATTAAATCTTTTCCCGTAATCATTGTCCAATGCTTCAAAAACTCAAAGCTGTCTCCTGTCAATGAAACGGAACCCAACTCTCTTGCAACTATCCATGAGCGACACTTGCATTGAGGAAACCGAACAGCTTCCAACTCTCAGTATGTCCGATGTCACTAAAAAAACACTACATAGTGTTAAAGCTTCCTTCGACGATGCAATAAATTTGCAGGTACCCAAGTCTTGGTGCCCACTTAAGCCTCTTGGATAGAACCAAATACAGAGCACAAACTTCTCTTCATTTATTGGATAGAATCCAGACCAGAGTAATAAAACTCATAGGAAACAGAGCTATCATGGAATAATAATTCATCTCTTGAATACCACCGGAATTTTTTGTGTCTTTCCTTGTTTTATCGCTTCTTTCACAAACAATGCTGACTCTAAGTAGCTAGCTGCATATCTCCTCTCAACCAGTTCGCTTGGAATGTTCATCGAATCTAATTTTATTTGTACCGTCAAATACGGCACGGTTTTCCCTTGCCATTTAAATTTGTAAACATTCAAAACCAATGTTCATACCAACTTCCTTTCTCCCCCGCCCCCCTAATTCCCCATCGATCGTGCTGTGGCTTACATTATAAGGGTCACTCAATAAATCCTTAAGGGGGTATGAATTATAAAAATGAGCGTTAACAACTATAGATGAAAAAACTACATTTAATGGAAACTTTCGAGCACCTTCATAACGTTTCATGCCTTTCATTTCATAGTTGTACTCCTGCTTTACCTAGCTCAACATTTCGCACCCATTGTGATATTTAGACATTCAAAACCAATTTGTACCGGTTTCTCCTTTTGAATCCTCTCTCTTCCATAACTTCGTACTAAAAGTAATTTCCGGAAAAAAGGCTAGAAAAGAGTACTTAATGTCTAATGAATACAACAAAAACAATTACTCGTATATGGTGAAAATGCGTCTGTTACTCCTAATTAGTACGAAAATTTTTCGAAATTGGTTAATATAAAAATAAAATGTTACGTATGTCTATCTAGTATAAAGTACTACGAGACAATTAAGTTTTCCAAAATAAGGCAACTATTTTCCCTTTCAATATGCGTTCTCGTAGCAACTTTTTGGAGCTAACAAACATGAATTTGTATACATTTGTTAGTAATTTTAGGTTATCAAGCAGACCTTTAATATTATCATATATTTTCCTTCAGGAAAAAGTTCACTTAAAACTAGTTTTATTTTTAAAATTTTCTTTCCTATATATGTATATCTTAAGAGCCTGTATAAATTAAATATTTGCGAAAAAATCGAAGTTTTCTTTATTGGTTTCGTCGTGGCTTTGACGTCTGATACAAAATATCTGCAGAAAATTCAATAATTATTTTAAAATTTCTCAAGAGTGCACAGAATTGAAGAATTTCCCACTTCAAAAAACTATTCTTGCTTTGCTGAAGACTTCGAAACTAAGTATACTCGTACATTGACATAATTGCATTCCAAAACAATAATTATATAAATAATACAACAGATCTGCCTTTCACCTTGAATGTAGCTTTACACAGTGATAAATGCCTTAGCCTCAAACAAATTTTCTGTTATGCATGCTTGTACATATTAGATTTTATAATTTCGTGTCCGCGACCTTGTAAACTTATCGTTTAGCGGAGTTCAATCAATAAAAATGAATTTTATCATCTTGATGATTGTCAGCCCTGGTCTCATAGAACTACAGCCTTACCATAATAATCAGATTCTTCTTTCATCCAACGCCGCACACATTAATATTATAAACTTGGAAATTAAGATTAGGATAAGCTGCTATTGGTGGTGGCTCTATTGGTTACACAAGAAAGCCAGGGCTCTGTTGTATCTGTATTTGCGTCGCGGGAGTTATCAAAAAATATTTTAATTTATAATCAAAGCTCTAATTCCCTTTCTCATTTAATAAATTATTACAAAAGAATAAATTTCACCTGTCCCATCAGAGAGAAGACTTTAGTTCGTCGTCGTACAGTGGGATAGAATTGCATAAAAATTGGAAAATCTTAATTGATTCATTTTAATGTTTATGTTTTTTTTTTTGTATTAATATTGATTCCAGAATAGTCTTGCCTTTCGTAAATAAGAAATTAATTAAGATGGGAAACTCCGGAAGTGTCCACCACATGCAATCGGGCCTTAAAGAACTCCACACCTACTATCAAGATCAATCAAATGGGGTTGATGGTGCGGGCGGCACCGATAATTTCTCCCTCCTGAAAGGTGAACAAAAATTCTCAGATAAATCACATTCGTTGATGCTAAAGGCAACCAGTAATCCAATAAAAGGAATGACTTGTACAACTACCAAAACATCAGATGTTAATAGTTCTCATCACATCAAAGTTTTGCCAAGCTTAAGCGAAAACCTTCGTTTGAGGTCAACAACAAATGGTGCTATATTACATTCGGGTGGAACTATAAGTGGTCGAAGGGAATCATTGCTTCCACAACCGCAGCCATTGTTAGAAAGATCTAGAACTTTTATACCAGAAAATGCGGAAGACTGTATGAATAGGAAATCATCAGCCCGTATGGCGACATTGCAGCGTCGATCGCAGACTCAACTGGATATAGGCATAAGAAAACAAAACCCCTACAAGATGCTAGACGAAAAAGTTTACTACAAGCGCTTCAGTTCGAATCTCGACTTACGAAGACAGTCGATCACAAATGAGAACATTGAGACTTATTCAAATGAGACCTACCAAAATCTGTCTAAGGTTAAACTTAGAACTAAAAAAAGAAAAGCTCCCCCAGTTCCACCTTCATCATCAGATATTCTTCCTCTAATTATTGACCAGAGTAACGATTTGGATAGAAAAAAAAGATTATTCAAGACCAAAACCGAAACAACTACCAATAATTTCAGACAACAACCTGTCATGCGAAGTCAGCGTGGTGAGGAACTTCCCCCAGTTGTGATAAGATCGAATTTGAATCCAAAATTCCGTAGAGAAAAATCATTCGATGCTAAGTTATTGCCGTCGGAAATAACAAAACAAAGTAAGCACTTGAGGGAACTTAAACCATCAGGTGTTGATGCTACATCCAAAAGAAAATCTCTCCAAATAGCAAAGACAACAACACCTTCTTCTTCTCCAGTTGTAGTTAATAAAATGGAGAAATCCGAATTCAAATTGGAGCTTGAAGTTGCTACAAAGTTCCGTTTACGCTCAATGACGAAAACCACTGAGCCCTCGGGCCGTCAAAGAGATCCAAATGAAGAACAACGAAAACTTATGCCGCCGCCGTGTAGGACTAATAGGCCAGAAACTCAATCAAAAATTCCACAGCTGAAAAAAACTTTTTATTTTGGTATGGAGAGCTCTAATCGAAAACCATTGATGACGCCAATTATAACAAAAGATACTGGTCGGAAGATTGTCAGTCCATCCGCATTATTAGATGACACAATCATAACAATAAACTCAAAAGATCACGACGAAGTTTATTCCTTAAATCATGACAGCGAAATGATGAATGACAATGGTATTCAACTAAATGTCCGACCTACGCTTCCTCGCCGTCAGTTGGAAATTCCAAGATTTAGTCCAGTTGCAGCTTGGAGAACATTGTCCGTTGCCGAGGAACACCGAAAAGAACATCATCCGTTTTCCATAGCTTCCACTAGTCCTAGTCCATCATCACTCAACGCAGCTATCGAAACAGCAAATACATTTCTCATTGAAGATCGAATTCATCGCACCTATCGTGATCCCTGCCCGTTTTATCCGGATAATAAAAGCGGTGACAGCGGGATATCCGGCGATGATGGTTATATTGTAGAAAAACCGATACAGCCACAAAATTTAGAGCATGTTGAAAACAATTTTTGTCATGAACTGGCTAATTTTGACAGCAATTATCCATTGGATGAGCAAGGGCAGCCAGCTACGAAAGTTGTGGGACCATTTCTGACTGCTTGGACGCCACAACAAGATTTAGAAGACGAGGAGGATTCTAGTTCAGATGGTGGTGGAGGTGAAATAGCAGTAAATATGATACATTCTCAAACGCCTACGTCACCGCATGTCTTTAGCCTATCATTGCCAAGAGATAATCAACTCGCTGCCTATGGAGAAAAGGTAAGTTCATATGATATGTAACGTTGAAAATGTTTGCTATATTTATGTTTCAATGAATAATAACACCTTAAGTGAAAAAACCATACACATTTTTAAAACACTTTCTTATAGAATAAACTGGACTTTCGAAGCTTGCAGAAGCTTAAGCGCACCACTTCAGGGGACTTGAATGATATCAAAGGCGACTGTAATCAATCATCATCAGACTCACACAATAATTTGCTGCTTTTTGGTGGAGATGATATTTGTTCGGGTAATAATTTTCGCAGCGACAATTGGGTTCTAAGCAAAACAACCGGAATGACAACTGCTTCAACGCATCTGAAGAACGATCTTAAAAATTTGGTGGATCGAATGGATTCCTCAAATGCCATTGAGAGCAACAAATATTTTGATTTGTCGGTTTCGGTACAACCGATGTCTTTGGGAAGCCTTGCCATTGGAAAACATGTAATGTACTTGCCAAATCAAACGACAGCAGCATGTAGCGACTTTAAGAAACAATCAGCAGCAGCAATAGTAAAAACTGGAATCAGGCCAACTAGTTGGCATTTATTGAATAAATATGACAATAGCTTAGAAGATTTATTTCCTAAGAATGTAGGAGATTTAATCTATGATAATGATTTATTCAAATAATATTCATTTTGTTGCAGATTCCAACGCGGAACAAGCGTTTTAGTTTTCAAAGTTCCGTACGTCAAATTGAACGCCAACGCTTGGCAGAAAAACTGTCAAAAGAGGCCGACCAAAAAGAAACCCTTAGGAAAAGTGAACTTGAAGCAATGAGAAGGTTTGTTTCTTTTTCATATGAAAAAAACTAAAATGAAACAAGAATAAATATAAATAACTTTACAGGGTTGAAGAAGAATTTCAGAAAAAACGTGCTTACGAAAAGGCATCAATTCGTCAACAACTGCGATTATATTCCATGGACGATGATAATTTTATGAGTCTTCCCAATTTAAGCGATTATCGAGCTGAACCGGATGGTGCTGTTTCAAGTCCATCAGAATTATGTCCGGTACTTCCAACACCAGCAACTAGGCAACACAAATTTTAATAATCCCAATTCCTAAGACAAATTAGGGATGATATTTTGTTCAAATTATCACACAAAAAGTCATCGGAAATAAATCATCGTTGTCTTTAATAACGCAATTTAATAAGGAAATTAAAAAACTACGACCAGAGATACTATACAGTTCTATAGATATCGTATATAGACCAACTATGCAATCAATAGTTTAATCAACCGATTGAGTTTTGAAGAAGATATAAGGGTTGCAACAAAAAAGTGATTGAAAAGAATCTCTTATGTTTGCACTGCATGCAATATAACTCTTTGATATGACTGTTAATTTATTTTTTTAGTTTTTCTGGCGTTTTCGTTTTGGTTGTACATTTTTTAATCCTCGATATCAGTAGGCAGTTTTCATTGAGAACCAGTAAAGTAATACCTATGCCCGCAACTAAAATACTGTACTATGCTAAAAGATCAGTTATTTTATTTCTTTAATAAATTGGAGATACAAATTGAAGTCGAATACAACCCTTGAGTTTTTTTGAAGCATTGAAAGTCATAGCTTATAAAAGGTTCCCAATGCAAAACTCTGTCAAGAAGGGTTGTTTAGCAAATCAAATGCGACAAGTCATATATTCGACAAATTTTTTAACATAGACATGATGTGAATGATTTCCTAAATTTTTAATAAGGATTAATTTGTTTCATGAAAATACGGGAAATGGAAATATCATCCATTCCGTTAAAAAACTTGCTTTAGGGTACACTAAGAAAACCCTCAAAGATAGCTTCTTTTGTCTAGAAATCAAGCACGAAAAATCACTGGTTTGATAAGTTTTTAAAATGAACCCTATAGATGCAAACATTCTATATAAAAAAAGCTCATGCAGGACATGCATCGCAATTTCTTTTATTTTATTTATTTACATTTCGACAAGGACACAGTAACACTAGAGGTATCGAGTTTAATTTAAATAAACCCAGTATTTAAATTTTCAAAACTCATATTTGATTGTTTTCTTTGATCTTTTTTTTAGTAATCACGATAAAACGTTCCACTTTTATCAGCACTTTGGTCGTCGATGCTGTCATTTAAAAATTAAATAAATTTGCTTGCAGTCCCTTTTTTCTTCGAGAATTTTCAACTTCCCCGCAGAAGGCAGTACCCTGGTCACAGCGGCTAATAATCATTAACATTAAGCCTGACGCCTGGCTCCACGATGTACTACGCTGTCATTTAGAAATTAAAAATTCGTGAAGGTTTTTTCCTACTTCTATTTTTGTAATGAAATAACTTTTAATTCAGTTGTATATAGCAGGCACGTATTAAAAAATATTGGCCCAAAAATTTTAGTTGAATTAGTACGATGTTAAAGCTGTTTTAGTATGAAACTAGGTTAAAACGACGATTTTGCAAATCTTAATCGAATATAGCATCATACTTTCTCTACCCATTTATTTTTTTAAGTATCGTGCTAACTTCATATGATTCTTTGACATTTACAAACGTCATAACAGGAATGTTTACTTAGCTTATAGAATGAATTGTCATTGCTTTCGGTGTGTTCAGAAGCAATTTATTTAAAAACAGCCTTAGCACGATACTAGTTTGAAATATTTAAAATTCAGAAAGAGTTACTAATCTACTTTAAGGTTAGTAAATTTTTAAGTAGTATCGAACTATTATTATCTTAATACTAGGTGTTGTTTAAACTTTTGGGACATTTTTTTTTGTACCAAAAATGTAGGGAATTTGAAATTACCTTAGTTCCTGCCCTCATGAACTTACGGCCAAAAACAATTTATTTCAAGTTTTCATTAAATTGCTGAGTTTTTTTTTTTTTATTTCATGTTCATAGTGAAATAAATCAAAGTTTATTGTGGATGGTGTGGATTTTTTATTCAAGGCGTGTGTCATGTAGCCTGAAACTACTTTTATAAGAATATACTGAGGTTGCCTTGTGCTAAAGAGTTAAGACAAAACCACACTTAACTCGTCTGTGTCGTATGTGGGGTCGTGTGTTTTGTCGTACTTTTAGTATTTGTTATTAATAAACAGTCAAAATCAAAAACAAACCAAAATAATTGTCACATGAAAACAATCGAAAAAGAGCGATAGTCAATTTGATAGCCACTTTACATGGAACCAAAGTCACGATGTTGATTGTTGACTGTCAACTATCATTTTAGTCGATTCAACCCGGTATTGTTTATATAAAACTTTTATTTCTAAATAGAATAATGTTAAGTTCAGTTGTTGTTGTAATCGTTAGAATATTTGTTTTGCTTTTGTCCATGTTTTGTCATGTATATATTCTTTGAATCGAAGAACATTTACATTTTAAGGTGAATTTAGGGGCTTATCCTTACAGTCATTTTATTTTTGTTCAGTTTTGTATTATTTTTTTTTTTAAGTTTTGTTTAAACATTTTTTATAGTTGAGTATATATTTTGTTATGTTTATAATATATTTCTTTATCAATTGTGTTTTTTTTTATTTAAGTGTTGTTTGAAAAGAAGAAGTATCCTGTTCCTTTAAATTAGGTAAGGATTTGTTTGTTTAAAACCTTTCTAGAGCCTTGACAACTTTTTCCACTGTCACACAACTTATGTATGTATATAGTGGTAAGTGTCCATACTTGAAATTGATTGAAACAGTTCTCTAAGACAAACTCGCAAGCGAACACAGTATTGAGAGTAGATTTGAATATTTAAGCTCAACTTCATAGATAGAATGAATTCCAAAAATATTAAGATTGGTATCGACGCATTATTGTATCCTCAAAACCGTTTCCAAAGTCCACCGAAATTCCCACATTATCCGTATTGTCGCTTTCAAAAAGCTCGGATGGGGCGGGGTGGTTAGAAGTCTATTATTCTAAAATATTTATATAGTTCCAATCAAAGTATACAATGCTGGATAAATTGAGACAAAGACCAAAACAAGACCTTAAAAAAATAATTGTATCAATGTAATGATGTTTTTACTTGCGATATATGTACATACATTATGGACGTTTTTGCTTCTATTTTTTACGACCATAAGTAACAGTTTTAATTTTTTTCGATATTAAAGAATATATTATATATTATATCAAGAACTGTTCCACAGATTTTTATAAGAAAATTATTTTTTTAGGAAAATTTAGCTTAGGGTTAAAAACGTCCCGAAAAATGGTTACCACCGAGAGAATATTTTTTGGCTTTCAATTTTCTCAAAAAACGGTGACAATGATTTTGAACAATGCTTTAAAAAGGGTTTATTAGAATAAGGTATCAAGATTTTCAAAAACATATTTTTGGGATTTTAAAAATACCCGATTTGCTTGAAACTTGCAATTTTAAATTTGTATTTATTTAAAGATTAGTATTTTAAAATAGGTTTGAATTATTGAAAAATATTTACAAAAGAAATAACTACTATTTACAAAGGTATATATAATTTTAATAAAAAATAAGCATTTAGTTATATAATATTCTAAATTAAATAATAAATTAAGGTTAAAACTATAAATTTCAAAGTAATTTCAGCATTTGTATTAGTTTTTCAAGAGTTTTTCAAGGAAATTTGAGCAATTTAGTCCTCTCAGGTTGGCAGGCAAGGAGTTCCAAAGACCAATAGCAAGCACAAATAACCGGCATTTAGAATTTCTATATTTAAAGGTGGGACAATTAAGAATAATACTTTTTTGTGATATTGGAAAAAGAAACCTTTTCAAATAGATAGTTAGGTTCTTTTGAATGATTAATTTTAGTGTTAGAAAATCTAGATATTTGTAAAAAGGCATTTTGATTATACAAACTGCCTGTGCAGACACATGATCGATAAAGCAAGCCATAGATAAAACGATCAAAGTTTGCGCTCACCAACACTTTCCAAGCACCAAAAAATCCGACTTCCATATAAATGGGTTGTTAGGGTTAGATTTTTAGCTGGAATACAGTTCCGGAAAAGTGCACAATTATTTGTCTTATAACCGTCAACATTTTATTTCTCTCATGATTCTCGTATGTATAAAGTACATTTGAGAAGTTAAGTACATTCAAATACAAAATAGAACTTACTTACTCTTAGAACATGACTAGGTATATACAGAAAATTAAAAATTTCAAATCAAATAAATACATGCATACAATGTACAAATAAATACATGCATCAAATGTATCTAAGCGTAACATACCTCCCAAGAAACATTTTTAGCTGTATGAATGCTTGAAAAGCTCTTTCAGAGATAATCTTTAAGTTCGTTTATTAAAAAGACGCTCTAGATGAGCATTTAGAGGAAACATGGAGCTCACTTGCAACTAATTCATTGAGAGCACTTTTGAGCTCCTCAATAGTGCTTGTAACTGTAAGTATGTTTTGTCACCTAAAAGCTTTAATATACGCACTAAAACTGCCATGGAGTTATAAATTATATTTTCTATTAGTATTAGTAAATGCAAATCAGACCAAAAACATAAATGTTAAAAAAGAGCCAAGTTCTTCTATACAAAAACCTTTGTGTAACAAGTCAGCCGTGAAAAGTACTGAGATCTAAAACTACGCCAAGTTCTTACTTCATGAAGGTTTAATACCGAATATTTAAAGTAGAATAATATTGAAACAGCTACAATGTAATAGAGAAATTTTATTATTTAATGATTAATGACTAAAATTTGATGGGTTCACTGGTCAATTTTTTAAAACTTTTCGAATTGGGCATAAGAAAAACTTGCCAAGTAAGCCCATCAAATTTTAGTCTCTAATCATTAAATAATAAAATTTCTCTATAACATTGTAGCTGTTTCAATGTTGTGGATGCACGACTGACTATTGTGGACGGTGAGGTTAGCTGGGTTGTGAGCTTAGGAGGTTTCATAAAAAGGAGAAATCCTCTGAGTTGTTTTTGAAACACATCTGAACACTTATCTGTCACCATTTTCTTAAATTTCCAACTGTCAAATGCTTTTGTAGAATTTAAATCTGTCTGCTCAGTTATTTTATTCTCAGCTCATAGAGCTTACATTGAACACACTCTGATGAACATGATCATCACAAAAAATTGAAACACATATTCGAAGCTCTGAACATTCTGATCTAAAAAAGAAACAGAATTTATTTTTTGACAACTCAGGCTCTGCTGTGAACTAAAAAAGAAAAACGTTTATAATAGAGGAGTCAATCGCTTATGAAAGTACGAGGGAGACAAGAAAACAAAAATTTTGACATTTTGCATTTAATGTTTGGTAATTGCTTATTGTTTATTTTAAACTGCTGAACTCATTTGTGTCTCTTTTTTATAGATATCTGATTATATTGCAGTTGTGGTACTGCGTAGTCTGTTGCCGTTTTACTATCGCTCTTACCAGTAATGACCTTAAATCCGGAAAAAATTACATTTCTGAAAAGGACTCATTAAGGACCTTTTCAATGTTTGCATATATATTTGTTTTACAAAAATGCAATGTGAACTACATATATCCAACAATTTAAAAAGTTTTTAATCATTAGAACTGCAAGATTTTGCTTAAGACCAGACACTGTTTCTATAAACGAAGGAGTCTGTTCATAGTGGGCTTAATCTCTACCTACTTTGATTATCACAGATCCTAGTATTAATAATTTTGATAGTAATTTTGATTCTATAAAATTGACAGGGCTAACACTAAGCATTAACAAACTTATTTCCATGAAATAATTCATTTATTGATCAATACATATGTACATTTAAAAAAAGTTTTAATATATGAAGCAAAAATGAAATGCATGATTGAATCGCATGCACAGCTCTTATGTACAAGAACTTAGGAATGTAGAATTTGTATGCATACAAATTGGATGCAGTTAGTTTAATTGTTAAAGCAACTCCTAAAATAGTTCAATTTATAAAAATCGCTGAACAGCATTAAATACCAAGCTTAAAGAAAGTCACTCACGCGGGACCCATTTTGCAAATGTTCTCTTTCATCATAATCTACGAGTAGCTTGATTTTTTCAAAACTTGCCATATCTTACCCACATATATCGCAAGTAAGTTAAAAAAAATGAAAGGATAAATAAGACGACTTTAGATAAATGAGCTAGCTTTAAGCTAATTTTTATGAAAATTAAAACCAAAATTTTCAATTATGAGTTCCATTGATAACTATAAATATTACTAGCCCCTTATTTTAAAAATGCGGATACCTTAACACTCCCATTTACCAAGTTGTAAGAGCATAAAGAGCTCGTATTTTCATGTCACAAAAAAAATCCGTTTCATACGTCAAATTTGATTTAATCCTTCTCAGTGTGCATTTAACATTAGGTTTGTTATTTGCGCATGTTTTGTTTTTATGTTTGCATATATAGAGGTTCTCTCCTGAAGAAGAAACTGCAACCCGTTGCTGTTGCATCTGCAAGCACCTCTATCCACCCACAGATCGAAAATTTCTGTAAGCTGTTGGTTACATGGGAAAAATTAGACTTTTGCTTTAGCTATATCTAGGCTACAGAAAATTCCACCTACTTGATTTTTCAAGAGCTTTTTCAAATACTCCCGGGAATTCAATTAGACACATTTATATGAAAGAAAAGTGCATTACGACGTAAATGCAGTTAGTTGCTTCAATCCCAGCGTTTTTACACCTTCTCTTCAGCTACGTATAGTTTAAAAATGTATAGTTTAAATATGTCAAATGGGAATTATCAGTATAACTTGTAAATGCCAGAGCAGATATACATTATGTAAAAATTTACACAATACTTTTATTGATCCACCAATTATTTCAATAGAAAATTCGAAATATATTTTCAACTCTAAACCTACATATAAAGACAATAGTTACTGAGCATCACAACTTAATTGATAGTTACATATACATATATAATAAAATATATTTTGAATAATTATTTGTTTTTCAACTAGAATCAACACAAACATGTTTTGAAAGCCCTTTGTGAAACATCCATTGGGAACGGGATCTAACTAAGGTTGTCGCTACAGTTCAGGTTGGACTTGGATCAAGACCAACAAGTTCGATCCTTAGCTTTCTTCCTCGAGTTCCACACATTGGCACAAAAATCAACTCTCAAAATAACCATTCATCTTTGACAAAGTCCTTGACTCTGCACCCCACAGAAGTTCTTATAATGTGGAAATTAAGTTGCTGAAGAGGTGAAAAATTAATAAGAAATAAGGTAAAATTTTGAAAATTTGCCAGGCGCCTATGTGAACTGTTTTCCTAGACAACAAACAGTTCATTGGTTGGTAGAGTTGTTTTAGAAGAGTGTTTTTCAAAATATGGTCTCGACCCGAAAGAGGGGGGGGGGGGCAGAGGCGGATCGTGAATTTGTGGGGCCCTGGGCTGAAACTATTTAGTGGCCTACCTAAGTACTCAACTAATAGCCATGTCAAAAAAACTGTGTCAATAATGATATATTATTATTATATTCTTTATAGCACAAAAAAAGCATAAATGTTACTTAAATCTACGCAAGCATTAGTTGTGCAAACGGCGACATTATTGCTGTGGTAGCAATCTCTTCCAGGCAACCTGATAAAAGGAAATTGAAAGTTAAATACTTCATCCCGGCCTGAATGTATTCATTTTCATACCAGAACAATAACTTTCAGCTGTTAGCTCTTATAACTCTTAGGCTTCGGCCACGTACTGAGAGATTAAGTGACGCAAAAAAATTAAAACACATTAAATTGTATGGAGCGATGCAAAAAAATTAAAACACATGAAATAGTGTGGAGGTGGCCACATAAGCCCCAAGCGACTAGCGATTTTTTAAGCGACAGACCGAAGTCGCTCTGCAATAAAATAAAATTTTAAAAAAGTCTTTTGCCATTTAGGGCAAAATTTAACGGGATCAAAAAACTAGAGATAAAAAGTGACTTTCAGAATGTTATTTTGGCAAAACTAAGGATAAAAATTAAGAACACAAAAATAAAAAACTAACATAAGTAATAAAATTAGCAGCTTTTCTGCACTAATTTAATTCGTTTTCTTTGTATTGTTAATCTTGGCCGAACGTTTTCCAACAGAAAATCAAAAGATTCTATTGACACACGACATTATTGCCAAAATCAGTATAAATGTCTGCAAAGATTCAACATAATTTTCCCTTTCACCATTAAGATCGAGAAAACGAAGATTTTATATGCACCCCATAAAATCTCCGTTTTCTCGATCTTACATAAGCTCTTTAAACATGAACGCGACTTTCCACTAAATACTACGACGAAGTGCACCTGCACTTGACAATGACTTATCGCTCAGCGATGAAGCTCTGTAAATGGCCACCCATCGCTCAGACTCGTCGCTCTATCGCTCAGTGCGCGGCCGAAGCCTTAATTAAAGTTTTCTTTTCACTTCTTGATGGCGTCTTGCTTTTCTGTCTCCTTATCGATCAGCTTTTTTTTCAGACAGCGCATCGTTTTGTTTACTAAACACTAAATTGTAAACTTGTGGATGTGATTTGTGATTGCAGTTTTTCGTCTGTGCATTTTTAAGATATTTAATTTCTGAATTTTAGTTGTATATTTAATTTGTTTTTGTATAAGCTGGTGCCGCAAAAATGGACAAGTAAAAGATTTAGTTTCGTCATTACAATACAATACAATAGTTATGCATATACTTTTAAAATAAAGATACGAGTATTATTTTTATCTGTGATGCAGCTATTTATATACATAATATATTTATATTTTTTATAAGAAGACAAACTGATTGTTTGGGATTGAAATTAATACTTTCTATTCTATTTCATGAATTTAAATAATATTGAAACATTTTTTACTTAAATTACTAATTTTCATAACAATTTCATATTTGCCAAACATTTTTACATTACCTTATTTTTTGCTTGTAATGATTCTTATTGTTTTTGGATTTAACTTAATCTCTTTGCTAATCCCTTTTTTAAACAAACCTATTAGTGCTAATCTCTAATCTTTTAATGGGCTTGCCTTCTGCAACGCACCATAATACCGTTTACCTACATATGTAAAGTAAAGTAAAGCTTTTGCATACATGACTATGTACATCATGGATTATGCCTATTGCATTGTAAATTTGAATTGTTCTTTCCTTTTTTATTCGGACCGTCAACCTGATCACATCTTTAACCTTGGTAACATATTTGTAAAAATAAATTGTATTAATATTCTGGTGGAATTATTAGTTTTGCTTCAATCAAGTTTTCATCGTTGGAACTTAATAATTTAATCAAGGTTTATTCATTTCTTGCTGCTTGTTTTTTTTCGCGTTGGTTCTTTTAGTCAAAATCACTGATCATTTTTGCTTTGGTTTTTTTAAATAAAATACTTTGGAAAACTTTTAAGTGGAATTATTGATTTTGCTTTTTTTTTCATAAAAAATTCGTTTTCGGTACAATTGACATCATTTCAGTACAATTTTTTTCCAGATTTCAGTACAATTGAAAAATTTCATTTTCCATCCTTGACATACACTATTCGGCATCAAACTTAGCACGATTTTAGAGAGAGAGAGAGAAAGTTCGCGCAGCGCTTTTTCCAGGTAAAAGCGATGCGCGAATTTACTCTCTCTCCAAAATAGTGCCATCTAGCTTGCCGGGGAGCGTATTGCCAAACTGTATATCAGTACAGAGCTCCGACGCTCTATAATAGACTACAGAATGCTCATTCAAATTAAGAGCATACTATATACTGTGTCAGATCAAAAGCAGATTTTTCTGTGTTGGTATACATTTTGCTCAGGAAACTAAGAGCAAAGTACCTGTGATTACGGAGCCGTCGTTCACGTGTTGGTGTGGTTATTGTGTGTGGTGCCGCGACATAAGGCCAAGTGACAAAAGGCCAAATTTGTTTGTGACTTAAGGCCAAACATAAAATGTTTTGTCTTGAGCAATAGTACCTTGTGTGGCCCGCTTCGCGGGTTTTCAGGATTTTAACTCCCTTTTTGGGGATCACACGCGCTCACGCAACTCCGTTGCTCCGCTTAGGGTATATTCAGTCGCCAGGCAGGCGCCTATAGCAACAGTTTTCCTGAGCAGCAGTACATAACTGTTAGTTGTTTACTCCAATTAATGCCTGTAGCAACAGTTTTGTATTTTACATTAATTGGAGTAAACAACTAACAGTTATGTACTGCTGCTCAGGAAAACTGTTGCTAGAGGCGCCTGCCTGGCTACTGAACATACCCTAAGCGGAGCAACGGAGTTTCTTGTTGCTCAAGACAAAACATTTTATGTACGGCCTTAAGTCACAAACAAATTTGGCCTTTTGTCACTTGGCCTTATGTCAAGGCACCACACACCACACACAATAACCACACCAACATGTGAACGATGGCTCTGTAATCACAGGTACTTTTCTCGATCTGAAATAGTATATACCTAGTTTGCTTCAGCTTTTTTAATATTTTACAAGCAAACTGCATGTGACCACAGAGCGCTCTGTGGTAGCATACAGTTTGCTCTACAATACTTTCAAATTCGGTGAGCAGAAAATGGCTGAGCACAGACAAAGGAGATCTGTGCTGATATACAGTTTGGCAATACGCTGCCGGGGACTATACATTAGTTGATTGATCTCAGGGTTGCCATTGCCAACCTTATGGTAGGTTTTTTAATTTTAGATTTTTGTTTAATTCAAATTATCGCCTATTGTTTTCAGCGGGGTCTGGGGCCCCTTGTGATCTCGGGGCCCTGGGCTGCAGCCCATACAGCCCTTAGGTAGATCCGGCCCTGGGGGGGGGGGGGGGTCAGTAAGTATCACTCAGGAGGTTGCGTTCGCAAGCCAGGTAAATGTAACATGCGGTCTCCACTAGCGATGAATCCAGAGCATGCTTTAAAGCATGATGAATGCATGCAAGTAGAGACCGCCATCGCAGCTATATTTCCATAGCTTGCGATAGAAAGTACGCTCTCATCGCATACCATTCATCGCTTGGTTTATCGCAAGGAGAATTGTCATATTGTTCTGGCGTACCCAAATTTTATTTGAGTGAGTTTGAGTTTTGAGTGCGAAGAAAGCTTTTGCTTGAGATTTACGTTTTTCTTCCAAGTTTAAAAAATGTTTGATTTAAAATTGTCCATAGAACTCATTTATATTAATTCCTAATTTGAAAGCCTTTGTTATTTGATCCATTAAAATTATTCACTATACTAAAAAAGTATGCGATGGAATGCCCAGCCAAAAAAAAATTGACAATTCTTCTGCTCTCTGCTTTCTGCCTTGGGTATTGCGATTGCGATGGATTTATCACTATAGTGGAGACGGGGCGGCGTGTAAAAAGCAAGGGTTGTATTATATTAAGTAAAAGACGTCTTTACTCTAAGAAGATTTATTATAGACTGCCTTGTGTCTTATAATAACTTATACTAGATAACATAGATTATATTATTATATATAATATTATATACTAGATGTGTGAGTGTCTACTGAGAGTGCTATCGATATATATAACATCTCCCTTTTCAGGATATGTAATCAATGTAATAAAATTCATGTTGTAAGATTATAAGAATTAATAAGGATACGTTAAAATTCAATTTATAGAAAAAACTATACTTAAGTAAATTAGTAACATTTCAAGATTTGTAATTCAAATTAAATTAAAAAGTTTAGATCTGGTTAACATCTGTTAAATATACATTCAGTTTGATCAATTCGGCTTATTATAAACAGAATGATTAAATCTGTCAGGAGGTTTTGACTGCCTTCCATAACGAGTAGTTATAATATCAATATTCCCGGATGATTCTGGAGAATTTGTTGCCTCATTTTGAATACCCGATGATTGCGTTGTTCGTTTTGTTCATCAATTGTAGTTGGAGATTCAAAAATATGTTGACGAGAGCGTCTTATGTAATGCGTACCATCATCATCATCACAAACCACATAAGATCGAGGTTCTTGACATTTGGAAACTACCGTTCCCGGAAACCATTCCGAGCTCGGCGTTTTCTTGTAAAGTATTCTTTTTCCTTTATTCAATGGATTAAGTATTCTTGTGGCTTGATTATACTCGTAATAGAATGCTGTTACTTTTTGTTTGTGTTGTACTTTTTTACATGATTTTGTATATCTACTAATTCTGGTTTAAATGTTTTTTGGATAGCCGGGAGCATTGTTTGTAATTTGCGTGACATTGATAACTCTGAGGGTGAACTCATGTTACCTTTTTGAGTGGTTCTGTAGTGCAGAAGTGCAATATAAGGATCAGACCCAGATTATTCACACTTACAGAGAAGCTTTTTGATGGTTTGCATAGACCTTTCGGCAAGTCCATTGGATCGGGCTAAGTATGGGCTCGATGTTAAGTGATCTATATGTTCCAATCAACAGAAAATTTCTTAAATTCCTCGGAATTAAATGGTGGGCCATTGTCACTTATCATCGCCTCTGGAATACCGTGACGAGCAAATATGGACTTCAGTTGCTTTATTACTAGACGACTCGTATATCCGGTATTTAGTAATGCAATTTCAATGTATTTCGAAAAGTAGTCAACTACCAATAGGTACATCTTCTTTCTAAATTCGAACAAATCCATACCGACTTTAAACCATGGAATTGAAATAACTTCGTGTGATTTTAGGGGTTCTCTAGGGATTGCGTTTCTATGACGAATGCAGGTTTCAAATCTCCTGACGATATTTTCGATGTCTTGGGTTATGTTTGGCCAGAAAATATGGTCTTTAGCCAGGTTCTTAGCACGTTCAATCCCCATGTGACCTTCGTGCACAAGAACGAGCATATCATGACGGAGAGCTTGTGGTATGACTAAACGGTTGCATTTAAAAACTAGTTCGTTGATGACATGGATATCGTTACTTATACTACAGTAAGGCATAGCAAGTTCGTTTACTAACTTCTTATTTAGAGGCCAGCCATTTTTATAATAGTTTTTAACTTTGGAAAGAACTTTGTTGTTCAAAGTTGCACAACGTATTTCAATAATTTTTGACTTCGACGCAGACAAGGTTTTTGTTAGTAGGTTACAATGAAGACGTAAATCTTGGTCAAAGTTTCTTAACGCATTCTCTGAAAGAGCTGCCTTAGAAAGGGTGTCTGCGACAAAAAGATATGTTCCTGGTTTATATACGACTTCTAAATCGTAGGACTGAAGTCGAAGCATAAATCTCTGTAGACACAAGGGAATTTTATAAAGAGGACGATCGAAAAGCGGAACCAAGGGTTTGTGGTCTGTTTCGACAAGGACGTGTCTACCAAAGATATATTGATGGAATTTTGTGCAGCCAAAAATATTGCGAGAAGTTCCTTCTCTATTTGGGCATAAGTTTGTTGACTTGAAGTGAGAGTTGCAGAAGCATAGGCAATTGGAGAGTAGTTATGAGAAATAACAGCACCTAATGCGCACTTTGAAGCATCAACTGACAACGTAAGTGGTTTTTTAGGGTTGTAGTATGTGAGAACGGGAGCATTAGAAATTAGTGATTTTAATTTTTTGAATTCTTCCTCGTGTTCAGAAGACCAATGCTATAAAACTTCTTTTTTCAATAACTGACGAAGATATGTAGTTTCAACAGAAAATTTTTTTACGAACGATCGCAAACAATTGACGGTTCCCAAGAACATCTGAAGGTCGGCCGTATTCTCAGGACGTGGCATTTTGGCGATTGATTTTAAATTATTTTCACATGGCCTTACTCCATTAGGAGTAAAAACGTGACCTATAAATTTGACTTCATTTTGAAGGAATTTCGATGAACCCTATCAACTTTGCTCTCTCAAGCACAAGCTTGAGTGTCTTGTTGTGTTCTTCGATAATAGATCCAAATATAAGGAAATCATCCATATATATGAAAATATTTTCTATATTTTTAAAATTTTCTTCCATTTGGGATTGAAAAATTTCGGGTGCCACATTAATGCCATAAGGAACTCTTAAGAAACGATGTCTCCCATAAGGAGTAATAAAAGTGCACAATTTTGAAGATTCTTCATCCAAGGGCAAAACCCAAAAAGACGAATTAGCGTCGAGTATTGTATAAAATTTTGCATTCGCTGCGCGAGCTTTGCAAACTGAAAATGCTCAGTAAAGCTTTATTTAAATTTCGAGGGTCAAGGCACAATCGTAAATTTCCATTGGATTTTTGAACTCTTACAACAGGACTTACACATTGGGTTGGTTCCTAAACTTTGACGATAACTTTTAAATCTTCCATTCTCCTTAGCTCTTCCTTTAGTAGTTTCATGAGGCTGAATGGTATTCGCCGCGGACAATCAATCACTGGTTTGGCATCAGGTTTCAACTGCAAATGAATTTTATTTTTTAAGCAACCAAGACCATTAAATAGATTCTTAAAATCATTCAGGAATTTAATTTTTTGAATAATAGGGCAAAAAATATTATTTCCACTGTTACCTTCTTCAAGATTTAACTCATTTACTCGTTTTATCAAATTCATATCGACACAGGATGGTAATCCTAAAACTGTACGACAATCAATTTCCGAAATATAAAATTTTATTAGTCTTTCTTTTTCACGATAGACAATTCAAATCAATTCGCCTAATAATTGGAAGGAGTTCTTTACTAAAGGTTAGAATCCGACTCGATGAATGTTGGATGTTGGATCGGTTTAATCCAAGTTGACCAAATGTTTTATTTGACATCACGTTCCCTTGTGCACCGGTATCTAATTGACATTTTAGCTTCGTTCCGTTAATGCTTAGGTAAATATCGCAAGAGAGTGACGATGACGTTGAAGTATCGAGAAGTCCCATGAACAGTGGTTCAGATTCCGGCTCTGATGATGACGCATTAGACTCAGCTTCGACATTACGGATGTATAGTTTCGACCGGCACATTTTGGCGAAGTGATTTTTCATACCACACTTGTTGCAAGTAACTCCTAATGCTGGGCATCTGTACCTGTGCGTCTCGCCGCACCGCGAACAGGTGGTTGAACTGTTATACGATATTTATAATTGTAGTGTTGTGTTTGTGACTGACTTTTTTGTGAGGGTGAATGCAACGACTGTATTTTTCCACTGGATGATTGTTGGTTGTATTGGAGTTGTGGTGGCGACGTAGTGTAGTGTGGTGACGTCTTCTTAAATTTACTAAGAGAAGTTGGAATGGTGTGTTTGTTGAGAGCGCCAATAACCGTACTTTCGCTGGTTTCTTGGAGAAGTAGATTTGAGTGTGCTTTTGTTATTTCTAACGTTTTGTAGATCTCTATTTCTTTCTCCAACAAGATGTCTCCTTCGTTAAGGAGCCGTTCTTTAATGAACGTATACTTAGCATGCAAGCCGCATACAAAAATGTCTCTTACAAGTTTCTCTCTTAAATCTCCGAATTCACATGTTAGGCTTAGATTTTTAGAACAGTGACGTAAGCATCTAAAGATTCGTCGATTTTTTGTGCACGAGAAAAAAAAATGGTGACGTTCTATTGCCAGATTTTTTTTTGGCGAGAAATATTCATCAAACTTGGTAACCAATTCTTTGTACTTAACTTTATCCAAATCCACGGCGAATGAATTAAGAATTTCAAGTGATTCTGGGCCCATGTGGTGTTAGAGAAGAGCGACTTTGCGGGAACATGGCTGTGATTCGAGATTTGTTGCTCTCATGAAGACCTTAAACTGATTAAACCAACCTCTCCATGCTGAATCCAAATTCGTTTTTTGTAGATTAAAGTTTGGAATTGATGACGAAAAGCTTTGAGACTGTTGGGCACTTGTAATCGCTGTTTCGATCTTTGGATCTTATTTATTTCTATCGTCGAGAGACATTATGCAAAATTGTATGTAATCACACCTGACACCATATTATATTAAGTAAAAGTCGTCTTTACTCTAAGAAGATTTATTATAGACTGCCTTGTGTCTTATAATAATTTAAACTAGATAACATAGATTATATATAATATCATATACTAGATGTGTGAGTGTTACAAGTCTACTGAGAGTGCTATCGATATATATAACAGGTTGTAGGTCATATACTAAAATAAAAGTATAACATTTTCATGTGAAAGGCCATGGCTGTTTAATTTGCAATAAATCATTTTCTAATTTAAGTCTATTTCTGGTCTTAGTTTTTAAATGTACCTACCATTAATGAAAACGGTAATTTACATATGCAGGCAGGAAGTGGCGAATAGCATGAATAGCTCTTCTCCAGATGATATCAATCTTTTGCGAACTGAATTGCAATTTAAGAAAATCTATAAGTAAAGTATTGTTTTATCATTAGATTTACTGAAAACTACAAAAAATGTAGCTTCAGAATCCAGTTCTCGAAAGGTACTTTATATTTTTTATTTTAAAGTGCGAACATTTTAAATCGCGCATGGGATATGAGAACTTACTTCCAACAATTGATCCATTAAACAAACTAAAACATCTTACTGAAAGCCAAAATGTGGACTCTTCACTAATTTTTCGACTAACTGCTCTCGAATACCACCGGTCATATTCCTTATTTATAATAAATAGTATTATAAGAAAGTGGTATACTTTTATATGGTTGAAATTATATTGGGTAAGCTGGACGCAAATGAGCTTAAAAGTATACCACTTTCTAAAACAACTCTTCTAAAACAACTCTACCAACCAATGAACTGTTTGTTGTCTAGGAAAACAGTTCACATAGGCGCCTGGCAAATTTTCAAAATTTTACCTTATTTCTTATTAATTTTTCACCTCTTCAGCAACTTAATTTCCACATTATAAGAACTTCTGTGGGGTGCAGAGTCAAGGACTTTGTCAAAGATGAATGGTTATTTTGAGAGTTGATTTTTGTGCCAATGTGTGGAACTCGAGGAAGAAAGCTAAGGATCGAACTTGTTGGTCTTGATCCAAGTCCAACCTGAACTGTAGCGACAACCTTAGTTAGTAAGTATTCGATCCCGTTCCCAATGGATGTTTCACAAAGGGCTTTCAAAACATGTTTGTGTTGATTCTAGTTGAAAAACAAATAATTATTCAAAATATATTTTATTATATATGTATGTATATGTAACTATCAATTAAGTTGTGATGCTCAGTAACTATTGTCTTTATAGGTTTAGAGTTGAAAATATATTTCGAATTTTCTATTGAAATAATTGGTGGATCAATAGAAGTATTGTGTAAATTTTTACATATGTATATCTGCTCCGGTATTTACAAGTTATACTGATAATTCCCATTTGACATATTTAAACTACACATTTTTAAACTATACGTAGCTGAAGAGAAGGTGTAAAAACGCTGGGATTGAAGCAACTAACTGCATTTACGTCGTAATGCACTTTTCTTTCATATAAATGTGTCTAATTGAATTCCCGGGAGTATTTGAAAAAGCTCTTGAAAAATCAAGTAGGTGGAATTTTCTGTAGCCTAGATATAGCTAAAGCAAAAGTCTAATTTTTCCCATGTAACCAACAGCTTACAGAAATGGTTCGATCTGTGGGTGGATAGAGGTGCTTGCAGATGCAACAGCAACGGGTTGCAGTTTCTTCTTCAGGAGAGAACCTCTATATATGCAAACATAAAAACAAAACATGCGCAAATAACAAACCTAATGTTAAATGCACACTGAGAAGGATTAAATCAAATTTGACGTATGAAACGGATTTTTTTTGTGACATGAAAATACGAGCTCTTTATGCTCTTACAACTTGGTAGCTAGTATCAATGGAACTCATAATTGAAAATTTTGGTTTTAATTTTCATAAAAATTAGCTTAAAGCTAGCTCATTTATCTAAAGTCGTCTTATTTATCCTTTCATTTTTTTTAACTTACTTGCGATATATGTGGGTAAGATATGGCAAGTTTTGAAAAAATCAAGCTACTCGTAGATTATGATGAAAGAGAACATTTGCAAAATGGGTCCCGCGTGAGTGACGACTTTCTTTAAGCTTGGTATTTAATGCTGTTCAGCGATTTTTATAAATTAAACTATTTTAGGAGTTGCTTTAACAATTAAACTAACTGCATCCAATTTGTATGCATACAAATTCTACATTCCTTAGTTCTTGTACATAAGAGCTGTGCGTGCATGCGATTCAATCATGCATTTCATTTTTGCTTCATATATTAAAACTTTTTTTAAATGTACATATGTATTGATCAATAAATGAATTATTTCATGGAAATAAGTTTGTTAATGCTTAGTGTTAGCCCTGTCAATTTTATAGAATTAAAATTACTATCAAAATTATTAATAATAGGATCTGTGATAAACAAAGTAGGTAGAGATTAAGCCCACTATGAACAGACTCCTTCGTTTATAGAAACAGTGTCTGGTCTTAAGCAAAATCTTGCAGTTCTAATGATTAAGAACTTTTTAAATTGTTGG
This sequence comes from Philhelius festivus, assembly GCA_963931855.1. Classification (NCBI taxonomy): domain Eukaryota; kingdom Metazoa; phylum Arthropoda; class Insecta; order Diptera; family Syrphidae; genus Philhelius; species Philhelius festivus. The sequence goes on from OZ007558.1 coordinate 13,609,817, forward strand.
ATATATGTAGTTCACATTGCATTTTTGTAAAACAAATATATATGCAAACATTGAAAAGGTCCTTAATGAGTCCTTTTCAGAAATGTAATTTTTTCCGGATTTAAGGTCATTACTGGTAAGAGCGATAGTAAAACGGCAACAGACTACGCAGTACCACAACTGCAATATATCAGATATCTATAAAAAAGAGACACAAATGAGTTCAGCAGTTTAAAATATACAATAAGCAAATACCAAACATCAAATGCAAGGCAAGTTTACAAATTAAGTCTGAAGATGGATAAATAATATCCGAAACGCGTAGCTTATAACTTATTAAATAAATGTTGTAACAATATTAAACAATAACGAATAAATTTAAAAAAAATATGAATATAACTTAAAGTATTTTTTATTGTTTATATTCAAATTTATTATGATATAATATGATAGCAACGAACTAAGCCTAGCTGTTTCCCGGTAGTTGTATTTGTTTTGTTTTGTATTTTAAATGAGGTGCTTCTGACGATTAATACCTACATACAACACAGCTACTATCATATACTATCAGCTACTATCATAACTTATTTTTATTAAATTTCACAATAACTTTATTAAAATAAATTTTGAAATTGTTCTTCCAATAATTGATAGAATTGACGAGTTCTTGGTTCATTGTATATCGAAGATAATATCTTATAATTTTCATTTTTGATCACATGATGGAATTAAATGATTTCCCGAGCTAGAGCAGCTATATTTATTATATATATATTTTATAGTTCTTGGAGTATCTAGCCGTCATTGTTAAATCCTATCGGATTTCTCAGATTCATTAAAAGATCGTCATAGGACCTTGAAGTACAAATTTCAAAAGTAAATTGATTTCCTCCAAGACCTTGTGTTGTCCCTTGTGACGATTGTGTTATAAATCGGTCTATGTATTGAATCATTGATCAATGAACTTGAATCTATAGTCTGCCTCGTTTGTTCATGTTTATGTACATATGTTTGCATTGCATATTTCAGTACCAAAAGTATTGTCTAAAATTTAATCAAAACCGATAGTCACATTTTTGAGGAAATTAGAAAAACCCGAAATTATAGAATGACATCAACCCTTCCTTATGAGCTTAGACAAAACCTTCTTTTGTTCTAAGGAATCGCAAAGAAATACTCTAGACCAATTTTGAATTTTGCATGAAGAAGACAACTCGTCCAACTGTTGGATTTGGTGGAAACCTTGTTTTATTCTCAAACGAATTTAATTTTTACCATTTAAGCAAGTTAAAACTTCAATCACATTATAGAAATTGTACTGATTTCATATTGATGTCGATAGCGTAAACACCGAAGTAAAAAGGCGCTTATGCAGAACAAGATCCAAAATGAGAGATGATAAAAAGTCGAAAGACGAGACGATGCGTATTTTCTAGAAAGCATCTGAAATGAGACCGTATTTATTTTACCGAGACTCTCGGTGGTTTCAGCAGAAAACTTAAAAGTGGATTATTCTCCATTTTCCTAAAAGCTCGCATTGTGTTTAACAATAATATTTTAATGATAGTTATAACCCTTTGAATGTTTGCAAATTATATAAAAAATAATATGTTTGACTGGATCGGAATAACTTTCTCTAATGTTTATAAGACAGAATTTTAAAAATGAATGTTATAATAAGAAAGGGCTAAAACTAGTTGGGGCTAAGAACAGAATGCCAAGCAAATATGAATTTATTCATTTCATTCAAATCCATTATAAGGGAAGTTAAAAGAAAAACAATATATGTATAAATTGTTGTAGCGGTTTACAAAAAATATGTATGTATATTTTATAAAAAAATTTTAAAATATTTAAAAAAAAGTTTTGCTACGCCAATTTTAAGTCTTGTTTTTATTATTGGGCAAAGTAAAATTAAATAAAAAAAAAAACAAAATGTTATGGACCCGTTCTAGAAATACATATTATATTAAAGGAAATGAAATATTAATTTTTTTTCTTCAAAAATCCAAAATATATTTTTTTAAGTTTAAGTAAGCTTCTTAATAAGATTTTTTATTCAAAATTATTATATCGAAATAGTCAGAAATTGAAAATACGGTGTTATAGTAATTAAAAACTAAGCGAAAGAAAAATAAAATGCACGACTGGATCAAACGAACTTGCTCTTATGTAAAAGTACTTCGAAATTAAAAATACATTTTGTAAATATAAAACAAAATGAGATAAAAATGTTCAAATGCATGCAACTGCCGCCTGATTTCATTGCAAACAAAGCTTAAAAATCGTTTTATTATTATTTTATTAATTTATTATTTTTTAATTTTATTATTTAATATTTATTAATTTTTTATATAAGAAATTTCTTTAAAATTTTTCAAGAATAAAATTTGGGAACCCAATAATTTCAAAATCTAATCGTTCACAAGTTTTGAAGATATTGATTTTTCGAATATTTTTTAAAAAATACTTAAAAAATTTGGTTAAAATCGTTATAGCTGTTAATGATAAAGTCGAAAATGAAAAAAAAAAAAACGGTTCTATGGCAGATACCGTAAATACATTTTTTTCCCAAACCTTTTTTTTTGAACGAAATTCAGTTCATGCCCATAATAACATACTTAATTTTTTTATCAAAATCGTTAGAGCAGTTCTCGAGATAAATAAAATCTTGCATTGCGGGTATATGGGGGTTACCGTCAGTTTTAGAATTAAAAAAAAATTCAATTTTCCCCCTAGGGAATCACCGAAGACCCTTAAGCACCCAGATCGAAGAGAATAGCTCCAGTGGCTTAGGCTGTAGGGAGAGCTACAGACATCCTGAAACATTATTTTTGTGTATTAAGCTTTCCTTAAAATTTTCATAAAAAAAATTTATATGCAAATTGTTAGTATTTAATGATACACATTTTTATACGTAGCTTAAAAATAGATTTTTTTTTTAAATGAGGAGCTCCTGCATAAAAATTTTGATAAAAATCGTTATATCAGTTGATGAGAAATTCGAAAATCAAAAAACCGTTCTATGACAGGTACCGTTAATAACATTTTTTCCAATTTTTTTTTTGACCAAAATGTAGTTCTTGTCCATATTAGCACACCTAATTTGTTTTCAAAATCGTTAGAGCCGTTTTCGATATAAATAAGATTTTGCATTTGGGGCGTATGGGGGGTACCATTAGTTTTGGAGAAAATTTCTTTTTCCCCTCTAGGGAATCACCGAAGACCCTTAAGTACCGAGTTTGAAGAAAATAGCTCCAATGGCTTCGGCTGTAGATAGACATACAGACAGACAGAATTGACGGGCCCACTCTATTCGTCTTCGCTATCATCGTAATGTCAACTTTGATCAAAATCTCCAGTTCGATTTTTTTTTCCAAATGCAGAACTTGCCAAGTAAAAGTGTATCAACATTCTAGTTGCCGTTTTCGAGAAAACTACGATTTTCGAAAACACTTTTTAACATTTGCATGATGCATGTGGTTTTCGAAATATTGAAATTTCTACTATTATATACTTTTGAAGCTTTTGAGGCACTTTAGCAAAAAAATATTGATGATTGATTAAAATGAGTTGTACCGTATTTGAGAGATCGAATCGAAAAAAATGGTTCTATGGGAAGTACCATCAATAACCATTATTCGGACAGTTTTCAAACTACTATCTAGCTTTTGCTTAATGAAATTGTTTATTTTTTTTTTTAAATCAGTGGAACATTTTTCGATAAAAATGTTTCCTAAAACTTCGAATAAAAATTGTATGGCACGTATTGATATTTTTTGTCTTAAGAAAAATGTGTCTTGAAGAAATTATAAACGCTATCAACCAAGTTTAAAGAGATTTAGCCGAGTCGTTTTGGCTGTAGTCATGCAGAGAAACAGATAGACACTTTTTCATCTTACATCATAGTAATGTCAAGTCTGATAAAAACCTCAAGTTAGATTTTACAAATGCATAATTATGTATATATCGCAAGTGAAAAATTCAATTTATTTATAGATTATGCAGCTTCTAGTTCTTCCACAAGAAACCGCGACTAGTCCGAGACCTTGTTACACAAATTTTTTAAAGAAAAATTTGATTTATTTTTAAAATAAGAAAATTGGCTTCGAATACGCAAATTTACTGGTATTGAATATAGCAAAAAATATCAATATCCCGAGAGGAAAACAAACGGACAGGGTTTGTTATTAGTACGCGTAGGTATCAACCATCGGGAGCCTAACCATCGCATCTGAGATATCTTTCATATTTATAACATAGTGTCCCTATAGAATACAGATAGCCTATCTTTATAATAACGTCTCATATTGAGATATTGTATCATATTTCTACAAGAAGTGTTTTTGAAACCAATCAGTTTAACATAATGGTACTGTGGTTGACGTATCCATCACCATAACCAATATTATCATCACAAACCGAAGCAATACAAGATCTTGGTTTTTTTATTTATTTTTTTCAAGAATATAGCCATCAACATTTACCCAGAATGAAATAAAGAGGGGGTTACACTATTGACAGGACAAAGAATCCCTACTCAGCCCACGATTTCTTCGAAAAAGATTTGAGAAGTAGATACATATACTTAAAAAAATCGAGCTTCTCATATGTATCCTCATCTTCATAAATGTCCCAGAAAAGCTTGCTGCTCAAATGTCCCTGAATATACAGCGCATGTACCAAAAACCTCTTTTGAATATAAAATCTTCCCGATAAATGCGAAGGTACAGTCCTGAAAAACTGTTATTCCTGATTTCAGTTTCCGGACAACGTCAGAACTTAGAAGTTTTCCCTATTTTTGGTCCGCATACATAAAAGTGTTTTTAAAGATCTGGTGTTTTGAATATAATAAAATTTAAAAAAAAAGTGTTTTAACCATAAAAAAGATTCCTTTGTCAACCTAGAAACAAGGAATCAAGACCATTTTACTTTCTCATCTAAATAAAAATAATTAAAAATTCCGGCCAACATCTTATCTTATTTAGTTTTATTTGTTTTGTTTTATTTTTTGACAAAACTTCTTAAATATCAAAATCAAAAACGTCAACTAGTCAAGATGACAAGGTCTTCAAAAACGCCAACCGTTTTCATTGTCATTTCTTTGATATTGATATTTGAATCCAGTAACATTGTAAATTGTCAGCCTTTTTATGAGGAGGGTAAGTTAACAAAAATAATTCAACTTTATAAATAATAATAATTATTTTAAATCTCAACAAAAAAATAAACTTAGTTTAAAGGGTGTGGTTAATACAGGTGTATGTTAATAGTGCTTTTCTTCACAATGCCGCAAAAAAGTTCAGTTAACTATCTTATATATCTCTAATTCTTATAGGCACGGAAAAAGTATAGTAACATCCAAGCTCAGAATTTACAAAAAAAAAAGAATATTGGAAGTAACATTTTTAACATACAGAATTTTTGGAACCTTTTTAGTGCAAATTTGAAAAATTAATAAGATTTAATAAGACCTATTGTTGCATCATTTGTGTATTAATGAACATCCAGTGAATGGCAAAATGTTTAAACATTTTTATAAAAAAAAATAAAAACCGCTTAAATTTGACAAAATTGTCAGTCGTGTATGTCCACCGTAAAGGCGAAAGATTCGTCAACCGTTCAATTAATGCAATATTAAAATTTGTCTTCCACTTAATAAATTTGTTATGATACATCTGTGATGTTAAACAAATACTTTTAAATATTTTCTACAGTCAATGACATCATGTCCATGTCCATCCAAGACGGAAGAGCTGCCATGCGTTACAAAAACGAAAAGTAAGTTACCATTTTTTTTATACTTTTACAAAAAAAATCAAAAATTAAAAAAAAAATTCCAGCTGCTTCAAACCGAATAATTATTGCGACCATAGTTCCAGAGGTTGCTGCTCTGGCAGTGCCTGCAGGTGTAACTTATGGGGCTACAATTGCCGGTGCCAATTCAATGATGATATGCCGATGTCGTTCGAAGACGACAGAGCCTCCATACGCCACCCATCTGACAAGTGAGTAAAACAAAAAATATTGCAACATAATTATTTCAACAACAATTTGCTTAAATAATAAGAAAATATTTAAAAGAAACATTTTAAATATGGGTAACTAAAATAAAAAAATAGCTCGATCAAATGTAAAATAAATTCTTTATAATTTCGATTCAAATCGTCTGGCACCGATATTCACCATCAGTTCGCATAAATATAATAAAATTAAAATAATAAATAATATTTTGCATATTCATATTTACCAGACGCTTCCAAAAGATCAACCTTGAGAGACGCAGTTGCATTCGGCGTGGCGGTGCCTGCGATCATCGCCCGAACGAGTGCTGCTTCAGCAGTTCCTGCCGTTGCAACTTATGGGGATCAAACTGCCGCTGCCAACGAGTGGGACTTTTCCAAAAATGGGGTTAAACGTCCATCGCCAACTATTCCAAGTTGGTTTTTTAATTATTTTGTTTTTTTTTTTTTTTAAATTGATTGGAAACAATTTCCAAAACAAAGGCATACTAAAAACATATACAATTTTGATTTTTTTACAAATTCGATTTGAAGAATATATTTTTTTTATAAAATATTAATATACAATAAATCTACATAAAAATTAAATTATATACAAAAATATAACTTAATAAACTAACTATACACAAGGAAAAATTCTAAATTTTTTTTTTAATATAAAATTATAACTAGTATACAGGAACAAAAGTTTCGTCACATATAAAAAATATATTTTGAATTAACCTGCAACGAATTTAAAATTAAATTATTATTAATAAACTGATCTTAAAAAAAAATAATTATTTAAAATTTAACTTGACAAGTATAGATTTTTGGTTGGAAAATTTATAAAAATGTTGCTGTTTTTAAGAACAATAAAAATTTACACATAAAAATGATAAAACTAATATAAAACATTATACATTTTAAATTCCTGTTATATTTATTATTATTCCTGTTATTATTATTATTTTTATTATTATTATTTTCTTGTATTATTCAAAATAAAAAAAAAATTATATTTATATTAATAAATTATATATTTATACAACTGAATAAAAATAATAATAATATTAAAAAAAAATAAAAAAATGTTAAAGAAAACTAAAGAAGACATGTATTTACAACTATTGTTAAACAAAAAAAAAATAAAAAACAGAAAAACAAACAACAAAAAAACAATGAATAAATGTTTACATTTGATGTCACGATATTCTAAAGAAATTCTAAATATACAAAAAGAAATATTAAATATGAAATTATATATTAGTGTTCGTTTAGATAAATATATATTCTAAATGTTTGTAAAGCATATAAAAAAAGGTTTCGAATGAATAGCCATACAATTTAGCTGATGGTTGATAAAAAAAAATTTAAAACAAAACATTTTGAATAAAACGAAAAGAGCTTGTAATACAGGGAAAAATTTGTGTTTTATTTAAAAAATATAAAAGTTCACCTTACACGAATACTTTTAAAGAAATGAAGATGCAACAAGTTCAATAACTCATAAATAGTGATTGATTAGTTTTGATTTATTTCAGTTGTACATATATAGAATTTGCTTTACAAATTGTTTTCTTGTAGAGAATACCTTTTGATTTTGACCACAGGAACTCGCAGCGAAGATGTGTAAACATAGTTATTGTAATCTCATGAAACAGTAAATTGAAATATTCAGTTAGAGGATTCTGGCAGGGACCGACAAATTAAAACAAATTGCGTTTTTGTCTATCTTTATTTTATTTTTCGAGAATTTTTAAATTACCTGCGAATATGGGTAATTTCCGTTCCGACAATATTTCATAAAATTAAACATTCTTAATTCTTTAAAAAATCATCGGCTGAAGTTTTTTCCTATTTAACGATTTAGTAATATGAAGGCCATTTTAGTAAGTTACTAAGTTAAAAAAGAGAATTTTGCTGGTTTTAAACGATTTAAACATCTTGCTAGTTCTTAACATTTTACTAAAGTTAAAATCAAAAACTGGCTACTTTAACTTTTAGTAACTTGCTAAATCCATATAAAATCTGTTATTTTCCTCAAAAAACTGTCTTGGCAGTTTTATTTGAAAGAGTTAAATTGTGTTTGTTTTATGGTTTGCGAGCTAATTATTTTAAAAGTAGATTAAATAATATAAAATGTTCTCCAAAGACTAAGATTTTGATTAACATATATATATATATTTTTAAAGACTCAGATTTTTGCAGTAAAGTGCGATATTTTAAGTCCCGAGCAAATCCTATTGAAGAGTAGGACGATGGAGAATTTTACTCCATACATACAGGTATAGGTTTGACAAGTTCAGTTCTTAATTAACTTAATTGGGAGAATTATCCATTAGGCTGATGCTGGTAAGTCTACTTCCTAATGGAGCACAAAGGATATATCTATGTACGCCAATTAATCTTATAGATTGGTCCAGTCCACAGTGGGGAAAATAATAAAAGAAGATGTCGAAAAAGGTTGTCACAAATTAACAAATAACAAAATGAATTGTAGGTTGTCCTTTTGACATTTCAAATTATTATGTCCGTTCCCCAGATTTAGTTTTGTTAGTTTTCACTAACTGTCATGATTTAAACGTGTTCAGATGCACCGTTTTTAATAAAAGGGAGTTAGTGTTTTACTAGTTAATAAAACGAAAAAAATAAAATGCACGACTGGATCGCACGAACTTGCTCTTATGTAAAAGTACTTTGGAATTTAAGATACATTTTATAAATATAAAACATGGATTTAATGAGATAATAATGTTCAAATGCATAATATTGCCGTCTGGTTTCCGAAAAAGTATGACGTTTTATTATTAAATAAATTTTTTATATAAGAAATTTCTCTAAAATTTTTCAAGGAACAAATGTGGGATGCGAATTTTAAGTATTAAATAATATTGATTTAAGGAAATAATTTCAATAATTATCGTTCATAGGTTTTGAAGATATTTATTTAAAAAAAAAAAATTTCAAAAAAACCCAACAAATATTTTTTCGAATATTTTTGTATACAATATTATTTTAAACTTAAGGGGACTCTTGCTGAAAATTTTGGGTTAAAATCCTCAGAGCCGTTAATGAGAAAGTCGAAAATAAAAAAAAAACGGGTCTATGGCAGGTACCCTTAATAACGTTTTGCCCCAAAATTTTGTTTGACCAAAATGTAGCTTATGTTCATAATATCACACCTAATTTTTTTTATAAAAATCGTTAGAGCCGTTTTCGAGATAAATAAGATTTTGCATTACGGGTGTATGAGGGGTACCGTTAGTTTTGGAGCTAAAAAAAAAATTTCAATTTCTCCTCTAGGGAATCACCGAAGACCCTTAACCACCGAGATTGAAAGAAATAGGTCCAGTGGTTTAGGCTTTAGTTCGAGGTACAGACATACAGACACACTGAAACATGTTTTTTGTGTACTGAATTTTCCTTAAAATTTTTATAAAAAAAATTGATATGCAAATTGTTAGTATTTAATAAAATACATTTTAAAACGTAATTTAAAAATTTAATGGTGTATCGGTTTTCAAGACATTGAATTTTCAAAAAAAAAGTTGTATTATTTTTTTAAAAATCCTAAAAATTATTTTTTTGAAAAAATTTTTAGTTTATATTTTTTCAAATGCAAAGCAGCTCCTGCATAAAAATTTTGGTTAAAATCGTTAGAGCCGTTGGTGAGAAATTCGAAAATCAAAAAAAACCGTTCTATGACCGTAATAACATTTCCCCCCAAAATTTTGTTTAACCAAAATATAGTCCATGTTCATAATATTACACCTATTTTTTTTTATCAAAATCATTAGAGCCGTTTTCGAGATAAATAAGATTTTTCATTACGCGTGTATGGGGGGGTACCGTTAGTTTTAGAGCTAAAAAAAATTTCAATTTCTCCTCTAGGGAATCACCGAAACCCTTAACTACCGAGTTTGAAGAAAATACTTCCTGTAGTTTAGGCTGTAGTTCGAGGTACAGACATACAGACAGACAGACGAAATTGTCGGACCCACTTTTTTCGACTTCGCTATCATCGTAATGTCAACTTTGATCAAAATCTCGAGTTCGATTTTTTTACCAAATGCAGAACTTGCCCTATAGTACTATATCGCAAGTAAAAACAGATTGCTAACTAGTAAAATGCTAAGCCCTTAATACAATAGGTTGTTTAAAATTTTGCACCATTTAGTTTCCCAATATTCAATTTTAAACTCAACAGGTTTTTATTTGACGGAACGTTGATAAGAATACTAAATAAGAACCTCGGTTACTGGTCTTACGGAAACAACTCAGATGCATTACTTTATTTTATTTTTCGTTTTATTTATAATTTGCTTAAACGTCGCGTCGATAAAAACAGTAGTGTAATTTTCAATTTTTTTCTCTATCAATCTATTTATCTATCTATCTACATCATCTATCATATATATTTATCTTTCTATATCCATCTATCTTTCTGTCTACCTATCTATATATTTATTTTTCTATATCTTTCTATCTTTATATATATACATCTAACTATATATATATATATATTTTTATATCTATCAATCTATTTACCTATCTTTCCATCTATCTATCTGAATTTCTTCAACGATATCCTGAAAGTAAATTACTACGATATTACCATCATCGTGTGATGATGTTTAAACATTGTGTCATCTTATTTTGCAGAAACAGAAAAGTTGTCACGATTGCATGTTACATGGCCTCAAGCTGAAGCTAAACTCACTTTCCGGAAATTCCTCCATAAATTTTATATAATACGATCATCAAAGTATCTTAATATTATTCTTCTCTTGTGAAGTTTGTTTATTTTGTGTATAGCTTATTGTGGCTCTTGTTTTTGAAATGTTTGAATTTCTCTTGTCTCGCTCCCTTCAATTGATGAAGGTAATAAAAAAAAACTATCTAAAATCGTATTCAAATCAGTTCATTTTTACACAGTTTTTTTTCTATAAAATTTAAACAGCGATACGAAAATATTTTTATTTTTTTTAACGATACTGATCTCTTTTAAAATTACAATTACTACAAAAAATAGATATTTATTGGGATTTTTTGCTGGGTAGATATTGTTTGTTCATAATATTATAGTATTTTGTATATTTATGTACCAACTTTTCAGATTTTCCAGTAAAAGAATTCGAAAATCTACTTTTTAGATAGCACGAATTGACGTAAACCAATTTCATTTAAATTTTGTAATCGTTTTTTTTTTCCCTTGATCACTTTTAGTGGGGACTTCACTTTTATTGAACTTCACAAAAAGCACCTCCCTAGTAAGGCTTAATTTCGCATATATGAAAGTATAAGAAACCAACCTTCAGTAAATTAGAGTTTTAATTTTTTTCTTACTGGTTTATCTGTTAAAGGAAAACAGAAAAACAAAAAATTTCATAGTAATAAAATGTATCTATAACATCAAAAGTATTTTAACTTCTGTTCCACAGACAGACCGATGCTACCTCGTCTGCCATGAGACGTGAGTTCCTTTTTTGAAAATTTTTATTGTAGTTACCTATTGTTTCATAAATATTTCAGATCAAATAGCCCTCCACCCAACCATCGTGTTTTCCTTTTAAATATTAATATTATACTGCCTTATTAATAATTTAGTTTTGTTAAGAATTTCAATCTGAAGATACGTTGCTTTAATTAAATAATCAGAATAATGTTGCATAAGGTTTATAAAGATAACACTAGTTTACACAAAAAAGGTACCTCCAAAAAAAAGTATTTTCTAGACTAATTTTGACTCTCCGAACACGAAAATGGCACTCATTTGTTTTTCCAAAAAAGCGTTTTCGAGATATGAGCAAAAAACCGTTTTTTTTGCTCCTTTTCCATGTATGAGCCTAATTCTCAAAAACGGTCGAACTAATTAACATATACTTTATGTTTTTGAATAGGTATTTTGTTTGTCTTTCCAACAGTATACGACTTGTGTAAATCGGCCCAACAATCATCAATAAAAAGCCGTTCAAAGTTTCAAAAAACACAATTTTTCGCCGTTTTTAGAAAATCGCTTGCTTTAAGTCATTCCGTAAGGATAGACAAAAAAATATTTAAAACACAGAAAACGGCAGTATTTTGTGCAGCAGGCCAGTACGTGACTACTGCTGGATGCAGCTCAGTGAAGATTCAACGTCACATAAAAGAAGAAGTGTAAGCAATATATTTTCAATAAAAAATTATTAAAAAAAAGAAAAAAACTGAAATGGTCTGCCTTCACGTACTGTTTCATAACTTCCACATTTATTATTGATTGATTTTGTGCGTTTTAGCTTTATAAAAACAAAATCTTCCACCTGAGATCTTAAAAGTATTTTAAATATTTTTTTGTCTATCCTTACCGATTTTCTAAAAACGGCGAAAAATTGTGTTTTTTGAAACTTTGAACGGCTTTTTATTGATGATTGTTGGGCCGATTTACACACGTCGTATACTGTTGGAAAAAAACATAAAGTATATGTTAATTAGTTCAACCGTTTTTAAGAATTAGGCTCATACATGGAAATGGAGCAAAAAAACGGTTTTTTGCTCATATCTCGAAAACGCTTCTTTGGAAAAATAAATGAGCTCCATTTTCGTGTTCAAAGAGTCAAAATTAGTCTAGAAAATACTTTTTTTTGGAGGTACTCGCTACAAACCGAAAATTTGTAAACTAGTGTAATTTAATAAATTGAGAAGCATGCCGTCTGCCTGTACATTTGCACTGCATTTCATACAAATTCTCTTTTTTGTGTAGTACGGTAAGTCTGAGCGAATAAAGGCGGATTCATTAAAAAAACAATGGGAACAGGCTGATAACTACCCCGATTTATGTCTAAGCACACCGAATCAGATGGTTCCCAGATCATTAAACCTACAGAAGGGAAGTCATGAACGAAAATGTAAAATAATGTTGAACCCGTTTGATCATTGAACTACGCCCAAAAGAACTGCAATTTGTTGAGAAAATTCTCACCATATATGTAGGTACAACATACGTTTATTTGTCCTTTAAAAAAGGAATTGGAAAACCTAGTTTGAAATATGATTTGATAGTAATCCTTAAATATGCCAAATTGTATCAAATGCATTACCTTTAAAAACAAGTCACTTTCTCTAGTAGTAAAATAAAACAAAACCTCGTTAATTATTATACCATTTACAAAAAGGGTAAGAAGGTAAAGGGTTTTTCAATATAAGACAAAAGAAAACTTTTATGTTTACCTTAACATTTGTAGACACTGTTTTTAAAAGTTTTTGTTTCAGCGGTGACCTTTTCATGCGATTGAGCAACATGAGTTTATAAAAAAAAAAATACTGATAGTTATCTTGTTGAATTCACGGTGATTAAAAATAAAGCTATTGAGATCCGCCATCAAGTTGAGGATTGATCGTATCTCACTTCTTATATCACTTTTGATTCAATAAATGGGAAATCTGTTGTACCCCTCGGTCCGCTGTTCTTTATATTTTTTAATTAATGATTTTTTGTCGATAGGAAAAAAAAAAACAATATTTTGTAATTACAACATAAATCAAACCGTATATATTAATACAACATATGACCTGGGGGTTAACTTATTACAAAACCTATAACAATCTTACACCCCACATTAAAAAAGTGGAAATACGGCGCTATTTTTTTAAACTAAAATGAACCAAATCACCTAAATAAATACCTCCATATAACGGTCGCCTTCTTCTTTTTAAACATGACTTTTATAGGACAAAAAAAGTCCGAAAGTTGCAGACTTTATGTTTTACACCATCGGAACACTTTCTTAACAAACATATTACTACGAGTAATTATGGCCTCAACGATTCGTATGAGACATGAAGCGAACAAAAACCAAGGCGCAAAATGTAGGTCGAATTAGTACGATGTTAAAACTGTTTTAGTATGATTCTTGGTTAAAACGCCGATTTTGTAAATTTGAATTGAGTTTAGAATCATATTTTCTCTAACATTTTATTAAAGTTAAGCTGTTTAGTATCGTGCGAACTCTTTGACATTTACAAACTTCAAAAAGGTCTTTTTAATTTGTTTTTTTTTTACACGAACTGATATTATTATAGGTGTGTTCAGGAGCAGTTTATTTAAAAACTTGCCTAGATATTAGTTGCAAAATGTTCAAATTATGAAAGAGCTAGTAAACTACTTTAAAGTTAGAAATTCGTTAAGAAGTATCAAACTAATTACCTTAACACAAAGCTGTTTAAAATTTTGCGTACATGATGTTTTCGACATGAGTTATTTAAAGCGTACACTCACAAAAGAGATGTAGGTATTCTTAATTTTTAAAATACATACCCATATCACTTTCTAAATGTTTTTTTGTTGGACTTATATAAGGTTGTTGTTACTTTCTTTGTAATTTTTTACTAGATAGTACCTAGTTGCTTTTGTAAGTTTAATGTAAGTTATGTGGTGTATCAAAGTGCGAGCGAGTTTTTAAATGGAAGGATGGACTTACAAAACACTGGTGAAGATTGAAGAGTAATCTGAAACTATTGGATGATATGATTTAAAGAGGGAAATTAAAGCTCAATTCAGGAAAAAAACCGTAGACAAATAAATTTTGAGTACGTTTAAATTTTGACTACCCTATTTTGATTTTACTCTATTATGGTTGACAGGCATTAAAATAACATCCAATTATTGCTGATTCCTGGATCAATGATCTCGATAAAAGTCTATAGACAGTGTTATTTTCTAAGGAACAGATTTCCATCTTCAGGAGGAATATTAATAGATACTTCCTTTTATTTAAAAGAAAGCTTACTATCAAAATTTAAATATATGACATTTTACATTTTTCTACTATTGAACAAAGCGTCCTCTAACCTCTCAATATTTTTACAATTTAAATTCACTTTACGTTCACTCTGATTGCTGACTTAAATTGTATTCGCTTTTAGTTTTGGTGTTAATCGTGTGTTGAAATATTCACTTCTTCAACAAAAAACTCAATAAAAAATTAATTGAAAATATTTTAATTAAAGTGGAATACATCATAGAGAGATATGTCAAAATAACAATTTTGTCAGTTTTTGCATTCTATTAGGCAAAAGTATCGATTTGGTTTTAGATTTGAAAATAAGTTTTGGAAATCAAAGTTTTTCGGCAAATTTACCTTTTTTATAAATTTAGCTCGTAGGCAAGGTTATTACCACCCTTAAAATGATTATCACAGTACGTGTGTTATGTTAACAAGGAAGGGTTTGAAAGGAGATACCAATGCACATTGGTTTTGAATTTCTGAATATTACAATATGAAGGAAAAATAGAGCTGGGTAGAGTATTCCACATTGGTGTAGTCCGGCTGAAAAAAACTCTGTACATCCGAAGTTGGACACATGAGTAAGCTGATGAGCATTCCTAAAAGCGCGAGTATTACGGTGTAACTGTATAAAGGGTTCTCAGTTTGCAAATTTGATTTAAGGTTTGTTTAATTTATTTCAATTGTGAAAACTATGTCCAAAGCATGAAGGTAATTATTTCTATTATTATTATTTCGCGGGAGAGATCGAAGAAGGTGTTCTTCTGCTGTCCTTAATCCCGTCTACCAAAGTATTTTGCCAACATCGAAATAAAATAAGACCGATTTGGTAAGATGAAACAGTATATTTACCTGAAGAGCTTGTTACTTGGGATATTGGCCATCCAACGCATACTTTTTAAGAAGCAGACCGTTTGCTAGAACCTTACAAAATGAAGATTAAAAGCTACATACAAAAATATAGGTAAATTGTAAGTATTTCGGTTCAAAACCATATTCCTGAACTGCATATATATTTATTTAAAATAAAAACTTTAAAATTTATCTCCATTTGTCTAGTGAGTTTAACCTTTGAACCGACGATATTGAACCATGTGCGAACGCTTCGTAAAAAAAGGAATTATAACAGTCCCTTTCTTTTAGAGTTAGCAATTCAACGAATCCACAAAAAATAGCAGAACAAAATTTTAAAAAAATAAGTTCTTCCCTCTTTGATTTTTTGTATGTAGGAATTAGGAACATGAATAGGAACATACGAGTAGTTGGGATGTTTACACAACAACTTCATAGAAAGACATCGTCTTGGTTTGGTTGTATTTTTTTTTAATCTAGGGAAGGTACCTGCTGTTAGTAATGCCTTAATTTCAAATAATTTTTTGATTAAATTATGGATCTTAAAAATTATGCGATAAAAAAAATTTAATTGAAATTCTTAGATTAGTTTTCGAGAAAAATTCAATTTTAGAAATCTATTTTTTTTTTGTAGATAATATAAAAGATAGTTGGTTCTCAACGATTGATTTTATAAATACAAACTGAGGTTTCGAAAGAAAAAAATGAAGACAAAAACAAAAACCCGAAACTCTACTTTCCTTTATCTTAAACAATTCATCAAAATCAGTTCTATCGTAATGAGTGGGTTTGAGTAATTTTCCTTTCAACCACCTCTTACTTAAATAATTTCTTTGATTTTTTTTCAATCTTTCAAAAAGTTGTCTTAAATTTGAAGACAAATTTGTATGGCATGTATTGTTATTTTTATAATTAAGAATGCTTCAGGGAAATATAACTAACATTATTAATAATAATTATAATAATGCTATCAACAATTCTCTCAACCAGACAGGCATAAGAGGTCAGTTTTTTTAGGTTATATTTGAAATCAATTATATTGTCAGCCGTTGATGTGGGTGGAAAGTCCTGTTATTTTTTGTAACTTCTTTTATCAATATCAAAACGTTTTCCTACTCCTAATGAAAGCGTGATAATACAGATATGACTAGTATTACTTAAGAAATGCCAACATATTATAGTCCACATTTATAGGTATATGGTGTTCGTTTAGATGGATTTAAACGCTAGTCTAGAATGGACAAATTTAAAATTTCAGATTTACTGGATGTATTAAAAGGACTTGAGGAAGATGCTTGAAGTTCAATGTACCTATGCACGTTTTTGTCTTACACAGGTTTTATGTTTCATATATCCAGTTGCATTTCTCCACTTAAACATTTGAACCGTAATATTCGCGTTTCACGGAATGCCCACCAGTTTACCCTTCTGCTAAACTTCGGACATACTATGAAAACAGACATTCTTTCTCTAACCCCACTCCACAAACATGGAATGCTGTACCCCATGCTTTCCAAAGTCGCTTCGTTGAGCCCTTTCTCAGTCCCGAAATCAATATGGGTAACGCGGTTCAGATAAATCGAGTTAAAGATAATAAAAACTGGAGTCTCTGGACATATCATATTACGAGTACCTGAGAACATTGAGTCAGTGTGTGTTTCAATCTTGCAATCCCCAGGGGCCAAGGGAACTATCTTACAAAATTTTGATTACAAGCATTTTTATAACAAATTTGTAAAAAGTCGAGATTTTTTCATTTGCATTTTTTTTTAAACACAAACAATTATTTTAATTTTAAAGAACAATTTCGACTAAGAAGTTCTAAAGAAGAAGTAATAATAAGCATAATTGGACCTCAGGTACAACATAAAACCGAAAAGAATTGCGCATTAACTCCAAGGCAGCAGCTTTTAACAACATTACACTGGCTTGGAAGGCACTACCATGGAGTTGGGGACATGCATGGTATTGATAAATCTACAGTATGTAGATGTGTGTGATTTATTACATGAAAATGTTGTTAAGTGGCCCAATCAGTCGGAAGAAATATCTCGAAAGTTTTACGCCATTGCAGGTTAATTACCTAACTATCATTTTTATTAATCTCTGAAATAAGAATTTTAAAACAACATTATTTAGATGTGCCATGTGTTTATGGATGTATTGACGGCACTTTAGTAAATATTGATGCACCAAATCATTATGAAGCTGCTTATGTCGATAGACACAGAAATCACTCTATAAGTTGTATGTTGGTTTGGGGACCTGACTATATATTTTATGTGTGGACGATGCAATTTGAAAGTGGTTTTCGCCCTTTTCCTGGCCCTGTATTGCTTGGCGATACCGGATATGCGTGCAAGGAATGGTTACTGACAACAATCTTGCGAAGTACTTCCCCTGTAATTGAACGTTATAATCGTGCACATAAATCGACTCGTCGTATTATTGAAAATTCGATTGGAATTTTAAAAGAGAACTTTCCATGTCTAAAGCACTTGAGATTATAACTCCAAAGAGCTGCAATTGTCATTAAGAGTTGCATTGCTTTAAATAACATTTCAAAAAATTCAGAAGACAGTACCTTTGAAGTTCCAGTTAATGAAGAAAATGAAATCAATAATAATCAGATTGAAGATGACGATGAAAATGAAGAACAAACCAACTTACAATATGCCTTTAACAGTTTCCAATAAAAACAGAGGGGAGTTAAAAAATGGAGGAGTACTGCTTATCAATCATGATTGTATTTGATTTTCTTATGAAATAAATTAAATTAATTTCAAATTTTTTTTTTCTCAAAACTCGGACAGCTCTAACACTCTAACATCTTGTGATTGTGATGAACCATCTCCTTGATCTCGTCCTGTTAAAAAACACGGGGGTAAGTCCAATACCTTTTCCTTCTTCTTTGCGTCAAGCTCTAGATCATAAATAAAAAATACTACAGTCAAGATCATTCAATTTGCTACTTGGACCACCTACGGAACCGGTGGTGCATTGTCAACCTTAGACTGTAAGTAGATCAATTTAATTGCTGAGTTTTTTGTATAAAATAATTAATCTTACCTACCATTGTAGCACGCTTCATGTTCTGCCACAAAACATCTCTAACATACTTCCAATTTTTGTCTTTCAATATATGTATTTTGGGATGACAATATATCTAAAATAGTCTTCCATTCATTTACTTTATTTTCGTGAGTGAAATTATCCGAAAACGTTCCAAATAAAATTTCTTTTTTATCTCTTATTAGAGATGCAGAAAAATTTTTGTTTTGCATATTCATGATGTTACCTCAACAATGATCAACTAAATTGTGAATAAAACTTGTAGCTTACAATATGTAAATATAAATGGTGCAACAGTAAATTGTAGTTGAACTGCACAATTTTGTAGTCTCTTTACAAATTTGTTAACACACTCATTTCAACATACTCGTAGTGCAACAAAAAATCGTAGGTATACAAGATTTGTATTTGTTGATTACAAATTTACAAATTTGTGGTTATAAATTGTAAACTGGTGCAATAGACCCCAGGGCACGCGTTGTATGCACAAGCATGCTTCTGTCCTTGGACCATCTGATCATTCAGTGAGGCAAATAGAAGTTAAGGGAATTTTGGTTTTAACAGGATGAGCCAAAGCCTCACAACCCAAGAAATATGCAAGAGTTTAACTAGACTAATTTAAATGAGCTAAATGTAATCTTCAAGAATACTACTAGATTAATATAACACTGTTAAAAGCGTTAAATGGTTTAGTTATGAGAGGCTCTTACCTACTTACATATAGCAAGAACATAAGGTTCAATGCAATATTTATTGTCTCTAGTCCTTACTATGAGAATGCGCCTTTTCCAAAGGGTGGTGTTTAAAAGAGAACAGAGTATTTACAAACTATAGACAATTATATATCTTTCTCATTTAGCTATTTTAAGAAAGAAACAAACTACCTTTATGTTTTTGCGTGTTATGTCAAAAAACTTATATAGACTTAAAATTTATGAGAGTATATTTAATTTTCGATTAATTATTTTATTATAATGGCGATACATTATATTTGTTGTTTCTCACATTTGGGAACCAACAAATAAATAAAATAAGAAATTCACCAGGTGACAATGCATCCTCAAAAAATTACCGTTCGGTGTGAATTTTGAACCGTTAGCATCCGTTTTCCGTACGTTTGAAAACGGCCTCACCGGTCACAGTCATGGCGAGCGCAACAGAACGATGATCATCAATTTCTAAATGCCGAAACTGAGAAATATGAACCTAGATGACGTGTGGTTCTAGCAAGACATCTACGTGACCAGACAGCGGACGTCACGATCGACGTTCTGCTTAAATTCATAATGCGATGAGAACACGAGACGAGAGCGAGATATGATTCACTGTCACCTTTTTGTTGTTATAAAATCGTTCCGCAATTCCTTAGGCCTGGAGCGTAAATTCAATTTTTATTTTCGTATTAATTGGTAAAATGAAACATATCTATGGTAAATATAAAGTAATATGTTTTATTTAAGCAACCAAACAGATGTGAAACTAAAAATTGAATGTGCTCGACTGTTCCTACTTCATTTATTCATTTCATTTAACTTAACGACGAGAAATGCCTAATTATCCTCCCCTGCTTTCAAAGTTAGAAACTGATTTTACAACAACGATGATGTTTCATCACGCTCCCACCTCTTTTTTCTTGTCGCCAAAGGATTCTTCTAATTTTAGGCAATTCTTATTTAATTTTGACACCATATTTAAAATTCTTCGCATATGGCAATGCTAGTTTGTATTTGACAAGAGGAACCAGAAAGTTTATTTACAAGTTTATTTTTTATATTTCGCTTTAATTATTTTGTAAATTTTAGTGCTTAGTTTTTAAGTTAAAAAGTATATAAGTATTCAGTATTATGTAGGATAGTGTTTAATGTTTAAAATAAATATAACCATAAAAAAGATATCTTTGTTTGTGTTTTTTTTTTTTTACAAACGGAAGTGGTTTTCGATTGAGAAATTGTTCTGCCACATATGGGTCATTTTTTAAAAATTGACATTTTTTTTTTGATCGTTTGAAAAAAATTTTTTTTCAGTTTTTCTTGGGTTTTAGTTTCTAAATCTATAGTAAACAAGTAGAAAAGGAGTTCTCCGAGTTGCGCAAAAATAATTTCAAATATTTTCCATTTTACGAGTATTTTTTAATAAAAATTTTAATTTTAAATTTCGAATGTACTAAAAATGTTCTTTTCTTGCATAAAATAACAATAATCCACAAAATAAATAGTATAATAGTAAATAGTTGAAATTTTGTGGAAAGCAAATAAATTTAATAGGATAATTAATAAAAAAAAGTTGTTTGTTTACGAAATGATTTTGTTTAAAAGCATGAAAGAGTCAAAAAAATATTTTTAAATAACGGCACATATCTTTCTTGGAACTTTTACGGTACCAATACTGTAAGGAATGATGAAATTCAGTATATTTATCTAGAATATAAAAAAATTAATAATAATATGAGCCATTATAAACTAAAAGAACATTTGTTAAAAAAACAAATACAAATACAAAATCGACTATTTCTTAATTTTAATATAGTAAATGTAATTCAATGTCATCCAAATTATATTAGGTTCAATTATGAGTAAATACCTTTCTTTTGGCAGTGGTTAGACTAAAAAATATTTATACGGTAAAAAGATAACAAGGCCACGGAGATTACACTGAATTTTTACTCGGATGAAAAAATTATTTTGTATGCAAATTTTAAAGGAATTAACTGCAATAATTAAATTATAATAAAACATGAAATTAAAGGTTTTTTGACGTACTATAAGGTAATGCATCGTAAAAAATTATTAAAAATTGTTTAGTTGTGTGAAAAAGCGAAAATGTTTAATTAGGTTTTTTTTTTTTCAAATCTTGTCACACTCTTTCAACTAAGTATTCGGACAACAAAACAAATTTTTTTTTTTTTGGCATATCATAAAACTGAAGTTTGAGAGAAGGCCTTTCAAACGACAAGGCCCAAAATTAAATAAAAAATCATTTTCATCATTAAAAATATTAATAAAACTGATTAAGCATGAAAATCACATCCCACGGAGATTACACATTATTAATTACCATGGCTATTCGTTACCACCAATCGATCTGCAAATTTGTTCTTATAATGCTGACATATAAACACAGTTCCATGTCAAATTTCAAGTCTTTAAATTGAAATGCAAAAAAAATAGAAGCTATAACACTAAAAGTGTAATTTTTTTAAAACGACCCATATAAATAAAATAATTTTGGTGGTGCAACAGCTCGGAGTGAACTAGGACGACCAGTAACTTACAACTCTCAATCATTCCTGTGTGCGTGTTACCAGGAACGGAGTGGACCTACAATTTTCTGCTGATTCCCAACGGCTAATGAGTAGCATTTTCCATGACAAGAGATACTCTTGGAGAATTTGTCAATTCCTCGCAAGAGGCAGTACACCCCTGAAAAAAACCTTCTTGCAGCGGCTGAGAATCGAACTCGAGACCTTTCGCATGACAGTCCAACGCACTAACCATTATGCCAAGGGATACTACTATTCTGCCACATACATATTTCATTTAAAAAAAGGTTTTATTGTGTGTTTTTTAGTGAAATTGTGTTTTTAATTGTTTTGTTGGTTAGTTGTTGTGGTTTTTTCATTTAAAGAACATTCTCTTTCGGCGAAAAAAGTTGTTCTTAAAGTGTTTTAAATAACCTCGAACAAAGTTCGAACAATAATTGTAAAAATCATGTCACTGTCTTTGACGGATAACATGTAGTGTTGACATGTTACTGACAACTCCATAGAACATTTTTTATCCCCAACCAGCGCCGGAAAAGAAGTTTTACTTCAAAAAGGAATTTTGTTAATATGTACCTCACACACAGCTTGTTTTCTCCTATTTCAACATCTACCAGCCCTAATTGAAAAACTCTTTACAACAATAATTATACTGTTAACATTCTTCCCGTAACAATCCAATAGAGCTAATAATCTTATATATAATGTCTTCAATGCCAAACCATATTTTAAACTTCATCCGCAAGGGCAAGTACGTGTTATTAACAAATAAAAAATAAAAAAAAAATAGCTAATCAGTGCCCAGATAGCAATGATAGTTTTTCAAATTGTTATATGTAGCAGTTGTCAAATGACATCAAACTATCAAAACATTCAGTACGGTTTGTAATTTATTTTCAGACGCCAATAGACAACGCCGTAAGGCTCGGTCAAACAGAACGCGTTTTCAACGCCGCATTAGGATTTTTTAACGCGACGGCAAGATTATTTTGACGCGACGTTATAACCGCCTATTTAGAGACGTCAAACAGAGAGTTGCCAACCAATGCACAAACAAAACAATCATTCTTAAAAAAAAATAATTTCAAGCAGCTGAGATTCAGAAGAGGAATTATAGCTTCTACATATTTGCTATTTTACGAAACTCCGGTAAGAGAAAAAGAGTTTGGGTACATCCAATTAAAAAAAAAACAGAGGAGAAATTTGCGAATATCACCGGCTGCTGTGCAAAATTGCTCCGAAGAACTTCACGAGTTGATTCACTTGCACATTTTAGAGCAAACTAGTAACACCAAATGCTCAATATCCTCCCGTGGAAGCAACTGCTCAATGCAGCCTCCACTGCCAGAAGACGTACTGAATCTTCAATCTCAACTACTTACTCGTTTATTTGATCCTTATCATCGACAATACTCGTAGTTTCTTCCACAGTTGTCAAGCTCTCCAATGGTGGAATCATAAAGTCTCCCAATTGGTCAGCAAGAGCCAATAGTATGGTTTTAGTCAAGAGAGGAATCAATTCAGAACGTGTGTGCACTCTTCTTAAAAAGCAGGTGCAATATTTGAAAGCTTCATGAAGTTACTTACTTACCGTTTTCATTCAATTCTCTTCCTATTGTCTCCCAAATTTCGGCCTTTAGGACAATGTTTTAATATGATTTACCACCCATATCGTATAGACATGAGTTATTTCTCACCAATTCAGTTAGTTTTTCCATTTTTCTAAAGTTTAAAATCCCATTTGACAGCCGCAGCGTTAGAAATAAATAATCTGTAATTTCGCACAACGTCGCCAACCAATCTGAACGAGCCACCATTCGAGGCGCTATTTTCGGAATAACACCGAGTCATCAAAAATTGAGCCGACCGCTTGAAGTTGAAGCACTTCCATCGAAAACAAAGCGGCCATTTGTTGAATGATGTTTTATTCCGTACATCGGCATGAAAATAAAAACAGAATCAATTTTAGGTATATCTCACATGGTTGTTTATTTGAATTTCTTTCCCTATCGTTCTGGTCACCTATGTACATAAGTATGTATATGGATTATGTTTTTAATATGCCATACGTTGATTATATTTGTGGGAAAGAAATTAGAAGTGGATACTTTAGAATTTTTCAATAAAGGCGTTAGTTAGATTTTATGTTTTCACAAAGAGGCATAAGAAGTTTCACCTCCTTCGTAAGTCCACATAGATTTGACAGATTTTTGTTTAATAAGATTGGCCCAGCAGCTATTTATTTTAATTTGTTTTCTTTAATTATAGCAAAAAATTGCGACAAGAACTAGAACTACTGTTTCCAAAAATTATCTAAATTATTGTCGAGCAAAATTTCTATCTAAAATACCAACTTATTTGAACTTATTTGTTTTCTTTTTACCTCGTAAGACAATGAGAATCGATAAACCTTAATATTTTCAAATATTTTTGAAGTTTAAAAATATTTTATAGAATTATTCTTTCCAATATGTATTTCAATACAGAGTGCTTTCCGAAATGGGCGAATTCACTGTATTCACATTAACATAAACAATAATAATTAAAATTTAAGAATAGATACAAACCTAAATAATACTCGTAAATATCATGTTTTAAGCCGGATTTTGTATTTGGCCTTTGGATGCATTTTTTGTGAGATGAACAATTTAATACCAGTTTGGCAAGAGTTAAGTATAATAAAAGGCAAGTATTATTTTTGTGTTTACTTTCTATGAACATGAACTAAAAATAATATTTGTTTTTAAAACCATTTAATTTGTGTAGAGATTTAAGAACTTCGTCTTTTTTCTTAAAAAAAAATTATTAAGATATAACAATTCATAAAGCTGCTTAGATAATTCCCAAGTTGTTAATGATGGATGGAAAACTTTAAAAAATATTTCACTAGAGAGATTTTTCGAGGCAAATATACCTCGCAGAAATTTTCGGATTTCACTCTGAATGGACCATAACCCCATTCAACTGTAGTTACAAATTATGATAAATACTGTGAGAATATCAATTAGTTTTAATTTAAAATTAAAAAAAAATCAATTTTTCTCTTTCGGTGAGTTTTTGTTATTCTTTAATTCAAATGGAATTGTTAAGCCCGCGGGAAATGACGGATTATAGAGATAACCCCTTCTTGGAAAACGTGCAGTTATTTATAAAACAACAACAAGCGCTAGATAACCTTGGAGATTATGCGAGCTGCTACTAAACCTTTAACAAAAAAAGAAAACAAAAAAATTAAGCGAAATGAATATTTTAAAAGAAAACAAATTGCAAAAAACCAAGACATGGACAAGACAAATATTTTTGTGTAAAAGTTAAGAAATTAAAATTTTGTATTTTCCGTTGTGCTAAGATCATCATCAACATCGCATATAACCAACAATTATTTAAACAACAATAAAATACAATATTATTCTGCATCTTAGACATGAAGATACTATATTACATCACATATCCATAGAGATACAAGACATTTTTTCTGTTCATATTAAGTACGGTGTTCACTCTATTAAGTTATATGGTGTTCAATCCATGAGCGCAGCTTAACGAATTCAGAAATAAACAAAAAAAAAATAATAAACGCCAGTCATCCACCCAAACATTAAATGAAAACCCAAGGCATCGATAGAAAAAAGCATAGCCAAACTTAAGCAAGTTACATGTCAATCTATCAATCCTATTCATTGCATTGATCGGTTCCTAAGAATAATGATCCATAGATATTAGACTGATATCCAAAGAGTACATGAGCAGGTAAACAATCAAAAAGATAGAAATAATAAAAAAAAATAAACAAACAGAAAAGCCGACTATATAGGTTTCAATTTCAAACAGAAAAATACAGTATGACCAGAGTGAACAAAATGCACGACTGTATCACATACATTTGATATAATGGTTCAAGTGCAATATATGAAAACAATTTTAAAAACTGAGAGTGATTTCCTATTTTGATTTTCTGTTCTTTGACAAACAAAACAAAAATGGAAAATTCTTATATTATTTCAGATACTTGTAAATACCCACATGTTTGCAAAAAAATTTAACAAAATTGGTTCAGCATGAATAGGGCACATTTTCGCAAGAATGCAAGAAAAAAATTCAATACCATAAATATGTACAAATGTGTGTGCATGTATTAAGAAAAAATCTGAAACTTGAAATTTTTTTAAAGCAATAGTTTTATCAAATTCATTCAAATCATTTTATTCTACAAAATTATTCTATTAAAAAAAAAACATTCTTTGTCATTTTAGCTCCGAAATAAATAAACAATTCGTTTTTTGACATCTATAAACGCAAGAGTTTGTTCGGCAAGAGTACGATAACTTAGGGGCCAAGAAATTATAACGGGTTTTTGTAGAACAGTTTAATACAAGCATTTTTTACTATGGGAGGGCGGGTCTATCTCCCCCCGTTTGGGCGGGAGGGGAAATTTTATAAAAAAAAAGTACTAAAATGGAAACAAAAATATTAAAAAATAACGGTAATACTTACAATTAAGTATTATACCCTTTTTTAAGGCCAATACTCTGTTCTATTAGAAAAATTTTAAATCAAGTGAAATCTATGCACAGTTTTAAAAAAAA
Organism: Philhelius festivus; assembly: GCA_963931855.1. Classification (NCBI taxonomy): domain Eukaryota; kingdom Metazoa; phylum Arthropoda; class Insecta; order Diptera; family Syrphidae; genus Philhelius; species Philhelius festivus. The sequence goes on from OZ007558.1 coordinate 13,636,332, forward strand.
AACGAGTTTTAAACTCAAATTTTCGGAAAAAAACATTAAAAAAAGTTTAAAGTTGAATTTTTCAAAACTGCGAAGTTATATATAATTATTTTTTTTCCTAAAATTCAATGCTCTAATTTATTCTTATTCAAAAACTGAAAACTAGATGATTTTATGTCGTCTAGTTTTTGAGAAATTGAAAATATCTAAAACTCCTTTTTTATGGGATACTTGTTTTTTTTGCTTGCTTACACATTACGGCGTATAAACAGTGAGGTATGTATGTATGCAACCCCCCTGCTTGGACACACTATAGGATTTGGGGTAGGTGCGACGTTGGGTGTATGCAAGGTTTCTTTTGCATTTACAGAATCTGGATTTAAAGAAACTTTGAATTTACTCTATGACCTACATATTATATCCAATGTAATCTAAATATATGTACATTATGTACGTAGCCCAAAGTTGCACATTTAAAATGTTCAGACATGAAAATTTAATACATTATGAAAAATTTACATTACTTAGGTGCTACTGTTAGAATGCAGCAAGTTTATATAATTCCTTAATGAATATGTATGTTTATTGTTTGTGTCTAACATTTTTAATGCTAATGTAGTACAGGACCCATGTTCTGTAACTCTCACATCGAGTGAGTTTTCGCATAAACGGTGCGAATCAGAACAAAAACACTGCGGAATGACACAAAATTCTGTTTCTCACACGCAACTGTTTCTGTAACTTTTTTTTACTCGATCAAGAACAAAATGGAAAAAATTATTGGATGTATTGGAAAAATGTGAAAAAAACTGTATCTGTAAGTCTGAAGTCGATACAATCTTTCGATTTTTCTGTCAAAATCATTCGACCACTCTGATACAAATGAGAAGTGAGAACAAGACAATAATAATAAAAATCAAATATGACGGAAAATAAACAAAAGGTAAATAACTTATTTTGTATGTTGTTTGATAAGGAAAATTATTATTTTTATCCGTAGAAAATTCAAAGGATCTCAAAAGATCAAAGAGAAGAATTGGTAGATTACATGGCAACACATTTAGAGTTCGCGAGAGGCCAATTCGGCGGACCAAATTCAAATATTACGTCTGTGAATGCACATCATATTTCTATTGTCACTTTGTTCACTAATTACAAGCACACTTTACATTTTACTTGTTTTAAAAATTTGAATTACTGCAAAATAAAAAACTTGAACACTTCAACCTTTTCAATATAAAAGAAAAAATAATTTTTAGTGAAATGTGAAATAAATTGAAGCTGTCAGTTTAAGGGAAATGTAAACATTTCTTCCATTGGAAACTGGAAACTATGGTTTTCTCACAGGGGTGTTTTTGCATCATGTTATAGACACAGTTCATTTTCCAATATAGAGAAACGATGAAATTTTTCGTTCCACCTCTAATCGACTGCGAAAATATTCGACCGAGTTACAGAACATGGGTCCAGGTTATTGTTTACCAAGGTCATTCATTATTCAACCTTTGTATGAGTGAAGTATTTTTGTCTTTGAATAAAGAATGGCGACTAAGCATCCACTACTTCATCCTAAATTAAATAACTTTTCAGTATTTCAAAAAAAATATTTCAAAAGCATCGCGTTCTTGGAAGAAATTGGTTTGATTCCAACTAAAACGTCAACTCGCCTACTGTGTCGCAACTTACCGATAAAGGAAAAAAAATATAAAAATTTCAAGTTCGGTTGGATGTGGCGGTGCTCCGAACAAAGCTCTAAAAGAAGGTGACAAAAATTGTAAGAATACAATAAGCCCATCTATGGGCACATTTGTCCATGGGCCTCAATATTGAGATTCGGGAGGTGCTTGCTATAATTACGAGTATCTCTTTTGTAATCAAAATGTCTGTAAACACGGTTTTAATACATTGAACATTGAAAAATTGACTTCACTATTTTTAATTAACACCTGACTTTCTCAAAAACTGACTGACTGAGACGCGGAATGCCATGCAATTCTACCTCCTCGTGATGCATTCTTGGTAACGCTAAATGATTTTCTGTACTTTACTTACAAATGAACCACATTAACATTAATCCTCAAATGAAATCACCGTAGGTAAATACCAAAAATCTGAAATTTCATAAAAAATGGTTTTAGTAATTTTAAATTTTCTCAAAAACTAGAAGGCATAAAACCATTCGGTTTTTTGTGTTCGATTTAGAATTAATAGTAGCATTGACCACAAAAAGCCAACTAAGCACTTCATTTTACAATTTTGAAAAAAATTGGTCTAAACTTTTTTTAGCAAAATTTTGAGTTTGCATGCGAATTTTTTAAAAACTATTGACATAAATACTTACATTCAAATTTAGGATTATAGAACAGATTTCTGGCTTTCAAAACTGGTATAGTACTTTATTGTAAGTGTTGCCGTTGTTTTTTAATATTTTTTTTCAATTTAAGTCATTTTTTCTAAAATCGCCCCTACCTCTTAAATCGAGTGAGATAGACCCCCCTTCCTATAGTAAAAAACGCTTGTATTTGATCCTTCTACAAAAATCCGTTATCAATTTTTGGCGCCTAAGTTATCGTACTCTCCCCGTTTATTCGATACTAAAAAGACAAAAGAAATACGGATATTAAATTTTTCAACAAGTCCATTAATAGTGTTAAGTCTTCTACTTGACTGATTTATTTCAGTAGTATATAGAATTTGTATTATAAAAACCTTCATATAGGATTAAATTTTAATTTTAATAAAATATACAACAAGTGGAATGCAGTAAAACATTAATTTGTTTCCAAAAAAAATAAACCAGCTGAGAATGTATCTACTACTTCCATTTCGGGTATTGGTGTTTCATTGAAAAACTTTAATAAGTATTTTTTTTATATTCTTCCTGGTTATTTTAGTGTTGTGTTATGATTGAAGATATTTAATTATTAAAAAATAAAAATACCGTCCACACAAAGCAAGTACAAAGGAAATAATTAATTTAAGATTAAGTGGTGATGTACTCAAGTGATTTTGCGAGGCTTCTCCGCACATAAATTGCGAATGAACGAACTTTTCTGTAAAAACATTACAATTTACTTATGTTTTATAAAACATAAGAAAATTGTTTTCTTCAAGCCATATTTTTTCCTTTGAAAATGGCTGGTTACTATCAAACAAATAATACATGGTCCTCTGGGCACACTATTCTCGGTTTTATACCTCTGTAGGTTTTATGGCCAATTAATGCCACTTGAAGAGTTTTGAAATTTATAATTATTTTTGAAGACATATTTTAATGTCTTGTAAGCTGCTATTGATATAAGAACATTGAATATCTTTGAGGTTTTAACTCTCACGGCGTTGACCTTCATGGCTTCATGGCATCCTTTTGAGATGAAATCATAGAAATCTTATGCATTTAATTTGTTTAATTAATCACCAAACCAAAACCATGACTTGGTCTTTAATCCCATGACTTGTTGAGAATGAAAAACACATTTTTAGTTTTTTTATTATGTTTTCTTCGAGAAAAGTCTATCCTTCGTATATCTTGTAGGCAGAAACACAGCTTGATATGTCACACACTGTATCTAATACTGACTTATCATCCTTCCCAAAGTTTGTTGTAAATATTAACCTCGAAATTAAAGTCGGGGTTATATAATTTCAAAAATGGTCATAAGATTTCTTAACCGGTTTCACAGACATGAACAAAAGGCGAAGATGAAAATCGAATGTGATGCATTTGAATTAAATGGAAATAAAACCACATAGATAGTTTTTAAGTTTTAATTTTTGTTCCTGGTGCTTGGAAAAGGTTAAATTTCCTAGGATCAACCGACCTTTTTCGACATGATTCTATTCTCCAAAACTATACATAGTTTTTCCTATAGACATTGGTTTTTCTTTCGACATCGCATGATGAGAGTTGATAGTTTAACATGCAAAGCCATATCACCATCATCATAACAGTCGGCTTCATGATCAACCCCTTATTCTTTGAAGAACATATAAATTATCCACATTAAGTTTAAACTAAAATATCCCAATCTCTAAGATCACGACTATTGTATTCAATGGACTGATTATGATTGGTGCTCATACGTGAGTCTTTAGGCAACCTACTTTTTGATTACAAAGAAAGAAAGAAATACAAAATAATAATCGCGCTCTTGAGTTTCACAACGAAATGCTTGGATGAGAATTTCGTTCTTATACGAAAATAAGCTCTGAAGCTAGGTGTGACCCAATCAATGCCACGTCATACTATCGTGGCAGTGATGTATCTTCTGACCATCGTTATGGTATCTTTTTTTTAACTTGGCTCTGATGTCGTCTGGCAAAAATATATGATGCCAAAATATGTTGAGTAAAAACCTTTCTTATCCATACGAATCTTACAACATTCACCTTGCAAATTTAAAATATAATAAATTATAACTCTCATACTTTCTTTTATGCGTATTGTCGGCAGGAATAGTGAGTGAGTATATTTTTAGGTGACATACGTTGGGAATCATTCGTCAGACCTCCGGTGTGACAGTTCAATGCATTTACCATCAAAAAATAAAATTACTAAATAAGAAAACTAAAATCTCTATCCAGCATTCGGCCAGAAAAACAAAACAAAAAAGAAATTATATTTCTACAATTGTTTTGCCTTAGGCCCAATTACCAAATTTAAAGTTATGCGATTGAATAAACACAACAAATTAAATACACTGAGTCTTTATTAGCTTAAATTCAGACGGATTAGTAAGAAAACATTAGAAAAGGTCTCTATAAATTATGAAGATTATAAAGACCTTGAAAATAATAATCAAAAAGAAAAACTCCAATAATTTTGACGAACTGTTCTTCAGTTAAAGTTGATACTGGCTATAATTTATAAGAGGAAGTTGTTTCTTATAAGATTATTAATAAGTATGCAAAATAGATAAAACGCATAGATATAAAAGATGTTTACAGAAATTGGCTAATGAACTTTATTGTCCAACTCATTTTTTGTTGACATTCAAATGTAAACAAATACAAGGCTTTCCATTGAGAGATTTCATTTTGATTTAACAAGAAAACACAAATATGTATATTTTTTTATGAAATTTGAATTAGTTTTTATATTAAACAATAAAGGAAGTTTTGGCACTTCAGATCAACATATACATAAATAAGTAAATAAAAATAAATGCTCCTAGAGCACCATGGCCCATAGTTATTTTCAGTTCTCTGCGATTCATCTGACGGTGTCGATAGGAATGGAGGGGACCTATAATTTTTCGGCTGAGTCCCCAAGGCTAAGATAAGACAAGAGATACTATTGGAGGATTTTTCACTTCCTTTCAATAGGCAGAATCCCCAAAAAGATTGTTTTGTTATAGTTGGCAGTGGCTGATGTGAATCGAATCAAGACTCCCGGCAATCATGACAGTCCAATAAACTAAGCATTACACCTTGAGAAATAGTTAAATTAGACAGACTTAAACTAAATCAAGTTTAAGTTTTTTAATTAGAAAAAATCCATTTTTACATTTACTCTTCGAAAACCACACCGCATAACCCCACACTTGTATGGTTTTTCTGAGTTATATTTTTGTAAAATAGGTACAATCACATCTTAAATGAAAAAAATAAACACAAAAATTATAAGACGACAAAGTTTTTACTGAAGCCAAATCTATTATTTTGTTTTATTTCATTCTTTCGCATAAAAACTTAAACTTCAAAATGTTGAATAAAAAAATTAAAACAACTCATTGAGTTTCTGATAATTTCTTTGAATAATTTCGAAAAATTAAAATTTTGTTTTTAATTATTATTCATTATGAATCTTCTTACATTATAACTCTAACATTTATTTACTATCAGCTTCTCATATTCGTTTCCAGATGTACTTATTTCCTAATTCTTCAAATGTGGACCTAGAACGGCAGCATATGATAAGCTCATTAAATTCTGATCTCGATAGCACTGTCAAATGGGGAACCATAAGCCGGTACTCCAATAATAACTTACTTGAGTCTCTTGGATAGAATCCAAAGAAGAGCTTTAAAAATGATAGGTGATAGAAATGTAACAGAAACACTAAAATCTCGTTGTTTTTATGATTGCCAATCGCATTCCTATCCTTAAACAATGTAACCGTAATACTAGCGCTTCAGGGAATGCCCATCAGCTTACCATTGATCCCAATTTCGAACGTAAGGTTTAATTCAGGAATTCATTCTTTAGCCATGAATGTGGAATGCTTTACCCGACTCTACATTTCCTTCCCATTACCAATGTAATGTGCATCAGTATCTCCTCTCGCTGGCACTGTGCTCAAACATTATAGGCGTAAAAAAATATTCGTAAGTTATCTCATAAAACTTTCAAAAGGATATTTTTGCAAAATTCAAATTTCTTTTTTGAAAATTTGTATAAGAAGATCTTAAAAATTTTAGTATTTTTTTCATTTTCAATTTTTTTTTTTAAACTCAAGTTTAAATGACAGGTTAAATTCGTCTCATTCCATGAATTTAGTTCCATTTAAATCCACATATTCGGATGCATAAATTGGATCTTGGTTTAAATTAACGCGGTCTTATTTCAATGATCCCAGCAGCTATAATACGAGTAAGCCTTTTTGCCAGCAACCTTATTAACTCCCATGTCCCATCCAAGATTGATTGATCATGAAAGCTGTCCCTTCAAAACAAAAAAATAAGACAGATAAATTAATATTCCCAAAATGTAAATATGTTTCTTGAAAAATATTTTGAAAACATTGGCAATTTTCCAGATTACCATAACAAACACTCTTCTTCGTTAGTGCCTCCATCTCTTGATTCATCTAAAACAACTATTTCTTTTAACATTATACATTGTTGCGTTACTTAGAATGGCTAGAGGTGCCCTCAACCCCCAACTTTTTACTTTAGTTGAATAACAAACACATTTTAATCCAAGAGCATCACTACCGCGCAGACGGCATTGTGGAACAGTAAGCTGAAAAGTTGGACTGGAATATATTTACTTTTTTATTTTTATTATTTTTGAAAATTTGCATTTATGAAAATTTCAATTTCAAGTAACGGCTAAAATAATGGATACAATTAAAAGCACCACGAAATAAAATACTTTTTTCCAATACATCATAAATTCCACACTGTATCACCTTCTTGTATTCAAAATTTGTATTCAGATTTTCCTTAATATTTGGTTAAGGGATGATACAATTTAGAATTTAGAAATATATGAAAATAAAAATATAATTATAAGATTAGTATGTCCAAATCACCAAAAATAAGTAGCAAGAGCTTTGATTTCGAGCTACGAGCTACGAGTGTAAGTGCAACACATAAAATTGGAATAAGAGTTTAATCAAAAGAGCTGATTAGGAAACCACCATTTATGCTTTGAACAATTAATGGTACCGATGATAATCAAACTGATGAATGAATGATGAATGAATGAATGATAATCAAACTTAACTTCTAACGTTCAGATAAATCAAAGATAAAGCATAACTTGGAAGAATGCCATATACAAGATCGTCACCACAGAAAAAATGGTGAAACGTAGGCTTAAGGAAAATTTTGAATATTCTACATGGAAAAATTTATTAAAATTTTCAAAAACAATGTTCAATAAATTAACCCCTTTCTACCAAAATTATAAGATCTTCAAATAGTTTCCATGGTTAAACTCTCAACATTTTTGCATAACAATTATTGGAAGGTTTTGCTTACAAGAATTAATTAGGACAAAATCAAATGAATTTTTAAAAATAATGCATAACAAAGGTTTAGTCACTAAACGTTCTTCTCAATGATATCACCAGAAAGAAAGTGATTAATTCAATAGGAGAAGCATGATTATGAATTTCGAATTAGAATCTTCAAAAATAGTTGAAGCTTTAGATCTAAAATAGGTATCAGTTTTATCAATGATTGCTCTTAATACAAAATTTAAAAATATATTTACCAATAGATAATAATTACAAGTTTTATACTTTTCTATTTTATTTAATGAAGCTTATTCTATGCATAAACTGCACCACTATACAGCAGCAGCAACCAATGATTCCAAAATGAGAGAGAGAAAAAAGCCAAATCGTTGGTGCCTGGTTTTATTGTTGTTTTTTTTTTTAATAATTTTTGTCTTGAATCTTTAACCGTCTCGTCAGTTGGTCGAACGAAATAACGATCGAATTGAATAGATGCAGTATACACAAGTATTTAAGCTAAGATTAAATGAATTTTCCATTTAGTAAGTGTGACATCGTCAAATACCGTGTATCTTCCTTCTTTTGCAAACAAAAAATAAATTCATTATAAGTTTGAATAAGTTTGAAATACTAAAGTTCCGGTTACTACTCCTTTTGGGTTTAAAACAAATAAAACGGTTAGTGGTTTTCAAAACAAATTATCGAAACATGGTTTGCTAAAAAACAAACTGGACTCTTAAACGATCCCCATAGAGAATATCAGAAAAATTAAAAAAAAAAGTTTTGGAAGTTTAAATTTTTCTAAACAAATAAACAGTTTTTTTTAAAGTCATTGCTAAATTCCATTTCGACTAAGAACCATGGTTATTCCAATCGAGAGAATTCATTTATCGAATCTACAAATAAATCACACAAACAAAAATCGTTCTAAGGCGACAAATGTTTAAAAAATATTAACGTGTAGTTTTGTTAAATTTCCTGAACTTAAGAATTTGTTGATTCTGAGTTAAAATTTTTTGGTATTATCAAGAAAATTAAGAAAATTAAGTGCAGAAATTTAAGTTAAAAAATTAAAGAAGAGATTTTTTTTAAATTACCCCCGTCCTTTTTAAGGTAAAATCGCCCCAATTTGAGTTTTTGACCTCGATTTGTAGACGTTATTTTTAAATTCTACTGATTGCAGAAAAATCAATTCTCTGTCACACAAGAAAAGAACCAAAAAATAGATAATCTAGGTTTTAGTCGGGGATTGTCTACAGAAATATATTTTTTGTAAGATTTACATTACGCATGAACAATTTTAATCAATGCTCAGAGGAGTTTCACTTCAAAAAATATTATCAACAATGGTTGATCTTTTGTGGAAAACAAACTTCAATGGGCATAAAGCGTTCTTTACGCGCTAGACAACTATAAATGTAATTGCTTTGTGCATTCTGTTACTTGCATTATGTTTGTTGGATCTTTAAAATTAAGCTCTTAAATGTGAAAAATCAAGTTACATTTGGTAAACCAATTGTTGGCGGGTGTCAAAGAAATTATCCTCGAGAATGTGTTTGAACCTAGAACCAATTTAATAAACTTAAACTTTTTGAAACACAAAAGCTAATGAAAATTTTTTTAAAAAGGTTTTTGGAAAGCCCAACTCTCCCAAAATGAATCCCAATACTGAAACACGTTAATATAATTAGCAACAGAGGCTTTTAACTTATAATGACTCCCTAAGGTTATCTTCTTTTAAAAAAGAATGGTGACTAAGTGAGATTACATTCTCTCAAAAATTGATGAAAAATTAAAGAATTTTGAAAATCATTAAGGGTATTCATGTAAGCGCGGAAAACCCTGATAAACATCGAAAACCAGATAATTTTATCTCTGCAGAAACGAGCTGTCAAAATTTGTATGGGAAAAACTTTCTGCAAATCTGATAAAATTATCTCAAATTTGATGCGGAAAGTGAAGGAATAAACCCGATAAACTAAATTAATATGGATTCTGACATTTACACAAGTATTTTTTAGGGGGTGTTCATGAAAACATGTTGCGGAAAATTATTTCTTTCTACAAAGCAGAAAATTATCTCGTTTCATAAATACCCTTATTGTATGTAGATACATATGAGGAATTTTGTATACAAAAAAGCAATGAATATGTTAGACTACCAGTTACAAGATTATTTATCGGATATGTCAAGTATGGGTCAGAGTTAAACTTTTTATGTTAAGTTAAGTTCATTTCTCGAAAATGTTTTATTGATTTCAGTGAAAATTTATGTTTATATGTATATTATTAATGGATATCGCAGGAAAGATCTATTTCAAAACCCTCTAATAACGGTATAGAATCGTTTTTTTTTTTCGATTCCGACTTCCTTCTTAACGATTTTAATAAAATTTTATAAACAGAAGGTTCTAAGAACAAAATGTCATCAAATATTTTAAAAATCCAAATGATATTTTTTGTAATTTTTTATATGAAATATTATTTTTAGTTGGAAGAAGCTCCCTTATAAAATATCGATGGAGGAAATTGAAAATAAAAAAAAAGTCTATTAATTTTATTTATTAAAATCGTTAAGTAGTCTTGGTTGGGTTGTTCAAACCCCTTTATTTTATGAATATTGCTACTCAATGTTTCAACAAGATACATATGTAACTCGATTCTACTCTTAAAATACCATGGAAAAATGCAGTGTTCTTGTGTTGTTTACTAGACTTTTCGATCAATATTATTATAACCTACATAAGTAAATAATTACTGTTAGTAAAAACAAAAATTAAAACGTTCATCATTCTCAAGTAGCTACTCGTACTTACATAAGAACGTTGATATCTTCAAAATTAAAAACAAAATTAGTCCGCTGCAATAGCCACCTATATTATAAGCCTAGAGAATCAATACACCGATGAAGGCTGTGTCAAGTTTGAATACATTCTCCAGGTGGGATTTGTTTTATAAAATTAATGAGCTTACCCGAATGACTTGATTTGTTGCTTAAAATGCGACTTTATTCATAAGTTATACAAAATTAAAAATCAAAAACCAAATATTTTGAAGTCTTGTTTTTTTAACATTAAGTTTGCATTTTTAATTCAAAAATTAAAATTAGCAACATTTATATCATCATTTATAGTAAATTAAATCAAAATATTGAATAATATTAATTTGAATTATTTGTCTGTTACATATAAGATCTTTTTAATGCAAGCTGAATTACTCCGCATAATTTTTGCTGGCACATTGGATTAACAATAAAATGATTTTTCTCCTGACACACCATAGTTCAGGGCTGGAACCCACACCACACAATTTAATATGCAAACACAGATCCAATGTACAGCAGCTCCATTTTCTTTAGGGAACTTTTAAACATAAAGTTAACTTTTTATTAACATTTAATTCAATCTTTTGATGGCTTACTACTGTAGCGGTGCAGTAGGGATTCCGCTCACTGGGCTATCTTTTTGTCATACCCCCAGAAAGCTCTGAATGAATACCCGGATCTTTATCTTAATCGTATGTCATCATCACCAACTCCTGACCTTTTCGGACATGACTACAACTCCCAGCCCCATAATGCAAGAACCTGTAAGATTTAGCTCAACCTAACCTTAACATTTAAAAGCAATATGAACCACAACGTAACAATAATTATTATCATAATAACATTAATAAATAATAGTTTTTTCGAGGCCGAAAAAGTCTTTTTGTGGACATACGAGTATATCCGAAGTGGACACACACAAAACTAACGATAAAAGGCTAACTTGAACGTTTAAACTAAAAATCAATCTTAAAAAGTTTGCAAAAAAAACAATTACATTAAAATGTCAACAGCAACACATTATGTACATCGTCGTACAATCAGTGTCTTCTTCTAAAACATCGAAAACCAGAAATCCAATGATGATAATGATGCCACTCAATTCTTCATTTAATAACTTATTTTTTATTTATCTACACTTTCGTAACAAAAGAAAGCTACTGTGCGTTTCGTTTGATTAGAGACACTTTGAGAGAAATAAAATGTATGAATTTCACTTACTATCCCAGGACCTTAAATTAATTAAGCATTATTTATTTATTTAATCTACGATTTATATCAACAGATTTTCCACGAATATATAATAATAATTCAAACAAATTTTAAATGTCTATATAATTTTAATACAATACGAGTAATTACCATTAAGTATTGAAACTTTAATAAACGATTAGTGATTTCGAGTCCTTACTATATTTCAAAACATGTTTGTTTCAAATTTATTAAATGCACTGACAGTTCTCTGTTTGGCGCGATGGCTGACACATGACTATAAGGCAACCTTACTTCCACGTTGAAAAATTTCACCATGGCGTAAGAGCGCTCATTAGGTGCGTTTTATTATCCACAAATCTATCTGGATCCGGATCGGGATCTTCCCTTGAAAATAAAACGATACGGATCTTACTGACAGCAGTGTTATAAGCACGTCTCTTTTTATCCTTGGGTTTGGAAATTTTAAATTATGTCTTGTCTTTTTTCTTTACACTATAGCTTACACTACCTTACCATAAAAAGCCATCTACTCGCCAGTGTAATAACTAATTTTTTGGATCTTTGAAATAGATCCCGATAGAAAACAGGATCCCAAATTGTTTTTGTAATACATGTTAAAACTTAATCCAGATCCGGATCCAGATAGATTTGTGAATAATAAAACGCACCTATTGTTCCATTGTTCGACATTGCAATCCTATTCTCCTATCCGGTATTCTAAATTTCACCTCATGGCCTAGTGATTAGTGAGTCAGACCATCATGCTGGAGACTTTAGAGAAGCGCACAATAAAAAAAATTAACCATAAAATCCGCATAAAATATTGACAGATTGGGTTTTTAACAGGAAGAAAGAAGATTGTGTAGGAAAGACTACAGAGAATTGATTAGGATAATCGAATGTGCAATTCACACAGATAACAGAAAACGAATATCTATTATCAAAATTAACAAACAAAATTTTAGAAAATTCAGAAATATTATTACTTAAACTACTAGTACATTTTTTATTACAAACCTTAAATAAAGTGCAATCAATTAGGAAATAAGACAACTAAGTTTAATCAAAGTTTTCTTTAGGCTAGGCGCGCACATTCAATTTTTGGTTTCGCAACTGTTTAGTTGCTAAAATGAAACATATGGGCTTATATGGGACACCGCGCACTTAGAGCAACTCGATTCTCGAAACTAAAAAGATTGTGTTTTGACACAAACTAAACGATTGCCCCGCAACAGTTGAGCTGTTTTTTATAAGTGCAAGAGAGAAAAGAGTGTGAGGGTGAGTAAAGAGTTGCCAGTGCGCGGTTCTCTTTCAACTGGTGATTAAACTATTTGATTTCGATCACAGTTGCCAGTGCGCGACTAGCCTTAGATGTTTCGAGATTTATTAACTGAGCATGTTAAATGCGAGTAAATTTAACATTAACATTAACGAACGGATTAAGTGTAAAATGTTATTAATAAAAACAGATTTTTGGTAAGTGGGTGTCATGTAGCTAGCTCACTATCTTTTATCCGTTTACTAGAGTACTATAAAACTAGGTTTTTTAATATATTTTGTTTGTTTCGTATTTTTTGTACAAGATACATTTCCTTCGATCAACGAGAAATGATATAAACCAATAACCTACACGAAACTATGATTGAAAAAATGTGTCTAACCAAGTTAACCGTACTGTATGAGACTATTCAAAATAAACTATAGAATAATACATAACAAAAATCAATAGAAATTCGTCTTTTTTTCAATTAATTGCAATTTGAAGTTTAAAAATAAAGATATTTCTTTAACCTATAAGATGTGCGATGAGTTAAACGTTAATTCCTTCCTCGCATCTCATCATGGTAGATACATTTTTTTTGTTTCCATCTTGAACACAATTTCATATGCTCCTAGAGGGTATTGAGCACCATCTTACATAACAATAATCAGTTGACCTTTTTGTAAGAAAAAAAAATCCATGGATGTGGATGTTTCTCTCGATGTTCATCGCAGAATTGTATTTTCTTCAATGAACTCTGAGACTTGAGGAACTCACGAGGCGTTGATAATAATTATTTTTCATAGTTTTATGGGCAATATTTCATAAGATTTTATGGAGAGGGAGACGGATGTTATGGAGAAGACGTCTTTAGGAGCGGTGTCATTTTTAGCTTCTCTCATCATCGTCATCTGCATCGCATCACTAGCCTGTCGAGGTAAATCATAGTAGTTTGATTAGCATGGCGATGATCCGCGACTGACTGGCTGTGGCTGGACTATGAAATTAATGTTTAAACTGCATAAGTTTAACAAGCTATTTTGTAATATCTTAAAGTCACATCATCGGAACGTTAAGTAAATAAAAACGAAATTTATTTAACCGTGTTGCTGTTTCTTTGAAAAAAAAATACAAACAATATGTTAATACAAAAATATTGCGTCACAGAGCCGCTGTAGTGTAGGTTTTTGCCGGCGCGGCGTAAGAAAAGTGGTAACTAAGTACCACTGCAGCGAAAAAGATTTCAACGAGTATTTGTTTCAATAAATAGAAATAATTGATAACAAATGACAAAAATCGTAATAAGGTGATTCTATTACCGCGTGTGCAAGGTTGCTGCATAACCAAGTATACATAATTATTTAGAACAATTTGAAACAGAATAGAACCAATTACAAAATTTAAAAATAAATTACAGAAATAAAGGCTTAAAATTTTAACTTTAAAGTAGTTTACTAACTCATTCTTAATTTTAACCATTTTCTAACTAGTATCGTACTAAAGCAATTTTCTAATAAATTGCATCTGAATAGGTACACCTAAACCAACGGCAGTTCAAGCAAAAAACTAAGTACACACACCTTTTTGACTTTTGTAAATGACAAAGAGTCATATGAAGTTAGCACGATTCTAAAAAACTAAAATAGGTATTCGGTGATTTTAACTTTAATAAAAGAGTAAAGAAAGTATGATACGAGTACTATATTTGATTAAAGCTTGTGAAATATTTGTTTTAACCTAGTTTCATACTAAAACAGTCTTAACATCGTACTAATTCAACTAAAATTTTGCGCCAATGTTTTTAAACAGTAATTAGATACAAAAAAAGACTCTAGTCCGCGGCAGAAATCCCTAAAAAAAGGAAACTTTTAAAACTAAATTTTATTAAGTTTTATTTCTGAGAATTTCTAATTTGTTTGGTAGGTTATTGATAATTATTATTGCTCATTGTCTAATCTCCAAAGCGGATAAATGACCCACACTTGTTCGAGATACAAGTCTATCGAGTTTTTAATCACTTCAGAATAACAGTGAAGCAATGTTATAATGTAATAAATTAAGTGATATTTAAATTTAAATTCCTAAAATAAAACAAAACAGGATACCATTTTTTTGTAATTCATTCTCTTTTTGATATCTTTTTTATTGAACTGTACCTTTATAAATTAATACATTGTACAGCCTTATTACACTGATGTATTTATAAAATGTTTCCTTCATTAGTTTTGCAAACTAATTATGTATAATTAATATTCTTAATTAATTACATGAATTACGTGGTAAATGATATAAATATTTTGGTATACACAATTTTTTTAAGTAAAAGAAAAAAGACAATCTGTTTTAAAGAAAGAAGGTATCTATGTAGGAATTTATTTAATTAATTTTGTTTAAATGTATTGACATAAGAAAGAATTTACCCTCTTCTACTTGTACCAAAACAAAATCTTTAATTATATTTTTAATATCGATGGCCTCACGTATTTTTAGGACTATAGCCATATTTGTTAACTTAATGTAGTTTTCCATTGGCAAATTCAGATTTCAATCAAAAATTGAATTTATTAAAGGCGAATGGATTGGATTGTGACGTCTCATTTAAAAAAAATGCTCATCCTTAATTTAGTTTCAGTAAAGAAAGAAAAGCCCGATGATGGATACAAATCCGAAACGCGTCGCTTAATAAGTAAAAAAAAATATATGTTGTGATAAAAAAAAAGTTTAAATCGAAATAAATAAAATAAAAAAAAAATAAAAAATTTCCTTTTTAAATTTTGTTTATTTTAATTCTTTAAAATCAAAGAAATACGAGCTTGATGAATTGTCCGAATCATTTGAAACTGCTTGCATTTTTCACTACAAATATTTTCCTTTGTGTTTTAGATATAGTTTTAAAAATTAAAATAAATTAAACAAATATAAACCCACGTTTGCAAATTAACGGCTGAAAATTGTTTCGGTATTAGCACAGGTAGGGGAAGTTCTTCAGTAAAATATAGATTTGCAAAATTAAAATCAAGACATGATTATTATTTTTGTTTGCCCAATCGAATACAAAAACCACCAAAATCAACATTTTCCCAGATCTAAATCGAAAATAAATTCATTTATTTTAATAACGGAACCCACATGAGTGTGTTCATTATAGGCAGTAAATAATTCTTGATTAATTCTATTTTCTATTTTTCTTTTGAGCTTAGCAAGCTTGTATTTTTATGCGCATGTATGTACAGTAGCATTTTATGTATTACGAAAGTCCGATTATGAATGCCAACCCTATTGACTATGGCTATGAAGCATTTTTAACACTCACAAACTTTTGCATTGGATTCTTTCTGCGATCAAACGCGAGATTTTAATCAGACTTGACATAACGATGATGGGGAAAACAAAAAAAGTATGTCTTGCAATTCTGTCGGTCTGTATGTTTTAAACGTCTAGCCCGATTTTTTTTAAGCTTAGTAATTTTATTTTTAGTTTTAAATTCTTCTCCGGAAAGTTTTTTTTTTGTTTTTTAAACACCAAAAATAAGGGTATCTGCCATAAAATTTTTTTCCAAGCTTTAGAAAATAGTTTTGTTCTCAAATCTGTTCCTAAGATTAAAAGAAATCTTTTTAAAAACAGTAAAAATTCAGTAAAAGCTTACAAATGGTTAACAAAAATTATTATTACTGGTTTAATAGTAGAACCATTTTTTGTTATCTATTTTCTTAAAAATTAAATTTTATAATTTATATATTCTAATTTAAAAAAACGTGTTGGAAAAACTTTTTTTTATTGGAAACCCATTTTATTTCGAAAACGACGTGCTAGACTTTTTTTAACCATGGAAACATAGAACCGTGGATCATAGGAAGAAATTAACGTTTTGCACCACAGAAATATTAAAAAATGGTTTCCGAAAATCGTATTTTTCTCAAAAATGGCTGCGAGAATTTTGTCAGTTTGGCTTAATTTTTCCAATCTATAGTTCAATAAAAAAAATCTTGAAATTAACATATTATCTACTGACTTTCTCATAATCGTCATAACGGATATAATTTAAGCTTTCTTAAGCCTTTGGAAAAAAGTGTAATTGAAACAAAAAAAATTGTATAAAAGATATTTTTTTTTTGAAAATTCAATGTCTCAATAAACGGGTCAACTATTATTATTCTACATAATAATTAAAACTTAAAATTGGAGTACTAAAATTTGTTCTTGGTTTTATTTTGTTTTTATATGAAAACTAATGGAGATGATTTCAGCAGATTTTATCTCCAACTACTATAAGAGTTATTTTAGGTATCTCTAATAACATTAAGTCCCCTTTTTAGGTTGTCAATTATCAATACGAAATTTGCAAATTCTTAGTAGATACGTATTTTTTAAAGATTTTTTTAAAGTTTATTTTAGATAAAAACTTTAAGCCAATAATATTAACAATTTATAAGCAATACCATTAAACTGCACATAAAATAGTTAAGAACATCCTGTTGCCCAAAGGCAAGAGTTGGATGTACCCTAAAGCTACAAAATTATTCGTATGCTGTTTTCAATTTTATTGATATATCTGAACATATATATTATTTTTTTGTTCATTCAAAAACCTAGATTACACAATCTACAAAAATATGGTATTTATTCTCTACCTTACTATCAAACAGATTTATAATTTGTATTCGCTTAATATTACAGATAATTTACATATGTACATTTTCGAAGGAAACTATACTAAAAAATTCATTAAATTAAAATTACATATTTTCCATATAGGAAGAGAAAAGTGGCAGAGAAATCGCTTAGGGTGTTGTTTACATAGATAATATTTACAATTTATACATAAATAAATAAATAATTTAATAGATGAATAATTATAAACATTTATAAAATATAATAAGCAAATAAGTTAATAAATAAATTAATAAATATATATTTTATGGAAAAAGTAAACAAATAAATAAATACGTATAATAAAAGAAAAATATTTACATAAATGAATGAATAAATAGATCTGGGCCCTATTCCACAAAAAACTTATCAACTTTTCACTTTGCACTTATCAAATTACATTTTTTTGCAAAGTGATAAGTTTTTCTGTTCTACAATATCCTTTGCAAATCTCACTTTTCACTAAGCAAATTTTTGCATAGGGTGCAGTCTTTGCAAAAATTTGCTCTCTATGCAAAGTCTTTGCTCTCTCCTGCAAAGTGAGTTTGCAAAGTGTTCCACAAATCATTTAATCATCTTTGCATTTCTGTCTCATCACTTTTCACTTTGCGTTTGTTTTGCTTTGTTCATTGCCAATCATCGTATACCAGTGGGAGATTAGTCGTAATTTGAATAAAATTCGGAAAATCGCAAAATTCGACTGATGCTGGTTGATTAAAATAATTATAACTCCTCTTCCGATTGTGCTATCTTCAAGGTTGAAGTCTTTAAGGAATCACCAAATGACAGGCTTTAATTGTATATACAAATAATTGGGAAGGGGTCTACCCTTTTAAGCGAAAGGGGGAGGTAAATCGGTTTTCAATTCAATTTGCATTATTAAAAATGTAAAAGTTGATGAAAATTTTCGGAATTTCGAAAAATAGTATTCTACAAAGTTATTGCCCCAATTCTCATCTACAAAAAAGTTAGTGGTTTTATAGGGGTAGATCCGACAGCAGCAGCGGTAGAGGCGTTTAAATTGTTTTTTTTTACAAAAAAAATTTAATTTGATAATAAATCTAAAATCGTCGATTTGACTCTCTAAGAAAGCTTATAACTTCAATAATACTCGTATCTAACGGATCTTCATCTTTGAAGTAAATAAAATTAAAGGGGAAATATTATTCTACATTTTTGTGTAAAAAAATTGCAAAGTTACAAAACTAACGGCAAGAGTACGATAACTTAGGCGCCAAGAAATTATAACGGTTTTTTGTAGAACAGTTCAATACAAGCATTTTTTACTATGGGAGGGGGGGGTCTATCTCCCCCCGTTTGGGCGGGAGGGGCAATTTTATAAAAAAGGTAATAAAATGGAAACAAAAATATTAAAAAATAACGGTAATACTTACAATTAAGTATTATACCTTTTTTTAAAGCCAATACTCTGATCTATTAGATAATTTTTAAATCAAGTAGAATCTATGCACAGTTTTTGAAAAAACGAGTTTTAAACTCAAATTTTGGTGAAAAAAAAACATAAAAAAAAGTTTAAAGTTTAATTTTTCAAAACTGCAAAGTTATATATTGTTATTTTTCCTAAAACTCGTCGCTCTAATATATTCTTATTTAAAAACTGAAAACTAGATGATTTTATGTCGTCTAGTTTTTAAGAAAATTGAAAATAACGAAAACTACTTTTTTATGGGATATTTGCTTTTTTTGCTTGCTTACGCATTACAGCGTATAAACAGTGAGATATGTATGTATGATATGTATGCAACCCCCCTGCCTGGGCACACTATAGGATTTGGGGTAGGTGCGAGGTTGGGTGTATGCAAGGTTTTTTTTTGCATTTACAGAATCTGGATTTAAAGAAACTTTGAATTTACCCTATGGTCTATATCCAATGTCTACTAAATATATGTATGTACGTAGCCCAAAGTTGCACATTTATTTAATTTATATAATTCCTTAATTAATATGTATGTTCATTGTTTGTGTCTAACATTTTTAATGCTTATATGGTACAGGTTATTGTTTACCAAGGTCATTCGTTATTCAACCTTTGTTAGAGTGAAGTATTTTTTTCTTTGAATAAAGAATGACGACTAAGCATCCACTACTTCATCCTAAATTAAATAACTTTTCAATATTTCAAAAAAAATATTTCAAAAGCATCACGTTCTTAGAAGAAATTGGTCTAATTCCAACTAAAGCGTCAACTCCCCTCAACTCCAACTCAAAAAGGTGACAAAAATTGTAAGAATACAATATTATTATTATTATTTATTCATCAACCAGAGCATATTATACTCTTACAGTTTAAGATACATAAGTAAATATATAGTTACAAATTTGTAGGTGGGTATATAAAATTCAAATTACATTTAAATGATTTACTTAGTTAATCTTTTATTTTAATAAATAACGTTACTTAAATTTTGCTTAAAACTAATGATTTAAAAGTTTCTCTGGTGCAATCCATATAAAAGTTAATCTCAGAGCAATAAACCCATCTATCGGCACATTTTTCCATGGGCCTCAATATTGGCTAGAGATTCGGGAGGTGCTTGCTATAATTTTTTTTGTGATCAAAATGCCTGTAAACACGGTTTTAATACATTGAACATTGAAAAATTGACTTTACTATTTTTAAGTAACACCTGACTTACTCACAAACTGACTGACTGAGACGCGAAATGCCATGAAATTCTACCTCCTCTGGTGCATTCTTGGTAACCCAAATGATTTGCTGTACTTTACCTACAAATGAACCACATTAACATTAATCCTCAAAATGAAATCACCGTAGTTAAATACCAAAAATCAAAAATTTCATAAAAAGTAGTTTTAGTAATTTTCGATTTTCTCAAAAACTAGAAGGGACAAAACCATTCGGTTTTTTGTGTTCGATTCACAATTAATAGTAGCATTGACCACAAAAAGCCAATTAAGCACTTCATTTTACAATTTTGAAAAAAATTGGTCTAAACTATTTTTTTTCATTTTTTTTTAACAAAATTTTGAGTTTGCATGCAAATTTTTCAAAAACTATTGACATAAATAATTTAATTTAAATTTACGATTATAGAACAGACTTCTGGCTTTCAAAACCGGTATAGTATTTTATTGTAATTGTTGCCGTTGTTTTTTAATATTTTTTTTTTTCAATTTAAGTCATTTTTTCTAAAATCGCCCCTACCTCCTAAACGGGGCGAGATAGACCCCCCCCTCCCATAGTAAAAAACGCTTGTATTTGACCCTTCTACAAAAATCCGTTATCAATTTTTGGCGCCTAAGTTATCGTACTCTCCCCAAACTAACCATACCAAATGTCAAGTTTATTGTAAAATCAATTTTATTCTTTACATTTTAAATTGAAAATTTGATAAAAAAATTTCATAATTAAAAAAAAATACAACCCACCTATTGCTTGAATTCCACTCTTAATTAATACCAAACAATGCTTTAGGCTCAATTCAACAGTAGAGGCCCTAAAATTGTTTTTCTTACGATTTTAATAAAAATCGACAATCGACATGACATCATAAATTAGTGTTTTTCTTCCAAAATCCAAAATAGATCTTAATAATCGGTAAAAAAATTGGTTGTCTAAAGTTAAGGTCTACACTGAAAATAAAATCTAGGCATACATATGCATATGATAAAAATGTAGGTTGAGCTGATAAAACTTCTGTCAATATACGTTCAACAAAACTTTTAAAAAATTCATAAAAATTACAAACATTTATTGAGGTAACAAACAATATTTTGTTCTATCCACAAAATTATTTTGTCAATATGACTATTTTTTCGTAGAATTTACAAAATTAATTTATCATATTAACAATTCTTTTGTTGTACTCGTATCAACAATTTTTTTTGTAAATGTCACAAATTTGTTTTTTTTTTTTGTCGTTATCGGATTTACAAAATTTTTTTGTTAAATTTATTTTGTTGAATCCACACAATTTATTTGTCAGCTTAATAAAAATGGTTACTTTCAATTTAAAAATGTTTCTTGTTTCAAAACAGCGCAATCTCAAAATACAAATATTTGTCAATTTAACAAAAATGTTTTCATTTTTTGTTAAATTGACAAAAAAAATTAACAACAACTTTATGATATTGACAAACAGATTTTTTGTAGATACAACAAACAAACAAACATCACAAAAAAATTTGTGGATATGACAAAAATTTCTGTTTTATTTTGTTTTATTAACAAAAGTTGGTTTGTTAAATTGACAATATTATTTGTAGTGCATATTTTGTTAAACTGACAAAAAATCATGCAGAATTATATAAATTTTGTGAAATCAACAAAATCATTCTTTCGTACTGATAAAATTTAATCAAAACGATAAAATTGTTTTATTGAAGGTCAACGAAAACGTTTTTACCAATATTACAAAGTACTTTTACATAAGAGCAAGTTCGTGCGATCCAGTCGTGCATTTTATTTAATTTTAATTTTAATGTTTTAATTTTGCAAATTACACTTTTCAATTTGAACTTATCACTTATCAAATTAAATAGTTCTGAGGAACGCAAAGTTTTGCAAATTGTCGAAGAATTTGATAAATGCAAAGTGAAAAGTTTATAAGTTGTTTTGTGGAATAGGGCCCTGAACACATTTTATAGAGAACGTAAATGAATAAAAACATAAATATGTAAATAAATTTATAAATATACCAAAGAACATAAGTAAATAAATGAATGTGTAAGCACATTTTATAAAAAAAAAGTAAACAAATAAATATGTATATAAATAAATATAAAATTACATTTACCAACAAAAAATAATATATAAATAAGAAACATACAGTTGAATAATAAATAAAAATTGTTAAAAAAAAATAAAATTTGGTGGTGCAACAGCTCGGAGTGAACCAGGACCTAGTGACTTACAACTCTCAACCATTCCTGTGTGCGTGTTACTAGGAACGGAGGGGACCTACAATTTTCTGCCGATTCCGAACGGCTAATGAGCAGCACTTTCCATGACAAGAGATACTCTTGGAGAATTTGTCAATTCCTCGCAAGAGGCAGTACACCCCTGAAAAAAACTTTCTTGCAACGGCTGAGAATCGAACACGAGACCTTCCGCATGACAGTCCAACGCACTAACCATTATGCCAAGGGGTACTACATTAAAAATAGTTAATTAAATAAACATCACAGTTTATTTATCAACAAAGAAAGTACGAGTAGATTTATTAACGCATTTTAGGTAGCCAATTTTGAAATTAAACTATTATCCTGATTGTTGCATGATGAATTGTATCGGTCTTACAGTTTCAAAATTCTTTCTGGAACCTTATCAATATTTGATATTCTATGGATTTCGTCTATTCTAACGTGCCAAGTAAAGCATAATTTTTGATATCTTATTTTACATTATAAGCATTTTTTTATATGTGTTTTATCGCATTTTCCCCAAACGGGGGACCCATAAATAATACTGTAGAAGATACATAGATTTAAACATAATTAATTTATTCCTACACTAATTCTTCCGGCTAATAAAAGGATTAAAAGTGTTGATAGTGATGTTTAGTTTATTAAGCGCCTCTTTAATTATGCACATTAAATGTGAAAGTTTTATTTAAGTGTTCCCCAAGATACATTGCACTTGATTCCCACTCTTTTTGCTGGCTGTTCAATCGAAGACTTTGAAAGTTTTCACTTGATATCTAACATTTAAATGATTGTACTGGAATGATTTTTGTAGAAATTAATATTATACAATAATAATTTCAATAGTTTTTTTTAATTCTGATTGTGGAATGCGGATCTTTTACCCATTCCTTTTTTGTTTTTTTTTTTCAGTGATTGCTGGCTAGGAGAAAATTATGTTTCCACATCCATCGAGGTCGAAAGGCTATGGAGTAGGTGACAATTTGGTGCCGTTGTGGTCAGATTGGAGTGTTGAAAATACTATCTTCAATTTTCTTTTATTAGCATACTTAACATGATGTTGCCATAGCCATCATGGGCGAGATGCTATACCGTCAGATGATGATTTCATATATTCATTGCGAGATATGCTTGAAAATTCGTTAGTAAAATTTTACTTCAGAAAATTTTAAGTACACTTTTTAGTTGACAGAAGTTCCGGAGATATTTCTGACAGCTCTTAAGTGATTTTTATATCCGTCATTGTTATATTAGTATTAACATTTTTGTTTTCCTTAGTGCAGCTATAAATTTTGAATCACATCGAAATCACCTTTTCTGACGGATTTACCTTTTATTTTAAATGTGGTTTATTTTTATTTTCAAAATAAATCACAAGTATAAGTACATACAGAAGTACGTACAGGAGTCGTTGCAAAACCTTGAATTTCATTATCATTTTTACAATCTAAGGCTTTAATTATCCCTATGACCATGGTGGCAGTAGAAGGGTAGGTTGTCCTGCCTATGCAGGCTCGTCAAGCGTCAGACGTAGTCTGCGGCTTAAGATTGGTTTAATGCCTTAACACATT
The DNA here is from genome assembly GCA_963931855.1 of Philhelius festivus. NCBI lineage: Eukaryota > Metazoa > Arthropoda > Insecta > Diptera > Syrphidae > Philhelius > Philhelius festivus. The sequence goes on from OZ007558.1 coordinate 13,660,421, forward strand.
TTGCACTTTTTTACTTGCGATATAGGTACTATAGGGCAAGTTCTGCATTTGGAAAAAAATCGAACTCGAGATTTTGATCAAAGTTGACATTACGATGATAGCGAAGACGAAAAAAGTGGGTCCGGCAATGCCGTCTGTCTGTCTGTATGTCTGTATGTCTGTACCTCGAACTACAGCCTAAACTACCGGAGGTATTTTCTTCAAACTCGGTAGTTAAGGGTCTTCGGTGATTCCCTAGAGGAAAAATTGAATTTTTTTTTAGCTCCAAAACTAACGGTACCCCCCATACACCAGTAATGCAAAATCTTATTTATCTCGAAAACGGCTCTTACGATTTTGATAAAAAAAAAACTAAGTGTGATATTATGGACATAGACTATATTTTGGTCAAAAAAATATTTGGGGGGAAATGTTATTAGGGGTACCTGTCATAGAACGTTTTTTTTTGATTTTCGAATTTCTCACCAACGGCTCTAACGATTTTAACCAAAATTGTCAGCAGGAGTCCCCTTAAGTTTAAAATAATATTGTATATAAACATATTCGAAAAAATATTTGTTGGATTTAAAAAAAAAATTATTTCTTTAAATCAATATCTTCAAAACCTATGAAGGATTATTATTTTTTGAAATTATTTCCTAAAACCAATATTATTTAATACTTAAAATTCGCATCCCACATTTTTTCTTGAAAAATTTTAGAGAAATTTCTTATGTACATATATAAAAAATATATTTAATAATAAAACGATTTTTAAAGTTTATTTGCAAAAATTCATACTTTTCCGGAAACCAGGCGGCAATTTTATGCTTTTGAACATTTTTATCTCATTAAATCCATGTTTTATAATTATAAAATGTATCTTGAATTCCAGGTACTTTTACATAAGAGCAAGTTCGTGCGATCCAGTCGTGCATTTTATTTTTTATATTATACGCGCACTCAACGGGTTGTGAATACCCTTATAACTTATGTGTTTAACACAGTGCGAGCAATTAGGAAAGTAGGATAGAATGAAAAAGGAGATACCGATGCACATTGATTTTGAATGTCTGCACATTGCACTGAGTGGGAAACATTGAGTCGGGTAAGGCATTCCACATTCGTGTAGTGCGGCTATAAAAATAATCTCTGTATTTGACATTACGTTTGAAATCGGGCTCAAGGGTAAGCTGATAGGCATTCCTAGAAATACGAGTATTACGGTTGAATTGTTTGAGGGGAGGAATGCAACTGGCTATTTCACTAGAGCACTGTTTATGAAAATATCGGTAAAATAATGATAGGCATGAAACCTATCGTCGCCTATCATTTCAAAAGCTCTCCTTTGAGTTTTGTCCAAGAGACTCAAGTAGGTTTTTGGAGCACTTTTCCAGAATTGTACTCGACCTTTGGGCGAATATAGGCCTTATAGATTACAGCCAGATCAGAAGGGGTAAAAAACTTCTTGCATCCGCGGAGAAAATCTGCATACTTAGCCGCGTTTTCGGCGACATCATATATGTGATCGTTCCAGAAAAGGTGGTCGGTGATACACATACCAAGTACTGAAAGCTGTTCAGTCTCCTCGATGCAAGCGCCATGCATGGATAGTGGCATTGAGGGAGGGCTATGTTTTAGCGACAGCGAACAGCATTGAGTTTTCGAGGCAATAAATTCTACACGGTTTTTGATTCCCCATTTGACAATGCTGTCAAGATCAGAATTTAATGAGCTTATCATACGCTGCCGTTGGAAGTCCACATCTGAAGGACAAATATGTGAATCTAAAAACGAATATGAAAAGCTGAGGGTACTGTCGTCAGCGAAACAATTAAGTAGATCAGAAGTTTCAGATAAAAGATCATTTGTGAATATAGGGAAGAGTGTCGGAGACAAAACGGAGTCTTAATTGTTGTATCGAAAAATAATATAAATACCTTTTTTTCTATTTTAGTTGAAAGCTTGCAACTGCAACTCTGGACGTTGATGTCTTTTAAGAAGAATGGTCAGTATGAGACCATTTTTAATCCTTGTGGTAAGTAGACATGATCGAGTCTCAGAAAGTATAAATACCTAACAGAATCTATTTAATAAAAAATACAGTTCCTTGGAACTCTGGTGAATGGTGTCCCACCAAATGCCCTGATTACTGTTTCAGGTGGATTTGCTGGCAATAGGGCAAATGAGATTGCTCCAGCGGGACGAGGTCATATCCATGTTGAGATGATAGATGTTAAATGCGATGAAGATGATGATATGTTAGTGACCATTCAGTTCGAAGAGGCATTCAATGGCATTATCTACAGTCAAGGCTACTTCAATGATCCAAAATGCAGGTAAAGTCATTTTCTTCCTGATGATGTCTCTTTAGCCTATAACTACAACTCCTTACAGATACGTTGAAGCTGGAAGCAACAGCAACGTTTACAAGTTCAAGGTTCCCGTCAATAGCTGTGGCAGTCGCCCTTCTTGTACAATTTGCGCATCTGTGGATAATATTTTAGTCATTCAATCAGATGAGAGTGTTCAAGAAATTTGGGACACAGCGAGGAGGATAACCTGCACTAGGAGTGGGGAGCAAGAAAAAACAGTGATCTTCAAGCCCTTTGTTGTGGACATGCTTGAAGTAGTTCAAGTTCCCACTCAAACTGGAAGCATTGAGTGCTGGATGGATATACTTAAGGGCGATTATCCGAACAACTCACCTATTAATGGAGTCGTAAAGATAGGTGAGCACATAACCGTTTTGATATACTTGAAAGATTCAAAGAGAGAGTATGATATCGTCGTGAGAGATTGCTATGCGTTTGATAGTGAAGACTATCAAGCCAAGACCACGACTAGACTGCAACTGTCAGAAAAAAATGGTTGCTCTAAAAAACCCAAGCTGTTTGGAGATTGGATAAAGATTGATAACTCAAACAAGGATGGAGCAACGACGGTGATTTACAATACCTTGAATGCATTTAAGTTCCCAGATAGAGGACAGGTTTTCTTGAAATGTGATATTGAACTTTGTAATGGCAAGTGTGATGAGCCACGTTGTGATGCACCTGTATTGCCACCCGATACGGATAATGAAATTACAATTCGGAAAACAACAGTTTCTCCGACACAGTGTTATCCGGGATCTACAGATCCAAGATGCCCCCAAACGAAAAGACCGGTTACTTTATCTCCGCAATGTTATCCCGGGTCAAATGATTTAAGATGTCCCAAGGTAACAACTTACCGACCAAAGATAACAACTACGAAACCAACTAACCTGCCACCTAACACTGAAGTTCAAATCACGACTTTAAGATCTCGTTGTTTTCAGGGTTCAAAGGATCCCGATTGCCAACAAACTACACCAACTACGTATTTTCCTCCTGTAACTGATTCCCCGACAATAAGAGAAAAGCCTAAATGTTATCCGGGGTCCACAAACCCAAAATGTCCACAAACAACGGCACGCCCAAAATGTTATCCAGGTTCTCAAGACCCAAGATGCCCGCAAGTAACTACACAAGTTCCAATCACAACCCCAGAGCTTAATTGTTATCCAGAATCAAAGGATCCCAGATGTCCACAGCCAACCTTAACTTCGAAGCAAATTTCTTCATATATTCCACCAACAACCGGTGCTCCTAGTTGCTATCCTGGATCTAGCGATCCACGTTGTCCACAAGTAACGTCTCCACTTCCTGTCACAACTACACGGTGTTATCCAGGATCCACAGATCCAAAATGTCCGCAGGTTACAAAACCGACATCAGTACCTGTTTGTTTCCCAGGATCCACTGACCCTGGCTGCCCGCAAACGACATCAGCTCCAAAATGCTATCCAGATTCTCCAGACCCAAGATGTCCAAAATTAACTACACAAGTTCCAGTCCAAACTACGGAGCTTAAGTGCTCTCGGGGATCTAAGGATCCCAGATGTCCGCAGCCAACTAGCCCACCACCAAATTGCTATCCCGGTTCCCCTGACCCAAAGTGTCCTAAGCCACCGATACCTTCAAAACAACCTTCTACCTATTTGCCACCAACAACAGGTGCTCCTAGTTGCTATCTTGGGTCTAGCGATCCACGTTGTCCACAAGTAACGTCTCCACTTCCTGTCACAACTACACGGTGTTATCCAGGATCCACAGATCCAAAATGTCCGCAGGTTACAAAACCGACATCAGTACCTGTTTGTTTCCCAGGATCCACTGACCCTAGCTGCCCGCAAACGACATCAGCTCCAAAATGCTATCCAGATTCTCCAGACCCAAGATGTTCAAAATTAACAACACAAGTTCCAGTCCAAACTACGGAGCTTAAATGCTCTCTGGGATCTAAGGATCCCAGATGTCCGCAGCCAACTAGTCCACCACCAAATTGCTATCCCGGCTCCCCTGACCCAAAGTGTCCTAAAACACCGATACCTTCAAAACAACCTTCTACCTATTTGCCACCAACAACCGGGGCTCCTAGTTGCTATCCTGGGTCAAGCGATCCACGTTGTCCACGAGTAACGTCTCCACTTCCTGCCACAACTACACGATGTTATCCAGGATCCACAGATCCAAAATGTCCGCAGGTAACAAAACCGACATCAGTTCCCCGGTGTTTCCCAGGATCCACTGACCCAAGATGCCCGCAAACGACAGCAGCTCCAAATTGCTATCCAGGTTCTCAAGATCCAAGATGTCCACAATTAACTACACAAGCTCCGATCATAACTACGGATCTTAATTGCTATCGAGGATCGAAGGACCCCAGATGTCTACAGCCAACTAGCCCACCACCAAATTGCTATCCCGGATCTGCTGGTCCAAAGTGTGCTACGCCACAAATACCTTCAAAGGAACCTTCTACCTACTTGCCACCAACAACCGGGGCTCCTACTTGCTATCCTGGGTCTAGCGATCCACGTTGTCCACAAGTAACCGCTCCACTTCCTGTCACAACTATACGATGTTATCCAGGATCCACAGATCCAAAATGTCCGCAAGTTACAAGACCGACATCAGCTTCCCGGTGTTTCCCAGGATCCACTGACCCAAGATGCCCCCAAACTACAGCACCTCCGAAGTGCTATCCAGGTTCTCAAGACTCAAGATGTCCACAGTTCACTACACAAGTTCCGATCACAACTACGGAGCTTAATTGTTATCAAGGATCGAAGGACCCCAGATGCCTACAGCCAACTAGCCCACCACCGAATTGCTATCCCGGATCTGCTGATCCAAAGTGTCCTAAGCCACCGATACCTTCGAAACAACCTTCTACCTACTTGCCACCAACAACCGGGGCTCCTAGTTGCTATCCTGGGTCTAGCGATCCACGTTGTCCAAAAGTAACGTCTCCACTTCCTGCCACAACTACACGGTGTTATCCAGGATCCACAGACCCAAAATGTCCTCAGGTTACAAGACCGACATCAGTTCCCCGGTGTTTCCCAGGATCCACTGACCCAAGATGCCAGCAAACGACAGCAGCTTCAAAGTGCTATCCAGGTTCTCAAGACCCAAACTGTCCAAAATTAACAACACAAGTTCCGATCACAACTACGGAGCTTAATTGCTATCGAGGATCGAAGGACCCCAGATGTCTTCAGCCAACTAGCCCACCACCAAATTGCTATCCCGGATCTGCTGATCCAAAGTGTGCTACGCCACAAATACCTTCAAAACAACCTTCTACCTACTTGCCACCAACAACCGGGGCTCCTACTTGCTATCCTGGGTCTAGCGATCCACGTTGTCCAAAAGTAACGTCTCCACTTCCTGCCACTACTACACGGTGTTATCCAGGATCCACAGACCCAAAATGTCCTCAGGTTACAAAACCGACATCAGTTCCCCGGTGTTTCCCAGGATCCACTGACCCAAGATGCCCGCAAACGACAGCACCTCCAAAGTGCTATCCAGGTTCTCAAGACTCAAGATGTCCAAAATTAACTACGCAAGTTCCGATCACAACTACGGAGCTTAATTGCTATCGAGGATCGAAGGACCCCAGATGTCTTCAGCCAACTAGCCCACCACCGAATTGCTATCCCGGATCTGCTGATCCAAAGTGTCCTAAGCCACCGATACCTTCAAAACAGCCATCTACCTATTTGCCTCCAACAACCGGTGCTCCTAGTTGCTATCCTGGGTCTAGCGATCCACGTTGTCCAAAAGTAACGTCTCCACTTCCTGCCACAACTACACGATGTTATCCAGGATCCACAGACCCAAAATGTCCTCAGGTTACAAAACCGACATCAGTTCCCCGGTGTTTCCCAGGATCCACTGACCCAAGATGCCCGCAAACGACAGCAGCTCCAAAGTGCTATCCAGGTTCTCAAGACTCAAGATGTCCAAAATTAACTACGCAAGTTCCGATCACAACTACGGAGCTTAATTGCTATCGAGGATCGAAGGACCCCAGATGTCTTCAGCCAACTAGCCCACCACCGAATTGCTATCCCGGATCTGCTGATCCAAAGTGTCCTAAGCCACCGATACCTTCAAAACAGCCATCTACCTATTTGCCTCCAACAACCGGTGCTCCTAGTTGCTATCCTGGGTCTAGCGATCCACGTTGTCCACAAGTATCAACTCCACTTCCTGTCACAACTACACGATGTTATCCAGGATCCACAGATCCAAAATGTCCGCAAGTTACAAGACCGACATCAGCTTCCCGGTGTTTCCCAGGATCCACTGACCCAAGATGCCCCCAAACTACAGCACCTCCAAAGTGCTATCCAGGTTCTCAAGACCCAAAATGTCCAAAATTAACAACACAAGTTCCGATCACAACTACGGAGCTTAAATGCTATCAAGGATCGAAGGACCCCAGATGCCCACAGCCAACTAGCCCACCACCGAATTGCTATCCCGGATCTGCTGATCCAAAGTGTCCTAAGCCACCGATACCTTCAAAACAACCTTCCACTTATTTGCCACCAACAACAGGTGCTCCTAGTTGCTATCCTGGGTCTAGCGATCCACGTTGTCCACAAGTAACGTCTCCACTTCCTGTCACAACTACACGGTGTTATCCAGGATCCACAGATCCAAAATGTCCGCAGGTTACAAAACCGACATCAGTTCCCCGATGTTTCCCAGGATCCACTGACCCAAGATGCCCGCAAACGACAGCAGCTCCAAAATGCTATCCAGGTTCTCAAGACTCAAGATGTCCAAATTTAACTACGCAAGTTCCGATCACATCTACGGAGCTTAATTGTTATCGAGGATCGAAGGATCCCAGATGCCCACAGCCAACTAGCCCATCACCAAATTGCTATCCCGGATCTGCTGATCCAAAGTGTCCTAAGCAACCGATACCTTCAAAACAACCTTCTACCTATTTGCCACCAACAACCGGTGCTCCTAGTTGCTATCCTGGGTCTAACGATCCACGTTGTCCACAAGTAACGTCTCCACTTCCTATCACAACTACACGGTGTTATCCAGGATCCACAGATCCAAAATGTCCGCAGGTTACAAAACCGACATCAGTTCCCCGGTGTTTCCCAGGATCCACTGACCCAAGATGCCCCCAAACTACAGCACCTCCGAAGTGCTATCCAGGTTCTCAAGACTCAAGATGTCCACAGTTCACTACACAAGTTCCGATCACAACTACGGAGCTTAATTGTTATCGAGGATCGAAGGATCCCAGATGTCTACAGCCAACTAGTTCACAACCAAATTGCTATCCCGGATCTGCTGATCCAAAGTGTCCTACGCCACAAATACCTTCAGAACAACCTTCTACATATTTGCCACCAACAACCGGTGCTCCTAGATGCTATCCTGGGTCTAGCGATCCACGTTGTCCACAATTAACGTCTCCACTTCCTGTCACAACTACTCGGTGTTATCCAGGATCCACAGATCCAAAATGCCCACAGGGTACAAGACCGACATCCGTTCCCCGGTGTTTCCCAGGATCCACTGACCCTAAGTGCCCGCAAACGACAGCAGCTCCTAAGTGCTATCCAGGTTCTCAAGACTCAAGATGTCCAAAATTAACTACACAAGTTCCGATCAGAACTACGGAGCTTAATTGTTATCGAGGATCGAAGGATCCCAGATGTTCACAGCCAACTAGTCCACCACCAAATTGCTATCCCGGATCTCCTGATCCAAAGTGTCCTAAGCCACCGATACCTTCAAAACAACCATCTACCTATTTGCCACCAACAACCGGGGCTCCTAGTTGCTACCCTGGGTCTAGCGATCCACGTTGTCCACGAGTAACGTCTCCACTTCCTGCCACAACTACACGGTGTTATCCAGGATCCACAGATAAAAATTGTCCACAGACTACAACACCGATTCCACAAACGATGGAAGATCCAAAGTGCTATCTTGGTTCCAAAGACCCAAGATGTCCCACACAAAAACCTGCTACTTCCACTGCACCACGCTGTTATCCAGGATCAAGTGATCCAAGGTGTCCTCAAACAACATCAACTCCACCAGTTACCATCAGTACACCAAATTGCTATCCCGGTTCATCTGACATTAGATGCTCCGAATCATTAAAAACCACAACAGCTTCATACTGCTTCCCTGGATCTTTAGATCCCCGGTGCCCTGGAACCGGTTACAAAGGCACAAGTCGAGTTCCGGCCACGTATTTGCCTCCATTCGATAATCCTGGCCATGATAGAACAGTTCGCAAGGCAAAGGAAAATTCCTTATTCGACGAAATAAATGGACTTTCGTTTAGTGCCAATAATATTTTCGAAGAGGAATACGATGTTGATTCCGTTAATGATGATGATGATGCAAGAAGCAAACGGGAAGCCATAAATTTAAGCACGGGGCTAGATGATCTCAGTTCAATAGATATCAAGTCCGATCTACTAGAACGTAAAGTTTTCAAACGCAGCAGCAGCCCCCTTCAAAAGGAGATAATCACGATTACCCTTAATCTTCGAGGACTATATTTCGATAATGCCTAGGTTAAGTAGCTACAAGTATTTATAGTTCCTCGTTAAAATTATTTTATGGAAGTTTATAATTTAGAAAGAAAAAAGAACAGAAAACAAAGTTAACCGAAAAAAGAAAAAGTCCCAACGACAACCCAATTTTCTTATCTTTAAGATTGATTCATTTATAGTTTAAATACGTCATAGTAAAATTCTTTCAACGAATCAATTATTTCTATTAAAAATCGATTTATTTATTCAAAGAAATCGTATATCAATTCTATTATAGACTTTATTAACCAACCCATTCAATAAAATGAGCCAATTCAAGCCTTGTAACAAATGTTCGCTGATTGGAAAGTATTAATGAACATGTTGGTCCACAGATTAATTATTATTATTAATATTTATATAAAAATATCAATCAAATATTTTGAACTGTGAAAAAACAATTAAATTTTCATTAGCAAACGAGAGAAACGAGTGAGCAAAGTTAAAATTAAACACACAAAAAAAAAAAAGATAAAATACTGCTTACAATAAGCTTGTCGGTTCAAAGTGTCATAAACTCTTGCATCTTATTTTGTTTTGTTTATTATTCTATATACTTTATAATGTTATGTATTTAATATAAAAAAAATATTATTATCCATTAAAGAATATTTATGATTTACAAGTAATAAATAAATTTTATAAACATATATAGAGATAATTAAGAATTTTATACTAAAAGCAATAAATAAATGTATTACAAAATAAATCTGTTTATGTTTTCCTTAAGGGTATGTCTAACGAGGAAAAATAGGTTATAGTTTTCCGTTAAGCTGCATAGCTTTCATAATTTTCCGAATGTTTCAATGAAATAAACGGTCATCGATTAGAAAAATGTGTGCCCAGAAACTGCCACACAAGTGGGAAAATCATACATTTTAGTACGGTCCTTATTCAAATGATAGGGAAATTCGGAAAATATTACTTTTTTATTTTTTTATATTTTTTTTTATAGAAACAACATATCCTTGCATCGAGTAGCCCTCTTCTTGTTTTATTCTGTTTTCTTATTTACTCAAAAAAAATTGTAGGTACAAAGCCTGTAGGTATATGCAATTAATTTAATATTTTTCTAATTTTTCTAAAATTTTTACAGTTACTTTTCACTAACAAAAAGTGAAAAAATATACATTTTTTGCAAATATTTTATTTCTTACCCTGGGAAATTAAGTTATACTTATATTTTTAATTTTTGGAAATATTTTTTTAATCAAAGATTTATATTCTCTGAATGAAGTAACGGGGGAGAGTACGATAACTTAGGCGCCAAATATTGATAACGGATTTTTGTAGAAGGGTCAAATACAAGAGTTTTTACTATGGGAGCGGAGTCTATCTCGCCCCGTTTAAGAGGTAAGGGCGATTTTAGAAAAGAAAAATGCCTTAAATTGAAAAAAAAAATATTATAAAACAACGGCAACACTTACAATAAAGTACTATACCGATTTTGAAAGCCAGAAGTCTGTTCTATAATCCTAAATTTAAAATTAAATTATTTACGTCAATAGTTTTTGAAAAATTCGTATACAAACTCAAAATTTTGTTAAAAAAAGTGAAAAAAAAAAGTTTAGACCAATTTTTTTTCAAAATTGTGAAATGACGTGCTTAATTGCCTTTTTGTGGTCAATGCTACTATTAATTCTAAATCGAACACAAAAAACCGAATGGTTTTATGCCTTCTAGTTTTTGAGAAAATTGAAAATTACTAAAACTACTTTTTATGAAATTTTTGATTTTTGGTATTTACCTACGGTGATTTCATTTTGAGGATTAATGTTAATGTGGTTCATTTGTAAGTAAAGTACAGCAAATCATTTAAGCATTACCAAGAATGCACCACGAGGAGGTAGAATTGCATGTCATTCCGCAGTCAAGTAAATTTTTCAATCTTCAATGCATTAAAACCGTGTTTACAGGCATTTTGATCACAAGCACCTCCCGAATCTCTAGCCAATATTGAGGCAAATGGAAAAATGTGCCCATAGATGGGTTTTGTTGTATTCTTACAATGTTTTTCACCTTATTTTAGAGCTTTTTTCGGAGCACCGCCACATCCAATCGAACTTGAAATTTTTATACTTATCTACCTTTATCGGTAAGTTGCAACACAGTGGGGGAGTTGACGTTTTATTTGGAATTAGACCAATTTCTTCTAAGAACGCGATGCTTTTGAAATATTTTTTTTTTAAATGTTGAAAAGTTATTTAATTTAGGATGAAGTAGTGGATGCTTAGTCGCCATTCTTTATTCAAAAAAAAAACAAAGGTTAAATAACGAATGACCTTGGTAAACAATAACCTGTACCACATTAGCATTAAAAATGTTAGACGCAAACAATAAACATATGTACATGTTAATTTGCTGCATTCGTACAGAAGTACCTGGGTAATGTGCATTTTTCATAATGTATTAAATTTCCATGTCTGAACATTTTAAATGTGCAACTTTGGGCTACGTACATATATTTAGTAGACATTGGATATAGGCCATAGGGTAAATTCAAAGTGTACCCAAGCAGGGGGGTTGCAGGGGGCAGCATGCCCCCCCCCCATACATACCTCACTGTTTATACGCCGTAATGCGTAAGCAAGCAAAAAACAAATATCCCATAAAAAAGTAGTTTTAGTTATTTTCAATTTTCTCAAAAACTAGACGACATAAAATCATCTAGTTTTCAGTTTTTGAATAAGAATAAATTAGAGCAACGAATTTTAGGAAAAAATAATAATATATAACTTTGCAGTTTTGAAAAATTAAACTTTAAACTTTTTTTTTATGTTTTTTTCCCCAAAATTCGAGTTTTAAACTCGCTTTTTTTTCAAAAACTGTACATAGATTTCACTTGATTTAAAAACTATCTAATAGAACAGAGCATTGGCTTTAAAAAAGGTATAATACTTAATTGTAAGTATTACCGTTATTTTTTAATATTTTTGTTTCCATTTTAGTACCTTTTTTATAAAACTGCCCCTTCCGCCCAAACGGGGGGAGATAGACACCTCCCTCCCTCTCGTAGTAAAAAATGCTTGTATTGAACTGTTCTACAAAAAACCGTTATAATTTCTTGGCGTCTAAGTTATCGTACTCTTGCCAAGTAACGTTCTTAAAAATTAAATAAAACTCATCTATAGTTCAGAAAAATGTAATTCAATATGACAGTATCTGTAATGCATTTGTAAGGAAAGTATTGGCAATGAAATTCTCACATATTTTTTTATTTTTGTTTGATATTTTATTTACTAAATTCAAAAATACAAAATACTTTTTTCACTCAATATTTATTGTTTATAAAAGAGGTCTATTTTGCATTTTTTTAACAAAAAGTTTCTTTGCACACGCACACAAGTAAGTTTTCAGTTCCCAAGAATGCCACTGCAATATCAGCGCTTTGAAAGAGAAGGTTTGTTGTTCTCTGTGCAAGAGAATTTTGCCCGCCCATCCGCTCTCTTGATTTTTTTTTTTTGTCTTTTTTCTGGGCTCATTTAATTTTTTATTCTTAGCTTTTGACCTGTCATCTTGCATATCCTATACAAGAACAGAAAAAAAAATGTGTTAGAAATGACCAATGACCATTCCACATTGTTGGAGGTAGGGTGGACAAATGTCTTTGTGCATGTATAAAATAGAATATAAGTAGGTAACTGTATGACGAGCAAAAGTGGTCAAATGATTTCGCTTTTTTGAAAAATTGATTCAAGTAAGGATTTTTTAATAGAATTAAAATCTTTTTTTATTTTGTTTATTTAACTCACATTTATTATGTATAGTAAAATTTTCAAAAAATAATATATTATACAAAAAAAAAATAATAATAATAATTTCCTGGTTTTGTCCAATTATGCACGTTTTAGTTTCAGAAGATTTAACATCATTTTTTCATTGAGAGATGTTCCTCTCTATTGTGCTTTGTTTGTTTTACTGTTATTTAACAAGTAACAGTTAAGATAATTTTATTTGTTGATAGTTTGTTGTGGGTAAATCGTTCATTTTAAAACATGTAAAGCTGATTATTGTCAAAATGAAAAAAAATTGTAAAAATACCGTCGACCGCGCTATTTTTGAAGTAAAACTTCTTTTCCGGCGTTGGGGGTGAAAAAATTTCTATGCAGCTGTCAGTGACATGTCAAACCGTCACGCCATCCGTCAAAGCCAGCGACATGTTTTTAGCATGTGCAAAGTAAAACATGAAGTTGGATACGATTTAGAATTTACATATTTCAAATGGCTGCATTCAAAGATAAACATAAAACTAGAGGTTCAGACGCGCAATGGCTATGCAACCGAATAATTATTGACAAGCATATTGCAATCCAAATAAATTTTACCAACACCTAACCCTCGCATACAAAGTACTGGCCAAAAAGTTGGGTATATCCACTACCATTTGTATTCTTGCTGTCATAGAGGGCATGCCATATGACCATCAGGTTGCCTGAAAGTTTTGAAATTATACTTTTTAATAATATTTATTCGCTTAATCGCACATGCCACCGACATTTGTTTTGGTATTTATAAATTTGAACGTCACCCGACTAATCAATCAAATACTTTAATAATTAATTTTACAAGAGTGCCGCTGTCAGTGTACTTGCTTTCTAAGTTGCCTGGATACTGAATTAATGCCAGGTGACTACTAAGTTGCTCGGGTTTGTACGGGTTAATAAGAAATGCTTGTGTACATTACAAGATTACAACATGCTTGCCAATACTTGCACGTGCAGCCCTAGGGTAATACAAACAAAGCGAGGCAACTTGCTTGTCAAGTGGCATGGGAGTTTTGTACTTTTCTTCTCGATTTCATTTAAGGCTAGGCGCGCACATTCAATTTTTTGAAGTAAAACTTCTTTTCCGGCGTTTGTGAATTATGTGGTCGACCAATTTAACAAGCAGAAACCACTATCCTTTAAAAAAAAAAAACAAACAAACATATCTTTTTGATGTTTTTTTGAAGTAAAACTTCTTTTCCGGCGTTGAGGGTAAAAAAATTTCTATGCAGCTGTCAGTGACATGTCAAAACGTCACGTTATCCGTCAAAGACAGCGACATGTTTTTAGAATACAAAATGTTTGTTCGTAGGTTATAATCTTACAGAAGCTTTGCTTGAGGAAAAAGAAGTTTTACTTCAACCGCGCGTACGTCAGTACACACAATCTTTTTTTAACTAAAACGTAGTGAATCATCGCGGGAAGTGTCTAAAATTTTGAAAATTTCAAAAACTTCTGTGCTTAGTATTAAAAAACCAAAAATTTGATGTTCCCCCAATGAAAAAAGGACGGAAATGACTACTTTCTGATTTGGAAGCTACAAAAATGGAAAGAGAGTTGAGAAGTTGTGGGTCCAAAACACCTAAGCAGGCAGCTCAAAACATAGACAAGCCAGTTAGTGAATGGACTGCATGCCGGGCACTCAAAAGAATTGGGTTAAACGCTAAAGAGAAACCGAAGAAGCCTCTGCTTTCAGCGAAAAATATTAAAGCCAGGTTAGTTTCGCTAAAAAGCGCACAAACACTGGACCATTGACCAATGGAAAAAAGTCATTTGGTAGGACGAGACGAATGTCAATAGAATAGGAACGGATGGTAGATCTTTTTATTGGTCACGTCCTAGAGAACCACTTCAACAACATCAAGTTCAAAAGACCGTGTAACATGGAGGAGATTCGGTGATGGCTTAGAGCTGTTTCTCGTGGAACTCTGTTGGTCCTTTGGTGAAAATCGATGGCATCATGAACAAAGAAAAATATTTGGACATTTTGAAGACAAATTTACCACCTTCTACTGCATCAACAGGCTTGAATGATTGTGAAATAACTTTTCAGCAGGACGGAGATCCGAAACACACGTCAAACATTGTCTCGGAATGGCTGAGAAATCAACAGTTTATGACGATAACATGGCCAGCACAAAGCCCTAACCTCAATCCAATTGAAAATTTATGGTCAATTGTGAGGCGACGGTTGGGGCAGCACAAAAATCACCAATCAAACACTCAGGAGCTTTGGCAACGAATGGAGCTGGAATGGGGCCATATTCCAGAGCAATTTCTCCATAATTTGGTGGAAAGTATGCCAAAGCATTGCTCCCAAGTAATTAAAAATAAAGGTTTATGGACTAAATACTAAAGAAAAAACATTGAATTTAAACGTGCATAATTGGACAAGTCTAAAAACTAATGGAATATTTTTTGTTTTGTATAATATATTATTTTTTAAAAAAGTTTTTATAAATAATAAAATTTAGTTGAATAAACAAAATGAAAAAAATAAAAAAAGATTTTAATTCTATTAAAAACTCTTACTTTAAATCAATTTTTCAAGTAAGCGAAAACATTTGACCATTTTTGCTCGTCACTGTATATCGCACATTCGCTGTTATACATATTTTGTTATTTTTTTGTATTTTTTTTATTTGCGATCGATCATCACTTCTACTGTTTTTTTTTTGCTTCTATGGAAAGCCATTTTAGGTACACACAAAGTTATAAATTGCGATACATAGTGATCTTCATTTTGTTTTTTCTTAGTTAAAAGGTGTGTACATGATGGAAGAAATGAAATCAGATCAAAATCATAAATGTTAAAAAAAGAGCCAAGTTCTTCTATACAAAAACCTTTGTGTAACAAGTCAGCCGTGAAAAGTACTGAGATCTAAAAGTACGCCAAGTTCTTACTCCATGAAGGTTTAATACCGAATATTTAAAGTAGAATAATATTGAAACAGCTACAACGTTATAGAAAAATTTTATTATTTAATGATTTACTGACTAAAATATGATGGGTTCACTGGTCAAGTTTTTAAAACCTTTCGAATTGGGAATACAAAAAAAACTTCCCATACAAATAAGGATCAACCTAGTATGTAGTTATCTATTTTAATCGAAATGTGTATTTATTTTTATATAATTTAGTTAAGAAGAAAAATTCGATCACTTTTTGTTTTCGGCGGTGACGTATTCCACTAATAGAAGAAAGGTGAAATTGGGAGGTATGTCAAAGTATGTATGTAGAAAGAATATGGGAAGTGCACTTCTTTTATGTATTTTTGTTTGTTTTACATAGGAAGAGTTTTCTCCTTTATTTCAATATGTCATGGTGATGGATAAAACTCTCGTTAGATACTGTTATTTTTTGTTGTGTTTCTATTGTGCAAATCTATTTGTAACATTATGTAGCTATAAATATTTTTTTCAAGAACCTAGCTGCAAAGGTATAATGCCTCCAAAAACAAACAAAGGAGACAAAAAAACCTAAGCAAAAAAATTGAAAAAAAGTAAGCAAATAGAAAATATAGTGTTGCACAAAACTAAAGCACGAAAAAATATCACATTGGAAACAGCGAATAAAAAGTGAAAACACTCGTGATACTTTTATAATTTTTATTTTTTCTCAATCACAACATATTATTCCATAGTTTAAAGCTTTGAATTTGATTTTAAATCTTAACATATTTCTAAAAAACAAAAATTGTTAAAGACTCATTAAAAAGTAGCTAGTAGAGTAGCTGCTTTAGTTTTGTCCAACACTGTAAATGTAATACCTACTTCGTTTTCTTTAGGTTACATGATGTAATTTCGTTGAAAATTTCGAAATGAGATAATTTTTAACAAAGGGCAATAGGCAAATCTGGCCCAGTTCGAATATGGACGACCTTTTTATAATATACATATATGTAAGTAAGCATATTCATATATTCATTATCACTTAGTTTTTAATTTGTAAAACAAGTATTAGTTTTTCAATAATGTTGTTGTTGTCAAAATTAAAAAATTATATAAAAATAAGAACACATTTTTTTTCGATGAAGATTTTGACATGTTTAAAAAACCAATATTAAGTTCGTTTTTATTAAAGCTTAGCCAGTAATATCTGTAGGGGAGAGTGGGGCACGTTTCAACAGTTTTTGCTTTCCAGACTGATAAAACCTAAAATATTCGAGCAATTGGCCTGATATTTTACTCACATGGAACAGTGGTATTGACGTTCAATTTAGAAAAATATTTGGTCCATTTAACGAAATATTTATATTGAATTTTTATCTCCAATCAATACAGGTTCTTAGGTTCAAAAGTGCCCCATGTATGGGGCAGTTTTGAACTTGGAAGGGGCACTTTTGAACAGTGATATAATTTTTTTTACTGAATAAAAGAACTTTTAAAT
Organism: Philhelius festivus; assembly: GCA_963931855.1. Lineage (NCBI taxonomy): Eukaryota > Metazoa > Arthropoda > Insecta > Diptera > Syrphidae > Philhelius > Philhelius festivus. The sequence continues at coordinate 13,677,513 of OZ007558.1, forward strand.
TTTTTTTGTATATTCATTTTTTAATAAGAACTTATCAATAAAACTCAAAATTAATACTTTTGTGATATCATATTCATGTATTTGTAGAAAAAAAAAAACAAAAATCCACAAAGATTAATAAGAAAAAAAAAAGAGAACCGAATTATCAAGAACAAGGAAAGCTCTAGAAAAATCTAAGGGCTCGCGTGTACCTGTATTACAGGAGCAATGAGAACCTGGCCTACCGCAGCTATAGAGGTTCTCCGCTATCTATCCCCTTTACACGAGGCCATCAGAAGTGCGGCAATGGGAGTTATCTTGAGATCCTCGAAACAAATATCATCAAGTGGAACACTGATGGATCGAGTCCTAAGCAGAATAGTTTCAGATTTCTGAAACTGACTTCCATATCATCGCAATATCACTGAATCTTGTTGAAGTCACAGTGCATAAGAATTCTGATGACCTCGACTTTGGGAGCTGTTCTGTACACTATTAGGTCGACGGCATACACAATTGCCCGAGTTAGACTACCTATTAGATCGCTGGTGTAAATGCTGAATAGAATCAGCGAGTTACCACAGCTGAAGACCATTTTTAATATCGAAGATTGCGGTATGCAATTGTTAATGACACAGAAACTGAAGAGAGCGACAATGAATGATAAAAAAAAATTATATACTAAAGTAAATTTTTCTGTATTTTTCTGTATTCAAATAAAAAATTATTCACTCGTAAATAAAAAAAACCTCTGATTACATATCATGGATTATGCCTACGGGGGAAAATATGTAAAAAAAAACGTGCACTGCATTCTACCTCGAAGGTGGTGAGGAAACGAGTGCATCGTCATAATATATTCGCTTTCTCAGCGCTCTTCTCCGAAAACGGTTAATTTTACAGAAAAATGCAAGACATTTTTTGTAGACAATTTCACTACAAACAATTTTTATAATGACCTTTATTGACCCCTGAGCAAAAGATCGCGAGATATTTGCGAAAAACTGATTTTTGTGACCTTTTGACCCCTATAACTTTTTTAGCCGCACGATATCAATGTCGATTTTTCACATCTTCATAACAATGCCGTAATAAAGGTGTATACAAAAATTCAGCTCACTAGGAATTTTTCCGCAGAGTGGCGTTTAAAATGCCTAAAATGACTGGACTATTAACAGTTTCAGACAGAAGATCATTTATGAACATAGGGTGTCGGAGACAAAACGGAGCCTGGGGCACACCAGCATTTATTTTGTGGATATCGGATTTGAAACCATCCAAAATTCTTGCAGTGAACGGTCCGAAAGGTAATTTCTAATCCAACGAAGAAGAGATTCATCGAATTACAAAAAAAATGCGCGACTGGATCGCACGAACTTGCTCTTATGTAAAAGTACTTTGGAATTTTAAATGCATTTTATAAATATAAAACATGGATTTAATGAGATAAAAATGTTCAAATGCAAATAATCATTCCTCCTAAAATCAATTAACCAAATATTTTCTAAACATAAAAATAAAAATAAAATTTTACAAAAAGAAAACGCTAGTTCTTTTACTTGTAAGGTTGAATTTATTTGTCCTAAAAAAGTATACATTCTGAAACCTCTTTAACAAAAAGTATTGACAATTACTGGATATGGTTATGGTATCTCTGATTGAATATGGTATCTCTGATTGAATGTGCGTACTTTTAAATCGACCTTGGCGAGGTATCCGTTCGGAGCGGAAAATTCTCCGATTTCGTACAATTCGTAGGATTTTTGCTTTGAGGTATTTTTCCCAACAGCTGTTCGGAATTTTTTTTCTGACATTTTTTTAACGCACCCGGCGAACTACGTTGAAGTGCGATCAAGTGCTTTGTTTGGGAAATTTCTGACAGCTTAATGCAATTGTTTTTCCGATTTCGTCCGCCACAAATTCTTCGCGGAACAAATTACGACAAGGCATTTGTGTATTTTTTTCTTTCCTATAGGATACCTCGAAAGCAATTTGACCCTCCGACAAAGTATGCGCTGCGGACAATTTTCCGCTCCGAACGGGTACCTCATTAGGGCCGAATAATTGGTGACGATCAACTAATCCAGTCTGCCCAGGCCCATAACATTGTGTGTTTTCGGTTGTTGGGGGACCGTGTTACATTTTGAATGTTCTCTCTGGCGGGTATACACCTTTTACAAATGGTTTCATTCAATTCAGTTTGGGAAATAAAATACTGGCCCTACGGAATTGAAGACTATAAGCAAGACTGCTGGTGGCCGCCAATTTTACATACCTACATTTTTCTAGAAATATCTTTTTTTGAAAATTTTGCGAGAATATTAGTACGACAAATAAATAATTTTTATTCATTTTTTTTTATTATTTTCAAAAGATTATTTTTTACACACATATACATATAAATACAATTACATTTATTATATTAATAATATTCTTTTTTTTAATTATATACCTTTAATTTGTTGTATTTTTTGTTTACTACCCCCATGTTTTTCATTCAGTGAGTTTTTTCGTAGCATACTTTTCTTATTTTTTTTTTAATGAATTAATTTAACATTTAATTTTCACACTTACGTAGCTCACTTCAACCTAAACCCTATATATATTTATATATATGTATACGTAGAACAGTTTACAGATGTATATAAACAAAAAATATTTAAATTGTAATTCTTGATGTAGATGTTTTTTTTTTGTGTTAGTTTATGTACGTAAAATATGTTTTAAGTTCATTACATCATTACGGCAATTTTTTTAATTTTCTTAGCGACACAATGTACAATATCAGCACATTTTTTATCTCCACTTGTGTTTTGTTTTTGTATATTTATTACAAGATATGTTCTTTTCGTTTTTAACATCTTATTTTTTTTTGTCATCATTTTCGGCAAATTAATTACAAATTAAAAAAGAAAATAAGTAACCAATTGTTTACTTCTATATCCAGATGATTTTTTTTTAATTTTAATTTTATTCTTACACATTTTTTTTCGTTAAAATATAAAAAATACAAAAAAATTCGAGTTTTTTTTAAGCAATTTTAATATTTTGTTTTTTTTTTTTTATAAAGTCGAGCAAATTTTTTTTTATTTATTTATTTATTTAGTTTTTAATACGTACTTATTTTTAAATAAACATTTAATATAAATCTATAATAGAATAGAAAAATATTCGGGGATTTTTATATTTGAAAACGATTTTTTATGTAACTAATGTAGAAACACGCCACGGTATGTGGTAAAGGTGTTAGAAGGTTTTATGTAATATATTTCTGATACTGTGTATGATAGGATTGCAGGAATAACAACCTGCTAGTCATGTATACAATTTAAAAATTAGGAATAAAAACAATTTAAATGATAAGCAGGCGAAACAACTATTTTTTTTTTTCTTATCTGCTTCTAGCTAATTTTGAGTGTTGGATTCGATATCTTTTTCGTATTTTTTTTTTTTTTTTGAAGAAAATTTTCAAAGTCAATAGATCTTGTGGTACGTGCGAATGTATATGCCAGGACTTCTATGAAAGACAAAAAAAGCAAAAACGAAATAAGAGTTATCTCTTATTGGGATATTCTGTAAAACGTTTTTGTAAATTGTATGTATAAGCTTGTGATAGTGATTATATCGTCGTCATTCAGTGATAATTCCATTTTAGACAAAATTAAGAAAATGAGTCATATTTAGTGAAATGATAAAGCCTATGTTCTGTTAAAGCTCTCTAAATCCTACGTTTCTCTTATTCCAAATTAAAAACTTGATTTATCTAAACTTTCAATTTTTTCTTATTAAAAAAGCGTCTTACATTATGAAATATTGAAAAACAAAATAAGGTAATTATGGAGTTTTCATTGAACGACGTGACGAAGATATGTATGTTTCAATTTGACATTCAATTAATTACCTGTCCGAAAAGACCTGCGGAAAATTATTTTAAATAATACAAAATATAATGCGATTAAAATTTAATTTCTTACAAAAAGTTTCATTACAAAAAAGCACTGGAGATGGATTTATTAATTAATCTTACACTTTAAAAATACTTGACGGATTTTGAAGTCAGTAATAATAATACCCATATTTAAAACTTATTTTGTTATACATATTTACATTTTTTTAATTATATTCATGAGTGCCGTGTATCTGTTAGCTGTAGTATTATTAGTAAATAAATTTGAGACTATTAGAAAATATCGCAAGTAAAAACCATTGAAGGCCCAATCGAAATGAAATTGATCTCACAAAGATGTTCCACGCGCTGAGTGGTAGGTGCTTACTGTCAATAAATGGATTCAAAATTCGCAAAACTATGACCATGGAAGAATAATAAAACTCAGAAAGTTTCAAACAAAAATCAATTAACTCTGATAAATTCTCAAAACTCCTTTATAAATTTTTTGTTCAACTTTTGATAACATTGCTGACAAAATTTAATTGTTTCTCTAACAGAAATAACACTCGACATCAGGATATCTCCATCAGTTCGGGTTTTTGAGATATTTCAAACTAAATATTTTGTTCAAGGAAATCCTGTAACGGCATCTAAATTCAACAAAGGGAAAAAATATATTTAAGAAATTGAATAAATAATTGAAGAAGATTACTACTTTCAGATTTCGTTACAAGTTTTATTGAAACAAAAAATACACTTGACTTAACCTCAAATATGAAACAACTCTTTATTTCAAAAGTGGTAAATATTTCAATGTCAAAACTCAGTACATCGAAAACCGTTGTTAGTTATCATTTATGAAATTTTGTCGAACAAAGTTGTAAATTTTTTTTTAACTCAAAATATTTTAGAGAGAGCAGAATGATTAATGAATTTCCTTGAATGACACCCGTGCCTGCATTTCTGCTAGATTACTATTATATACACACACAAGACATTATATATATTTATGTAAATATAAGATTGTTTCAACAGAGGCTATACATTACATTTACAAATATAAATATAGATATAAATAGGGAGCTTGAAACAATTTCAAAATTTATTAAAACCTATCAACTAATAGTAATTGTGTGTTGAGAAAAACGGTAAATCCTTTTTTTTTTATTTTTTTTGTTGAGTTTTTCGCTCAGAGAAACGAGTTTTTTTTTGTTTTGGTTCGTTAGTTTTTCTTTGTTTAAATTAATTGGTATAAAAATAGTTACAAGATAAATTCATTTATAGAAAAATAATAAAACGTATTTTGAAAATTAATAACAAAATTAAAAAATCATTACAATATAATCACTTTGTCATCGTTTTATGTTTTTTTATATATAACTTTAAAAAAAAAAACAAAAACTATAAATTTGATTATAATTTCAATCCTATATTTTTTTCAGTTTTCTTGTATTTTTTACAATTTTTACGCACAACCACAAATTTATACTATTATTATTATAATTATTACTATAATAATTATAATAATTATTAATTAAATTGTTAATTTTGTATTACTTTTATTAGTTTTATTATTAGTTTTATTATTATTTTTATTATTATTATTACTATTATTATTTTAATTATTATCTTTATCATTATTATTTACTATAATTGTTATTATTTTTATCATTATTATTTGCTATAATTGTTATTATTTTTGTTATTGTTGATGTTGTTTTATTATCATGATCATAATCATCAATATTATTACTATTATTATCATTGTTATTATTTCTATTTATTTATTACATACCTTAGCTTTTAAAATTATGGTTTTCTGATTTGGATTCATATTTATATGAAAAGTTTTCACACAAAAATATTTATCTCCTCAATTGTACAAGCGAGACTTTTATATTTATATATATTTTTTTTTTTTTAATTCTGGCCCGTTTTTTCTTATCCTTTTCTTTTTCCGTTTTCTTTTTTTTTATTTTTTTTTGTTATTTAGGTTAAAAATTTCTGCAATTGACTTATCGTTGCTTTAAGGTTGTAAAAATGAATATACTTACAAAAAATACAAAGAAAAATATACTGTACAGAATATTTAAAGCACGCTTCGCCGGCGACCGCACATAATGTTCCTATTAAAAACATTGATGTACATTTTAGAAGTTTTCAATGTACTCCACTTTTGGAGATCTCAGAAGCTGAAATTCTGAACAGAAGTGTTTGAGTACCTAAATGATTTTTGGTGACGATTCAAGCTGGAACTCTATGATTTTGTCACCAGTAAGAATACTTCGCAAACTAAAAATTTTGTATATTAGTAAGAAAATTAAGACTTCACTTTTAATTTCAGGGTTTAAATTAAATTCATACCCCTTTATACCTTTATTCTTGAAATTTATTCCAAAGTATGCAAGGTCGTTGATCTTGATATAATATTCGTACGATCTGCTCTTTGTGGGCATTTATTTATTACGTAAAACGATAACAATCAAACTATATCGTTTCGAAGCATACCTTCTGATACACTTCAAATAAAATCAATTTAAAGTTTTCCATGAACATTTTTTTTTAAAGCGTTTCGCCCAGGTATGATAGTTGGGCTCATCGGTTAAATACTGTCGTACCCTTCTAAGACGCAAATTTTTGGTCGATAATTATTAAAACTAACAACATATCGTCGGTACAAAATTTGTGAAAATGAGTTAATTACATAAATGGTTATAATTCTTCATATTTTATCGCTGAAAAAAAAGTCGCCTATTGAAGGAAATGGTAATTACAAAACTTAAAAGCTCATTAAGTGCAAGCACTGGGTTTTTCTTCAGGAAAAAAAAACTCGTTAAGTGCTTCGCTAGTTTCAATCACAATTGAGGTATCTACTGTGTGTGACATTGATCTTTAACTGTTTTTGTACATCTTATAAATGTTTATATACATACATATATACCAAATGTAAATAACAATAACAAGAGCATTAAAATAAAACCAGTTGGGTTGGTAAACATAACCTTAGCCACTGCCACTTTTTTTAACTTTGATTATTTTTAATTCAATAAGGTCGAAAGTTTCGGATTTAGTCCACACTTTAGAAGTCATGACTCGCGCAATAGTAACCGAATGAACTGACAAGATAAAAAGATATGTTTACTAAGAAAAACTATTTGTCTTCCCGTACGTTTAAAACTTATCACTGCCAGTTATGTAAGCTGTGAGAAATTGGTAAGTGAGAAAAAACTTTTCTATACTTGTAAGTTTTTCTCTCAACTTAAAGCTAACGGAAGTTGATAAAATCTACTGTCAGTCACTTACAGAGCCGTTAACAATAGTATTTTTTTCAGAAATTGCTTACGTAAGTAAGCATGTGTTAACTTGGCCTAATAGAAAAACTGAACTAAATTTTTTAAACTTAAAAAAGGCTCTTACAACTTTATTGAAAAAAAAATAATCCTTTTTTAAGAAGGCCTATCTTATAAAGAGTTTCAATTGGGACTTGACAATTTTGAACCTTCACTGTGAACGCACCCTCAAACCAGTAACCCAACTGTCAATCCCAAAAAATCCAGTAAAAACAACATTTTTATCATGGCGAAGTTCCAGACGAAAAACGTTTACTTATAATAAAAATTTATTACTGAGTAGTTGATGGCAACTTTAAAAGTATTAAAGCCAATTATTTGTCGTAATTCTCGTCCCAGGTGACAAGCAGTTCATAGCCAAATTAACAAATTAAGGTCTAAATTTTCGTTGCTGGATATCCCCTAGCCAGTGCTGCTGTTCGAGCGATCTTGGCAAAGGAACCAGAACCCAATCATTAAAAGCGTGGGTATTATGGAATTCTACGATATGTGTATGTATGATTACAGTTCCCCTTATAAAATACTTATGTTAATCCCGCCTACGAAGGTATATTGCTCATGCCAAACAGGTGGCATCATAAACCCAATTTAAAATTACATGCATGAATCAACGAAAGTAACGTTTTGGGCCTAGTTCTATGATTTTTTATTCGACCCTGTCCGGTTATGACATACGAGTATATTTCAAAGTCAATAAGCAATGTATTTAAATGTTCCAAATCCTATAATATACATACATCAAAATTGCATAAAGTTATCTTCACTACTTTTATACATTTTGTGCGGTGCCCTAAAAAAAAACTTGAGGAATATGCAGATAACACTGCATACACGTTTATTTATTTAGTCTATAAATTTATTTCGTTTTACTTTTCATTTCTTTTATACAAGCTATTCAATCAGTGTTGACCTTGTTTGTAAAAATTTTCTATAGTTATTTTGTTAATGAGTTCAATAAATTTTTTTTTAAAACAATATTTTATATAAATCTATTGGAACGAGTAAAGGTAATTTTGGAGAAAAACAAATTAAATACATCGATTAAATAACTAAGCTTAACTGTTAAACAAAATTTTTATTGTTTTAATACTTTTGATGAATTTTTCGTTTTTATTTTAATATTTCAGTTTTATATTTTTTTTTTTTAATTTTGTTAGATTTCAAATCAGTCTTTGTATATTTTTTTATTATTATTATTATACTTATTTTATTTGTTATTATGTTATTTATTTTAATTACTGCATTGGGTTTATTTTTGCTTTTTGTTTTAAAATTAAGGTCATTCATAAGAATTATGGTTGTTTTTTGTTTTGTTTTTAAATTTTAGTATTTAATTATTTATTTTGTATTTTTATTTCCACAACTATATTTTTTATTTCGGTATATATTAACGTATATACATTTATATATATAAAATATTATTAATTATGCGTTGACATTATTTTTGTGATAAGATTAAACAATTATTATTTCTTTTGTATTCAAAAAAGATAAACGATAAACGACACCTAAGATCTTTTGTTTTTCTTTTAAAAATGATTTTCATTTTGTTTAAATTCAATGTTTTCTTTTCAATTTTTTTTTTTTTTGGAACGGATTGTTGACTAAATATTTACAAACTTAATGATAATTTTTATCTTAGTGTCTTAAACATTATTTTTATTCAATTTTTTTAACAAATTCTTTCTTATTTCTTTTATTATATGTATACAATTTTTGTTTTTATTTTATTATTTTAATCAAATGTTTGTCACAAGTCGTTGTATTTTAATGGAAGGAAATAAGTTAGTTTAAATATATAAAAAAAATGGTAGAAACTACAAATAAAACAAACTTAAAATTTACTTACTTAAGTAATAAAATAAGTAGAATAACACAATGAAGCATACAAAAGGTACAAAAAAAATATATTTAAATTTGTTGATGGGTGTTCAAGTTGTTTGCTTTGTTTTGATTAAATTTATTACTCGTTTCATGAAATTTTCGCGTGACTTATAGAATCAAAGATGTGTTGTTTTTTGTTTTTTTTTTCTTTTAAAAATGTTTTATATGATTTCTTTTTGAGACTTTATTTTCAAATTTTAATTCAAGCAATATAATTTGCCCCTCATTAAAGTAAAGGAGTTATTATGGACCGGAAATACTCGTATAATGATGTAATTATGAATGTGCATTCATACAAGTTTGGTACGAAATCCGAAATTACAAAATCTCGAATTAAATCGCGAATTGCAAATCTCGAATAACAAAATCTCAATACAAAAATCCGAAATGTTAAGATTAAAAAATGTTAAAATCAGGTATTGCAAAATTCGATTTTGTACATGACATGTTAATACAGATTTTTTTGTATATATAAATGAACATAAACGTATGTATATACCTAAAAAAACATACATATATTCATGAAAATGAACCGTTTGGAATACGAAAAAAGGTGTATATTGCCAATGACATAGTTAAATCCACGAGACGATTTCCTCTTTTCAAATTGTAAGAGACACGGTTTTTGAGATATTGAGGAACCACAAAATAAAAATATTCTAACCAATAATTTGCTATTCTTAGACGTCCGGTAAAAACGTTTTTATATCAGAATACGGAGAACAAACAAAATATTATTGTAAAGGCTAATCGCAGACTGGGGAAAAGAACGTTTTTACTGTGGCCCACACAACCAGAATCAACTTTGTCAGAAATTCAATTTTTAGTCGAAAATCAATATTTCCCTGATATCTTATTATTTTCGTAAGTTGCCAGTAACTTAAGTTCTGCTAATTATATCAAGTTTAAGTGAAAAGTGATTACCGATTCCTTCAACATAGGTAATTTTGTTAGTTCATTGTGACGGCAGTTTTTCTGGTCGATAAGAACATTGCAGAACATAGTGAAGCTGACAGTACCATTTAGTGTGATGTCGAAAACACAAGTGAAAATTTTACTCTTTTGCATTTTCAAAAGTTCAAAACTCTTGCAAAATATTAGTTAGTAAATTTTGAAAGACCCGCTTTACAACAATACCTCCAGAACAACTTATGGTTTTTGTTTTTGAAATTTTGCTTTGTACATTCGGTGTAAAGGCACCAAAAAGTACGTTTTTCATTAATCTTAAAAAGATGAAGAGAAAAGAAAAGTATTTGAAAGATTTTAAAAAATTTATTTAAAAAAGAAATTTATATTCAATTTCATATCTAAATGGCTTCTGAAGCATAACATTTTGTTATTTTCTGAATTGAAATTGCAAAAATTCGAGACTTTTTATTACTCCGGATTTTGTAACTTGTTGATCCACACAGATTTTTGTTTCCTTTTCTTTTATTTTCAACTATTCATCTTTGGATTGATAGGCAATGTTTTGTATAGTAAAGTTGTCCAAAAAATAAATATGCGATTTTGTGGTAAAAAGTTCGAGAAAAATATAAAATATAACACAACATGAGATTTTGTTTTGGTGCGGGAGGATTCGATTTTTCCTCGCAAATCCCAAAAAACAACATCATATAATTTAACGAAATAGCATCACATTCATTTATCGGACAGAGAAACTGTCCCAGAATCAAAATTTTTCAATACAAGTATTCCTTTAAGGGAAAATCAATCCGAAAAAGGATTTTGAGATGAAATCTAAATTGTAATTAGAGGTAATTCATCTTAAGTTCAACTTCTTTAGATTCGGTAGAATAAATTTGATAAGTATCGGTTGCCGTAAAATCGATTCAAACAACTTAAAATTTAACGAAAGGTTGCATTGTGAGATGCATGCAGCCCATACATTAAAATTGAGCAACTTAATATGTTGCGGGATGCTGGATTGCTCGATGACGACTGAAAGTTCGATTCAGCAAATGAATATAATACCAAAAGAAAGAACTATGAAGTGCTGCATTTCTCGGTTATTGTAAATTCGATTCCTTGATGACCGTTCTCACCAGGAAGGGACTGTATTCGATTTGTTTTTTTTTTAACAAAATCCCAAAAACAGAATGCATGATTTTGTAAAATGAGAATCATATAAGATTCGTACAGGATCAATAGCTTCCTTTTTCTAGTTCTTCTATCTATTTATTATTATGTAAGAATAAAATCAATAAAATGTCATCAACATGAAAACAGTGAAAGTAGAAATACGATGATATGATTTCATGTTTTTTGTTTTGTGTGTTTTGTTTTTTTTTTTGTTATTTTTTATAGACTATGGGTTGATTATACGATTCCCACAAATTTGTGAGTGTATACAAAATTTTGTCGAGTTTCCACAAAGCAGGTTATGTAATAATAAGACATATGCTTCTTTTAATTGTTTTTTTTTTTGTTTTGTTATTTTGTTTTGTATATTGTTATTGTAATTTTTTTTAATATCCACTCATGATTTTGTGGAAAATCGACATTTTATCGAAGGCACTATGAATGCCCTTAGTACTAAGAAAATTAAAAAATGAATTAATTATATAACAAAAACTAAAATTTAAAGAAAACAATAAGAATATTATTATAATATATATATAAAAATATTAATAATAAAAATCAATAAAATACCAACGTTGTTAAATGCTGACAGTTTGTGCTCTTTGTATAAATTTTTATGTTTTATTATTCATCTTCAATCACAGAAATTTTAAGGATTTAAATACTTCTACAAAAATTAAAAAATAAAAAAGAATTATCATTATATCACTGAGGTCCGTGGATTTTTATATAAATGCGGATTTTGTGATAGAAACTTCTAGATAAAAGTTATTACTATAGCAAAGAATCTGGAGTGTACAAAAAACATGCGAACCTAACAATGATTCTGTGATATGCTTTTTTTGGGGTTTGTAGCAAAATAACATGGAATCGGTGAGTAGAGGCAGAGTACAATATTGCAGACAAATAGAAAAAAAATAATAATTTTATACAAATTTTGATTTTTATCAATATTTTTTTTAACTATTCAGTCATGAGAAATCCCTTATATATTATCATACAGAAAAAATGTTTTTCTGTGAAATATTTATGTATACAATTGTACATACGTTTATTTTGTATTTAAATAGAAGTTTTTTTTACATTTCTCTTAAAATTATAATTTGGCGATTGTAGGGTTTTTCTACCCACCGATTCAACTACAATGATGAATTTCAGCGAATTAGATAATTCCAAGATACGTTTTTTTTTTTATTTGAAAAATCAAATGATTTTGTTTTGTAAAAGGATTATAAAAATGATAAGATACCTATGAAAAGTTTCAATGAACTACAAAATAAATTCAATCTTGATCTGTTCTACCAGCGAGAAAAGTTCTTAGAGAAAGTCTTTGTGGTATAACATGCGCTACATGATATCGATTGAAAATTGTTTTTACGGCTAGTTGATTTTGTTTCGGGAGAAACTTTATCATTCACATACTAGACAGACAGTTTCCAAATTGACAATCTAATATCAATATACTGAATACCCGAACATACAAAGAGGCAGATACCTTGCGTCGAAATAAACTTCGTATTACCTAATTCGAAAGTAACTCAAATTAATTCGAATTCGCAAATTTTAATTCTATTTTAATAAGTATATGAAAATTGTATTGCACTTTTCAATATCTATTAATTAAGTTCTCAGAACAACTGTCTAAAAACGTCTCAGTTTGACATTCTAGACCAATGAATGAGAGCACTCAGATGCACTCAGATTTGACCAGGGGTATTTTAAAACACACAAACCCAGACAAAGACAAAGACCAAAACATCTAGGTTGCTAATATTCTTGGTCAATCTTTAAGACAAAAATCCTTCCAAAAGCGTTTGATCCCATTTGCTTTCGAGATGGAGTCTAAAGTATATACTAGTAATGAGCTCAACTAATACGATATCACATTGGCCAAGAAAATATAAATTCATCAGCCCATATGGCTTAATACACGTGGAGCAACGAAATATGGACACAAATGCTTCAGAACTCTTCGAGCTTTCGGGTCTAACTTCAATTGATAACAGGATAAAGAAGAATATTTATCTTATGTGATTCGCAAGTAGCGACAGCCTGCTAAGGACTGGTCTAACCTAAGAGGCTTTTTGATCTGAAGCCCAGTTTGAACTCAACCTGTGATGGATTCATCTAAATTAACTTGTATGTTGCTGATAAGGAATGAAAAATACCATACAGTTTCGGATCACAAGCATGCTAGTATTACAAATACACAAAAAAATATTGATACAAAAAAAAACTAAAATAAGAACAAAATATTTTAAGTAAAATATGCCTCACATACCTATAATAATTAAAATTCATACAAAATATAAATTAAAATTTTTGATAACAAATAAAATATTAAAAATTTATTTAAAGCCGTTTTCTTTAATGTGCGAAATATTTAATTGTTCTTCCAACCTCTAAAGCCTCTAAAAATATAAGGAAGAGGTTTAAGTTCTCGTTTCTATATTGTGTTATTATGTTTTGATTCGTAATTTTCATACGTTTTCTTTTGTCTTTTTTCTTTGGGATTTGCTATACAAATTCAAATGAAGCTTTTTAACATCACTTTTTATTTTCCTATTTTTGTTCATTTATATATATATTTGAAGATCAACATCAAACATTTACGCACGTCATTCTGGTAATATGACTCGTGTTTTTTTTAATTATTTATTTGTGTAAATATAGTTTTATTATTTATTTATGATATTTTTTTTAATTTATGAAATAATTTTCGGCTTGGTTTTTTGTATTTAAATTAAACAAAAAATGCATGGTTTGAAGCCTGAATAGCTGAAGTTTTTTTGTGATAACTACACTATTACACTATCGGATTAACACTTTGCTTCTTTTCTCAAAGGGATATAAACAGACTCTAAAATTAAAATTAATTGTGTTTTTCTATGCCATACCATCCATCGAATATTGGAAACTAAATTAATTTAATTGATAAGATATAAAGCTTTGAAGGACATCAAATGAGTACTTCTGACTGCAGGCATGAATCCAGAGTACTCTGTCTTGGAAGAAAACGTGTACTATCGAAAACCCTTAGAAGAAATAGAAGGATTTTAGGGATATTTTATCCCCACAAATGTTCAAACATGAACTAGAAAATGGATATCTTCTTTCATTTTGTTTATTTTGTCTCCGAGTTGTGTGATTTAATTGAGTTAATTGCCCGAGGATGGAGGTACACTCCGAAACGCGTCGCCAATTTTGTGAAAATTTTTGGTATTTAAATTTTAAATAAACAAGTGTGCAAGCAATTTTTTATTTATTTGTATGGTTTTTATTTTAGGATATCTTCTATTGCTGTTTATCTAGAACGAATTTCCTAGTAAACAAGTTTATCAAGTGCTATGGAAACCAGCCGTGAATCATCCTCCCCCAAAAAAAATGAAAAAAAAACATAAAATTCGCAAATTATCAACAATATAATTAAAAAGTTACCAATTGGTTTGCCTAATCGGTTTTGAGTACAATTTTATCATATCTGAAGCACGACAAATATTCCAAGCAATTTTAAAAATGTTTTCAAAATCCTACTTTTAGAGCTTATGTATATAAATCTGATCAAAGTTAAGCTGTAGTATAAAACACGTTTTATTAATACATATGTATACTCGTACTTTATGCCATACTTAATAGTAGAAAATTCTTTGTTGAAAGTGGCGATGTTACCACAGTATCTGGCAAGGAAAATTGTCAACTCACCGATTTTCATTCAGAATATCGTTAACTTTGACGTACGACCTTAATGCGTACAGCGGACAAATCAAAGATTTTTTTGAAGCCTGGGAGTTATAAACTTAAAAAAAAATTTTAAGCTATTGCTTATTTTAGGACTCTCATGCCTAGACTGTATATGGCATCAAGCTAATGATAGTATAGTGACACAGAGCACCAGTCAGATTAATAAGAAAAATAAATAATTTAGAGGCCATTACGGCTCGTTAAGAACGTAAACATAGTGACTTAGAATTTTCAAGCATTCCTGTGTGCGTGGTTAGCAGGAATGGAGGGGATGTACCTTTTTTGCCAAGTTCGAGCTTCAAAGAGATAGTAAATCACTTAAAAATATTTTTGCAGCGACTGACAGTCAGATTACACACAGATTATTCAAAGCCAAATCCTTATATGGATAACTTTTTAATAAAACTGCTTTAAAAACAGCTAATGTCAAATCATAGATCTGACATCAATTTGGCAACTGTCCAGATTTTAAAGGTGTCAAAATTCTTGGAAGTGAAAAAATACACTTCGAAGCGTTATACCCTCAAAGCACTTAATATATTGAATAACAAAAACAACATGAATCGAAAGCTGAACACACAAAACATCTCAGCAGTATACTGCTCACTCGTCACATAGACAATTACTTCCCGCTACCTATTTTTTTTAGTTTAAGTTTAAGACTTACTTCTTTATTAGAAGTGTTATAACCATTTGTTTCGCAAATAATGTAAATTAATTTTGATATTTTAAAAGTGTAAGTTTAACATTCGTTGTTTCATTTTGTTGTACACATTTGTAATACAATATTTATATTCTTTTGTATGTAATAAAAATTTCCTCCTGAAGAAGACAGCAATCCCTGTCGAAACGTCGGTAAAAGTATATGTAACGAATTTTGTTTCATTGCTAAAATTACTGTGACCAAAATAGCTGAATGAAAACTTTTTCCAATAAACTAATGTTAAAAAATAGATCCAGATGAATTTCTTTTGACACTCATTTTCTGTCTAAGCCCAACTAATAAAGGGTGGTTAAATTTTAAGGGCCGATGTTGAATGTGAACCACACCTAAACGTCAAGTTTTTTTCTGCATTTCATTTGACATTTTTCAATTTCAGACTAACTCAATTTGAACCATGGAAAAGTACACAATCGAGCAACGCGTTAGTTATTCAGGCTTATTATGAAAATGGGCGTTCAAATCAAAATACATATCGTGCACTTCGTGATTTTTTCGGTCAATTTAATCGTCCAAATGTGCGTACAATCGGAAAAATCGTGCAAAAATTTGAGCAAACCGGGTCTGTAGGAGATGTGAAAACACCAGTGCATGCTCGTACAGCTCGTACTGCAGAAAATATTGCTGATGTTCGATAAAGACTTGCATTTACACATTAAGAAGGTGCAATTGACTCAAGAAATAAAGCCTCTTGACCATTTCAAGCGTCGTCAATGGTCAGAATGGTGGCAAGAAATGGCAACAGTGGATGATAAATTTTCGAAGAAAATCATCTTCAGTAATGAGGCACATTTTCACCTCAGTGGATTCGTCAATTAGCAGAATTGCCGCATTTGGGCGAATGATAATCCAAGAGTAGTTGTCGACAAACAAATGCACCCACGAAGAGTCTGTTTGGTGCGGTTTATGGGCTGGCGGCATCATCGGGCCGTATTTTTTCCAAAATGAGGCCGGTCAGGCCGTTACTGTGAATGGTGTTCGCTATCGTGAGATGATAACGAACTTTTTATGACCCGAATTGGAAGTGGACGATATGTGGTTTCAACAGGACGGTGCCACTTGCCACACAGCTAACGAAACAATGGCTCTTTTGCGCGACAAATTAAATGGCCGTGTTATCTCACGTGGTGGCGATGTCAATTGGCCGCCAAGATCATGTGATTTGACACCGTTGGACTTCTTTCTTTGGGGTTATTTGAAAAAAGGTGTACGTCAAGAACTAAAGGATGAGATAATTCGACACATTAACGGCATAGAAATTAAATGGCCGTGTTATCTCACGTGGTGGCGATGTCAATTGGCCTCCAAGATCATGTGATTTGACACCTTTGGACTTCTTTCTTTGGGGTTATTTGAAAAAAAGGTGTACGTCGATAAGCCAGCAACAATTCAAGAACTAAAGGATGAGATAATTCGACACATTAACGGCATATAACCTCAATTATGCCTCAGCGTCATCGAAAATTTGGACCATCGGATGGAGGTGTGCCGCCGAGGTCGCGGCAGCCATTTGGCCGATATTTTGTTCCATACATAATTGAACCATACCATATTATCTCATATTATCATGACAATAATTTCCTAAATAATTTGTGTTTTATTCAAAATCAACATCGGCCCTTAAAATTTAACCACCCTTTATAACAGTAGAGAGAAAAACACAAACATAGAAGAACATACCGAAAATAACAAAATAGATAAAAAAAAACATACAAAATCGACAAAAACAAATTACAAAAAATGATAGAAGCAATATGTAAGCAAATTGAATAAACACAAAAAAGATAGAAAATGAAATGCACGGCTCGATCACACGAACAATGGTCTTGGTTAAAAACAGGCGGGTCATTCAGTAATTTTCTAAACGATAATTGTCAAAACGATAATCGTCGACGATATCGTCCATGATTTGCTTCACCTAACTCGACTACTATCGTCTCGTCTATCGATTACAGTTTTTAAGATTTGTATGCATTTCAGAAACTCTCAAACTGTAGTCAATCTGTCAATTCAATAGAAAACAATACAAAATGTCAATTTACAGTGGAAACTCAATAACTCAACTACAGTCACCTACAAAATTCAAAATTAATGCAAGACCATAGCTATCGTCCAAACGCTATCGTTTTGACGATAGCGTTTTGACGATTATCGACTTACGTGAATCAAAAAAAGGCAACACTATCGTTCAAACGATATCGTCTGACGATAATCGAGTTACGGATGACCCCCCAGCATTTATTTGTGAAATTTCAGAATGCAATATTATTTCAATAAAATCGTCCAAATCAACCATATTTCCTGTATGTCGATTTACTTCCAAAAAGCAATAATTCTATAATGAAAAAAATGGGACATCATGGTAACGAAGTTTAATCACAATAATTAGAGTAGTTTTCGAGAAAATAAAAAGTAACGAAAATCTTTGTATGACTTCGAATTCTAAATGAGCTAAAAAAAAGATTATTTGAATTTGTCCAATTCTCTATAGCAAATCTGAAGAAAATCGGTCCACCAATTTAAGATCTAGTCCGAAGTACAGTGGACATATAGAAAAGCACAGACACACAGAACGACGGACGGTATGACAAAAACCACTTTTATAACTTCTCTCTCATCGTAGTGTTTGATTAATACCTTGATTTTTTTTACACGAAACCAACGATTGCCCTGTAGAGCAAGTAAAAATAAATATTGAATGACAAATGACCAACAAATCTGCATTGTGGCTGTTTTAGTATTTAAGTAAAGTTTAAAATATATAATACATGGATATAGACAGTTTTAGTGTAAATTATAAATTAAAATCCATAGAAACCAAGCTTGGTGAAAAATAAAACCACAAAGAATTTTAGTACTAAGATAGTTTTTCCCCGAAAGGCCTTAGCATACAGTTATTACATTTAAATTTAGAAAAACCATACATGACAAGTACTAAGCTAGCTCATGTTAAGTTATTGATAAGTAGAAAAACTTTTTGAATTCTTTTGTTTTAATTAATTTAAAGTTGAATTTAAATTAAAAAGTAAACAAACATCGGTAGTAGGGGAGATTAATCAAAATAAATGATAATAAAAGCAAAAACAAACAGAAAACCCTAAACAAATAAAAACCATTGATATTGTTGTCATAATTATTATTGTGATTATTATCTTTTATTTCTATGTTTTAATTGTTAATTCCTATCTACAAGATACAAAAAATATGTTTTTTTTTTTAATTTTATTTTTACGAAAAATAAATTCTTTTTTAATTTTTTTTAATTTCAGAAAAAAAGACAAAAACTATTAAGAACAAAAATATGCACCGACGATTGGTTACACAGAATGTAAATATAAATTACAATAGAAATAAAATTAGTATTACTTGTTGAATAATTTGTTCAATCCATCATCGTCATATAGTTATAAGAAAATGCGCACACATTTACATATATTTTTATATATAATATACACATATATATTCTTCTATATACTTTACTTCCTAAATTTATATACATACATTTAAAACGAAAAAAAACTATTTATTTTTGTTTCCTTCATTATTAAATATTTAATTATTTTTAAAATTAGTCACTATAATTCTTGATTTTTTTATACTGATTTCACAATTACTAGACGTTGGGATTATTTCTATGTAGTATGATTTTTTTTTTATTAATTAATTTTACTTTATTCTTTGTATAAAAAGCTATCATAATTAATTTTGTTTTGTTTTACCTTTCATTCAACTATAAATAATTCTCTTTGTTTTGGTGTTTTATTTAATATTTATTATTTTTTTCTTTTTTATTTTATAATTGTATCGTCAATGGGGAATTTTTTCATAATAAGTTTAGGATTTTTTTTGCTATTTATGAAATTCATAATTCTGATATTCTTGTGAACCATATTCAAATCAGTTCACTCGAACTAATTGCTGGTTTGGATACACATACATACATATGTATAGTATAAGTTTAGAAAAGATTTTTTTTAAGCATTTTTTTCAAAATGATTTTTCAATATAACGACTTTCATCTTTATCTTGGAAGAGAAATGGGCCCCAACAAACAAAATTCATTTCACTTTTCTCTAGATATATATTTGATTAAAAAAATTAAGAAAAATAATTTATGGCGGCAATATATATTTTTTTTGAACACAGACACTTGTTTGAGTAACCTACACTACTTCATTTTTGTACTTTTTATATGAGGAAACAAAATCGTAGGAGATTTTTTGAAGAGTCGTGAAATGCGAGTCTTTTAAAAAAAAAATATTAATTTGCACATTTCACAACTAATTTGAGTTCGCTAGGTTCAAATTTATATTTTTACATCTCTTATACAGATCGGAGTTTCGTTTTTATGTACATTGAACTTGGTTTGCATATCATAACACTGTTACTCATTTCATTGTGTAAGTTAAGAAGTCCGTGAACCAAAATAAATAGGGCAAATTCTAACTTTCTTTCCTCAGTAATCGAAATAGAAAGTCATAATACAAAATGGCTCAACTTTTCTTTTAGGTAGCATAAATTTTCACACGCGGATTATTTTATTCGGTAAATTAGCACTTTTTATAAAGTGAGGAAACATTTATACCTATTTTCAATTAATGTTTGCTTATTTTGACATTTATTTTTGTGTAAGTATTACCAGAGTCGATTCTTTTTGGGACATTATTGGAAATTTTTGTTTTTTGTTGATTTTGTAAGGGAATTATTTGTTGATTATAGGGAAGTTTTTGAACACACAGTACTTTTAAGTTAAAAAACTGTTGACATAGGTGCCTGCGTGGCGACTTTGCATACCCTAAGCGGAGCAACGAAGTTGCGTAAGCTGGATTGGCCCCCGAAAAGAGAGTTAAAATACTGAGAACCCCACAGTACTATCAATTTAAAAAAAAAAACTTTTGATATAGGCGCCTACCTGGCGACTTTATACACTGACCAATTTCAGTAGTTAGTCAAAAAAATAAAAAAAAAGTGAGGTTAAAACTGAAAAAGTAAAACATTTTTTTTGTTATGATTTTTAACGGTGTTTCCTCACTTTAATATTTTTAATCTGTAATAATTCTACCACTAGCTAGCTCCAAAAAATCAATATTATACGCGAACTACTTTAGGAAAGCCGCCCCTACAAAATATCTATCTAATTATACCTACCCAAAAAATAAATTTGTTTTTTCTTTTTAAACTCTGACGTTAGAAGCAGTGGACAATGTGTAATTTTAGTGCGATAAATTTTGGCGGTATTGATTTTGTGAATTCTAATCAACCGTCTTTGATCCTCAATTTATTTTAACAAAACTTCGATCAAAAGTTTTTATAATATCGGATAATTTTTACATGGTTTAACTAAGATACCGTTAATCTAACCACATGCAAGTAAACTGCTTTAAAAATAGTATAATGTTACGAAGCATCGTTCTAATACATTAACATTAGGTTCTTTAAAATCCTGTGCCATTGATTTGATTAATTTTTGCAGCCAAAAAAAAGGATTTTGCAGACATTATAATATCAGATATACTCCTAAAAAACTACAAGATGGCCCTTTTCGAAAACGTCAAATCAACGCTAATTTGATTGTAATTTTTGACACTAATATTTAATATCATCAAATACACAATCTTCATGCTTGAACAAAATCTATTTGATGAACTTCAGTCACTTTCCTTGCAAAACGAATTTGACGTATAAAAACACGCTTAATGGCTCAATAATATTTTTGTCCTCAACTCGATTTTTTTATTACAGAGCTAACTGCTTTATAAAATATAATGCTTTGCAAAAAAATTTCGTTTTGGCTTTTCTAACAGTTGACTTTTCCAGTTTGTGTTTTATAACACCTTGTATAACATTTTTGACGCAAATAACGTTTACGAAAATGGCCGATATCATCATTAGACAACCACAAAATAGAAATCATTATTTATATTGACAATTGTAGTTGTCATATTGACAATTTACTCATCAATTTAAATATTGTTGTATTCAATTGAATACCATTGTCAGTATGATAACCGACATTCTGACTGCGAAGAATCGACAATGATGGAATGATGGAGAGAAAGATGGCGAGTTGCTTGGCGTCCATGCAAGGCGAAATATTGACGAATTTCTCGCAGCGAAAAATCACATCGACGTTGGGTATCGCATGATTTTGTTTCATGTATGCTGAACGCTTTTTGTTATATCAGACCTTTGTACACATCGAAAATGAAAATCATTAAATTTTTTGTATTTTCGAAGTTTTATTTTATTTGCATACTTACATAAATACTACCAAAAATTAGGTTTTTCTGAAAAATCGAAACTTCACAAAACCAGAAACATCGTGACTTGCAGCCAGAAGGTAAAAAGCTGATCGAAAAGAGAATGATTTTAAAAAATTGAAACCGATTTCATCATTTTATTGAAAGACAAGTTGTAATTATTAAAAACTAGAGTTGCGGAAGCATTGGTATTTAAAAACGCACTGAACATATCTGCCGACATAGAATGGAGCTTGTCTATTAGACAGTTCAGGTTTGTTAGATTATTTTTAATTGTTACCGAGATATTGGTTGAACTGTTTTTTTATAATATCGAATGAAGCATAATACATGAAAGGTGGATTGGACACTGAAGCATATCATACAGCCGTGTCCCAGGTCAGAGAAAACACGCCTGCTTACCGATTCCAATTTCAACTTCAAGATTCGTACTTCACACATGTTCGAAAATTCTTTTTCAATTAAAAAATAAGTGAAAGCAAGAAGTGTACAACTTTCAAAAGTTTTGTTCGTTTTAAATTTGAAATTTTGTTGTCTGTTGTGAAAATAAATTATTTGGAAAGTAAATAACTTGTGAAATGAAACGAAATTTGTTGATAATAGTTGGGCTTGGACCTTTTCTACATAAAACTGGTTCAATGGGTTCAAGGTGTTTGTTAATTTTTTTTAAAGTTTCTCCTTTTCTGAATAAATTGTCTCTCACTTTCTGATTTTAAATTTAAAATACAGTTTACGTTTTACTACTCTTTTATTTTCGTTTGTATATTAAGAATTTTTTGATCTATAAGAATTCATAACTTGTTCAGTAATTTCTGTAAGAAAATTTAAATTAATTCCAAAAATTTAAAACCGAGTTTATATTTAAGCGTGGACATATAATTAGCACATAAAATACAAAAGACAATTTACCCTAAATTTCAACATCAAAATTTAGTTGGAAATCTCTTGGTTTTTAACACAGTTTGACATTTTCTTGAGTCTTTCTACTAAGTTCTGAGATTTCCATTGGCATTCAATATGATTATAATTCAAATCATTCACAAAACTACCTTTTCATTTCATCAAGCTTTAGGTCGTTGTTGTGCATAAAATGCTAACTTAAATGCAAATTGTCCGTGGTGAAGAGAATAGTGTGATCCATTTTTGTATACATTTTCACAAATGGACCCTTGGTAGTTGGGTGAAGGCCAAACCTTCTTTTCTATGTGATACCGGAGAACTTTTAATCACTTCCAAACCAACGGACCCGTATCGATTTTCATTAAACCACCAACGTAGGGTTCGAGAAGGCAGCGAAATACCATATTGTTAACATAATCCGTTTGTATTTGTTTCTTTTCAATTCAGAAAATGAAAGTCAAATTATGTTATTTATTTCTACCACAGCAATAGAAAGGTTGTAGCATGCTATTTATGTGTCTAGCACGGCATGTGTATATATTGTGAGTTATTCGTTTGGTCTGACAATAATCAAATACAATTAATTTGCCAAAATTGTCAGATGGTTAGGCTGACAACACTGTTTCTGGCAAAGTTGAGCATTATCAGTTCACATGGTTGTCAGACATTTGTTTATAACAACGATAATGGTTCTTGATTTTTCCAACACATTTTTTCTTCATTTATTTCTATTTTATATTCCATCTTACCAACCTTATGTATATGTATGCAAAACTGGGTGGCACGAATAATACATGAAATTCCTCCTTTAAATTGCTGAAACAACTCCTAAAAATTGTTATGTGTTCAAAAATTAGATTTTGATGCTTTTTAACACAAAAGTGATTCAAGCGTTTTTAAACTTTCTTGCAATTTTCTTACTCTCTTAGAAAAAAAAATTTCAGTTTGCTGTTTCTTTTTTTTTTCCAAATTTTACATATTTTACTGAAAAAAGAAAGCAAAAGGTAGAATTTCACTGTTTACAAAATTTTAAGGATTGTAAAATATTTAAGGTTTTGTAAATGCTCCTAGAAATTGTTGACAATGCCAAAACAATGTAAAAAATCTTTCGACTGACCTTTGGGAATTTCCTTCAGTCGATAGTCAAAAGGTTTCCGGAATTTCATGATTTGAATGAGTAATTGTTGAAGGCAAAGGAAAATAATGAAGCATTAAAGCCTCTATTTCCTTTAAGTCATATGTATCTTCACTCAATTTTAAACAACCATTGAAACTGAAAAGAAATAAGAATTAAATTCATTTATCAAAACAATCCATATTTACTCACATTTTTCTCTCAAAATCTTTGCTTCACTCATTTCTTCCCTTTAAATGGCCAATACTATTGCATTATTTTAACCCGAAATAATAACTGATATCAAGAAATTTTCGAAATTGATCGAAATGTAGAACATTGAATTATTTCATTTCGATTAAATTTAGAAATTAGATCGATTTCGATTGAAATGCATAAATTGTGCAATCAGATCATGACTCAATATTGAGTTTAAATATATTTGTCGAATCTAAAATCAAATTTTATAAAAAAAAATATTTGCATTTAAGTGTATAATTTTAGTCTTTATTTTATAGTCACAGAAACGTTGATCTGCCGTCTAAATAAATTTGCAGGCCACCAAACGCAAACGGACTTCAGTACTGATGTACAAAAATAAAAAACAAAAACAAAACGAAAATAGAAGAAAAACCAAAGCTAAAAGAAATAAAAAATAAAAACAAATCGTACAAATTTAAAATTTCATATATATATATTTAAATTATTGTCAATCTATACTCTGTGAATACTCTTTACAATATTTTTTCAGATTGTTTTAATTTTTATTTATATTATACATTAACAAGCTCATTTGTTTATTTAATTATTTATTACTTTTGTATATGTATATTATATATTATTATATAGAAACCTTTCTTTATTTTGTTTGTATAGTTTTAAAAGTTTTCAACAGATAAAAATAAGAAATAAATGAATAAAATACATACAGGAATTTATTACAATTTAACTACACAAACTTATAGAAAGATCTGAGATCAAGATAAGAAAAACTGATATAGAAATTGACTGAATTCGTAAATGACTGCTAAAGTACTGCAAGGTCAAGGGTCATGTACATAAGTATATGTTTCTAATAATAGTTATAGCCCATGCACTACGCAAACAATAACAATCTTAGCATTATATTCAAAAATGCATTGGAGTAGAAATGTAGTCATAATTTGCCTATTAAACTCATTTTTTTGGAACTTAAGAATCCAGCCTGTGCCATCTCCAACCTCGTCATTGTTATTTATCTCCGAAAAACGTCATGGAAAATATAGTTGGAATATTTCTGCCGAATAAGCATAAGAAATCTTTTACTAGTAATAGTTTCCAAAATGAAGACATTTTCAAACTTCAGCCCTTAATTTTTTTTTATCCAAAAGCATTAGTAATAATTTAAGCGAAAGTTTCATATTATTATTTGTTTTTAATGTCAAGAAGAGACTATTCACTTGAGTTAGAAGTCTTAACATCTAATGTAAAAATCACATTTTTGCATCTGCTGGCAATTGAACCAGACCTAAGTCCAACGCACTAACCATTATGCCAAGGGTACTGCCATCGAAAAACTATTGTCCCTACTTATGTTGTTACCCGACCAGTGATCGTTCAACGATCGAATTTGGTGTTTACTTTCGTTTAGATAAATAACGGCACACGCGTTCCTTCATCATCCAGAAGAATATTGTTTAAATGTGGAGTTTTACAATAATTGGAAAAACTCGAAAACGGGAAGTGAGTTGACCTATCTTCCCGTTTCCATAAGTTTTTTTCCTTATAGAAGTCTGACTTTCAAATTTAAAAGTTTGTCTCGTTAAATTGCAATCACCCTGTACATGCGCAGTTAAATTAAATACTGAAAAAGCAAAATAGAATAAAGTTATAAAAGATTGAAATAAAAAAAAATATAATAAAAAATATGTAAAAATGGCGAGCAAAGTGTGTGTGGATCATCATCACCAATATCATCTTCCGTAAGAAAATATTTATTTTTGTTAAACATTAGTAATAATTTTTGTTTGTCTTATTTTTGTATTTGAATTTTTTTTTTCAAATATTTTCTTATTTTATTTTATTAATTTAAAGCTATGAAGTAAAATTAGGCAATAATTTACAATGGAGCAATTTTGTTTTTAAGTGTGTTGATGATAAACAATTTTAACTTAAACAAATAAATTGTACATCATAGAAAAAATAATAAAATTATATAAATCATTTTTTTAGAAATAAAATAAAAACAAACAATATAAAAAATAATAATAAAACTAATTTTATTTATTTATTTAACTTTATATTTAAATAATTATAGTTATAGTTAAAATCAGTCAAATTATTCAGCTCTTTAGTATTTTTTAAGTTATTTTATTTAGTAAATGATTTGTTGTTCCTGTTTTTAGATAAAATAATTTTCTATATTTTTTTATTTTATTTATAGGAACAGTACCATGACCGTCTCCTTTTTTTAATTTTTTGGAATCTTGAAAAGTGTGTCTACTCTAAATTCCCTCAAGCATTTGGAATGTGAATATATTATTTTAAGGAGACAGAATATTATTTCATTTATATTTTTGTTATTATTGGGGTTTTAATACGAACAAATGAAGTGAAGAAACTGATCAGTGTATAAAAAATAGAACCAAATTCATCGGAATCGGGACAAGTAAATATTTTGGCCAAGGGTGAGAGAGAGATAGAAAACAGTAATTTATACCTGAAATACTTAGTATTTTGTCAACTAAGAACGGGACTAATTTCAATGCCCATTAGCGGGAGAAGCTGAGTTTGCATAAATTAAATCAGTTCGTTTTCAAAATCAAGATCCAATTATTTTAATCCGATTAGAAAACTAAAAGGGACAAATTTCGAAAAATTGAAACATAGAACCATAACGCTTATCACTAGTTCTCTGATGTCATGGCGGAGTATAACTTTCCTGAAGGTTATGATTTCGGTAATGTAAACCCTGAATGCATTTATTAGAAAATGTCACTCCTGCGTTAACTTAGTAACTACATGGCTCAAAAAACGAAATAATACAACTAATGTATTTCCCAGTTAATTCTTTTTTCTTGTATCTATTATATTCATGATGATGAGTTTCGATTGTTTCGCAATATTCGGCCCTATGGAGGTAACCGTCGGAGCAGAATTCTCTCCGATTTCCTACGAATCGGAGACATTTTACTTCATGGTATTTCTCCGATCAGCTGATCGGAAATTCTGTCCGACGAAATTCAACGCATGCCATTTGTGTGCGATGAAGCACTTCTAATGGTCTTATTTCTGACACATACAAACAAAATTTTCTCCGAAATCCTCCGACAAGTTCTTGTTGCGGAAAGTGTTTTATTTTTAGAGAAATAGTTAATTAAAATGTAAGTAATAAAGAAATCAACTATTCGCGTTAACTTGTGTTACCTATTTATAATACACTTTTTTTCTTAGGCAGAACGAAAAAACAACAATAGAAACAAAAAACATACGTTTGAAAATAGGGAGGGGACTTTATTCGATAGTTTTGATTTAAAAATCGATGCATCATACATTTCTTAAAAACGCTAGCGTATTATAATTGAAAAAAATACTTTTTATAAACAATAAACTACACTCTCTCACCGGTTTTTTTATGGTTTAAAACGCTTATGGTGTTTATTTTATAAAAAACTATCGAAAATATATCGCATTTTCCATATATCGGTTAATTAGCACATCTCTGTCTGAAATTTATATCCATCGCAATGCGTCGCTGGATTTCTGTAAAATTTCTTCCGATGAAAGCTACTTCGAACTGAAATTGAATCTCCGACGAAGGATGGGAAAAGTTCCGCTCCGACGGTTACCTCAATAGAGCCGATTATCTCAACTTTCAGCAGTCATTTTTTTGTAATTGAAATTTTTAGAGCTGTTTTCAAGACTTTTCTTAACTGTAACGTTATTTTTTGGACTGACAAAATTATTTTAATTATATGAAATTTTCAGCATACCTCAAGTGGCAGACTTACAATTGTTTGTGTTCTCTATCATCGTAACGGAGGTTAAATTAAATTTCGAGTTTGATACAAATCCAAAAGTTGGCATTCAGTATGTGCATACATTTATTTTATTGAGTTTCGTATGTAGGTGCTATTAATTCTAAGTCTTCGTCATAATGAAAGATTGTATTTCTTGAGTGGTCAACTAATCTGCTCAGCTAATTGCTCGTCTGCAAACGAAAGTGCATAGAACAAAAAATTAAAAACAATACAGTAACTACATGCATATTAATGAACCAGAGCAACCTAGGAAAACAGAAAAGAAATTATTTTTCGATGAAGTAATATTGGCAAAATACAATCATTAAATGGTTTACAAAAAAAAAAATAAAGAGACTCTTTTTAGCTACTGCCTTTTCTTTCATAAACATACACAAATACAAATATTTATATAAATATGTACATCTTTATGAATACCTATTTATTCTGCACACACTAAAATATATACATTTTATAATTAGAGTTTGAAACGGTCACGCCTTCTTAGCCACGTTTAATTTAATTTATTGACACAAACTTCCCTTTTTTTTAATATCAACAACAAGTGCAAGTCGTTGTTACATAACGTACAATATTACTTTTTAAGGAATTATAAAATAAAAGGGTTATTTTTCCTTTTTTATAAGGATTGCATGGCTTAATCCTAAGCGCAAGACTTGTATTAAAACAGATATAACAACCAAAAATATGCAAAAGTGAAATGTACAATATAACACGTAGAGAAAACTTACATTTAAGAACAATAGAATACGAAACTCACATCTTTAATATAACAAATCCATTCCTCTCCTGACATCATAGGGGGAATTTTTTTTTCACACATCACTACTCTGATTAAAATTTGAGTAAAAAAACAATTTTTTTAACATCGAATATTTGTTTGTAAATAATAGATATAAATATTTTTAGGGACAACAAGAACTCCTCAACATCTTATTCGATTTTCTTGTATATCTCCATAATTCTCTATTTGAGGAATATCTTATTCCTTTTTTGAAAATTGAACAAAAAATTAAATCTGTATATACATACCTATTTCTATTATTTAACATAAAATAATTAACCAAAACAATCTCTGCAAACTTCCAAAGAGTTTCTCATGAGTATCTATTTACGTAAATGTCAGTTTGGGTCCAGTTAGCAGAATGCAAAGGTAGAGTGAATGGGAATGTGTGAAGCCCCTCTAATTCAAGGCAATGTAGAAGGAAATTCGAGTATTAATACAATAATATTGTTAACGCAAATTTGGAAAAGACAGAAGTTAAATAAAAATGAATCTATATCGGAGAAAAAGAGGAGAAGATTTGAAAATATAGCTAATGAAGAAAAACACCAAACAAGACCAAGTTCCACAAAAAGGAAATGTAAGATTTTAGTAACAAAAAAGATAAAACAAAACCCCAGATTTTGGTTTTTAAACAATGGGAGCAAAAATTGCTCGTAGCAAAACTTTGTCGCCACGAAAGCGTAGCACTTCAAACTCAAACGATAATATCGATTATGGTCGAATAAAATATTATCTTTGGAACAAAAACAAATTTTAATAAAGATATTATATATTTTTGAGGAGAAGAAAGTTAAAAGTAGATGAAGAAAGTGAAAAAGCGATTATTTCATTTTTAAGATTTATTTTTCCTTTTTGTTAATTTGTATTTTATGGGGACCAACTACTCTGGAAAGAATGAAATACTGAAGTTATTAATAAGCAAAACAAAGAGCCTAAGAAAATTGTTTTCATTCGATGTAGCGTACCTGTTCGCTAGCATTCCAATTGATGTTGCAAAGATATAATTTGAAAATTATCATAAAGTGCTTTAATACTGCAAACATGTGCATGGATCAAAACTATTTCCAGTTCAAAAATAAGTTTAACCAAATGAAAAAGGAATAAATATGGGAAATTCTTTCAGCCCCTTAGTCGTCAGTCAATACTTCCGGAATCTCTTTTGGCCTGGCAGTATTCTTCACATTCGTTGCCTGTTTTGTTAAGACCCAACCATGTTATGCGAAGCATGCCTACACGACTAAAATGAGTAGAAAGTTCTGTGTTCATTTTTTATATTATTAAAAGGTATGCTTCCGCTTAAGCATTTATAATAATAAAAAAAAACTTCATTTAATTTTATGATATTTTCCTAAATTGTTCAACCAGTCTTTTTGTTTAAGCATAATAGGTCTCAGTACCCTTTTCTTTTCCAAAATACAAGACTTGTTTAATAAGTAATCACATATGCAACTTACATGTAATTTTTGGCTATATTACTTCTTGGACAAGTCTTGTTTGTAGTGCAAGAGACCTCTTTCTGGAGAGGCTTTATTATTTAAGAAGAATTTGTTTTGTTGAATTTAGGTGTTAAACCCTAAGATTATCTCTTATTGATAAGCTTGTAAGATTGTTTAAAAATCTTATTACATATTTGTTTTTTGTCTTATTTCTCGTTTAGCTGAACTCCCCGCGCTCCCATCGTTGTGTACTTCTTCCGCTTTTCCGTTTCTTCTACATAAATTGTTTACTGTACTGTTTCTTTTTTAATTTTAGTTTAGTTGTTTAGTTTTAGATTTTAGTTTTCTTGTTGATGTTGATTTCTATTATTTAACCTTATTCTGCAGACATTATATTATGAACTTGTTCTAATTTAAAGGCAAGCCTTTGCTTTTGTGAGAATTCATCTTCTTCCAATGTTACAGTTAATTGTTCATTATATTTCACAGCATATTCATATAATTCGTGGAGGGCACAGTTTGTATTAAATTCTGTTGTATGTAACTGTAATGAAAATATATCCAACTTAGTGTATTTTATAATAATTTACAAAATATTTATTTAAAAAGAAAATATAAAATTTAAAAAAAATATTGTTTCAACTCACTCTCGATTCCTCGGCTAGCATTGCATTCATATCTTGGTCCGATATGGCTGGCATTTCTCTAATATCACGATAATATCGATCCACCCATTTGCGATATTCAGGTATATCTTTTGCATATAATAGCTTTGAGCTTGGAGAATCCTTACCTTAAAAAAAAAGCAGACGGCTATCAACTCGTACGAGAGGGAGAATTCTCAGAATCAAAAGTAGGATATTGTCATGATCATATGTAAAAGTCAGCGAGAGAGATAAGTGCTCAAGAGTGCAGAGAAAAACGTATAACCGTTTGTATTATTTTATTTCAATTAAATCTTACCTAATCTATGATCTGATGTGGAACATGAATCCATAAATGTTTGAGCAACTACTGATAAGCAGGAATCAACTATGTTTGACTTATGAATATCGAAAACAAAGTTTGGATTTTTAATTAAATTAACCCAAAACCTTGAAGAAAAAATAAAAATATATATTAAATTCACTCAAAGATATTACAATCTTTTTTAATTATTATTTACCTTAATGGCAAACTATTGCTTTTCCATGTATGCACAACTTCTGGATCAGTTATGCCATGCAACAATGCTTGATCGTCTAAGAAATCAAACATATATTTTATAGCCAAAGGTAATGCTGAACCTCTGTGCGCTGTACTAAATATTGTCTCAAATAAATCGTCGACAAATTTTTGTAATGTACCCTTAGTAGCAAGTAATCGTGTCAAATAGATTTCCGACACAAGTTTATTTACACGTTCACCTTCTTTTTGTAAATCACTATCATGATGTTTTACCAAATGCCAGTATTTCAAACCGTTCTCATGGATATCATTATTTAATGGACTACCAGCTCGACTAAATGTTGGCGATGATGATGTGTACTTCGATAAATTTAATGTTTCATACCTGTATTAACGAAATAAAATGGAATATATTAGACAATGTCTAGAGAAGGAGATAATTTGGATTTACTTATGAGATTTTTCATTCTTATCTGAGAGTATTGAGAAATTATAAATGGAGCTCTGTTTAGGCACTAAACTTAAACCGGCACCATCGGGAACATTGTAGTGTTGTAGTGTATTGAGTTTCTTCCATTCGTTTTCCATTTTAGATGTTGTATCTTCATCATAGAGAATGACACGTCCTGATGCTCCTGTTCGCCATTCTAAAAAAAGACACAATAAATCTATTTTCGTAACGGCTTTTTTTGTTCAAAACATTTACCCAAATCTAAGTCATCTTTTCTTGGTCGCTGACTGGATGGAATATTCCTATAGATAGTATCCAAACATTTCTCCTTAACCTGACCAATGGTATCACAGTCGAGAACCTTAACTTGAACATTTTCAGTATTTGTTGGCATCATTTCCATGTTTGTACAAAACATGGGTTGCTGTGTGATGCTGGCAAAAACTGTCATAGGTCGGAATTCTATTAATTGTCGAATGAGTTTTTCTTCGCTCAACGAATAGCGAGCTTCATGTGTACACGCATCGACAGGACCCTTATCTACTTGACCCTTTACAGCCCTAAATAGCATATACAATGGTTCACCGGCGCATTCTTTCAGGAATTTATATAGCAAAAATGTAAACCAAGCTGATAGCATCTTTTCGGCGACACTTTCTGTTCGACGTAGCAATAATTTGGGATGACTCTTGCCTTCGATACATTTTTCAATCAATTCGGCGAGAAGAGTCTTCAATATATCTGTGCAATATTCTAGTTTCGATTGCAGTGTGACCATGATGAGGGAGGCGACATTCACTCTTTCACGCATCGAGAAGTAACGATTCGATTCTAGAGTGCGTATGAATAACAACAGGAAAGTTTTGTTCATAATCAACTGCCCAAACAAGCGAAGACCCTTTTCTTTGCGCAGTAACTCTGGGCGTTCCCATTGTAATACGTTGTGATCTTTGTCATTGGGGAAGAGAATTTTCATTGCATAAGTACGATAATCGAGGAACGGAATACCGCCTGATGTCAGATCACCAGTCAGATCTGTCATTTCAGTTTGCAATTCAGCAAAGGCTTCTTTACATTCGGCAGCAACACGTAGCTCCAAAATGTCCATTTGTTCTTGCATATTTCTCAGCACCCGATTCGATTCAGATGTTTTCTTTTTATAAGCCACAAGTAGACAGACGAAGAATAGAAACAATGCTGTCACTCCGACAATCACTCCGAACATCACATTCTTTCCAAGGCCATGCATAATATTGGGCGAGGCATAGCTCAAAACCCCGATACGATATTCTAATGATTGTCCAATTTTTACAACAACTTCAGGCCCCTCATTTGAATCTGTCGACTCCGATGGTGGTCGGCAGGTCAATTGCTGCCGTGACAGCGAAGTTATATTACAAATTCCATTGCCAATCATTACAAGAACATCGCTCTCTTTGCAAGCACGATCCAGATTCTTTCCATTTATTGTCAAATATTCACTCTTGTAATATTTAACTTGATCTTCGAATCGGTCATAAACCGGATTGGGGTAGAGTTCGAATCTATTATTATGCTTTGCTGAGAGATTTTGTACTCCGATAACATTGTCCATCAGAAATCCATATTCCAGCTGTTCGGGTTTATCAGCATCTAGCATGGCAGATTCGGTATCGATTACTGGTGAATTGCACAACATATCTGATGACGACAAAACCTCACACTCGCTGAAAAACATTTTTTGATTGTAATACACATACATATTTGGTCTCTGAATGTAATCAAATTGGCTGCCTCGAACGGCTATCTTTATACCACCCGCTGGAATACCTTTGGGCGATTTCGTCCCCGACTGACCCGAGCTCACGTAATCAATTGTCGGATCTTCAACATATTTGAAATTGTAATCGTTGAACTCACGAATCCCATTATCGAAATGCATTTTCAAACGACCTTCAATTATTCCGGGCGATGAGCTTGTTCGACACAAAGCTTGAGTAGCATTGGTGCTTAATATCTCACATGGCAGATGATCATTGATGAAGGATTGTATCCGACTTCCGGCATTCAAATACTTGCCAAAGATCATAATTTGTGTGCCACCAGATACGGGACCGAATTTCGGACTAAAATCATCGATTTTCGGATCAACAAATTCAAAATCTGTTTTCGATTCGCCGCGATAGTCACCAATTTGTACAACTATGCGTCCATTTCGATAGAGTTGCACTCCAGGACTATCAACGGTGCAGACAATTTGTTTCGTATCGACATAAAATTGTTGAAATGGCATGCAGTTAATTCCGGCAATACGAACACCTGGAAGAATTTTATTTTATTTTATTTTATTTTTAAATAACAAATATTGGAAGAAAAGAAATTCGCATTCTCATTCTCTTTTATTATCAGATAAAATGAATTCCACGACTGAGTCGCACGAACTTGATTTTATGTCTAAGAGACTAAAATATTTAAAAATGTCTAAAAACATGGACGATAATTAAGAAAAACGTTCAAAAACATGGAATAAATTTTTAAATGTTTAAAAAAATGTGCCTTTAGTAGTTTGATCAAAAAATTAATGCCATCTTATTTCGTAAGTTAATATGAACTTATGCAAAAACAAATATTAGAAATCATTGCAAGTTTTTTTTTTTTTTTTAATATGTTTTTATACCTAAAAATTTTTTCGTATGAACATTTTAAATTTGTACTATTGTTCGAACGATAATTTAATTTCAAAACATTGATTAATAAACCTTTTAGAAGCTTCCATATAAAACAAATAATTGAAATACATTTATTTTGTCTATCTATTTGAAAAGATAGTACAATTAAACGATACAGACAAATTTTATCAACATTCTTGGACCCAGTTTTGACAAAAATAAGATTTTCGAAATTGGTTAACATAAAGTTTATTCTGAATTAAATGACAATTTGTTTTTATTATTGGTCTTCGAAGGCTTATCTTAAAACTGGAAATTGCTATGCTTCAAATATTTACAGGATCAAAAAACATAATTTCAAACACTGCTATAATTTTAACTGCTAAAAACATAATTTAAGAGCATTTAATTGAAATTTGGGAAAAAACCGTTATCACTTGGAATTTTTTTTTCGGGAAACGTAACACGGAATGTTTTAAACGAAAAATGTAGTTGAAGGATATTGTTAATTGATGATATCTTATCTTGTGCTGAAATTTTGACCGCACATATACTCGTATAGACATATTTGTTAAAAAAAAATCGTTGCTATGTTTATTTTCAGAACATTTGATTAGGCTTGTCGGCAGAGCCAATAATTATAATTCATATAACAAAAATATGGCGGTTAAGTTGTATATTAGTAAAATAAGACGCGGCCCTGTTTTGCAAAAGACTTTGGGCGATAATCATCGTGTTTGTAAATTTGAAAGACGCATAAACATAACAGTCAATATTGATGACCTGTCATAAAACTTCTGAGTAATCACCATCATTCACAAGTTATGATAGGGATCTCTTCGAAAACTGTGTATAAAACAAACAATATTTGAGCTATGTGCTTCATAATCTTAAGAGCGCCTCAAGCCTCAATTATTACTACTAACTAAAGCCCAAAGGAAAGGTAAATTTATAAGAAATAACAAACATAAAAGAATACAGACATAGCCAAAAAGGTGGCGAAGATAAATTTTTTCTATTAAATATGATTTCAAAACTTATTTTCCTAGTTCGATTTCTATTTCCCCTTCCCATGTTTTTTTTACTTTTTTGCCTGTGAATACACACCTGAATAGATGTCAGTGAAGTTCTTTCCCAAATTGATGCCTCGAATTGTTATATTAGTTCCGCCTTCCCAGGGACCAGTTTTCGGTGAGAACGATTGAATTTCAGGATTAGGACATGTTTCCATGCGATTTAACCAATCAGTTTTGCCTTCATTATTCTTATTGCATTGCTCTTCAACTTCACAAGAATTGGTAGACGAACACCAACCGCAGTTGTACTTTTCAGCCAAAGCCAAACATATGCCACAACTATCGGCCATATCACGACAACGATATATAACAACTGTATGAAACAAAAATGTTCATTAAAAAATAAAAAAGAAATGAAAAGCAACAAAATACCATGAATGTCATGAGGATTATCAAGTGGTTTCGATCCACCCCAAATGACAGCAAATGTAGCTGTTAAATTGGGGGATCTTGACGAATATTGAAATTCCATATTATCACAATAGATTGTATCTCCTAAGAGTTGGGCATTTAAGGATGTCACTCGACCTTCGATATTGAATTGACAAACAAAACGTGTCTGCACAATAAATTGGCCAATAATATGTACTTTAACTTTGATAGATTTGCTAGTGCCAGCAGCAACAAGTACTTCACTGCCATCGCCTGTCGCATTGATTGTTGGACAAAACCCTGGACCAGATCTATAACTTGGTCCAATACGCTGAAAAAGAAGAAGAAATTAAAAAAAAAGATTGATTTGATTCGTGTCCAAGTGGAATAAAGGGGTAAGAGTATAATCAAACTTACACTAACTCCAGTTACAAGAATATCATTGCGGCAATTCTCGGCTGTATCGTGGGTACAACGATGGGCTTCGACACACCAGTCACAAGGAAATTCTGATGATACACATCTGGTGCATGAAGAATGTGTGCTACAATCGAAGAATGTAAAATCTGTGGATACCAAATCGGGACCGTTTTTTGTTCGAACCGATAATTTCGCCGTAAAATGATCTAAGAAATTTGGAAATAGTACAAAATAACAATTTAATTCTTTTTCTTTTTTTTCTGGAATGCTGAATTTTTACAAATGACAAATTTCCATAAGATTTTTTTATAATAATGATTGAAATTGAGTGACAGAAAAAATGGCATTTATAAATCCAAGCATATCTCTCGAAATTGTTCTTAGACTTACGTCGTCCTTGCTCAATTTGTGGCAACATATCAGTTCGTGGTGTTGTACAATTGACACCATTTCGTTTTTTGGTAGCATTCGTAAATAGAGCCTTCTCTTCGGTTGTAAAGGCACACACAAGATTCTCCTTTAGCTGAGGTAGATGATCGATTATCAGTTCCAACTGAAACGCACCCAAAAATGTGTCATTCGGAACAACGCTGCTGCCGGATAAAATACTATCCTTCCTCCCATTACTTACCGTTCTAGCTGTGGTTCGTTGTAACTGATGTGGCACAACACTTGTTATTGTCGTACATTTCCCAGTCTTATAGCTAACCCAGTACAATGGATCATTAGCGTCATCTTCGCACGTCGAACGCGGACTGCACTTATTTTCCAACGAACACCAACCACAATACGGATCACGAGCGCCTAAACATTGTCCGCAGGTCAAATAATCGGAACAATCGTAGACTTTCACTTTGGATACGCCATGTCTTGACATAACGTATATGTGAAGTTTTTGATTGTCGAAGTGCATATCACTATTTATTGGTAAACCAATATTGATAGGAATGTTGGCGTATTCGATGGCCGAACTGGCTGATTCGACAACGATCTTCTTGAGATAACCATCTGCCGTACCGATAAACACAACCGTATAGCCACTGGTACGAGTTGCAGCAACAGCTGTAAGACGCTTATTGAATATTGCAACTGGTACAGCAGCTATGGGATGTTCACCACCCAGTGGCGAATTTACATCAAGACCACAGAAGTCCTCCCCAATGGTTTGTAGTTTCTAGAAAGAAATTAGTTGATACGCAAAAGATTCTTCAGTTCTTTAAATTAAACAACCTACAGTTGAAACACAATCCATATTCGGTGATATAAAATCGAGGCCGCGGGCTCCATTTCCATTGAAGCAAGATTTGATGTTTTGCATGAATTTTCTGCGAATCGATTTCAGCGAATATATACATAATGCTGAGTTATCAGTTGAGACGTTGCCTTTACCCTCCGAGAAGACAGCATACAACACATCATCTTGTTCAGTTATGGCTAAATTTGATGCCAAATCTGAGCCGGGCTTACCCAAGAAACCAGCCTGAACGAGATTGTATTTGGTGCCGCCTTGGGCATCAATACAATCCACAGGAATTTCTGTGTACGAATAGTAGTTGGAGTCCTCTTGACAGATGCGCACCAATTTGGTAATATACTCCTTGGGCGTGGAGTGGTGGTTGTGTTTGAGTTGTGTCGTGAGGAAATACGAGAATTTCTCCGAACTAAAACCGTAAACATAATTCACCAGGTATGACTCGCGGGCATATGAATTAATGAAAATACGTGTTCCTGTCGTAACAGCGGACGACGCAATTTGAAATAATTTTTGATTTTCGAGACTGCGTGACGCCACAGCTGGAATTTCACTGCGATATGGTGAGTTGTTGGTGTATGTCACACCAACGTACATAACGTTTGTAACAGGTGGCTGCGGAGGCCCTGGGGCTATGAATGCCACCGTCGAGGAATTGGCATCGTTGGCAACCACTGCGTCTGACACCTTGTGTTCTATAATGCTGACATTTTGTAAATTACGTACCGTACAAATGCCCTGAAACAATGAACCACAAGATATAAGACGCGATGTTGCTCTATCGATGAGCAGCACTTTGTTCACGTTGTCTGTTGGCTGGCGTACCGCATGCGCCGGACAATCGAGCACCGTACACTCCACGGAGTCATTTTGTGGTCCGGTTGTTACGGACTCGTGTAGTTCCAGCTCCGGCGATAGTTGGAATAGACGATTAATGCCTCCAACATAAACACGTCCAGTTATTGTATCCACAACTAGATGATTCAGTGTTGTGTCGAATTGTACTTGTCGGGTTATTATACTGCTGTAGTTGTTGATTTTCGAGGATGCCGATTGGTTGGCTATGTTTCCACCGCTACTACTACTACTGCTACTACTACTGCTGCTACTACTACTAATGCTACTACTACTAATGCTGCTCGGGCCACCACTACTGTTTACGCCGCTGCTGCTGCTACTGCTGCCACCGGTGTTTATATTGCTAGCACTGCCGTTACATGTTACATGATGATATAGTGTTGCCAGCAACAAGGCGCTGATTAAAAGCCTCATGTTTCACAACATAAGTACTGAAAAGACAAAAAATAAAAAAAGAAGTATAAAAAAGTGTCAAATTTTCAAAACGTATTGCAATCGCTAGATTAAATAAGTGTTTGCGTTTATTTAATCGGTTGCATTTTTTAAAGCTTGCAATTTCATATAAAAATATGTACCTACGCAAATTGATCCTTAGTTTGTTTAACACTACAGAGACATTTTTGTAGTGAATCTACAATCAAGATGGTTATCACGTTAGTTAATATTACGGGCTTTTCGATAATAAATATAAATTTCTATAATAATGGATAGAATCCAGAACAGTGTCATAAAACTTATAGGAGACAAATCAATTACGGGAACTTTTGTCTCTCTTGTAACGTTTCCTGTCTTTTATTATTTTATCGCTTTTTCTATAAACAATGAATGGCCAAATGTAATAGCTATTTGCATTACTTCTTTCAAACAATTCCGCCGCGGTGTAATATTCGTCTAGAAATGGATGCACATCAGTTTACCCTTGATACTAAATTCTGAAGTGCTGTCAAACATAGAGGTCTTTTCTTTAGCCGTACTTCTAGAATGTGGAATATTTTGCTCTTCTTGATTTTTTTCCTCATTGTTATGTACAAGCTTTCAAAACCAATGTGCATCGGCATCTCCTATTTTTCTTAACAGTCGCACTGTGTTACACCTTAACATTATAAGGGTAGTCATAACCCCTTGAATGTGTGAAATTATAAAAAAAAAAACTGATAAATCGTATTGGAATTGAGATGGCATTCTGTAAGAAAGCTGAATTACTGAAATCTTGTTCAAGTCAGCAATAGTCAAGACGAAGATGACAAAATCTTGGATCTTTTCGAAAGAAGAACAAATCATATATGTTCTTCTTTGATCGCTGCCACCTAAAAACAAAATATTTTTATGGGATATAGTCTCTAGCGAATAAGTGACTGCTCCTACAAGAAAACGATATGTTCGGATTCAAGAGAAAATTATAGTTCCTCCAACATAATTACATAAACATTATTGTAGTAACTATACAGCCTGTTACGAGATTTATCTCATAAGGCATTCTTAATAAATAAATAAATAAATAAATAAATAAATAAATAAAATAAACATGCACACAGGAATGGTTGAGAGTTCTAAGGCTAGGACCGCACTTGCGATTTCAATCGCACGATTTTTTAGTCGCAAAAATAGAACACATGAATTGATGAGAATGAACGCACTTGCTACCAACAAATTATGACGCTTTAAAAGTCGTAATTTGTTTCATTTTTCTTGCGATGCGATTGTCGTAAACTTAAATGAAACACATGTACTCAAATGGATATGCCCACACTTGCGATTTAAATTACTACGACTTAAAAATCGTAGTCGCAAAGAGAAATTGGCATGCACGCACTTGCGATTATTAATCCACGATTTTTTTGTCGCAAAAAGTAAGACACATGGATTTAAATGTGAATGCACGCACATGCGACTAAAAAATCGCAGCGATTATAAAAATGAACAAGTTCTAGTTTTTCAAGCGATTTTTCTGTCGCCTCGACGAAAAATCGCAAGTGCGGTCCTAGCCTAAGTCACTAGGCGCTGATTGTCCACGAATTTTCGCGCACAAAATATTAAATTTTGTTATACACCTCTGAAACGTGAAGTTAACATCACTACCATAAGAAAAATGATACATTTTCGGACACAGCGAGCTAATGGCTAATTTAGTGCATGATTATTTTTGTGATCGTTTTCAAAAATAAAAATCTATTTCTCAGATTACGACCAGATCATCAGATAAGTAGTAGTGAAGAAGATGAAGTAGCAGTTTCAAATATGTATGCCATGGATGGTGTCAAACCATTTTTTCCTTGGTGAAAAGAAAAGATTATTGCTATTTTAAGCAAAAGAAGATGAGACTTATTAGATTTTCATCATAAAGTTAATTCCTGATAGGGTAGGAAGATTGGAGCAATGTCGGTTGAAAAGTTATCTGTATAAGAAAGCACATTCCACTTGACTATGACAAAAAATGCTTTTACAACTATAGGCAAGTACATATTATAATTTTTCGTAATATTATAAACTCCTGGCATACTCGAATTTCATGTTATAAATGCAGTCTAAGAGGATAGTTTTTTTTTTTTTTTTGTATGTCTTCATAATCATCTCCATCTACATCGAAGACCACTAGGTTGCAGCATTACTGCATCCTATTTCGGATCAATATACCTACACCCCTAACAAAAATTCAACTCAAATAAAACCATCCCCACAAACCAATCCACCCTAACCAGTCCACCTATACTGATGGTATCCTCATAGACGTCTGAAACAATAACAACACACGTTAGTACAAGGAAGTGTAGAAATACTTTTGACATGTTGTTTTACACGCACACTTTATCAGAAAAATCCACAGGAAGGATCTTAGTTCAGGACCAGAACGAAGCCTGATGAGAACGTAGAGAAGATAATTTCGATAAACACAAAAGAATTTTTACTGTGTTTGCGCGAGTAATTCGTGTAGTTAGGCGTTTTCTTTTTTTTTTTCGTTCTAAGCTTTTTAAGGACTCACCCAGTCTTTGTCTGTGTGTTTCTCTGTTACACACCCAAATAAATGAAAAAAATTTAATTCAACTGGTGTTTCTGATGTTGATGCCTGTTCAGGATATGTTCATATGTTAACCCCACTACTTTTGGTTTACATAAGAATTCCATAAATATCCTTTATTTGTGTTTAAATCAGGTGGTTGACTCATGTGTCATTGTGCCTTTTGTTGTTAATCTCGATATTTTTGAGACAGACATAGACATACTAATTTTTACTTGTGAAATAAGGGTATTTTAGTTCCCTTTATTTCAACAGACAGCATTTTATGCCATTGTTTTTTTGTTTTCATTTATACTGTTTTATTGGAATCCAAGCAAGGAATTTAATAATAATAACGATTTACATTTGCAGGAATTTGATTAGTTTCAAATTATTATTAATTTTCACCACCCAGTCCGTGTCTCTGAACTCTGATAGTAGGTGCAAACATTCCGTTTCTACAAATAAGAAACCGAGAGGGCGGGTAAGGTCCATTTGGTTATTTGAAATTGAACTAGAATTAAATGGGTAGGAGTGTATTTAAAATAACTTAAAAATCTCAAGAAGTAATACTTATCTGATATTGTTTTCGAGCGATAGAAAGAACATCGCCAGCGAATTAAGTGATTCTAGTGATTATAATTTGTGGAGAGTTTTTATTATTATGAGACATACACAACAAAACGTTATGATAATTCTGTATAGCTTAGAAACGGTTTTAAACGAAAATTATTTAACTATATTTTGATTTGAATTCAACAGACCCGCCAATGTAACAGAAACCTGGTTTTTTTGCCAGCTTCTCATTTCATATAAACAAATAATAAATAAGCGCAAATAGATGAAAACATAAGAAATAGCGTTCCGATTTTATGCGTGATTTTAATTACACATTTAAGAGGTATTAAAAAAATACAGTTTAATTTATTTATTTTTTTTATTTATTTATTTATTTATTTATTTATTTATTTATTCATCAATGGATATTTATCTTTGATTACATTTAACAATTATTTATTGATTATTATTAAAAATTCTAGAAACAATATTCTTAAAAATACTTCTATCTAAGACCCTCTTTAATGGCATTCAATGATATTCTTTTATCAACAGCATATTATTTCAGTTCATCGGTTGAAGATGAAAAATAAAATTTCAGCGAATCAACAATAATATTAAACAATTTAACTCAGCTTGTGAACGTTCCAACTCGATCTTTTCCTCACATCTGATCCTGATAAATACACTATCAGTCTATTAGCATCCTTGAGCATATCGGGTCACCAACACAGTTAAAGAAAAAAATAATTCCGAAGAGAACTTTTTTGCAATATGAGAAAGCCAATTGGGACGGTCTAAACAACATTTTTCGAAACTTAATCTGGGGTCACTAGTTTCCTCGATATTGACATAGAATTCAGTGTTGATATGATAAGTTTAAAAACTTTTGGTTATTTGTAAGATATATAAGAAATTCTGGCTGAAAATATTCCGTAATTCTAGCGAAGGTTTATTTAGGCAAAACTACATTAAGGCCAATAAGAAATATAAGGAACTATGTAGAATCAAAAAACGGAGTACATTGCGGTAATATTTTAAAGAATTACTTAGCCCAATTGCAAACATTATAAAGTGGCATTACGCAGTTCCTGCATTCACTAATGAAATTTTAGACTCTGCAATCACTTGTCAAGGAGTGGACCTAGTCCTAGGTGGTATGAAAGATGGAAAAGCTTCTGGAGCAAATGGAATACCAGTAGAATTTTGTAAATATGGGACTAATATATTTAATATGAACTGGTTAAGGTTATGGATGGTGATGGTACTCTTAAGGAATTCCAGGAATCAGTGATATTCCCCATACATAAAAAAGGTTGTTTATCGGATCCTTCAATTTATCGAGGAATTTAATTTCTGAATGCTACGTATAAAGTATTCATATCAGTAAGTGTTACAAAATCGCTTTACAACATGGATTAAATCTAAAAACCTGTTAAAAGAGTTTCAATCTGGATTCAGATCCAGATCCGCATAGCGGAGATTTTTATATTACAAGGCAAGAAACTCTACGCGTTTTTTATTGATTTCAAGGCTGCATTTGATACAATTGACTGATCTGCCTTGTTCTACAAATTATATGGATTGGGTTTATCGCATAAGTTTGGACGTGTTCTGGAAGAGCTGTACAAAGGAACTCAAGCTGCAGTTTGGAACGGAGAAGAACTTTCGGGTTGGTTTGAAACAACATCTGGAGTTAGACAGGGCTATACCCTACATTGTTCGCACTT
This sequence comes from Philhelius festivus, assembly GCA_963931855.1. Lineage (NCBI taxonomy): Eukaryota > Metazoa > Arthropoda > Insecta > Diptera > Syrphidae > Philhelius > Philhelius festivus. The sequence goes on from OZ007558.1 coordinate 13,721,202, forward strand.
TTTATAGGCGATTTGATCGATTATCTGCCTGGTGGAGTGGACTTTGCTGGAGTGCGTATTAAGGCATTGCTCTTTGTTGATGATATAGTCATGTTTGCGTGCTCCACTTTATGAGAATCTCTTGAGACACTATGTGAAGAGAATATTTCACCTACCAAAGAACACGCCAAACTACGTTATAATGCTGGAAACCGGGATATCGCCTCTCTGTATAAAAACAGTAAAGCTTCAAGCAGACTATTTGCTTAGTCTTTGCGATTACTGAAACCCGGCTTACCAGAAAAATAGCCCTCAAAGGTATCCAAGATAAAAACAGCTGGTATAGAGAGTGGTTGGAATTAGCCCGAGGATGTGATATGAGTTTGAGCATTAACGTTGAAGATATATTGAGTAGTAAAAGTCAAAATAATTAAAAAAGTAGATGAGCAATGTAGAGCGGAATATATAGCTAAAGCATTGAGTTCGCTGCACAGATCAATCTACAGTAGGCTGAATCACAATTTATTGGACAAAAATTATTTTCGAGACACAAATAGTGTACACATCATTGCCACAATGGTCAGGCTTCGAGGTGAATTGCTAAACTTGAAGTTTATACCCCACAGACCTGATCTACCATTGGAATGCATGTACGCACGCCATTCATTTTTTCGGAAGGTGTCCAACTCTCAGGGAACTAGGAGATGTGTTTTTGGATGTGATTTCTTATCGGAGGAGGAAATGCTCATGAAGCTTAATGAGATGGATGTTCCAAAAATGTATTAGTACTGCAAAATTTCATTGAAGTAGGAGCGAATAATTAATGAAGATTTTTGAAAATAAATTCATGTTAATACCTGTGATGTTTGTACTACATAATTCACAAATTAAAAATATTTAAAATATTGTTTAAGATAACCTGGTAAAAGTTATGTACATTTTAAGGGTTAGGATAACTTTTTGTAAGTATTTAAAAGAAAATATTATGTTGTCAATCTGGCAGACGGCATTTTGCCATGCTATAGAGATTTTGGATAAATGATATGAAATGTATATCTAAATGATCAATTTAATAAAATCAATTAATTTATCTAATCTATCTATCTATCGATAAGAAATTCTTAAAACTATCGGCCAATAGGTCAATTCGATTTGCCACACAGTGTAATTACTCCTCTTCTACTTGAGAGCTTTCATTAAAATACATCATTGGAACAAATCAGTGGAATGCTGACTTTATTCTTTTGACAAGCCAGTTATAGCAATCATTGAAAAATTGGTTTCAGTAAAAGATGCTGTTAGTGGCTGATTACAACCAATTCTATATGCATTTGAGGTTAGAGTTTATCATTGAAAGGAAAACTGACATTTGAGAATAGAAAGAGAACCGAACACATTGACTGGAACAATTGTGTTCCATATTAAAGAAACGAAAATCAGCTGTTTATTGAAATTGATTTTTATCAGTGAAATTAATTAAAGTGGATTTAAAAGAAAGTTTGTATTTTATAGAGTAAAAAAATTCTTCTACTCATTATCTTCATTTTGGTACCAATTAAGGCCATTGCAGTTTGTTTATTCGTCTTAAAAATGGGAATGAAGCATTTCAATAATAGCTATAACTGGCCCCTAAATAGGTCGACCGAGGGGGAAAATCAAGTCCTTAAAAAACTGAAACTACACAATTTTCCTGGTCCAAATTGTATATCCCCATTAAGTAACTTTTTCCATCTGTCCTACCGTTTGGGATACTTTCACATTTGATGGAAAACGGCCGATTCCTAAAAGCCGAATACATCCCCCCTCCAATTACCGACCAATTGGCCTTAAGTTCCTTTTTTGTCATGGAAAAACTAAACAACAGTCAGCTTAAGAACTATCTCATTCAAAAATTCTGGAATAGAATCCGGAAAAAACAATTCCACCGCCGAGTCTAGCTATGAATGCTCATAAGCTTACCCTTGAGCCTAACTTAGGACGTACTGTCAAATATAGAGGTTATTTGCTTACCCGCCTACTGAGTGTGGAATAATTTTACCTTCTCAAGTTTTCCCCCTCATTGCGATGTACAAGCTTTCAAGACCAATGTGCATCGGCATCTCTTATTGCATCTTCTTCACTTTACCTAAAACTCAAACTGTATTACACAATATTATAATGGTTATAAGCCCCTGCAGTATGCGCAAATTAAAAAAAAAATCTTAGCATTTGTTGACTAACTTATTTTCTTTAATTTCTCTTATTTTAGTAATTAAAACCTAAATTTTAGTATATTTACATTAATTTCAATCATGTTGTCTAGTTTTTGTGAATTCTGGCATCATCATCATCATCATCGGCTCGACAACCGGGTTCCGGTCCTGGCCTCTTTCAACAAGTCTCTCCACCTATCCCGGTCTCTAGCCGACGCCATCCAGTTGCGCACCCCAAGGCTTCGGGCGTCCTGGTCTACGCCATCTCTCCAGCGCAAGCATGGTCTACCACGCTGTCGTCTACCATAGAATGTACCACAAAGAACTTTCCGAGCAGGTTCCTCTTCGCTCATGCGAGCTAGGTGCCCTGCCCACCGGAGTCTACCGAGCTAAAGTTTTGTCACGATATCTGCTTCTAGGTAGATTGCGTACAATTCATGATTGTACCGTCTCCGGAATCGTCCTTCCTCACATATGGGGCCAACAATTCTCCTTAAGACTTTTCTCTCGAACGCAGCTAAGAGGTCGGAGTGCCTTTTGCTAAGCACCCAAGTCTCGGATCCATATGTGAGTACTGGCAGGACCATGGTCCTGTACAGCAGCAGTTTTGAAGTTATGGTGAGATTTCTGGATTTGAAGAGCTTTGACAGACTATAGTAGGCTCTGTTGGATTTGAGAAGCCGCCCGCGTATTTCTTCTTCTATATTGTTATCGGCTGCTACTATTGACCCAAGGTATTTAAAGGATTGCACCACTTCAAATTCGTGCTCCGCAACCTTGATTGTTTGACCAACTGTTCCTCTCGCATTCGACGCCACCATGTACTTTGTTTTACCTTCACTAATGTGCAGCCCCAGATTTTGTGCCGCCTGCTCGATCTGGATGAAGGAATCGTGTACAGCTTGTTCGGTTCTTCCGATGATGTCAATGTCGTCTGCGTAAGCTAGTAACTGGCTGGACCTGTTGACGATGGTCCCTCTTGTTGCCGTGCCAGAGTCACGGATTGCTTTCTCCAACGCCAGGTTGAAGAGGAGGCAGGCCAAACCGTCCCCTTGTCGGAGTCCATTAAAGATGTTGATTGGTTTGGATAGCAATCCGGCTATTTTTACTTGGCTTGTTACGTTGGTCATGGTCAACCTACATAGTCGTGTCAATTTATTTGGGATGCCGAATTCTCTCATGGCTTTGTAAAGTTCTACCCTGGCTATGCTATCATAGGCGGCCTTAAAGTCTATAAACAGATGGTATGTTGGGATGTTAAATTCTAGACATTTTTCCATCGCCTGCCTAAGGGTAAAGATCTGATCAGTTGCTGATTTGCCTGGAATGAAACCACACTGATATTGTCCGATGACGGTTTTAGCGTATGGGGTTATCCGGTCTTGTAGGATAGAGGAGAGTATCCTATAGGCGGTACTCAACAACGTGATACCTCTATAATTGCTGCACGTTGTGACATCTCCCTTCTTATGTATGAGGCATATTATGCCTTTTCGCCAGTCTTCTGGCATTTCTTCCTGCTCCCATACGTGCACTATAATATCATGAATTGCTTGACGTAAGGCTGGCCCGCCGTGATGAAATAATTCGGCTGGTATGCCATCGGCTACCGGGGATTTGTTCTGTTTAAGCTGGCCTATAGCCTTCTCAACCTCTTCTATGCTTGGTGGCGGCAACATAGGGTATTCTTCTTGAAGTAGTGGAGCCTCCACTTCTGCAGTGAGCTGACCATTTAGCAATTCATTGAAGTACACTTCCCATCGCTCCAGTATGCTTTCAGGATCGGTGATCAGATTTCCCTCTCCGTCCTTGCAGTATGTGCAGCGTGGTGTGTACTGCGTCATGTTTCGGACGGATTGGTAGAACTTCCGCGCCTGGTGCGGACCTCGCTCTCGGCTGTTTTCTATTTCACAGATTAGGTTCTTCTCCCAGGCTGATTTCTTTTGTCTGTGAAGCCGTTTTTCTGGCATATAAATGCTTAAAATCGCATTTTCCGCCATGTTGCTTGTTTTTTCATTATTTTATCGTTATTTTTATGAACAGTGTTCTAAGGAAATAGCCAGCTGCATTCATCCCCTTAAACAATTCAAAAGTAATACTCGCCATTCAGTGAATGTGTATCAGTTTACCCTTGAGACTGTTCAATTCATAGATCATTTCTTAAGTCGCACTAAAAGAATATGATATGCTAAACACTGACCAATATTTTCTTCCCATTGCCATGTTCAGACATTCGACATGCATTCCTTCAGCTTTAAGACACATAATAGAAAAATAATTATATTTATTAAGTCCTGCCGACAATACACAATAGCAGGCCTTGGTTCTCCACATGCTGCCACTACACCAAATTATTTTTTATTTTTTTTGTGCAATTGTTAAGGGTGAGGTGAAGTTACAAAAAATGTATGGGGTCATAAGTGTTAGAGAAAAGCCACCATTTTGAATAGAGATATATTCGTTTTCATTTGATAATTCGTTCGAATTTCATTTTACTACAAAATACCTAAACCTTTAGACAAATTATCTATAAAATGAGCTATATTCGAGATATCGACGGTTAACTATGAATACCTCCTAACATACATTTTTGTGAAATTCACTTTTTGATGCAGTTTCGTTAATAATTTCCATCTGCTTCGCTGAATTTTTAAAATTTCAACTATTTCACATCATAGATATTCAAAACTGATAATTATGCATAAAATTTTATTATTATACGTTTTAATTTTGAGACTATAATCAGTTTTGTGTGTCCCCTGTAAAGTTTACAAAATGCAACATAGGAGATATTCATAGTTAACCGTCGATATGTAGGATTATAGGCCCAAGTTATACGCCTAAGATATTAAATTTTTAAGAATTTATATTTTCGAACAAAAAAAATAAATTTGGTGGTGCAACAGCTCGGAGTGAACCAGGACCTAGTGACTTACAACTCTCAACCATTCCTGTGTGCGTGTTACCAGGAACGGAGGGGACCTACAATTTATTGCCGATTCCGAACGGCTAATGAGCAGCACTTTCCATGACAAGTGATACTCTTGGAGAATTTGTCAATTCCTCGTAAGAGGCAGTACACCCCTGAAAAAAACTTTCTTGCAGCGGCTGAGAATCGAACTCGAGACCTTCCGCATGACAGTCCATCGCACTAACCATTATGCCAAGGGGTACTACTACGAACAAACAGCATAGCGTATAGTATATGCAGATGGTCAAAAACATAATAAACTCCATATTTTTTGAATGGAAATAAAATATATGAACGACCACGACCAGCGGCTCTATTTTAAATCCTATTAACTTAAGGGCTTTTAACGATATAAATATCTGTTGAGCCCTGAGTCTTCCAAAGCTAATGCAATACATTCATTTTATTAAGATGCAATAGAGTCGGGTAGTCTAATATCCATGTTTACATTTACATATATCACTCTTAACTATTTAAAAAAAAAAATTCGTTGCATTTACAATTTTTCCAAGCCAGAAGCGGCAGTGGAAGTCTCTGTCCATTTTAATTGAATAAAATCATCATCATCTCAAAAGATGAATGATGTCAATGATGACGACGATGTGGGCTTTACGAACAATCATCATTACACTCACATCGCCAACCACCCACTTTCTCCAACTAGTTATTACCTACTGAAATTCAGTATTGTTACTCAATGTTCTTTTCGGACATAAAACATCTGTCTCGATTCGTTTCTATGACAATATTGTCGGACACAACCCTTATACAATCCCCTTTTTGTTGGTCATAACACATCTCGGAAAAGCTTACGGATATGAGATTAACTACTATCTCCGTTATTTCCTTAAACTATCTCCAATTCCCTTCGATTTCCTTCTTTCCGTTTATACGACCATATTATACGATTTATATGACAATAAAATTTATATCTAAGATGATGCCTATAAGTAAGTCTTCGTATTTCCTTCGTCCGACCACACAACGCCGAGTTCGCTAATAGGGCGCTGGAAATGTTGGGCGGAGGATCCGGATTTTGGCCAAAAATAATCTTATCGGCGAATGCCCTTTTTTAGCCGAGTGGCTATGTCAACAAACAAAACTGCCGTTATTGGAAAATAAATGCATCCACGAAGATTGATAGTTTATTGCGGTTTATGGCATGGCGGGATTGTCGGACATTATTTCTTTCGAAATAAACCCGTTACCGTCAATGGTATCGGATATAGATCGATGTTAATCGACTTTCTATTCCCTATAGCGCTACAACATCGATATATCGGAGTTTTGGTTCCAACAATCCAGCGCCACACAGGGCTCGAAGTTGAAAATCGATATCTCGACAGCAGCCCATTCAATTTATCTTGGAGTATTAATGCCTATAAATGTTATATCTTTAACTGAAGAAAAAATAATATGTACAATAAAAAGCCCAAAATAAAATTTAGCGTTATGTGACCAAAATATGTGCTCAACACATTCGATTTTTGAAGACACTTAAGCAGATTATGGTGCAAGCGTTCTTCATTGCGAATATTTAATATTAAAATATTAAGTAATATTTTATCACATACCAATATTAAATGCCGAATGTCGTCAGCGCTGAATTCGTTGGTGGTGTCTCGCTTTTTATTTTTTCAGGATCTGCAAAAAAATACAAAAAAAGAACAAAATTAAGAAAAAAAAAGTAGATATTATTTTCTATATTATACATGGTTCAAGTCAGTGATTAAAAATTGAAAATTGAAGCTGCCTGTAGAGTAGCACGATTTTACACGAATAACAAATACAACATCGGCAGTAGGAATACTGCCAATAAGAGTTAAAATGGAATCCTACTAGGCATGGGTTTTTGACCTTTATTCCAGTATCGAATCGAATTTGTGTAGTTTTTTTTTAATAATTTGGTGCGATTGATACTTGTATGTGACTGTGTTCATTGAGCAGTTTTTCGTTTTTCACAAAAAAATCATCTTCTATTCAACAGCAAAAATTACTCCTTATTTTATATTTCAATAAAAACAATTAAATTAAACAAATTTTTTTTTACTATAACGTAACCCGCTTCATACCGAAAAATACAATGGTTCAAGGTTTGTAATATTATTTGACAGTTCACCAAAATATCATTACGTACTGTCAGCTGTTATTTATATCTGAAATTGCCTGAAAAAAAAAATAATTTACTTCTTTGCTTGCTGTCTTCTTGCTTTTTCCTTGAAATTATTAAGAAATAGATATAACAAATATTTGCTTCAGTATTACTACAGATAACGATTACCTGCGTTTCCGATCTAGTAACAAAAAAATAAAAGATTACAATTTTACTGCACCTGTTGCACAAGATTGTGAATACACCTTTGTTTTTCTTGATCTCACAAAAATTAAAAATTACCGTCGATAAGGCTATATACTACATTTTTTATATTATATATCAAGGGGTTATGAATACCCTTATAATGGTAAACACAGTGCGATCAATTAAGAAAGTAGGATAGGATTAGGAGGGGGAGACATAAACGACATTTTACTTTTTTACTTTGAACATAATCTACGAACAGAACCATTTCTTTTTTTTTTTCAAATAATTCCAATAGCTTTCTGACAGTACCAAATGTGAAATAAAATAAAATGCACGACTGTACTTGCATTTAAATTAAAACTATTTTGGAGTTTAAAAATTGTTTATAAATATAAAAATATGGGCTCCGATTGCGGCTGTCGATATTCTAATCAATTATCGAATTTTTTGATTATCGATTGTCTATCATTGTATTTCATATTGTAAATGTCGATTGAGATCAAAACTTCTCGATTTCACAGATGTTTCTTTTCGATAGTCATTCGTATTGAAGAAATATAAAGGAAATATGTCTACACCTTTATTCTATAAATCTTTCATTGTTTCTTCCAGTTTCAGAGGATAAGAGGTGTCTCCTATATGTTTTCTTTTTGTGGCCATTTAAACATTTTCTTGGGCATTTTCGGTATCTTCGTCACTACTGCTGAACCATTACTCAATTCCACTCCTTTATATTAAGAAAGGAAAACAAAACAAAAAAACAATAATGATTTCAAAAGCTAACACAACGTATATCTGTCAAATTTGAAATATTCACAATAGGTATTCTGTGGGTTCATTCACAATCGTGTTCGAAATTTGATTTGAGAGAATATATTGTCCCAAAGCATCAAGATCATTCTCTACCCTTTGGAGGGATGAGAAATCCATATTTTAGGAAGAGGTTTTTGAGACTGGCACGTCGCGTGCGTCGGTGAGAAGGCCTACCTTTTGAATAAATAACATTACACTTTTCGTCAGGAATATCATATTTATATGCCAAAAAGAGTCGAATGTTACCATTTGATTTCTTATTTCTGAGCTTAAAGAGAGGGTAGCGGATCAATAAAGGACAAGGATATGGGGGAGATTGAGAGTCTACTGAATCAGAGAGAGAAGCTAGTGAGGGGTTTAGAATATGGGAGCTACTAAAATTAGGGTATTTGTCTCTAGAATTGAGGTCGAAGTAAGAGACAGATTTGTTGCGGAAAATTGGGTATTAGGTATCAAAAAAAGCAGAGGGATCGAATGAATAGTAGAAGTCACATTAAAGGAAACCCGTTGACTTCTAGGTTAAGATTCAACTCAGGAAGAAGGAGTTAGATAAGACGAAACTCGTTGACCTATAGGTTAATGTAGAGCTGGGGAAGAAACAAGTTTTTTTTTTTCGAAAAATGGAGGGGAAGATAAAAGAGAGAAAGGGGCTTGTTTTAGAAATCCAGTTTGTGTCTGATCCGGAAAAGTGAGCGGAATTGTTTTTGTTTATTGAGTTTTGAGGGTTGAAGGACTGATTTATTATTTATACTTGGCCATGGTCATCTTTTACAGTCGGAAAATATCATGAGGGTATGAGCAAAAGAGCCATTGATATTTTAATGGAATGATAATTTTAAGATTGATTTGAAGTCGTGCGAGGTGTTGAGGTCTTCTGGTATTCAGGAGTATCAGGATGTGCTGGATGTAACATTCTCAGTATTGATGTTTAGGTTTTGCAATTAGCAGCAAAATAGTTACCTTTCCAAGTGCTTCAGATAATAATGCCATCTTCATGTATTGCTCGACGCTGATCCCAATGAGATGTTTTTAGTTTTTGAAATAAAAAAACAACAACATAAAAAGCAATATGGCCGCCTTGAACTGTCAAAGTTTACTCATTCCTATTGACCCTCTACATTACATTATGTATGTGTACTATGAACATATACGACTAGTAAAAAATAAAAAACGTCTTTATTATACCAAAATTTAATTGAATTTAATTACAGTTCTTTGAGTGTTTACAATTTTATAACATAGAATCAACAGGTCTATTGAATGATCATCTGTTAATAAAATTTTTTTTAAATCCCAAATTATATTAAAAAAATTTCGATATCGCAGAACATGAAGAAGAATTAATAATAACACAAAATTCATTAAACAAGAAAATAATAAAATACACACCAACTCTTATTTAAACAAAATTTAACCCTTTACACAACAACGCGTAGATGGATTTTTTTTCACAGAGATATGCATAATTAAGAAGAAACCCTACGACAACCCTAATTGGAGAAAGGAAGTAGGAATCAAGCAAGTAAAACATTTGGAATGTAGCTTAACTTCATAAAAAACAACCTAGGACTCAAGTCCTACCAAAAAACATACTCAGAAATCACTTAACCTATTTAGTTAGTATAGCACCACCACTACTGCCATCATCCTCATCATCAACCACCAGCATTATGTACATATACTACATACTTGCATGCTTGGGGTATCGCGAAACCATGACAACTATACGTATTTGAATTGAGGACTTCTTTTGGATTTTTTTAAATGGTTGCATTCAGTGGCAAAAGAAACACAAGGGTGTATAATACTCACAATATTGGCGCCCTCCTTCAAGTGAAGGAAAGAACACAAGAAATTTTAAATAAAACTAAAAAAAAAATATTTTTAAAATAATTGAAGCGAATTCAACAACGTGTAATGAAAATATTATATATTCCAAGAAAGGAACAAAAAAAATAAGGAGAATGTGTCGTACTGACCCGTTAATGATTTTTATTTTTAATGGGGGCAAGTTGGATAGGAAAGCAAGGTTTTTTTGTATTATTTAACTGAAGGGTAAAATAATAATGTTGTTCCTAAACGTTTTTGGTCCTTTTTATATCGCAAAAAAAAACAGGATTTAAAATTTAAAAAAGAAAACAAGTATTATACAAGAGTATGCCACTTCGGGCACGAGTACGATAACTTGGCCGCCAAGATTTGATGACGGATTTTTTTAGAGGGGTCAAAAACAAGCACTTTTTACTATGGGAGCGGGGGGTCTATCTCCCCCCGTTTAGGAGGTAGGGGCACTTTTAGAAAAAATGGTTTAAATTGAAAAAAAAATATAAAAAAACAACGGCAACACCTACAATAAAGTGTTATACTGCGTTTGAAAGCCAAAAGATTGTTCTATAATCCTGCATTCAAATTAAATTACTCATATCAATAGTTTTTGAGAAATTCGCATTTAAAGTCCAAATTTTGATAAAAAAACGTGAAAAAAAAAGTTTAGACCGGTTGTTTTCAAAATTGTTACATGAAATTGTAAATTATCTTACATGTGTTTCATGTATCTATCAGTTCTTAATCGAACACAAAAAACCGCATGGTTCTATGTCTTCTGGTTTTTGAGAAAACCTCCGTTTAGGAGGTAGGGGCACTTTTAAAAAAAATGGTTTAAATTGAAAAAAAAAAAATATTAAAAAACAACGGCAATACTTACAATAAAGTGCTATACTGCGTTTGAAAGCCAGAAGATTGTTCTATAATCCTGCATTTAAATTAAATTACTCATGTCAATGGTTTTTGAGAAATTCGCATTTAAAGTCCAAATTTTGATAAAATAACGTGAAAAAAAAGTTTAGACCAATTGTTTTCAAAATTGTGAAATGAAATTGTAAATTAGCTTACATGTGTTTTATGTATCTATCAGTTTTTAATCGAACACAAAAAACCGCATGGTTCTATGTCTTCTGGTTTTTGAGAAAATCGAAAATAACTAAAACTACTTTTCTACAAAATGTTTGATATTTTTTGCTTCCTTACATAAATAAATCAGTGCTAGCTTCCAACATTACAATATATAAACAGTAAAGTATGTATGGGGGGGCATGCTGCCCCCCTGCAACCCCCCTGCTTGGGCACACTATAGGATTTGGGGTAGGTGCGAGGTTGGGTGCATGCAAACTTTCTTTCGCATTCACAGAATCTGTATTTAAAAAAATTCAAATTTATTCTATTTATCCAATGTCCACTAAATACATATAAAATACAATAAACGATCTTGAAAACCAAAACAAACTTCCGACCATGTTCACCAATACATGTCACTATTTTTCTATCGAAAATACTGCCTAGAAAGGAAATATAAGGACGACTGGGGTTCGCAAATAATAGAGTTTTTATCAGATGTAAAAAAAGTTTACCCTTGTTATACCGATGGTGATATATGTGAGGGTTTACAGTTAAAAGACATCGATCCTCCCACCCTTCAGAGCGAAAATTTAGAAAGTGTTTTACCGCCAAAACATCCTCGGCTTCCCACCATAAAAGAGTAACTCAACGAACTCGAAAGTTATAGTACGGACGATGGCTTTATTGAAGAGACTTACACACCTTTTTAATACATTTTGACCATTTTTAACTAACTATGACTGACTAACTCCTGACTAACTGACAAAATAACTGACCCAGATGCAATTCTACCTCCTCATGGTGCATTCTGGGTAACGCTAAATGAATTGCGGTACTGAACTAACAAAGATTCGTTATGTTTATTAACATTAATCCTTAAAATGGAATCACCGTCACCACCAAAAATCAAAAAAAGTAGTTTTGGTAATTTTCGATTTTCTCAAAAACTAGAAGACATAGAACCATGCGGTTTTTTGTGTTCGATTAAGAACTGATAGATACATGGATCACATATAAGTTAATTTACAATTTCATTTCAAAATTTTGAAAACAATCGGTCTAAACTTTTTTTTTCACGTTATTTTATCAAAATTTGGACTTTAAATGTGAATTTCTCAAAAACCATTAATATGAGTAATTTAATTTAAATGCAGGATTAGAGAACAATCTTCTGGCTTTCAAACGCAGTATAGCACTTTATTGTAAGTGTTGCCGTTGTTTTTTAATATTTTTTTTTTTCAATTTAAACCATTTTTTTCTAAAAGTGCCCCTACCTCTTAAACGGAGGTTTTCTCAAAAACCAGAAGACATAGAACCATGCGGTTTTTTGTGTTCGATTAAGAACTGATAGATACATGAAACACATATCAGCTAATTTACAATTTCGTTTCACAATTTTGAAAACAACCGGTCTAAACATTTTTGTTCACGTTTTTTTATCAAAATTTGGACTTTAAATGCGAATTTCTCAAAAACTATTGATATGAGTAATAAAATTTAAATGCAGAATTATAGAACAATCTTCTGGTTTTCAAACGCAGTATAACACTTTATTGTAGGTGTTGCCGTTGTTTTTTAATATTTTTTTTTTCAATTTAAACCATTTTTCCTAAAAGTGCCCCTACCTCCTAAACGGGGGGAGATAGACCCCCCCCTCCCATAGTAAAAAGTGCTTGTTTTTGACCCCCCTACAAAAACCCGTTATCAAATCTTGGCGGCCAAGTTATCGTACTCTCCCCCCACTTCGAAATTCATAATAATTCAAATTTGTAATTATACACTGCCGGTCATAAGGTTAGAAGCAGGCATTTTTGAGAAGTAAAATCGACATTTCTCCCGTTACATGATGGATTAGAAAAAAACAACTATGGTAAACGAAAGACTATTTTGTTAAGAACAAAATATAAAATTTGGGTATAGGAAAGATTAAGCTAACGGAGCTTTTATGACAAATTGTAAAGTGAGTCAAGAATATGCGAAAATAAATCGGGTCATTAGATTAGAAGCACTTCAAATAAATGAAAATAAAATGCAGTTATTTATATTTTGTTATTTATTTTAGCTTTTATTAGATTTTTAATAATGTGTGCTGCCACCAGCCTCCAAAATAACTTCAAAAATTCTATCTTTTAAGGATTTATAAAGAGATTCCAAGTAGTCCAGTGAAATCTCACTCCAGGCCAATTTGATACCATGAATTAGCGCTTCCTTGTCATCGTATTGCTTCCCTCCCTCATATACCTTACGTGTAAGCCAGCCCCACACATTTTCAATTATGTTTAGGTCCGGGGAATATGGTGGCCAAGGCAGCAAGTGGACGTTTTGGTTCGCAATGAAGGATTTTACCTCTCGGGCTGTGTGTATGGGAGCGTTGTCCTGCTGAAAAATCCATGGAATTGGTCCAAACACCTCGCTAATTTTGGGGAATACTGATTCAAGCAAGGCTTTGTAGGTTTTCCCAGTCATTTTGGTATCTTGAACTACCAATTCTATAGCGCCATAAAATGAAATTGAGCCCCAGACCATAACGCCTCCTTCTCTGCTATGGTGACGGTTTAAAAACCGCTCCTCTTTCCTCAGGTCATGGAAATAATAATTATAACCATCTGGCCCATCTAGGTTAAATTTTTTTTCGTCGGAAAAAATAACCTTCCCCCAATCATTTGTGGTCATTCCATTTTGCACATCCCAGCTCATGTGTTCTTTCGCGAAACACAAGCGTTGCTTCTTCCTTGCGTCATTAAGTGGTGGTTTTTTTTTAAGCTTCAGGCGCTTTAAGTGCTTAGCATGGCGAATCGTGTGTTTAACAGTGGACAAGCTGGCCTTAACATTAGCTTTCTCCCCTATTTTAGCTGCCGATAAAGCTGAATTTGACGCTATTCTAAGGATACTTCGCGTTTCGCGAAGTGTTAAGGCAGAGGAAGTGTTTCCTTTATAATTTTTTGAGTAAGACGATGGATTTTTTAAATAATTGCTGACACAATGATCACTTCGATTTATTTTTCGGGCTATAGCACGGCATGAAAGACCTTCAGAGCAATAAACATCTATTCTTGCCCTTTCCTCCACTGTCAAACATTTTTTCTTGCCCATTTTTATTAACACTCAATCAAGAACAATTAATTTATAAAATGTACCGTTTAAACCGAACAAAAATTTATTCACTTCACAAAACAACGTTGATTTGTTCAATGCTTCTAATCTAATGACCCGATTAATTTTCGCATATTCTTGACTCACTTTACAATTTGTCATAAAAGTTCCGTTAGCTAAATCTCTCTTATACCCAAATTTTATATTTTGTTGTTAACAAAATAGTGTCTTATTTACCATAGTTGTTTTTTTCTAATCCATCATGTAACGGGAGAAATGTCGATTTTACTTCTCAAAAATGCCTGCTTCTAACCTTATGACCGGCAGTGTATCGCTAGTAATTTTTTAAGAAAAATAATCGCAATTTTAGGTTTGATTAAAACTTCGAGTTCGATTTTATTAGATTAATTTAGAACTCTTAGTATTTTCGGTTTGACAAACACACATACATATGTAGTTTCACCTCCCATACATTATGTGCCCTGCACTACTTACATTTTATTTCGATTTTTCTTATTTTTTTGATCTGAAATGAACTTTGGCAGACTTTAAAAATAAATAAGAGGCCATTACGGCTCGTAGAGAACCTAAACCTAGTGAGTTATAATTCTCAACCATCTCATATGTGCTTGTTACCAGGAATAGATGGTACCTACAATCAGCCGCACTTTTCATGACAAGAGATACTCTTATTTATGATTTGTCAATTCCTCGCAAAAAGCAGTTAACTTTTGAAAACCTTTTTCGCAGCAGCTGAGAATCGAACCCAAGACCTTATGCATGAATGTCAAACTCACTAACCATTATGGAAGAATCTCGGAATTTAACAGTACGACAGTTGGGCTCAAGTACAAACTGATGGGCATTCCCATCGCGAGCGCGAGTATTACGGTTGAATTGTTTAAGGGGGTGAATGCAACTGGATTTTTCACTAGAACACTGTTTATAGAAATAGCGGTAAAATAGTGAAAGAAAGGAAACATTTTGGCTCGACCGATTCTAATGTTTCTGTTGTGCTTCTGTCAACTATCATTTTTACATATCTTTTTTGGATTCTATCCTGGAGACTGAATTGGGTTATTGGAGCACCTGCCCAAATATGATAATTATACTCGAGCTTTGAATGAATATAGGCTTTTAAACTTCTTGCTTCGTCGAAAGAAACCTAAGCACTTAGATGGCCTATAATGCACATACCGAAAACTGAAAGCTGTTCTGTTTCCTCAATACAATAGCCACTCATGGATAGCGGCATTGGGGGTGAGTTTTGCTTTAAAAACAGGAAACAGCATTGTGTATTTGAAGCTTTAAATTCTACTCGGTTTTTAGTTCCCCATTTGACAATGCTATCGAGATCACAATTAAATGAGCTTATCATACGCTGCCGTTCTAAATCCACATCCGAAAAACAAGGACGTACATCTGGAAACGAATATGAGAAGCTGAGAGTACTGTTGTAAGCAAAACAATTTAATGGATTAGAAGTTTCAGACAAAAAATCATTGATGAATATGGGAAAGAGAGTCGAAGACAAAACTGAGCCCTGTGGCACACCAGCATTTATTTTATGAACTTCAGACTTAAAAAAGTCCAACAGAACTTGAACTTGAGCAGTTCGAAATGTAGTTTCTAATCCAACGAAGAAGAGATTCATCAATACCAAATGCACGCATTTTTGATAAGAGAGCTTGATACCAAACTCTATCAAATGCTTTTGAAATATCAAGTACAATAATCTGAATTTCTCCAAAACGATGTAAAGATTTGTCCCACTGTTCGGTAAATTATACCTCCAGAGGGGGTGTGTGGGGTATGTTGCATATAATACAAATGTAGGTACATATAAATAACACACAACAGAAGAAGACAAAAAGTTAACAGTTCACTTAGAAGAGAACTGCATACAATTTGGAAACTGAATCGTAAACAATACCAAAAGCAACAACAAAAGCATGCGAAAAGAGTCTAAAAGGTGATAGAGTTGGCATGGGACCGCCAAATTGTTGTTGTAACATTAATCAATCAAGAGGCAAAATTCATAGATAATGTAATGAGATGAGTTTTAATCACCCGAACAGAATGAAATAATTTGATCGTCTTCTCTGAACCAACTACAGAGGCACTAGCTTTCTTAACATCGTATTCTATTCAGCGTTTTATTTGAACTTCTCAAGACCTTCGCTGGAAAACTAAAGAATTCAATATAGATACCCAAAACCTGTTCACTGATTTTAAGAAGGATAACTGCGTGCCATGATTTGCATTTCATATTCCTGCCAAATTAATTAGACTAATCAGGATAACTCTGGAGTTTCACTGCTCCGTCAAAATTGAAAGGGATTTTACTGAAACATTCGAAAGCACCAGAGGGTTAAGACAAGGGGACGCACAGTCACTGAGTTACTTTAACATAGTATTTGAAAAGGTAGTACACAACGTCCAAGTCAATACTCTATTTTTCAAAGATCAACCCAACTTCTTGGGTTTGCTGACGACATCGATGTGATTGGAAGAACAAAACGGACAGTTTTCGATGCTTTAACTAACATGGAGTCAGAAGTTAACAGAATATAACTGGTCAGTAACGAGGACAAGACGAAGTGTATGATTTTATCAACAAGATCAAAGGGCACGGTAGTGCCTAGCCAAGTTCTGGCACTACACCCTTTTTTACAGGAACAAACTCAGGCGATTTTTGACCCCTCCCTATGTATCTTCAGTACCACTAAAGTCAGAAACTTCAAATTCCGAATATTTGCTAAGCTAGGTAGGCACAGGCGCCTCACCGAATTTGAATTTTCTAGCACAAGCGGTTCCTGAGATATAAGGCCTCAAAAATCAGAAAAACCGTAACTGACTGACTGACTGACTGACAGATCATCAAAATTATGGAGCACTTCCTGACATCGTAGAATCTTGTAATTTTGCACAACGGTAGGTCTTGTCATGCAAATAGAGGAAAATATCGAAAATTTGAGGTTTTCCATTCAGGGGGCGTGGTATCCGCCTACTTTCTCCGAATTGGTGTTGGTTGATTGGAGCACTTCCGATTGCTTTAAAACAATGAAATTTGGTAAAACGGTAGGGCTTAAATTGCATACAAAGAAAAAAATATAAAGTTTGAGGTTTTCCATTCAGGAGGCGTGGTATCCGCCTACTTCCTCAGAACTGATGTAAATTATATATGACACACTTCCGATTGCAGTAGAGCAATAAATTTGGTGGAACCGTAGGGCTCAAATTGCATATAAAGGACCAAGAATAAAAATCGAGGTTTTCCATTCAGGGGGCGTGGTACCCGCCCACTTTCTCCGAATTGGTGTTGGTTGAATGGAGCACTTCCGACTGCTGTAAAACGATGAAATTTGGTAAAACGGTAGGGCTTAAATTGCACACAAAGAAAAAAATATAAAATTTGAGGTTTTCCATTCATGGGCGTGGTATCCGCCCACTTCCTCAGAACTGATGTAAATTATATATGGCACACTTCCGATTGCAGTAGAGCAATGAAATTTGGTGGAACGGTAGGGCTCAAATTGCATATTAAGGAACAAAAATAAAAATTGAGGATTTCCATTCAAGGGGCGTGGTAACCACCCACTTTCTCCGAATTGGTGTTGGTTGAATGGAGCACTTCCGACTGCTGCTTACTTGGCAAGTTTTTTTTATGCCCAAATTCGAAAGGTTTTAAAAACTTGACAAGTGAACCCATCAAATTTTAGTCAGTAATCATTAAATAATAAAATTTCTCTATTACATTGTAGCTGTTTCAATATAATTCTACTTTAAATATTCGGTATTAAATCTTCATGAAGTAAGAACTTGGCGTACTTTTAGATCTCAGTACTTTTCACGGCTGACTTGTTACACAAAGGTTTTTGTATAGAAGAACTTGGCTCTTTTTTTAACATTTATGTTTTTGGTCTGATCCAGCTTACACCATAGGCTTGATCAGAACATTAAAATTGATATGTATAACTTCTAGGTAGTCAAGGAATTCGTCTATCTGGACACCGCTGTAAACTCGGAAATCAAACGTAGAACTATTCTTGCTAAACGCCGTTTCTTTGGATTATGAAAGCAATTGAGAAATAAAGCCCTATCAAGAAGAACCAAGAAGACGTTATACAAAACACTCATCATCCCGGTTTTGCTCTTCTGCCCTTAGACTAGGGCAATTGAGGCTTTCCAACTTGTAACACTGAACAGATATTTGGTGTCGGACTGCTGGTTTTGTGGGAGCATTCATGTAACAGGATCCTGAGTTTGGCTTGTAAGACTATAGAGTCCACACGAATAATTTTTATTTGCGATATAGGTACGAGTACTATGGGGCAAGTTCTGCATTTGGAAAAAAATCAAACTAGCGATTTTGATCAAAGTTGACATTACGATGATAGTGAAGGCGAAAAAAGTGGGTCCTTTAGGTATTTTCTTCAAGCTTGGTACTTAAGGGTCTTCGGTGATTCCCTAGAGGGGAAATTGAAATTTGTTTTAGCTCCAAATCTAACGGTACCCCCCATACAGCCGTAATGCAAAATCTTATTTATCTCGAAAACGGCTCTAAGGATTTTAATTTAAAATATGTGTGCTATTATGGACATGGACTATTTTTGGTGTAAAAAAAAATTTAGGAAAAAATGTTATTAACGGTACCTGTCATAGAAGCGTTTTTTTTATTTTCGTCTACATCATTAACGGCTCTAACGATTTTAACCAAAATTTTTCAACAGGAGCCCCCTTAAATTCAAAATAATACTGTATATAAAAATATTTGAAAATATATTTTTTTGGATTTTTGGAAAAAAAAATATATTCTACATTTTTTTTTTTGAAAAATCAATATCTTGAAGACTTGCGAACGATTATATTTTATTATTATTTCCTACGATCTACGTATATTACTTAATATCTAAAATTGGCATCCCAAATTTATTTCTTGAAAAATTTCTTATATAAAAAAATTAATTTAATAATAAAACGACTTTTTGCATAGATCCATACTTTTCTAGAAATCAGACGGCAATTTTATGCATTTGAACATTTTATCCAATGTTATATTTATTTATTTATCCATATGTTATATTTATTTATTATATTTTATTTTTTAAATCGCAAAGTATATTTTTACATAAGAGCCAGTACGTGCAATCCAGTCGTGCATTTTATTTTGTACTAAGTTATGTACAATATACGCAGCTTTAATGACTGGAAATCAAGAAATCCAGTGGACTCGGCAATCAAATCACAAATACATAGATTAAGCGGACAACATACCTATATGATTGCTCTCTCATAGGGTCATGCACCTCCATCAAATGACCAAAAGTTTTTAAAGAAAAGCTGACATCGTGGTCATCAAGTCACATTTTTTCTCATTCAAAACAACAATTTGATAAAATTATTTAAATTCCTTTCTATTTTCATTCACTCAAGCATTAAATATATTTCTTGTTTTTTTTTTGTCATGACAAAAACATGTAAAAGAGCTAAAAGGCATCCTTCTTTTGTCTTTAATTAGAGTAATTAGAATATTTTCATCTGCACATCAAAGAATGGGTATTTGGTTTTATATTTTAATATTTCATGAAAGTTTTTAAATTACAGGAATGGATCAGAAAACATATCCTCATTCCGGTGTACCCGATGTATTCATTTTTTTGTACATATATGTTTCATAAAAAGGTTATGGAGCAAAATAGAGACTACAGCACCCCAACTATGTATCTACATGTACCCCCGCTTGTGAAACAAATCAAAAACAACAAATAAATCCCACATTCGCGATATTTTTCGATTGCAGGCTGTTATAGTTCTAACGACGATGTCGGATCAGAAGTAGGATTGTATGCTTATCCTAGACTCGAGAAAAGTATAGGTATGTGATATCAAAGTGTTTTTACAAACATACATAACAGATACTTGTTGTTGTTTTTACTATAACCAGGAAGAATGGCATTATAAATGAACGCATTAGGGATAGTGCCCATTAAAACATTGGAAAAAGGGAAACTATTCAATGCAAACAAAAAAAAAATGAAGAACAAAATTGTAAAAATAAAAATACAAAACAGAGTTAAAAGAGGTCAGGTATATGTATGCCTGGAGGGCATTTTAAGTAGCTTTGCATTTTCTATATATAAGAGCGAGAGAGGACAAAGGCCTTTTATTTGCAATATGTCTTGCGTTTAAAGGGTAGAAAGACGTAAATATTATGCAAAAAAATATATATACATATAATATAAATGAAAACATCCACCCTTCCCTGCTAACTCACTCTTGCTCTGGTTTTCCTTTTCTTCATATTTGGTATGAAATGACAAAAACCGGGTAGGACTTTATTTAACTGAATAGCGAATATACACCCTGTATCAATACATTTTAAGAGTACGCTCTATTTCTATACAAGGTAGATCCAAGTCTGACAGGATCATAAGGGTATTCATGTGATAAAAATTTGTTTGAAAGGAAATGGATAAAAATAGATTGCTGATTTCTTCTAAAGCATAACATTATCCATAAATTCTCTTACTTCTTAAAAACAAAAAACAGACGGATTGTGTTCTTACAGATTTTAGTAAGGCATTTGACAAACTATCGCATAGAGTTTTGCTTAATAAAATGAGTAGGCTGGGGTTCAGCGTAAAATTCATTGCTTGGCTAAAATCTTATTTACTTGACAGATCCTATTCAGTGAATTTTAAGGGCTACCATTCAAATAGTTTTGTCGTAAATTCTGGTGTTCCCCAGGGTAGCCATTTGGGTCCAGCTCTTTTTATATTGTTTGTAAATGATCTTCCTTCAGTTTTAAAGTACTCTAATTGTCTTATGTATGCAGACGATGTTAACATATTTAAAACTATTTCTAGCAATCTTGACTGTGAAAAGCTTCAAATTGATCTAAATGCTTTCTATAATTGGTGTGCACGTAATTATTTGTTGTTAAATATCGATAAGTGTAAGATTATAAATTTTACAAGAAAATTGTCCGTTTTATCTTTTGACTACAGTTTCAATGGCGTAAATCTATTAAATGTAAATGATGTATCTATCCTTGGCGTATTGTTCGATAAGAAACTCGAATTCACACAGCATATCAATATGGCATGTAATAAAGCCAATTCAATATTAGGTTGGATTAAAAGGGAATCACGTCAGTTTTCTGATCCTTATGTTATCAAACAACTATTTACTACATTTGTCAGACCCATTATAGAGTATGCTTGCCAGGTATGGACCCCCTACTACAGTTGTCACAAAATAAGAATTGAACAAATTCAAAAAAGATTCCTAAAATTTGCCCTTAGAGGCTTAGGCTGGCAGAATCCATTGAATCTTCCTTCATATAGCAGCCGTTTAAAACTCATAGATTTACCGAGTCTGGAGCGCAGACGTTCTTATTTATGTTTTGTTTTTATTGTTAATCTTATTGATGGTAATATCGATGCTTTAAACCTTTTGTGTCGTGTTAATTTTAATGTTCCAAATCGAAATCTAAGAGGTTTTCGTGACCCAATTTACATAAAACACTATCGTACCAACTATGAGCAGAATTCACCATTGAATACAATGTTTAATTTGTATAACGTCAATCATAATTTATTAATAAATTTTTGTGATGTCTCAAATAATAGTTTTAAAAAAATATTCTATAATATTGTATAATTTATAAATTCTTAATTCTAAGTAATATTTTTTTGTACGCTAGATATTAATTAGCTTGATTCAAATAAATAAATACCCTGCAGGTAGAAAATCACCCGAAATTGATCTAATGGTACAAGCACGGAATATGAGGTCGGTCAAGTGGGCGTCCTGGCCATGGCAAACTTCTGTTGTAATTTCATCAATTTCGTTTCTAATGTTGTACTTTAACACCGAAGTTATGGCTGGTTTGTTGATGTACACCTTTTCCTTCAAGAACCGCCATAAGAGGAAATCGGGAAGCGTTAAACCAAAAGATCAAAAGGCCCTCGATAAGTCCACTTTTTGACATAATTCTACATAGGAAAATGCTCTCGAAATCAGAATCTGATGAGCTTATCATCGGACGGATGTGAATCTAGAAATGTCGTTAGCAAAGCCATTTAATGGATTAGAACTTTCAGACATAAGATCATTGTTGAACGTGGGAGAGAGGGTCGGAGAAAATTGCGGATTTGGGGCATTCATTCGACTTAATTTATATTTGTCGATATTTAGCAGATTTTTATCAGTAAACTTTTTAAAATAATATTTCCGAATTGAAGAATCAATTTAGTGCTTTAGAAGTGAGTTTAGAGTGAAGAACACTCATTTATAAAGATTACTTTAAATTACGACTACGAGTATACAATTATAACTAAGCTCAATATTTAACTAAAGTAGTTTTAATTTACAAGAACAAATATTAGTGTTTAATTAAGTTCAAATGAAAACTTTTTGAAAATTTTTCGCCTTAACGAATTAGTTTATATACTACTTTTATGGTTTATATCGTGAATATAAGAAAGGAGTAGAAACGTCACATTAGAAACAGTGCTGCCACTCAGCCAATGTATTTATCAATGTTCAGAAAAAAAAAAACTAAATGGCGAACTCTAAATGTTTAATTTTTGAGCTCATATTTGTAAAGCATTTTATTATAGCCCTAAGACATAATACATGTCAATACAAACTTTTCATGGTTTAGAGTACCTAAAAGGAGTCAAGTTCGTTCAATTAGACCTCCATGTGATATTTGCTCTTGATTCCTATTGCAAAATGAAATCACTCACAATAAATATATATATAATAAATAAATAATAATTACAGAAATAATTAATAAAACAGCCCTAAGCTGTGAAAGGGAATGGATATGAAGGCATAATGATGAGGTTCAGGTATGACTTGTGACCGCCGCCCAATCAGACGATGCATTTATCTCTATAAACTAGGTCTGCAACTCCTGATGCGAGTTGGCTAAATTAATTGCAGTAAATAAAGTTTAATATTGTTGAGTTACATCTACCAATATTACCGAAAATAGAATACATATCGACAACGTTTAACCCTTAGCTGCACTTGTGGGGTCCAGGTGACCCCAGCGTTATTTAAATTACAATGAAACATACAATTTTCAAAAAATTGGAATTGTGGCTCCATCTGTTATTAGTTGAAGCATACCTCTTTCCCCTGAAACCCATAGTACGATGATATGCGCGCTAGTATCGTTCTGGCAGTCGTTGGAAGTGGTGTGGTGCCGTCTAAGACCCCAGTGTGGCAGTTATGATTATTTAAGTATTTTTTTTTTTACTCTGTTTTGGCTCTATTTCTCTTAAATAATCGTAAGTATAATATTTTGACTGCTCAGAATTTTTTACAACGTTTATAATATTTATATTAGTATATTTATTCGTTACCATTAGATGGCATACAATTTGCGCAATAGGACATTGCGACAAGAAATGATCGAGGATGATTGTAACAATGGCGTTGCTGAGAATATTTCGGATGCTGAAGTCGATGATGGTTCTGAGTCTGAATTCAACGTATCTGATAGTTCATCTTCATCGGAGTTAGATGTAGAGATGGAAGACGCAACTTTCGATCCACGTCTTTTACAGTCTCGAGCACGCGGTCGACCTACGTCGAAGCTCTTCATAGTACAAAATAAATATACTTTTTTTCTAAGACAAATATGAAGTATTTTTTTTTTTCTTGAAGGTATACATCTTGAGAGTATCTTATTAAATTTTTAGCTCAAAATATTAAAAAATGAAAAAAATAGAATTTGTTTGGTGAAAATGATCATTTTCACCACTTTTTTTCAATTAAAAATTTTTTTATTAATAATAAATATGAATATTTTTCTTTAAACCTACTTCATCTTATAAAATACATATTAATGATCAACACAGAATTTTTTCAAGCAAAAAAATTCAATAGCTGGCTCACAAAACGATAGTTTGTTGTTGAGGCATTTCGTACCCCAGTGTGGCAGCTATGTTATTCTACAGAAGTGTGGCAGCTAAGGGTTAAAGTACAAGGGATCGTAAGGCTAGGACGGCACTTGCGATTTTTCGTCGAGGCGATTAAAAAGTCGTAGTCGCTACAAATTATTGTCATGTACGCACTTGCGATTTTTTTGCCGCGCGATTATTTAATCGCGCAAAATAAAACACACTACTTTTTATGTGAGTGCACGCACTTGCTACAAATAAGTAGCGACAGAAAAATCGCTTGAAAAAATAGAACTTGTTTCATTTTTATAATCGCTGCGATTTTTAAGTCGCATGTGCGTGCATTCACATTTAAGGCCATGTGTCTTACTTTTTGCGACTAAAAAATCGTGGATTAAAAATCGCAATTGCGTGCATGCCAATTTCTGTTTGCGACTACGATTTTTAAGTCGTAGTAATTTAAATCGCAAGTGCGGGCATATCCATTTGAGTACATGTGTTTCATTTAAGTTTACAACAATCGCATCGCAAGAAAAATGAAACAAATTGCGACTTTTAAATCGTCATGATTTGTTGGTAGCAAGTGCGTTCATTCTCATTTAAATTCATGTGTTCCATTTTTGCGACTAAAAAATCGTGCGATTGAAATCGCAAGTGCGGTCCTAGCCTAAGTCTAAAATTTCAACAAAAATGTTTGTTGTATGCAAAAAGTAAGAAGTGTCACCTTTCTTGAGAATGCATTGTTATAACACATTTTTGAATTATAATTAATTATTTATTAATAGCTCCAATCAGTTATTTTGCTACTATTTGCTTTTTTAATAATTAATTTAAAAATCTTTCTTTGGTTTCTGAAAAATATGCAAAAACCACCTACGAGGTCTTGTACTTTAACTGTCGATATTTGTAATTTAATAGACAATAGAATGAATAGATGTATATTAGTGGGAATTATGGAAGGCAGTTCTATTTGTTATGTTTAGTTGTGTACCACGCGGTGGAAATCTACAGCACTTTATTTTATTTTGTGTTCTCTTCTCTTGTCGTGAAGTGTTATTCAGAGTCAGGACTGAATCCTGCAGCTACTTTTTACGAACGGCAAAGGAGGAGCAGAGTGTGGGTCTACTTTACGATTCCCAGTTGTGTGTCGTGGTTTTTCACTTCTGTTGCATGAATTTTCCACATCTTCATTCCCATTCCCCCCATCTATTCGTTGTTCTCTCATCAAAATTGCTCTAAATTATTTCTTGTTTGCTCTCAGCATCATAACAATAGTCTTGTATCCTGATGAGCATCATCTCCCGTGTGAGAATAAAACTCTTGGCACCACCCACAACCTATCAAGCATGTGAATGGGGTCTTCCAATAAAGAAGTAAAATTAAATTTTAAGTGAAATTTTTGTTTACAAATTCATTGGAAACTCGTTTATTACAAACCGGATTATTAGGTGTGTTTTATTCATTGCTGCATAGTCAGCGCAGCATGCAAGTGCGAAAAAAACGATCAAACTCACTCCATATGTCAATTTCAATTTATATTTCAATGTTGGCCATTATTATAGAAAATATCAAAATCTGATATCAAAACATGTATGTACATATGTTTAATTCTAAAATTTAATGCATAGCGCCATTTTCATTTCAATAACTTAAAGTTCTATCACCAGCACAACTGTCATTTTTTTTTTACTGGCTTCTTTTTCGCCAGCAATCAAATTGTTTTTGATTGTCGAGGGAAATTTTGCTGCGCTAGCCATGCAGCAGTGAATAAAACACACCTATTATTATTAGTAAGAACTGGGGCCTATTGCACCATCTTACAAAATTGTGCTTACAAGCATTTAAGCATTTTTACAAATTTGTAAAAAATCGAGATTTTTTCATTTGTAATTTATTTGTTAAACACAAATTTGTACTTGTGAATTACAAGTCACAAATTTGTTGACAAATAGAATTTTTCGTTGCACAAAAAAAAAATTGTAATTGTTAATTACAAGCTAAAATTTGTGAAAATCGTTCTTTTTTTTGTGGGTTTCTGTTGCACCATAATAAAGCGATCACATATTTGTTTCAGTTTGTAAAAAAATTCTACAGGTGAAAGACCGTGTGTAAATATTTCTACAAATTTGTTAACACACTCATTTGAACATGGTGCAACAAAAAATCGTATACAGGATTTGTATTTGTAGATTAAGGTGTGTCCAGACCAAAGAAACATTTTTGAAACATTTCAGAAACATTTAAGAAACATTTCAGAAACAGAGAAACATTTCTGAAATGTTTCTTAAATGTTTCTGAAATGTTTCTGAAACAGAGAAACATTTCTGAAATGTTTCTTAAATGTTTCTGAAATGTTTCTGAAATGTTTCAAAAATGTTTCTTTGGTCTGGACGATCGCGAAACATTTCTGAAATGTTTATGAAATGTTTTTCTGTTTCCCATTCCGAATGGGAAACTTTATTTGTTTCCTAAGCATTTTATATATATTTACTAGCACACAAGCTAAAACTAAAACAAATACCTACAATAATTGTTCATTGCATCGTTTTGTTCGAAGAGGGGTTTATGGAGTGAGTGTTGCATAGCTATGTATGTATTGGGTATTTCGTGCAGTATTTTTTCTTAATTCATACAGAAAACCGGTTTGACAAGTTATGGTACTTTCAATGAAATAAGAGTTGGTACATATCGAAGCTGGTTACTTGGAGTAATTTTGCGAAAGGAGTCAACGAAATATTGAAATAAAACCTCAAAACAACTAACCCATCGATCCAAAGCCAAAATGCCATTCTTGAACACACAATTTAAATTTTGAAAATACAGTCACTTTGAATTTCACACTAACGTATCCAATTATGCAATTTTTTTTTTAATTATGGGTGGAGGCCACCAAATTATTAGTATTTATTAATTTACGGAGTTTTAGATAAGAAGGTAGTATCAAAGGATTATCTGAAGATAAATCTCAAAGAGTGGAACTGTGAAGGCAGCGTATGCTAATGGCAAATGGCATTAAAACAACTTCTTTAGTAGTTGAAGGTAAAATAGGATGCCATGTGATTCAAGCAAATATAGGTTCATGCAAGAACAAAAATTACAAGTCTTTGTAGTGGTTTCTTAAAAAATAAGCTTTTATATACAAAATTTTGAAAACATTTTTAAGAAAAAAAATTGGTACGCCAATTTAAAGTTCTTATTATTGTTTGAATAAAAATTAAATTTATAAAAAAAATATTGAGCCGTTTTCGAGATACTGAATTTTCAAAAAAAAACGATCTTTTTTTTCAAAATTCAAAAAAATATTTTTCTTAAAGTTTTGAAATGCAATGCTTTTTAAACTTTTTAGAAGCTTCTCTCTAAAAAATTTCATTAAAATCCGTTATGCCGATAATGAGAAATTCGAAATTTTAAAAAATCGCTCTATTGTAGGTACAGTCAGTAATATCTTATTTTCAAAATTTTTTTTATTAAATTATAGATCTTAAAAATAAATTGAAAGAAAAAAAATTTAAGTAAAATTCTCGGAACCGTTTTCGAGAAAAATACGATTTTCGAAAACCATTTTTTAACATTTGTATGCAGGGTACCGTTGTTTTTAGGTAAAATACTTTTTTTTTCATATCTTGTAGATTATTTTAAGAAACTTTTATTTATCAAGTTTTATCAAGTTCGAAATATTGAGTTTTCAAAAAAAAAATTTGAAATTTTTTTTTTAAATCCAAAACGAAAGTTTTTGAAAATTTGAAAACGCTGTAATATTGAAACTTCTGGGGAGCTTTAATATAAAAAAAAATGATTAAAATCGGTCGTACCGTTTTTGAGAAAATCAAAAACAAAAAAATGGTTCCAAAGGGCGTACCAAAAATAACATTTTTTTGGAATTTTTTTTTTTCAACCATTACCTAGGTTTAACTAAAAGAAATTTTATGATTTTTTTTTTAAATCTGTGGGAAAGTTTTTGAGAAAAAAAAAATATTTATAAAATTTCGAAAAAAATTCGTATTGCAGGTACCGTTATTTTTGGTCTTAAAAAATCAAATCAAAAAACATGCGGGGGAAAATAATTAAAACCCATATCTACCAAATTTGAAGAAAATCGGCCGAGCCGTTTAGCTGCATATGAACGGACAGACAGACAGACAGAATTGAGAGACCCATTTTTTTGGTCTTCGCTATCATCGTAATCTCGAGTTCGATTTTTTTTTTCCGAATGCATAACTTGCCTTATAGTACCTACCTATAAGTCGCAAGTAAAAAGGTAAGAGGAAAGTCATAAATTCAAAGCCAATAACAGTAATAACAGTTTCTGTCGTTCGGAGAAAGAAAGATTATTGCACTTGATATTTCAAAGGCATTTGATAAAGTTTGGCATCTTGCTCTTTTATCGAAAATGCGTGCTTTCGGCATCGAAGAATCCCTACTTCTTTGGATTAGAAATTTTCTTTCGAACCGTTCAATACAAGTTGTATTGGACGGATTCAAGTCTGAAACTCACAATATAAATGATGGTGTTCGCTAGGGATCCGTTTGGTCCCCGACCCTCTTCCTCATTTTTATTAATGATCTCCTGTCTACAACTTCTAATCCAATTAATTGTTTCGCTGACGATAGTACTCTTAGCTTTTCATATTCGTTTTCACACTCACATCCTTCCCCTTCGGATGTGGAAATGCAACGACAAAATATGATAAGCTTATTAAATTACGAACAGCATTGTACAATGGTGAATAAGAAACCGTGTCGAATTTAATGCTTCGAAAACCCAATGCTGTCTTATATCGTTAAAGCGTGATATACCCTCCTTGCCACTATCAATGAGTGACACTTGCATCAGTGAAACTGAACATCTCGATTTTCTCGGTATGTGCATCACGAACCACCTCTTGTGGGACGATCACATACGCGATGTTGCCAAAAATGCAGCAAGATGTTTGGGTTTTTTAAGACGGTGCAAGAAATTTTTCTCTCCTTCTGATATGGCTACAATCTATAAAACCTATATATGTACGTCCAAAACTTGAGTATAACTCCCATCTATGGGCTGGTGCTCCAGTAACTTACTTAAATCTCTTGGACAGTATTCAAAGAAGAGCTTTTAAAATGATTGGCAACAATAACATCATTGACTCATTTACGTCACTCCAACATCGTCGTAATGTTTCTTGCCTCACACTTTTTTACCGTTATTTTAACGGACTATGCTCTAGTGAAATAGCCAGCTGCAATCCTCCCCTTAAATAATTTAACCGTAATACTCGCACTTCTGGGAATACCCATCAATTTACCCTTGAGCCCAACTTCGGCCGTACTGTGAAGTACAGAGATTCGTTCTTCAGCCGTACTACGCGAATGTGGAATTCCCTGCCACGCTCTGTCTTTCCCAGTCATTGCGATGTTCAAGAATTCAAAACCAATGTACACCGACACCTCCTTTCTAACCCTTCCCTTTTTTCTTAATGCTCACACTGTGTCTCTGGCATATTAAGGGTATACAAAAAAAACCCTTGAGTGTGCGCCGATTATAAAAAAAAGCCAAAGATTGACAATTTAAAAAGCATTAATCTATGTCAAACACCTTTTTAAAATAATTTGAATCTAATGCTCTCACCCTTAGCTAAACACAAATTCAACAAGGTAAATAGTTGTAGTATTAGCCTTGGAATAATGAAAACTTGGCTATGCGTTTGGCTGGTAATGTAGTTCCGTCAAGTGTGATGTTTCTTAAGTTTCCAGCTAAACGACAGTTTTTGACTCTTGGTCCTCTGAAGTGGACGAGTTTCCATTTGGATTAGTTCTTTTTTTAATTCTAAGAGCTTGCGGTATCAAAATTAGAAGCGAACATAATAGAATAGATAGAGAGATAGAGACTAGTTACCTGATTATCACAAGGTATTTTTACTACTTAAAAGTACTTCGTTAACAATTTAACTTTTGGAGATATTGCTTTGCAAAAACAAATCTTCTTTTTAGTTCCTCCCATAAATATTTATGACAATAAATATTTTTCATATGGTTTGTTTATCGGATAAAAATGTATTGATTTTAAGAAGATGAAATTGTTGAGATGTGGTTTGGCAACGCCTTTTATTTATTAACAACTCAACATAACGACATCTAGCGTCATTATTAAATATGTTCTATTTTGTATCCACCATTATTATACACCGACTCCCGGTTAAAAACATTCTTCTTCTTGCTGTAAACGCCATACAATCAACATCAACTTTTAACATTCAACAGGTTATGGGCCCAGATAACCAATAATGGAGGAAGACAAATGTAAAGTGCCTTTGTTCGACGGAACCAATTTTAGTAATTGGAGTTTTAGGCTAGAGGTTGATCTTGAGGAACGAGGTTTGGCAAAATTCATTTACAATAGTCTACAAAGTCTTGTAGAACAAACAGACAAGCCTGAAGGAAGTATTTGAGGGGAAAAGCATCGCCCGACAGCTCGGTCTTCGAAAAAGACTACTTACAATGAAATGTGCGGAATCAGACAGCATGGCACAACATCTGCTTATGTTTGACAAAACAGTAAGGGAACTAAAATCCGTAGGTGCGAAGTTAGAAAGTACGGACATCGTATGTCATCTTCTTCTGTCTCTCCCCAAATCCTACGAATCCCTCGTCATCGCTCTGGAAATAGTAGAGCAAGATAAACTTTCCATTGAATTCGTTAAAGGTAGGTTGCTAGAAGAATCAAACAAAAGAAATATAGATAGTGGTAAAAGCAGTGCGGAGCAGACAAACATTGCAATGAATTCAAAATCAATGTTTAAATTCAAGTGCTACAATTGCGGTAAACTTGGTCATAAAAGAAGTGAGTGCAAAGCAAAAACAAGATATCCCACAAAAAAACGTGACAATTCACAATCACTTTTTAGTGCAAACGTAACACAGAAAACAAGCGATAAAGAATTTGCGTTTCTCGTCGATTCAGAAAATAATTCCCGTCAAGAATCTAAAAATAAAATCCATTTCTTTATGGATTCTGGTGCCACGGACCACATGGTTAACAGTGAAAATAATCTAATATATGTGAAAGTTACACCAATAAAGATTGCCATTGCAAAAGATGGAGTCAATTTATTTGCCACAAAAATTGGAAAAATAAAAGGTAAAATTATTGTGAATGGAGCAGAATGTGCCTTTACAATGGAGAATGTTCTTTATGTAAAAGAACTGTCAAGCAATCTTTTATCAATAAGGAAGCTCGAAGAAAAAGGAATGAAAATTATTTTTTGCAACAAAACGGTAAAAGTTTATCAAGGTAATGAAATTGTTCTCCAAGGAAAATCGAATGGGAAACTATATGAAGTCAGCTTCTCAATGTGTGTCAAATCAGGATCTTTATCCAACAAATATGCAGGAATTTCTAAAAGCATGGATGACCTGGAACTGTGGCACAAGCGGCTTGGCCACCTCAACAATCAAGATGTGCTAAAACTTACAAAAAATGAAATGGTAAGTGTATGCAAATTAAAAGAAGCCTTGATCCTAATACTTTCTTTTGTGAACCTTGTACTTTCGGAAAACAGTGCCGAAAACCATTTAAAAGTGTGAGGCAAAGCAGGTCAAAGAGACTGATGGAGTTGATACACAGCGATGTAATGGGGCCGATAACACCTGAATCATACAACGAAATGAGGTACGTCGTTACATTCATGGATGACTTCTCACATTTTGCGGTTGCCTACTTGCTGAAAAGCAAAGACGAAGTTCTGGAAAAATTTGTAGAGTACCATGCTTTTTGTACTGCTCAGTTTGAACAAAAAATATCACGTCTTCGCGTCGACAATGGGGGTGAGTACACTTTGACTAAATTAAAACAATTTTGCACTACACTGGGAATTCGTCTAGAATATACTTCACCTTATTGTCCGGCGCAAAACGGGGTTGCAGAAAGATTCAACCGAGTCATAATGGAAAAGGCTAGAACTATGCTGATTGAATCGAAAATTGAAAAGGCTCTCCGGGGAGAAGCAGTTTTATGTTCAGTTTACTTGGTAAATCGGAGCCCAACAGCCGCTTTTAACAACACACAGCACTGCAACAGTACTCCGGCGGAAATCTGGTACGACAAGCGACCAAACATATCAAATTTAAGAATCTTCAGATGCACTGCTTATGCACACGTTCCTCAGCAGCAGAGAGTTAAACTAGACCCAAAGTCGCAAAAATGTGTAATGGTTGGATATGCATCGGGTGGTTATCGCCTCTGGAATCCAAAAACTAGAAAAATTATCACGGCTAGGGATGTCATTTTTAATGAAATATATAAGGAACCGGAAAGTGCAACAGTTCACGTTGATAAAAACAACAACGTAGATATTATAGAAAATGAAAATGTAGAAAGTAAAATCGAAACACAAAAAATTGAAAGTAAAAATGCTGAAGGTGATAGTGAAACTGAAGAAAGTTTTCAAGAATGTTCGGAACGTGAAATAGTTTCTTCACCTGATGAAAGTCGTGATGAAATAGAACAGGATCGAACACTTACTCAAGTTTCAAAGCATTCCAGCCGCACTATCAAGCCTCCCACCAGATTTCAGGATTACGATCTGTCCTACATTGCCTATGCCTTAAATGCTGAAGCCTATGTAAATAGTTTGCCAGCTAGCATAGAAGAAATCAAAACTTCACAACATTCAATTGAATGGAAAGCTGCGATTCAGGAGGAGATGGACTTACATTTGAGAAATAAAACGTGGACTCTTGTGAATTTGCCGGAAGGTCGAAAACCCATTGGATGCAAATGGGTATTCAAAATTAAAAAGGATGAAGACGGAAACGTGCAACAGTACAAAGCGAGGTTAGTCGCGAAGGGGTTCGCACAGACAAAACACTTCGATTACAACGAAACTTATGCACTTGTGGCTAAGCTGCCCACATTGAGGATTGTACTTGCTTTATTTTACCATTATAACTTACATCTCCATCAGATGGACGTCAAATCAGCATTCCTTAATGGCGACTTACGTGAAGAGGTCTACATGAAGCAGCCTGACCGATTCGTTGTCGGTAATTTTGTATGCAAGCTTAATAAATCACTCTATGGTTTGAAACAGGCATCTAAAATGTGGAATGAGCGGCTTCATGTTTTTCTTACATCACTTGGATTTGAAAGAACGCAAGCTGATTATTGTCTTTATGTATTTAAAGACAGTGAGGTTCTGATTATTCTGCTTATATATGTCGATGATCTTATAATAGCTTCAAGGGAAATAGAAAAGATCCAATATGTCAAACAGCGATTGTGTAATAAATTTGAAATGAAGGACATGGGAGAACCAAAACAATTTCTGGGCTTGAAGATTGATCGAGACAAAACGAAAGGATGGAAAATGGAAAAATTGCAGCTACACCAATGGAAGTCAATCTAAAGTTAAGGAAAAGCACAGCAAACGAAACGGAAAAACCATATCGCGAACTAATTGGCTGCCTGATGTTTGGGATGTTATCATGTAGACCGGATCTGAGTTCATCACTCAATTTTTTCAGCCAATTTCAAAGCAACGCATCTGATGAACACTGGACCTACCTAAAACGAGTTTTGAGATACGTCAAGGGCACATCTAATATGAAGCTAGTGTACAAACAGGATGTTAAAGCAAAACCGCTGACTGGATATGCTGACTCCTATTGGGGAAATGACATCAATGACCGGAAATCCATATCTGGATACGTCTTCAAGGTTTTTGGATGCACAGTCTCTTGGGCAACAAGAAAACAAAAATCGGTTGCTCTTTCATCGCGGAAGCAGAATATGTGGCACTTAGCAATGTAACGTGTGAGGCATTGTGGATTCAGCAAATTCTTCGTGAACTTGGAATCAAAAACCTCACACCAACAACTATTTTCGAAGACAACCAGGCATGCATCGGTATAGCTGAAGAACCAAGAGA
The DNA here is from genome assembly GCA_963931855.1 of Philhelius festivus. NCBI lineage: Eukaryota > Metazoa > Arthropoda > Insecta > Diptera > Syrphidae > Philhelius > Philhelius festivus. The sequence continues at coordinate 13,755,272 of OZ007558.1, forward strand.
ACATAAGCGCATGAAACATATCGACGTAAAATTCAACTTCGTTCGACAGGTAATTCATGAGCGAAAAATCAATGCTTTGTATATTCCATCAGAAGAGCAGCAGGCTGATATACTGACAAAGGCACTACCGAGGCAGCAGTTCAACAAACTACGAAACTCCTTAGGGATATGTCGAGTTGAGGAGGAGTGTTGAGATGTGGTTTGGCAACGCCTTTTATTTATTAACAACTCAACATAACGACATCTAGCGTCATTATTAAATATGTTCTATTTTGTATCCACCATTATTATACACCGAGTTCCGGTTAAGAATATTCTTTCTTCTTGCTGTAAACACCATACAATCAACATCAACTTTTAACATTCAACAGAAATTACATATATTATAAATAAATAAATTTTAATCATAGTATATCGTGATAAAGTGGAAGAAAAGACACTTCAAAGTTCAAAAGATATGCAGTTGTATATGGCCGTTTTCGAAAAAGTCAAGTCAATGTCAATTTAATCGTCAAATAATCGTAATTTTTTGACGCAGAAATTGCTTTCGTCAAATATGCAATCGTCCTGCTTGCAAAAAAATTGTCGGTCAATTTTTTTCAAACGCTTTTCGACTTTCTTACTGCGGAGCTGGTAAATGGTATTATCGAAAATGTTTTTAGCAAACCAAGTTACCGAAAGTAATGCTTTCGCATACAAAATTTGTAGCTTGTGTTCAAAAATATGTTGCGATTGCATTTTTGAAGCAAACGATGTTTTCCAAAGCAGCTTATATGTTATTAGCCAGTAAGATCTAATAATTGATTCTCTTTTGCATTAGTAGACAAAAATGTTTCAAATATAGAAAATAAATCGTTAGTAAAAAAAATTATGCAAAAATATATTTAAGAATTCAAAAACACACTTACCTCTTAAAATACAGGAAGCTTTTACAATTATATCGTGCTCTTTATTTGTTAGTTTTTTCTTCTTCTTCTTTTTTCTTCAGCGGTTATATATATGCGTTTCAAAAATGTCTTCTTATTTTTTTCTTTTTTTTTTTAATTTTAAAAAGTTACATTTACAACTATCTATAATTAACTAATTTTTATTTTAAAAAATGGTAAAATGTATATAAAAATCAACAATTTTTAAGGATATTTAATGAAATTTTAAGCGTTTTTTTTTTTTAATTTCTTTTTGTGCGTGATATTAAAACTTTTTTGAGTACAGAAGAGAATTTACAAAACAAGAGCAAGTGACTTGAACTGAAACGAGAAAGAAAGAAAAAATTACAAACAAGTCGAGATTTTTCAAAAAATATAAGGAAGTAAGGAATTTCGAAAAGTGAATTGAAAAAAAAAAAAAAAAAAACACAATCCAAAAATAGGATATGAAAAAAGAGATTTTTCGTTAACAAAACCCCGCTGTATGAAAAACATTCTTAAAAAAATACTTCGATAGGTTCAGACAAGACCGAACAGATTTCAATAGGAAAATCTTAAACATAAATCACTAGTGAGTTCCTTCCTATACTCTGTCCAACAAAAATTGTCAGTACAGGGAAGATAGGACGTTTGTCTCTCATTCTGGTTGCATTGCCATGCATAAGTGTGTCGCCTTTTAAAGCTCTCACAGGGATTCCGTAGCCTACATTATAAATCGCCACAAATGAGAGTAAAAAACGCGTAGGGCCACCGTCTGCCGATTCAAAACGACTGAAAACAATATTCAATTTACCTTTTCCCACAACGCCAAGCGGTAAGATAATAGGCGCGTTTTTTTAAGTTGAAAAGCAATACGACAACACTCAACATACTCATCTTCTTAAAATGTGTTCTCAAAAGCTTCAAGTCCCAAAAGCTCCTTAATAAAAACCACTGAAAAAGCTCCTTGCTTGCAATTGAGAATGATAATGGTAACTCTGTTTTGATGTAGATAAAGAGCGCACGATCGTATTGAGTGACACTTGACACTCTTGACAGTATCTCATCAGCAGTGGGATACGACGCACAGTGGGCAGAAATCGTGATTTAAGTGGTCAAAAATATTTTTTTTTTGTTTTCGAATCACATTACTTTAATTTTAATTAACTAAAGAAATATTTATACGTAAAATATATGACATTTTTTTTAAATAAATATGCTCAGGTTAAGAGAAAAATAAATTCAAAGTGAGAAAAACTTATAAATCGATGTATGAAGTATTTTTGGCACAATTTTTATTTGCCGATTTTCTTGAAAATCCTTTTGGAAAGTAATTGAATTCATTACAGCTTATTATTTCACATATTTATATGTTATAATATGTAAAAAAAATATAAAGAACCGTTAAGTAGTTAGTACCGTTTGATTTTGAAACACCCATCTTAATTTTACTCAATTTTACAGTTTATAAAGGCGATACAAAAATTCACAACTTTTCACAACTTTAATTTATTAACGAATTGAAAATTGAATATGTGCTCTATCGAAACTCGAAAGATTCATATCCGCATGTATCCGCATTTACGAGTTAGAGCGAAAAAACATTTTACATAGCGACTCTTCTGTATGCAAAATTTTACATTGAGTGTAGCATGTTGTACATGGTTACAGCCCAAGACTGTCGTTAGTCTCCAATGGAGATGGGCAGATGGCCAAACAGCTTAGTATTCACCTTTTCTGGGTGCCGGGACACAGGGACATTCCGGGGAATTGTAAAGCCGACGAACTCGCCAGAATTGGAACGTAAATGCCTATCTTGCCCGATAGAGTAAACATAGGTATGCCTGTAGCTACAAGTAAACTTATGCTGAAGCGAATTGCTCTAGAACAATCAAACACAAGATGGCTTCATACTACCACTTGTTTGGCGACCAAACAAATCTGGCCCAAACTGGATTTGAAGCGGTCAAAATATTTATTGTCCCTCAGCAGATCTCAGATCAGCTCCGTAATAGGTGTCATAACTTTACACTGTCTTATAGATAGACACTACTCGGTGTACTATCAAACGATTTTTGCAGGAGTTGCTTGGACGAGGAGGAAGAGGAAACAATCCCACACCTTCTTTGTAAATGCCCTAACGCAAACTTCATCTAGGAGAATATTTCTATAACGAACCAAGCGATCTCATAAATACAGACATTAATAGTCTCCTTCGCTTCATCAGAAGCTCCAAATGATTTTAACTAGTAGGGAACCTTTTTGTTCCCTATTAGATCGTGGTATCGCAATGGACCTCTACTGGTCTAAGTGGCACAGATGCTTTAATGACAGCCACTTTAACCTAACCTAACCTAACTTACCATTTTATTTATTTATTATTTGTTTTTATTTAGTGCGGAAAAATTTGATTGTACTTATTTCCTGTGCCCAAAAGAAAATGGTATGCTCTATTTATGTTGTTCTCATTAATTGTTCCGTTACATTTATTAATTGGATGATGGAAATGACAGAATTTATTGAAGGTTTTGGTAACTATTCTTAAACAAAGTGTTCGGTTGAAAAGGACAAAAAGGGAACTACAAATTTCTTTTTGAGTGTTTTTGTGAAGCTCCAAAGGGCAAGCCCAAGGATTTCAAATAAATAGTTTACTGGTCACCATTTGTTGGATCTTCAAGAAAGTTCTTTTAAAATAAGTTTTGCATCCAATTTAAGTCAATATTTTGAAAAATTTGCCTTCCACATTAATAGGGAGAAAAACAACTTTTTTGTATTATTTATTTAAAAATCAAAATAACACATATTTGATAAATTAAACGCTATGTATTGAAAGGTACTTAAATAAAGTTACAAATAAAAAAAAAATTATAAAAAAAACTCAACTGGTTCAAAAGTTATGGATTTTTGACCACTTAAACCACGATTTCTGCCCACTGTGCGACGGTCGTGTTGGGGTGTACAACTTTTTGTAAAGAATTACAACAACAAATCCTTAAGAAAAGTCAGTGGCTTGCTCTTTTTTTAGTGGTATTTTTCCTAACGCATTGTAGTGAGGGTGCATCAGGCGCCACTGCTTTAGAAAAAGCTCTCCCATAAGGCCTGTACTGACAATTTTTGTTGGACAGAGTATAGTTAATAACGTTGTAGGAAAATAAGGAACAGCCATATGGAATTTCACTTAATTACACCTGCTAGGTTTTAGTTTGTATGCTGTAATTTTATGCTTTCTAGTATCTAAATTTTCTTTCAAGGCTAGTCTTTAACTAGTCGTAGTTACACATGTATAACAAGAAATTCATATGGGATAGGTTAGGTTAGGTTGTTGGGCTGACAATTGATGTTGCTATTGTCACACTTAGATCAATGTAGATCCATTGTGTTACCCGTGAGTGTTATCACTCTTTCCTGATAAAACCTATGTATTCTATTAATCAGTCAAGCCATTTTGAGGCATTGACGAAGTTCAATATGTGTATTCCTGAAATTTTAGAAATATCTTCTAGATTGTCAAAGAAGTAGCTACCAAGCCATTTCCTTCTCTGGTGTTATAGTGACGGGCAATGACAGAGAAAGTGTGATGTGTCTTCATGTACCTCTTCATCACCACATCCTCTGCATAGGTCATCTGTACTTAGTTTCATTTTAAATTTATGGTATTAAATTTTGTCCGGTGATTATGCTCGTAAGAGAGCGAAGGGACTTCTTACTAAGTTGTATAATTTTGTCAGTCCTCTGCTTGTTAAAGCAGGGCCATATTTTCCTAGTAGTATCACAAGTGTCAAGTAGACTCCACCTTTCATTGGATTTCTTTAGGATTATATCTGAAATTTTCTGTTTAATGTTGCAGAGTGGGATGCTTACCATCTCTGCTTGAGTAGCGTCGAGCGCTGATCCCTATCTTGCCAACTCATCGGCATTTTCATTACCTGGTATGCCGCTGTGTCCCGGTACCCAGCAGAGGCTAATATTGTGCTGCGTGCCAAGAACCTAAAGCTCTTCGCGGCAGCAGGAGACAAGCTTCGATTTCACAGTGGCAGAAATCGCTTTTATTGCCGCTTGGCTGTCAATGTAAAAGGTGATATCAGTCCGTGGTATCGCCATCATTGATACCTGTCTAGCAGCTGTTGTCACTGCCAGAACCTCCGCTTGGAAGACACTGCTATGATCTGGGAGCCTAAGAGAGTTGTTTAGCTCAAGAGGTTCTGAGAAAAAGCCTGCACCAACACCTGTGCCCATTTTGGAGCCATCAGTATATATTGCTATTGCTGATTCACTGGTGTAGGGTTGGTTGTTCAGCCATTCTTCTCTGCTTGGAAAGGCAGTTTGGAATGGTTTATAAAAGTCAAGCTCGGGTGTTGTATAATCTGTAATGATGCTATCACCCAAGCATTTCTGAGGAATTTGAGCATGTAATATTGCGCTGTTTTTCCAGGTATTAGTCTGGCTTAGCCTTAAGGCGCTATATGCTGCGGTAAGAGAGCGAAGGGACTTCTTACTAAGTTGTATAATTTTGTCAGTCCTCTGCTTGTTAAATCAGGGCTGCGGATTTTTGTACGAAAAGGTCTAGGGGTTTCAGGTTGAGTATCGCCTCCAACCCTGTGGTTGGTGTGGATCTCATGGCACCTGTAATCCCAATACACGCGAGTCTCTGTACTTTTGTCAGAGTTTTGAGGTTCGTGCTTTTTTTTCGTTGCATTCCACCATACCAAATTACCATAGGTTAGTATTGGTCTGATTATCGCCAAATACATCCACCTGATAATTTTTGGGCTAGGTCCCCAGGATTTCCCAAAGATTCTGTTTTAGGAGTAGAATGCAATCATTCCTTTTTTCGCTCTTTCCTTAGTGTTAAGACTCCAGTTTAATTTCCTATCTAGAATCACACCAAGATACTTTGCATAATCTAAAATCTTCAGCGGGGTGCCTTCAATTGAAGGTATTCTGAAGCTTGGTATTTTCCTTTTGTTTGTGAAGAGGACTAATTCTGTTTTTGACGGGTTAACCATGAGGCCGCACTTAAATAGCCCATCTACTAACCTTAGAAAGGGCGTATTCAATCTGTTCACTGATAGTGGGTAAGAATTTACCTGTAGCTAATAACGCAAGATCGTCAGCGTAGGCTACTACCTTTACTCCAGTGTTTTAGATTGATGAGAATTGTGTTCATAACCAAAGGAGTGGTGACAGAACTCCCCCCTGTGGGGTGCCCCTGGATGTGGATACTCTCATCTGTATCCCTGCCAGTTCCGAGTTAATTTGCCTGTTCTTTAGCATGCACATAACCCAACGTATTATCGAGTTATCGATTTTATTGTCTACTAGAGCTGCCTTTACCGCTTTATTGTTCACGTTATTACAAGCTCCTTCAATATCGCGAAACAAGGGTATATTACGCAGTGAAGTGCCGTTTCTACACTCTTCCCCTTTATGTAGGCGTGCTGAGCTGGGGATAAATCAACCAGTTTCAGAGTGCCACGAATATGTAGGTCTATCAGTCTTTAAAACGTTTTAAGAATAAACGATGTCAGACTAATTGGCCTGAAATCTTTTGCTTCTGTATGAATGGGCTTGCCAGCTTTTGGAATGAAAAACACTTTGACTTCGCGCCATGGTAAAGGAACATATCCCCATTTTAAACTGTTAAGGAATATGTTTTTCAGGAGCGGTATTATTTGGATTTCGCTTTTCTGTAGCAGGGTTACCGAGTTCTACCGTCCACCAAGGTGGTTTCTTTTTTCCTTTCCTTATATGTTTCAGTGGACAACCTTTCTCGAAGGCGTTACTTAGAATCACCCTGAGTTCTTCATATGGGATAGTCATCCATTTGTGAATTCAGAAACGTTCCGTTGCAGATGGTTTCGTCGAAATTCTTTAGATATAATCAACGAAGGTGTTCTGGTTCCAGTTAGGTCGCGGTACTTTGTGATCACTTTACATGAGCTTTCTGACATATTAAGGGCTGAGGTCAGTAGTCAGTAAGTACCAGCATGGTTACTGAAAATGAGATTTCGCCCGGAAGAAACTGATATAAGCAAACGCCAATTCTCACATCTCCGTAGTGGGTTACTGCCATCATAGGATTATCCCACTTGCTGTTCTAATGTAAAGGAATGCCCATTACCAATGGGGTTGTGACGTCGGGTAAACTTCTTGGTATCCTTAAAGAATGTCGGCTATGCGAGCGAGACGAGGATCCTAGAATAATGACAACCCTAAAATGGCAATAAGATTCTTAAAGGATGCATGTACATGGAACGTGAACACCGCAGGTGCTACTCAAAAGCTAGAGAGTCTATATGCTGCTACCGATGAAGCTTCAGAACCTGGAAAAGAGTACTTTTATAACCTCCTGACCTACAGTGCTAAAATCGGAAAGGAAAATATCTTCAATTTTATGAATAATGTTTGATCGAAAGAATAATTGGTTTTCCTTTGATGATTGTTTTGGGCCATTTGCTTTGCCAAGCAGCAGCATAGGATATAAATGCACCCTTATATCCTGTCCCTAATTTTTAAAATGATACCAACACAGAATCAGAAGAAACATCTCTTAGCAATCACACACTTGCAGCAACATTTTTCATGGTCTTGGTCTTCGGTGAAAACTCTTTTATATCTTGGTATATTCCAAATATTCTACTATCCAAATAAATTAATTTTTGACTAATCAGACCCATTTTCTTTAACGCGATGGTGCTACGCAGTATTTCAATCTTTGCCTTTGCCGAATAGTCAACAACAATCTTTCGTAAACACCTTCTAGGTTTTTAACTTTTCTTTTCGCGGACATTGATCATTGTAATATTTTAGATTTTTGTCGGAAACTTACCGCGTTATTTATTAAAAATATTTATTTATTTCTTCTTCCCGACGTTTCGAAGAAATTACACTCGTCGTGGTCACGGGATTAGACTGACGTTTGGTTGATGTTGTTGGTTACTCTTTTTCTTAAAATGTACCGGTGTGTTGTTGTTGGTAAATTCATAGGAGGGGAGAAGAAATAAATTAATGTTTCTAATAAATAACGCGGTAAGTTTCCGAAAAAAATCTAAAATATTACACCTTCTAGGTGTCTAAATCTAAGTTTATGTTCTTTTTTATTTGGGTCAATGTTACAAATGGACTCTTTTTGGAAGTCCCGATCAGTCCATCAATGGATTTTGTTGACTTTCTTCGTGTTTCTTAATGTTTAGTTTAAAGCCGGTTTTAGTCATATTTTGCGAAGAAATGAACTCTTCAGGAATTACTATATACTCATGAAAACAATCTCGGATACGTCCCATATGAAAACAACAAGAAACAACACCGGCTGTATCAATGTAAAATAGCAACAGGGCGATGAAAAGAAACATTTTATATAATCAACTAGATGAGTTATGTAACATACTTCTTTAAAAGAATTTAGTCATTTTAAATGATATACTCCGCACCTATATTTTTGCAAACTAATATATTTACAAGTTTTGTAAAAAACTATATCTTAACGCTTTTAAGAAGCATAAATACAAATTTTCTGAAGAAATACTGTGTTAACTTTAAGTTTTTGTGATTTTGCAGCCCGATGAAGATAATTTTAGTTTTTTTTTTATATTTTGTTTTACTAATGAAAAAAATATTGTCATTCAGCAGCTATGGTAAGAACTGTTATATTTCAGCCTAAAAATTTTTTTTAAATCGCCAACTGCATACCACTGAAATTTAAATAAAAAAATAAACTTCGTTTATAATTTATTCATTTGAGATTTATGTTTTTATCAATCCAAAATTCAAAAAGAGCCACTGTGCGGTGTAAAATGAAACTTAAAAAATGTCTAAAAGGTTGTTCAAAGTCTAGGGTCTAGGCATATATTACATATACAAAAATATCTACAGTGCTGTGGACAATATTTGCAACCAAAGCCAGAAAAGGCATTCACAGGGTACCAGATGAGGAATATAAAGCAAAAACCCAAATGAATTTTACATGTTCCAATCTCTGTAAATTGTATTTGGTGTTTATTAAAAAAATATAAAAATATATAATAATAAAACATTTACTACTTACTAAAAACTATTTTTCAATATTGTTGGTTGATGTTTGATATTTAATAACAGCTGCATATTTTCTAGGTACAGAAGCAAGGAGGTTATTGATAGATACCAGTTTCTGTGATGTTACTTCCACTGCCTCTGAATTTTAGCAAAAAGTTCGTTTCCCGCTTAAAAATTTGACATCCTATTCTTGTCTTCACAATCTCCCACAAGTTCTCGATGAATTTGATATCTGGAGACTGCACTGGCCATTGCAAAAATTTTCAATTTTATTCTCGGAAAGCCAGCTTGTCGCCAAACGGGACTTTTGTTTGGGATCATTGTCGTGTTGAAATGTACAATTAAGTGGCATTTCCGAATCCTCACAGGGAAACATGGTGTTTCTAAGTAGGTATATCCACGTAGTCTTCAGACTTCGTAAAGCCGCAATCCCAAACCATTACAAATACATCTCCTGGTTAAACTGTACTCTTATTAGTTCACCTTTTGGTCTCTACTGGATAAATGCTATAACTATAAATTAACCATAACTTCTTTAGAAGATGTTGTGATTTTTATCTGAAAAAAATAAGTAAATTTTTCACTTCCTCCTCTATGGTGAGAATTTACCTTTCCACTTTAGGCGATCCAGCAAATAGTGGATTTGAGAACAGAATATTTTATTGAAATTTTTTTTATATTTTATTAATATTTATTAGTTTAAATTTTTTTCCCAGCACTGTATATAGAAAACATCAAGAGACAGAGAGAGAGAAAATTCTAAAAGATTCGGCGCAAGGATTTTTCTGCACAGATTTGTTGTTATTTTAACGGGTGATTTTTTTGAGGTTAGGATTTTCATGCATTAGTATTTGACAGATCACGCGGGATTTCAGACATGGTGTCAAAGAGAAAGATGCTCAGTATGCTTTGACATTTCATCATGAATAGACTTACTAACGAGCAACGCTTGCAAATCATTGAATTTTATTACCAAAATCAGTGTTCGGTTCGAAATGTGTTTCGCGCTTTACGTCCGATTTATGGTCTACATAATCGACCAAGTGAGCAAACAATTAATGCGATTGTGACCAAGTTTCGCACTCAGTTTACTTTATTGGACATTAAACCAACCACACGAATGCGTACAGTGCGTACAGAAGAGAATATTGCGTCTGTTTCTGAGAGTGTTGCTGAAGACCGTGAAATGTCGATTCGTCGCCGTTCGCAGCAATTGGGTTTGTGTTATTCGACCACATGGAAGATTTTACGCAAAGATCTTGGTGTAAAACCGTATAAAATACAGCTCGTGCAAGAACTGAAGCCGAACGATCTGCCACAACGTCGAATTTTCAGTGAATGGGCCCTAGAAAAGTTGGCAGAAAATCCGCTTTTTTATCGACAAATTTTGTTCAGCGATGAGGCTCATTTCTGGTTGAATGGCTACGTAAATAAGCAAAATTGCCGCATTTGGAGTGAAGAGCAACCAGAAGCCGTTCAAGAACTGCCCATGCATCCCGAAAAATGCACTGTTTGGTGTGGTTTGTACGCTGGTGGAATCATTGGACCGTATTTTTTCAAAGATGCTGTTGGACGCAACGTTACGGTGAATGGCGATCGCTATCGTTCAATGCTAACAAACTTTTTGTTGCCAAAAATGGAAGAACTGAACTTGGTTGACATGTGGTTTCAACAAGATGGCGCTACATGCCACACAGCTCGCGATTCTATGGCCATTTTGAGGGAAAACTTCGGAGAACAATTCATCTCAAGGAATGGACCGGTAAGTTGGCCACTTTAGACTATTTTTTGTGGGGCTACGCCAAGTCTAAAGTCTACACAAATAAGCCAGCAACTATTCCAGCTTTGGAAGACAACATTTCCGAAGAAATTCGGGCTATTCCGGCCGAAATGCTCGAAAAAGTTACCCAAAATTGGACTTTCCGAATGGACCACCTAAGACGCAGCCGCGGTCAACATTTAAATGAAATTATCTTCAAAAAGTAAATGTCATGGACCAATCTAACGTTTCAAATAAAGAATCGATGAGATTGCAAATTTTATGCGTTTTTTTTTTAAAAAAAGTTCTCAAGCTCTTAAAAAATCACCCGTTATATTATATTTATACTGTATCCTTTTTTATGTTTGATGAGATGAATAAGTGGGCGAAGGAGAGTGCTAAAAAAAATATGTAGATTTTATAAGACATAATCTTTGCACACACAACTAGTTGATGGTAGACACATGCGTATTACTTGCAGATACGAAAAAGATTATGTAAAGTTAAGAGGCAAAATTTTCTTTAAAATGGCAACAGTTTGTTTGCAGAAAACTGCCTGCACATTATTAAAATATATTTTCTCCCCGCATCATTCATTCAAAACTATTTCAACCCCAATAAACAATAAACCAAGCAAATCATTTTTTTCCCTCACACAATGCTTTTAATAGAAAAATGTTGTGCAGGTAGTTGAGAGGATTTTACAAAAATAATGTATGTATGTTTGGTAGGTATACAAATAAATATATGTACATGCAAACATATGTACATACATTTGCGTAGTGATCCTAGAAAGTCAACTCTTAAATACAAACATTCTCCCATTTTCAACATGAGTGAAATAATTTTTGAAAACCGTATTTATTCGAGCCCTACTTCACAGATAACTAATAAATGTATGAATGCAAATAAAAGCATCAATTGATTTGTATTTACTGGATTCCTGGTTAAATTTTAATTTCAGTAGATAACAGATAACTAATAAATGTATGAATGCAAATAAAAGCATCAATTGATTTGTATTTACTGGATTCCTGCGTAAATTTTAATTTCAGTATACGAAAGGAATACCATTGATTGAAAGGGTTATTTTAGAAAATGAATGCCTGTTATTTACTTTCACCAAGCTGAGGTCCTGGCAGTGACGAAAGCTGCTAGACAAGTCCCAATGATGGCAATACCACAAGCTGACACCACTTCTTACATTGATATCCAAGCGGCATAAAAAGCGATTTCTGCCATTGAAATCAAATCGAAGCTTGTAACTTGCTGTCGGAACTCGCCCGATTCCTATTTTGTAACCAGAAAACTATGGCCTAGTTTCGGCAAACAAAAGATCGACTTTATCATCCAACTGAGTAAAGTCTCTTTCTTTTCTTGTAAGCACCACCACCGGTCACAACCAACTGGGTCACCACAAGCAAAAGATGAAACTCAGTATGGACGAATTATGCAGAGGATGTGGTGAGGAGAAGATACATGTGGATACTCCTCAATATCTGTTTCACTGCCCTGCGCTATATCATCTGAGAAATGGGCTTCTAGGGAACCACTTCTTGATTTGACTTGGAGGAACTCTCTGACATTCCAAGGAAAAACATATTGAAATTTATTAACGGTACCAAATGGCTTGAAAATTCCTAAACTCTATCAACCAACCTACTTGAGGAAGGGGACAGCACCTTCACATTATTCAGCAATCCTGACCAACCAACGGACATATACACCAACAACTGACCTATCAAACTCATCTACCAGACGTTGCAAGGAGCCACGTGCTCCTACTGGTCTAGTGGAGGGATTATTTCTCAAGTGGGGGTGAAGGAAAGGATCACGTCCTTAAAAAGCGTTTACCTCAACCAGGTGATAATGTGATGACAGATATTTCTTCAATGTCTTAGAAGTACCCTCCGACATTTCAGGCTATAGCTTGCTGAAACTCATCAACACCCTATAACGGGCTTGAATAACAGGATTCTCATAGGTTGCAATGCATGTCACAACTCTAGGGTATCAACACGGATCTACATTGATCTGTGACGGCAATAAAATTAAGGGTAACAAAATTAACAGCCCATTAACCTAACCTATTTACTTGCAATAATTTTGAAACTTAAAAGTGAGATAGTTAGATCTGTTTTCTTTGCAAATACTATTGGAAAATTTATTCACTTCTTTGTAAATATTTTTTGCTACTTTTGAGTTTGCCTTAGAAGTTTCGTAAATCCAAAAGAATTTTTTCTCATTCACTTTTAAATCCTGCCCCCACTTAACCCGTTTTCGACATACCAGGCAATAATAACACTGGTCAACAAATTTGTAATTTTTGTTTGTCACATGAAAACTTATATCAAATTTTGAATATACTAGGGCCACCAAACAATAATATATCAATGAAAAAAAATGTACACATCAGGTTTTCTTGTGACATCAAAACATATATTTTCGTAAAAAGTACAAAAATCAGCCACACTTACAGAATTATTTCCTAATATCTAATAAATACTTATTATTTTCTTGAATATTTGGCTTTTGGTAGGTCCCTTTTAAGTATCCAACAACAGTCTGCTAGCATTCCTGGACTCCATTTCCCTTGACAGCGCTTCTCCATTAAGGAAATGTCCTGATGGAACCTCTCACCTTGTTCGTCACTCACAGCACCCAAATTTGCCGGAAAGGAATCCAGATGAGAGTCCAGCAAAATGTATTTTTAAGGACATATTACACACCAAAGCTTTATATGATATCATAAGTTCATTTATTAAATCTTTGTAATTTTCACCTTTATGGTTACCTAGAAAATTTTGAACAACATTCAGAAAACATTTCCAAACGAGTTTTTCCTGATCATTTAGTTTTTCTTCAAAGCTCTTATCCTTCATGAGTTGCCGTATTTGGGGACCTACAAATATTCCTTCTTTGATTTTCGCCTCACTGAGTTTGGGGAATTTTTCGTCCAACCTAATTGGAGCCTCACACACGTTACACAACATTTATGTGGAACCCAGGGGTGGAATCGGCTAAGGTAATAGTTGATTGTGATTGTCATTTTGACTATAGCTGTCTCCCTCATATCAATAAATAAATATAGAGAGATCGATTGTCAAAATGACAATCACAACCAACTATCATCTTAGCCGATTCCACCCCAGGGTTTGTCTTGATTCCTTACAGGAAAATCAAAATAGTCTAAATAGCACTGTTCAATTAGTGATGTGAAATTTCGACGCTAAGATGTAAAAGTTAATTTCCCGCACACATACGAGTAACAAAAACTGTCCGGGTTCCCACTCTCGTGATATATTTACGGTCTAACTAACGTAAATAAAATGTAATTTAGCAATCACAATAGTTACACAGTCGACTAAATGCAGTTTTTTAAGCAAAGAAACGTCTATAAGGTCAGAAATGAATGTAGCTGTCACAAGAAAACTGGATGTGATAGAAACAAAACTGTTATATATTTTTAATGAGGGTACATCAACATAAACAAAAATCATAACAAAGTTCGTGTGACAAAAACAGTGTTTACCAGTGTAATTTAAGAAATAAATTTGAGACCAATCGCCTCACATATATAGGTCATAGGGTAAAATGTGTGAACAAAAAAAATAACTAAATAAAATCTAATCGACAAACAACACTTGTCTCTTCAGAAGTGGACTAAGAAACCGATCAAAATGCAAACTTTTTTTTTAAAGAGTCCAGATATGGGGACGAGGGATTTTATTTTGTATCTTCCTCTCAAAAATAAAGACACATATCATTTTGGTTTTAAACGCTCAATATTGAAAAACAAAATTCACTTGGTAGAGATATATGTACATATGGAGGGCTCACAGCTGTACCGAACCAAGTCATTTTAAAAAAATCCAAACCAACGCCAAAATTTCCGCAAAATTGACCTCTATGTAGCTCTAAATGAACTATGTAGTTCATTACAGCTCTAAATAGAGGTCAATTTTGCGGAAATCCTGGCGTTAGTTTTGGATTTCTTTAAAATGACTTGGTTCGGTACAGCTGTGAGCCCTCCATATATTCATTATGGTTGGATTTTTTGTCTTCAAAATTTTTTAAGTTCATTTAAAATCAGGTACTTTATTTCAAATTTCAATTTTTTTATGATTTGAGATAAGCTCCTCCAGGCTATTGAAATAAAAGTAGACCTCTATAATTTTTTTAACCTCGTTCCAATCTACACGCTCTGGCTTTGAGTTGCATTTAACCGTGGAAATATAAACTTTTTTTTAAAAAAAAAACTTAAAAAGTTGGCCTGGTAAAAAACTTTTTATGATGAATGGTCCCCTCCATTCCTGCTAACACACTCACATGAGTGTGAGAGTTTGAGAGTTTAAAGTCACTAATTTATTTATTCATTTTGATTCCTTATGTCATTATTTATCGTGACTAAACAAAAACACCTAGGTATCATGTCCTCCCTTTACTTCTCAGTAATTCAACTCGCTTACGGTATTTAGAAATCCGTTGCCGAAAAGTTGGAAATCTTCAATATGTAGGACTTAATATTGAATATTTTTCGTACATGTGAGATTTTAAATGGTTGAAGGGTTGTTCAAAATCCGTACATAAAATAGTACGTTGTTTTTAATTTTCTTGTTTGTAATTAGACTCCAAAAATAAAAAAATTATTCTTAAAACATAGCTTACTTATGTCGTTTTTATTTCGCAATCCGGAATCTCTCTCCGATCCGGAATCCCAACTGAACACTTTTTTTTGATTCTGAAGTTTTTTGTGATTGTATATGTGAAACTTCAAATGTGGACAATAATGAAAATCAAGAATAAATAGGTACCTATATGTTGAAAAATACACTTCGCACAATTAGCATACAAAAAATCACAGCTGTTGAGTTTGACGTTTAACTATATGAATGTGTGAGTGCTCCTGGTTTCGATTCTGATTTCAAATCCAGAAGCAAATTTCTTTCTTTTCAGAATCAGAACTGTCATTCTTTCCCAAGTGAACACTTTGAGAAGAGTCCAGAAGGCTTCCGCATTGCCAAATAAGGCGTTTTTCTTTTTTAGTTCAGAACAGAGCCTGAGTTGTCAAAAAATAAATTGTGTTTCTTTTTTAGTTCAGAGCGTTCAGAGCTTCGTAAATGTGTTTCTTTTTTCATTCTGAGCATGTTCTGAGAGTGTTCAGAGTGCGCTCTATAAGCTCAGAATAAAATAACTGAGCAGACAGAGTACAATGCTTAACACAGGCATTTGACAGATGGAAATTAAAAAAAAAATGTCGACAGCTAAGTGTTCAGGTGTGTTTCAAAAAATACTCAGAGCGCTCAGAGCACGCTTGGTTCAGAGGATGTTCTTAACATGCTCGACATGCTCGGACTCTGTTCGGAGCTCTATACTGAACTAAAAAAGAAAAACGCCTATAAAAACGACATTAGTGAACGAGATTATAAATTAATTTATAAGTTTTTAGTACAGGATCCGTTGTCCGCTGCAACCTAAGAAAAAAATATTTTTTGGGTAATATCTCTTCCGAGAAAGTGACAAATTCTCGGTGAGCATAAGGATGTTTCTCATTTCCGTTCCATTTTGAGAGAAAATTGTTTCTGTTTGAGAGTTGTAAGTCACTAGGTTGTTGTTGAAGTTGTTTATGAAGCATTGATTTAAGGCTTCGGAGGTTTTAACTACATTTATTGTTAAACACAGTGTGAGTGTGGGTATTAGGATAATAAGAAAGGATTGAGAAGGAGATACCGGCGGACATTTTGGAACTACATATTTCTTAAATAAAAGGTCTTCGAACATAATTCTTTATTTCAGTTTGTTAAAAGCAGTTATGTAAACATTATTACTATATTATTCCCCACAATAAATATTAAATTATCTTCAAACATAGAAAAAATTAAAGTATAAATTATAACAGGTTTGTTTTAATCTTTTTTTTTCGTCCGAAATTTGCAAAGAAAACGCTTTTTCTAATGATCCCCCAATAATAATGATTGTGAAGTATAGTCCCAAAATTGTATGTATCCAAAATTATCAAAATTTAAAATTTATTGATAAATCCGTAGCTACGCTTCAAATTCTTAAGTAAAGACAGTATTTCCCTCCAAGAATTATTTAATTTAAGTACATTTATCAACATCCGGAACTTGTGCGTCTTCGTTTCACGCACAGCTATTTCCGTTTCATAATTAAAAAAAATACCCACTTTGCGAAATGCAACATGAATTTCCTTGTTATCAAATTCACAATAAAAAAAAAGATTTAAAATAAACTCCACAGAAATGAAAAGCAAAAACAAAAGCTTTATCAGTTGTAGAAGGAGGAATGACACGATAAATTCTTTTTTTCGATTCAAACAGCGTTGAATCATTCTTTATTCCGTGGAACATGGAATTCTTGGCTTGTTTCATTTGTTGACCCATTGAATGCCTGTCTGTCACACACAAAGGGACGTCGACGGCAACAGGAAACCACAGTCTTGACTGTCGCGCGATTAGTTGAGATTTGAATATGCCGTTTTTTTATTTATTTTAATAAGAAAGAAAGCAGACAACCTTCGGAGATTTTAACATGAATGATGACTAAGACGGTAGACTATCTTCATGCACATCCATCAATTGTCCTAAGTCATGAAATTGATTTTATTGATTTTTTTTTACTAGAACGAAAAATAAAGCCATGTAAAAAGCATTATCTATTGACCATGCCAAATTTTATTTTATTTCTCTTTATCGCTTGTGGCAAAAATTAATTATATTTCATGAAGATAAATTTTCCCAAATTTCGATCTCAAATACAGTTTAATCACAAACTGAGTTTATGCAGTTGATTTATAAATAAGTTAAAGTCACACCCGAAACAATTACCTATTTCGTGTGTGTAGAATGATTACCTACACCTAAGATGACAAAAATTTCCTATTAGAATTTTGTATATGTAAAAGTAATCAGACTTGTCACACCCTCAACACGTCACATAACGATTGAACTAAATGTTTGAACAGTTTTCCCCACTTTTGTGTTTATTTATAAAATAGTACTCAGTATCAACATCTAGAAAAATACTTCTTTTTAAATTCAGTATAGTAATCTATTTAAAATACATCATGCTTAATTTAAAATATTGTGTGAATAATTCATAAAATCTTGAGTAGTCACAGTCGTAATGATGTAAAAGCAACCATAAAGTCATTAAGTCAACTGGTAAATTAAGAAAACACCAAATAAATTCACGCAAACTATTTTCAGATACATGAGAACTATAGAATCAGTATTCAATTTTGTCTCTTATCAACTTTGTAAATCAAAATTTTGCATAAACAATCTTGAAACCTTTAAAGCTTCAGGATCAAGCGAGCTAGCAAGATATAAGACAAAGACTAATGAATTGACCAGTTAATAAGATGGGACACAATGGGCCGTACCAACAATCAAATTAAGAGACGACTTTAATATTTGAGCGAAATGGACCATTATTTAAAGAGCTCTATTAACTATCTACATGTTATGAACTTAATATTTATGTTAACCATTTATTGTACGGAACCTAAAAAATAAAATGCAGCATATATAGTCAGTTATATAGTCCATTAAATAATGCTTCATTTCGCTCAAATATTAAAGTCGTCTCTTAATTTGATTGTTGATAAGGCCCAATATCTCTTACAAACATTTACTGAATAATTTTTTGTATATTTTAAACAGTCATCTTTTGGTAACGATAATCAGGCACCAATAATACCGTAATTAACACACTCCTTGAATATGTGTGAGTTCAGACTTATAAAGTCACAACTTTGGGTTTCATGTTCCGCAAAAAATTTTAGGTTCCTATCATTATTGCCAACATATACAAGGAATAGCTGAGATTTATAAGTCACTAGAACCTGAATCGCCTCAAACTTATTTTATTTTTCTTGTGTACAAATATTTAAATGAAAAATCGAACAAAAACAACAACACGGAATGAAGAACAAATATTTAAAATCAATTTAGGAAGGCTACTATCGCGGGGAAAAACCATGGTGACAGTCTCGTTTTTTGTTGGAAATCGACCGTACAGCAAGAGCTTCAGAATTCTGAAAAATTTCTTTAATCCACCATAACAAATCTCCGAACGAGTTGTTACGCTAAACGAATCACGAAAAAATGTCTTCACACAATCCGAATTAATTAAAAAATTCATTGCCTCACTGAACATATTCATTCTCAAATATATTCACCCCTATCACAGAGTCCCTCGTAACAAGTGGCCGAAAATTTTGTTACGCTACGAATACGAATAAATTTACATCATAGGCCCCGAACGAAATCAAAAAAGCATTTTCCTAATTTCGGAGTTTCAAATTCAGTTGATTTGCATCAAAGTGTGAAAAAATAAATACATTTTCGTTGTTCGTCTTTTGCTTTGATTTTAATTTTGTTGGTCGTTAAAAATGGATACCATTGCCGTTGCAATCTTTGTAATAAACACTAAAAATGAGATTCATTACGGAAGGACACCAATATTTATTTGTATTTACTTTATTTGCCCTTCAAAAAATAAAAAATATAAACAAATTCACATGAAAACAATAATAAAAATTGTTTTTATATATTTTATTTGCATGTCCTTTATTTTAGTTCGCTTAATTTTATTTGTGTTTCGTTTTAAGTTGAGTTCCGATCAAAATATCTGTTCGTAGAAAAAACTGTCCAACTTCATATTCATTCGGGGCTAGTGTTACCATTATTCACGAACTCCGAATTTCGTAGCAAGTTTTTTTTAGTACGACGGGAGCAATGATACCTTTTTTCGAGGTTCGTACTACGAATCTATTACGACGGGGCCTGTGATAAGGCTGATTAATATTAAAAATTAAAATAAAAATACCATACCACTCAATAAATACAATGCGAGCAAGAAACACCTCTTGATTAGTGTTTTCTTAATGAAAAGTAACCTAATTTATTTCCATTTCATTTCATGTTATTGCCAGATCTGTAAAATCGTTTGAGTGGACGCCAAGTCCAATTCTGACACCTATTACGGAGCTAATGTGAACTCCGTTTAAAGATATAAGATGCTTAGTCTGAAATCTATCGTTGGCCAGTTCTGTTTTTTCGCCAAGCAAGTAATAATTCATTTAATTGTTTATAATAGTATTGCCTTACCTGAAAGACTGAATATTAAATATTATCCACTAAAAGAATCAATAAAGCGCAGCTCTTCTGAAAATTTGTCCTTTATCAATTGCCATATACTTGAACAAAAAACATAAAGCCAATAGTTATTGGACCAATAATATTGGTATCAGCGCACTGTCATACTATCACTAATCAACATCAGACTTCTCAGAGAATACATAAATATCAACAAACAGATGTTCTGTTCTGCTGATTGATTGAACAATAATACAACCTACAAACTACGATACGAATTCTATTCTATTCTATTTTCAAAGCAAAGTTCATTATTTTCTACACAATTAAATGAATTACTTATGTTTTATAAGATGGAAGTCATTATTGTAGCAAAAATTTCAAGCTGAGCATTAAGGCCCCGCATTTGTCTGAAGTCTATTGGTTGGTCTATTAAACTACACTCCATTTTTTTCATCACTAAATACGCGTAGTTAGTTGAATAAAGTACACGCCTCATTTATTACAATTTGTTACATTTGCTACTAACTTACGTAGACAATAAATACAAACAAACAATTTTGAGAGACCAAATGTTTTTCCACCGTTTAAATTATAACAATTTTCACTTCGATTTCATTCAATTGAAAATTAAACATCTGAGTTTAAAAGGCAAACTTCAAAACAACAGCTGATAGACCATTTGAAATTTTATAAACACGATTGTTACAATTTGTATCATCATATAATAAAACGGCAAACATGTTTTTTGTGGTACACTTTTCTCCAAAAGTATTTAACCGATTTCGATAAATTTTATATGGTTGGAAAGCCACAGTTACGGAGATGTGCAGAATATACTTGAGACACGCATTTACACACTGTGGGTCATTTTTGTTTTTGCACTGTCGAACACTGTGCACATTTCAAAAAATAAAATTACACAAAAAACTTACTTTAAATTTCAAATAATTCAGATTTTTTAAGCTACATACATGGGTTTCTTAGAAAGGCTAGTTTACTTTATTAGGCTTCATATTTTGTGTTATAACCATGCATTCAGCTGCGAATCATACATCAATTAGCATTAAACAGTATAAGAATGAAACAACTTAGATAAGCTGCCACCCAAAATTAATGTTAGCAGGCTTAAGTTGTTATCTGGGGTTGCGTTGTATATGTATAGTTACGTCATAAAGTGGCATTTCTACTATTTATGGTCGTATAATATAGCCGTGTTTTATTGGTTAGTGAATACACTACATCGCAAAATTTAACATGGGAAACAACAACAAACGATTAGTGAATAAAAATAAGCTAGTAATTGAAATGGATAATTTAGTGAAGATGGAGTTTCGGATGTTGAAATGTAGGAGGTGTTTATGTGGTGTCCAAAAAAATATATGTGGCATACTTGAGGGTGTGTTCGTTGGTATTTATTTTAATATATTTTGCCTTTACTAATCCAAAGTGTTATATATTTATAGAACAAATATTTTTTCAAATGCAAAACTTTAATTCATTCCATAATTCCGGCTTTACACTACTGCCACTAATTTTGTCATAAAATATTGAATATTGAATTCGATTCATATGTTTTATCAGTTCACTGGCATTTGTTCAAAAATGTCGTATAACTGCGGCATTATGCTGAATTTATATAACAACTGAAAAAATTAAAGCTAAACTCTCAGAATACCTATTTTATTTTTGTAGTATCGTTATAACTTCATATGACTCTTTAACATTTAAAAACGTCAAAATAGGTCTGTTTACTTAGTTTTTTGCACGAACTACTATTGTTTTAAGGTTGCTCAGAATCAATTTATTAAAAGAAATTGCCTTAGGCTAGGCGGTTTTGCAACTGTTTGGTTTAAGAAACTAAAAAGTTTGTGTTTTGACACAAACTAAACGATTGCCTAAAATGAGTTCGCTATTTCGTGTAACATATAATTATATGCACCTGCGCGGACATTCAACCAAATAGTTCATCTGTTTTCTATAAGTATCCACACAGTGTTGTGCAACTAAAAATTGAATGTGCGCTCCCAGCCGTAGGAAGATATAAGTTAAAAAATGTTTAAAACTAGAAAACTACTTTAAAGTTAGGAAATATATAAGAAGTATAATACTACTACCTTAATAAGAGGCTGTTTAAAATTTTGCGCCAATGTCATTTTATTGAGTACTATGTTTTTTTTCTCCAATACTCAGTATATATGTATATTAGGGTGCGCCTTATATTAGGTAAAAAAAAAAATTTGTTAATTTGGACCGTCCCAACCCGCCAATTAGTTCTTTGTCATGAAATAAAAATTGTCTGAAAATTTTATAAAAATTGAATAATATTTAGGGGTCGCTACCGGCAATTATATATTACAGGGTGCTCCATGTAAAGTGAATTTGTGGAACTAATCCCAGAAACAAATGATTGAAGTTTTGTTTAAAGATTTTGTATTATTATATATATAATAAACATAAAAACATATAATAAATAAACATAAAAATTATGGTTTCTTTACTTAAGCAATGTACATTTCTTCCTGTCAGGATATTTTTTTCTATGTTCCTTAACTGCTAATAAGAGGAACTGCTTCTGTTCTTCATTGTTAGTATGTAGCTTGTTGTATTCATCCATGAGCTTTACTCCTCGCTCAGCGATGTCGTTAACCACTCTCATATTACGCACTAAATATTTTACTTCATTGTAGACCTTGTCCTCACGCCACTCATCCACATCTTAAGTCAGGAACTCCGACGAAAATCCAGTTATATTAAAGAACCGGCGAGTATTTGCGCTTACAAAATCTTCCAACCTTTTGGTCTGAATATTGCCAATGTCAATAGTTATTCGTTTTAAGGGATTCTCTACTTCTTCTATGTCAAGGGCTGAAACCATCTTTCTTTTTGTTTCATTGGAGACCCCATCATCGAAAAATCCAAAAGCGACAAGTTCTTCGGACAAGTACCAGAGGTGCCCAAAAAACTTTTGGAGAGCAACTTTTGAAACAATTTCATTTATTTTCTTGTGATTGTCAAAGTTTTTGAGTAGTTTCAGATCATTTCGTGGAGCTGACGTCGAATCGGAAGAAGTTATCCAGACCTTTACATAGACTCGCACAACAAATAGGCAAATATCGAGTATTCCTTGTTGTTCTCTCTTTGTTAATTTGAACTGACTCCGAAACATCCATATCTTTAGATTGCTTTTGACATCCACCTAGCACGGTGGAGTCCAGCTGGAGCTTTGAATGACATTTCTTTCTGAGAAACTCCTCCCAAGAAAATAACAGTCAGTTCCAAAAGTTCCTTGTAGTCATCGCGAGGCTGGAACTCTTGCAGCTGAGATTTAGAAAAGGCAATTATTTCGTCCTTGATGTCATTCATTGTGTCTGCAGAAATTTTATTGGACAAGGCTGTTTCGTATTTTTTTCGATCGATGTTGGGCCAATATTTTTTGAATCTTTTAAAAATAAGTATTTCTGGACCCGTTGATGGTCCCAGTGATCTCGTGACGACGGCTTCCAACATGATCTCGTGGATGTGATGACGGCATGCCAGCCATAGCATATCCTTGTCCATTTTTTGTTCAAGAACTGATGTTGTGTCGAAAGCTAAGCATTTAACTTCATCTCCAATTCCCCATTCAACAGCTGCCTCATAAACTGCATTTGCAATATTCTCACCAGTGCCAGAACTTAACTTCGGTACTGCGAGAAGTTGGTCTATTCTTTTCCCAGAAACCAAAATAGGAAGACGATCAACGATTTCATGTCCAACTATATCCTCTAGTAGCTTACCATCCCAATGAATTGTTAGTGGAACTTCTGGGGTAAATTCTGTTTTTAAATTGTCAGCAATCTTTTGACGATGCTTTGCACGCTTTCGGCGAATAGAATTTGGATTCACGTTGTAATCTGATGGATCATGTCCGAGAAGTTTAAGAATGGGAGTCAAAACCAATGCTGCATTGCGATCATTCACTTTAGCAACATCAAGACTAGCTGCCAAGTTTTGGTCCAGTATTTTTCTGCGTCCTCTTTTTGAAGGTGGCACTCCAGATGTTGAAGGAACTTGTACTTCGCTGGTTTCGTGATCGCCATTATCAACTTCCACTTCGGATTCTGATGATGATGACGCTAACACTACCTTCAATGTCTGAGACATTATTTCTTGCTCTTCCAGTTGTCTCCTCCTCTTTAAATTTTCCATTTTTTTCTTCAAAAACAATTCTTTTTTCGCTAAAACTAGATCAACACTACCCATCGTACCACGACGTCCTTTTTCCCGTTGAGCCATATTTTCTAATTGTGGTGCTAAAAAACTAAAAAACTAAGGGTGATGTTTTGGGTATTTGGTAAGAAAACAACCAGAGTAAATTTTTGCGAGGGGATAATTTTTTTTTGGGGAGGGGGCGGTTGGGGTGGGGTTGTGTAAGATGTTCTTTACGGGTCAAGAATGCTTTCAGGGAGAAAATTCCAGGGAACTAATAAATTTAAAGAGAAACTGATTTTTTGTCAGGTGAAGATTCAACTAGTTGTTATTTGGGCTGACAGGTTGATTTTCAAAGCCCGGTAGCGACCCCTAATTTTTATCGGATTTGGAAATTTTTTTTTGCCAATTTTTTTTTCTTGAGATGGAACCAGTTGACGGGTTGGGAGAACGTAATTTCAAAAATTTTAAAATAAGGCGCACCCTAATGTATATGCGATATATTTTCGCACTTTTGTAAGTTTGAAATCAAATTTAACAGTGAGAAAAACTCTAAATCAACTCATCTGCATTTTCATGAATATTTCAACTCAATCTGCATTTTCATGAATATTTCAACTCCAGCTTAAAAACGAGATACAGATCTTACGAACGCATCCGTGTAAGTTAATTCTTAATTCCACACGTAGGAAGGAACAAGGAAGAGTGAGTTAAAGAGTGAATAAAGCGTTTTTTTGGTGCTTGTATTACTGCGCTAGATATAAATTACCAATAAAACGCGCCTATTAACTAAAAATATATGTTCACTTCATTAAAAAAACATGTGTTTTTCTGCTACACAAATTTGCGAATGCCAGAAGTGTAAAATTAGATATGACAATGTCAATTTTTTTTTTTAATTAATTTTTAAAGAGGAGTCTTTTGTGAAAATAAAGTTCTTACAATTCATTGTAATGAAATGTGATTGTTGATGACACATGTTAGAATTTGCGGTTTTTAAACCCAAAAAAGTTTGTAAACTTCCTTGCTTACTCTCTATGTAAAAACATTTTTTGTCTTTCCTGTTTTAGACATTTTTCTCGAAAAAATACCAAATACTTAATAGGCCTTTATAGTAGCGAGCGAAAATTTTATAAAATAAATGCTTGAAGGCAATAATATTTCATTTATAATCACAGACTTAAAAAAGTCAAGCAACATTTTAATCAGCCTAGTGTTAAGGTATAGTACGATACTACTTAACATTGATGATTGAATTGACGCACACTAAACAAGAGTATCTGTACTTACTATTTTTTTAATTCTAGCGACTAAAAACGAATCTCTGTGGGTATTTGACGGTACGTCGCTGATGAGCATTCTTAGCGAAAAGGTAAACTGATTGAGGGGAGGAATGCAACTTTCTACTTCGAATGAACATTATGCTTGAGAAGCGATAAAACAAGGATAGGGACAGAATTGATTCCATGATAGTTCTATTTTCTCAGTTTTAACGCTCTCTACTGGATTCTTTCCAATAAATGAGAAGTTTAGGCTGCACCTGCCCTACTTATACTAAATTTTTTGACGTATAAACGCCTTTTAAATTGTAGCAATTTAACATTGTTTTTGGCGGTTTGGAGTGACTTATGGATAAAAAAAACGTATTTCGACAAGTGGAAATTATGGTGATCTCACTGTGAATTTTGTCGAGTACCTAAATTTTATCAAGTAAAATAAAACTAGATTAAAAAAAATATATAAATTCATGGTTCAGTTTATTCAATTAAATTAAAATTAAAACAAAATATACATACATATGTACATATGGATGTAAAAATGATTATTTTCAAAGCAGGGTTTTACTACGTTTTGGCAGTGTATTGAGTTTTCAAGATGACAGTTGTCAAAATTAAAAAATGTGTACGTAGTATCAAATGTAAAAATACATACATACATAGTTATATCTTACTCAACATTATGTAGGTATTAATTATTTAAAAAAATACAAATCTTAGTAATGTTTATGCAATTTTAAATCCATGTCAAATTTCGTTATTTTTACAATTTTTTTAAGTACCTACCTTCGAAAAATCAATTATAAGAACTTCCAAACATATATGTATGTATGTACATACGGGGGCGACAAAACAAATGGCACACTTCCGTTAAAAAATCCTTTCTAGGCCTTACAAAATAAGTGTATTTTTAAAGCCGATAGGTACTGTAAGATCACTTTTTTGTAGATTTTGACTGTAAAGTAACTGGATTTTGAATATAAAATAACGGGATACCGCTTCTCTTAAATTATTTCATAAAAAGTCAAATGTAAGTCAAATGGTAAACAAGGTGCACTCAGATTAGGACAATTTAAATAGCACAAATTATTTCCGTTGCAAATTTAATACATTTTCAACACATATTCTTAACTTTTAAAAACTAAGTGAAAAAGTTATGAGTTTTGATAAAGTTTTTAGTTAAATTGCTTGAACTTTAACTGCTGATCAGCAAAGACCTTTAAGCAAAGGGTTCTTGATTTTAAGAAGGAAGGTCACACGAAATCTAAAATAGAGCCGAAATTTGAATTTTCAAGGAATAATAAGAATGTGATAAAAATGCTCTTCACTATTGCCAAGAAGAAGGAGGTTCTCAAAACAAAATTCATAAGAGTAGGAACAGAAAATCCACCTCTCGAACTGATGTTGCCATCGTCCGCCTGAGCAAAGCCCCAAAAATTAAACGTTCAGATGAACAAATTCTTGTGTTACTGTGTCTGTAAGTACGACTAAAAACCATCTGCGTGGAAAAAAGTTGTTTGGACGATTTGACAGGAATTCACCAGAAATATGACCCGAACAGCCTATTAAGCATAGTGGTAGCATTCTTGTTTGGGGATGTTTTTCTTGGCATGGTATGGCGCTAATTCATTAGATAAAGTGTATTTTACACAGGATACAATTCTATAGTATTCTGCGGAGGAATTGCCCTTTAAGTGTAAATTTCAACAGGATAACGACCCTAAGCATGTGGCTTAGTCTGTGAAGCAATGGCTATCCACCCATAAAATCGCTGTTAAGGAATAAACCAGCCCAGTCACTAGATCGTAGTCCTATCGAGAACTTGCGAATGTCGTGGACGAAGCGATAAATTGATCTAATACTTCAATTTTCGACAAACTTTGAGAGGAAGTTCTGAGAGCCTATCGAACGATGCCAGAGTCTTCCTTCGTCTATGAAACTACGGCGTTCCGCTGTGATTAAAAATAAGAGTTACCCGACCAAATACCGGATTTTTTCTTTAAATTATGTTAAAATTTAGTCATTTAATATGTTTTTTATTTGTTACTTATGAAATGTGCTATTTATTTTATCCTAGTATACTTAAATTGTATAAATCAATTTGTTGTTGTTTTTTTATGAGTTCAGTATAATTTATTTTATTTTTAAATCAGAGATATGTATTTTTGCTCGTACTCCACCATAAGCCAAACAGCTCTTTGAAGTTTAAGAAAGTGGGAAAAACTTGTAAGATAGAAATGAGTACATGTGCTAATTATTTTGTCGCTACTGTACATACCTATAATTATTATTTTTAGCTTTGAGACTTTACTTTTTCACTAAACACCGGACAAATTATTTTGAATGATGTGATAGTTAAAATAGTTTTTTTTACTGATTTTTATAAAAGATTTCAAGAGAGAACATGATAACCCATTCTATCAGTATTGCTTTTTATTCAATTGCGTTTATACACCTATCGACGACAACTCACGCAGCTATACATTAAGAATTAAATGTTCTGCATTCATATGTCATCCACTAGCCAAGCTTAAGATAAGAAGTGACTTAAGCTCTTGCAACCCTGCTTTGAGGCACTCCTCACACAATTTGACGTTATATAAACAAATTTTTCAAAATTCTCATGGGAAATATTGACCATTGTTCCTCCACTCGCTCCCTTAAGTTATTTTAATTATTTGGAGGGTTTTTTTTTTAGTTTAGTATATATTTATTTAGCATTAAATTTGCTATTTGTAAACTCTTTTACAGTATTAATTAATAATTTTCTTTTACAAAATAAATAATTGAGTGCTTAAATCTAGTTAAATTAGTTTCTAATTTAATATTATTAGGAAGGCAGTTAAAAATTTGAATTCCTTTATGAAATAACATGTTTTGTGTTCTATTATTTCTAAAAAACGGTAAGTGCAAGTTAAGATTATATGGACGCAATTCACTCCTTGTTATCAGTCTTCTTTGTAAATAAGTAGGCATTAAATTATTTTTTACTTTGAAAACAAATATTAAAGTATTCATTACAATTCTTTGCTTTACAGAAAGCCAGTTCAAGGTATTTAACATATAACTTATAGGCGTATAACGATTACAACATAAGATTGCTCTCATCCCCTTATTTTGTAAAATTTGTAATTTATTAAGCATTAATTCAGACCCCAATAATAGTATTGTCGGGCAATACTCAAAATGTGGCTGTATAATGGAGTTATATATCTTGATCGCCATAGAAATACTAAGCTTTTTTCTTATTCTTCGAAAAAACCCGATTTTGTTGGCAATTTTTTTTAGAAAGCATTTCAAAATGTTTTTTAAAATTAAAATTACAATCAATAACTATTCCTAAGTATTTGGTTTCTTGTACACATTCAAATTCATTTATTTTACAAATTATTTTATTTTCTGGCAATAACATTATTTTAGTTTTTTCTGTGTTTAATTTTAGTTTATTCATATTTAAATAATTTTGTATGTTATTAATATCCATTACCAATTGTCTTATACTGTTTGTTAAATCATTATCTTCAACGTAAAATAGACCATCATCAGCAAATAGTTTTAATTTACAATATTTTAAAACACTTTTTATATCATTAATATAAATTACAAACAATAATGTACCCAAAATTGAACCTTGTGGCACTCCTAAGTCTGAATCTAATGCATCCGAACTTACCCCATTAAACTTTACAATTTGTTTTCTTCCTATTAGATATGACTTAAACCAATTAAACTCAGTTCCTCGTATTCCGTAATTTAGTATTCTTCATAAATAATTTCTTAACACAAACAATGGCGCAAAATTATTGTTTATGTTTGATTCTAGGTGTGTACCTAATTTTTTAACTAGGAGGCATCGTAAATTTCGAGAAAAAAAATCTAATGGCCTTTTCCACTTGTAATCCAAACAAAAATCCTAATTGATAAGACATACACAACATTATCGATTCCTGAAGGTTGTTTCCAATTAATAAATTTAAAATTTTATCACAATCGTTAAGCTAAATCCTAAAAGTACATACATTTTATTTCAATTCAATTACAGTTTCCTCAAACGTAAATTGGCATGTATTAACATATTAACAATAAATTTATTCCAGACATTTTTGTATTGAAAAAAAAATCGAAACAAAACAATTTATGACTTTAACATTAAATTATGTGTGGAATCAATGCTCATTTTTCGGTTCTGGAATCCAGAAAAGAAAACTCTTTCATTCGGAGGGTTTCACACGGCTTTTTTAGAAATATAAAACGCTGTAAGCCAGCATTTTTTGACATTTGGAATTGTCTAAACCTAAGTGCAATATGAAACTAGTACCTACCTACCTACGATACTAAGAATATGTTGTATTCGATAATTTTAACGTAGTGTTAGTGAAAGTATGATTATTAATTCTGCATTTTAACCCACTATGTTAAAGGTTATAGTAAAATATTAATTTAGCTAAAATGTTTAAGTTGATGATTATATTTATAAGATAATTGCTTTTTACCCCATTTACTAATCTTTGCTCGCCTTTGTAAACGAACTTCATAGCATAAGTAACAAATTTAGTTTATTAAGTGACATGACAGTTCGGCCAGTCCTGGTCCGTAGTCCGGCTGTTCAAGGTTTATCTGTTGATTGCCCCGCAATGGTATTATATGATCGAAACAGAGAAAGATATAGAGAAAGAGATATTTATATAGACAGAGATAGTAAAATGGATAGAAGTAGGCAGGTATAGATGTTTAAATTGAGAATTGATGGAGACAATTAAAATAGAGCGAGATGAATAGAAATAGACAAATAAAAATAAAATTCTTGTAAGGCTTGGAGCATCAAACATATTATCGAGAGAAGAGATACATATAGATAGGTATTATTTTGAAGCAACTATTATATACAAGAAAAAAACAAACTGGAAATGTTTTAGCTAACTCTTGAGATCAGCATCAGACCATCTAAATAAAAGGGTGGTCCCCTAATAAAATCAGAGAGATCAAAAGGAAGGGGGGAGCAGTAAAATGTCACTTTAGTGCAATCCACTTTTCCTTAAAACTAAAGTAAATATCATCAATTCAAATATGGTCTCTTAAAAGAATTTGGATTTAAGAAACCCTATGGTGAAAATGTTCAAAAACAAATTCAACTTGCTGTTGCATACACAATGACACCACACACCGAACCAAGAATGCATGCGTAAGATGCTTGAAAATCACCAAACAAAAAATCTCTACAATACAATGCAAATGTACCAACAAATTAAGAACATATTTTGATCCAAATTACACACCCAAACAACCAAAATGCACTTGAACTTCTAATTCTATTGTTTTTTTTTTTTTTCTTGCAAGAGTTTGATAACAATCGACCATAGATTATAATTCTGACTACAAACAAAAAATCTTGAGGAATTTTGATTTTTTTTTTCATTTTTTTTTTGTTTGCTGACCTCGCCTGTTTTTTTGAAGAGATAGAGTAGACATGCAGCCTACAGTCTCACTCACTCATTCTCAGCTAATGCTTTGAATTCTTTGATTAATACACACACCCCGGAACACAGTTGGACTCGTACAAACAGGATTCGACATGTATTAAAGTTTTAATTACATACCCACATAAACCAAAAAAAAAAATAATGTGTGTAAGTAGGAATAAATTGGGTGTTGATTTTGTTCCTTTACTTACCAAGAGATGAATATAGTTGAAATTGAGGTTTTCTCTAATTGATCAAATGATGATTTCAGCAATATCCTTGTTGAAAACGCACATACAAATTATATAAAATAAGTTTCACCACACCAAACACTTTAATATATCACCACACTAAGAATTTATGCTTGCTTTTCCGTATTTCCTTACTTTTGGTTAAGCAAATTATTTCACCACTCAAGCGGTATTGTAGTGTTATACTTTCTAATTGTCGGGAATAGTTGTTGTTATTATTGATGATGGGTTGTGCTCTGAAGGTTTGGTGTGTGCGTGTGTTTGAGTGTACATTGGTTTTTTTTTTAATTACATTTACATCACAAGAAAAATATTTTTCGCAACTCAAATTCACCACCATTTATCAACCATTACAGATTACACGAAACCAATGACAAGGAATTCCCCACAAAATTGATTGATTCCGAGATGAAAAATATGAAGAAAAAATCTTTCTCCGGCTTTCGTAGCGAGGTTGTGTGATTCAATTTGATTTTCTTTTTTTTTCTATTTCACTCGCCTCACTATTGTTTTTTCTTCTTTTTTTCGTGTTGATTTTGTTTCAAGTTTTCACACACCCGATGGAAATTTTAAGGCTTTATTATTTTTTTGATTTTGACTATTCAAAAGCTGGTCCGGTATTCGACGGTGTTCAAAAACTGGCGAGAGGGGGTAGAAAAAACGGGAGAACAAACGAGAACCGAGAAATGCTAGATCAATCCACACATCACTATTTCTTTTTTTTTTCGAAACACTCTGCTTGCAGTTGATAACCGCACTGAAATATTTAAATGCCATTAACATGAACTAGTGTATTTTTCCCTTAAATGCTTATGAAAGAAAGAAATGAAGACAGTCATACGCAAAAATAGCTTTGTTCTTTTCCAAAACTATATGTCTTTTTCTCTTTCTAATGTTTACATTTCAACAACAACAACATCTGCTGTGTTTTGTGTTCAGAATTTCCCCGATACGTCATTTTGAGAAAATTTCAGTTCAGGATGCAGAAAATGAACCTGTTCAGGAAATCAAATTAGGAAATATGAAAAACGTAAATAACACGTGTGTTTTTTTTGCAAGTCCATATAGAATTGTAAAAAAAAACGACATCGGGATTTAGGAGCTTTCTTTCCACATAGCTGGAAGCACTGTGTACGCTATGACATTTGTCAGCTTATTGACGACTAGCATCAACCAATCCAAAAACTTCACTTTTGACGTCTCTGAGCAAATTATCGATAACATATAGATAATACTATTTTGGCATCACCATTTTTATCGGGTCTTAGATTAACTCTCGATAATTATCTGATCTGGTCTTAGCTAACTCTGTATAGATTTAAGTAGTTGTTGCATTTGCATGTAAAGCGCTTAGTCCCGATGTCGTTTTTTTTTTTACAATTCTATATGGACTTGCAAAAAAAACACACCTAACGTAAAAAATCGGTGTTTTCTCAGATAAATGTTTGAAATATTTAATGGAAGTATTTTTTCACTAATTTTTCGAATAAATTGAAAAAACTGTTAGAATCTCTTCAGCGAGTCCATGAAGTTAAAGCTGCAAAATTATTTTCAACTAACGATATTAAAATTGGTTTAATTTTGCGATTTTGCAAACTATAATCGAATTAACATCAGCTATTTTTATTCCCATCACACTAAATTTTATGTTTCATATAAAATGTTCCCATAGGCTAGGCGCGCACATTCAATTTTTAGTTGCACAACAACTGTTTGGTTGCTTATAGAAAACAGATGAACTATTTGGTTGAATGTCCGCGCAGGTGCATATAATTATAGTTTGGTTGCTTATAGAAAACAGATGAACTATTTGGTTGAATGTCCGCGCAGGTGCATATAATTCTATGTTACACAAAATAGCGAACTCATTTAAGGCAATGGTTTAGTTTGTGTCAAAACCAAACTTTAAATATGCAAAACTTTTTGTATGAGAGCTACGCATCTACAGATAAAAAAAAGAAATTTTTGTATGTATTAGTAAATTCTGATTGAAGTCGCGTATACACACATCAAGCATTATACAACCCCATTTTGAATATTGCCCGACAATATTATTTATTTATTTATTTATTTATTTATTTATTTGTTTCTAATATTACATATTGTAGGACATTGTCCCTTATTTATATGCTTAGTTACATGACAAAATGAAAAAAAAAAAAATAATGAAAAATTAATGAACAAACGATAAGATAATTTTAGTTAATTTACAGCAAATATTACTATTGGTAACAAACATAATGATAAATAGATTACAATCCCTACAAAACAAAGGAATGAGAACAATATTATATTGCAGTAGATATACATCTAAAATACATATGTTAAATGCTTTACAGCCCGATTCTCCCCAAAGTCAGTGATGCCCTTTGAGTATATATAAAGCGCGGAACAGATTGAACCAGCAACAGCACCGTCAACAGCAACAGCGGCCGCCATTAATTTAGAGCCAATGTATTTCAATTGTTCAACACACATTAGAACAGCAACAGCAACGCCAACAGCGTCGTTAGGCCAAAGTCCTAAATTTGCTGTTGCTGGTGCGGTGTTGTCAACTTTCCCAGTGCAATATTCAGTGGCACCACAATGAAAAGCTTTTTTTTCCATATGAAATGTCAAGCAGATGAAATGACGTTGCTGGTGGCAATGTGTTTGAGAAATTTTTGCTGGTCAGCGTGCTGTTTGCTGTTGACGATGCTGGTGCTGTTGCTGGTTTAATCTGTTTCGCGCATAAGGTTCGTTCGTTGAACTTTACCTAGGGTTGACCCAGGTTTTCTTGACAACCCTCAGAGTTGTCAACAAAAACTGGGGTTTTCGGTTTTCAAAAAACACCCAAGGGCTTTCAAATGTTTTGTTGACAGCTAAAAGCAAGACAAAATCATTTTGTGATCTGATAAAACTTTAAATTTGTTATAAATTAGTTTTAAAAATGAACGAAAACAATTTCGCGTTGTTGCTGAATGTTTCATCCGATGAGTACAACAAACATTTAATTGCAAATACAAGCAATAACAGCAACATGCGAATCGCCAAACGACAACAAAAGAAATACATATGAAATCTCATATGACTTTTGACAGTTTGATCGTTACCTGAACTCGCCCCAGCAAAATACCTAGATCTACTTCATGGCGAGTTCAGGGCGACCCCAGGTCTCAAAAAACAAAGAATTTGCTCACCAGGGTGACTTCAGGTTTTTCAAAAAACGATTTAGGGCGACCCCAGGGTGACTTCAGGGCTCAACGAACAAACCTATAATATGGAGGGCTCGTTTCTATTCCAAATGCGTGACTATCATAGGGGGCGCTACTCAAATTTGTGTAAAGCGCGGAACAGATTGAACCAGCAACAGCACCGTCAACAGCAACAGCGGCCACCATTAATTTAGAGCCAATGTATTTCAATTATTCAACACACATTAGAACAGCAACAGCAACGCCAACAGCGTCGTTAGGCCAAAGTCCTAAATTTGCTGTTGCTGGTGCGGTGTTGTCAACTTTCCCACTGCAATATTCAGTGGCACCACAATGAAAAGCTTTTTTTTCCATATGAAATGTCAAGCAGATGAAATGACGTTGCTGGTGGCAATGTGTTTGAGAAATTTTTGCTGGTCAGCGTGCTGTTTGCTGTTGACGATGCTGGTGCTGTTGCTGGTTTAATCTGTTTCGCGCATAAGGTTCGTTCGTTGAACTTTACCTAGGGTTGACCCAGGTTTTCTTGACAACCCTCAGAGTTGTCAACAAAAACTGGGGTTTTCGGTTTTCAAAAAACACCCAAGGGCTTTCAAATGTTTTGTTGACAGCTAAAAGCAAGACAAAATCATTTTGTGATCTGATAAAACTTTAAATTTGTTATAAATTAGTTTTAAAAATGAACGAAAACAATTTCGCGTTGTTGCTGAATGTTTCATCCGATGAGTACAACAAACATTTAATTGCAAATACAAGCAATAACAGCAACATGCGAATCGCCAAACGACAACAAAAGAAATACATATGAAATCTCATATGACTTTTGACAGTTTGATCGTTACCTGAACTCGCCCCAGCAAAATACCTAGATCTACTTCATGGCGAGTTCAGGGCGACCCCAGGTCTCAAAAAACAAAGAATTTGCTCACCAGGGTGACTTCAGGTTTTTCAAAAAACGATTTAGGGCGACCCCAGGGTGACTTCAGGGCTCAACGAACAAACCTATAATATGGAGGGCTCGTTTCTATTCCAAATGCGTGACTATCATAGGGGGCGCTACTCAAATTTGTGTAAGACAAAGTTATTGACGATTGCTTCATATCACATGTGACGGAGAACTATATGTGAGGAGAAGGTAAGCACAAATCGGAGGATACGGCTGTATCCTTAACTTACAGAAAGTGAGACAGCGACCCCTATCACAACTTCAAGTACTACAATGCATTAGGGATAGGAACGAGCCCTCCATATTATATATACTCAAAGGTGATGCCTCACAAGTCACAAGAAGAGTTGAAAATGATTTTGTGACTTTTTCGAATTCTGCCGCTCAGTCATAACTTGTGAGAGTCACAAAAACAATCGAAACTGTGATCTCCTTCAGAGCAGGTCACAACTCATAAATTTTTAAAGTTACTTGGATTGAATGTCAAGAAAATTTTCTAGATTTGTGAATAATTGCGAGGACACAAAAATGGAAGTGGACTTTGTTCTAGTGAATATTTTTGCTGATCTGAGAAAGTAATATTATTACATAAACAAAAATTTCTTTAAGAAACTAATCATATCAAGAAGTTTACATCGTCGACAGTTTTAAGAACATTGAGAGATACAAATGATCCATTCGCTCTCCAAAACAATACATTTATAAAGTTTTTTCGCCTTCCGAAAACTTTATGCAGTAGCCACGATTGTTTTCTTCTGAAAATGTTATATTTATTATTTAATCATTTTATTGTTTAAAAATTATGTTACCTTGCATTTTGTAATTTCTTCGTTTTGAATAATCAGCTCTTCAAATAATGACACTTAAAAATCTCACCATGCGGTGGTGAGTTTTGTTGTGAATTTTCTTGTAACGATTAGGGGGAGAATACCAAAATGTTATCGAATCACAACAATCCTCACAAAGAATAGTCACAAGAGCTTGTGACTTGTGACTCCTCACAAGGGGGAGAATCGGGCTATTAAAATGGCTATCAGTAAACCAAAAAATCATTTTACCGCTTACTTCTTAAATGCTACTACCTTCACTTGTTATTTTGTCAAGCATGTTCTAGGCAAAACAAATAAAATTAATCGCGGATCTTTGCACCATGCTAACGGTCAAAGGTAATGAAGAATTTAAAATTTAAATAAAAATTGTTAAAATAGCGCGGAATAAATATTCCAATAAATTAAAAGAACAAATAGTGCCTCACTTTCAAAGCGGTGAATCAATTACATTTATTGGCAATAAATATGGTACAAGCCATACGGTTATTTCTCGGATAATAGCTCGATTTCGTGCTCCCCTCTTAGCGCAGGCACTGCCATGAGGCAAGGTTAAAATTTTTGCAACAAATTCATATAAGTCGGAAAATAGTTATTTATTCAAACTATTTTTAATGTTACCCACTTTTTCAATGTGTGGGTTATGTTGAATTTTAAAACTTTGATGGTATAAGTATCGTACGCATGAAAGATATGAAAAGGTATGGAAAAATGTCATGGTGAATTGCTAACTTTAGTTTTACTTGTGGGGAGTAAAAAGTGGCACAGACTGAAAGGTGGTGGCTCGGTGGCACAGCCTGAAAAAAAGTGACAATTTGACACTAAAGTGGCACAGCGGTAACGCTGATCCAAATATGAATTTATGCAAGAACAAAAATTATAATATCGTTTTTATTTGGCAATCCGGAAGCCTTCCGGACTCTTCTGAAAGTGTTCAATTGGGAAAAAATGACAGTTCTTATTCTGAAAAGAAGAGAAATTTGCTTCTGGATTTGAAATCAGAAGCAAAACCAGAAGCACTCACACATTCATATACTTAAACGTCAACCTCAACAGCTGTGATTTTTGGTATCCAAATTGTGCGAACCAGGGTTGGCCGAATTAACTACACTACGTTTTCTACATGATTTACTACTTTTATATGAGGTGTTGAAGCTCGCTTCGAACCTTTATATACCTGTATTGAGTTGAAATGAGCTTCGTTCGACTCGATCCCAATCGCTCAGCGGTGTCGAGTAGAAATGTGGGTCGAAAATCCGACCCTAATCCAACTCGATCTTTCGATACTGCATATAAACGTCGCGTCGTATATAACTACGCGTAGTTTATTGAAGAAACTACATGCCTAATTTACTAAAATTTTTTACGTCTGCTACATATGTATATAGTTAATTCATAAAAAATCAATATAATAAAGGAAAAAAAAAACAATTTTGCACTTTTATGATCTAATTAAGGTTTGTAAAAAAAAAGTTTCATTTACCATAAGGATGAAGAATTGTAGGAATAACTGAACGTTTAATTTAAAAATTCAAATTTCAAATGCACAACTGACAGTTAATTGACAGCAATGCTACAATTTGTTACATTAACTACAATTAACTACATTTAACTACATTAATTACATAAACTACGTAGCAGAAGACGTAACAAATGTAGTTACTTCTAAAAAGTGATAATTCGGCCAACCCTGCTTTCAAAAAACATTTTTCTTGATTTTGATTATTGTACGCATTTAATGTTTCACATATACAATCAGACAAAACTTCAGAATCATCAGAAGCAAACAAAAGTGTTCAATTGGGATTCCGGATCGGAGAGAGATTCCGGATTGCCAAATAAAAACGACATAAGTCGTTGTAGTCGTTTCTTAAAAAAAAGCTTTTATGTAGAAACTTTTTAAAAGCTTTTGAAGAAAAAATTTTGGTACGCCAATTTAAAGTTTTTATTATTGCTCGAATAAAAATAAAATTTACAAAAAAAAATATTGAGCCGTTTCTGAGATATCGAATTTTCAAAAAAAAAGAAAAATAATTTTTTTTTTTTTAATTCAAAAAAATATTTATTTTAAAGTTTTGAAATGCAATGTGTTTAGGACTTTTTAGAAGCTTCTCCTTGAAAAATTTCATTAAGATCCGTTATGTGGATAATGAGAAATTCAAAATTCGAAAAAATGGTTCTATGGTAGGTACAAGCTGTAATATCTTAATTTCAAAATTTTTCTTATTAAATTAAAAATCGTAAAAATTAATTGAAAGAAAAAAAATTTTATCAAAATTCTCGGAACCGTTTTCGAGAAAAATACGATTTTTGAAAAGCATTTTTTTAATTTTTTAGCATTTGTATGGTAGGTACCTTTATTTTTAGGTAAAATAATTTTTTTTTATCACATCTTGTAGATTATATTG
The DNA here is from genome assembly GCA_963931855.1 of Philhelius festivus. Classification (NCBI taxonomy): domain Eukaryota; kingdom Metazoa; phylum Arthropoda; class Insecta; order Diptera; family Syrphidae; genus Philhelius; species Philhelius festivus. The sequence continues at coordinate 13,793,639 of OZ007558.1, forward strand.
AGGTACTTTTATTTATCAAGTTTAAAAAAAAATATCTAGCAAGGGGTTTTCGAAATATTGAGTTTTGAAAAAAAAATTTTGAAGTTTTTTTTTAAAATCCAAAAATTTTTTTTTGAAAATTTGAGTACACAATTCTATTCAGGTTTTTGGGGAGCCTTAGCAAAAAAAATTATCAAAATCGGCTGTACCGTTTTTGAGAAAATCAAAAACAAGAAAAATGGTTCCATGGGGGGTACCCTCAATAACCATTTTTCTTAAAATTTTTTTCAACAAATACCTAGCTTTAATTAAATGAAATTTTTTTGTGTTTTTATTTTTAAAATCTGTCGAACAGTTTTTGAGAAAAAAAATGTTTATAAAATTTCGAACAAAAATCGTATGGCAGGTACCGTTATTTTTGGTCTTAAAAAATCAAATCAAAAAACATCCGGGGGAAAAAATTAAAACCAATATCTACCAAGTTTGAAGAAAATCGGCCGAACCGTTTAGCTGCAATCGAACGGACAGACAGACAGACAGAATTGCGAGACCCACTTTTTTAGTCTTCGCTATCATCGTAATGTCAACTTTGATCAAAATCTCGAGCTCGATTTTTTTTACGAATGCATAACTTGCCTTATAGTACCTATAAGTCGCAAGTAAAAATGGCAGGTGTTTTTTTTTTTTTCTCGAGCTCGATTTTTTTTACGAATGCATAACTTGCCTTATAGTACCTATAAGTCGCAAGTAAAAATGGCAGGTGTTGGTGATAGAACTTTAAATTATGGGAATGAAATTAGCGTTTAAAAATTAAACGTATGGGGTGACCGTGGCGCGATGGTTGTGTGCTCGCCTGTCAACCTCATGATCACAGGTTCGATCCCTGCCGTCGTCGTCTATGTCGTTTTAATTCCATGGTACCATCTAAAAACTGTCATCAATGGGTTGCTGGTTTACTCATTACATGTTGTTCAGGCATAACACTAACAACATGTAATTGAGTTAAACTAGTATGCCCAACAAGGATGAATAAGAATAAAATAATGTGAATTATAAGCGACATAGAAATAAGACACGGCATTTCTCCGCTTTAGTTCAGCCGCCATCCCTGGAGATAAAAAATCTAAGACAACCACCTTTAGTCTCAGAACATCGTGCCACACATCTTTCCTATCCTTCTTTCTCTTCATTAACATCACGCCCGCGATGTGTTGAAACATTTAAAGGGTAATCATAATCCCTTGAGCGCGGGTAGATTATATAAAAAAAAAAAAATAATGTACAACATACATGTTTTGACATCAGATTTTGATATTTTCTAAAATAATGGCCAACATTGAAATATAAATTGAAATTGACATATGGAGGGAGTTTGATCGTTTTACTCGCACTTGAATGCTGCGCTGGGTATGCAGCAATGAATAAGTACACCCAGTGATGTTTTGGGATAATTGGGCTTTTAATAACCATCCATTACCGATTCCTTTTTTCGTTCGTTTAGTTATTCGTTTTTTATCTCCTATGAAGTGCATTCTTTTTCCGTAAAAAGTTAATTATAGTTAACTCTGATTGTTAATTTAATACAAACAAAAACTTTAATTAACTTTTGTAACGTCATTAAGTCGTTCCTACACTCAAAGTTGAATTGTCAGAAGGTTACGTTTGGTAAAATTTTCCAACTCATTTCCTTGATGAGGTAAAAGGTTAACATATCTGTCAAAAATATCTGCTAATTTTTTGTTTATTTTTCAATTAGGAATTATTTCTATTTTTGTATTTTTTTAATTTAATTAATTTGTTTGTGTATTTGTATCTTTACAATAGTTTTCAGCGGTAAAAAATAAAAGAACAATACCTGTGTTTTATTTTCCCCCAGATCTGATCCAGATTAAATCTTCATTCAAAATTACATGTATAACAAAAACAACAAAAGGCCCAATTTTGTTTGTATTTGTTGTTTTACATGTTATTTTGAAAACAAAATCCAATCCGGATCAGATCTGTGGGAAAATAAAACACAGCTAATATCCTATACTATTCTGTTGGATGCATTTCATTAAGAAATCATTAAAACATCGATGTAATTTCTCTAAGTAATGATGTTTGTAAGCATTGATAAGCATCGCGCATCTCTATTTAGTTGTCAAACCAGAAACCTTAAGGTTCAAGTCTTTATTTCCATTCCTCCTTTCGTTACATCATTCCCTCTACATTTTTGCATCCCAAGCATTTTTTGTCCAAACAAATAACACGAAAAACGAAGAGTAGTGAAAAAAAGTAAGAAAGCATTATTCATAATCTCTGCAGGGGGTTCTCACTTTAATTTGATGCAATCGATGTAGATTTACTCCGAAGAAAAAAATGCATCTATACCACAATGCCAGAAAATCAAATCACAGTTGCCAGTGCGCGCCTAGCCTAAGGAAGTAGAAATGGGTATTTTGAAAAAGAATAACAACCACCCTCAGTTTTTAACCAAAAGTGCAAAATTTTAGACAATAAGCTAGCGACCAATCAGGTTGCAAATCCTTCTTATGTCCCTCATTCACCAACGCAGTTTTTAATGCCGGATATGGTAGGTAGGTAGGTTGGAGTGGCTGTCTAGTTGTTGTTGACTCACTTAGACCTCAAGGATCCGTTGTGATACCACTAAAGAAGTTACTCATGGGAGAGTAATGAATTTAAACAAACCATTTCGTGCTTTTAATGAAGTAAGAGAGACATTTTGTGTCGATTGTTGCCAGTTCACTGGTATTATCGAAGAAGGGATTACCGAGATAGTTATTTCTTCTATTGGAGAGTGCTGGACATGTACATAGAAGGTGTTGGACTGTTTCCTCTTCCTCCTCGTCCATGCAGCTTCTACAGAAGTCATTTGTGTAGACTCCTAGCCTCAAAGCATGTCTACCTATAAGGCAGTGTCCTGTTATAACTCCGATTGTAGAGCTTATATTTTGTCTGCTCAGGGAGATCAAGCCTTTTGACCGTTTTAGGTCTATGCTTGGCCATATTTGTTTAGTTGCCAGGCAGGTGGTACCCTGTGACCATCTAGCATTTTTTGATTCTAGAGCATATTGTTTGAGAAGATATTTGCATATAGCAAGTGGTGTTCCTATGTTATGTTTTTGTCTAACAGTAGGCAGAAGTGTTCCGTTTTTGGCGAGCTCATCGGCTTTGCAATTTCCCGGAATGTCTCTGTGGCCCGGCACCCAAATAAGGTGAATATTAAACTGTTCTGTCATCTCATTCAGAGATGATCGACAATCGTGGAATGTTAGAGAGTTTGTGGAGACAGACGCGAGAGATTTGAGAGCGGCTTGGCTGTCCGAGAAGATTCGTATATCCTTGCAAGATATAACGTTTTCTTTGAGCCAGGATAGTGCCTCTTTAATCGCCATTACTTCTGCCTGTAATACACTACATTGATTGGGAAGTCTATATGAAAGACTGAGATTCAGTTGTTCCGAACAGATGCCACTTCCAACGCCGTAATCGGTCTTTGAACCGTCTGTATAGAAGTGTACCGCATTGTCTTCCAGGGGTCTCTCTTCTTCCCAAGACGATCTTGAAGGGATGGAAACAAGGAAGCTGTTATCGAATACCATTTTTGGGGTGGTATAGTCTAAGAGATCTGGGATAGATCTGAAATTGTCTAAGATAGTTGTATGACCAGTATTGTTACTGATCCATTGAGAGGCGGCTCTAAGCCTCACGCATGAGTTGGCTGCCACCATTTTGGAGAAGATGTGAAGAGGTGTTAGGTTTAAAAGCACTTCCAAGGCTGCGGTTGGTGTTGAGCGAAGTGCTCCTGTGATGCACATACCTGCTGACCGCTGGACTTTGATGAGTTTATTTAGATTTACCATCTTGTCCAGTGCGGTCCACCATACGACAACTCCATAAATGAGTATCGGTCTGATTACCGAGGTGTATAGCCAGTGGGTTATTTTTGGGGAGAAGCTCCATTTTGAACCTATTGCCTTTTTACAAGTAAAAAGCGCTACGGTAGCCTTTTTTACTCTTTCATCAATATTTGCCTTCCAATTTAATTTTTTGTCTAAAATGAGGCCTAAATATTTGGCTTGGTCGGAAAAGCTTAATGGTATTCCTTTAATATTGGGTGGGTTAATCTGAGGACTTTTGTACCTTCTCGTAAAGAGTACTAATTCTGTTTTATGTGGATTGACGTCCAAGCCACATTGCTTAGCCCACTTTGTTAGCCTATTTAAGGCATTTTGTAGGAGTTCTGAGAGAACTTGGGGATGTTTCCCAGATACAGATATTGCAACGTCGCGTCGTCAGCATAAGCAATCACCTTGAAACCCTCTGCTTCCATTGATGTTAGTAGTTCGTTTACTACCATGTTCCATAAGAGAGGCGAAAGGACCCCACCTTGGGGGGTACCTCGATTCAACGATCTGGTGGTAGTAAAACTTCTCATGCTGGAAGTTATTGTCCTGCTTTTGAGCATGAGACTTATAAGTTCTATGAGTGATTTCTCTAATTTCCATTGCTCCATTGCTGTTGTGATCGCCTGGTAGCTAACGTTGTTGAAAGCTCCTTCGATATCTAGGAAAGCTACTAAATTGTATTCTTTGTATTTGAGGGAATATTCAATACCACGTACCAGCGAATGAAGTGCTGTTTCTACTGATTTTCCCTTAAAGTACGCATGTTGAGCTGTGGAAATGAGACATGGTTTTAAGTTATGTCTGATGTAAATTTCAATCAATCTTTCCAAGGTCTTAAGAAGGAAGGATGGTAGGCTGATTGGTCGTAGATCTTTAGGGTTAACGTGAGAGGGTTTCCCTGCTTTAGGAATGAAGACTACTTTTGCCATTCTCCAGGCTTTAGGAATATATCTCAACCTCTCAATGCCGGATATACATTGTTCAAATGCATGACAAGCATGTGCAGTTGTATTAGTAAATTCTGGTTTAAGTTGCATATACACATATCAATCATGAGTTTTCAATGTTTTATTTTTACATCGACGGTGTGGTGAGAGGACGTTTTCTTTAATTATTGCGCTTTGTGAATATTTTCGGCAAAACTGTGTTTTAACCGATTTCTTTGAGATTTTTTTTTGCCCATATACAATTTTTGTTTATTTAAATCAGCTTACAGAAAACAATGTGTGACACAGACGATTGCTGTATTGCTGTAGGCCTTGCACTGGCTAAAAAAAGAAAAGATTTAGAAAGAAACGTGTGTGGATGAAGGAATGGCTGAAAAAACGAAGGGAATTCACCCATGAAAATCTCCTCAATGAACTGAGAATAAGTTCATTAGCTGATTTTAAGAATTTCCTTCGTATGGATGAGGAAGCATATGACCACCTACTAAGAATGATCGCACCAAAAATAAAAAAAAGATGATACACCAATGCGAGATCCTATACCCGTCAACCAACGTCTTTCCATAACCCTTCGATTTTTGGCAACTGGAAACACATTTGCGGATTTAAAGTTCACCAGTGCTATATCTGAGCATTCCATCAGTAAAATCGTTATTGAAACGTGCGAGGAAATCATAGATGTCCTCAATGATAAGATTAAAGTAAATAAAACAGTAATTTCATTCATATTTTATTTGTATTTATTGTGTTGAAAATAAATATTAAGTCTAAGTTTTATTTAAATGAAGCAAAACAGTAATTTCATTCATATTTTATTTGTATTACTATTTATTGTGATGAAAATAAATATAAAGTCTAAGTTTTATTTAAATGAAACAAAATATTGTCCAGCGTTAGAAATGTATTGCTCCGAGATTTCGATTTCTTCGTATGTATCCTCAGCAGAGATCACTTGTGATCGCTGATGATGATTTGCACGACAAATCCTCCAAATGCGCTGATGATGGTGATTTTAAAATGTAACTTTGCCCTGATACACTACTGAAGCTGCAGTTTTGAGCAGATAACGGGTTATACGATGAAGATGGGTTTTGCATTTGTACAAAAGATGATTTCTCTTCCTCCGAGTTTTGAAAAAATATTGAATTTATTACTGGAGTACTAGCTCTATCCTCTATATTCGGGCGTAACCAATTCCGATGCAAAGCACCCATCTGTGCTTCGAACAAAATATCGTTAACGAATTTTTCGGCGAACATTCGTTGAACATACTCCAACTTCCTAAGCTTTGATGCCCACGTTTCTGCGATTGCACGGAATTCATCTCTTGGTTCAGACAAGCGCTTGGCAGCTAAAGCAATCAGCTCATCGCTTGGATCTGCTTTTTTTCGTTTCTTTGGAATTTGTATTTCCTAAAAATATATAAAATATATGCATATTTTAATCTTAATCTTAATCTTAATCTTAATCTTAATCTTAATCTTAATCTTAATCTTAATCTTAATCTTAATTTATCTTTACAGACGCCTTCTACAAAAGAAGAATGGAAAACAATAATTGCAGATGACTTTTTTTACTGATGGAATTTTCCGAACTGCCTAGGAGCATTGGATGGAAAGCATATTGCCATTAAAAAACCTCCAGACTCAGGATCATTTTATTTCAACTATAAAAAATATTTTAGCATCGTGCTTATGGCACTCGTCAATGCCAATTACGAATTCATAATGGTAGATGTAGGCATCAATGGCAGAATATCGGATGGTGGTGTCATAAGTCATAACTCACACAAATTTTGGAAGAGCGTTCTCTGAAAATACTTTGAATTTGCCTGAGAATAGTTCACCACCACTGAGTGACAAAAGCCTACCCTATGTCTTCGTTGCAGATGATGCATTCCAGCTATCTGAACACTTAATGAAGCCTTATTCGCAGATAGGTCTTACCAAGCAGTGACGAATTTTTAATTATCGCCTGAGCCGTGCTCGTCGAATAGTTGAAAATTCTTTTGGTATATTGGTTTCACGGTTTGGAGTGCTCCAGAGAACTATTGGACTTGCACCAGAAAAAGTGCAAACTATCGTCCTCGCGTGTTGCTATTTGCACAACTTTTTGAGATCCAAAGCTGCTAACCAATATTTACCAACAGGTTCTGTGGATCAAGAGCAGTTACAAAATGGAATAATAATTCAAGGAGCTTGGAGAAATGAATGCACCATTACTTCTTTGGACAACTCATCACGTCGAAATTCAACAACAAATGCAAAAATTATAAGAGACACTTTCTGCAATTATTTTAATGACGAAGGCCAAGTTTCTTGGCAAAACAAATTCTTACAAGAATAATAAAATTTCTTAATGTACCAATATGCATATATACATACATATGTAAACAAAAATATGTAATTAAAATTAAATTTAAAAAGTACTAACCGATATGTTTTCATTTCTAGAAGGACATGGAATTTCGTTATCGCGCAGAAAATCCACTGCCTCAAAATAATATAAAGTTGATTCATTTTCATCGCTGAAACCAGAGCCACTTTTCTCCAACGCTGATATTCTCTTTAACTCTCTCCTGTAGTTTGTCCGGAGGACATTCACTTTGGCGGCAACTTCTTTTTTTGTGGCTTCCGGATATTTTTCTTTGTACTTTCTTAAAAGTATCTCATTTTGTTCATTTTTAAATCTCTGTTTAAATACTCTTTCCCCTTTACGTTCCACAACGCTGGTAAGGAGCGATACACTTCTATTAATTCTAAAATGAAATTTTTATTATCCATTTCTTATTTCCATCGCCTGCTGTTCTTACCTCTTCGACTTACTTTACGCAACTGAACCAATATATGCATGATCAATCATCAATCTTGCATATACACTACTTCAATGCAGTACGGTTGTTTGAAGGAAAATCAAAAGATTTTGATTTTGCTTTAATCCAACATCCAATCTATACGTGTGACTTTTTCACTAATACACTTGCACATGCTTGTCATGCATTTGAACAATTTATATCCGGCATTATAGATTGGTTTCTGATTTTTGAAACTGAAATTTCAGCTTCCAGTCATCACAATATCACTGAATCCTGTCGGAGTCAATAGTCACGAACTGAAGAAACTTGAGTCCACCATGATGACTTAAGAGAAGACGAGTGTAGTATCAATTTTGCATTCATTTACTCTAGTATTCCAGGAGGATGATACATGGCAGAAATCCAACGGAACACCACATCGTCATTTGGTTACTTTTATCGGTCAGCTTTGTGACCCCTTCATCTTTTTGAAATTTCAAATTCCGAGCTTTGAGAAAAGTACATCGTGTTATTGTAAAGATTTGAAGAAGATCTTATTGCACGTGGACATCAAAACTTCCAACGAATTCTCTTCAAAGAAAAACAGCCCGACAATCAATAATCAGATTTAGGCCGGTATTCACCGAGCGCTCATAACTTAAGAAGCTCATAAACCTATTCACCAAGCAATATTAGTGAAGATCTACGAGCGCTCTTAAAAGTTAGGAGTGGTCCCGACCACTCCTAACTTACGAGCGCTCTCTTCGAAAGTTTGGTCGCTTGTGCGTGTGCAACGCACGCATTTGACTCGAATCCATGTGAGCAATGCCAAGTAGAAGAGTATCCATTTGCTGTCAAGACCAACATTCCACAACATTTGACAGTTTGGGTATGCCTGAACAAGAGAGAGTGGCTCTCATTTTCGAACTTCGAAAAACACTTGCGAGTGGTTGGTGAATACCCCACAGAAATTTCAAGTTAAGAGCCTCGTAAAGTTAAGAGCCGTTTAGGAGCGCTCGGTGAATACGAGCCTTAGAGTTATTGGATAGAATCCTGAACAGAGCATTAAAACTGTCATTGTGACAGTTCAAAGCAAAAGAGAAAAAAATAAAATTCTTCTTTACGTACACCTCTGTTGACGATTCGTTTATAGTTTTATGCCGTATGAATTAAAAGAAGTGAAAGAATGAATTAATTATTTTACTGTTTCCTTTTGCAAAATTATTTATAAAGTTCTATTTAAGAATAAATGAATAATTTAAAACTATGCAATTACGATTCTATAATCTATAGTACTCTCATTAAGCGGAACGAATGACGCACCGGCTGGACAGGCGTGTTTGACACTATTTCTCGTAGAGTTGTGGAGAGTAACGACAGTTGAGAACCAGGAAGGGGAAATAATATTTTAGGTAAAAGCAAACCGAAGGTACAGAATAAATCAAGAAGAAAGTTATTTTCTTTTTATGAATTTTCTATTCAAACAAGTATGATTTGGCTTTTTTTCGCTTCACGCATAGAGAAAAAAACGGTATATTATTCGAATGAAGGTTTGATTTTTCGTTCCTATCCCTAATGCATTGTAGTACTTGCAGTTGTGGTAAGGGTCGCTGTCTCACTTTCTGTAAGTTAAGGATACAGCTGTATGCTGTCAATTTGTGTTTACCTTCTCCTCGCACATCGTTCTCGGTCGCATGTGATATGAAGCACTCGGTAAATTTTCAGTCTTGTTTGCAAAAAACCGCATATCAATAAGCTTTGTGACTGTTTTAATTAATAATAAGATCAAACTTTAAAGTATCTGTTAATTGCTGGTTTTGTAATCAAAATATATATTAAAGTTCTCTACTTGTTGGCGAATAGCTTCCCCACAATGTGACCAATACAATGGATTTACCAAAGATGGTGACTACAATCGGGAGATCTATCAACAGCTGGACTGCAGTAATTTTAGCCTCGACTAAGAGAGATGAACAGCAGAATGATTTTTCCGACATCAGCGATCCATTCCCTGCAAGTGGTTTGTGTCACCTTTGTAATGAGGTAAAGATTGAGAAACTGGCACAATTCGAACCGAAAAACGAGTCCAAATTCCAAGACGAACTTAAGGTATAATGAGTTTTAGTTGGATTTTAAAAAATAAATTTGTAGAAATATTTAGCTTGAAAAAGTTTTAGTGTTTATTTGGTTGTTTAATGATACAAAAATATTGAATAATAAAATGTTTTTTTGTTTGTTAATTTATATGCTATTCTTTTGTTCTAACTTAGTATCTTCCCGCAAGGCAATCAATCCTGCCAAAAACTTTTTTTTGGTTGCCGCTGTCAAATAACTTTGTCTTACACAAATTTGTGTAGCGCCCTCTATGATAGTCACGCATTAGGAATAGAAACGAGCTCTCCATATTATATATACTCAAGGGTGCGCTGTGACCCACTGATCTCTATAATACACTGGATAGCGTATTCATCCAAAAAAGTTGACTCCATTTGAACATTCTTATATTATGAAGCTGCCCACGGTGCCGTATAACAGTATAACTGTATAACATCTAAAACAGCATCATAAAGCGCCGAACAGATTGAACCAGCAACAGCACTGTCAACAGCAACAGCGGCCGCCATTAATTTAGAAATAATGCATTTCAATTGTTCAACACACATAAGAACAGCAACAGCAACGCCAATAGCGGCGTCGTTAGGCCAAAGTCCTAAACTTGCTCTTGCTGGTGCAGTATTGTCAACTTTCCCACTGCAATATTTAGTGGCATCACAATGCAAAACAAAATAGAACGTACAATTATTTTTGCATTTTGCTACTTTTTTATTTTGGTTGAAATTATCGTGTGAATAAAAAACAATAAATAATTTTTGATAAATTGAATTGCAAAATTAAGTGACCAAAAAGTAATAAAGAATAAAAAACTATTGTGAAAGTTAAAAAATCGCTGAATAAATGAAAAAAATACTGTGCTTGCCAGTCTTTAGCCTAAAAAACAGAACTGAAACGACATTCCTTCAATTTTAATTAATTGTCAATGTTATAAAGTAATCAATCGTAATTCATACGGCGGTGTATCGAATCCTAAACAAACAGATTTTTTATTTCGAACGCATTCATTCTGAATGGGCGAATATCTGAACGCGCTCATCATCCATTTTAATTTGAACTCGTTCAATTATTCTTTGAAACCATAAAATAACAGCCGCCAAGAAAGAAGGTTCGATCCACCGCCAGAAATCAACTAAAATTGTAAGTTATTTAATTTCCCATATATGTTAAGAAATATGGTAAAACCCATTTCTTTTAATAGGAAATAAACCGATTCAAACAAACAATCGTTGTTTTACTTATGATTTGGACGAAGCCTTTAATATTTGCCACGCCATTAACATTTTTATTTCAATTTTATTGGCACGTAATTGAATAATTTTCCTGTCTTTGATGCCAAGAAGAAGTAAACGATTGAATCCTCTTGAAGACTCTGATTCTGAAGGTGATTCTGAAGTGGATACAACAATCGTAGCGATGTCACAGGAGGACGAAAACACAGACATGAAAAAACTTCAAGAAGAAATGCAGCAGCTGCGTTCAAAACTAGAAGCCGCCGTATCAAATGCCACATCAGAAAAAGAAGAACGCATGCGTCTGCAAGAACAACTCAGCCGCCAAATGAAGAATACTATTTCTGCCATTAATACACAGTCAGTGTCCACAGTCGCCGCCAGTTCAGTCGAGACACCGCCATTGCATACAGTCACCGGAAAGTTGTCCGAGACATACTCAACGTCTTCGCTCTCGCCAATAGCCGTCAACAATCTAAATGCACAGTTAGTGCCAGACATCACCTCATGTGTTGCCGACACACTCGCAGCAACAGCATCATCTGCAATTTGCACTACTGCCGGTGTGAAAGAGTACGCTATGTATTTCTCGCCTCCGTCAAACATTCAGCCACCTGCTCTAACGCAGACTTCCGTCAATACTATGCCAATATACTGTCCGACTACTTCCACATGCACTCCGAGGGTAGTGTCATATCTTACACCCTTAAATGCACAGCAGCCACTTGCACAAAGTTCCAATCAGCCGATGCATATGTTTCCACCAGGATTTGCGTTGCATCCACCTTTGGGACAGAGTCATCTCGGTCAGCAAGAACAACATGTCAACAGTCACGGCAGTAGCAGAAAACTACAATATTTGCCTGACTTCAATGGGCGGCCAGAAGAATGGCCAATGTTTTGTACTGCCTATCATGAGTCGACGATGATGTTCAACTACACCAAAGTGGAAAATAACTTTCGCTTACAGAAGTCCATTAAGGGTGATGCAAAAGAAGCCGTCGAGTCATTATTGATTCACCCCGACAACGTAGATCGAGTTATGGGTGCGTTGGAATTCCTCTATGGTCGCCCAGAGATCTTGTTGCGAAGCCAGCTGATGAAGGTACGAGAAATCACACCGATACCTGAAGGGAAGTTGGAACTACTAATTCCATATGCAACCAAGGTCCGGAATCTCGCAACATTCCTTGAAGCAAGCGGGTTACATCAGCACATGGCCAATCCAACTCTTATCGAAGAACTCACAAGCAAACTTCCAATGAGTAAGCGTTTGGAATGGGCTCAGCAGAGTATCAATGTACAACCATATGCTACGATCAAACATTTTGATGAATGGTTGACCTCCGTTGCCAGATTAGTATGCCTAATTACTCCAAGTTATTTGCCACCACCAGTTGAGTCGAAGCCAAGACCGAGAAACGTTCTACATGTGGCAGAAGAGTTATCACCAGCCGTCGTAAATGAAAGATGTCGCTATTGCAAAGGGCAGAGACATCCAGTGTGTGAGTGCAATACGTACAATAGTTTACCCACCGAAAGCAAATGGGAATTTGTCAAAAAAAACCGACTTTGCTTTAGTTGTCTGCGTTTCGGCCACAGTGTAAGAACTTGCAAACGTCGAAAGATATGCAGTATCGACAGTTGCTCCAAAGTTCACCATTCGTCGCTTCATGAAACTCAGCAACCGGTACCGACGTCATCATGCGTTGAGAATGTGAGACCGGAGCCAATAGTTACAAATTCTTTGCTCAACTGTGATGTAGAAACGAATCCAAAGATTCTATTTCGTATATTACCTGTCAGGTTGTATGGTGCTGGTGGCATCGTAGTGAGGACTAATGCTCTACTCGATGAAGGGTCGTCGATTACAATCTTAAGTGCAGAGTTGGCAGAAAAGCTGTGCTTAAAGGGCCATTCAATGAATCTTAGACTGAAATGGTTTGGTAAGGAGACGCTTACTGAAGATTCGTACGTTGTGAGCCTTCGTATAAGTGCCGATAAGGATGGATCAGAACAATATTCAATGAAGGGTGTACAGACAGTCGCCGACTTGAGCTTGCCGGCTCAGTCATTATCTAAAGAAGATTTTCAGCCAATTTATCGACATCTAAATGACCTTAACCTACCAACGTATGAAAATGTCGAGCCGCAGATCCTTATCGGACTTGACAACTGCCACCTGGGAACACCATTACGAATTATAGAACCCGATGACTTTGGACCTATTGCTGCCGAGACGAAGCTTGGATGGACGGTGTACGGAAGAACAGCAACAGATAACTCCAATAATGCCGATGCTGTTGTTCTTCTCAATTATCATGAAGACAAAGAAGATACTGACTTGAATAAACTCGTCGATGAGTTCTTCAATATGGATTCCTTTGGGGTGAAGAAACCTACAGAACCATTGGTTTCTCCAATTGAGAAACGAGCTATGGAAATGTTGTGTAGTACCACATCAAGAATTAACAATCGTTACCAAACGGGCTTGCTGTGGAAATATGATTCCTTTGAAATGCCATCGAGTTTTGAAATGGCGAAACGACGACTTTGGAACTTGGAAAACAAACTGCAGAAGGAACCAGAGTTCTCCATTGCTTACAAAGGTATCATCGCTGGCTATTTGGACAAAGGGTACGCTAGGAAATTGACAGATGCCGAGGCCAGTATTGTTACACCTAGGACGTGGTATCTCCCTCATTTTGGCGTAAAAAATCCAAATAAGCCAGAGAAGATACGTTTGGTATTTGATGCCGCAGCCAAGGTAAGAGATGTTTCTTTAAATTCATTTTTGATGAAGGGTCCCGACGATCTGAAGCCACTGGTGGCTATCTTATATAATTTTCGTTTGCGGCCCGTCGCAATTACTGGGGACGTCAGAGAAATGTTTCACCAGGTTGTGATCCGATCTGAGGATCAAAATTCGCAACGTTTTCTCTGGAGGGAGAACAAAAACGATCCTATCAGTGTGTACGTCATGCAATCAATGATTTTTGGTGCCAGTTGTTCGCCATGCTCAGCGAATTATATAAAAAACACTAACGCATTGAGATTCATTAAGGATGAACCACGAGCTGTAAAGTCTATAATAGATCGTCACTATGTGGATGACTACGTTGATAGTTTTGACACTCCCATGGAAGCAGTTGAAGTTACTAGAGCTGTTATATCAATCCAAAAGAGTGGTGGTTTTGAGTTGCGGAATTTTGCGTCAAACTCCAAAGAAGTGTTGCGAGGTGTTTACACAACTGGAGAAGTGAACGATTTAAACCATTTGGTGGATTTGAATGTTGAAGCAGCAACTGAAAAGGTGCTTGGGATGTATTGGGATCCAGGCGATGATGTCTTCGTATTCAAGCTAAAGTTTCCTCGGGTAAATCAAGATATTATCTTAGCCAACAGATGTCCAACGAAAAGAGAGTTTTTGAGTGTTGCGATGTCGATATTCGACCCGTACGGTATGATTGCAAACTTCGTCATTTATGTTAAATTGTTGTTGCAATCCATATGGAGGTACGGGGTGGAATGGGACGAGCCGATTCCAGATGAGATCTTCAAAATGTGGCAGCTGTGGAAAAAAGAGCTTCCAAAGTTAAAGTAGTGTCGTGTGCCGAGATGTCACAACACCTACTTGTCTTCGGCCGATAAAATAGTTCTTCACACTTACGTCGATGCCAGTGAAGAGGCGTTTAGTGCTGTTACATATCTGAGGATAGAAGTTGGAGGCCAGATTTATGTTTCTTTCGTTTGTGGTAAGACGAAGTGCGCTACCAAGAAACTAATTTCCATTCCGAGGCTCGAACTATCAGCCGCCGTTTTGGGTATCAGACTTTGCAATTCGATTGTAGAACATCATGATCTGCCGTTTAGTGACAGGGTATTCTGGAGTGACTCGAAGACCGTTCTTAACTGGCTTAAATCAGAACCTCGCCGTCAAAAACAGTTTGTGGCCTTTCGTATCGCCGAAATTCTCGAAAATAGTCAAGTCAGTCATTGGCGTTGGATACCGTCGAAGCTCAATCCAGCAGATGAATCGACACGAGCTAAATATCCACCGAATTACAATTCCGAAAACAAATGGTTGAATGGTCCATTATTTCTCGCACTGCCTGAAGAAAACTGGCCCCCACGACCTGACGATGTTGAAGACTTCGTTTGTCAAGAGGAAATGAAGCCGAAGTTTGTTCTTTTCGCCAAAACTGCTACTACACAGCTTTTCGATCTATCCAGGTTTTCGAAATACTCCAAGTTGCTCAGAACATCGGCCTGGGTCATGCGCTTCATTAAAACATGTCAAGGAAAGTCAAAAGAGAAGGGAGAGCTATCGGCTTTGGAGATAGAAAATGCAGAACGAGTATTGATATCTGCGGTACAATATGACATATTTGCAGATGATATTGTCGAACTCAGCCGCCAGAAGCATGTTGCTAAAACAAGTAGCCTCTACAAATTAGCACCTTATATAGACGACGATGGTCTTTTGCGTGTCTACGGGCGCATTGATGCTGCTACTTCAATACCGTATGCTACAAGACGGCCAATTATTTTGCCAAAGCATCATCGACTAACAGAATTATTAGTAGCATATTATCATCATCGTCTTCATCATCAAAATGATGATACAATTGTAAACGAAATTCGTCAGAAATTTTGGATTCCAAGTCTACGCCGTGGTGTGCAGAAAGCTAAAGCTGATTGTTTGATATGTAAATTTCGAGCCGCCTTGCCATCGCCACCAATTATGGGTCAGCTACCCGAAGACCGTCTTACTCCCTTTGTAAGACCATTCACCTACACAGGCCTAGATTATTTCGGGCCGGTCTACGTTACTATTGGGCGACGACAGGAGAAAAGGTGGATAGCTCTATTCACGTGTATGACTGTTCGGGCAGTTCACCTAGAAATTGCTGCTGATCTGTCCACGGATGCTTGTATTTTATGCCTCAGAAATTTCGTGAACAGACGTGGGGTTCCAAAGCGTATAAGAAGCGATAACGGAACAAACTTTATTGGTGCAAAGAACGAGTTACTGAACGCACAAATCTTCGACACTGAGGCCATCAAATCTGAGCTCTCTTCGAGAAATATCGAATGGTTATTTAATTGCCCATCAAACCCACATGCTGGAGGATGCTGGGAAAGACTCGTACGCTCAGTAAAACGAGTTTTGTCATATTCACTCAAAGAGTTAGCCCCTAGACCTGAAACGCTTTACAGTGCATTGATCGAAGCAGAGAACATCGTAAATAGCCGTCCGCTCACACATCTTCCTGTGACAACTGATGATGAGGATCCTCTTACACCGAATCACTTTCTGCTTGGCTGTCCTAACTCCACGCAGACCCCAGGACCATTGGACCCAAAAGCACTTTGCCTTCGAAAACAGTGGCGAGTGAGTCAACAAATAAAAGATCGATTTTGGAAGAAATGGGTACAGGAGTATCTGCCGATGCTCACTAGGAGATGCAAATGGTTTCAACAAGTCCCACCTCTAGAGATTAATGACTTAGTTCTCGTATGCGACGCCGATGTTCCAAGATCCGAGTGGAGAAGAGGAAGAGTATCTAAGGTGTTCCTTGGACAAGATGGACAAGTTCGATCAGCCGAAGTGAAAACAGCTGCAGGGCTCTTTCGAAGACCAGCTGTTAAGTTGGCTAAATTGGATATTGTAGTTAGTGAGGCTTCTGACAATAACAGGGCGCCTCACGGGGGGTGGGGTGTTATAAAGTAATCAATCGTAATTCATACGGCGGTGTATCGAATCCTAAACAAACAGATTTTTTATTTCGAACGCATTCATTCTGAATGGGCGAATATCTGAACGCGCTCATCATCCATTTTAATTTGAACTCGTTCAATTATTCTTTGAAACCATAAAATAACAGCCGCCAAGAAAGAAGGTTCGATCCACCGCCAGAAATCAACTAAAATTGTAAGTTATTTAATTTCCCATATATGTTAAGAAATATGGTAAAACCCATTTCTTTTAATAGGAAATAAACCGATTCAAACAAACAATCGTTGTTTTACTTATGATTTGGACGAAGCCTTTAATATTTGCCACGCCATTAACAGTCAATTTGTCAATCAAAACAAATGATTTTCGTCCAATTTTCAATTTATTATTTTAATTTTAATAATAAATATTTAAAATTTAAAAATAATGCGAAACATAAGAGAAACAGATTCACACTGTGTCAATCTGTTGCTGTAACTTCAACAGCAACTTTAACAACCACGTCACTGTTTTTAGGGCCACTGTTTTAAATGGCTTTGATTACATTAAGGCTAGGCGCGCACATTCAATTTTTAGTTTCGCAAATGCTTGGTTCGAGCAACTAAAAAGTTTCAGGCGAATCTATAAACAAATCTTAAAGGTTACTTAACTTTAAAATACCTCTAAGCAGCTCTTAATTATGAAATCGGTATCTATAATCAATTTTCACATTTAAGTAACGTTACTTAAAGGCCTCTTAACTTAAACGCCATCAACCGCGTTTAAGGGTCACTTAAAGGCATTTTAAAATGTATTTTGACATATCGATTGTCATCTTTGAAATTTTGAAGTTTCAAATTGTGAGTTTGTAGGTATTGTTTGTTGTGATATTATATTAGAACTATAAAGTGCAACGATTTAAGAAACATAAAATTTGTATCGATTAAAGTATGTGTACGCGCAAAGAAATTTCGTCCACGCTTCCCTCTTAGCCTTTGAAGTGTTTGTATCGACACTTTCTTCCTCGTTGTTGGAAGAGAATAGGCGTTTTCCTAAATGCAGTGTTGCAGCGCATCGTGGATTTTGATGCCCTTGCAACGTTTTTCTTCACTCTGAAATTTACTTTTACAATTCATTAAAAAAAAACTCTAAAATTTAGAATTCGTGTTTAATAACGTTATTTTATTGAAGCAAGTGAATAAAAAAAAGCATCAAAATTCAAGATGAGCTACAACACTGCATTTAGGAAAACGCCCAATCTGTGCATAAAATAATTCTGTTTTGTAGTGTATTATTGCAAATTCTAAAATAAAAAAGTTTCCTTGTAGGAGGCATCCCAATTTTCAGATCTTTTTCTTTTATTTGTAGCGGCGGGTGTGGGTGTGTGTTCGATAGCCATTTTTTTTTTTGATTTCACAAATAAAAAAATATGTCTTCCAATTATTTACTGAAAGAAGGTGTCACAAAACAGCTGTGTTGTATAAAATGAAGCAGCATTTTGTTTTTTTCTGTACTAGATTTTCACATTCTTTTACGTTACGTGACACAACCATTGTTTAGTTAAGTACCAATGAAAAATCGATTATAGATACGAATTGAAGTTTCGTCATTTAAAGCCAAATTAAATATTTAAGTATGCTTAACTAAATAACCTCTAAGATGCAGTTTAAGAAAATCTTATAGATACGGCTGTTTGTGTTTCGACACAAACTAAGCGATTGCCTAAAATGACTTCGCTATTTTGTGTAAAATATAATTATATGCACCTGCGCGGACATTCAACCAAATAGTTCATCTGTTTTCTATAAGCAACCAAACAGTTGTTATGCAACTAAAAATTGAATGTGCGCGCCTAGCCTTACACGCCATGTTGGCATACTACTTCGATTCCCAAAGTTCGCACTGCCGTGTCGATACTTATTTATTTCACGCGACCCAAAAACAAAAACCTTATCGACAATATGCTTCGATGAAGTAGTTCGTGGCATGTGTTAGGAGTAAGTGGACTCCGCTGCGTAAAGTAAAGTTTGTTTGACTTATGTTTAAACAGGGATGTTGCTTGAGACAGCATCATATTTTTACACTTATATTCAAACAGAGATGTTATCTGATAGAAAATAGACTGTTTTTACACGAATCCGATTTTAATCTCTGTTTCTCTTTTGGCTTCTTTTCGAGTGCATCTGTGCTTTTAAGCACAGCGATTTTTAATATAAGTTAACTTTGTTCATGCGAAAAGGAGTCATCTCTTCGCACTCCTTACTCTACTCAGTTAAGCGAATTTCACTGAGTGAACGCCAAATATAAAAAAGAAAACCACAAAGAAGAATGAACGAAAACTCCGCATTTTTCTCAACCTCAGCAATTGTAAATGTATTAGTGAAAAATTCACACCTATAGATTGGATGTAGGCTTGAAGAAAAATCAAAATCTTTTCAATCTAGCGTACTGCATAAAAATATTGTATATGCAAGATTGATGACTGATCATGTATTTATTGGTTCATTTGCGTATATTACGTTGAAGAGATGAGAACACAGCACAGCATAAGCACTGATTAAAATATAAAAACAGCAAACGAAAATTGTATGATGAAAATTGTATGACACTGAAATAATAGACTTGCACGTGCTTGTCATGCATTTGAACAATGTATATCTGGTTTAACGCCACTAACAAATAAACTTGTCATGCAGCGAAAAAGTCAAAACTTTTTTTTTGACAAGTCACTAGATGGAGCGTTCACCTTATCAAAATCAAACCAATCCTGTAACTTTTTTTTAGGTTTCTGTACTTTATCTTTCTCCCTGTAGTCAGAGATTTACAAACCGATTGACATCATTCCCACATTGTAATGGAATCAAAGTGGCAAAAACTAATTTTTTTAAGCCATTGAAGTCGTAGTCATCATCCAGTTCATGGCCTGACAGATGGAGAACGATCTATATTTTGATATAGTAAATGCTAAAAGTATATTTTGATATAATAAAGAATATCTAATTCAATAATTAAAATAATTATATGGTATGACAGATAAGGGACAAATTATATTTTGACGTATCAAGAATATTTCATTGTAGATGTCAACTGATTGCCGTGAACAACATTTTTCGGATTTTTAATGTTCAACTCTGAAAATGCATCCATCAATAACATGAAGTGGATTTTTTAAGGCATTAAATGAACCCGCTATGAAATTTTACACCAGTTGATTTGTCTTTCTTCTTTTTCACATATTGGTCGAGATGTGAAGAAATGTTAAAGGATTGAATTAAGTTCTAGCAATTCCAGCAATGAAAAGTAATAAAATCGAGATTTCAGTACTCAAAGTTTCCAATGTAAACACGATGCCGTAAGTAAGCAATATTTCCAATGTTAACATGGTGTTAAATGCAATCGTCGGTAAGGTAATTGCTACACGGAACGTGTAAGGCTAGGACCGCACTTGCGATTTTTTGTCGAAGCGATTAAAAAGTCGTAACCGCTACAAATTATTGTCATGCACGCACTTGCGATTTTTTTGCGCGCGATTATTTAATCGCAAAAAATGATACACACTTCTTCTTATGTGAGTGCACGCATTTGCTACAAATAAATAGCGACAGAAAAATCGCTTGAAAAAATGGAACTTGTTTCATTTTTATAATCGCTACGATTTTTAAGTCGCATGTGCGTGCATTCACATTTAAGGCCATGTGTCTTACTTTTTGCGACTAAAAAATCGTGGATTAAAAATCGCAAGTGCGTGCATGCCAATTTCTCTTTGCGACTACGATTTTTAAGTCGTAGTGATTTAAATCGCAAGTGTGGGCATATCCATTTGAGTACATGTGTTTCATTTAAGTTTACGACAATCGCATCGCAAGAAAAATGAAACAAATTGCGACTTTTAAATCGTCATGATTTGTTGGTAGCAAGTGCGTTCATTCTCATTTAAATTCATGTGTTCTATTTTTGCGACTAAAAAATCGTGCGATTGAAATCGCAAGTGCGGTCCTAGCCTAACCGTAACGAGTTACACGGAACGTATAAGTTTTACACACGTTTTCGATTCACTCTACCGCCGGCAAAGATGTTTGCACATAAAAAAAAAAAAATTGCTGGGGTTAGGAAAATTGCAGAGTTATCATTCTTTCTTCTTTGTGGTTTTCTTTATTTCTCAGGTTGTCAGGAATGCTTCGTTTCTATTTGGCGTTTACTCAGCGAACTTTGATTTACTAACTAGAGTAAAGAGTGCGGAGATATGACTTCTTTTCAACGGAACAAAGTTAACTGTTAACGGAACAATCACTGTGTTTAAAACCATCCATGCAATCGAAAGGAAACTAAAAGAGAAACACAAATTAAAAATCGTTAACGTTCGCTCTGTGAACTTCATTTGAATAAGTAGAGGAAAGAGCGCAAAGTTAATAAAATTTATCTTTTTCCACATCACCAACAGGTATAAGATAGCAGGTGCGTTTTTTAAGAGTATCCCCAGTAGGGCTAATCCCTTTCTAGGTAAAAAAAAACAAATCACAGAAAAAACTAGATCAAAAACAAACAAATCACGTAATTATTCCGATGCCGAAGAGGAGTTGCTGCTACTCGTTTCTCCATTCAAAAATAAAATAAAATAAAAACATCCATTTCCCACCTCTTTGGCTCAAGCATTTTCTCAACGACAGAACGATGCCATTTTAACCTTCATAAGTCATACTAAAAACTCTCTAAAAGATAATATCCATAATTGTATAACTGCATTTTAATTTGTAGCTGATTTTCCATACATAAATAAAACCAAAAAACATAAAAACACCAAGCGTCAACACCTTTTTCTCTAAAGTAGAAATATTTGCTATCAAAAGCTCTAAAAAGCTCAAATCCTAAAAGTTACATACCAAAAACCAAAGAAAATAACATGAATTTCCATCAAGTGGAGAGTGGAAACTCTGGTTCAAAGTGTTTTTTTTTAATAAACACAAAGCCAATAAGGGTTGGTTCCAAATTGGCGATCAGTCTCCTTTCATTAGGAATGCAAACATCGTAATAAAAAACATCGAGGGTTCGATGCTTCCAAAAAAAACATCGTTTGGAAACATCGATGTTTTTTGAAAAGTCCAAAAAGTAAAGCTAAGGATTCTCTTTTCTCTTCTCTTTGATTCTTTAAGGCTCGACCGCACTTGCGATTTCAATCGCACGATTTTTTAGTCGCAAAAATAGAACACATGAATTTAAATGAGAATGAACGCACTTGCTACCAACAAATCATGACGATTTAAAAGTCGCAATTTGTTCCATTTTTCTTGCGATGCGATTGTCGTAAAATTAAATGAAACACATGTACTCAAATGGATTGCGATTTAAATTACTACGACTTAAGAACCGTAGTCGCAAAGAGAAATTGGCATGCACGCACTTACGATTTTTAATCCACGATTTTTTATTCGCAAAAAGTAAGACACATGGCCTTAAATGTGAATGCACGCACATGCGACTTAAAAATCGTAGCGATTGTAAAAATGAAACAAGTTCTATTTTTTTCAAGCGATTTTTCTGTCGCTACTTATTTGTAGCAAATGCGTGCACTTACATAAAAAGTAGTGTGTTTTATTTTTCGCGATTAAATAATCACGCGGCAAAAAAATCGCAAGTGCGTGCATGACAATAATTTGTAGCGACTACGACTTTTTAATCGCCTCGATGAAAAATCGCAAGTGCGGTCCTAGCCTAAGTCGTCTAAAAAGTACCTACAAAGTGCCTAAGTTCTCCCAAAAGAAAAAAAAAGCAGTCATTTAGAAATAAGGACATACATACATAATATGTATTACTTTATTTATTCAAAACAGAATTTAAAAATAACATCTTGGACAACCAAACGGTTTCGTTGTTGGGTAATAGTTGCTCCAGCTTAAGAATAAAGTCGTATACTTGGAACTGACGTAGCGACAAGGGGCAAAGATTTGGTAGCCTGTTTATAAACAACACAATCCACTTTCAATTAGAATTAGAATAGAAATTAGTTCTATGATTTTGGTTCTTTTCTTTTCCACTTTCTTCATGACATTGTCAGCTGTCACTGTCAACTATCTTGGGGAGGAATGAATGAGCGCGTTCAATGCAAAAACAAGTTTATCGCAGTAATCACAAGCTAAGCAACACAAACTTAGGGGGTGGCCGTGGCGCGATGGATGTGTGCTCGCCTGTGAACCTCATGATCACAGGTTCGATCCCTGCCGTCGTATATGTCGTTTTAATTCCATTAAAAACCTTCTAAAATTGTCATCAATGGGTTGCTGGTTTTCTCATTACATGTTGTTCAGGCATAACACTAACAACATGTAATTGAGTTAAACTAGTATGCCCAACAAGGATGAACACGAATAAAAATAATGTGAATTATAAGCGACATAGAAATAAGACACGGCATTCTCCGCTTTAGTTCAGCCGCCATCCCTGGAGATAAAATATCTGAGACAACAACCTTCAGTCTCAGAACATCGTGTCACACATCTTTCCTATCCTCCCTTCTCTTCCGTAACTTCACGCCCGCGCTGTGTTGAAACATTTAAAGGGTAATCTAATCCCTTGAGCGCGGGTAGATTATAAAAAAAAAAAAATAAAACCAGACAATTTCAAAAAATTCTGTGACAAAAAAAAAACAAAAAACATCCATGTCAAAACATCGCTCCAAATAACATTGATACATCGATGTTTTCGGATTCGAAACATCGATGGCAAGCACCAGTGTTTCTGGAAAAGCTCTCCCATACTGTACTGCAATCTGCAAATATGAATTGAACAGAGTATAGTGACTTTCAACTCTCAACCATTCATGTTTGGAAAAATGGAAGGTCTTACAGGGTACTAACCCTGTTATCTTTTATTAAAATTGACTGTGTATAAAAGCATCCATGTAATCCAAAGAAAGCCAAAAGAGAAACAGAGGTTAAAAATCGCTATCGTGTAAAATCAGTACAAGTCGATTGCTGGTTAAGGCAAAATCGCATTGCTTTCATAAACATAATATTCATTATTCATATTAAAAGCTTACTGTATCTCTATGTACATGTTACAATTATTAGCAAATACATTTTTTGTATTACACTTATATATACATGAGTTATTATCATTATAATAAACTTTAATTTTTCTGTAGGATCGAGATGAAACCAAATTAGTAACCTTTTTTGTTATTTCCTTATGACAGAAAAAAAAAGTCTAAGATCAATGAGTTTCAATGTGTTTTGAATCAGCAAAAAACGAAAAAATTAAAGAAAAAAATCAATGGGTACGATATGAAAAACAATAACAAACTTATAAAAATAGACAACTAACTTGAAATTTCCAACTTAACATATTTTATATATTATCCAAAATATTTTTTCCCAACAAAATTTACCTTTTTCGGAATTTTTGTTTAAAAACTTAATTTTTCGAGAACCACATGCTATTTTTTTTGGAACTTCTACAGATTTAGGAAAAAATATTAAAAAAAGAAAAATTGTACGAGTACTTTTGAAAACTCAATATTATAAAAACTATATGGTCAATCTTTTTTAAAATTTTGCACTTATAATTTTTTCAACACTATCTAGCGGCCTAAAAAAAGCGTTTCTATCACCATTACATATAAAAATAAAAAAAAAAAAAAACAAATTGGCACACGAAATTTACAAAATTATCTATAATACGCTAAAAAACTATTTCTTGCGAAAAAAGTTGCTTCATTTTTAAAAGTTGTTTTATTTTTAGTTTTTACATATGTGTACTTTTATATTATATGTATAGTTTTTATAACTACCAATTTTTTTTTTTTTTTTAAGATTTTTTTAATATTGTAAAATTTTCTGTAATATTTTCATCATCATCATCATCGGCTCGACAACCGGGTTCCGGTCCTGGCCTCTTTCAGCAAGTCTCTCCACCTATCCCGGTCTCTAGCCGACGCCATCCAGTTGCGCACCCCAAGGCTTCGGGCGTCCTGGTCTACGCCATCTCTCCAGCGCAAGCATGGTCTACCACGCTGTCGTCTACCATAGAATGTACCACAAAGAACTTTCCGAGCAGGTTCCTCTTCGCTCATGCGAGCTAGGTGCCCTGCCCACCGGAGTCTACCGAGCTTAATTTTTGTCACGATATCTGCTTCAAGGTAGATTGCGTACAGTTCATGATTGTACCGTCTCCGGAATCGTCCTTCCTCACATACGGGGCTAACAATTCTCCTTAAGACTTTTTTCTCGAAAGCAGCTAAGAGGTCGGAGTGCCTTTTGCTAAGCACCCAAGTCTCGGATCCATATGTGAGTACTGGTAGGACCATGGTCCTGTACAGCAGCAGTTTTGAAGTTATGGTGAGATTTCTGGATTTGAAGAGCTTTGATAGACTATAGTAGGCTCTATTGGATTTGAGAAGCCGCCCGCGTATTTCTTCTTCTATATTGTTATCGGCTGCTACTATTGACCCAAGGCATTTAAAGGATTGCACCACTTCAAATTCGTGCTCCGCTACTTTGATTGTTTGACCAACTGTTCCTCTCGCATTCGACGCCACCATGTACTTTGTTTTACCTTCACTGATGTGCAGCCCCAGATTTTGTGCCGCCTGCTCGATCTGGATAAAGGAATCGTGTACAGCTTGTTCCGTTCTTCCGATGATGTCCATGTCGTCTGCGTAAGCCAGTAACTGGCTGGACCTGTTGACGATGGTCCCTCTTGTTGCCGTGCCAGAGTCACGGATTGCTTTCTCCAACGCCAGGTTGAAGAGGAGGCAGGCCAAACCGTCCCCTTGTCGGAGTCCATTAAAGATGTTGATTGGTCTGGATAGCAATCCGGCTATTTTTACTTGGCTTGTTACGTTGGTCATGGTCAACCTACATAGTCGTGTCAATTTATTTGGGATGCCGAATTCTCTCATGGCTTTGTAAAGTTCTACCCTGGCTATGCTATCATAGGCGGCCTTAAAGTCTATAAACAGATGGTATGTTGGGATGTTAAATTCTAGACATTTTTCCATCGCCTGCCTAAGGGTAAAGATCTGAGCAGTTGTTGATTTACCTGGAATGAAACCACACTGATATTGTCCGATGACGGTTTTAGCGTATGGGGTTATCCGGTCTTGTAGGATAGAGAAGAGGCGGTACTCAACAACGTGATACCTCTATAATTGCTGCACATTCTGACATCTCCCTTCTTATGTATGGGGCATATTAAACCTTTTCGCCAGTCTTCTGGCATTTCTTCCTGCTCCCATACCTGTACTATAATATCATGAATTGCTTGACGTAAGGCTGGCCCGCCGTGATGGAATAATTCGGCTGGTATGCCATCGGCTCCCGGGGCTTTGTTCTGTTTAAGCCGGCCTATAGGCTTCCCAACCTCTTCTATGCTTGTTGGCGGCAACATAGGATATTCTTCTTGAAGTAGTGGAGCCTCCACTTCTGCAGTGAGCCGACCATTTAGCAATTCATTAAAGTACACTTCCCATCGCTCCAGTATGCTTTCAGGATCGGTGATCAGATTTCCCTCTCCGTCCTTGCAGTATGTGCAGCGTGGTGTGTACTGCGTCATGTTGCGGACGGATTGGTAGAACTTCCGCGCCTGGTGCGGACCTCGCTCTCGGCTGTTTTCTATTTCACAGATTAGGTTCTTCTCCCAGGCTGATTTCTTTTGTCTGTGAAGCCGTTTTTCTGTTGTTCTGAGCTCTTTATATTCCTCTTCGCGTGCCCGCGTTCTATGAGATTGTTGCATTGCTCCGTACGCAACATTCTTACGTTCAGTCGCTAGCTTGCATTCATCATCAAACCAGTCGTTCCGATTTTTACGACTGCTGCCTAAGATGGAGTTGGCAGTACTAATGACAGTATTTTTAAGACGTGTCCACTTCTCATTTACGCCCAGCATACTGGCTCCAGGACTTACTCTCCCTAAATCAGGTGTTTATAGGGCGAGTCCTAACGCATTACCAAAGGTGTTACTGGTGTTTTCATTGCGCAAGGCAGCCGTGTTGATTCGAACCTGATCGGCGGATGCAATGCGTCTTCGCAAGGCAATCCGCCCTCGGAAAACCATACCAACAAGATAGTGATCCGAGTCGATATTGGCACCTCGGTACGTTCGTACCGTCATCAAGTTCGAGTAGTGGCGACGGTCTATCAACACGTGGTCTATTTGGTTACGAGTGACTCCATCAGGTGATACCCAGGTGGCTTTGTAGATATCCTTACGCGGGAACCTGGTACTCGCAACGACCATGTTTTTCGATGCTGCCAATTCTAAGACTCGAAGTCCATTGTCATTAGTGTTCTCATGCAAACTATGGGTGCCTGCGTAATGCCTGAATAACGGCTCCCGACCTATTTTTGCGTTCAAATCCCCAAGGATGATTTTAATATCATACCTTGGACAGGCATTAAGGGCCCTCTCGACTTGTTCGTAGTAAGTCTCTTTTTCTTCGTCTGAGGACTCCTCCGTAGGTCCGTGAACGTTAATGAGGCTGATGTTCGTAAATTTGCCTCGCACGCGAAGGGTGCATAGCCTTTCGCTTATAGCGTTAAAGCCGATGATAGTAGACTTCATTTTTTCGCTGACTAGGAAGCCTACCCCGAGCACATGGTGTTTTGTATGACAGCGGTAGTATATGTCATATTCTTTCTTCTGTAAAACACCATTCCCTGTCCATCTGATTTCTTGAAGAGCTGTTATGTCAGCTTTATATTTTGACAGGGCATCGGCTAGCTGCTGAGCAGCTCGAGTTCTATAGAGCGATCGTACGTTCCATAAGAAAATTCGTAAATCGTTTTTCCTTTTTCTTTGCGTGGGTTGTCGTCGTGAGATCAGTCCGTTTCCGAGGCTTGTTGTCGTTCTCGAAATTCTTTAATTTTTACGGAACAGGGAATTAATTCCCTGTCTGTAATATTTTATTCCCTTAAAATACATTCGATTTTCCTTAAAAGACAATTTTGTACTTATTTATTTTGTGCAATTGTACAATTTTCTGTAGGTGGGTAGGTAACTAATGAAGAAATAATTCTCTTCAAAAACTAAAAAAATATTTTCGATTTTCTTTAAAATGTTAGTATTTGGGGCATATATTCTATATGTATATTATACAGATCACACGTTTTTTTTAAATCATTATTAAAAAACAAAAGCATAAAAAATCAGGTATACAAATATGTATGTACATACATGCAAACGAATAACAAAACATAAATATTAACTTCTCACTGCTATTTGAAATAAGTTAAAGCTGTTTTAGTATGAAACTAGGTAAAACTAACGATTTTTCAAATTTCAATCGAATTTAACATCATACTTTCTCTACCCTTTCATTAAAGTTAAAATCATCGAATACCTATTTTATTTTTTTAGTATCGTGCTATTTACAAACGCCACAAAAGTCTGTTTACTTAGTTTTTAACAGGAACTGTCATTGTTTTAGGCGTTTTCGGAAGCAATTTATGTATTAAGAAAATTGCTTTAGTACTTAAAAAATGTTTAAAATTAAAAAAGAAAAAGACTACTTTAAGATTAAAAAAGTGTTGAGTAGTATCATACTAATACTTTAACAATAGGCTGTTTAAAATTGTGCGCCTTTATATATAAATATATGTTTTCACAAACGCTGTTTTAAAACAATTTTTATGCAGACCAAACTGATTACTATTTTATTGATCTTGAAGAATATTATTGATGATTTCAAAATGGAGTCTTATTCTTGATTTAGATTTTATTAAACTTAATTCGTAAAATTTTATCTCAGCGGCAAAATAAACAAAATTTTGTTCGGTGTGAGGCAATGTTCTTGAAAGTCCTTAAAGTGATTGATGCGGTTGGCACTATAAGCAAAAAATGTATATACATACATATGTTGCGACACACTTTTTCAACTTCACTAAGAATTTTTTGCAATCATATGCAAAGCATAGATGCAGTGAATGGCAAGTGCATTTAAAAAAGAAACAGGTTCACATTGCCTTCCAATTTGGCTTGGAGGCCATAAGACTGCTTTTACACGAAAGCGATTTTTAATCTTTGATTCTCTTTTGACTTCCCTTCGATTGCATGAATGCTTTTAAACACAGCGATTTTTAATGAAAGTTAACTTTTCTTCTATTGAAAAGGAATCATCTCTCCGCACTCTTTACTCTAGTCAGTAGATCGAAGTTCACTGAGCGAACGCCAAATAGAAATGAAACATACCTGACAAGTAAAGAAAACCACAAAGAAGAAAGAACGATAACTCTGCAATTTTTCCAACCCTAGCAATTTTGTGTACCCCCGCCACCACACACGTCTCTCTCCTACGGGCTTAAACATCGCAAGGTAATATTGCTTCGTTTAAAAGCAGTCTTACCTCACCAGCCATAACCCCGTCAGTTCAAAGAACAATTAAATTTTCCAATGGTATATTTTGTTTTTACCCAGCAAATACTGCTTTTACACGGAAGCGATTTTTAATCTTATTTTCTCTTTTGGAGTCATCTTCCGCCTTACCCCGCCACCACACACGTCTCTCTCCAACGGGCTTAAAAATCGCAAGGTAATATTGCTTCGTTTAAAAGCCGTCAAAGAAGCAACAGCGCGCGAAATTGATGTACAATATTAAGTTTTCCAGCCATCTGTCATTTACCCCTCACACACGCCACCACCGATCAACCAAATCGACAAAATACTTCGCTTTTGTATGGGCATTTACACGCCAATACGCCGATGCAGAAGTATATGCCAAAATCAGCTGTTAAATGGTAGGGTTGTGAAATTTTAAATGAAAAGTGAAAATTATCGAAAAATATTTGAATTTTAATGCTCCAGAACCACTTTTTTGTGTTGATCAAAGCTTTATTGAATTGTTGCTTAAGGAGATTAAATTTTATTCTTATTTTATCAGACGATTTGTAAATTTTAACAACTAAAATCGAATAACATCATAAAAAACTGTGTCGACGAACTAGTTCGGTCCTTTTCACACGCCATGTCGGCATACTACTTCGATTCCCAGAGTTCGCACTGCTATGTCGACACATATTCATTTCACACGACCCAAAAACCATATCGACAATATGCTTCGATGAAGTAGTTCGTGGCGTGTGATAGGGGTAATTAAATTCGCAGGTGATGGAAATGAACGCATTCAGTGATCGTGCTGTCGTATTGTAGTTCATTTAATTAAACACATTAATGCACTGCTTACATCATACGCTAATAAAACTGCTTTTGGTTACATTTCCTTTTTGAGCACATAAAATGTAAAAAAAGTTTTTATTTTTTTTATTTCGTAGAAAAAATGACCAAATGGAATAAAACATGACCATGTGAAAAAATAATGACCAGATTTGGTCATAAATGACCAAACTGGCAACTGTAAACAAATAACTAGTAAAGGGTGGTTAAATTTTAAGGGCCGATGTTGAATGTGAACCACACCTAAACGTCAAGTTTTTTTCTGCATTTCATTTGACATTTCTCAATTTCAGACTAATTCACCATTCAGGCTTATTATGTAAGTGGGCGTTCAAATCAAAATGCATATCGTGCACTTCGTGATTTTTTCGGTCAATTTAATCGTCCAAATGTGCGTGCAATCGGAAAAATCGTGCAAAAATTTGAGCAAACCGGATCTGTAGGAGATGTGAAAACACCAGTGCATGCTCGTACAGCTCGTATTGCAGAAAATATTGCTGCTGTTCGCGATAGTGTGGCTGAAGAGCCGTCCAACTCAACTCGTCGTCGTGCCCAACAATTGCACCTCTCACGCTCGTCGTTGATGAACATTATACATAAAGACTTGCTTTTACACGCTAACAAGGCGCAATTGACTCAAGAACTAAAGCCTCTAGATTATTTCAAGCGTCGTCAATGGTCAGAATGGTGGCAAGAAATGGCAACGGTGGATGATAAATTTTTGAAGAAAATCATCTTCAGTGATGAGGCACATTTTCAACTCAGTGGATTCGTCAATAAGCACAACTGCCGCATTTTGGCGAATGCTCATCCAAGAGTGATTGTCGAAAAACAAATGCACCCACAAAGAGTGACTGTTTGGTGCGGTTTATGGGCTGGCGGCCGTATTTTTTCCACAATGAGGCCGGTCAGGCAGTTACTTTGAATGGTGTTCGCTATCGTGAGATGATAACGAACTTTTTATGGCCCGAATTGGAAGATATTAATGTGGACGATAAGTGGTTTCAACAGGACGAGCCACTTGCCACACAGCTAACGAAACAATGGCTCATTTGCGCGACAAATTAAATGGCCGTGTTATCTCACGTGGATCATGTGATTTGACACCGTTGGACTTCTTTCTTTGGGGTTATTTGAAAGAAAAGGTGTACGTCGATAAGCCAGCAACAATTAAAGAGCTAAAGGATGAGATAATTTGGCACATTAACGGCATATGCCTCAGCGTAATCGAAAATTTGGACCATCGGATGGAGGTGTGCCGCCGAGGCCGCGGCGGCCATTTGGCCGATATTTTGTTCCATACATAATTGAACCATACCAACATTATCATAATAAAAAGAAATGACAATAATTTCCTAAATAATTTGTGTTTTATTCAAAATCAACATCGGCCCTTAAAATTTAACCACCCTTTATTATCACACATAGTTTTTCCTTGTATATGGTCTGGTGTCTCCTCAAGCATGTTGACAATGTACATATTGTGGCACTGCTTACCAAGTAAACCTAGGTGTCTTCTAAGTTTGCAGTTCAGTGAGGATACCTGTTATTTTTCTTAGTTTGTTCCTACTTAGTCTTAAGCAGGTTGTGAAATGTTCTTGGTTGTAATTGCCGAGTAGTAGTATTATTTTTCACCACCTGGAAACTATTTTATTAGGTAGAATAAGATGATTAAAGGTGGATGAGACATGTTTTATGGGATTTCATCGAAAAAAAAAACATCTTTTAGTTGACATTGGATATAGGCCTTAGGCTAGCCGCGCACTAGCAATTTTTAGTTGCGAAACTGTTTGGTTACTTATAGAAAACAGATAAACTGTTTGGTTGAATGTCGGTGAATTTGCAGATAATTATATGTTCAATAAAATGGCGAACTTATTTTAGGCAATCGTTTAGTTTGTGTCAAAACACAAACTTTTTAGTTGCTCGAACCATGCAGTTTCGCAACTAAAAATTGCTAGTGCGCGGCTAGCCTTAGGGTAAATTCAAAGTTTCTTTAAATCCAGATTCTGTAAATGCAAACGAGATCTTGCATACATCCAACCCCGCACCTACCCCAAATCCTATAGTGTGCCCAAGCAGGGGGGTTGCAGGGGGGCAGCATACCCCCCATACATATCTCACTGTTTATACGCCGTAATGCGTAAGCAAGCAAAAAAAAAACAAATATCCCATAAAAAAGTAGTTTTAGATAAACAGTGAGATATGTATGCAACCCCCTTATGGTAATAGCATAAGACCAGTAGGTTTTCTTTTGCCATCATGTACTTTTGTGAACTTATATCAGTTACCTTTTGACACTTCATCTCGGGGACAGTTTCTGCCTCTGGAATATTTATAAGGAAGGAGCGTATGCTACGCCTTTTGTGAGATTAAGGTTAGGATGAAGTTTAATTGTCACCTCACCGGACACAATTTATTCAAAGCATTAGAATTTATGAATTTGTCTGCGATTTGTTGATTTTTGGTCAATATAACAATATCCATCTTTTAATTGTGAGATTTTTTTATACTCTGTGCTTATAGAGTCGATTGTTTTCTTGAGAATGAAAACGCTAATGGATGTCAGGCTTTTCTAGGTTATTCGATGAAATAAGCACAAAACGTGGATTTTTTATTTTGTTTTCTTTGGAAGTTCGGGGTATTCGCAGAATATTATTGAGGTTGATTTATGTCTTTTACTTGGTCGATCAGGGGGATCTGGGGGATCTGTTAAAAAAAAACTAAAACGCTTTCAAGAACAGAAAAAAAGAAATAATTTTCAAAGAAAATCTATGACTCACCACGATGTGGCAGTTCGAATGTAAGCTATTTATGAAACAGTTGAGGGTAAAAAGTTGAATCTTGAACTTTTCATTTTACGAGTACTTATCAGTGAAGTTCGAATTAAAGTAAAATGTTTCCATGAAGTCTTTTTTGTGCCTGACAAACAATATTATAATTCAGAAATAAATGTATCATTTGAATAATAATTTTAATATCACAATTTTAAATATTTTAAATTAAAATAACGCTCAAATACTATGTAAGTTTGTGAGTTTTGCAGAAGTCAATGATGCCGAAGTCTCTAAGAATGGACATGATAGATTTAAGTAAAGCTCAAAAACTAAAATCTTTCTGTGGCATTAATTGCTAAATAATTTGTCTTTTACTTCTTGGCGATTTCTTAAAAATTTATAATAAAATAGACCATTTTTCAAAATCCAAATTATCTATGTAGCTTTTATTTGAGTGAACATAAATTTCCATAATGTGGTCAATGGTGTTGAATTTCGACACAGGGCGATACTAGTATTATTTAATACAATATTATAAAATTTTCACTCAATTGAAATTGCTGTTGCCAGGACAACGCATGAATAAGAAATAGAGAATGAAAATTTGTTGTCTCATTGATTTTTCAACGACTTTCGATTTTTGTTTCCTGTACCATATGGGCACAAGATAGCGTTGCTACATACATACACAAGTAAAACATTTTTTTTTATGATTAAATGGTTTTTCCTCACTTTAATATTTTTAATCTGTAATAAATATACCACTAGCTAACTGTAAAAAAAATCAGTTTTATATCCGTGCTACTTTAAAGAAAGTCGACCCGGTTGAGCTAATGGAATAGAGCCTCGACCTTGCTAAGGTCGTCATGAATACATGTATCATAATTATTCTGGACATACACATATGTATATTGCTGTCGAACTAAATAGTTAAGGACCACCAGAAAGGCAAAGGGCTTTTTTTATTTCCAATATTATAATTTTTTAATTTATTAAATAATCAATAATCAATAATAGGTATGGGCTGACTGAAAATAAAAAAAAAGAGCGAAAATAAAATTAATATCGGAATAAGCGACCAGTGCAGTATTGCACTTCGACTCCAGTGTCCACCGGGCACTGAATTTGGATTAGAAAAGCCAAATGTCGGTCTTGAAGATGATACTCAAAATGAATTTAGGAAATTAAGAGAAAACAATGATGTTCACTGCTATGCCTCGTGATATCAACAGCAAAAGTCTGGCGGGGCCTCGGGGGTTAAAAATACTCGTAGCGATACTTTTGTCAGAAGCGAAACATCTTAAATTCAAAAACGGAAATGGTTTGTCATTTTTAATAAGTTTAAACACCTTAACCTTGACCTTGATTTGAAATGATTTTAAACCTGACGTCTACCAAATACTTGAAAAAAAAACGTTTTTATTTTTAATATAACGACCAAATAAAATACTTATAAGCCCTCATACTCATATAGTCTCGTTTCGGTTATGCAACTTTGCTATTGGCTCTTTGAATGTGTTTACTTTTTTGTTTGTTTTTTTTTTTTTAATTTTTTATAAGTTCAATATTAAAGAATGTGATTTTTTCTAAATAACTAAACCTTATGTATCTTTAATGTATTTATGGATTGTTTTGTTAAGTTTCTAAATATAATGTATTGTTGTGAACAGAGCTTTATACTACTACAGCGCCATCTGTTGGAAAACTGCATATCTAATTTATGGAAGAAACAAAAAGCTCTTTTCCAATGTCAAATGTATTTCCCCTTATTCCAAACATCTAGAACATTCCAAGACAAGAACTTTCGAGAACAACTAATTTGAGTATATAAGGGAGTGTTCACGGTGAGCGAGATAGTTGATTTTTGATTACGGAAGTGTGCAAAACTCTGCTTATTGGATTGTGTAAAGTGTAAAACAAGTGTGATTTTAAATTGAATAAAGTATTTGAGTTGATTATAAATTAATATTTATTGTTGTGATTTGGAAAGTAAAAATAAAGAAGAGATACTAGAAAGAGTAATAAGTTTTATTTAACGAACCTAGCAAAAATATTACATTGGTGTCAGAAAAGTGGAATAAAACTTATTGTGCAGTGTAGTGTGCGAAAAAAAAAAAAAAATAATAATGAGCAAGTTGCTGAAAGAGCTCAACTGTAATGAGCTGAAAAGTGAATTAGGCAAGCGAGAACTTTCTAGAGCAGGATCGAAAAATGAGCTTGTTCTGCGTTTGGCCGAATATTTGAAACAACAAAATGAAGACCCGGACATTTTCGTCTTTGAAGCTGACGCTGAGGAAGCAGACGTAAGTAAAAATGTAGATGTTTCAAATATGATTAGTCTTCTGCTTCAACAACAAAAGAATGTTCTCGAACGTCTCGAAGAGCAACGAAATGAGCAGAAAAACGAACAAAAGAATATTCTCGAACGCCTGGAGAAACAAAAAGACCTTCTGGAAGAGCAGAGGAACATGCTAGAAGGCAAGCTTGTTAATATCGAGAATAATGTATCTGTACTTGGTGAACGTGTTTCATTGATGGAGAATCAAGTCGACAACAAAATGGAGACGTTTTCAAAAGAGTTAGATGAACGTGTTTCATTGCTAGGGAATCAAGTTGAAAACAAAATGGAGACGTTTTCAAAAGTGTTAGATGAACGTGTTTCATTGCTAGTCGACAACAAAATGGAGACGTTTTCAAAAGAGTTAGACCGTGTTCGAAACATAAAGATTCGGGAAAGTTCTGGGGAAACTTTGAGAAAAAAAGAGATGCAACCTCCAACTTTTGATGGACAAACTTCTTGGTCTATATACAAGAAGCAATTCGAGGCAGCTTCCACAACAAATGGCTGGGATGAGGCTGACAAGTATATAGCCTTAACTCTTGCTCTTAGAGGAGCAGCTGCTGAGTTGTTGCAAACCATACCAGCAGATAAGAGCGGCGACTTCAATTCCTTGGTTTTGGCTATAGACAAACGCTTTGGTAACAGCCACATGAAAGAAGTCTTCAAAGTGCAACTTAATTCCAGAGTTCAGAAGAGGGGAGAAACTCTACAACAACTGCAAGCGGACATTGAAAGGCTTGTTCATCTTGCATATCCAGATGTTGGAGAGGAAATTTGTAACCAGTTCGCAGTTGAGGCATTTGTTCGCGCCATTTCCGACATACATCTTCAAAGGGCCGTGCGAACTGCTGGAAAACGAACGCTTTCTGAAACATTAGCGTTTGCCTTAACAATGGAAGCAGCTGAGCAAGCTTCTCACGGAGTACATCGACTTAGAGAAGCCATCGTCGAAGAATGCTCATGCCAAAGAACTGATGTCCAAAGTAACCAACGAAACGGACTTGCAAAGTGCTGGAATTGCAACAAGACCGGACATTTACAGCGTCAATGTCGGTTACCACCAAGAAGAGCTTGTCAACATTGTGGACACGGAGTTTCAAACTCAGAACAAGGTAACAATAACATCAGTGTTACTTCCCGAACAGTTTCCCAGCAGGGAAACGAGTAAGAACCAACTTCGAGGGGCAGAAGCTGGTTTCTGGAATCGATGGCCCCAGAAACACCATCCAGGTCTCTCAGACTAAGCGAGATAATAAAAGTCTGACTGTCGAGGCAACTTTAAATGGCAACAAACGTGTGGTCACCATCGACACCGGTGCCACCGCCTCCATTGTGCGTCAAGATCTAGTGCACCTGAATTGGCTACACAACACCAATAGCTACCGTCTGAGAACTGCCACAGGAGAAGCAGCTAGGGTTTATGGTGAAGTACGACTTAGAATTCGAATTGCAGATCTAGAATTCTCACACAAATTTTTGGTGGCAGATATATGTGACGAATGCATCATAGGCATGGACTTCATGAAAGAACATCGAGTAATTTTGGATATTGGCAACCAGGTACTCAAATACCAGAATACAGAGATTCCAATGATCTATGGGCACGAAGGAACAACAACTCTAAGGACTGTCATCAAAGAAGACGTGATTATTCCTGCTTCTTCAGAGGTATTCGTTTGGACAAAAGTAGAAGGTGAGTGTGGACGCCATCGATACCTTATGGTGGAACCAGGCCCAGATTGTTCTTCCCAAAACGTCATCGTTGGGAAGACACTTGTGGCTCCTAAGAACAATATGGTCCCCGTACGGATACTCAACACCAAACCGTATGATGTTAAGTTGACGAAAGGAGAAGTTATCGGTAAGTGCGAATCTGTCGCAGCCATAACACAAATTGACGCTGAAACACATAAAAAGACATTAGACCCTGAGGAGCTCAATACCATCAAGGCAAAGATACTCAATTCATCTAACCTAGACCAACATCAGGTTAAAACGGCAGAAAGCCTTCTGAATGAGTATGCCGACATTTTCGCTTCACCAAACGGGAAATATGGAAGGACACAAATGGTGCAGCATCGAATAAATACAGGAGATGCAAGACCCATCCGTCAGCCCGCAAGACGTCTGCCATTGGCCAAACAAGGTGAAGCTGAGGAAATGATTAGCACCATGAAGAAGGATGGTTTGATTGAAAACTCCAAGAGTCCTTGGGCGTCACCAGTGGTCCTAGTCAAAAAGAAGGACGGAAGTACACGATTTTGTGTTGACTACCGAAGGTTGAATGATGTGACCAAGAAAGACAGCTATCCCCTGCCAAGAATCAGTGACACCTTAGATGCGATGGAAGGAGCACATTGGTTTTCCACACTGGACTTGAAAAGTGGATATTGGCAAGTTGAAATTCACCCCGAAGATCGAGAAAAGACAGCGTTCTCCACAGGTAATGGGCTCTGGCAGTTCAAGGTGATGCCGTTTGGTCTTTGCAACGCTCCCGCAACATTTGAGCGTTTGATGGAGTGTGTCCTTCAAGGCCTGACGTGGAAAACTTGTCTTGTCTACTTGGATGATGTTATCGTTTATGGAAAAACATACGACCAACACTGCAAGAACCTAAGGGGTGTGTTCCAGAGACTTCGAGAGGCTAACCTTAAACTGAACCCAGAAAAATGTGCACTGTTCCAGACTGAAGTAAAGTATTTGGGACATATCATCTCGTCCCAAGGAGTCAAGACCGATCCTGAAAAAGTTGACACCGTCAAAAATTGGCCAACACCACAGGACAAACATCAACTAAGAAGTTTTCTTGGTCTTGCTACTTATTACAGACGTTTTGTTAAGAACTTTGCCGGAATTGCGAAGAGTTTGCATCAGCTTACGGAAAAGAACAAGCAGTTTAGATGGTCAGGTGAGTGTGAAAAAGAACTGAAATACCGTCTATGCAATGCTCCGGTGCTGATCTATCCAACTCCAGGCAAGCCTTTTATTATCGATGCTGATGCAAGCAACGTGGGAGTCGGTGCTGTTCTGTCACAAGTGCACAATGGCGAGGAAAAGGTTGTCGCCTATTTCAGCAAAGTACTGTCAAAGACCGAAAGGAACTACTGTGTGACCAGAAGAGAACTCTTGGCACTCATCTTGGCAACGAAACACTTCCATAAATACATCTATGGACAGAGGTTTCTTCTACGAACCGATCATGGTGCTCTTAACTGGTTGTTGAACTTCAAGAACCCAGAAGGACAAGTCGCAAGGTGGATAGAAAGACTGCAGACTTACGATTACGAAATTCAACACCAAAGGGGAAAGCTGCATTCAAATGCCGACGCTCTATCCCGAAGGCCTTGTAAAATAGATTGCAAGCATTGCAGGCGACAAGAAGAAAAGGAATCCATCAACATTCTGCGAATAAGGGCTGACCCCATTTGTGGATGGAGCAATGAAGAAATAAGATCTGCTCAACAAGAAGACCCCGACATTGAACCTCTTCTCGCATGGAAGGAACATGAAGAAAAACCCGCATGGAATGACATTTCCGATAGGAGTCCAATTTTAAAGGCCTATTGGGCACAATGGGACTCACTTCATGTGCAAGAAGGTGTTCTTAGGCGAAAATGGGAGTCCGCTGATGGTAAATCCTATGTGATGCAGCTTGTGTTACCTCAATCGAAAATCAAAGAGGTTCTTCGAGAGATGCATGATGGACCTTCAGGAGGCCATTTGGGAGTCAACAAGACATTAGAAAAAGTGAGACAACGATTCTACTGGTTGCATGCAAGAGACGACGTTGAAAAGTGGTGCCGAAATTGTGAAGCTTGTGCTGCAACCAAAGGCCCTGGTAGAAAACTGCAAGGAAAAATGATGCAATATAATGTCGGCGCACCGTTCGAAAGGATTGCTGTTGATGTAGCTGGCCCATTTCCGGAAACGAATGATGGAAACAAATACATTCTGGTGGTAATGGATTACTTCAGTAAATGGCCTGAGGCATACGCTATCCCGAACCAAGAAGCCAAGACCGTGGCCGACCAGATTGTGTCTAACTGGGTAAGCAGGTTCGGTGTGCCTATGGAGCTCCATTCTGACCAAGGAAGGAACTTTGAGTCGAACATATTCCAAGAGGTGTGCGCGTTCCTTGGCATTAAGAAAACGAGAACCACACCACTTCACCCCCAATCTGATGGAATGGTCGAGAGATTCAACAGGACCTTAAAAGAGCACCTCACTAAAGTCGTAGGCGACTATCAAAGAAACTGGGATAGGCACATACCACTATTTTTGATGGCCTACCGAAGTGCAATACATAGCTCAACAGGACAAACACCATCTGAAATCCTGTTCGGAAGAAGCATACGGCTGCCTAGTGAGATAAGGTTTGGACACCCATCAGAAGAGTCTCAGGAAACTGGGGATTACGTGAGTAACCTAAAAGAGAGGCTAATCGACATCCACGAAAGGACCAGGACTAGAATGAGCGCTTACAGCGGTCGAATGAAGACAAGGTACGACACAAGAGCAAACACGACAGGATTCCAAGTAGGAGATCGTGTATGGCTGTATAATCCACACCGTCAAAAGGGATTGTCGCCGAAACTTCAACAAAACTGGGAAGGCCCTTATACTGTCGTCACGAAAATCAATGATGTCGTTTACCGAATTCAAAGAGGGTCACGAGGAAAGTTCAAAGTTGTGCATAGCGATCGACTGCACCGATACAGTGGCGAATCTGGAGATAGAATTATTCGGGACGAACAATCTTAAGAAGGGGGCAATGTTGTGAACAGAGCTTTATACTACTACAGCGCCATCTGTTGGAAAACTGCATATCTAATTTATGGAAGAAACAAAAAGCTCTTTTCCAATGTCAAATGTATTTCCCCTTATTCCAAACATCTAGAACATTCCAAGACAAGAACTTTCGAGAACAACTAATTTGAGTATATAAGGGAGTGTTCACGGTGAGCGAGATAGTTGATTTTTGATTACGGAAGTGTGCAAAACTCTGCTTATTGGATTGTGTAAAGTGTAAAACAAGTGTGATTTTAAATTGAATAAAGTATTTGAGTTGATTATAAATTAATATTTATTGTTGTGATTTGGAAAGTAAAAATAAAGAAGAGATACTAGAAAGAGTAATAAGTTTTATTTAACGAACCTAGCAAAAATATTACAGTATTAATGAACTGTTTTGTTTAAGTTTTGTTATGAAATCATATGAATTTTTTGTTAAGTCTTTTTTAAATCAAACAAATATGTACATAAATATATTACTCTTAACTAGTATGAACAAAAATGTCTTATTATTTTAATAACTTCTGCATGAATCTTGTAATTGAATCCCTTATTCGGTTGCCTTCATTGAATGATGTGTCTCTGAAGTCTATATCTATAGCAAAGTCAATACTTTGGACGATATTTTCGGATTCTTCTTCCACGAACTCAGAGTTTTGCACTCTATAATTATTGGTACAAATATTGTGAAGAGCTGCGCATACTCGTACATGGATAATATGTGTTGGTTTTGTGAGAATTTAATGCAGTTTTAGTGCTTGAAATGGGCACCTTAATCAGCTTTTCAAGAAGCCAGTCGTCTGCTCAATGATATTCCAGTGTTAAGCATGCTTCCTGTCAAAAATTGTTTTCTTCAGCATTCCAATATGGCCTATAATATTTTAATATGGCCTACAATATATAATATTTTAATATTTAAATTTACATACTCGTATATTTTTATTTACCAAGAATCTGTGGAGGTCAGTACGGCCACTACGGTAGTCTAGTTCATATCTCCCTTTCAACAGGGAATGTTGCATTTTTTGAAATCATGCGACGATAACATTGCTAAACCTAAAGCACATCTTAACAACAAAACATAAAGTTACGAGTAGTAGACATAACCTGAAATGAGGTAAAAACTAACGATCATATCAGCGAATGATTTTAATGAGTCCCGACTGTAGCACCAACTATATCTTTATCTTCGCTTTAAGTTCTTGTTCTAATTAATCAAATTTTATCCATTTAAGACAAATTTTCTTTTCCAAAACAAATAAAACTTCTTTCAAAACAACTTACACCGTTGGTTGTTCCATACCAACATTCCTAACGCTCAACATTGTATATATATTTTTATAGTACTATCATGAATAGGAACGCGACTAGGCGAACCAAGCGGCACCATAATTACTAAATTAGCAGAGGTGCCTATGGCAGAGTTTTAACAGATAGACATTTAATACATGAAAGTAATAGGAATACTGTATATAAAATAGGAGAAAGGCACATACTATGTACATTGGAGTAGGATGTAGGTGTGTGTGGGGATTTGGTAGTTCTTATTTTCAAACTTGGTAGATATGGTTTTTAATTTTTCCCCCCGGATGTTTTTTTCTTTGAAATTTTTTTCGAAATTTCATAAATATTTTTTTTTCTCAAAAACTGTTCCACAGATTAAAAAAAAAAACAAAAAATTTCATTTAGTTAAAGCTAGGCATTGTATATATATACAATGAGCTAGGTAATGGTTGAAAAAAATTTTAAAAAAAATTGTTATTTTTGGTACCCCTCTTGGGACCATTTTTTTGTTTTCGATTTTCTCAAAAACTGTACGACGGATTTTGATCATTTTTTTTTTGCTAAAGGCCCCAAATAGTTTAAATATTATTGTGTATTCAAATTTTCAAAAAATAATTTTTTGGATTTTTAAAAAAAATTTCAAAATTTTTTGTTGAAAACTCAATATTTCGAAAACCCCATGCTCGATTTTTTTCAAACTTGATGAATAAAAGTTTTTTAATATACGTAATCCCCGCTTAGTTGCACCTCGCTTAATTGAACATCCCGCTTAATTGACCGAAAAAGTTGCATTGCAAAATTTCCCGTATTAGTAGCATAGCTTTTTAGATGGTTAATTGAACACCGCTTAATTGAATTACTCGGTTAATTGAACTTTAAAATATGCACCCGAAAAAAAAAAATATATGGACATTTTTCGGATAATTGGACGTACAAAAAAATTATAATGAAACAAATATTAGAAATATTTTATTACTTAACCTACGTCTGAAGCCTAGTACTCAGTTCAAGTGAAAATGAAAATTTCATATAAATGTGGCGGCTGGTTCACTCGCATGAAATCCCCAAAGAAAGGTGGGTACCAATATGTGGATTGGAAAAACAATTATGTTCCACAACTTTTTCCACGCCAAATTTTCATTTCTCAATGTACAACCATCAGGAAAAAGTTTAAGGCAGAGTGGAAAACTGTGACATTTGTCAGTAAATTTAAATATTTTGTTTCAAAACAAAAAATTGAAAATTTATAAACAGAAATAAAGAATGGATAACGAATTTTTTGATACTGCTCTCGGGAGTTTACTTAATGAAAGTATTCAGTATTTCAGGTGAGTATCAAAAATTCACGTGGAAAAGTTTATTCTATTTTCATGTTTATTCTCCGCGTGTAATTTGGAACGTATTTATTTTTCATTTCACGCTAGCTGAGTACTAGGCTTGAAGTGGTTTTTTAAGACAGGTATTATTCAAGATGAAGAGCAGCCGGAAAATGATATCGTGGTCATAGACAACATACTTAAGTACAATGGTTAACAGACGCCGAAATTTTAAAAACGGTTTAAGAAAAAGAAGAAGTTGAAGCCATATTATCGACTTTCGAAATTCTACAGGACATTGCAATTCTACGTTTCTTACCACTAAATAAATTTACAGTTGAGCTGAACATTGTTCAAAACAAAACAATCAATCAAAATCAAATCACAAATTTTTTCAAACCAATGTATGCAAATAACCATTATGAGCCTTTTGAGGTACATACCTGCTATTGTATTTATTATTTTTGTTTATCCTTTTCGAAGCTAACAGTGACTTTTTTTAAGAATAATTTATTTCTGTTTCATAGTTTTAATTATGTATGTATTAGTGTGGGTCAAAAAAATCAAGTATCTTTTTTTTTGGATCCGACACATGAAAACTAGTTCAAATTTGAATCATTTTGTATCAATACTTATTAAATTATAAAATTTCATATGGTGAAATAGAATTTTTTTTTCTGCTGACATGTTAAATTATATTTCTTAAATAAAAACCTTCTTTTCCTGAAATAGAACATGAACTATCTTAAAATTCAAAAATTAAGTGGGTAAATTGGGAATATTTATTGAAAAACTACTAAATTCAGTAGGCATTGGAATTCTACTGCGAATATCTTTTGAATGGCTAGAGTAATCGATTAACTACAGAGATCTTTTTTGTAGAGCGTTCAATTTCCTATAGAAATAATTGAAACTTATTTGACAATAATTATTTTTTATTAAGTTACAAAATTCAAAACAAAAAAGTTATTTTCCTTAAAATACTTCAATCTTTGACATTGAATATTGAACATTGAAAAAAGTATATAAGACCATTTTTGTAGAGCGTTCAATTTCCTATAAATATTGACTATGCGATTGGTTAAACGATCTATTGTTGATAAGATATGACCATTTTTATATATGATACTAAATTGAAAATGGAAAACTACTCGTATGATGAGCATAATCTTCCCGTCAATATTAAGAGCTATTATTTGGTAAGTACTTTCTAGAGGTACCTAGGAACTTGTTTTCATGTGTCGGATCCAAAAAAAAAGATACTTGATTGTTTTGACCCACCCTCGTATGTACATATGTTTATTTTTTAAATAAAACGTGTTCAAATATTTTTGTGTGTGTATTCTTTTTCAGTTTTTTTCAAGGTTTTCGTAAGTTGAAAATGAAATGTTCATAGTAAATTTCTGGGATGAATATTTTAGTTTTTAGTTGACCGACTCGTGCAATTATACGGGTTTCGTTTAATTGAACAGGTCGGTCAATTAAGCGGGGTTTCGTTAATTGAACCACCCGGATAATTGACCGAAAAATCTGACAAAATGGTCAGTGCAATTAAGCGGGGAATACTGTAATCTACAAAGTATAAGAACAAAACATTTATTTTACCTAAAACTAAAGGTATCAAGTAACTTACGAAAAAAAAAATATTTT
The DNA here is from genome assembly GCA_963931855.1 of Philhelius festivus. Taxonomy (NCBI): domain Eukaryota; kingdom Metazoa; phylum Arthropoda; class Insecta; order Diptera; family Syrphidae; genus Philhelius; species Philhelius festivus. The sequence continues at coordinate 13,837,653 of OZ007558.1, forward strand.
CACGCGTATACAAATTTTCCTTTTTCCAAAAAATGTTCATACTTTTTTGAAAATTTTAATATTATCAAAAGTCTTATATATTTATAATATTTTTTTTTTAATTTTTGGAAAAAAAGTCATTGTTTTTGGAAAATTCGATATCTTTTTTTCGAAATTTAATTTCCATTCGTACAGTAATAAAACTTAAAGCTAGCGCACGATTTGAGGAGATTTTACTTAAAAACAATATTTTTTTGTTCCACGCTTAAAATACGTTTTAAGCATTTTCGCGTTTTTCGTTTCTTACGTGGATTGAAAGGTGGCACTCCCTAGATGACGAATATGTAATTTTTAATTCTGTAGGATGAATAGTTTGGCCAGAAATCACATTTGAAAATGCCAACTTTGAGGGGTCTACGAGGCTTCGTTTAGCCGCAAATCGCGTTTAAAGATAAAAATTCGTTTTTCGATACCATTTTTTCAAATTTTGACATTTGACAATTTTTTCATTATCGAAATAGGGATTTTTTTTAGAGATGCTTCCAAAGTTTATATGAATAAATTTTAAAAACTGGTCTATACCTATATCAAATTTTTTTTTATATATTTAATTATATAAATACTTATCAACGCATAACAATAATTTTTCGTTTTTGTACCTAATCAAAATTATTATTTTAATTTCATACAATTTTCTATGGGTATGTACCTACATACTATGCAAAAGCTATTTTCTTTGTATTTATTATTATTTTGGTTACCATAACGAAATAAAGCCAATTTGAAATTATTTAGTTTTCAAAAACGAAATAAAACCATTTGAGTTTATTAAGTTCAAATTTCTCTAGATCTTATTACAAAAGTCGATAAAATGACAACCTCGGTAATTAATCGTATCAGAATTTAAACAAACCAGATTGCATGAGTAATAAAACAAAATTCACAAAAACTCTCATACACTCTCAATACTTTTTGCTTGTATTCATTTCGCGCCTCGCATATACAACTTTATATACCTACCTACAATTGATTCTGACAGCAAAAAGAAACGCAGATAATATTTTCTGCCTTACCCTCTTTATTGTTGTCAGAATAAATATATCACTACCGGATCTCTTCTTTTGCTTATATTTTCTCCTTCCAAGTCAACTCTGCACTGCTTAAAATAGCCACACTTAAGCTAAGTGTACACGATTGGTAGATCTTACAATATTGTAAGACCTGACAATGTCTGACAATTATCTACCAATGAGCTGACAATTAAGTTGTGTGTGTACACGGTTGGTAGAAAATCTACCAATCTCTTACAATTAATTGAAGTTGGCTGACAATTCATTTTCAGATAGCCGGCTTAATACCTACCAATTAATTGTAAGAGATTGGTAGATTTTCTACCAACCGTGTACACACACAATTAATTGTCAGTTTTTGTTGGTTATGGAAACTGACAATTAAACCTTGGCTGCAAATTTTCTGACAATGAAAAAATTGTATGATGCTAAAAAACGAACATCTTACAATTTCTTCATTGTCAGAAACGTCAGACAACGATAAAAATTGGCAGGCCTGACAATAAATTGTGTGTGTACACGATTATCAAATACCTTACAATTTACCGTCTTATAATTAATTGTCAGATACATTTTCTGACAATTAATTGGGAGATTACACGATTGTCAGCTAGCGTACACATGATTGTCAGATTTCTTACAATTAATTGTCAGGCAATGATCTAACAATTAATTGTCAGACAAATTTTCTGACAATTAATTGTAAGACTATACGGTTGTAAGGCATTGTAAGCATGTTTTTCACTGACAGATCTGACAATATTGTAAGATCTACCAATCGTGTACACTTAGCTTTACGATTCTGCGGCACAATAATAAAACTTTTTTTCGTGTTCCATGAGAGTATTATAACAATTTATATACAAAGCTTCAAATGATATTGTTCACAAACACAAACAATTTGAAAATGAATCATCATATTCGGAGCTGTACTTCAAAAGCTTGAAGTTTTAATTTCCCAAAAGCTTAGTTTTTTCCAAAAGTTTAGTTTAGTACGCTGTTTCGAGAACAATAAGCACCAAGTAAGTTGGGGTAAGATTTAGAGAGAGGGGCTGTTGAGAGTTCGTCTGAGGGATGAAGAGCTAAGGGATAAATATAGGATATTGTTGCGAACAGAGCTTTATACTCCTACAGCGGCATCTGTTGGAAAATTACATATCTACTTTAGGTAAGAAACAAAAAGCTATTTTCCAATGTCAAATGTATTTCCCCCTATTCCAACCATCTAGAACATTCCAAGACGAGAACCTTCGAGAACAACTAACTTGAGTATATAAGGGAGTGCTCGCGGTGAGCACAGTACAGTTGATTTTTGACTATGAAAGTGTGCAAAAGGTTTGCTTATTGGATTGTGTTATTAAACAAGTGTGATTTAAGTTTCAATAAAAGTATTTGAGTTGATTATAAATTGAGATTTATTGTTTTGATTTGGAAAGTGTGAATAAAGAAAAAATACTAAAAGAGTAATAAGTTTTATTTAACGAACCTAGTAAAAATATTACAATATTTTGTGCAGTGTTTGCTAAACGCAACATTCGGAACATTGGGTTAAAATGGCTGTAATTTGTGCGATAAGTAGGAAGGAGGAAGAAGGGGACAGATCTTACGAGAAATGTTGTTAATCATTGTTGAGAATCAGTGGTACCAGTAATAAGATGATGGACAGATAATATGTCAGCACAACACGACGATGATCAAGGGTGTGTAGTGTAAGTCTATTAAGACGGTTTTCATAAACGTGTAAAATAAGAGGATCAGACTAAGACAACTTGCGAAAGGCGATACGGAGAAATCTTCGTTGTACTACTTCAATTCTAGCCTAGCTAGAGTGAATGATATGGAAGGGGGTCCAAACCTGACTAGCATAATCTAGGATAGGTCTAACGTATGTTGTGTATAGAGATTTGGTAACATATAGATTTGAAAATTCTTTAGACCTATATTTGCCATAACATGATCTAGATGAGACCTGAAATTTAACTTTTTATAGCAAAATATCCCAAGATCAAGAATAGAAGAAACTATAGGGACAGATACATAGCTGATGTGATAGTAACGTGGAGCAGAGGTTAGGCATTTGCGGGAGAAAGTCATTGATTGACATTTATTTACATTAAGTTCTAAGAAGTTTTTATTGCACCAAGTAAGAAATGTATTAAGGCCAGATTAGAGAAGCGAAGAATCGTGAGAAGATGTGCTCGCCTTCACATAACTTTAGTTTGTTTAGTTCTTTTTATTTAAAAAATGCTTAACCTCAGTAAAATGTCGTCTTCGATTGAATCAAAACTCACGTAAACAGCAGCAGTTTAACTGTTTTGCCTGAGGTGTTCTTTGACAACATCAAGAGTAGGAGTTTCCTCGCCGAAATCCTTAATGATTATTATTTCAATATCTTCAGCATAAATAGACAAATCAGAGAAGGAAATTATTCTACTCACGTCGTTAATGGTAAGCACACATAAGAGTGAGCCAAGATGGCTGCCTTGAGGAACGCCTCAAGTCGCATAAATTGGGTTAGACACCGAACTTCTAATATAATCCTATTATATATACTGTTCTCTAGGTAAGATTTCGCCCATTAGATAAATAATTGCGGAAAACCAAGGGCGTGGAGTGTCACGTAAATTATTTGGTGACTGATCTTATCAAATGACATACAGAGGTCAGTAGTAATTACATCGATATCGCAGCTCTTTTCCAGTGCTGAGAGTGTCATGGTGACAAATTTGCTAAGAATAGTCGTGGTGGTCCTATCTTTTAAGAAACCTTGCTATAGTGGGCTTGGGGATAACAGAAAGTTGAACAATTGTCTTTTAGTTAGAGTTAAAGATTTGGTTCTTACAACCCTCAATTAAAATTTAAAAAAATAAAGGATTCTTTCCATGGGGAGGGGAAAACTGCTTGTGAAACCAAAAGTTGAAAAATATTAGTTAGGGCTTCGCAGAGTGCATTAGTGCAATTTTTAAGAAAAATTGCTGGGATGCCATCATGGCCCGGCGAAAGGTCAGGTTTAAGAAGACAGCAAAGAGGTTAACTATTACTTTCGGGTTTGAAGAAGATGTGCCGAGGAAATTAAACGTTGGAGTTAAAAGTACGTTTATCGGTTAGTAGGGATGTATATAGGATATACGAGTACATACGTACATACATACATTTATTAAAAAAAAGTTAGGTATGACCATTTGTGTATTTATGTCAATTTAAATATCAAATAATATGTGTGTTTCGGTTCAAAACTATTTAAAAAAAACCGAATGTACAGGGGTATATTTTTTTTTTTGATGAAATACAAATTAATTTGGTTCGTACAGAGGTATACCAATTTTAAAGAAGTACTGTATCATACACATAAAAACTATTTTTAAACAAAGATGAAATAAGTTTTTTATAAAAAAATGTCAATTTTAAAATATATTAATATACACATAAACATTGTTCGTAAATAAAATTGAATATACATATATATCTTCATAACTTTTTTCTTAAAAAAATTGTTTATGTGCATAAGCATATCTATAATAAATAAATAAAAATTGTTCTTCAGAAATAATCGAATAATTTTGTTCCTAAATGCTAGTTTTTATATGTACTGCAGACAATTCTGTAAAAAATAAAACAAATTTGCTATACCAATTCTATAGATTAAATGATGTACCTATAAACATATTTATTTTAATGTCTGATTTTTAATGAAATGACTTATGTATACCTACCTATTTTTAAGGTAAAAATAATTTCTTTTTTTAAACAAATAAAATGCATTTTTCTTCCCAAAAAATGTATCTAATGCATACGAGACCTAGAATTTTAAAAACGTTTTATATGAAAACATGGATGTAATAAGAGAAAAATACAAGAAGCATGCATTGCAAGATTGACATTCTCAATCACTTTTCTTCTTTAGTAGCTTACGCAAAAAAATAAAACCATGTAATTTCTTAAACAATTATGAATTAATGCAAGAACAAACGTTTAAATGCCAATAAATATTTTGTTAGAGTTTTAATATTTAACTTTCCTTAAACTTTTTAAAGGCTCCTTTATATAAAAAAAATTATTTGAAATGCTTCTTCGTCTGTGCCAACCTTTCTGAGCAAATATATTATCTTAAACGGAGAAACAAACTGGGGCCTGTTTCTCAGATCATACACATCATACATTTCATAGAACATACAACATTTTCATACATCATACACATCATACAATTTTCTGTTTCTCAGGTTTCACTGGAAGTGTTGTATGATTTTTGTATTGTTGTATGATGTGTATGATTCTGACATTTCATTATTATTTGAGTGTTAGGTTAATATAAATCTCAACTTTGTTTTCTTGGGAAATAAAAAAGTTAATTGTTAGATAAGAAAATTAAAGTTTTACTAATTTAAAAGTAATATGGGAGATAATTTATGTATAAAACTATGGAATTCCTATATTCATTAATAAATTAATAACTGTAATTGATTATAATAATAGTTGATTACAAAATTAAAATTCTTGAAAGAATCAGAAAAATGCTTCGATAGTTCCATTTGTTATTATTATTATTTATTAATCAGAGCAAATTAATTTTAAAAACTAACAGCACTAGCTTCGTGGCTTAAGGCTGGGGGTTCTATTTATTTTGAGTCTTCTAGGTGGATTTCACTTCAAACATGAAATTCTCTTGTTAAACTACGAGATAATTTAGCTTTGTGAGTGTCAAGCCAGTGAACTTTCCACAAATAAAATGTCTTGTTTGCAAAGAAATCACTGCAGCACTAGAATTTTTTGTCCTTTTGACGACTGTAGAAAAGAAAACAATGAAAATTAATTCAAAATTGTTATAATTTTATTAGTTCAAAAAATATGTACTAACTTTTGTATATTTCATTTTCATGTTGTACATGTAGTTTACAACAAAATTTTGTGTTGTATTAAAGGTATGAAAATTTGTAGGTTAATTTGCTGTATGATGTGTATGATGAATTTCTGAGAAACAGAATCATACAACATTCCAATATTTCCAGTGTAATCTTCGGTCATACATTAGCCGTGTTTTTTTTGGAAAAGTTTTCCGTAGTACAGTAGGATTTTATATGAAGAACAAATACAACATCCGCAGTAGGATCACTGCCGATAAAAGGAGAAGTGAAATCCTGCTGCGGATAGAGATTTGACGTTTATTCGAATATCGGCAGTGATCCTACTACGGATGTTGTATTTGTTTTTCATATAAAATCTTACTGACACGGCTATTGTTGTATGACATCGGATCATACAACAAATCTGGAAACAGAAATCATACAGCAGAACTGTCAATATCATACAATGTATGATGTGTATGATTTGAGAAACAGGCTCCTGAAAGCACTTTTTACTATAGTAGACAATTGGAAGCAAGTAAGGCTACTGGAGAAACTTCTAACTCCTATAACACCATTTTCCGAACTAGAATTCAAAATTTAAACCTACATTTGAACAATATTACCACTTTCGCTATGCATAAAGCAAAAAAATCAACATTTTACTCGTTTCTATGGAAAATGTATCAAAGGGCAACAAAAAATAGCTTTTTTCTTGTGGCCTTGTTCGCTTTCTTCTGACTTTCTTATTTCCCTATATCTGACTTCTCGACTATCCTCAACTCTCCACATCTCTACAAGAAATAGTGTGAAAGGCGACTGTGCAGGCGGTGCGTTTTTCGTTCCTGTTGATGAGAGTACTATTGATTTTATATACAATGTTACCTACTTGTTCTTTATTTCCTACTCCCCACTATAGAAATTGTGGCACATTCAGCGCTACCACAGCATAGCAGCAAAACAACATAACAACGTACCCATGACAGTACTAATTTTAAGAATACAATGATTTCATACATAATGACATACTATATTGGCCTTCTGAACAAATACAAAATTTTAATGAACTCAGTTTGTTTTATTAAAATTTGAAGATAGGAACTTCTTAAAGGAAAATCCTTTATAAATTTACAATTTTTCTTTATATGTTCTAACTAATATTATTTTAAACTTACATTATTGTATTTTAAATTTAAGAGATCGGATCGACAAAAATTGTATGTATGTATGACAGCTTTAATTAATAAATACATTTATTTACATATACTCAATCAAACCATGCATGATGCCGTCTGCTACCAGATCTGGGTTTAACTCTTCTCCAAACGTTCTTTTAACTGCAAGTTGACAAAAGAATTTAGAATATTCATTGTGAAATTGTATGTAAATCAAAAAATCATAGCACATCGATGTATTTGTTTCTAAAACTTTATTGTGATTATGAATAATTACAAATCTTAATACATAAAACATAAGTCGGGTTTGTTTGAACACTTATAACTCGAGAACGGCTGGGCGGATTTTCATGGTTTTTCATTTGTTGTATTTGTCTCCATCCCGGATAACTATCAAAAACAATGGAAAATTGACGAAAAAATAAAATAGAAGAGAAACATTTTCCCATACAAAATGTTCATGGGTTTCGTAACTGTCAAACATTTAATGTTAATCTCAAATTAAAGAACGTATTTAAAGGTTTTGAATCAACTAAATATTCGGATAGTGGCATATTTTAGATTTTAAAAATGTAGAATAATGTCAGTACACTTGAAAAAAAATATTTCAAGCTACTTAAATATACAACAAATTACAAATGAACAAAGGACTTATGTCGTCTTTGTTTGGCAATCCGGAAGCCTTCTGGACTCTTCTGAAAGTGTTCACTTGGGAAAAAATGACAGTTCTGATTCTGAAAAGAAGAGCAATTTGCTTCTGGATTTGAAATCAGAATCAAAACCAGAAGCACTCACACATTCATATACTTAAACGTCAAACTCAACAGCTGTGATGTTTTGTATCCTAATTGTGCGAAGTGTATCTTTCATCAAACATTATTCTTGATTTTCATTACTGTCCACATTTGATGTTTCACATATACATACAATCACAAAAAACTTCAGAATCATCATAATCAAGAAAAAGTGTTCAGTTAGGATTCCGGATCGGAAAGAGATTCTGGATTGCAAAATAAAAACATTAGTTAAAAAAAATTCAAATCGATTGGTCTCACTGAATCATTTCAGAATTCAGACTATTTTGTCAATGTCAGAGTCATTATATAATATATAAATATTTACGTTAAAAGTGTAATAAATTTAGTTAATGTTGTCTGTGATTTGTTTTGATGTGTGAGTATTATTATTAATAACGCCACGACGAAGAAGATCTAATCTTTGCCAATGGAGCCGTAACGCAATTTTTTATTTACACAATTTAAAAAAAATTTAAACTGGCATTCCATTTTTTTTCTTATAACTGTTTTAAAAGATTTATATACACCATTTGCAAATTTATTCAACAAGATTTAAATAAAAAATAAACGCAAATTGATTTAAACTAGTACTATGTATATCAATTTAAATTGATTTGCTTATAATTTTAATAAGCTTGAGGTTGGGTTTTATCTATAAATTTGCGAATGGTACAAACTTATCTTTTTCTAAATTACTCCAGCGATTTAAAATTTTTGTGCTTGCATAAGTTCATATTTTTACACAAAATCACATGCCATTTCTTTTTTCAGCTCTAACTACTAAAGATGAAATGAACCTTTATAAAATTTATAATTTGTATGTACAAGATTCATTCTTTTATATAGAACATTGTATTGCAATCAACATTCCAATGCTCGCTCTTAGGCTCTGCTGAATTGGGGAAAATTTATAAAAAAAAAAAGTATTTTTCCAAGTCCTTACAGTTTTCTTCCTACAAAAAATAAATATTTGTATATGAAAATCGATGTGTGTATGTGCGTATGTATGCATGTTCTCTATGAATTCCAAAACATCGTGACTGATTTTGATGAAATTTTCAGGAAATCTTAAGACTAGCCTAGCCATCGGATCAACTGAATTCTTTTTTGGTTTTTTTGCACAAAAGAAACATAATTTCGTATTTGGCTTAAATAAATGTGTTTGTTTTAGCTGGCTAGGGCGTAGCAAGGCACTGTACCATTTCTATTGATATCAGCTAAGAGTTAGCTACATGACCGCTCTGATCATTTCGCCAGAAGTCATCAGTCTATAGATAATAAGTACTTCCCGTAAAAAGCCGGGGTGGGTCGCTAGTGTTAAATAAAAACGTTGATATTATTCCAATAACAACAATTTAAGAGGAAATATAGTGTTTTGCAGCTAATATTGCTTTATGTGGCGATCTCAACTATGATTAAACTAATTCTTCTACTTTCGTTTCATAAATTAACTATGTTTAGTCATTTTATTAGAATTAAAACGACTTAAGTGCACGCTTACTATAAACAAAAAACAAAAATTTTTCCATTCATTCTAAATTTATTTTATTTTTTTCTGAGTCAACAGATAACCCATGTTTTTAATTTTGATAGTTTCTAAAAGAAACATAATTCAAAGTTTTACTTATAACAATGACATGCCAACTTGTTGTCTTTACGCATTAACATTAGTTAACTTTTGCTCACAGGCGGACGTCTTTTGTCTTACCATTATATATTGTAATTGTTTTTTTGATTCAATAAATCTAAATCCTGTAAGCTTTTGTAAGAAAAACTGTCAACACAAGTTTAAAAATAAAAGAAGTAGACCTAAGTGACTTTCTTGAGGAACTGTGGGATTGTGTGCTTATTTAAAGACCAATTTCATAGTCCTATCCATTATAATTATACATATATAGGTATCATTGGACGTGTTTTTTACAAGCCCGCATGGAATTGGAGTAAAATATGCAATCCGATCTAAAGGATTTATACTGGAAAGGAATAAATACTAATAACGATAAAGTATTTTATATGTTGTTATCTTAGACACTAAAGACAAATGGGAAATTACAGTCATGTATTCATGACTGGGATCTGGAGCAGTTCAGCGACGAAGTTGATGATGCCACTATGGACGCCACTATGCCACTATGGACGCATGGTAATCTCATGCAGAGGTGACTTGAACTAGCCGCCGACATCATGCAATTTGACCTACTTTGACTTTTTCTTGTGGCAGTCACATAACCCATGCCGTCGCTTAGATTCAGGATATATGCGCTAGATTCATATGAAATTGGACCTCTTTGATCTCAGCGAAAACGCGGTGAAAATTTGAACGGTTTCGTGTTTCACATAACGTCATTGGCAGATATTCCCTGATATCTCACACATAAATTCAGTTTTTTTTTTTTTTAATTTTAACAACTATCAGTCCATGTTGGAAAACCTTTTATAAATATTCATTTTTTTTTTTAATTTTACTCTCAAAATCAAGGAGGAAATTTTTGCTTTTTAATACTTTTCCTAAAAAATTACCATTTATGATTTTATAAATACATACATGTTTAAGACATACAAACAAATTGAAATACAAATGTAAATATAAAAGCAATTTGTATGAGAGACCTTTAAAGTTAAAAATCTATAGTTGAAACTTCCAATTCAACAAAATAGCGAGAATATTTTGAAGACTAGGTTAAATAGAAAAATTAGATTACTATACTTACCGATTTAAATTGGGTTGCATTCATAATTTTTAGCTAAATTCAAATTTTACTGGACTGCATTTTAAGCTTGAAAATGACTTACAAAAAAAAGAAACTCTTATTCATAACCAAATTAATAACCGCTTATAAAATATTTATAAGTTTAGAATACATGACAAACCATAAGAATTTAAATTTATCTGAGAAAATTAAACTTACTTTTAACTAAGCAATAGCTAAAAAGTGAGTATAAATATGCTCGATTGTATTTTGCATTGATAATTTTTTTAAGTTTCTTTCTTTGAGGATAAGTCAAACTAGAAATACTCAGAAAATTTAATTTGCATACCAAGCTCAAGTACAATCAGATACCTAATTAGTATTTTGATACCTATAGCTGAAAAACTAACCAATTTAAAAAATGCTTCTAACTTAAGTAGGGCTTACGGTCTTGTCAGTTGTCAGTCGAATTGTGCATAGATAATATAAATATAAATGCATTAAAAAAGACTGATATTCCAAAAGCTTTTAGTTTTAATACAGAGTTTTATTATTTATTAGGTTTTTTCAGTTCATTACTTTTATTGAATAATTACTTTTCTTAAATAAAAATAAAATAAGTTACTTGTTTTTTTCTTAATATTCGCGACGAGCCTAATTATTTTATTTTGTCATTTTTGTAAGCAATTTGAATTAAATGAGTGTAACCACAGAATAATTATTGTTTACTCATTTTTGTGCATCACTTATGAGTGGGGCTTTTTTCTGCTCCTAGATTTTGAAAATTGAGCTCCACTCCTTTTAGAAAAACTGGCAATACTGGCGACAATAGCGGATGAAAATAAAAATCTGAAAAAATTAGAGAATTATTTTTTCTTTATTTGGAGCTGATTAATGTCCATCCGAGATGAACTTTTTCTTAATTACCTCCCTAATATATGTATATAAATATATATATATAAATACAACAATACATATATATGTATAATGCACATATATATATGCATATATATATACATATATATATATATATATAAATATATAACAACAAAAAATTCCTAACTAATATACCATTTATATAAACGGCGGCGAGTCTAACGAAAACAAAATGAATAAATTAAAAAGAAAATATTAAATAAAGTTATAGTATTTTTTAATTAATTAAGATCTTTAAGTAATCCACATAGAACTGGATTTATAAATGTTTTAATAATCGTTTTGTTTTAATTTTTGTATTTTTTTTTAAACTCCGTTCATAATATCTTACATTTGTTCTGTTTTTTCCTTTTATCTAAATTATTATTAGTTTTCTCTATATTTTGATAAAAAAATATTGGTACTATTTTTCGGTTTTACAAATTATTTTTTTAAGTTAAATATTAAAATTGTTTTATTTGTTTTTTTTTTCATTACCCTCTATCACTGATACCTTTTGAACTTAAAACGAGATATTGGAAAAATTAACATCAAAAGCAATAAAATAATTTAAAAAAAATAATTGTAGCAAACGAAAAATCTTTTTTTATGGACATCCACATTCATCGACGACCATTTTTGGAAGATCCCGTTTAATAATTCCATCATCGCCATAGTAAATTAGTGACATCGATGAGAACTTCACTGGGGCACAACATGGTTGCATGCCATTTAAAAGTCCCATCTTGCGATATTCCTCAATGAAATGAGCATGAAATGTTTGAAATGTATCCGGAGTTCGAAACGGCCCTGTACAATCGCCACGACAGTAGTTGGCAAAGTAGCCACGTGGTGCAATAATCCAATCATCCCATCCGAGGGCCTTGAAACTGACATAAAACGATTCCTTGCAACATTGTCCGTGTATGGCTCCAGAACAATCCACAGCACGTCGACGAACCCGCCTCGCACGAGACGGTTCGGTATGGAGAACTAAAAATGGCCGATTTGGATTGAGACGATCTTCCAGATGAAATTCCGCAGCAGCAACTTCATATGATATACCTTCTTCCATATGATTCTTACCGAGATCTTCATTTTGACTTTGGTTTAGATCTTGGTTTGTAGTATAAGGATTTGTGATTTCTCGATTTGTTCGATATGTTCTGCTTTTAAGCCACAAAGATTGCGGGTGTTTTACAACTTTTGTTTGGCCCTGCAACTGATTAAGCTGAAGTTTGTGTGATGCTTTATCTGCTGAATCTGAATTATGTTTAAACTTTTGCATTTGAATTGTGCGATTTTTTCGTCTATAACGATGATGGCTATATTGTCTATGGTGATATAAATTGCGAAGGCTTTCGTTGTTCTTACTACTATTATTATCAGACGAATGATGGTCATGTTCTCGTTCAGTGTTGAGCGATGAATAATTATTATAAATTTTATAACTTTGTTGCTCTACTGCATCGTTAAAAGGTTGCGGGATGTTCGTTGGTGTAAGTGGTGTTGTTAGCGTTACCAGGTTATTATGAAATGTTCTATCGAATAAATGTAGAATATATCTATTTCCGCATCCGGTGCAATCAATTAAAAGTCTAAGTTTATCATTTTGTTGCTTGCCATACCAAAATTGAACGGTTTCAGTAATATCGAGTTTCTGCCATCCTAATACATTATGGTCGACAGATAAAGATGCACAAAGTCTAGCCACTTGATCGAAGCCCTGTTTATTATTATATTTTTTGTTTGTTTGGGTTTTGATTAAAAAAAGAATATAAGTTAAGAAAAACATCAGATTTGTAAAAGAATGTATTCAATGAAGTTAGTCTGAATGGTTTTATTTTCAAGAAAAAAATTTAACATCTGTTATTTAATCGACTTAAAACTGACTTCAGGAGACTTCTTTCAGACGAGGTGATTCTTCTACTGAGACTTGCAGTTTTAGCGATAAGGGCACAATGGGAATACACCCTTTTTATTCTTGTGCTTCTAAAAATATACGAAAAGTCAAAATAGACAAAGCCTTGTCTGAAAGGTAATACCCCTATATACATTCTCTTAAAACCTCTTTCATTTATCTACATTCCAAATATTTAAATTGTGCCAACTTACCTTTCGTGAAAAATCACTGCCAATCAACTGGAAAATCCATATTTTTAAACTAGGTTCTCTGGATGAATTCAATTTATTGTGCATTCGACGTTTCGACTGACTAATTATTGTTTTTCCAGGAATTGGTGAAACCTCCTCTATTCGAATATGAATTTCAGCATTGCGAATTTGGAGTTTTTGTTTTGGTATTTTATTCGAAGGTGGAGTAAATTCAACAAGACGATGTTTTTTATAAACCTTTCCTAAAATTTAAATTGTTTGGTTTAAGTATACAATTCTCAATCTTAATTTAAATCAATAAAAAATATATGATAATAAGGGGGAAAACTGTACCAGTTAGAAGAGAATTGTTTATATTATCAATCCATATAGATCATCAAACAAAATATATGCTTATGTATCGGCATCACGTTTTATGATCCAAAAATTAGTTTTATAATTTGACAGATAGATGGGTATTTAGTTTTGCAAATGGTTTTGTAGGTATATAGAAAAAAGACAACAAATTATTGAAAAATAAAAAAGCACGGTCAAAAGAGATGGGTATATATAATGTTACTGTCACTCTAATCTGTATCGTTTTATTATCTTTTGATGATTCCTAATGGATCATTAGGGATAGTAAAATACGGCTAATGATATCTTGTTTATTTACTTTTACTAATTATATTTATTTCCTACTGAACAATCAAAATTGTATTACTTTTGCCGTCATTACATGATATTATAAAGGTATTGAATATGCGCAAACTATAAGTAAAAATACGCGAGTGATAATCAAAAATTAAGTTAAGGTGATAGCGTTCTGGTCAATTATATTTTCAACCAGTAAGATGCGGAAGTATAGTGTTACCATAAGGCATTTTTCTTTTTTAGTTCAGAATGGAGCTCTGAACAGAGTCCGAGCATGTCGAGTATGTGCTCTGCGAGCTCTGAGTTCTTTTTGAAACACTCCTGGACACTTAGCTGTCAGATTTTTTTTTTAAATTTACACCTTTCAAACGCTTGGGTTAAGCATTTAACTCTATCTGCTCAGTTATTTTATTATGAGCTCAGAGAAGGCACTCTGAACACGCTCAGAACTTGCTCAGAACGAAAAAGGAAACACATATTCAAAGCTCGGAACATTTGAATAAGTAAAAAAGAAACACAATTCTTTTTTTGACAACTCAGGCTCTGCTCTGAACTAAGAAAAGAGAAAAAGCCTATAGATTACTTGTATTATCTAGAGAACCGACGTAAGGGATTCGCTCTTATGAAAATCATAATGGCAACTGTATTTTCTCTATTAATTTCTGACTTTGAATGTATTCAAATCAAGCTACTATTTTTCCCCACAATTTGTCCCTTTCACTTATGTATACTTAAAACCAAAACAGTATTAAAAAAGATGAATGTATCGCTCTGCAGATATTCATAAGGCTTTCCCCAAAAATACACATGTATTTTAAGACCATGTCGTAACGTTCGCATCCATAGAAATATGGGCGACTAAGGCGCCTTGACTTTTGACTTTTTAATCTTTAATTTCAAAACAGTGTTCACATTGGAATTGGACTTACTCCTCAAACTTATTTTTACGTATTTGTAGTAGAGGTTCAAAGTAAAGGAACAAACCTATTTTATTATTTAAATATTGTAAGAAAAAGAACGCACCATTGGACTACGCTACGTAACGTAAAGTTTGTTATATTTATGTTTAAACAAGGATGTTGTTTGAGGCAACATTACATTTTTACACTTACATTCAAACGAGATGTTATTATCTGATACGAAACAGACTATTTTTACACAAAACCGTTTCTCTTTCCTTTCAATTGCATGGGTGCTTTTAAACACAGCGATTTTCACTCCTTTTTCGGAATAGTTCTTAAATTTATAAATCATAAAAAGAAATTAGTAGATAGTCAATTGAATTAATTTAAGTATTTTGCTTATCCTTGGCATCTTTGAACTAACTTAAACATTTTTTTTATAGCTTCTAGGAGAGCCTATGTACTCGTATATTATATTTTAAATTTAACGAACAGAGGTTCAATTATTACACAGCATTTAAGTAAAAGAATTATTATGCCGTTCATGCAAACTTTTATGTATCATTTACTTATCTTATCTTGAATACCATTATTACTTAAACCAATATTAAATTCTTAAGAAAGAATTATTTTTTAAATAAATATTATATTATTATTATTAAATATTAGGCGCGTTTTATTGGTAATTTATATCTAGCGCAGTAATACAAGCACCAAAAAAACGCTTTATTCACTCTTTAACTCACTCTTCCTTGTTCCTTCCTACGTGTGGAATTAAGAATTAACTTACACGGATGCGTTCGTAAGATCTGTATCTCGTTTTTAAGCTGGAGTTGAAATATTCATGAAAATGCAGATTGAGTTGAAATATTCATGAAAATGCAGATGAGTTGATTTAGAGTTTTTCTCACTGTTAAATTTGATTTCAAACTTACAAAAGTGCGAAAATATATCGCATATACATATATACTGAGTATTGGAGAAAAAAAACATAGTACTCAATAAAATGACATAGGCGCGTTTTATTGGTAATTTATATCTAGCGCAGTAATACAAGCACAAAAAAAACGATTTATTCACTCTTTAACTCACTCTTCCTTGTTCCTTCCTAGGTACGTGTGGAATTAAGAATTAACTTACACGGATGCGTTCGTAAGATCTGTATCTCGTTTTTAAGCTGGAGTTGAAATATTCATGAAAATGCAGATTGAGTTGAAATATTCATGAAAATGCAGATGAGTTGATTTAGAGTTTTTCTCACTGTTAAATTTGATTTCAAACTTACAAAAGTGCGAAAATATATCGCATATACATATATACTGAGTATTGGAGAAAAAAAACATAGTACTCAATAAAATGACATTGGCGCAAAATTTTAAACAGCCTCTTATTAAGGTAGTAGTATTATACTTCTTATATATTTCCTAACTTTAAAGTAGTTTTCTAGTTTTAAACATTTTTTAACTTATATCTTCCTACGGCTGGGAGCGCACATTCAATTTTTAGTTGCACAACACTGTGTGGATACTTATAGAAAACAGATGAACTATTTGGTTGAATGTCCGCGCAGGTGCATATAATTATATGTTACACGAAATAGCGAACTCATTTTAGGCAATCGTTTAGTTTGTGTCAAAACACAAACTTTTTAGTTTCTTAAACCAAACAGTTGCAAAACCGCCTAGCCTAAGGCAATTTCTTTTAATAAATTGATTCTGAGCAACCTTAAAACAATAGTAGTTCGTGCAAAAAACTAAGTAAACAGACCTATTTTGACGTTTTTAAATGTTAAAGAGTCATATGAAGTTATAACGATACTACAAAAATAAAATAGGTATTCTGAGAGTTTAGCTTTAATTTTTTCAGTTGTTATATAAATTCAGCATAATGCCGCAGTTATACGACATTTTTGAACAAATGCCAGTGAACTGATAAAACATATGAATCGAATTCAATATTCAATATTTTATGACAAAATTAGTGGCAGTAGTGTAAAGCCGGAATTATGGAATGAATTAAAGTTTTGCATTTGAAAAAATATTTGTTCTATAAATATATAACTCTTTGGATTAGTAAAGGCAAAATATATTAAAATAAATACCAACGAACACACCCTCAAGTATGCCACATATATTTTTTTGGACACCACATAAACACCTCCTACATTTCAACATCCGAAACTCCATCTTCACTAAATTATCCATTTCAATTACTAGCTTATTTTTATTCACTAATCGTTTGTTGTTGTTTCCCATGTTAAATTTTGCGATGTAGTGTATTCACTAACCAATAAAACACGGCTATTATAATATTATCCAGATTTTCGTTTGCCACAAAAATCACCATAAACCTTACTTTTCTGACACAGAAATGGCCACCCAATTAGAACGGAATTTAGGTTCAGAAGATCATATCCCAGAAAGTAATAATTTAAGCCCTGAGAATGTATCAACAAGAGAATCGCGGAAAGGAAGGGGTGGCCGTGGCGCGATGGATGTGTGCTCACCTGTAAACCTCATGATCACAGGTTCGATCCCTCTCGTCGTCTATGTCGCTTTAATTCCAATAAAAACTTTCTAAAAATTGTCATCAATGGGTTGCTGGTTTACTCATTATACATGTTGTTCAGGCATAACACTAACAAACACTAATTGAGTTAAACTAGTATGACCAACAAGGATGACTACAAATAAAATAATGTGAATTATAAGTGACATAGAAATAAGACACGGCATTTCTCCGCTTTAGTTCAGCCGCCATCCCTGGAGATAAAAAATCTGAGATAACCACCAACAGTCTCAGAACTTCGTGCCACACATCTTTCCTATCCTTCTTTCTCTTCATTAACTTCACGCCCGCGCTGTGTTGAAACATGTAAAGGGTAATCATAATCCCTTGAGCGCGGGTAGATTATAAAAAAAAAACTGAATTTAAGGTCAGAACGTTCCTGCAAAAATGATGAGATTGTTGACAGATTTCAGAAAAAAATATGTACTTAAAATTTGACCATTACAACAAAAATTGATTTATAAAAAGTATTATAGTCTAGGCAACCATAATCTTAATTTGGCGTTTGTGTCTGGACTGATTTCAATCGGAAAAAAAATATCCGTTCAAAGAAGTGTGAAAACCTAGAAATCGTAAGTTTATGTACTCATATTTCCAGAATCTGAAAATCATCAGAACACAAGTCTGTCAAAAATGTTTCTGTTTTGGATGAAACTGACCGCTTTTTGGAAAACAGTTATTGCAAAAAAAATCGAATCTCTAGGTAAGGATGCGAGGAAAGGGAGTTGCGACTAATAAAATCTCAGATGCGAAAAAATGAAGTTCTAAATCATATTAGTATCCCTGCATACGAGAGCCATTATACTCGAAAACAGTTCAGTCAAAAGTATATTGACACGAATCTCAATCTTAAAGCTGTACAATCGTTACAGATATAACTGGAAGCCCAATTTCTTTAAAAAAAAAAATCAAAATAGTCAAAAGAAGATACCTGCAAAAAATGTGACTTGTTGGCCATACAAAAATCATCAGTCACAGGTGATGCTCTTACATCGGTTGAACTGGAGCCAAAGCAACACCATGAAGATGCAGATTCTTCATATGAATCAAAAAAGGATATCGAGACTGCAAAAAATCAGCAAGGTATGGAAGTTTTCACCTTCGATCTTCAGCAGTTTCTTCTCACTCCTTATTTACAAACTTCGGTAACTTTTTATATACGTCAGTTATATACTTTTAATTTGACCGAAATTTGTAGTAAATGAGATGTCTCAATCCAAGCTTCACAACTTTTTGTCGATTGTTAAGAATAAATGCATTTTTGGCAAAGTAAATGACGATAACAAACATACCCACCCACCGAACCTCTTACTTCAACGAACGTGTCTCTCGCATGCTACGGGCTGTTAATTTAAACATATGCTTCTTCGACTTTAACCTGAGTACTCCTTCCTTAAAACTCCGGCTTCTGAACCGTCCTTCCCCTCACTAACCTTAGCTTAAGTTCTTAGGTTTTAAGTTAGATTAAGAATTAGCTTGTATTAAGTCGAATAAATGGGGGTTTTGTCCCCACCAAAATTAAACAAAATAAATCGGAAGAACATTAGATGGCTTCATTTCGCATCATTCAATATTTTTTATAAAAATTCTCTAAGCGAGCAAGAACCATTTCAAATGCTCAATATTAAAAAACCGAGGCTAATGAACTAAACACAGGCTCTCTTAAAATGCTGTACGATGGACCAAACAAAATCAACGATGCAAGAAAAAAGATCTTCTGCAACTGCTCCCTTAGATCGATGAGCAGTTTCATAACTTTTATAAGGCTCTTTGCACTGAAGCAAATTCAGACCTTCATCCGGATCTTACAGAAGAATTGGAAGCTGGTACTTTTGACTGGGTGGTATTAAGCTCTCTTTTTTTATTGCAGTCTAATTTTTGTATTAGTAACTTATTTCGTACGTATACGTATATTTCAATAAATTTAATACACATTTCTTAAGAGAAATAAGTCTTAAGTAATAATATAGTTAAATTTAAAAAAAGGAAAAGCGGCTTATGTTTAAATAAGTACACACAAGAATTGAAACGAAATTCGGAAAACCGGCTTAAGTAACATAAGCCAATTTAACATACAAATTAGAAAAAGGTGAAAGGACTTAAGTGAGAATTTTGTTAATAAAAACTAATTAAACTTATTTTGATGTAATTTTATTTGTGTGTTTACACATATCTACTTTATCATTTTTGTGATCATGATGGCAGAGTTTTCGACCCATAGAATCCATTGAATGCGTTTTGGCCGCATCCGTCGCATGCACTACCTATCGGTCGGTGCACATATGTACAACGTACATGTTCAATCGAGCTATCAGTCATATACATACATACGTCATCGCAACGCATGCACCGAAATCTTTGGGCCGGCCCCTAAATGGAGTATTTTTGTCTACGAATATACCTAATTATGAAACATAAAAAAGAAGTCATAGGTGAGGTAAATAATCGTATGTATGTATGTGTGTGACTATCCCACGTACTGTGTTTTCTAACATATAACGTGTTTTCTTTAATTATAAGCAGAAAAATAATAGGTAAGTAGGTACCTACATATTTAATTTTTATATAAATTGATTTACAGGATATGGTATCCTGCTTTTTAAGAAGGAAGTCATTCCGAAAGGCGTGTTTCTAAGTTTTGTTTTCTTCCAGGTAAGTCACCATCATGAATTTGAACAGTCAAGGTCTACTTTGATGAAAGTCTACTTTTTGAAAAGAAGAAGTTAAGTTGCCGTACACTGTTCTTATTACTTCTTGTGTTTTATAGCTTCAGACATGTTTGAAATTATATAGGGTACCTACTTGTTAATATATTTCTTTTACAATTCAAAAGAAAAATTTGTTATTGTGCGTATGAACATTATTTCTTAAGAAAACAGGATATACATTCATATGTGTGTATCAAATAGTTATCTTAACAATACGTACTTCAAAGCTCAAAAGAAGGAGGCATAGAGCATAGAGATACGATAAAAGCTTTGGCTTTGATATATCAACAAGACTGAAAACACGAATATCATCCTAGTCAACTACATACCCCTTTGCCCCCTTAAAGTACAAATAAAATAGGAAAAAACTTTTTGATCAAAAGCAAATCCGTTTCACGTAGTAGCAAGTATACTTATTCAGTGGCTGCAAGTATTACGTTTATCACACCACCCTACCGCCAGTACTTTAAATGTGCTGAACACTTCAGCCTAAGTACCACTTGTCTGGCACGTTAGTCATACAACAGAGTGTACCGGCACGGCACACCAGTAGAAAAGCAAGAACGTTTCACATTTAAGAGCCCTGCACCAAACCAAACACCAAATAGAAACAATACACATAGGACATTGCCAAGCCGTCATCGTCAGCCGAACTGAACCGATTCTAGACGAGACGTGCTTAAAGAAAGGGTGGTTTGGTGCTTCGGTACTTGGTGGTTTATGTCGTATAGGTGGTGTTTGGTGTATCTATCACTATTGTGTGTTTGTTCAATGCAGAAGAGACTTAGCCACATATAGAAGACTTACGTGGATGATTTTTTTACAGTCTGGAGGGTGTAGGTAGTGTGTGATGACACGAGTTGTTGCATCAGAAGGAGAGGCAGAGGGTACATGCATATTATAAATACTTGCAAACGTAAATTACATACATATTCAGTTTCATTCCATGATATGATATACTTAATAACACACACTATAATCTTTAATACCCGTATCTCCCTTCGTCCAGCTACTAAAACACAGATGGGTGATGTTGTTTATATTGCTGGGTGAGAAGTCTTTGAAATTGTGTCTATGTTATAATTTTACACTAACCTTACGCTACCTATGTACGTAAGTAAGCCCTTAGCAAAACAAAACAATAAACAACAGCTAACAAATATAACACAAATAACAAATAACAATTTGAAGTAGGTACTAAACAAACAATTTGTCTATAAATATTACCGTTCTGCGTAAAAATGGTGACAGTAAGTACAGTCTAGGTAATTTACTATTATAAAAAAGATTAGTTTCCAAAGAATAAGAGGAACCTACTTCTATATAAAAAAATGTCAAAAGCCAGATACATATTATGTACTTACATTTATGTAAGTATGTTATCAATATCTCAAAACGGTAATACCTATGCACGCAACTCCTATTTGACACATGCGGGTTTTCGATCGGTTATGCAGAAGCTTTCAGATCATTTAGAATGACATTTCTTGTTCAAAAAGAAGACACAAATTCTTCTGAATTTGACCTCAAAATTCAAACCGGAAGTATTAGCAATCGTAGGCTACATCATAGGCTACGATAACTGTGGATGCGTATTCTAACGAACAATTATTCTGACAGACACTTCAGAGCAAATAAAACTATAAGTTCGTATGAAACCGGTTGCAGTGTACGTTTTGACCTATGTCACTAGGACAGTGATAAAAACCCAGATTTTAGCATTTTGTCTCATGTCGTTTTCACAGTGATAATGAGCCGTAATTTGTCTGTTTGTCACATTTTCTTCATTTTTTTTAATGTTCTTTAATTTCTTACACGAAATACTATGTACATATACATGTACCTGCAGCCACTAGAGGCAGATAAATTTGTTTTAACCATAGTTTTTTCTTTGATATCATACGAAGCGCTTTACTAAATGAAAAGCTCAAGGACTATTTACAAGAGAGCGACCAACGACAGACGAATAAAAGTTCAAATGGGATCTTAAATATTTGTAGGCCTAAACTATTCACAAAAATCTTTCATAGATCGCAGAAAACTAGTTACACGATTATTGCATTCTTTATTTATTTATTTAACATCAAGTTCATCAACTTTTTTTAGATAATAAACATTACTTTATAATAAAATAAACGCAAATTAAATAATTCAATAAAATAAGGAGACATATTAAATGATATTCAGAGTCATATTCTTAAAATAATTTTGACTCATATTTAAGTCGATAACACTCTCAATAAATAATGTAATTTAATGAAAATTATTAGATCATTAAGACCAAAGTTAGTTCTATGTTTGTGCGTATGTTAGAAATCGCCTGATCTAGGTCTTAAATGTCGTACATTTGCATACAAATAAAGCAATGTAAAAAATTGTGATCAGTGGAAGTGGCTAATAGCGCAAGAAGAGCAGACAAATATGTATGTATATATACAGTTACTCACAAAATTATTGGGCCAAATCTCTTTCAAAAAGAAACAACGTACAAAATGTGTTTTTAAAAAATAATGGTTTATATTAAAACTTGTAAGTAACAATTAAAATGAAAAAAAATCCATTCTTTGGATGTAAGGAAAAGAAAAAATAAGAAAAATTGCATTTTAAGTGTAGTTTTTAACATCACAAAATTATTAGGTCAAAATACTTAAATATTATTTGGACACTATAATTTAGATATAATTTTAATGTTTAGTACTCTGTTGGATTTCCCTTCCTATAAATAACACTTTTAAGCCTTCTTTGCGTAGATTCAACCAAGTTTTGTGTTGTTGAAGAACTAATTTTACTCCATTCTCCATTCGAAAAGGTAAAAACACATCTTTTGACAAGATGCAACTTGTAATTTTCCATTACACCAAAGGGAAAACTTAAAGGGAAATTGCAGATTTGTTAAATACCAAGGAGTTCAGTTGAAATTACAATTCAGAAGTCAAAAAATTAAAATTAAAATATGATTCAAGACTAACTATCGACGCTCAGGTATCTTAAACAACCATGATCAAAGGTGGATTTTACAAAACCTTCGAAAAAATAGGCACATAAACGTCCCAAAAATGGTCACTGAGTTAAAAAGTTATTGTTGAAAAATTGTTGACCCAGAAACAATACGCTGCGTTTTCAGAAAAAATGGCTATAAAGGCAGAGTGGCCAGAAAAAAATCATTCATAAATAAACAAAATCGAAAAAAGAGACTATAGTTTGCTAAAAATGTAAAAGATAAGGAACTAGACTACTGAAAAAAATCATTCATAAATAAACAAAATCGAAAAAAGAGACTATAGTTTGCTAAAAATGTAAAAGATAAGGAACTAGACTACAGTTATTTTCTTGCGGACGAAAGTAAATTTAATGTATTTGGATCAGATGGTCAAGGTAAGACATGGCGCAAGGTCATTACAGAGCTAAACAATGAAAACATGTTACCAACCGTAAAACACGGTGGGAGTAGGGTTATGGTTTGGGGCTGTATTTCACAGGTGGGGGTTGGTTATTTGGTTTTCATAGACGGAATCATGGACCTAATGGTTTATTTAAACATTTAAAACAAAATTTAGTGCTGAATCAATGGGTATTCTAAGCACATTTCAATTCCAACAAGATAACGACCCGAAGCATAAATCTCGAATTGTAAAAGAATGGTTGCTTTATTTTTGCCCTAAAGTAATCCAAACAACACCTCAAAGCCCAAACTTCAACTCTGTAGAGAAATTATGGGAAATTCTAGATCGCGGAGTCAAAAAACATACCATTTCGAACAAAACGGGTCTTAAAAAAGTTTTATTTGAAGAATGCAGTAAAATTAGGTCTTCAACAACAACAATGAACGAATTAGAAGAATAATAGCAACAAAATAAAGCTATTTAATTTTTGCAGAGGTATGACATGTTTAAAAGCACAGAAACTGCTTTGATCAAATCACTTTGCCATTGACATTGAGGTACTTTTAAAACCTCTTGCCGTTTCGTATTGTTTAAATAGGTACATTTAAAAACTTAATAGTTTCCTCGGTTTAAAAACGAAACAGATTAATTTTGGCCTCTAAAAATTAAAAAATTAAAATTTTAAAAAATCAATATAAGGACCACCCTTAGATACCTTGATACAAAAAAAAACTAAAAAAAAAAAAACAAGATCACACCATCGTCCTTCAGAGTATCAAAAATATCTAGGTAGGTATATTTATTCATATTAAAAATCCAGTCAAATACAAAATATATATATGTACTTAATTAATTTCACACTGATCTTAGATCTTAGGATTTATGTTTTAGTCCAGTCAAAGCGTCATTTGACCTTGCGCGCAGAGGCATGTTCTATTTTTTTTTTATGGATCGATAGGTGCTTATGAGAAAAGCTTAAAACCAAATTTGCACCACATGACAACTTTTTTTGCCAAAGTTATTGGTAAAAATGTGTTTTGTGTCATTTTTTGGTCATTTGCGAATATCTCGGCTCCACTATCTTCTACAAACAAAACTTAAACATGTATTTATTCCTAATAACATTATCTATTATGTTATAAAAAAAAACGTTTGTTTAAACAAATGAAAAAAAAGTTATAGTAAGTTAAAATAATTTTTTGTTGTTTAAAAATCACTTTTTCGTGATTATTAAGAAAAAAGCTCATTTAACGATGAAATTTTTATTTTTTATTATTAAAGTTCTTGTAATTCCCTAGAATTAAAAAAAAATCAACACTCTACGATGAACGAGAGCCGAGTAATAAATTATTTATTGAACACAGGTAAGTCAGCGCACCCACGCATTTCATGATTTTATGTTTTAATTAATATCTCAGCCCCAGTATCAGCCCCAGTATGTCGCAAAGTGAAAATAAAAAACTGTATTGCTAATAACAATATTTTCTAGGGAGTCGTACGGAATCCCCAAAAAAATAAATCCCCATCGACCTTAAATCCCCAAACATTTAAATCCATCTAGCTAATATCCCCACAGACATAATGCACATGGACGAAATCCCCAAATGAAACTATGTTTTTGCCAAATCCCCAAATCCCCAATGTCCGTGTACATCTACATCATGTGAAAAATTCATCAGAAAAATTCTCATCAAATTCTTTTATTCTGATACTAAACTTATTAATAAATGATAACGATTTACAGTTTCTAAACAGTAAATTACTATGAACGCATGATTGCATGCACTTTTCAGTCTAACTTTCGTATTCATGGGGAGTAGTGCTGTCTTAGTTTTGTAGTGTAGTGTTTTTTTTGTTTTTGAAATAAAAGTTGAAATGGATGATCATGATCTTATTTTGTTGTTTTGTATTGAAAATTTATTTTAACTTTAATAAATATTACAAACATTACATAATAAAGAATTTTATATTTACTCTTCGGATTACATTTTTGTAATATAAATTAAACCAATATTGGCGTGGGGATTTTTGCCCTGGGGATTCTCTTTTTAGGGATTTTGCTGCTGGGGATTTTTCTTTGGGGATTTTGAATTTGGGGATTTTATTTTGGGGATTATAACTTGGGGAAAATGTCACCAACCCTATTTTCTATCAACTTGTATTTAATTTAATATGTCTGAACAAAAACATAAAAAGTTACCGTTGGTTTCAACGTTTTTTTTCTTGTTTTTAATATCTATTTTTCATAGTTATTGTGAAAAAAAAACTGTAATTTACGGTAAATATTTTTCAGTTTTGGATTTTTGTCTTATAGTCCTGCTAATTTTCTTCTAATTAAAAAAAAATTAGTCCATTACGACAAACGGGAGCCAAGATATTCATGATTTAAAAACTTAGGAAAGCTTACAATTTAGTATTTTAACCTTGTAGCTTGTAATTTTGGTGTCGCCAGCAACAATATTATATTGGTATCCTTCAAACACCCCACACATACTTACACATATTTGTTGCTTCTTGTTGCTGGCGACACCAAAATTACAAGCTACAAGGTTAAAATACTAAATTGTAAGCTTTCCTAAGTTTTTAAATCATGAATATCTTGGCATTAGAATCTTGCTCCATTTTAGATTCAATAAACCAAAGTTATTGGCGCAAAATTTTAAACGTTGCTCGTTTAAGGAATAAAACCGGGTCTACTTAACACAGTTGTTTAGTTTGGTGTCTTTGTCTAACTTTTTCATAATTTTAAACGCGTTAGACTAATTTGCAACAGAACTTGAGTGAATTTACTTTGAACAACCTTAAATTTGACAGATAAAGAACTCAAACACAACCACAGAAAACAACATTAAAGAGAATACAAGCAACTTCAGCCAAATAATTTTTCGCAGAAAAAGTACATTTTATATAATACATTTGTATATAAAACTTATAGTACTCTCATGAAGACGAAAGATTGGGGCGACATCTTAAGCATAGCGTTGGTACTTGTTAGATTTGTCTCTGCATTTAGCATATAAAATATTCTCTTTTTTCTACCTGTTTTGTATCTTATCCTACTCTCCACTGTAAAATCGTGCGCTAATTTCAGCGCCACTACCAAGATAGCGTTCGCAACACAAAATCACCCTCCATGATAATACTATTGGTTATACAACAAAGATAATACTTAAATACAGATTTTGATTGTTTATACGTTATTAATGTTGTTAATAAGAACATCCCATAAACAATCAAATAAAACATCACTCAACATTTTTACTTGGTTTGTTTTTGATATGAAATTACCATTGTCACTGTAGATAAAGTATACTTTTAAAAGATAAATTAGCAATTTGCTACTGTTAAAGTTAGACGAGCTCTTTAACTTTAAAGTGTAGTTTATGTCGTTTAAATTAACAAAAAGTCGGGGAATTACGAATAAGGTCCATAGTTTCTGTTATAAGTTATTATAGACGCTGTTTAGATTGGGAACATTGAGTCCGACATATCTGCAGTTTGTGGGTATGAGAAGTGCGGGATCAGGGCTGTCGCAAGGCACGAATAAAACATAAGCACCGAACTCATGAGTCTCATTCGTTTTGGATTTGAACCTGAATACACACTTTTAGAATCAACTCAATCGATCAGTCGATCAAGCCAACTCCTAACACTCAATCCTGTTCTCGATTCTGAAGACATTATACGAGCCAATGGTCGGCTAATTAATTCAAATCTTTGGACTGAACGGTATCCAATTATTCTGCCGTATAAGTCGTTGTTTTCGAAGCTTCTTCTGGAGTTCATCCATAAAATAACTCTTCATGGAGGAAATCAACTAATGTTCATTCTTGTTAGACAAGAATATTGGATCCCCAAGCTCAAGAATTTAATAAAAGCATGCGTCAATCGCTGCAAAATTTGTGTGATTCACAAGAAACATCAACGCTGCCAAATTATGGTAGCTCTGCCTCCAGAGAGGACAAATTTTTCAAGACCATTTTCCAAAGTTGGTATAGACTTTGCTGGTCCATTTGACATAAAAACATATTTCGGACGAAGCTGCAGGATAACAAAAGGATAGGTTTGTGTTTTCGTATGCTTTTGTACAAAGGCCATACACCTAGAAGGAGTTACCGAGTTATCAACTGCTGCATTCTTGGCTGCTTTGCATAGATTCGTCGCTAGGAGAGGTCTTCCGCAAGACATATATTCTGTTAACGGAACCAATTTTGTTGGAGCTAATCGAGTTCTTAAAGAAGATTTTAAAGCACGTCTCAAACAAACAGCCTATGAGTTCTGTAACTCTCATAACCATTTGCCATCCTGGCATTTTATTCCACCCGGTGCTCCTCACATGGGTGGTCTGTGGGAGGCCGGTGTCAAAAGTTTTAAGACCCACTTTAAAAAGGTATCATATGGTGTGAAATACACTTTTGAGGAATTAACGACACTACTTTGCCGCATTGAAGCCTGCCTGAATTCCCGGCCCATCAGTGCCCTATCAGAAAATCATTCCGATAATCTTTCCCTCACACCAGGACATTTCCTTATTGGAAGTCCACTTCTTTCGATAACTGAGCCTGACCCTGAAGAATCTTCTATATTTCTAGTTAATCGTTGGGAAAAACTAAAGGTACTCAATTACAACTTTTGCAAGCGCTGGAAGGAGGAGTACTTGAAGGAATTGCACAAGAGGTATAAGTGGAAGTTTCCTCAGCGGGACATTCAAATTGGAGATATCGTCGTAGTGAGAAAAGAAAACTTGCCACCCACCGAGTGGCGGTTAGGTCGCGTTACGAACGTGTTTCCAGGTAACGACGAAAGATTACACGTGGCTGGTATTCGCACTCAGCAAGGTTATATAACTAGACCGATAATTAAATTATGCGTAGTTCCTACTGATTGATATCAAATTTATATTTTCCTTTATCATCCTTCATCTATATAGATAAAAATCAATGCCACTTTTCGTTGTAATTTTATAACTCAAGAACAGGCTCACCTATCCGAACCAAATCTTTAGGCATTGTTCGGACTATGTAGTAGATGGTTTATGTGAAGGTTGCACAAAATCGGTCGAGCGGTTCTTCATTTATCACATTTTTTGTAACAAATGAATTCAATAAATGTCGGATCATTTAGTTAGTGAGGATTTTGCTGTTAAATTGAAACTTTTTTTTCATATATGGATTGTGCTGTCAAATTGAATTGTTCAAATGTACTATGTACTCTCTGTTTTTTAGCGATACTGATACACCACTATTAATGTAGCAATTAGTTTTTAATTTGATTTATTCTTTTTTATATGAAGGAATAATGCCATAATGCAAATGATATTTTTTTTTTTTTTTTTATAATCTACCCGCGCTCAAGGGATTATGATTACCCTTTAAATGTTTGATATGGCATTACTAAGACGATCACAGACTGCAGATGAATGCGCACAAGCTAATGCATCGCAGCGTGAACGTAATGCACGAAATAGATCTGTTTACCCTGTACCTGTACTGAATCTTACACGGCGATCACGAATACGTCGTGCTCCTTTGGCTGAAATGATGCGTGCTGCTTTTAATTACAACAGTCAAATTAATTATAGTATGTACGGATACATTGGAATGATGGACGCAATATGTCCACATTGTGATGTGGCTAACTTTCCAGGTGAAACGACCGGCATCAGGGTTCGAACCTGAATCATGAAATGTCGGAGCAAAAAAAAAGTCGAGCAAATGCAAGATTTTCGGAGTAGATTTGAAACAAAAAGAAAATCCTTACTTTTCAGGAAAATTAAAACATACATATGTATGTATGAACATAAAAAAATAGTATTAGCAAAAAAGAAAAATAAATCACAGGTTTCATTGAAAAACTAAGTATTATTTTCAAAAATAGTTTTGTAAAAATAAACAGAATTTTTAACAAAGGTTTAATGGTTTTTTTCAACAATGTCATATTTGTATATAAATTAGACAATTTGTCTGTGTGGAAAAAGTGGAGTAAATTTCGAAAAATCGGAGCGTAGGAGTAGATTTAGGTTTGAACCCTGCCCGGTATGTGTTGTGCTAAAGGCAAAGTGAGATTGCCAGCATTAGAAACTCCACCCGAACCATTGTATTCACTTATTTTTGGGACATCTCAAATGTTGAATCACTTTTTGAGTCATATTGAACTATACAATTCCGCATTTCAAATGACTTCTTTTGGTGCTGCTAAAATTATTAGAGATAATTTTATGCCGACGTTTAAGGTAAATACTTCAACAGGACTGTCCTATGTTTATATCAATCTGAATCATAAAGTATTCGATATTTTTAAAAATTCCGATCTAATATCTACCTAAAATTGCATACATGTTACAGATTCATCCCGACGCTGATAATCAATTTTTGCAGGGAAAGGACAACTCCAATCCGGCGAATCTCCGGTCGATAAGTCTTCTACCGAGTATCAGCAAGGTATTCGAGAAAGTCATAAATAGAGCTCTGTCCAAGTGGGCGGAGGACAATAATATCATACCGGATAATCAGTTCGGGTTTAAGGCGGGACATGACACCATTCATGCCGCGTCTAAACTCGTTTCTGATATCCAATGGAACAAAACTAAAAATCAGTGTACAGGTGCTTGTCTGGTTGATTTGGAGAAGGCTTTCGACACCGTATGGTTAGAGGGTCTCTATCTAAAATTGACTAGACTCGGCATAAGTAAACCACTATTATATATACTTTATGACATGCTCAATGGTAGAAAGTTTGTTGTCAAAAGTGGCAATGTAACTTCTACCGCAATCTTCGATATAAAAAATGGTCTTCAGCAGGGAGCGGTGAACTCGCCGATTCTATTCAGCATTTACACCAGCGATCTGATAAGTAGTCTAACTCAGGCAATTGCGTATGCCGATGACCTAATAGCGTACAGAACAGCTCCAAAAGTTGAGGTTATCAGAATTCTCTTACAGCGTGACTTCGACAAGATTCAGCGATATTGTGATGACTGGAAGTTGAAAATCAACTTTCAGAAATGTGAAACGATTCTGTTTAGGACTCCGTTGGCTAGAGCCCCTAGGGATACTAGAAAGAACTGGCGTAAGCTGATGATCGTAGGGCCGCACCGGCAACCACTGGCGAGCAGAAATGTGGTAAAGTACCTTGGAATCTGGTTGGATCAGTATTTGTATTTCGACAGACATATAAATGCTGCTCTGAACAGGGCTAAGGGAGCCTTTGCCCTGACGAAACGGTTGTTTTACAGCAGCCGGCTTGACACCAGGGTGAAGGTAATTTGCTACATGGCCCTCATCCGGCCGATGATTGCCTATGGTTGCCCGGTGTGGTTCAACATTGCCCCATCTCAAATGGAAAAGATTCGGGTGTTTGAGAGGCAGTGTCTTAGACGTTGTCTTGGATTACACAGAACACCAGAATCGGAGTACAAACATTACTATTCCAACAGGACTCTATACAACGGAGCCAACATTAACAGAATAGATAATATTTTGATAAAGCTGATTCGGAGTCACATTGCGAGAGCGATGACCTCACCAAATAGCTTAATCTTTGGGGCTTACTACCCCAACACAGAATACTTTGAGAGTGTGCGTTTAAGTGGCCATATTGCACCTAATGCATTCCTCTATTTAGATAGTATAGGGTTGATCCAGGATAGAGAGGCGGTTCCGCTAATCTACCACGTCGGCCGTAGTACTGTGGATAGGCGGCTCCTTTATAGTCGAGACGTCCTCGCACAAGACGGAGCTGAGCGACTTCGGTTCAGTAGGACTGTGTCCGATCGGGACCTGAAAGACAGGGTAAGACAGGAGAACCAGTTTTGGTGGTTGTCCAATATTGATAGAGATAGTTGACAAGTTGTCTTGGCCGACTTACATAGTTTTAAGGGTATTCTTAGGTAGGGACAGTCAGGGTGGCACAAAAAAAAAAAAAAAAAAAAAAAAAAAATTAGAGTACATTCTTCCAATGTATTTTCAAAAAAAAAAAAAAAAAAAAAAAATCTCTGCTGCTGTGGCTGTTCTAGTTTTTAAGTAGTTTTAGTTTAGTTTTAGTTTATTTTAAGTAGTTTAAGTTGGTTTCGGTAGTTTTTAATTAGTTTTACTTTAGTTTGTAAGTTTTATTTAAAAAATATAAAAAGATAAAGAATCCGAGTTTTTTAAATTTTCTCGAGAAAACAAAAAAAAAATAGATATAGTTTTTTTGAATTAAAAATAGTTTTTTAGGCCGAAAGGCATTACATTTAAGATATCGTTTAGCTTAGAGCGCCCGCATAGGGCCAGTAAGTTAGTTTTAAGTTATTGGATAATTAGGCTAGTTTTTATGAATTTTTTGTCTAGCTTTAAGATAGTTTTAAGATTGAAGAAAAATAAAAATGAATTTAAAAAAAAAAAAAAAAAAAATCAATTTTTGCACAATCTACATTAAAATTGCCATTGAATGTACAGGTGATTGAAACTACAACTTGCAATATTTCGAGAAATTCTGCTATGGCAAAAGTTGTGCGATTAACGTCAATTATTTTATGGGATGAGTGTACAATGGCGAATAAAAAATCACTAGAAGCATTTAATCGAACAATACAAGATTTACGTGGTAATCAACAGCTTTTTGGTGGTGCTTTGATAATACTGTCAGGGGATTTTCGTCAAACATTGCCTGTCATTCCTCGATCAACTCCTGCTGATGAAATAAATGCCTGTTTGAAGTCATCAGTTCTTTGGAGATATGTATGTACAAAAATTGACACTGAACATTAATATGCGTATTCACCTACAAAATGATCCAGCTGCCCATGAATTTTCAAAACAATTGTTAGAAACTGGTGATGGCAAAATATAATTCGACAGTACCAACGGATTGAATATTCTTCAGAATTACAGAAATTATGATTGGTTGAGAAAACGCGCCATTTTAGCACCCAAGAACATTCATATCAATGCCATTAATTTTCAAATTCAAGCGAAACTGACAGTTGCCAATTGACAGTGTTATGAATCAAGATGAATTATCCAATTGAATTTTTAAATTCATTGGAACCGGCTGGTATGCCACCGCATTGCTTGAATCTGAAAGTTGGGTCTTTGATTATATTATTGCGAAATATTAATCCACCAAAACTGTGTAATGGCACCAGATTGGCAGTGAAAAAGTTATTGCCAAATTTGATTGAAGCTACGATCCTAACTGCTAAATCAATAGGAGAAGTTTGATACCGCGTATCCTTATGATTCTAACTGATATGCCATTTGAGTTCAAACGATTACAATATCCTGTGCGTTTATCATTTGCGATGTCCACCACAAGGCCCAAGGGAAAACATTTCACGTTTGTGGTGTGAATTTGGAGGAATCATGTTTTTCACATGGCCAACTTTATGTTGCTTGTTCCAGAGTCGGTACCCCTAGCCGTTTGTTTATTCATGCTCAAAATGGAAAAACAAAAAATATTGTTTATCCAAATGTTTTGGATTAAGTTTTAAAATAGCTAGCAATTAATAAAATATTTTTTTGTTTGAATAAATGAATAATTTGATGGTACAATTAAATTGTTTTATTATTTCACTTTATACGTAGCCAAGCACGTACCGGGCCGCTAGTATAATTTTAAAATATGAAAATAAATACAATAATCATGGATTGCACTTGAATATTTTATAGCATACGTATTCTACGTATATCATAGTTGAACTAAATTATATGTACATACATATACGTATATTTAAATATGATTCAAACTATCTTTGGTAGTTCTAATGTATATTTGAAAATTGTATCCTTTCTATTGCTTATTGATATTATGTAGTTTAGATATTCCCCTACTAACTCTTATTCCTCCCGAAGTGAGTGGAACCCCTTCGGAAATTACAAAGGTTCCTCCTATGAAATTTCATTCCAGAGAATAGGGTTTATTTATTATACATTTGAATATTTTGCAGTTATACTCCTGCAAGGCGGGCGGCAATGTTTAAGCCAAAACTACCTTATCCTATAAATATATTAATTTATCCATTTGTTACCAGCTTAATTAGTTTAAGTTTTTATGAAACCACAGAGGGCGTCTTACACGCCCATGTAATCTCTGTTTAAGCCAATAATTTTGCTCTTCCTGTGTTTCTTTAATCTTAAGCTTGTCTTTTTTCCTTCTTCCAAAACTAACACTCTACGAGGTAAGATCGAACTCTTGTTCATTAAGAAAATAAAGTTTAATATATCAATATAACTCATTGTTTTTTCCTTTCTATTTGGAAAACTACTGGGATCTACTTCACACTCAAACACCTATTTTATTTTTTTACTATCGTGCTAATTTAGTATCACTCATTTATAAACGAAAAAAAGTCTGTTTGCTTAGTGTACTATCATACTTATACCTTAAAATTTTGCACAATTGTGTTAATGTATAAGTATGATACTAATTAATAATTCGCTTACTTATAGGCAGGTTGCTTACTTTTTCTTTATTTTAATCATTTTTAAAAATGTGGACATATTATGTATTTATAAGGAGAGAGATTTAACAAAGGTCAAACACTAGTTTCACTTGTTCTGGTTTCTTGTTGGAGTTTAACAATACCAATAAAGATTTTTCTGGGGCACCGTCGCGACGGTGATTCAAAAAGATAAAACGATACGGATCAGAATGATAAAAGTCATTTCGTTTTTCAAGTGTTTGTTGTCTTTTCTCTACCCTTATTACATTTTTTTCGACAAAAAATAATTTGTTTATATTTATCACTTTATGTTTATTGATTAAAAATGCTTTTTTGAAACAAAAAACTTAATTTTTGGATTTTTTAACACCGACAAAATTGTTTTATTTTTTGTCGACAGCTTAGAAGGAGAGGTTTTGAATTTGAATTTTGGTCTGGAAGCTTCGCGAAACATTTCTGTGTTTCGCATTCGAACCAAAGTCAACAGCTTCCCAATTAAATCATGGATGTCACCACCCACTGATGACATCTATCATCCATTAGAATTAGTATTGCACTTTCATAATATAAATACATGTGAAGTTCTACTAAAACATTAAGGCTGAAAACACACCGGATAAAGCAAAACATGTTTTTTCGTTTCGTGAAACAAGAGAACATTGTTTCTTATGAGACTAAACACACCAAAGAAAACGAAACAAAACACATGTTTTTGTTTTGAAGTGTTACGATGGTGGTTGTCGAAAATACATGCTATTGTATACGAGCAACACACACCGAATGCAACAAAACTGTTTCGAACAAGGGTCGTTGACGATAATTCCATATTTTCTTATGGTGCAACGCACACCAAATGAAACAAAACATAAAAACAAAAGCAAAACAGAAAAACATGTTTCGTTGCCGATAGCTGACCTATTGTTTTTTGCAAAACGAAATTTGGATTCCGCTCTTTTTATTTTCTTTTTCGTTGCACTTTACAGATTTATTTGCTTCTACGTTTACTCTGTGCCCAAATTTTTAAAAAAATATGGACGTAGATGGAGAAAAATTGATTTTTTTTTTAATTGAGGCAAGAAGTCCTATCTATAGTTATAAAAATAAGGAACATAAACTTACTACTATTGATAAGCTGTGGATTGCTACTTGCTACTATGACATTTTTGAAGATGGGCAAGATTAAAAGCTTTTCTCTTTTCTTATAAATAAAAACATAATGTCTATTTTGTAAACACAAAATTGTTATTTGTGTTAACTTGCCGTAGAGTTATAATCTTTCAGTCGGAGTTAAGCTTTTACGATAGTTCGTATTTTGTTTCATTTCAACGCACACCAAACGAAACAAAAAAACAAAACGTTTTGTTTTGTTTTATTCTGTTTCGCTTGGTGTGTGTTCAAATAAAAAATGTTTTTTTGACTATCGAATAAAAAACGTTTTGCTTTATCCGGTGTGTTTTCAGCCTAAGTTGAAATCTTGATTTTGGGTAAACGTTGAACATTCAACTTATGTATGTAAGCACACGCTCACTGAGCAGCGCGAAATTCATGCAAATAAATTTGAGATATTTGTTTATATGTTTAGTTTATATACAAAGGTGCTATTTTTTCATCTTCAACCACAAAACTGGATAGATAAAATGGGAAACAAAGACAATTTCAGAGGTACAGTTTTGTCAAATATCAGTTAAAGAGTTCATGTTTGCCCTTAAATGATTTTCTTTTGAACACTACATACATATATTTTGAGAAAAAAATACAAACAAAATAAGCTTACCCTTTTCAGCAAATGTTATGATTTCCTGAGTACTGCCAAAAAATTCATCGCCTTCCAAGTAATCCGGATCGGAAAAACGGTTTTTATTCCGGCTTATAATATTTTTATTGTTCCGTAGTCTTTGTTGTTGTCTATATCGCAGAAATTTTTGATTGATTTTCTCCGCCTGCTCGGAAGTTATATTAAATAATTTCCATCTTGAACCAATTGAACCAATGTTTTTTACCGTTTTAATTTCGTCATTCTTATTTCTATTGTGTGATCGTGGAGTTCGTGATTCTTTCATATTGTTTCCAATACTATTCTGTTTTATTATTTGATTTTTTTGATTAAGATTCGAATTCGACATTGAATTTTGACGTGCTAAAAGCGGTGGAGGCTCGAGGACGCCAGTTGTTTTTAAACGCATATGCTTTTGTAGACGGTGATTATTATCATTGAAATCGAAATCATTTACACTCCGTATGCCATCAGCGCGATATATTGTGTCCCAAATAAATTGTTTTGGCAATGGATGTGTAACATTTGGTTTTTCGGTAAGGCCAAGTTTTGTTAGAATTTGCCTTTTTATTGATTCCAAACGAGATAAGTCACTTTGGGCACGATTAGCTTTATTGTTTGAAAGGAAAAATATGCATACATGAAGGTATATTTATGCATTAAAAGAATTGATAATAATATTAAGAAGCTGATAAAATTAATTCCCGGTAGGAAAAGTTATGCAAAATTATAATATCGTTCTTTAAAAAGCATTTAGGCAGGTTGTCGCAACAGAAATATAACGGCTTCAATCTATCCATGATCTATCACACTGACATAAAGGTATGGTCTATACATACTATTGTGAAAAACGAATCGAAAGTTTTTCTGAATTCGCTGCCAGCAGTTTTTGTACGTAAGAAGTGAAACAACTTTTAATTTTTGAGTACAGTAGCATACATACATACATATGTATATTTGATTCTTGCTTAATGTCCTTAGTGAATTTTTCTGTACATTTAAAATAATAATTTATAAATTTTCTAAAATTTCTTATTCCAAAATGATGCATTGATTTTTTTTTTTAAAAAACAATAAATTGCAAGGAAGAGAGTCACAAAATTAGGTCGACAGCCATACTTCTATGTGAGGTATGCAAATAATTGCAGCAGTTTAAATTTTTCAATCATTTAAATTGTTTTGCACCTTAATTTACACTGCGGTTCACTTGAATAAAAGCATTTTTTTTTGTAAAAAAGCGACTGAGCAAGGTTTCAGAACTTCTGAAGAGAATGCATTCCACCAAGAATCGCGATTTTTCCAAAGTTTTCAAAAAGTGTCGTAAAAGTAAGCAACGAAATTTGGTTCATTTGAATAAAGGCAGTTGTGAAATTACTTGTGCATACGTCAATATTTCTTGAGAAAACTAGTACAAAATAATAGTTCAGTAAAGTTAACGTGAAATAGACAAATTTTGAATAAAAATGGGAAGAGCAAAAATTTTGAATACAGCCGAGAAGGCAAAAATAGACGCTTACCACGCGGAAGGTTATTCAAACCGCCAAATTGCAAAAAAAAATGAGCGCAGTGCAACGTGTGTTGACAATTATTTAAAAGATACTCTTTCACACAGAAAAAAACAATACAAAGAAAGGAAATCTACCGTGATCTCACCATCTTTGATCATTAGCTGTTTCACATCAAAAATAATCAAATCCGATGCAGGGGTAAATGCGTTAATCGACTCTTTCGCGTATTATTCTTGGTGCTGGACATCTGAAGAGGTTAAAGCTGACAAAAAAAGGCCCTGGATGCCGTGCGTAAGGAGCTTCGACTTAAGTTTGCGAAACATCATATGGCTTGGATTATAGGCCAGAGCCAAACTAAAAATGATTGGCGAATGGTTGTCTTCGCGGATGAAAAGAAGTTTAATTTAGATGGAAAGGATGGCTACAACTTTGATTTTCATGATTGGCGCAAAGAGGAAAGATTTTTAACAAGCCATTATAGCCGAGAGGGTGGAGTTATGGTCTGGGTTGCGATTACCTATTATGGAGTAGTGGAGCTTAATGTTCAAAGCACAAGAATGAAGCGAATAACCTACAAGGAAGTATTAGAATCAGCTTTTCCTAAGCTGAAGGACTTTTTTGGACCTTTGCCATGGATCTTGCAACAGGACAACGCGCCA
The DNA here is from genome assembly GCA_963931855.1 of Philhelius festivus. NCBI lineage: Eukaryota > Metazoa > Arthropoda > Insecta > Diptera > Syrphidae > Philhelius > Philhelius festivus. Next base: position 13,875,790 of record OZ007558.1, read on the forward strand.
ATCCATACTGCTCGTATTGCAAAGTCGTAGGTATATTGCAAGCCAACAAGTTGAAGTGATGAATTTTCCGCCGTATTCACTTGACCTTCACATTATCGAAAATGTCTGGGGGTGGTATACACTCAAGGTATACGAATGAGGGAGGCATTACGAAAATAAGGAAGGACTTATCCATGGCATTAGGTCTGCTTGGGCCGAAATATCGCTGAATTATATATTATCTTTGTATGACTCAGTTCGAGATCGGACTTTTTAATTAATTTCAAAAAAAAAAAAAAAAAAAACGGTGGTCATACCCACTTCTAAATTGTTTGTTTTATTATTCTTTATAATAATTACTAAAAAAAAGGAATCAATAAAATCAAAATGTTAAGCTTTTCCGCAATTTTTGCTGTTGCCTTTAGTCATGTGAACTTATTTTACTGCTTACTTTTTTGAGTTTTTTTACTAACTTTGAAAAATGTCCGTTACTAAAAAGGAAATAATTTTTGTAAGGGTATTTCATTGAGTGATTAAAAACTTTGCTTACCATCAACACATAAGTTTGTTATGGCCATGAAAGCTGGGCATAACACACCGTTAAGAGTAATTTTTTTTTGCCTTTATTCAAGTGAACTTAAGTGTATATTTGATCACTTATTAAATATAATATGTAACAAAATTTTAGTTTTCCGAATCAAGTAATATGGAAATTTGCCAAGACTTTGAAATTTGAAGCGAACTTTATTTGGACGAATCGATATTCATAATACAACATCATTGAATTCGCATGGATTTGGTATTAATATAGTACCATTCAACTAGCCTTTGGAAAATACTTTTTCGACGAACTGGGCAATCTCTTGATTATGCCTCTAATAATCTAAGATTCCATCATGGATGAACTATCCTAATAATTGATATTATAGAGAGATATGTATGTATATACAGTTTTAGGTAGTTTCTAAACAAAACAAATTGCCATGCATTGTCTAGTAAAATTGAAATATAAAATACTATCTGAAATTAACTAAACATTTAGCAGGAAATTTGACATTTCTATACAGTTTTTTTAAACAAAAAAAAAATAACCTATTGGGTCTATACATTGATAAGACTATATATCTTTCTTATTTAAGTTATATAAAATTTTAGCAAATCTTTAAGATTAAAACAAACATTATAACTAATAATGATATAACTTACCTTCACCACTGACATATAACAATAATGGGTTACTGTCTTTTTGCGATCTTTTCGGGTTCAACTTTTTTCTCGAATCAATAAATGATGATGATGATAGTGATGATGATGCCGATGATGATGATGATGATGATAATGATGATGATGGTGATGATGATGACGATGACGTTGATGATGATAATGATGGTAATGACGGCTCTTGATGAACAAATGTTTTATATTGAAATTGATTCTCAATAGGCATCATTGGTCGTTCAATTGATGAAATCATTTTTCGCGACGTCGATGAAAACTGCTGCTTTTTTCTGAGAAATTCATTTAGATTTTCATTATTATGTCCAACATCAGCATCACCACCACCATCACCACCATCACCTCCACCACCAGCACCACCATCACCACCACCACCAACACCACTCCCATCACCACCAGTCCCACTGCCATCACCGTTATCAACACTGCCACCAACACCGCCACCGGCACCACCATCACCACCACCACCACCATTACTCGATTCTGATTCAGGTATCTTAAATGAACTGCTACTCTTGGCCTTTTGTCCCTTGCCATTAGTTTCAGCAGCGTTTGTACCAAGGCCATTAGTATTACTGGTTCCTCCTTCGCTATTATTTCGTGAACTACTGTTTCGAGAACCACTGCTATTACCATTACCACTATTGTCACCATTTCGATTCTGATTCTGGCCACCAGCACCGCCACCGTTACTGCTGTCAATTTTATTCGTAGTTTCACTGCCATTTAAACTAGATACATCGTTGTTATTATGATTTATACTACAATTGATAAGTTTCGGTCCTTCCAGCCATACGAGCCCAATAAATAACCAAACAAGATTTTGTTTCAATTTTCGTTTATTGTTAACTGTTCGATTATGTACAACAGTCGATGTTATATCTTTGACAGCATTCAGAGTCTGTAATAAATGTCCACGATTTACTACACCTTCGTTTTCATGATGTGGATGTGATGAGGTTTGCAAACACCATTTTCTACGACACTGATGGTTTGACGTTTCTTTAGCTAAATTATAAATATTTTTACTAAGTCGAATAGTAGTAGTTTTATTGTAATCGTTTGTTTTAAAAATATTTAACTGCACACAAGAAGAATCATTTTGAATTGAACATTCCTTAGAATAATATTTATTGATTCGATAAATACAATGACAATGATAATGATAGTCAATGCAATTATTGTAACAATAGCAACAACAATAGCAGCAACGATAATTACTTGCTTTACAACATTTTACAAAAAAAACTTCAGCCTCAACGATATTTGGATAAAATACTTTGCACAGTTGATTTTTCAAGCAGCAGCAGCAGCAACAATAGCAGTAGCAGCAACAACAACTACAACAACAACAGTAACAGAAGCAGCAGTTGTTGTTAGTGAATAACGTAAACGATCTTCCACAATTTCTGTTATATTCATTTTTATTATCCCAAATAAAGCTGAATTTTCTTTTGCGTCGTTTACGATTACCCGTAGACGATGTCTTCAAACAACAAATAGTCGACGATAATGATGTCAATGATGGTAGAATTATTCTTGAATGATAGTAATTTGGCAGACTTTCAATACGATCTACACAAGATCGTATCATTTTTTGCATAAATACAAAACCTTTTATATTCTGTTTGGATTTTTTTTTAAGATTTGTAATTGAACTATAAATTGAATTTGATGAATTTGGCGAACATATTGAGACTAAAATGGAGGAGGCTGCTGGATAAGCTAAGGCATTTTGTCGAAGATATATATGATGCGGGGATAACGATTTGTTGTTTTTTTCAAAATACGTTGGTTTTTCAAATATAATACTTTTTACTGCTTTCGAAGAGAACATATTTTTATTTATCGGATTAATTGTTTTTGTTGCTTTCCATAATAATTGATAAAACAGTTTTCCATCATCAAATAAGTTTCGTATGAACACAAATTCATGATATTTAATATGAAAGCGATAATAACCAGACTGCTGATAGAAATCATGATTTTCAAAAAACGAATTCTGATGATACAATAATTGATAGTTGTTGGATACTTCCACCTTTTCTTTATTATTTTCCACCTTTTCTATTATACTAGTATATTTCTGATCTGTCAATAATTCATCGTTAGATATCCATTGCGTTTGTCTTTGTCGTTTAAATTTTACTGTATGAGATTTGATAATTTGCATAATATTTTCAAAATTATTTAGCAAACTCAGGAATTGACGTTTTTCGGATGGATTTGGATGGTTTTCTTCGCCGTCTAGTCCATGACCAGATTTTAATAATTGCTGATAGAGGCGTTGTTGGGTGCATATTAATAAGTCAAAATTTAAATTTCTCAAATGTTTACCGTAGAGATTTTGTATGATTATATAGCCATTTTGTAATAGTTGTTGATAAGCAAGTACAACAACAACAAATTTAACCAAAGATATTGCTATCATAAAAGTTACTACCAGGTAACAAATGTTAATATTTGCGATTAATTTCTTCGGGTTTGGGTTCGGATTAGGATTCAGATGATAATTAGATATAGGTTTGAAATTAATTTTATGATATAATCTATTGCTATTATCCAAATTTAAACCATTATTTATTTTTATTATGTTTTCATTAATTGAATTAAAACATATTTTTATTGAATTATTAAACAAATGGTTAGTATTATTATTGATTGCTTTTATAGTCGTCCTTGTTGTCGTCGTCATACAATTGTTGCTTAAAGCTGATCTTTTAAAATTGTTTTGGACCTTTAAATTTTTGTTGTTGTCATCAGATGATAGTTTTGTAATATTTTGTATCTTTAATATGCTTGGAACGATAAAGCTTAAATTGATTAAAATTAATAAGAGAAGAATAATTACGAATAGAATTAATTTACATTTTTCTTTCATTACCGAACTAAGAATTTTTCGGTTTGATTAAAATTCTTATTTTTGAATAATTTAAAGCTGATCAAAATCATTTTATTGGTATTTTTAATTCTGTTGTATACATTTTTTTAATTTTTCACTGTCAGTCTCAGCAGTTTAAAATATAATATTTATGAAATCAATGTAAAATTTGACCACGAAAATAACTAACAAAACTTTTCTCACAAACCTTTTTTAAGCTTTTGTTTTCGTATTTTGACTTTTGATTTCTAAGCCATTGGCAATCTTGGATAAAAATAGAAAATTTTGCTAGTTTTAAATCTAATATACAAATTTTTTGCTGAGGAATTTCCATAACACATTTAATTCGGTTTAGTCGTTTTTGAGAATACAATAAAAATCCATTTACTTGATTTTTTTTTTAATATTTATTTTAATTATATCAAACACGATGTTTTTGTTTTTCCATGTATGTAGGTTAGGATTTATCAATATTATTATTTTTAAGATAAAAGGAAATTATTGACTATATTAACTATTGTAATATTTTTTGTTTTGTTTTGACTGGACGGATAGTTGTTGAATAATTAGTTTTTTTTCTTATATTTAAATTATTTTTTATAGTCTTTGATTTTGGCATTAATGTTATGTAAATAACTTTGTTTTTGTTTTTAGTATACCTTATTAATTTTTTTATGTATATTATACTTCTAAAGCTTATGCAAATTATTTTTTTTTTAATTTAGGATTAAGTTATTTGTTTATTGTTAATTTGTTTATAAATTATATTATATATTTCATTTATATATATGTATATATAAATTATTTAATTTATATTTTAATACTTAGGCACTCATTGATTAGTTTTCTTGTTCACTTATCTTAATCAGTAAAAAATAAAGTCTGTGTTGTATATCTGAAAAGAGAGTAAAAAGAAAAGAAAACAATAAGTTTGTTAAAAATAAAAAAAATAGAAACAAAAACGAATGAATACGAGTACTAAGCAATATACATTTTTGTTTAAAGTTTGTTATGAAATTATAATGAAAAAAAAATTATTTTTCTAAAATTGGAGAGTTGCCGCATCGATCATCATACGGACATAATTTTGTAACCAACCTAATGTGTAAAACGGCCTAATGTATGTATAATATCCGCAATTGCTTCAAAACTGGTCTACCTATATATGCCTTTAATACAGATCGTACTTCATTCCTGGTAACACGCATATACAGAAATGAGAGAGAGTTGTAAGACACTAGGTCCTGGGTTTCTTCGAGCTATTGCGCCACCTAATCCATTTTTACTTGCGACTTATAGGTGCTTATAGCACAAGTTATTCGGAAAAAAAATCGAACTCGAGATTTCGATCAAAGTTAACATTACGATGATAGCGAAGACTAAAAAAGTGGTTCTCGCAATTCTGTCTGTCTATCTGTCTGTTCGACTACAGCCTAAGCGGCTCGCCCGATTTTCTTTTTTTAAGACCCAAAAAAACGGTACCTGCCATACGATTTTTTTTTGAAATTTTATAAATATTTTTTTTTTTCTCGAAAACTATTCGACAAATTTAAAAAAATAAAAATACAAAAAAAATTCATTTAGTTAAAGCTAGATAATGGATGAGAAAAAATTTCCGAAAAATGGTTATTGAGGGTACCCCCCCTTGGAACTATTATTTTTTGTTTTTGATTTTCTCAAAAACGGTACCACCGAATGTGATTATTTTTTTTATTTATTTTTATGATCTTTAATTTAATGATAAAAAAAAATTGAAATTAAGATATTACAGCTTGTACCTACCATAGAACCATTTGAATTTCTCATTATCGACATAAATGATGTTAATAATTTTTTTAAATAATGCTTCTCAAAAACATTACATTTCAAAACTTAAAAAAAAAGTAATTTTTTTTTGAAAATTCGATGTCTCAAAAACGGCTCAATATTTTTTTTGGAAATTTAATTTTCATTCGAACAATAATAAAAACTTAAATGTGGCGTACCAAATTTTTTTCTTAAAAATGTTTTAAGGGTTTTGTATATAAAAGCTTATTTTTCTAAAGAAACCACTACAACAACTTATAATTTTTATTCTGTTTTTTATCTTTTGCTACTAAAAGAATTTAAAAAAATTAATTTTATCCTTATGAACAGTATTCTCTAATTAAATTCGTTTTTAAAATTCTAAGGCCGGTATTCACCGAGCGCTCATAACTTAAGAAGCTCATAAACCTATTCACCAAGCAATATTAGTGAAGATCTACGAGCGCTCTTAAAAGTTAGGAGTGGTCCCGACCACTCCTAACTTACGAGCGCTCTCTTCGAAAGTTTGTTCGCTTGTGCGTGTGTCACGCACGCATTTGACTCGAATCCATGTGAGCAATGCCAAGTAGAAGAGTATCCATTTGCTGTCAAGACCAACATTCCACAACATTTCACAGTTTGGGTATGCCTGAACAAGAGAGAGTGGCTCTCATTTTCGAACTTCGAAAAACACTTGCGAGTGGTTGGTGAATACCCCACAGAAATTTCAAGTTAAGAGCCTCGTAAAGTTAAGAGCCGTTTAGGAGCGCTCGGTGAATACGAGCCTAAGTCTATTACATATTAGGAAGTTCGTGCGACCCAGTCGTGCATTTTATTTATTTTACAGATGGTACAGATATATAATAATGTAATTCATGGATTCTAAATGACAGTTAAAATGAAAGCTAAATCCGTAGACAGAGTTTGTTTTGCAGGTAATTGTTTGGAATTTAACGGAGCTTAGAGACATGCCATTTCTGCCACACCAAATAGTAAAGCTGTCCACTTGTACGAGACTATTTATTAATAATTTTTTTAAAACTTTTTAATAACGTTCAAAACAAATAATTTGTTTTCACTTTCAAATTATTTGCAATTTCCTATTTTCCGAAAACTTTAGTTATCATTCTCATATTAAATTTGTTTCTTTTTTTTAATTTAAATTTTTGGATTTTTTCTGAGAACATAGAGGTCACATTCAGAAGGCTCTTTAGAGTCAAGCTACATAAAGCAATGATTTTATGATTTTGTTGCTGAATGATGCTGAACGCACATCAATGTCGGAAAAAACTTCATCTACCTCTGAAAAGTGGACTTTCCTGCAATATCCCTAACATTAATGAAATAATAGTACAAAACACACACCCGCGCTTCTACTAGAGGTCCGTTCAGTTACTTCCATACGATATTGTCATAACTGGAAGAAGGCAGGTTGATGTCAATTGCGCTGCTATGAACATTTTGAATGAAAGCATGGAGAAAGGATTTTGCGGTCCATAAAGGTCTTACAACTTTAAACGAAATAAAATACATTAAAGTAGTGTTATTGAACATGGTATTACCTTTATTGAAAAAATAATTTTCTTCCACTAGCGTAATTTCAGGGAAGTACTCGTGGCTGTTTTGAATGTAGCGCATTTGGAATTTTACTTTTCTACCACTTTATCGAAAAAATACGATTTTCAAAAACCATTTTTAATATTTGCATGGCAGGTACCGTTATTTTAGATACAATTTTGTTTAAATATATCTTTTAATATCTTTTAGATAGTATTAAAGGATTGATAATAATAATAATTGTCAAGACTAAAAAAACGAGTATCGAAATAAGGATTTTTCAAAAAAAATCAGAAAACCAGAAAAAAAAAATAATTTTTTTTTTAAATTTTTTTCAACCATTAGCTACATTTTACTAAATAAAAATTTTAATTTTTTTTTTTCAAGAAAATCTGTTGAACAGTTTTGAGAAAAAAAATATTTTCTAAAATTTCGGAAAACAAAAAATTGCATGGCAGGTACCGATATTTTTGGTCTTAAAGAAGAAAAAAAAACGTATGTGCGGAAAAAATAAAGACTGATATCAAGCAAGCGTAAAGAAAATCGGTCGAGCTGTTTAGGCTTTTGTCGAACAAACAGACAGACAGAAAAGCGAGACCCACTTCTTCGTCTTCCATAACATCGTAACGTCAAGCCTGATCTTTAAAGAATTCACAACTTGCCATATAGAGTGAAATCTCCCTCTGGCGGACACATCTCTTAGGCGGGCAAATCCCTTAGATAGACATATTATTATGTTGTACGGAAATTGCTCCATATAAATTGTATAGTTTTCAATTTCTCGTAGGCGGACACGGAAAGGAATTTCGAATATAAACCAAAAAACATTTTCTCTTAGCTGTACACCAGGGATCAAGGATATGATAAAGGAAATAATTTTAGCCACGATACACGGTGTTTTTTAATTGCAGTCTACATTAAACATCGAACGGTTTATTTAAACATGTGTACATGTCAGCCTATATGTGTGAATTTTTTGTATTTGAAAAAATTTATGTTTAATATGTATATTAGAACGGTAATAAGGTTTCTTTAGAGAAAGTCAGATAGGTAGCTTACATTTAATTTAATTGGATTTGCTTTATTTTATAAGAAGAAAATGTTTTAAAGATGCCGCCAAAGAGGAAAACCTTAACGATTTTACCTTTTCCGAAAAAATATATGTTCGCAAATAGCAAAAAAGTTAATAAAAAAATTCTTGCGAATGTTAAAACCTTGTTTTTAATAGCCACCTACGATAAGAAGTGACTGCATTGACTCATACAATCCAGATGAGAGTGCTGAAAATAAAGGTTTCTTATTTGGTTTCCCTCAAACGGACACCTTGAATCTGATATCCACAAAATAAACGCTGGTGTGCCCCAGGGCTCCGTTTTGTCTCCGACAATCTTCCTTATGTTCATAAAAGATCTCTTGTCTGAAACTTTTAATCCATTTAATTGTTTCGCTGACGACAGTACTCTCAGCTTTTCATAATCGTTTTTAGATTCACATCCTTATCCTTTGGATGTGACCTACTAAGGTATGATAAGCTTTACCCGGCTCAATATTTCCCACTCATTTCAATGTGCAGACAAACAAATGTGCTTCGGTATCTCCTTTCAAATTCTATCCTACTTTTCTAATTGCTTGCACTGTATTTAACATTATAAGGGTACTCATAACCCCTTGAGTGCGCGTATAATATAAATAAAATGCACGACTGGATCGCACGAACTTGCTCTTATGTAAAAGTACTTTGGAATTTAAGATACATTTTATAAATATAAAACATGAATTTAAAATGAAATTGCCGTCTGATTTCTAGAAAAGTAAGATATTGATTTTTCAAAAAAAATCTCAAAAAAAAACCAACAAATTTTTCGAATATTTTTATATACAATATTATTTTAAACTTAGGGGGACTCCTGCTTAAAATTTTTGGTTAAAATCGTTAGAGCCGTTAAAGAGAAAGTCGAAAATCAAAAAAACGGTTCTATGACAAGTACCGTTAATAACATTTTGCCCCAATTTTTTTTTTACCAAAACGTAGTCCATGTCCATAATATCACCTACTTTTTTTTATCAAAATCGTTAGAGCCGTTTTCGAGATAAATAAGATTTTGCATTACTGGTGTATGGGGGGTACCGTTAGTTTTAGAGCTAAACAAAAAATTTCAATTTCCCCTCTAGGGAATCACCGAAGACCCATAACTACCGAGTTTGAAGAAAATAGGTCCAGTTGCTTAGGCTCTAGATCGAGGTATAGACATACAGACAGACAGACATACAGACAGACAGACGGAATTGCCGGACCCACTTTGTTCGTCTTCGCTATCATCGTAATGTCAACTTTGATCAAAATCTCGAGATCGATTTTTTTTTCCAAATGCAGAACTTGCCCTATAGTACCTATATCGCAAGTAAAAAATTGAGTTACTCCTTGCAATTATGTAATCCATAAGAGCATAATTTAAACTCAGAGTCAAAAATAACCAAACTCAAATTTTTTTGAGCATACAACCTATTAATCTTAGTGTTTTAAAATGTTATTGGATGTTTTATTCGATGAAAAGCCATAACTGAACACTTATTGATGTACAGATGCGCCATTTCGTTAAGCTTTAAATATTCCGTTGGAGTATGAGTACCATACACATCTTAAAGTCATTGGTGCAAAATTTTAGTTTAATTAGTACGATGAGCTGTTTTAGTATAAAACTAGGTTAAAACAACGATTTTGCAAATTTTCTCTACCCTTTTATTAAAGTTAAAATAATCGAATACCTATTTTATTTTTTTAGTATCGTGCTATTTACAAACGCCACAAAAGGTCTTTTTACTTAGTTTTTTGCATGAACTGTCATTGTTTTAGATGTGTTCAGAAGCAATTTATTAAGAAAATTGTTTTAGTACTAGTAGAAAATGTTTAAAATTAAGAATGAGTTAGTAAACTACTTTAAAGTTAGCAAATTATTAAGTAGTATCATACGAATACCTTAATAATAGGCTGTTTAAAATTTTGCGCCATTTGCCTTAACTGTCAAAATAAAAGAAAGTAAGTCATTTAGAAGAATTAAAAAGAGGAGTGGACCAAAATTGCTTCCTTGAAGCACACCAGAGTAATTATAGTTTCAGATGAACAATTTCTAATTTTAACGAATTGAGCTTGATTGCTAAGAAAGCTTTTAATCAAATTTAAAATTTTCTAATGGAAACCTAATTTGGATAGAAGAACGTTCAACACGGTCAATCTTGATTTATATTTTCCATAACTTGAATCCAATAGACTTGTGAAGACTGTTGCGGTTGACCTTCAACTAACAAAACCATGCTGAAATTCAAATATATTTTTTTTTCAACAAATCATATTATATTATTTTTAATGAATTATAAATATAATTTTTCAAAAATCTTAGGTATAACCTATAAATTTCGACTGCCTGTTACGACCCACATTTATGAAATGAAATATTTATAATATGGAAAGACGAAGAAACAAATACTTTGGCTCTTAAAAACAATCTTTACTCATAAGCAGACTAACAAATAAAAATCTCACTACAATAAAACAAAATTCATAAATTTTTTGTTCAATAATAAAACGACGAAAGGAAAAGGCAATATTCAAAATATTTAAATAATATTGTTCTTAAAAGATACCTTGCGCTTGCCCATATAACCTTTCACGATAGGACTCAGCTTATGCCGGCCGGCCGGTGCAATTTTTTTTTTATAATTCACACGCTCTCAAGTGTATATTGTGAGACCCTAATAATGTTCAACATAAACATCGCACGAGGGAGGTGTCAATGAACATTTGGTCATGAATATTTGCAAATTGAAGTGGTGTGGGATGTATGTACGTACTGAGTTAATTATTCCATAATCGTGTTGTGCGACTAAAAAACGAATCTGTTTATTTGACGGTACGTCCCAAATTAGGCTCAAGAGTGAACTGATTGAGGGGAGGAATACAATTGGCTACTTCGAGTGAAAATTACTTGTGAAAGAAGCTAAAATGAATCCAGGATGGTTCTGTTTACTCAGTTTTAACGCTCTGTTCTGGATTCTATCCAATAAATGAAGAGAAGTTTGGGTTGCACTTGCCTAAAGATGTGAGTTATATTCAAGTTTTGGACGTATAAGCGACTCATAAATTGTGGCCAGATCAGAAGGGGGAAAAATGTACACCAATATAGAAATCTTAAGAGCTAAGCATCGATCTTAGCGGTCTCGAGAATGTGGTTATTCCAACGAAGATCGTCGTTGACACACATACCGTGTACTGAGAGCATTTCGGCTTCTTCGATGTGCCATTCAAAGACAATGGAATAATTATGTCAAAGGCGTGTTAAGAATAATTATTTAATATTAATTCATAAATTAACAGTCAAATTTGTGCTCCTGATTTGTTAGTCAGTATTGGCTTGAAAATTTTACCACCGTGGAGCTTGTTACCACCTTTAATGATCTTAACTTTTGAATTGTTCGATTTTCACAGAACTAAATACGGCATGATAATGAACTTGAGCTAAATGGGATTGAAAACATTGGCTCAAAATTTTCAACAGCTTAGTGTTAAGGGTATAACTATGATACCACTTAACAATTCACTAACTCATAAGCAACTTACTAACTTTTTTTTAACAATTTTAAACTTTTCTATCTCGTATTATTTAAGGCCATTTTTCAATAAATTGCTCATGAACACACCTGAAAAACGACAGTTCGTGCAAAAACTGAGTGAACAGACTTTTTTTTAGCATCTGGAAGTGGATTTTAAAATTAATTTAGTATGATACTGAAGTTAACACGATGTTAAAACTATTTTAGTATGTTATTAGGTTAAAAAAAAAACAATTTTACTGAATTTAGCATCATGTTAATTAAAAATATGTATAAAAGTTAAATCGTCAAATACCTATTTTATCTTTTTTGTATCCTACTCACTTCATAAAGCTTCCAGATGTCAAAAAAGGTCTGTTAAGGACCAATATCTATATACAAAATACAAATAAGCCAGGCGTAATTTTGTGGTACCATTTCCTCAAAAAGTATTCAACCGATGTCGATAAATTTTATAACCACAGTCACAGAGATGTGCAGAATCACACTTCTACTTCTACACATTGTGTATTATTTGAGTTTTTAATTTGAACGGAACTACCATTGAATTAATTGAAATCTTTGCCTACTCAGAAGAGCATTCAGGTATAAACTACAAAATATGCGAAGCGAATTATCGCATGAAATCAAAAGAATTCATTGCGTATACATGCATAAATGTATGCATGTGTATGAATGTAAAGAAGCAGTTGTAAAATTGTATTAATTTATATGTAATTTTTATTAATTAGGAATTAGAGTAATATTATTACATTACATATAGAGTTTTTTTTAAATAGAAAGGAAAGTAAATACATTTTGAGTTGGTGTATTTAATATCTGCATTTCGTTTTTTTTTTTAATGTTTTTTAATGTTTGCATTTGGTTTCTATATACACATAGAATGTTCAACCCCACATACATATTTATTTTACACAATCAGCATAGAGATATTGCAACTTCTGTAGTACTTATATTTTTCCATGTCCATAATAGATTTCTTCTTTCGAACTTTATTTTACCTATGTTGTTGTTTGTTTTTGATTCATTCAATTTGTGGGGCTGTCGTACCGAATATCCTGCTGCATGGACTAAATAATAGTTGTTATTGTCCTATTAAAGAACGACACAAGAAAAAAAATCCTTTTGTATCTATAGTCATACAAGGCGGAGACAGCTTTAATTGAGACAACAACGACAGACAAGCAATAGATTTTCTGAGAGTAGAAAATATTCAATAGAAAATACTCTTTTATTTGATATTTTATTTGCTGTATAAAGATATAGCAAACTATTTTCTTACTCCATCTTTCTAACTTCATATCTGTTTATTCACAAATTCTTTTTGTATATATTGAAAAGGTACATTACAAAACAAAATATGAAATAAAACTGTAACTGTTAAAATATAACGCTCAATAATCAAGAATTTATTCTTTTATAGTATAACAGTGTATTTTGTTTATTTTTTATTTATGTAAAATACGCTATTGAGTTAAACTAATTTTATTTTTTAATAGTAAACTATTAAATAAAACTTCAAACTAGGTATATGACGTAGCTACCACACGTATCCCTCGAAGGATTTTAAGTTATCGTATTACATATAGATATATAAAACATACGTCAACACATGTGACACTTTATAAAATCGAAGAAAATTAAATAGATGTATACATATCCATGTATATAAAAATATAGATATTTAAAAAAAAAATTATATTTGTATTATATAATAATGTGAATAATTCAATATAATATAATATGTTGCTAATAAAACCAATTTATTTTATATACGCATTCTATGCGGAAAAAAAATATTTTATATTCATGAAGAAGAAGTAGATTTTACACATATTCAAGGTAAGCACGTGGTTTTCATATTTCTACTCTCACACCTCACTATGACCAATAATTTCATTTCGTCATAGCTAGTTTAATGTTTATTTTCATAATAAATTTTTTAAACAATTTAAGAACACACACGAAAATTTTAAAATCTTACAAATCATTTACATAGTTCACAATAAATTTAAAAAATAATCATAAGATTTTCTTCATCTAAATTGCACACTTGATTTAATTTTTGGATTGGAGGCACACTAAATTATGACACTTGCTTTGTTCTTCTACCGTTATAGAACAACAAAATGTAAGGACACCCGAGCGAGAAGTGGTGGCATAGTTGGGGTATAAAGAGATTCATCAGCAAAGACTCACACTATTTCTCCTTTTGAAATAAGATAATTTTAACGAAATGCAGAAAAACTGTTTTTTTTTTCATTCTTCTTATTATATAGATATGTGGATAATTTCCAAAAAAAACATAAAAAAAATTCTTTTTATAAATAAGAATCAAAAAATAATTAAATAATTATTTTTTAAAATATTTGAGGACTTAACAATAATTTATTTATTTATTTTTAATAAAAAGTTTCCAAATAACGTATATTTATTCGTTTTTTTTTTGTGGAATAAACAACTGAATATACGACCGTACCGAAACTTTCTGAAAAGCTTTAACCGTATCCAATTGTAATCAACTGCTGTGCTGTACAAGCCGACAACTTCACCACCAATAAATATACGTGTCTAGTTCGTTTTTTTTTATGAAGAACAACATGACAATAATTCTCAACAAAAATAAAATTATCACTTACTCTTTTAAAGAAGCAGGCAAACAAAAAGAGGATAAGCACAAAAAAAAACACACAGGATTTTCAATTTTCACCACAAACTTAGTGAAATTGAAGAGAAAAATGTCGTTGTTATTTTATTTTTAAGCTCCAAGATTAAAGAGAAGAATCTATAATAGCATTAATTTTAACGTTAAGAGATGTGCGAAGATGACTCCTCTAGAACGCAAATAATTGAAGTTGAGGACAATTTTTGCAGTCATCATAGATACGTGTTTTTCATACAGTTTGGATGGAGTTCGGCAGAGAGAGAGAGAAAGTTTTTTTTTGAAAGGTGCTGCTAACCCCAACACGACTTGCAATGAATTTCAATTTGTATTTGTAAAATAAGTTTTGTAAGACTTTTCCAAAACTTTCACATGTAGTTAAAATTATTAAGGACGTTCACGAGTAATTCAAATAAAACAAAGATTATTTTGTTTTTGGAAAATATCTTTAAAAAATGCAATAGTTTGTTGAAATTTGTTCAATTTATTTGTCTTTTAAGTAATTACCAATTTCTTGAGTGAACAGTTTGTAGTGAAAATAAAAAATAAATCGTCAAATAATGATTATTATTATTTTTTTTTTGTTTATAATCTACACGCGCTCAAGGGATTATGATTACCCTTTAAATGTTTGAACACAGCGCGGGCGTGCAGTTAAGGAAGATAAAGAAGAAAAAGAGAAGAAAGAAAGATGTTTAATAAAATAAAAATTAATTTTTAACCTTTTTTTTCAATTAAAGAATTAAATTAAAGAAAATCAAGAAATAAATAAAAAGTTTTGGCGAATTTTACGTACGAGGAGTTAATTTTGAATAAATTATTTGATGAGGAAATTTGATTGACCTTCTTTTTTATTTCTAAATTTTTTAGAGTTCATGTTAAAATTTTTGTTTTCTTTCAGCACTTTCATTTTATTTATTGATAGTGAGTTAGAGAAGTGAATACGTGAAAATCTTTCATTTCTCTGAGCTACTTAAACTGTAAACTAAACGAAAAAAAACGGCTAAGTTGTCACGAATTTCGGCCTTGAAACATGGTCTTAAACTTTAAACTCTTTCAAAAATCATGTCAGTTGGAATTTATACGAGTATTTTATTCTATTCTGTTAATAATAATAGCGGTCAAGGTCTAACCTAAAGATGGCACCTCCTATAACAAATATATATCATAGTTAGATCCATTGTATTTATATGATGAACTTGAAAATGTTTTTATTATTTCTTCTAAGATCTTCTTGTAAAGTCTCTTTCACATGACCTTAAACATAGATTTTGTTCACTCCTACTAACTTACTGTTGTTGAAAGAACCGTGTGAAAGAAATTTTAGAAGCTACTTGCTTGGTTGTCATTTAATTTAATTAATAAAATCTAATTTCTGTGGCAACTAATTATACTGAAATAATATAAGCACATGTCAAAAATATGTGGAAAACAGTTTCTCTTGCATCTTGATGTACAAGTAACCAACTGGTTCGAAAAATATTTTAACATCTCAAATAGTTGTCCTTCTTAGCTACGTACCTACTAAATTGAATGCCTTACGGAATGCTTCTGATACAGAAAAGGTCATTGCCTGATTCTGACGGACTGAACTGACCTTTCTTATGAAAATTTATAAAACTATGAAGTAGTATAATTTTTCTTTGAAAATTACTCCATTGAGTTGCCAAAAATCGTTCGTGACCTTGAAAAATAAACTTTAAAAAAAGTCTATAGCTGAAAAATTACTGAAGCTGGCTGACCTTTTATATGGATCTAAGGTGCCAAAAATCGCTATGACCTTGGCATTTTTTTTTATTAAATTCATTAAAAAAAAATCTATTAATTAATTAAATGTTTTAATTTATTACTGACCAATGACTGAAACTACCTGACCTCTTTTTGACCATTTACTGGCATGCTTTTTTTTCAATGACCCAAATAAACCCTAATGAATAAGTGAATGGGTTCGTCAGCAACCAAAATTGTAGAATTTTGGAAAGCCA
Source organism: Philhelius festivus (assembly GCA_963931855.1). Lineage (NCBI taxonomy): Eukaryota > Metazoa > Arthropoda > Insecta > Diptera > Syrphidae > Philhelius > Philhelius festivus. Next base: position 13,892,483 of record OZ007558.1, read on the forward strand.
CGGGTTAAATTCAGCCTAGTTTATGCGTCAGAGTTATGGAAAGCCGTGGCGGACATTTGAATGATAATATTCTATATAATAATTCTTCTTCTAAATAAATTTATATTTTTATTTTGATGATATCCTATTCACACTTTGTATTATTCAAATTTAAAGAAAAGACAAGCTTAATGGAAGGCCCTTAAGGGTATTCAAAAGAGTTTAAAGTTCTTAATAGATTCTTATACAGAGATTATCTGATTCACACGGAATCGAATCAAATGCGATGTCTTATAGCAAATGCATATAAATGAAAAAAATAAAGTGTTTAATAATCAAGAAAGTTCCATGGACATATGTACGATATGCTTCAATCCGGCTTCTTCTGTTCACGACTGCATTAATGGTTCCTTAAATATTGAAACGTTTAAGATAAGTGTTTTAGATGTATTTGATACCTTGTGTAGTCTGAGTCTAGAAAAGCAACCTGGCCCTCATGAAATATCCTATATGTTTTAAGACAGCGCGTCATTGTGTACTATTAAAACTTTTTCTTAACGCATTACTCAACTAGGGTGAATTTTTCAAGAAATGGAAAAAGTATGGATCAAACTTGTAAAATCTTATGATTTTCAGTTTTTTTCGAAAGTGGATCTCAGTGTGAAGTCATTTATACCGAATTTGCCAAGGCCTTCTGTGGAGTAAATCAAAAACTTTTGATGCAAAATTTGAAAAATTTTGGGTTGTTATTTTGAGCTATTGAATTGTCTTCAATCTTATTGATGTGATCGTATTCAATACGTTCCTATGAGTAATCTTAAGTCTCACCATGTTTTTCCGGTGTTTCTCAAGGTCTATTTTGTTTTTAATTTAAATAAATGATAATCCACTTCATATCCGGTTTTCTCACAAATTATTGGTTGCAAATCTTTAAAAATTATTCCGTCTTACAAAATCCCTTTCAAATTGTATTCGCGTCCAAGAAGACTTTAATAGACTTGTTGAGTGATATGAGATGAGTAAAATCATTGGCGCAAAATTTTAAACAGCCTATTATTAAGGTATTAGTATTTGCTAACTTTATAGTAGTTTTATAACTCATTTTTAATTTTAAACATTTTCCAACTAGTATCGTACTAAAATTATAAATTAATAAATTGCTTCTGAACACACCTAAAAAAATGACATTTCGTGTAAAAAAGTAAGTCCACGAACCTTTTTTGATGTTTGCACATGTCAAAGAGTTATATGAAGCTAGCACGATACTAAAATAATAAAGTAGGTATTCGATGATTTTAACTTTAATAAAAGGGTAGTGGTAGAGAAAGTATTATGCTATATTCGTTAAAAATTTGCAAATTCGTTGTTTTAACCTAGTATCATACTAAAACAGCTTTAGCATCGTACTAATTCAATTAAAATTTTGCGCCACTAATTTTTGAATATCATTCGCCTATCTTCTATTCTTATAAGATTATAAGCATACCTCTTTGCAGAACAGAGGAAAAAAAGGTTGTGTATACTGACGTATACGCGCGGTAGAAGTAAAACTTCTTTTCCCTCGAGCAAAGTCTATAAACGTACAAACATTTTGTATTTTAAAAACATGTCGCTGTGTTTGACTGATAACGTATCGTTTTGACATGTCACTAACAGCTGCATAGAAAATTCTTTACCCTCAACGCCGGAAAAAAAGTTTTACTTCAAAAAGTTCTTGGCTTTTATTTATTCTTAAACTTAATTTGAATATTCCAATTGATTCTAGAAATTGTAGGGTGCTCACAGACCCCTAACCTCTTTGACATTGTCCTTCCTACAAAACAATTTTGTAATGGATTGAAAATATCCAAAAACGTTTCACAAGAATGATTTTTATGGAATATCCGAATGCCCGGGTAGGATTCAAGATGCCAGCTTATTGGTGTAATTAAGATGACAAATCGCCGTAAATATTTGTCTCTCATCTTTATTATAGAGACATTATGTTATTACTTCAACTATCCCGTTTTGTAACCTCTAATTGAAACTTATGCTCCTTCAAGATATTTGTAAGCCGTTTCATACAATGAATAATGAATGTTTAACAGAAGCTGCTTGTAGATTTCTTTAACTATATCAGTAGAGATTCATATAAAAAACATTTATTGTTTACTCTAGGTAATCTGAATGGTAAAGGAGCTTAACGTTTAAGGAATCTGATAATTATAAAGAAAATAAAATGTAAGTGTATGGTCCATTTGATGAAATAAAGAACTAATGAGCGTTTGTTTCATAATTGAACGTTTGAATAGGCTGTGGCATTTGGCTTACGTTTTAATACATGCACAAATTCATTGAGGAGCAGCTTGGCATTGTTTTGACATAATTCGATTTGGGATTGATGAGTTCTAACATATTGCGTGTATTGTAATTTGTCTCCCCTTCTGATTTTGATCTGGTTATTAATATATAAAACTTTTATTCATCCAAAGTATAAGAGTATATAACTCTCATATTTGGTTGGTGCTTTGGATAGTATTCAGAGAAGAGCCTTTAAAATCATTGGAGATATTAATGTTTCTTCTCTCCTTATTTTATGGTTTCTATAATAGTCAGTATTCTAGTGAAATAGTTGTATTCCTTCACTTAAAAAATTCAACAGAAACACTCGAGGCCAATTTCTGACGTATTGTTAAGTACAGAGATTCTTTCTATATCCACACTAAACGAATGTGGAATGGTCAACTTAATTCTTTTTTTTCCTCTCATTGTTATACAAAAATTCAAAACCAATGTGTATCGGTTACTCTTTTCTACTTTCCTAATGCTCGCACTGATATATAAAAATAGTAAAATGATATTATAGTAAATAGTAAGCTTAATCATGGTAGTTAATAATATTAAGAAAAATTGTTAGCTTATTAAAACAAAACATCGCACCGTATACATAGTGTAGGTCCCTTACAAAAAACAACAACCATTACAGAACACAAATTCAAACATTCATCCACAAACAATGTTAGGTGAAGCTATAACATTCTAAAAATCTCTCTTTCTCTGGTTTTCATATTAAAAACAACAATCATACCTACTATATAAAATGCTTTTTCACTCGATATAGATACCTAAGAGTATTACTGACTCATCGAAAAGAAAACTATGGATGGCGGAAAAGCTTCTGCTTACATTTTATAGTTTTTGGTATAGAAATTTTGTATTGCGATATCCCAATATTGTTACCCCCAAAACTCAAATGTGAAGCAAACCTATAGTAGAAATGAAAATAAAAACGTGTTCATCAAACGCCTTAGGCACGTTAGCAGACTCTGCAGCGTTTTACAGATAAACTGACAATGACAACACTGAAGATTCAAAATTATTTAAGAGATACGTGGTGTTCTTTTTAGATTAAAAATCATGACATAGACTCTTTTGAATTTTCAGTTTTTCTATAATGCTTTGAAAATTTGGAACAAATTTAAATAAACAAATATCATTGTTTTAACAAGTTAGGACCACTTATCAGGTTCTGCAGTTTAGTCGTGGATCGAAAAAGTCCCGGTTTATAGTTTAGTAGATGGTCTTTGCTTATAGAATTTGGCTTATTTCATATTTATGGGATATAATACTATATAGTGCCCAAATGTCATGCAATATATTTCTTGGCATGCTTAAATATAAAATTATATAGAGCATTTTTTACCAAGTTTTTTTTTAATTCTTCTAAATTAATTTTTAAAAGCCTTCAAATACAGCCCCTTATGTTTACATTATTGGAGTTTCGTGCTGTAGGTTCTGAAGTTTTTAATTTTTATAAAAAGGGTAAAATAGATTATGTAGGTATTTCTATTCAAAACATATATGCTCTTAAAAAGTGTGTCGCATGGGCTGCGAAAAATCTAGTCACTATATAACAAATACTACGTATTTCGAAAAAAAAACAAAAAAATGGCTTGAACGAAAACAACCGCAAAATAAAACTAAAACTAAAAATAAAAATAAATATGAAAAAAGGGGAGCGTAACGGAATCCTGCTTTTTATAATCCCGTTTTTCAAAAATCCCGCAAAAAAAGTTTTAAAGTACCTACCGAACACTATAATACCGTTTTTTAAAAATACCGCTTTTTAAAATACCGTTTATGACCTGTTATGACATTTTTAAATGTCAAAGACAGCTTTAACATCATACTAATTCAGCCAAATTTTTGCGCCAGTATATTGTATATAATTATTATTATTGATAAATCTTAAATTGTGTGGGATGGACTGTCAAGTGTGGGATAAAATTTCATATTCTATTTTCACACTTACACATGATTTGTTTCACGTATTTCTGATATGATTTTTCAGTGATTTTTTTTAACCCATTGAAGTGTTTTCTTCACATTTGTCTAAAAGTTCTAATCTATGTTGGCGTCTGAATATTTTACCTTGGTCCGAGTTTAGAGGGCTTCTGTATGACCAGTTGCAACGTGAGTACAAGATGATTATATAGTTCTGCCTTGAACTTCGACTTTGACATGGTACCATGGTATCCATAATTATAACTAGAAATAATTTAACGTATGTTTATATGTATACAGAGTCTTCAGGTTAAACAATTACTACAGAAAGCATTCAAATCGCTTGTAACTTTTTCGGATCTACGTCATCTTCGACGACTTATAGAGATTAATAAAGCTTATAAATACTTGTAATGAATTGTCTACCTATGTATGTATATGTAGTAGCAGTTCATCCGCCCAACCATTGCACCTTAACAACTGTTAGTCCGCACTGCAACCTCTAACACTCCCATAATGATTCAAAAGTATAAGGAAATTAGTACAGAACTAGTAGATTATGAAAAAATCTTCTCCTTAAAATCTACACAAACATTCTTTATTACTAATTTTCTCTTCAGTATAATAGTTTACTCCAAAAAAAAAGAGAAGATAGAAAAAATGCTTTATTAAAATTGGAATATGGTGGAATAAGGTGTTGGGATTTTATTCCTTTCGTTAGGATTTTTACTGAAAAAATAGGGAAAAGAAGAATTATGTCTTGAGACTTTAACTGATTGCAATGGATCTTTGTTTTGAGAATAACTCTACCTAATACTACCTAGCACTGCGATTTTTTGAAATATCAAACAAAATATATTGTTTGTGTAGTATGCACAATTCTAGTAGATTTGGTAATCTTGTTGTTTGGAATCACAAGCAAATAATTCACACACGCTTAACATTTCAAAAGAATTTCATCCTTTATAGTTTAAAAAAAAAAGTTCCAATACATTCAATTAAACTCCCAAGATTTACGTGCAAATATAATTACACAAATTTCACGTGGCTCTCTTTACAGTTAAAAGCCGAAGGAAAAGATGAAATTCCACCACCTGATAATACTATTCAAAAATATTATAATATAAGCCCCCTTTTCTATATTCTCTTTTTCTATGAGTAAACTGTTATACAGAAGTGATAAATTAGAAATAATATAATTTGATTTACAGAGTTAATCTAGACGATTTCGAAATCTGCAAATGTTTGAAAGAGCGACAAATGTTTGATGAGATATTAGACTCTATTTTCGAAATCTTGTTTTAAATAGTGAAAAGACTTTATGTTTCGGTGTTATAAAAAGCATTTTTAGTTAATTTCATTATGCCGCAGCTTGTCTCTCACAACACAACGTATGAATTATTTTTGTGGTGTTGCAGTGCGGAGTAGTAGTAAACGGGTTGGGCGGATCGGCTGCGTGTAGGTAAGACGGCCCCTAATTTGATTATTAACTAGTAGACACATGTAATAATCTCTATCAGCCTTATTTATTATTTTTCACTAATACTGGGTTCAATCTCGGAATAGTTAAACTGAGCTGAAGCACATACTTCGGGTTTACGCCACGTTAAACAAATCCTTATTTAAAATTATTTTCTTAGCCGTTTTAGCTACACCTTCCTTATGTCCAATATACTGGGAAAAAAAGTGACAAATCTAAAAATCTGGTTATTATACACTTAAACCCCAGCTGATTTCCATTATTATTCATTTTATGATCATTGTATGCGTATTGGAAATTACATTGTATAAAGTTCAAATCCAATAAATCAATGTACCAACCACATTGCGTTCCCAATACCGTACAACTGTTAGAGCGTTTGGAAAATATAAATAATTTATTATTGCAAAATATCTATCCTTTTTGTTTTAGTAAGAAATGAAAATTTTTTTTGTAAATTTCACAAGATGTCCAGTGAACCAGTTTTAGCTTATTCCTCGTGCATTTTCATTATAAATAAGGTTTTCAGGATTAGAGTCGTTGTAAAGTCGAAGTAACTTTACTCCGTCGGCGTCGCTAAAACGAGTTGGTAAATAAGGCTGTATGAGGAGTGTTGTTCCATGTAGACAAAAAATGTAGACTACACGATTGTCTACGTGTAGACAATTCAACGTATACAATTCATGATTGTCTACATGCCAATGTCAACAATGTAGACAACGTAGACATTTAATTTTTCTTATTATGTTTCGTCTAATAAATCAGAGCTCGAGCCAAAATCATTGTCATCAATCAAAACAATCATAGAGACATCGTCGGATTCAGATGTCGCAGGTGATTGGGATTGCTTACAGGCATTCCTTTCGTAAATGAATGTGAAGGCATTATTATTAGGATATGAATATGCTTTTTTTAACAAATTTTTATTTACCTGTGGCTGCGAAGACGGCTGCAGTATTTTGTAGAATATGCTAAATATTTGTTATTGTATTAAAGGAAAACCTAATTGATCGAAACCTTTATTTTTTCGTCGACCAATATTTGAATAAAACTCAAATCAACACCTGAAATTTTCTTAAATGAAGTAAACAATGTGACAGAGAAATCAAGAATGACAGATGACAGATTGGCTGGCATGCTTTGTCTTCATTGTGTACATTGTCTACATTGTCGACATCATAGTCGACATTGTCTACATTGTTTACATTGTCTACATTGTCGACACAATTGTCTACGCATTAATGTAGACAATCAAAGTCGACACGTAGAGGAACAACACTGTAAGTATGAGTGCAATTCGTTTGTACTATTAAAAGCGGGAAAGTCTAAAGTGAACATCAGCATTATGTCCATAATGTTTAGGTGTCTTGCAGCGGAATTTTGTGTAGGGTTTCCCATTTCGCCCAGATCACTTCGGACATTTTTTTTTTAGATACGAGTATGTATATTTATTATCGTAGAATAAGGGCTTTACAATTTATAATGATACACAGCTTGCACAGAGATATGATATTCAGTTTATATCTTACAACTGAAAAATACATTCAAAATGATGGTAAGGATTTACAAAAGAAAAAGATTTTTATTTTTTTTGAAGGAAAACTACGTTAAAAAACCTTCATTTAATATTCTTAGATTACTTATATGGAATTCTATTTAGAAGTCTGTTAAGTTGGTAAAAGAAACTTAAAACTAATTGGACTGCCAGATAATTGATTTGTTTATTATTATTTAATACAAAATATTTATTTTAACTATATAATTTTTTTTTTGTTACTAATCAAAAATCGATCAATTGCAATATAAATAAATAATAAAAATGAAATAAATAAACAAGTAAAGAAAATAAATAAATAAATTAATTAATTAATAAATGAATACATATAGATTTAAATAAATAATTAATAAATACATATATAAGCAATGCACAAATGAATAAATAAATAAATAAATAATAAATAAATAATTTTTATACAGGGAAACAAAATAAACAAAATAAACAAAAATATCACAGAGTTCTTTAATACATATCCATTTTTCATTGATATATCTGCGTATGTATTGAAATCTTTTATGATAAAAGTCACAGAAGTTTGTCTTTTATGATTTTTAACAGATTTCATAACAGATTTTGGGATGCTGAATACCAAAATTAAAATTCATAAAAGATTTGTTGACAGCTCAAACATTTGTATGGAAATTCATAGCAGAATAACAGAATAGAAGAATAAAAGATCTCGCCGAATAGGCCTAAATATCTGTTTTTCTTTGAACGTATTCGAAATCTAAATACATACATACATATGTACATAGGTAAAAGGGTATGTACATGTACTGACCGGCTTTAATTCGTGAAAAATACCTACACTTTTTTCCATATTTGATCTATTTTGCTACATACATATTGTTAAACTTATGTTCTGAAAAGCCAATTAATTTTGTAATAGAAAAAGACGGAGGCGATTTAATTTTTATTACAAGTAGTTTAATTCAAGAGTGTAACTAAATAAAAACAGCAAAAATATAGAAATGTGTTTAGGTATTTATAGAAAAATGTGATCATGTACTCGTATGTTAAAGTAATATTAGTTATATAAGTAAGGTGTGTATATAAATGTTATATGTTAAGTGTGTTTGTTAAAGCATGTTGATTATGTAATAGACAATTCAATTTAACACGCTCCCTATCAATATGCTTTATCAAATACTATTAAATTTCAAAATATTTACACAATGTTCATGTTTTACTTTAGATAAACCTTTCGTTAGAAAGTCCGCAGCCATATTGTTTGTTGGCACGTATTTTATTTCAATTCTTCCTTCTTTCTGCATGTCTCGAGTATAATGGTACCTTATATCCACGTGCTTTGATCTCTCATGATGAACTGAATCCTTTGATAACTTGATTGCGCTCTGGTTGTCACAATAAATACTCGTAGCGCAATTAATGAGTTGATGAACTCTTAGTTCTTTCAGCATCAGTCTTCTGTGTACAATTTCCTTTGTAATCTCCGAAATCGCCATGTATTCCGCTTCCATTGTAGAAAGTGCAACGGATTTCTGCTTTCTGAATTTCCAAGTAATGGGACCCTTGGCTAAAATGGTGACATATCCGGTGCAAGACTTCCGATCGTCGCGGTCACTTCCCCAGTCTGAGTCCACGTATCCATAAAGCGGTTGTTCTGACTTCGTATATATGATTTTGTAGTCCAAAGTTCCTATCAAGTAGCGAACCACCCGCTTTGCTGCAGTCCAATGATCTTTTCCTGGATTCCCACAAAACTTGCTCAGTGTACTTGCGGCAAAAGCAATATCTGGCCTGGTTGCATTTGCCAAATATATGAGACTTCCTACAAGCTCTCTATATGGGTACTTTGCCATTTCTGAAAGAGATTTTGGAGATAATTCTTTAGTTAATAAGTGGTTAGAGTCTATTGGTGTGGGTGATGATTTTGCTTCTTTCATTCCAAATTTGTCAATAAGCTTTTCAATATGATACCTTTGATGAATACAAATACTTCCTGTCGAATTCTCCCTTATTACTTGTATGCCCAAAATGTTATTAATTTCACCTAAGTCCTTCATCTCGAACTTTTTCGCAAGCAATATTTTAGTTTGAATTAATAGTGGCAAATTATCAGATGCAACCATCAAATCATCTACATACACAACGATGACAACTTTAGCATTATTTTCAACCTTGACATATAAACAAGCGTCTGCAGTTGATTGCTTGAGGCCGATCTCTTTTAAGTACGCATCTAACTTTAGGTGCCACTCACGACCGGACTGTTTAAGTCCATTAAGTTATTTAAGTTTGCATACCTTATCCTTACCGTGCCCAGTTCCAGGTTGTTTCGGCTGTTCCATATAAACTTCATCATGAAGTTCTCCTTTAACATAAGCAGTTGTAACATCCATCTGATGCAAGTGCATGCTCTCCTCAGCACATATAGCAAATAGTGTTCTAATAGTTTCATATCGAGCGACTGGTGCAAAAATCTCACCATAATCAACACCTGCAGTCTGTTCACACCCTCTAGCAACAATTCTAGCTTTGTACCGCTCCTTAATGTCATGATCCATTTTCTTTATACAAAAAACCCATCGGTTGGATAAAACTTTCTTATTTTTCGGACGATCAATTAAAGTCCACGTATTATTCTTTTGGAGTGCTGCTAGCTCAATTTCCATCGCATCTATCCACTTTTTTCTATCTGGACTCTTCATAGCCTCTTCAAAAGATAAAGGATCGTTAGATAATGAATTCATTGACAAATTTACCTCATTTGTATTGATCTTGCAGGTTTTTGGAATTTTTGGCCTTTGGAACTTTGGTTTGGTTTTCTTATGGCTTGATTTTTCACTTTCTTTACTGTCTGGTTCATTTGAGGCAATATCGGATACCTCATCTTCATAACGTTGCTTTAATGACTCTTTAACGACTTCCGCCATTCCCTTTGTGTCTCCTACATCACCATCAGTCCAATCGCAGCCGACATCGATTTTCAGTTCATCCTCATCCATGTACGTATCAGAAGGCGCATCAACAATTATGTCAGTCCCATCTTCATCAGAGTCTATATTCAACTGCATGATCTTATTGGAACCTAGCTTGCAAGTATAGATGTCTGTATTAATATTCTCAAAAAATCTAACATCACGTCGCTTTACTACACCTTTGGTCTTTCGGTCCCAAAGCCGATATGCTTTGGACTCTGCAGAATAACCTACGAAAACATACTCTTTACCTTTAGGATCTAGTTTCATTTTTCCTGGCCCCTCTTCCAACGTGACGGCCTTACACCCAAATGATCTCAAAAAGTTCACGTTCGGCTTCCTACCCATCCACACTTCAAACGGAGTTCGATTTATTAAAATACTTGTGGGACATCGATTCCGAATAAAAACTGCTGTGTTTATTGCTTCTGTCCATAAACTCTTCGGCAAATTAGCGTTCATAAGCATACAACGAACCATTTCGACTAGTGTTCGGTTTGCTCTTTCGGCAACACCATTTTGCTGAGGTGTGTAGGCTGTGGTTAGTTGCCGTTTTATCCCGTGTGAATCTAGAAATTCCGAAAACTCTTTTGACATATATTCCGTCCCGTTGTCAGATCTTAATCGTTTAATTTTATTACCACTTTCATTTTCCACGCGCATTTTATACTTCTTAAAATTTTCATAGACTTCACTTTTGGATTTCATAAAATCGACTTCAATAAAACGTGATTTTTCGTCAATGAATGTGACAAAATATTTGGCACCGCTGAATGACTTTACACTAAAAGGGCCACAAACGTCAGAACGCACAGTTCCAAGAATTTCGTCTTCAGTTGTCTGAGATTTCTGGAATGGGGATTGCGAAATTTTTCCCATGCTACACACAACACACTGAAAATCATTACTACCCAAATTGTCATTTAATCCGATAACCAAATTGTTGCTCTTGAGTTTCTTTAAATCATTAAAATTCAAATGGCCAAATCTCTGATGCCATCTTACGAGAACAGTTTCTGGGCTTGTTTTGCTTTCGCACATATTAGTTTCTTCTTTCATTGGAAATGTTTTTAATACATACAGCTTATTTTTCTTATATGCTTTAAAAATGCATTGTTGCTTACTGTTCATTACAATTGCTGTATTTTGAACAAAATTTACTGTAAATCCATTATCGGTAACTTTTGGGACAGATATCAAATTATGTCGAAGATCAATATATATATACAATACATCCATCAATCTTACTGTTGATTCTTTGTTTATGTATAAAATCACTGTTCCACACCCGTGTGCAATGATTGTTTCGTTCCCTGCTGTCTTAGTTATCTGTTTATCTCTGTTACACCACTGCACAAACTTTTTTGGATCACTGCACATATGTGCACTTGCCCCACTATCCAAACACCACTGAAAGTTATTATATAGTGCTTCTTTTGCATATTGACATGTTAACATAGCGGCCTCAGATGCTGTTTCACTTTTGGACCAGTTATTTCCATACCTTTTCGCTCTACAATCACTTGCTCTGTGTCCATGTTTACCACATTTGAAACAATTTCCATCAAATCTTAATACTGTTCGTGGCAGTCATCTAAAGTTTTTACTGTTTCCTCCGTTATATATCTTTTGGACCGTCTTTTTCTTTCCTCTATTTTTCTCATCTATTAGAAGAGCATTTTCTGAAGCTGATGCTTCTTCCGTTACTTGGTGGCCCCTTCGCTCCTCTTCCTCAAGTAATTTTGTTTTCAAGGCTTCTAATTCTGGAAGTTGGTCACGAGTTTCAATTGCGATGCAAAAATTTTCAAAGTCTTCGGGTAATGAATTTAGCAACATTATACTTATTAATTCTTTAGGCAATGATATACCAGCTTCTTCCAATGCATCGCTAGCACTTTGAAAATTTCTCAGGTGTTGAGTCATGGATTCCTCTTTTTTCTTTTTCATCTGAAAAAGGCGACGATAGAGAACAACCTTTCTTGCCGGACCTTTTGAAATGTGTTTTTCTTCCAAGAGTGTCCATGCTTCTGCTGCTGACGTGCATTTCTTTATATAAACCAATTGATTTTCTTTCACACCCAGGAAAATAATCGCGAGCGCCTTGGAGTTCTTCGTCTCCCACGTGTTAAGCTTCTTAACTTCAGTTTCTTCAGGTTTTTCCTCGGTTCCATCTACATGTCCCCATAAGTCATTACATATCAAAACACTCCGCATGTGGAGTTTCCAGAATTCATAATTACGCTCGTCAAGCTTCTCGATAAAACTATTATTTGCGATGTTCATTTTTCGATAAAGCGACACGGAAAATTAAAACTAATACAATTTAATAAAGCCGAAAATTTTAAATTAACTTATTGGCTCTCTGGGCCCATAACCTGTTAAACTTATGTTCTAAAAAGCCAATTAATTTTGTAATAGAAAAAGACGGAGGCGATTTAATTTTTTATTACAAGTAGTTTAATTCAAGAGTGTAACTAAATAAAAACAGCAAAAATATAGAAATTAGTTTAGGTACTCGTATTTATAGAAAAATGTGATCATGTACTCGTATGTTAAAGTAATATTAGTTATATAAGTAAGGTGTGTATATAAATGTTATATGTTAATTGTGTTTGTTAAAGCATGTTGATTATGTAATAGACAATTCAATTTAACACATATGTATTGTAATTTTGATTTACCGTTTTGATAGATTCTTTTTGTTTTAAAATTTGTTTTAGTTATCGAGTGCCAATGAGAAACCGTTGTTATTGTTAGCTAGCAATCAAGTAGCATGCCGAGCAGTGGTACCACTTTACTTTAATTGAAGTAGATCTACTTGTTTTTTTCAAAATATTTTGAAATCTTCTTCCTACTTCGCACAACCAACAAAACACTGAAATCTACTTCATTTTAAAAATCTCTGAGTTACAAATAAAAATTATGCCAACACAATAAAAATACAAAAATGAGTAATTTTAAAAGCATAGAAACACGAATCTTATGAAAATTTCGCTTGCGTGTGTGTTTTTTTTAAATTAATTAATTTAAAGTAATTTTAATGTTATTCTTTATAAAAGAAAGTTTTGTTAATAAATTAATTCTTTATATACAAATTTTATTTTAAAATTGAAAGAAATGCATTGACAATATTGTAAGTATTTAATAATACATTTAAGGAAAAAATATTTTGTATAAAATATTATTTCAAAATCAAAGAAACTCCGATATAAAAATTTTGATCGAAATCGGTAGAATCAGAAATGAGAAAGAAGAAAATCAAAAAAAGGATCATTTTTGACTAAATTGTTGTTGTTATGGTCTGATCATAATTTTTTTTATAAAAACCATTAGAGCCCTTCTCGAAATAAAAATTATATTTCATAATGGCTGTATATAAAAAAAAACATTTCAATCTCTCGTCGAGGCTGCAGGTTGAGGTACAGATCTGCAGACAGACGGAATATCTACTTTTTCGTTTTGTAATGTCAATTGATGAAAATCTCGGGTTCAAATTTTTCTAAAAGCAAGTAAAAAGTAATTTTAAAATCTATTCTCATATTAATCTCATGGTATAGAGTTTGCATAGTTTAGAGAAGAAACTCTAAAGTTACTTTCCGGAACTGGATTCTGAAAGTAGAGATGGACAAAGATGGGTATTAAATCCTGTTTTGTATATGTCAGTCAAACTCGCCAATCTAACATCGGTAAAGATGAAAGAAAATCTTATCAATTTAGCTGCAGATGGCATACTGAGAATGGAATTCAATTTGAAAACGATTGACAATTTCTGGAAAAAGAGAAGAGGAGACTATCCTGAGCTGGCAAACGAGGCTTTGAAGTTGTTACTGCCATTCGCCACTTCATACCTGTGTGTAGTCACATTCCCTTCCATGTTCGACATTAAAACTAAAAAAAAAGGAACCGACTAAATTTGGAAAATGATTTAATCTTAAAAGTGTCAAAAACTAATCCAAGATTTCAAAGTTTATTAAAAAATAAAAAGGGGCATTTGTCGCACTTAATTTTTTTTTTTTTTTATTTAATTTTTTTAGCACAGGACTTTTATTTATTAATCTTACCGGCTTGCGACCGCGACCCCCTAACGATCTCTCCGCGACCCCCCAGGGGGTCGCGACCCACAGTTTGAAAAAACACTGCTATAGAGTGTATATACATACAAAGGTACAGGTAATAAGTTAAATTTTGTAAAGAAAACATGCTGCCAAGTTTTGTGTGCGATATCCCATTATTGTTTACTGGGAGACCAATTTCATTTTTCCGTTTTAAAAAATCATTGATGTCTCTTCAGACCGTCCTAAAAATAGGCTTCTCCATTTGAATTCCACCTATTTGAATTCAAAAATTCAGTTTTGAAAATTTTTCCTTACTAGTTTTTTATTCTTTGAAGTTATTAACCTTTTTTGTAATCAATTAATAGGGTGCTTAGAATTTATTTGCATTGCTTACAACAAATAACAGACATTTTTGTAAAACATTATTATAATTTGAAAAAAAAAAAAAACAAACAAACAAAATGAACGATGAACACAACGAAGCGTTTAAATTCATTTCTAGTGTTGATTGTGTCTGTCGCCAGTGCATATTTCGAAAGGGTGTTAATCAGAGTTGTCGTTTTACATCAAATGCAAGAGATTTATTTTTTTTATTTTCTAAGCTTAATAGTTTTACGAAAAGAGCTATTGCTTTTTGACATACCAGCAAGCAAAATTAGAAATATTAATTTAAATTCAAAATATTTTTAATTCTATATATGGTTCATAATTAAAATAAATATAAACAGAAATTTTATTTAGCTATAATAAAAAGAAAATTAATAATATGTATATATACATATACATAATTTATATGGAATAACGACTTCAGAATGTTTCTTAGTCCAATTATTGACAAAAACCTGAAATATTATTTTTACATATTTCTCGGTATAATGGCTCGTGCGATGGACTCCCACGGCGAAATTTCTATTATTAGCCTATCCCACCTTAAAACATGATCATAACAAAATGGTTCTCATCTCCTGTTATAAATCACTAGGGTTTTAAAATTTCTAAAATTTTTAAATGGAATTAACTACTTCAAAGCACCTTTTAAGCAAATTAGAATTAAATTAGTGGAGTAATGGATGATATATACGCGAATAATCCAACAACACGCCAAATATGTCAACAACATGAATTAAGGCAGTAAACGGAGACGAAGTTTTATACGGATTAAGCAAATTACTAATTTTGACAATACTTGTAAACAAATATTTGAGACACTCGGCTTAGAAGTACTTAAACAATAAAATGCACGACTGGATCGCACGAACTTGCTCTAATGTAAAAGTACTTTGGAATTTAAGATACATTTTATAAATATAAAACATGGATGTAATGAGATAATAATGTTCAAATGCTTAAAATTGCCGTCTGATTTCTAGAAAAGTATGATTTTATGCAAACGAACTTTAAAAAATCGTTTTATTGTTAAAAACATTTTTTATAGAAGAAATTTTAAGTCTTTAATAATATTAATTTTAGGAAATAATTTCAAAAAATAATCATTCATAGGTTTTGAAGATATTGATTTTTCACAAAAAAATTTTTTTCCAAAAAAAAACCAACAAATATTTTTTCGAATATTTTTATATACAATATTATTTTAAACTGAAAGGGGCTCCTGTTGAAAAGTTTTGGTTAAGATCCTTGGAGCCGTTAATGAGAAAGTCGAAAATCAAAAAACGGTTCTATGACAAGTACCGTTAATAACATTTTGCCCCAAAATTTTTTTTGACCAAAATGTAGTCCATGTCCATTATATCACACCTAATTTTTTTTATCAAAATCGTTACAGCCGTTTTCGAGATAAATAAGATTATGCATTATGGGTATATGGCGGGTACCGTTTGTTTTAGAGCTAAAAAAAAAATTCAATTTCCCCTCTAGGGAATCACCGAAGACCCTTAAGTACCGAGTTTGAAGAAAATACCTCCAGTAGTTTAGGCTGTAGTTCGAGGTACAGACATACAGACAGACAGACAGACGGAATTGCCGGACCCACTTTTTTCATCTTCGCTATCATCGTAATGTCAACTTTGATCAAAATCTCGAGTTCGATTTTTTTTCCAAATGCAGAACTTGCCCTATAGTACCTACATATATCGCAAGTAAAAATGGCCTTGTTCTTATATTCTAACAATGCAAAACGAATTTCCTTTTTGAACTCAAATTAAAATTTAAAATGCAATGTATTGGTTTGCAGCGCCATATTCTAAACTTACAATTTCACCGCCATAGTTATACAGCAACAAAAATCCTCTATATAAATATTTATTTTACTCTCTTACAAAATCCTTTGTGTTGTAAAAAAAATGAAGACAATTTGGCAACCCTTTGAATGAGGGGTCTGGCTGTCATTAAAGTTCACTTTCACTGTTTCGCACAGTTTGTACATATTTCTATCGCGGAGCTCTTGCAGTATTGTCTTAGTCGTCGTATGGCATTTCAAAGGAGGATGAGTGGTGCTGGTGAACAGAGAGTGTGCCATTCGTGCAACGAAACTTTATCATCAGAATAAGAACAA
The DNA here is from genome assembly GCA_963931855.1 of Philhelius festivus. Lineage (NCBI taxonomy): Eukaryota > Metazoa > Arthropoda > Insecta > Diptera > Syrphidae > Philhelius > Philhelius festivus. The sequence continues at coordinate 13,909,272 of OZ007558.1, forward strand.
TCAGCCAGACATCTCATTTTGTTTGTTTAAGTTTTGTTGGCTTTATTTTTGCTTTAATTGAGATTTTAATTTTTCCCTTGTTAAGTGTTTTGTTTTTACTTTAAACTTAAACTACCTCAAAAATACAAAAGAGTATTTACGAACATTTTTTTATCGCTACCACATTGGAGTAATGTTGAACTTGTGGTGGATTGAAATCATTCAAATGTGACAAGAGTGTTTGATAGTTTTTATTTGTCGGAAATCGATTTATTCAGCATAATCTCTTGTGGGTACACCGCACATATAAAACATCGCCTGTTGTTGCAAAATATTGAAATTGCTGTGATCGGGTTAATTGTCAAAGAAAAGTAGTTTAATGTAACCAAATAATGAATATCGTAGGTTAATAACAACAACAAGCAAGTTAAAGAGGTAAGCTCCTTCAAATTATGCCTTGACCTTAACATTTTTTAAACACTACTATTGATTCGCGATTTATAAACATAAGAATATAAAGAAATTCATTGAAAATATTATTTATACAATGAATTTCATTGGTCGGCTTCCCTCTAAACGATTTTATTATCTACTAGTTGTAGGCTATTTTGTTCGATGTTTGATGATGATGATGTGAGTTGTGAGTAACCGTAATGTTTGCCTTTTTTGCACAACGATTTTTTAGTTTTTTTGGACACGTTTGAAAAATTCAAGGTTATCAATTCCGCATCTATGTATTTATGAATGTATGTAGGTATACACTTTAGGGTGGTTCTAATAAAGTTCTTTCTTAATTTCGATTGGCCTAAATCGACGAAAAAATCATACGTATTTTTTAGAAATTGATTTTTTTAGAACTCGAATTTGTATATAGCTTTTGTTATAATTTATGAAACTTAGTCACTTAATTTTTTTTAATAACGTGGAATTCATAAAGGCGGCGAATCGCTCAAACTTAGACAATGATCTTTATCCGGTCCACCCTAATACGCATAAATATTTGTTAATAAACAAAAAGAAAAAAAGAAGTTCTATTGCTTATAGAACAGGCGGCAGAATAATACGTTTATGTTACAGTGACAAGACAGTGTTGTTATATAAACATATTTTGTATTTTTGTTAGCTCATTTATATAGATATGTTGTATTAAGAATACAATCTATCTAGAAATAATGAGCAAACATCATCAATAAAACCTGTAATTACAATTATAAGGGACATCTACAGTGGGCGTCAAAAGTGAGTAAACACCAATATGATTTCTGGAGTTACATGGAATTCGATCAAACAAATAAACAATGAATTCTGATAATAAAAATCAATAAAATAAATCAAAACATAAATAAAAATTCAAAATATAGCTTCTTAAAATTTTTCCTAATAAAAACTAAACATACTCCATATTAACGCGTCAGAAGTAAGAAAACATCATAAACAGAATATAAAGAGCACAGTAAAACATGATGGTGTAGGGATGTAGATATGGCAGCATATTCGATCGGGAATCTTGTTTTCATTGAAAGTGCAATGAATAATCAAAACTATCCAAACATCCTAAGCAATAACCTTCAACCGACCTTACGCAAATTAGCAATCGGATCTCTTAGAAAGACAATGATCATAAGCATACCTCGCAGTTTCTTAAAGAATGAATACTTTATAGGACTTCAAAGCACCTCCACCACCTTCCCCAATCGCCGCTATTAAGCTCCATACAACATTTATGGGATCATTTGGACCGAAAAATTTCACAAACGGGCCATCAGGAACAAAGATGACCTTAAAAGGGTCTAATTGAAGAACTGTCCCAAATATCCTCCGATATGTAAGAAATAAAATTGTTGTTTTTATGTCACGCTGACTAAGAGATGTTATAAAGTCTAAAGGTGATCAAATGAAATACCCAGTTTTTTACTTGGGGTTCTATATTTATAAATAATTTTAAGATAACACGGATGTTTACTCACTTTTGACGCGTAAAATATGTAGTTTATTTAGTTTTTTTGGGTAAAAATGCATTAGTTCTTTTCTTGAATTTTTATTTTGGTTTTGATTTATTGCTATTAAATAAAAATTTTATTTTGTATTACTGGAATTCGATTTTTGTTTATTTTTTGGTTTCAATTCCATGTAACTAAAGAAATCATTTAGGTGTTTACTCACTTTTGACGCTCAGTGTAAGTACAAAAGTGGATTTCACAATTCTCTCTATGTATCTGTCCTTTCTATTCTACATACTCGTAGCTTCAGCACTTAGCAAAAACTTTACCTTTTTGTGGAACACCTTTACTTATCGAAAACAGCTTCCACGATTTCGATAACATTTTGTCCTTATCAGTGAGTAGTGTATATAGGTAGGTACAAATGAATAAATATTAATTAATAATAATTTTACAGTGTAGGTTTATGAATTCCTTGAAGAGTAGAATCTTGTTAATTTTTTTAGGGCCATAAGCCCCATCATCGTTTCGTTAGATTTGATTAGAATCAATATTTGCCTTATATACAAAGAAAACTAGTTTGGGGAGTGCTCGTGCTATGTTTGTTCAATATTATAAGGGTCTCACCATAACTCCTTGAGCGCGTGTGAATACAAAAAATCAGTTTTTGATAAATTGAATTTTTCAAATTTTATTTAATATATAAATTTTATTTTATATATTATATGATTAAATAAGCCTTGAACGAGAGTATCCAAAAACAAAAATGCCATTTTATGGAAAGTACCGTTAATGAAGTTTTTAAAAAAAATCGTGTTTCCTTAAAAAAACGGAACAATATTATATGCTGTGTATCGAACATAAAGGACATCTATGATCTCGTTACCCTTATGTGTATATTTAAAACAATTTTATAAATTGATCTTTCTAAGTTACTTTTGTTAAATAAATAAATAATAAGGTTCTACTACAGTTTATTCTATAGTCAATCTCTAGTTACAATGCGCTTGCTTGAGGGCTTAGGCCTTTGATGAATATCGATATGACTTTTTTAACTAGTGTTTCCTCAGGCGATACAAGACCGGTATAAGACCGGTTTTCAGTTTTTCAATTCTAATTTCAACTCTATTAAATATTTCGGTATTAAAATGTGTTGATTTGCTCGTCTAGTTTGTGTTGGTATGATGTTTCTCATTATACTCGTATTCAAAAGTATTTCTAACGGGTGATTTTTTTGAGGTTAGGATTTTCATGCATTAGTATTTGACAGATCACGCGGGATTTCAGACATGATGTCAAAGAGAAAGATGCTCAGTATGCTTTGACATTTCATCATGAATAGACTTACTAACGAGCAACGCTTGCAAATCATTGAATTTTATTACCAAAATCAGTGTTCGGTTCGAAATGTGTTTCGCGCTTTACGTCCGATTTATGGTCTACATAATCGACCAAGTGAGCAAACAATTAATGCGATTGTGACCAAGTTTCGCACTCAGTTTACTTTATTGGACATTAAACCAACCACACGAATGCGTACAGTGCGTACAGAAGAGAATATTGCGTCTGTTTCTGAGAGTGTTGCTGAAGACCGTGAAATGTCGATTCGTCGCCGTTCGCAGCAATTGGGTTTGTGTTATTCGACCACATGGAAGATTTTACGCAAAGATCTTGGTGTAAAACCGTATAAAATACAGCTCGTGCAAGAACTGAAGCCGATAGATCTGCCACAACGTCGAATTTTCAGTGAATGGGCCCTAGAAAAGTTGGCAGAAAATCCGCTTTTTTATCGACAAATTTTGTTCAGCGATGAGGCTCATTTCTGGTTGAATGGCTACGTAAATAAGCAAAATTGCCGCATTTGGAGTGAAGAGCAACCAGAAGCCGTTCAAGAACTGCCCATGCATCCCGAAAAATGCACTGTTTGGTGTGGTTTGTACGCTGGTGGAATCATTGGACCGTATTTTTTCAAAGATGCTGTTGGACGCAACGTTACGGTGAATGGCGATCGCTATCGTTCAATGCTAACAAACTTTTTGTTGCCAAAAATGGAAGAACTGAACTTGGTTGACATGTGGTTTCAACAAGATGGCGCTACATGCTACACAGCTCGCGATTCTATGGCCATTTTGAGGGAAAACTTCGGAGAACAATTCATCTCAAGGAATGGACCGGTAAGTTGGCCACCAAGATCATGCGATTTGACGCCTTTAGACTATTTTTTGTGGGGCTACGTCAAGTCTAAAGTCTACACAAATAAGCCAGCAACTATTCCAGCTTTGGAAGACAACATTTCCGAAGAAATTCGGGCTATTCCGGCCGAAATGCTCGAAAAAGTTACCCAAAATTGGACTTTCCGAATGGACCACCTAAGACGCAGCCGCGGTCAACATTTAAATGAAATTATCTTCAAAAAGTAAATGTCATGGACCAATCTAACGTTTCAAATAAAGAATCGATGAGATTTTGCAAATTTTATGCGTTTTTTTTTTAAAAAAAGTTCTCAAGCTCTTAAAAAATCACCCGTTACTAAGGCGTGTGGAAAGTTTTTCTGATTTTCATTACAAATCGAGTTTATGTTCGTGTAAATTCGAGAAAGGATGTCGGCAACAACGTTTTTTTAGCTCTGAATATTAAAACTAAATTGAGAAATATTATAAGTATGTCGTAGAGAGTAGACTTGCTGCGCTTTGTTTGTGTTGCCCTTTACTTTTATTACGGTGACGTGAGTATCTGGTCGTAAACCATAGTTAATAAATTCTTAGTTGTTATGTTGAAATTCGTTTCTCGCTCCCTTATTCCTAGAAGCATCAAGCTTTTTAAGCCTTGAAACTGAAAAGTTACCTTTTTTATTAAATGGTTGAGGAGTGTGATAATGTTTATTTGCCATTGTTTGATTAGTGCACTATCAATTCTTTTAAATACCTCAAGGAATACAATGAAGAAGTGGCTGCTTGATTGATTTTGCAACAGAAGGTTAACTAGCTAGGATTATCGGTACCATTTTGGAAAGACTTGTCATCGTATTTATCATTTTTTTCTAAATCACCTGTGATACCAGCAGTTATTTGTACATAAGATTGAATTTGCACGAATGTGTGACCGATTACATCTGCTGTTGCTGTTTTCTAATGATCTATTTTAGCTTTGTGCCCGTAATCAATTACTCAATTCTAGCAAGCCTTTGTTCAAATTCATTTTTACCATTGGATTTGCTGGAATATGAAAACACTGTAACTGATTTCCATCAGCAAGTTTAGTCAATTGATCGTGAAGTTTTTGGCCAATCGCATCTGGTTGTACAATTGTAAAGAGTCTCAGACAACTGGGTTTGTTTCCCTATGTGGAATATATAAGAGATCTTACAAAAAATTCTTCTGACAATATTTAAAATGATCTGTATAACAACACTGTAGTAAATTGAAATTTGAAATTCGTTATCAGCTTTTAAATTTATTATAAGGAAAATCGAATTTATTTTGTCCTTGCAGCATCATGATCAAAATGTATTTTTAATGCTTAATGTATAATAATATTCATATACAAATTATTACTCATAGGCCACTGTTTCTCCTCGATTCTATTACTTGAAGTTTGACTCTAAAGAGACTTTGATTGCCTTTTTAGAGGACTTTCAAAAAAGATAACGAAACATTATTTTTCGATTTGAATTGATTGTTTTACGTGCATTTTATTCGTTTCGAATTAAATTGTGCTTCAGTTAGTGATATTTGAGTTGTGAGTAGAGTAACTTGTGATATACCAAAATTGCTTTCGTTTATTCTACGAGTTAAATTGATATATTATGCATTAATAATATCTCAATTTTTGTTCCAAAGTGAATTGTACAGCAGTTTTATTTATATGAATTAGTAATAAACGTGCTTTATTACCTTCTTTATTTGATTTGGATAAAAGTTTGATGATAAAACAAGCAGGATGTAAGTACCAACAGTGTTATATTACTTTCTGTATTTATTTGTTAATTTTTAATATGTCCTTGCTGTCAATGCGTCAGGAAAAAGTCTGACCTTAAACTTCTTATATAAACTAAAAAATGATAGCACTAGCCGTATTTAATTATAGCGAATTTGATGATCGATCTTCAAATCTGATACGGATCAGGGTAGTAGCAGTGCTTTAAACCCATCATCTTTCTCTGGATCATGAAACTAGATGATGGTAAAGAGAAGAATCTCGCATTGTTGGCAAGAAGCACGATTGACGAGCTTTTTTGTGGAAAGTTGCGTGCATTGCGTCCATTTTCAGCAGACGTGATCGACTATCCAACATTCAGTGGCCAAATTTAGTAGGCTTCAGCCAACCTCAAATTATGACAGATCGGCTAAGAATATCGCCGTGAAAGTGTGCAAAGAACTGTAGGGAGTCTATTTCCGCTATGAACAAAATGCACAAAAATTGACCTTACGAAGACTTCAACTTGTCGAATTTTGCATCAGGATTCGGTCCTGCACCCGTACAAGATCCAACTGACACATTGACTCAAAGTGATAAGCATTGGCAATGTGGCCGTGTTCTATCCTCAAAAAGTAACTGTTTGGTTTGTTCTTTCAACAAAAGTTAAGAACTCTCAGACCCTTTTTTTTATCAAAGCCGCGATGGACATTTTAAACATGTCATATTTCGCGTATTTTATTCCATTTAAACATCAAACCATCTATTTCATGGATAATGCACACTTGTAAATGACGTTGAAATTTTCATAAGCATTAAATTGTTTAAATAGCTTAAACAACTTCTAAAAACAAAATACCCTGTGATTTCTTAAGCAAATACGAATTTGTGCAAATATAAAACTTATAAATCGTTGTAGCAGTTTTGTTTTCCTTAAATAATTTTGTGTATAAATTTAAGAAAATATCCTTTTTGAATCAAATTCGGAAAATTTGGAAAAATGTGTATATTTGGCCTAAAAAAGATGATGAAAAGATGCCCGAGAGCTCAGTTAGCAAACACACGTCGTTGTCTAGGGTGGTCAACTCTCAGCCCCTGAGTCAGCTGAATATTGCACGGGTGTAGGTTTAAATCATGACGCAAAATCCGGTAAGTAATGGTCTAGGAAAGGCCGAGTTCTTGCGTGCGAGGTGCGGAGATGACTGCCTCGGATTCTAGTGCATACTCTTACCGATAGCGGGTGATTTCGGCAGATCTTGCGTTTCGTTAACTGAGCCGGTTGATTCCAAACCAACCAGCATCTTGCAGATAGCCCTCTTGGAAGGACGATTATGGTGACCCTAAAATGGGCGAAGCGCACGAAATGTAGCTCGAACCGAAGACCCACTTTCACAAAACAATTAAATCATTTGCACATGTTGTTGAACGCTTTAACTCTCCAAGGTGATTTGGCTAGCCAAATAAATGAAATATTGAGCTTCACCAATATGGCTGTACCTGTACCTGTTTCGCAAGGAAAAATGGCTTCGGTAAACTTCCAATTCCAAATATCACCTCCTGATGCCATTTGTATGTCAAATACCATACAAAAAAAACGTGTTCAACGAAAAATCTAATTTTATTAAATTTGTTCGACTAAGATTACTATACCCTAATATTTGTGCATGTTTTTCTCAAAATGTATTCATTCTACGAAATAAGTATACAATATTATTTGTGAAGAATTATAAAGGCAATAAAAAAAAAACCAAAGCTTTCGAGAAATTTACAAAAATTGAATTTTACCCGCAAATAACTTTAGGCTACTTCTTAAGGTATGCAAAAAAAGCTTTCTACCAAAACTTGTTATTTTTAGTCTTATTTTAATGAGCTATAATTAAAACAAACAAAATCTATTGCACGTAAATTAGTTCTATATAACAACACTGTTGGGTGACATTTCTTGAATTGTTATTTTCTGTTACTGTTTGTTGTTGTCATTGGCACTGCCCCTTCTTTCACAAAAAAAAATGTTTAATATTACTGATAATATAAGATTAAGAGGGTTCCTATATTGAAGCCAATCAATTATACCATTCCTTTTTTTGTATTCTCAGTAGTTAATAGGATAGCGCGGTTTAATTATCAACTGACAAAAATAATTTGAAGTAACATCCATCATACTTCCATCGAACTGGGTTCATTGAATGTTTTTTTTTTGTGTTGTTCTAATTGGCTGTTTTTAATTAATAAAATTAAAAAAATTGACTCATTAAAACTAAAGTTTCCGAACAAGTTTTTCCACTGCACAAAATATTATAAATAATAAATTACAAAAATGTGTATGTATAGATATTTAATGCAATTTAATCATTGTTTCATTTATAATTCATAACATTGTGAAATAGTGGAGAATTTATATATAGCTACAAATATATCCGGCAATGAGAGAGTTGTTAATAGCTGCTGCTGCTCAGATCAACAAACATCATCATTAAGTACAAATTATTTAGAAAAAGCAAAAACAAACAACAAATAGGTTTTTATACAAATTATGACAAGTTGTTGTTTTACATTCAGTAGTTACCAAGCCTTTGAAATTGATTATTCGATTTGTCTCTCTATATTTATTTATTCAAAAAATGGTTAAGTCCTTGGCAATACAAAATGTATAATTATAATGGTAATTTGAATTGTGGCCTTTGAATTGAATTAAATCACGTGTGAAACAGAACACGCGTTAGCTTCAGTTTTATCCATGTGATTATTTGAATAATTATACACAAAAATAGCAATTATATTCGAATTTAATTATGGAAGAGTTTAATATTTAACGAAACAACTCTTAAAGACAACAGAAATATTTTTGAGATCAGTGTTTTACCTTACTAAGGCATAAGTATAGATTTGTGTGTTTGTATTTGAGTCTAAGTGCATGGACATTTTTTTAGGTAATTTATCCTCTTGAGTGAAACTTCAAATTAGAATCTACCTTCCATACAACGGTTTGAAATGTTTTGAACACAGCTTAGACGATTTGTGTTAACCGTTGAATCTGTGTTGGTCAAGTTCATTTTTTAAAAAAGAATTGTACAAATGGAAGCAGTATTCTTGATGTTCTTATTTGGCAAGAATCGATTTATTTTGGGGTTACGAGTATATTCCTATATTTCTACTTAACGATTTCACCGATTTTGTAGAAATTTTTTCAAGAAGTGCTTCTAAGTCGTTCAATTAATCATACATAATTTTTTTTTTAACGTTTTTTTTTTAAGTTTAAATGTGAATGTGATTTCCAAAGTAATATATTAATATATAAAAATAGTTCTGTCCGGTCCTACAGTTCCTACATAAGTAGCACAGAATTACTCAAGGAAGTATTTAATAATTCTAAAGTGGTACTTGCATTTCCTTTATAAAGGATTTAAGTTTATATTAAGTTGATAAAAGGCGCAAGTGGTTCGATAGAACCATAGAATAACATTCTTCCTAAATACTTCTTTCTTCTTTCAATTTTGTTTGTCCCTCAAAAGACGTCTTTAATTCCCTTAAGTCTTTCTAAATTGTATGGGATTTCTTAAAAAAATAAACTATTTTTGCATTTTCTTGTAAGTACATTATGGGATTCGGACTCGTTCCTGTGCGCTACCTCCTCAGCCAATCTAATATTTTATTGTATAAAAAAGCTAGTTGGAAGAACTTTTCCTTTTCTTAGTTGTGCAAAAGAATTGAATATTTTCAATAGGCTTAAAGAAGTATTAAAGAATCACAAAAATACCGATTTGCCTTTAAAATAAACCATTTTTAGAAGCATTAAAAAGAATGTTTTAGAAAAAAAAACAGAAATGCCGGTTGAAGAAATATTTAAGAATCTTGCCCGCCTTGAATGTGTAGTGTAATGTACATACTTATGTACATAATTTCGTAAGGTTTTGTTTATGATTTCGGGGAGAGTACGATAACTTAGGCGCCAAAAATTGATAACGGATTTTTGTAGAAGGGTTAATTACAAGCGTTTTTTACTATGGGAGGGGGGGGTCTATCTCACCCCATTTAGGAGGTAGGGGCGATTTAAAAAAAATGACTTAGATTGAAAAAAAAATATTAAAAACAACGGCAACACTTACAATAAAGTACTATACCGGTTTCTAAAGCCAGAAGTCTGTTATATAATCCTACATTTAAATTAAATTATTTATGTCAATAGTTTTTGAAAAATTCGCATGCAAACTCAAAATTTTGTTAAAAAAAATGAAAAAAAAAAGTTTAGACCAATTTTTTTCAAAATTGTGAAATGAAGAGGATGTGGTGATGAAGAGGTACATGAAGACACATCACACTTTCTCTGTCATTGCCCGTCACTATGCCACCAGAGAAAGAAATGGCTTGGTAGCTACTTTTTTGATAATCTAGAAAATATTTCTAATATTTCAGGAATACACATATTGAACTTCGTCAATGCCTCAAAATGGCTTGACTGATTAATAGAATACATAGGTTTTATCAGGAAAGAGTGATAACACTCACGGGTAACACAATGGATCTACATTGATCTAAGTGTGACAATAGCAACATCAATTGTCAGCCCAACAACCTAACCTAACCTATATTTTTCTACCTTTATCGGTAAGTTGCAACACAGTGGGGGAGTTGACGCTTTAGTTGGAATTAGACCAATTTCTTCTAAGAATGCGATGCTTTTGAAATATTTTTTTTTTTGAAATATTGAAAAGTTATTCAATTTAGGATGAAATAGTGGATGCTTAGTCGCCATTCTTTATTCAAAGAAAAAAATGCTTCATTCTTACAAGTGTTGAATAACGAATGACCTTGGTAAACAATAACCTGTACCACATTAGCATTAAAAATGTTAGACACAAACAATAAACATACATATCTAATAATTAAGGAATTATATAAATTTGCTGCATTCGTACAGTAGTACCAAGGTAATGTGAATTTTTCATAATGTATTAAATTTTCATGTCTGAACATTTTAAATGTGCAACTTTGGGCTACGTACATATATTAAGTAGACATTGGATATAGGTTATAGGGTAAATTCAAAGTTCCTTAAATCCAGATTCTGTAAATACAAAAGAAACCTTGCATACACCCAATATCGCACCTACCCCAAATCCTGTAGTGTGCCCAAGCAGGGGGGTAGCATGCCCCCCCATACATAATCTCACTGTTTATACGCCGGCCGTAATCAAGCAAAAAAAGCAAATATCCCATAAAAAAGTAGTTTTAGTTATTTTCAATTTTCTCAAAAACTAGACGACATAGAATCATCTAGTTTTCAGTTTTTGAATAAAAATAAATTGGAGCAACTAATTTTAAGAAAAATAATAATGTATAACTTTGCAGTTTTGAAAAATTAAATTTTAAACTTTTTTTTATGTTTTTTTTTCCAAAATTTGAGTTTAAAACTCGTTTTTTTTTTTCAAAAACTGTGCATAGATTTCTCTCGATTTAAAAATTATCTAATAGAACAGAGCATTGGCTTTAAAAAAAGGTATAATACTTAATTGTAAGTATTACCGTTATTTTTTAATATTTTTGTTTCTATTTTAGTACCTTTTTTATAAAATTGCCCTCCGGCCCAAACGAGGGGATATAGACCCCCCCCCCCTCCCATAGTAAAAAATGCTTATATTGAACTGTTCTACAAAAAACCGTTATAATTTCTTGGCGCCTAAGTTATCGTACTCTTGCCATGATTTCATTTACAATGGTAAATATTGAGTTTATTTAAAAAACTAATTTTCATTAAATTTTGTAAAAAAAAAACGTAGATCAATTTTTAGTACTTTTGACTTTTTTTTCCCTATTCCCTCTGTAGAGTGGGTACACCTACAATGATATAATGGGGCCAAAACAGTTCCTTTTGGGAAATTTATTCACAATCTACTTAATGTCGGAAAGGAAACTATGGTATTTAGTTGTTTCATTTGGAATGAACAACGAAGTGGCTTTAGTGCGGTGACAGCGATGCCAATCCATACAATCGCCATAGTGTTCTAACTGGTTATAATTTATATATGGATCTATGGATCATCAAGGGAAAATAAAATGATGCAGATAAGAATGGCAGCAATGTTGTATAGTTATTTTGTTTCCTTGTTTTTATTGATTTTACTTCATTTGACTATTCATTCTATTATAAACGTTATCATGCCAAATAACTTTGGCACACCAACCATATTTGTAATTTTGAAAATATATTTAAATTTTATTGCAAAAAGAACCCAGCATATTGCATTAAATCACAAATTGATGGCTTTTTTTCTTCCCTTGTATAGGTTCTCTAGATAATGCCAATCATAATTAAATAATGGCAATCGCAAATCATTCAAACAACAAACAAATATTTGTATTTGGTTCCATTTTTTTTTTAGGAGCTTGATAAGGTAGGAAGTTTTTTTTAAATCCACATACTTTTTGCTTTCAGAATCTAAATTATATTTGGTAGATACTGGTACCTGCCTACCTATCTTCCTACTATACCTATTGTATACTTTTTAAATTTGTATGTCATTTTCAAGCTTTCTATAAAATACATAGTTAAATATTATTAAGGGTATTCATGTAAACGCGGAAAACCTGGATAAACAGCTGTCGAAATTTGTATGGGAAAAACTTTGTGCAAAGCTGATAAGATTATTTCACGAATTTAATGCAGAAAGAATAGAAATAATCCTGATAAACTAAGAAATTTTCTAAATTTTAAGAAATGGTTTAAAATTATTTTTTTAAAACTACTTGCTTTATTTTCTTTTAAATAAGAGGACAGAATAACTTTTTAAGTTAAAATAATGAACAGCTGATTATTTCCCACATTTACGCAAGTACTTCTTAGGAGAAGAATATTTACGTTTGAGCAAATATCTCTTTTCTCATGTAAGTACAATAAAACCATAAAAAGTCTTGGCAATAGATGAAATGTCTTACTGGGAATTGATTTTTGAATCAGAGCTACAAAAACATTTTTATTTTCTAGATGAAAATCCAATTAAAGAACAACCTATTCAAATATATTTTGTCTAATTGAAGTCGGTTGCTTTTGTTGTTGTTCTCCTGTCATTCCAACCGAAAATATCCCTCTTAATTTCGTCGTCAAGAATATTTACAAAATTTCGCAAATATAGTAAACAAAGCCTTCGGGTTAAACTAATGAGTTATTCTGTAACTTCTCAATGTATATCCGCTGATTTTCATGGACATATTTATTGGCAGTTTTTCCGGATATGAAAAATAATCTCAAGAAAGCTTCGGCAACTTGTCTGTAAATGTGTTACATTTTATTGAATTTGGTCAGTTTGACTTTCTTAATGACAAAGTACTTTAATTTCGTATGCCTCTGCTCATTTCATCTTTACCACTGTACGCAGAATTTATGATTGCTAAAAAAAATAAAAACATGTCTTTTTAGTAGAAAACTTTTCAATTTGTGTTGAAAATAACTGATTACTGAATATCCATATCCTGTTGACTAACCCAAGTTCCAAGATATGTACTTAATTCCTTAAGTCAGTTCCGAGCAATTCAAATTGTTTTTATCATTTTCTTGTTCTACAGAGATTTTGCAAATATACATTACTGCATTTTATACATTACTGTCGACTTATTTTAATTTTAAATTTGATAACTTTTTACTTTTAAGCAAAAACGTGATAGTCAAATTGATAATCACTTTACTTGCACCCAAGTATTTCATTTGATAAGCAACAATCAACTATCGCCTTAGTGTAAATTTAATTTTTAAATTTTTATGTTTTTATGAGGATTACCGTGTTTACTCAAAAGCTTTAGTAAGAATTATTTTCAAATACAAAATTCTTTCTAAGAGATAACGTAAAAGTGGATTAAGTTTATCCCAGCAACCTATGTCTCGGCTCAGATGAGATCCGTTGGACTTTGTCTCCAGACACCTTGTCAGCACATTCAATTACGTACATGATGTTTGTCTTTTTATCATGTCGGTCGTGAGAAGATTTTTTGCTAAGTTGCCATCTTATGTGTTATATGTTATATCCTCTCCGCTGAGATAAGAACGCCTTCGTTCGATGTTGTTGTGTTTTTGAGATATGGTAGATCTACAATTCTTATTGTAATGGACGCTGTTTTACTTTCAGATCGATCTATTGGTTTTTGATTATTAATTTTCTTTTTTAATTTACAGTAAAAGAAAGTTATTAGCCGTGTTTTTTTGGAAAAGTTATCCGTAGTACAGTAGGATTTTATATGAATAAAAACATCCGCAGTAGGATCACTGCCGATAAAAGGAGAAGTAAAATCCTGCTGCGGATAGAGATTTAACGTTTATTCGAGTATCGGCAGTGATCCTACTGCGGATGTTGTATTTGTTTTTCATATAAAATCCTACTGTACTACGGATAACTTTACCAAAAAAACACGGCTATTGTTATTAGAGAAGAGTATTATTACTAGGAATATTTTATTCCTCATCTTTATCGAGATTTTCCTTTCAAGCAGGTCGATATGCTGTTTCGTATCTTTCACTTGTTCGTTCATTTGTTATAATTTGAGCTGGAACATAGCTGGTAGGAATTGTTTTTTGGTAATCTCATTTTTACTTGCGATATATTATGTAGGTACTATAGGGCAAGTTCTGCATTTGAAAAAAAAATCGAACTCGAGATTTTGATCAAAGTTGACATTACGATGATAGCGAAGACGAAAAAAGTGGGTCCGAAAATTCCATCTGTCTGTCTGTACCTCGAACTACAGCCTAAACTACCGGAGGTATTTTCTTCAAACTCGGTGGTTAAGGGTCTTCGGTGATTCCCTAGAGGAGAAATTGAAATTTTTTTTCTTATCTCCAAAACTAACGGTACCCCCCTTCCACCCGTAATCCAAAATCTTATTTATCTCGAAAAAGGCTCTACCGATTTTAATAAAAAAAATTAGGTGTGATATTATGAACATAGGCTACATTTTGGTCAAAAAAAATTTTGGGGCAAAATGTTACTAGGGGTACCTGCCATAGACCCGTTTTTTTTTATTTTCGACTTTCTCATTAACGGCTCTAAGGATCTTAACCCAAAATTTTCAGCAGGAGTACCCTTAAGCTTAAAATAATATTGTATATAAAAATATTCGAAAAAATATTTGTTGGGATTTTTTTAATTTTTTTTTTTTAAATCAATGTCTTCAAAACCTATGAACGATTATTTTTTGAAATTATTTCCTAAAATCAGTATTATTTAATACTTAAAATTCGCATCTCACATTTTTTTCTTGAAAAATTTTAGAGAAATTTCTTATATAAAAAATTTATTTAATAATAAAACGATTTTTTAAAGTTTATTTGCATAAATTCATACTTTTCCGGAAACCAGACGGCAATTTAATGCACTTGAACATTATCATCTCATTAAATCCATGTTTTATATTTATAAAATGTATCTTAAATTTCAAAGTACTTTTACATAAGAGCAAGTTCGTGCGATCCAGTCGTGCATTTTATTTTTGAATATCTTTCCATTTGCGAAGATTGTGGTGTTGGAGTGCTATGATGATATACGTTCCTTTTGTCGTTGTTGGTGATCACTGATCGAGAAATAATATACGGTCTGAGACTTCTTCAATAAATAGAGTGTTTCTGGTAATACAGATTAGGGCTTAAAATTTTATGAGGTTGGGGATACATGAAAAGTTGCTTATGTCTACAATATCTTTGTATTTCAAATAGAATGTGCGCTAATAATTACACAATTTTGATTTATACCATATATTTTATACAATGCATTCATTCTGACAGGGTTGAATGAAATCTTTTAATTTGGCCTTTCACGGAACTTACATAAGTAGGTGCTTTCAATACCTTAATGTTGAAAAACTTTTCTACCACGAATTAAATTGAATTGGAACTCAACTCAAAATTTCATGTCAAATGCGATATATTCCGGCGCACCGAAAGATAATATAAGTTGTCTTAGAGATTGTTTTATATGTTCCGTAGCTCTAAGGGATACGATTGTCGCTAAAGTATATTAAAAGAACGATTTTAATGATTTTCTGTCAGCAAAATATATGTATGTCTAAGTGTAGGATTTTTCCAAATATTAAGCTATCTTAGTCGGTTGAAGTATAATGTTGTTTGGGTGTCTATCGTAGTTCTGCTCTTTATAAACTTTACACACATCATTCTAAAGTAATTGAGTTATATTTTCATTACTATACTTCATCCAACCAAAATATGCAGTACACGTCTTATGGGAGAGCTTTTTCAAAATCAGTAGCGTGCTATATTTTTGCACCATACTAAATTGAAAGAACTCCTCCATAAAAAAGTGTTTGTGCGCCCATAAATTTTTGATTGCATTTGACGTAGGCCCGACGGACGTCCTATTGACTGCACATCTGAGTGTGCACTGAATTGCTGTGGCCTATGGCTATTGGTGCTATTCTATAACTATTTCAACCCCCATTAAATATTGATGTGCGTTCAGAGTTTCCCTTGTTCATTTGGTAACTTGTTCAGTTTTTTTTTCTTGGGTTTCTGTTGAGGTGCTTTTGATTTTAGAGCTTTAAAAAAAAGGTCCATTTAAAATCAACACTACGATAACCCTGTGAGAGCTTTAATGAAGGACAGATTTATGCAATTCACTGTAGCCAGAATGCGAGGCAAACGTCCTATCTTGCCCACACTGCATATTTTTGTTGGACAGAGTATAGAATTGTTTCTTCGGTTTAAATTCAATTTATGAAAAAAGTGTTTAGATATTGCTTTAAAATATCTACAAGATTTTTTTGGTTTTAACAATGGTGTGGCATTGACATGATGAGAAAATTATTTAGAATTTATAACTAGGGGAATTGTTTTATTTTATATTATATTATTAATTCATTGAATTTTCCTAGCTATGTTGAATAGTTGTTAAAACATTTATTATTTCATTATGTTTTGGTGGTCTAAGGAGTGCTTCAGCGACTACATTGTTTTTTCCCGGCCTGTAGCCTATAATTACATATATACCTCAAAAATTAACTTCCATCGTTTCAATTTTGCCTGATTCATTAATGTGTTTCATTAATGCCAGATAGTCCGTAAACATTTTTACGTGACCAGTTCCGCATGGGTAATTACTAAGAGAATTCAAACATATGGCAAACATTTTCTACTCGTTAGCTGCGTAATGATCTTCTACTAAGCAGCGTTACCTTAGGATATTTTGGAAAAGTGGCAAAAAAAGTGGCACTCGAGAAAAAAAGGTGGCACTTAAAATTAAAAACAAAACAACACCATATATGTATGAAAATTGACTTAAGGGAAAAAATTTCACACTCATCTCAATGAATTTATTCGAGTTGAAGAAAACACATAATTTAAACAATCATTTTAAGGTTTATTGCAACGTAAGCTAAAAACTAAAAATTTAACAGTTCATTTTGTATTGATTATTCAACATAAATAAATAAATGAAAGTATGAATAAATAATAAATAATAATTTATTTAAAAGAATTCGTATCATATTTTACTTTCCTGTGATGGTTTCCCTATATTTTTTTATGAGGGCTCATCTGGACTCCACTCAGCTAAATCACAGTTGCTTACTAAATTTAAAGAAGGCAACATATTTTCGCAAGTTTCAGTGTTTAGTCTGTTGGTGAGTTTGTTTTTCATCAAAGTTAGCTTGGAAAAAACCATCTTAGCGCAGGCACTACCATGAGGCAAGGTTAAAATTTTTGCAACAAATTCATATAAGTCGGAAAATAGGTATTTATTCGAACTATTTGTAATGTTACCCACTTTTTCAATGTGTGGGTTATATGGAATTTTAAAACTTTGATGGTATAAGTATCGTACGCATGAAAGATATGAAAAGGTATGGAAAAATGGTATCGTGAATTGCTAACTTTAGTTTTACTTGTGGGGAATAAAAAGTGGCACAGACTGAAAGGTGGTGGCTCGGTGGCACAGCCTGAAAAAAAGTGGCAATTTGACACTAAAGTGGCACAGCGGTAACGCTGCTACTAAGTCCTATTAAGTGTTCTTTATATATTTACAAATTATTTCTTTTCCATTTGGTGGCAACACTGCACCTATTGTAAAGCTTGATGCTTCGATTGAAAACTCATAATATTTTGTGAAATCTGGATATGCGAAGAAAGTATCCTGTGAAGTTAAGGAACATTTCATTGCCAAGATTAAATTTAATTTTATTGGAATTTATTTTGGACGAACGTTGTCCTCCCCTTCTTAAAAAATGAAGCGACGGTAACACCCTGACAAATTTGAAGTTTCCTCCACTTTTGCTGGGTTTGTTGAAATTCCTTCGGTAGAAATAATAAAACCTAGGAATTAAACCTTGGTTCTAAAAAAGTCACATTTATCCAGTTGGATTTCCAAATTATGATAAATAGAAAAATAAAATAAAAATATTTAGGCCTTATGTTTGTTTAAACTCTATTACAAATAAATTTCATAACTTTGATATTTTAATAATATTTGGTGTCAGCGACGTGTATTGGAGGGAACCTCCATCTTCGGGCGATTAACTCAATTTCAAATTAAATTGAATGTTCAACTTCGTTTTTGTTAAATTTAATTATATCATCAATATAGGCAAAATGTGATCGAGAATGCGTTCGGAAATTTAGAGCACATTTTTTAGATTAAATGGAAGCCTGACAAACTCAAATGGTCCATCATTTATCGAAATTGCCGTTGGGATCTGCTTTTAAGGTCTGCGAAAATAAGAATGTTTCCAGTTTTTCGTCAGGATCGACGAAAAGTGAGAGAATATTTTTAATAGTTGTGATAAGTGCCTCCTTTTGAACGTCTGACATGTGCTCGAATTTGATGTTAATAAAAATAAAAGTGCATAGATTTTCATTGTTTATTTTTACTTTTGTCTTAACAAACAGTTAACTTTTAATGATCATTTAAACTACATAAGTTAAAAAAGCTAACAGGGTCCTAGGATTCATAAAGAGATTCGGTCGCGATTTTCGTGACCCTTATGTTCTTAGGCTTCTCTTTGTTTCACTTGTAAGAGCCATACTTGAATATAATTGTGTAGTATAGTCACCCTACTACTCCATTTACATAACAAGACTTGAAGCATTTCAGAGAAGATTTTCGCGTTTCTGCCTTCGTTTTCGTCCGTGGTCAAAAGCAAACACACTTCCTCCTTATGCTCAAAGACTCCCTTTAATAAGCCTTCCTTCACTCACTAATCATAGAAATTATTTGCAATTTTGTTTTATTGTTGGAATTATTAATGGGTCAATATCATCCCCATCAGTTCTAAGTCAGTTAAATTTTAGATTTAGTCGTACAAGTAAGACTACAGCAACAATTGTGCCATATATTTTATTATTATTTATTATAGTGGTTTTATTAGAAACATCATAAGAATTTAACAGTTTATATTATATACAAAATCATTAGGGCTTGGCTATGCCGTCTGCCGATTGGTACAGTTTATGATTTTAAATAAGTTTAAATAAAGAATAATATTAATAAATTGATTGAGAATAATACTAATAATTTGATTGCTTTACTTTGTTGTTCGAAAGGTGATAGTTAGAAGCTTTCATTTAAGATTCGTTGACGATAGGATAAGGGCGTTCTGCAATATCGCATCAGTTTATCATTGCATTCGTTCAGCAAGTTAAAAACTTGATCTGTTGACAGAATACTGCTTCCTAGGAAAAATCGTCGTGTTTCGGACAAAATGGATTACGTCTTCTCTTTCTGCTACATTACATTTATTGCACAATACCGGGAGGTCATCTCGATGAGGTCTGTAGTTGCTGTTAATCAGTTCCGTTCTTAGTCTTAGCGTCATTGAGATAGTTGTTACATCATTTTCATCTCTGGAGTAGTTGGACTGAAAAAGGTTGTGGTTCAGACTGCTATATATTTGCCTGTGGATAGATTCTCGTGCTTCTCTCTCATAGTAATTTCTCAAGTTTACGTCGGTTGCTCCTATAATGCTGTACAGTTTTCGTTTCCAATTTATGCTTGGTTGTTGATCTAATTCTATTTCTATATTACATGATCTTCCTAGTTGTAACCATTCAGCATACCAACCGGTTTTACTTCTTAATGTCTTCCTCATAATTATTTTGGGAAATCGACTTTCATCCATTTTTGATACCTTGACTACGTAATCTGCTTGAAGCTTTAGTGTTTTGATAAATAGTGGCGGTAATCCAGTTTCCAAGTTCAAAGCATAGTTGGGTGTATTGGGTGGTAGTCTGAATGCCCGCTTTAAATAGAAATAGAAAAGCTTTTCTACTATCTGGTATTGGTGACTTCCCCAGACTTGGGCCGCGTAGAGCATGATTGAAACTGCAACCGCCTCGAATACTTTGTATTTCGAACTATGGTTTAGGTATTTATTGGAGAAGCACAACTTCCATGTCGAGTTTATGTCGGATTTAGCTTTTACCAGTTTTTCATTTAGGTGGTTATCTAGTTTCAAATTACATGAGAAGATCACACCAAAGTATTTATAGTCATTCTCTACTTCTAAGGATTCGTTGTTATTGTGCCACTGTTCATTCACCCTTAATCTTCCTCTCCCTCTATTGAAGATCATGACCTTTGATTTTTCGATGTCCACGACTAAGTTCCAGTTGGAGCAGTATTCGTGCAGTCGATTGATCATTAATTGTAGCGTTTGAGGAGACTGCGCTAGGATAACTATGTCATCCGCGAAGAGAAGAGCTTTGATCTTTGTTCTTTCGATTTCAATTCCTCCGGGCAATCCATTCGTTACATCATCTATGAATAGGGTAAACAGCAAAGGGCTCAAGGGACATCCTTGTCTCACTCCCATTTTTGTTTGAAACCAATCAGAGACTTTTTCTCCATCCCAAACTGCTGCCCAAGTGTCTCGTAAGAGGTTTTCGACAACTTTTCCGAATTTGTGAGACATTCCTTTGCAACAAAGCATGTACATAAGAGAATTTCTATCTACCGTATCAAAAGCCGCTTTGAAATCTACGAAGAAAACGTACAGTTTTTTTCCTTGAGCTGCGAATGACTCTGCTATATTGCGAAGTACAAATATATGGTCGACTATTGAGTAGCCAGCTCGAAATCCCGCTTGGTTTTCTTTAAGAAGATTGTTGTGGTTGATCCAGGAAGTAAGCCGTCGTTGTAAAATGGTTGTGAAAATGTTGTAGGACACATTAAGAAAAGAGATGCCTCTATAATTATTTGGATCCTTTTTATTACCCTTTTTGAAAATCGGGAAGATTAGAGCATTCTTGAATTCTTGTGGAACTTCTCCTTTTTCTAAAATGTCGTTGTTCAGTTTAGCTATTGTTTTGATGAGCTCTTCTGTCCCGTTTTTGTATAACTCGCCGGGAATGTGATCTACACCAGGTGCTTTTCCGTCTTCTAGATCTTTTATCACAGCTTTTGTTTCAGATTTCGTTATTTGTGCATCTAGTATTTCGTCCTCAAACCACGGAGTAGCGTATTTAATAGAACTTGCGGTATTTGATGGATTTAAGAGAGAATTAAAGTGCGACGAGAGTGTATCTGCATCAAGACTTTTGTTTAGGGAGTGTCTTTCACCGTTTATGATACGGACACCTTTCCAGAACCCAGCTGAGTTCATACAGGATGCCAAGTTCCTAGCTTTTTCTTCGAAATACATATTTTTCTTGGTCCAACAAAACTTCTTATATAGTTTGTTTGCCTCAATGTAGTTAACTTTAAATTCTTCTCCTCTACTTTTACGCAACAATTTGAGCCAAGCAAATGTCCGATTCCTGGCTTGCATACATTCAAAGTCAAACCATGGTTGGTTGCAGTTTGACCGGATACCGTGCGCTTGGTTGTTCCCAGGATAGGCGTTCTTCTTCTTATAGTGATTTCTTGCGATGATAGAATCGCGTCAAGGCTTTGTCTAAATATATCCCCGTTACCAGTTTTCCAGTTTCACTTTGGTAAGAGCTTCAGCTCTACCGATTCCTCTCGTTCGACCATTTCCACTTCAAATTTGAGCACGAGTGGTTGATGATTCGAATAAGGTACTTGATCTACTTCAAACTCCGTAATGTAAGAGCTCCATTTACCCCTTGCCAGACCAAAATCAATCACCGATAAACCTTGCGCCCCGATAAAGGTGAAATTACCAACTTCATCACCTGCATATGTTCCATTCAATATACGAAAACCGAATGAATCGCATAATTCAAGCAGTTTTTTACCTCTTGCTTGCATGTTTTGTCTTTTGAATTTCGTGTTATTCCTTTTTTTGTGTTCTCGTACGAGTATCCTGGAGCTTCAGCTATGCGAGCATTCAGGTCCCCTATGATGACTGTGGTTTGTACATTATTTCTTAAAACCCATTATTGAAGCTTTGCAAAGTCTGAATCCCAATGGTTACAGTTTAGGTAGACAAGAAGAATACGAAATTTCTCGTGCCATATATTTAGTAGATCAAACTATGGTGCAAATAGCCCCCTCAATCAATTGATTTCAATATTTAATAAATTTACCTTTTGTATAGAATCTTTCAATGATAGCCTGAAATGCATTAAACAAAAAACTTTGTTCTTTAATAGCTTAGAATAATTTAGTTAGTTTATAAGTATAAGAAGATATAAGTAAAATGAATTGAAATAAACTAAACCGAACTAAACTAAAATAATTGTCATGAAATTTTCTTTTATAAGTATGTATTACGGCGGATAGTTGCTTTAAGGGTAGGTGCTCCGAACCATGCAACTCAAAATTCATGTGAATGAATTTGAATGTTATTCACATGAGAGCGACGAATGAATGAACATTCGTGCATTTTGACATTCACAATCACATACCATTTTTATTCGTCGCGAATGACGTTTACAACAAAAAAGCAAACAAAAACAACAATGGGCGCATTCACTAACCTAGTCACTACGTAGTCAAAAAGTCAACTAGCTTTGTGAATGCAAAATTGCACTACAAAGCTAGTCAATTCAAACTGTCATTTTAATGACAGATGTAAACATATAAAATAAGAAAAATTGTGTTTTGAGAACTTTAAATAAACTTTTTTTTACAGTTTAAATTAAATAACAACAAATATAAGATATAATATTAATTTGTTTAATAATTTCACTTCGAAAATATCTTCTACCAAAAATAAAATTTGTATTTTCAGCGAACAGCTGATTGTGAAATGTCAACTAGCTTTGAAGCAGAAATTTTTACACTACGTTTGAGGGGAAATTTCAACTAAATTTTTAGTTGTCTTTAGCCAATCAGAACGAGTTGACTACGTAGTGACTAGGTTAGTGAATGCGCCCAATGTATATGAGTAAAATCGCGCACGAACAATCCATTCCGTAGAGTTTGGGTGGTACGT
The DNA here is from genome assembly GCA_963931855.1 of Philhelius festivus. NCBI lineage: Eukaryota > Metazoa > Arthropoda > Insecta > Diptera > Syrphidae > Philhelius > Philhelius festivus. The sequence continues at coordinate 13,932,431 of OZ007558.1, forward strand.
GGAACGCGAATAAATTGTGACAGCTCGAAACAATCAGATGACAATTCGTGACAAGCAATTTGTCTTTTTTTTCAAATTTCTATTATTTTAAGCCTAGTATACAGTTCTTTTTGAAGAAAAAAAAAATGAGTGTGAAAAAAAATGTTTTCTCATGAAAAAATTTCTGTAAGTTTTTTCCGCCAAAACAATGGGATTCACATTGTTTTGCGCGAAAAAAAATCGTGGTGAGTATATATTTTTTTTTTCGATTTTGGTTTTTTTTTTCGGGAAAAAACTCTCATAAGAAATGCATTGTTTTTTTGTGTGTGGTGAATATTCAGAAGAAAAAAGAATGGAATGATAGAGTTAGGGGCGACTACTCGGCGGCAGCACAGCGGTGTAATTTGTTATGGGGTTGAAGAAAATATGAAAAGAAATTTTGGAACAATAGATTTCGAGTTTTCTCAACTTAATGAGGTCTACAAACAATTGTTTGTATGAAAATTCGGTGTTTCGATACTAATAGCGTGTAATAAGAATAACGTGTACTTAAGAAAATACAATGAACGGGAGTTCAAAGATCATTTTATCTAAACTATCACTTAAAAACAATGGCGCAAGGCTTAGCATTAAAGTATTAGTATTGTTGCGTATAGAGCTTTATACTCCCACAGCGCCATCTGTTGGAAAATTGCATATCTACTTTATGGAAGAAACAAAAAGCTCTTTTCCAATGTCAAATGTATTTCCCCTTATTCCAACCATCTAGAACATTCCAAGACGAGAACCTTCGCGAATTAGTTTCGAGAACAACTAACTTGAGTATATAAGGAAGTGCTCGCGGTGAACACAGGACAGTTGATTTTTGACTATGAAAGTGTGCATAAAGGTTTGCTTATTGGATTGTGGAAAGTGTTATTAAACAAGTGTGATTTAAATTTGAATAAAAGTATTTGAGTTGATTATAAATTGAAATTTATTGTTTGATTTGGAAAGTGTAAATAAATAATAAATACTAAAAAGAGTAATAAGTTTTATTTAACGAACCTAGTAAAAATATATGATAATACTTAACAATTTGCTAACTTTTTAGTAGATTACTAACTCTTTCTTAATTTTAAACATTTTCAACTAGTATCGTGCTAAGGCTATTTTTTTTTGATAAATTACTTCTTAACACACCTAAAAAAATGACAGTTCGTGGCAAAAAACTAGGCAAACAGACCTTTTTTGACTTTTGTAAATGTCAAAGAGTATTATGAAGTCAGCACGATACTTAAAAAATATAAAAAGGTATTCTATGATTTTAATTTTAATAAAAGGGTAGAGAAAGTATGATGCTATATTTGATTAAAATTTGCAAAATGTGCACCATTGAAACGAGAGAGAATTTTTTCTTCCCTCTTCTGTAAAACTTATGTTAAACAGAAAAATCAAAAGAAAATCACATCTAGCACATTTGCCAAATTCTTTCTACACGCTTTATCTCTTTTATAATAGTGGCATGGGCAATTGAATTATCACCCATCAGAAAAAAAAAAACAAACATTGCATGACATAAATAACTTTTCGCAAAAGTAATAAAAATTTCCAACAGATAAGCCAGAAAAAATATATGTACATCATAATATAAGCTACAAAAAATTCAACAAAATCTCCTGCAACGATCCAATAAGTCCACTGGTTTAAAAGCCGGGGCATAGCTACTTATACGTATTTTTGAATGACTTTTGTCTTTTTCGTTTATCTAAGAGGCCGACTCCACTTGATATCTGTGTCACCAACGAAATCTCTGAAATAAAAATCAGAGCATTTTCTTCTCTGGGCTGTTCATGGCTTGACATTTCATTAAAGAGAGGGTAACGTGTATGTTTCTCTGACAAATTTGATGTTAAACATCGATGTTAAAACGAGATCTAATAAAGGTGGCTAACATGCCAACACAACATGAGACATTTTATGCCAGGATGATTATTCTGAGATCGCTGTCTATCACGACTAACAAAATATTATGTGTGTAACTATAGCATTCCACAGAAGAAAAAATGTGATGTAAGTCAAGACAAGAGTCAATACGAATTAATATAACTGTACAATCGATAACCGTTTGATTCATACAGACATTCGAAAAATTGTGAACACCACGCAGTTTAGCGCAAAACTTACAGCCTTATTTATTAGAATTCGCCAAACGGGTGAATAGTTATGCAATGCATAAGGACTTATTCATCCTCTATTCAAATTTATATTTATAAAACATTTTTCTATCCAGCATAAATATAATGAGCTTGTGTCAAATAAAGTACTAAAAGGTAAGAATCTATTACATTAAGCCTTCATAACACTCAGCTGTTTATCAAATAAAAAAAAAAGATCTTGAAATTAATAAACAAAAGTGGAACTACCGAAAGCTAAAATAATTCGAACAATTAACTTTGATTCATCAGATAAGGTATAAAATTCAATAATCCAAAACAAAACTTGCAATACTAATACCGGATGAAAAAAGATGTGTGGGGGGGAGATCGCCAAAAAGTCTATTTATATATTTAAGTCCTTACAAATTCTTTTTAATATAATAATATAACATTTTAGTTTCAATAAATAAAAATAACAGAAAGTCTTAGTTTCAATAACAAGAAGCATTTTATTTTTTTTGATAATCACAATAATTTAATGATGTCAAAGTGAATGTGACAGTTCAATACTAAAATGTCCTTATGTAGCCACTATTCAACCTCCAAACGCGTTTAGCTTATAATGCCTCTATTCAACGTCATATAAGTGTTATAAATAACAGTTTTGCGTTTAGAGGGCTGTATAGCCTTATGTACTCCCTATAATTAGTTTATAAATGTGGCTGTAACTTAGCTTTCAAGGGACACCTACATTTAAGCTGTCGTTGCTGAGGATACCTTAAAAATATTTAAAATAATGTAAAATGAAAGATTTTAAGTTTACGTTGTTTTAGCCAAATAATTTATTGATTTATTCCAACTCTCCAGGTTACTGTTTACACAAGTTAAGATTAAATATAATTTTTACATGCCACGGTGTCTATTACAAATTTTAAAATTTTACCACTAAAACAATTAATGTCTTATAAATCTGACGCTAATTCCTGTTGATTCAGATTTATTACATACTCGTACATACGCATATGAAGTCCATTTACTTGTCGTTCACAATGAATTTTTTCTGAAGTAGCTTCTTTATGAATGTCTTGCGTTCGTTTCGTGGGTAGGGTATACATACTAGAGGTTGTTTCTCTGAAAATTTTGTTGTTGTGCGTTTTATACTCGTACTGTGGTAAATTCGAAAATTTTAAATTGAAATAAAGATTTTTGAAAAATTAAAAAAATTATGTGTCTGGCATAAAAAATTCTGTAATATACCTATGTAATCAAAATGTAGCAGCGGATCCTAATAATTCAATGTATAAGTGCCCTAAGTTTTTCAAAAAGTCATATTTTTTAAATAAACCATTTTTCTTAGATAAAATAATTGTACCAAGCCTCGTTCTACGTTAAATATTTATTTCTATTTCAGACTTAGGACAAGAAGGACCACAATGCTTTTAAATGAGGTCTTTGTGAAGAGGAACTATGACAAAAAAACAAAAGACCAATATTTTGGAATCAAAGACTTCTTCACTATCATCCTGGAAAATATAGATAGTTGACGCATAAGATACTTAAAAATACAAAACAAAATCAAACTCATTTTTGTCTAGCTGTGCCGGTTTCAGTGAAGGAAGATAGAGGTGAAATTAATGTAAGTGACAATTTGATGGAGCTCAATATTTGTTGGGCACATAAGTATGTAAAAATAAACTGGTTTCATTTTCCTTGTATATGTGATAGATTCAATAAAAAAAAAAAACAACAAAACCACAGAGTAATAAAACTAATGCATACAAAAAACAAACATAACAATCATCGCCAATCCATAATGTACTCCCCCGAAGATGGTCTTATTCATCAGCGAAAAACTAATTTCTGCTATGCACTTGGTGGTAAGTAAAAAATAATAATAAAAATAAACGATAAAGCCTATATTAAAATTTCGTTTTTGTTATTTTCAGCCAAAGTTCCATCTCGAATGGTTCTTTATTTTTTGTCATGGTCAGGATTTTTAGTTTCGTTTATGATGAGAAACGATATTAATTTCGCACTCGTAGCAATGGTTAGAGTAAATGATACTTCAACAACAACAACTACAACATCAACAACAATATTTAATGATGTCACAACACAAAATACACTTAAAAATTCTACAAATCAACCGTACTTACAAAATAATTTTTCAAATTTAAGTAATAATTCTGATTCCAATTTTGATTCAAATTATAATTCCTTAATGTTTCGAACTGAAAATAATTATAATAATAATAATATATTTAACACAACAAGTACAAATAAAAGCAGTTCCGTCAAAAATTTCACCAACATCGATGGATTCGATGAGAAATTTAAAAATAAGGTGAGCCACATTACGAGTATAAATTTGAAAATACTATCTAACATTTTGTTTTCTTTTTTCTTACACCATTGTATTTGTAAAAGTACGAGTATATACCTACATCGTTTCGTCTTGTGACTCTTGGGACTGTTTGTGTGCCTTTTTTAAATCCAAGAAGTTACCCGTGAAGTCATGGTTAGTGGGTTGAATTATCACGGCGAAGGAATTGCTTTCTATCCGCTTCCACCTAAAAACAAAAAAATTCATAGAGGTAGTCATTCTTCCGGGGAAGTGAAAAATTCTCCAAGAAGAATTTCATCTTATCCGTTCGGACTCGGCAGAAAATCTTAGGTCCTCTCTATTCTTGTCAATAACACGTATATACAGGAATCGTACAGCAATTTTTAGGCGTGCTTACGCGGCTTAAAATAAAAATAACACAAAAATATACCTTTAACCCCAAAGCGGTATTCTCCTTACTTAAGTAAAATAAATAAATACATTTAATCATGTCTATTACAGAATTCGCAGAATTTTACTCCCGGTGAGTTGACTCGATTCGCATCCGCTGTAAAACTCAATTATGAAATTCGTCGGATGAACTACATTGTCGATTCCTAAAATTACCTTATCATTTATGAACTTCCGTATCGACACTGTCAGCTACAAACATTTATTCAACTGGCCTAGGCTGTGATAATGGTATCGCTTTCGATCAACGAAATCAAGCATCGTTGAGAATGGTTAGTACGAAGATGGATGACGGTTCAAAACCAACCCTGTGCGCCTTTTTTTTTTTTTTAAGATTTCTTGCTCTCTGATTACGTTGCTATTTGTGCGTTTTTTATTCAAATTTGTTAAACAAACACTTTAGCATTCAGTATGATAAGCTTTTGACTCTCCATTGTTTATTTTCGTTTAATCAAAAATTCACTTCAGATTCGTCTCGAAATTGGTGCGAATGTAAAATGATAGAAATTGTTGGAGTGCGAATGGATTGCGAAATCTGTAATACCATATAAGTTGAACAAAATGTAAGTGGTGCAGGGATTGTTACTGACATTCGTTCAACTTTCATTCGTCGGATTCAGTAATAGCAAACGTTTGGAAATGAATTGAAATTGTCACTTTAGCTCATTCGCCGAATTCTGTAATAGGGGTGATTATGATTACTATATCAATACAAATCAGTCCTTGCAATATAAAAGCTTATCAATAGCTTTTGCAGCCGGTATTTGTTTAAATTTGTTTAAATTCTGATTATTTCAAAAGGATTTGAATATTTTGTTACTTCTTTTCTAAATAAATAAAAAAAAATAATTTCATAGGTTTTAAATTGAGTTTTTACAATTCATGTTTTAAAAAGATGTCTCTCAACTTAATTAATTGAGTATTTAACACGTGGTGCAAAGGCAAACCATTTAACTGGGTTGTAATGAATACGGGAACAATTTGAAATTATAAAAGTTATACAGAAAAAGAGCTTAAAGCTTTCCCCTTCTGTTACCAAAATTCTTACAAAATAAATCTGTTCTAGAATAAGAGCTGTAAAGATTTTTTGTATGTGCGTGTAACATCATAACTCTCGCATATGTATGTATGTGCGTTTAATACCTCAACATTTTATTTTTACTTGCGACTTATAGGTACTATAAGGCAAGTTATGCATTCGTAAAAAAAATCGAACTCGAGATTTTGATCAAAGTTGACATTACGATGATAGCGAAGACGAAAAAAGTGGGTCTGGCAATTCTGTCTGTCTGTCTGTCTGTTCGATTACAGCTAAACGGCTCGGCCGATTTTCTTCAAACTTGGTAGATATGGGTTTTGATTTTTTACCCCCGGATGTTTTTTGATTTGATTTTTTATGACCAAAAATAACGGTACCTGCCATACGATTTTTTTCCGAAATTTTATAAATATTTTTTTTCTCAAAAACTGTTCCTGCGATTTTCTTAAAAAAAGTTCAAAAAATTTAATTTAGTTAAACCTAGGTAATGGTCAAAAAAAATTTAAAAAAATGGGTATTTTTGGTACCCCCCTTGGGACCATTTTTTTTGTTTTTGATTTTCTCAAAAACGGTACCACCGATTTTGATCATTTTTTTTTATGCTAAAGCTTCCCAGCAGTTTGAATATTATTGTGTATTCAAATTTTCCAAAACAAATTTTTTGGATTTTTAAAAAAACTTTCAAATTTTTTTTGTGAAAACTCAATATTTCGAAAACCCCATGCTCGATTTTTTCAAAACTTGATAAATAAAAGTTTGGAAAAATAGTCTACAATATATGAGCAAAATAAATTCATTTTACCTAATAATAACGGTACCCTCCATACAAATGTTAAAAAATGGTTTTTGAAAATCGTATTTTTCTCGAAAACGGTTCCGAGAATTTTGCTTAAATTTTTTTTCTTTCTATTATTTTTTAATATCTGTAATTAAATAAAACAAAATTTGAAAACAAGATATTACTGACTGTAACTACCATAGAACGATTTTTTAAAATTTTGAATTTCTAATTATTAGCACAACGGTTCTTAATGAAATTTCGTAGATGGAAGCTTCTAAAAAGTTTAAAAAACATTGCATTTCAAAACTTTAAGAAAAATATTTTTTTGAATTTTGAAAAAAAAATCAATTTTTTGTTTTTTGAAATTTCAAATGTCTCGAAAACGGCTCAATATTTTTTTTGTAAATTTACTTTTTATTCATACAATAATAAAAACTTCAAATTGGCGTACCAACATTTTTTCTTAAAAATGTTTTAATATTTTCTTATATAAAACCTTATTTTTTAAGAAACCACTACAAAGACTTATAATTTTTGTTCTTGCATAAATCTATATTTGCTTAAATCACATGGCAACCTATTCTTACCTTTAACTACTAAAGAAGTTTTTTTTAGTCATTTAAAAAATGAATTTTATGCTTATGAACAGTTTCTCTAATAATATTCATTTTTGAAATTCTTAGTCTTTTACATAGGAGCAAGTTCGTGCGACCCAGTCGTGCATTTTATTTTACAAAACGTTAATGCTAACGTTAAGCTTATAAATTCAATTAAAAAGTTCAAGTGACCTCAACTCCAAGGTGCGTTTCGCCCAGGTACGACAGTGGGCTCATCAGTTAGATGCTGTCGTACCCTTCTAAGACGCAAATATTGGTCGATGTTTACCGACTCTAATAAAATTTACAGCTTTAATAGACTGTGAATTTTATCGTTCTAGGGGAATTTGATTAAATTCAGACACCTAGAACAACAATGTCCGTGGTCAGACTATTAAATCAATACATAGAGAAATGAAAATTATTTCTGTTTAAGTGGAGTGATTGAATTAAATTCAATTAAAAAGTTCAAGTGACCTCAATTATTTTATTTTTTATTCTCTATGTATTGTTAAGCTTATAATATAATATTTGCTTAAAATCTAAAATTTATCTATAAACAAAGTACATATTATCGAGTTTGAGCATAGAAATTATATTTAAAGAGTTTGGATTTTAGATTGACATTTGTAGACTCTTCTTATTGAGAGAATTTATTAAAAATATTTATTAACTGGTTAAGAGAACTGTTAGCGCCATAATTTGATCTGCTAAAAATAGTACAAATTCGTAAATTTCTTCTTAAACTAGAACGACTTATATTGAAATTTAATCGACAATGAACCGATGAAGATGAAATAGATCCATTCATTACTCCAGTTATATGAAACCTGCAAATATTCTCTATGACCAGAAAGAGATGGAAGGTTTATCAACTGATAATTTTTTGTCTATTTCAAAAACTGAAAAAATTTGATAAGCTCGATGATGGAGTGAACTTCCGAAACGCGTCGCTTTCTTTGTTCATTTAATAAATGTTGTTAAAATTTGAAAATAAAATATTTAAAATTATTCTAACAAAACTAAAAACTTATTTCTTTTACTTAAATTTAATATTTCAAAAAATTTCGCTATTTCAAAAGCTCCTCTCTATTACAGTTTGATGGAAAAAGTTTTGTTTTTCATTTCTGATATCTACTATTTCTAAAACTTTTCTACATTCCGTTCTTTTTAAGTTTTACCACATGAATTGCGCTTTATTGAAATTGTTGTTTCTAGTGCTAATGGCAACTGAGAATGAGAAGTGATTTTTCAGAAGGGAGTATACCATTTAATTCATATTTCAGAAAGTGCCAGTTTCCAGGTCTTACCCTATTTTTGTAATCTGACTTTATAATACTGCGTTTATATTTGATTGAATAAGTTAAAAAAGTGCTTAGCACCTAAGTAAGGCTAATTGTTTTTATTAAATCATATAATTTCTCCATGAGCAAAAATTAGTTCAGTTTAAACTTAGCAGAACTTGTTGTTTTTTTAAATGTAGAAATGTCTTATTAATATAATTCCTTCTAGTTTATTCTCACACAACTACTAAGTGAAAAAATGATTGGATATGAATTTAATAATTTTTTTCTTCTTGAAACTGTCAGAAAAATGTTACTTATCATCAGTATGACTGGGATTCTGCGACGAAAGGGGCAATCTTGGGCTCATTCTACTGGTGCTATGTTCTATCCCAAGTAATATTTTTTGAAATTAATAATATTAAAAAAGATGTTTCACTGTCTTGTGTTGTACGTATTTATTTTTTCAGGTGGCAGGTGGCATTGCAACTCAATATTTCGGAACAAAAAAAGTATTTGGTTGGTCACAATTTGCTACAGGCCTCTGCAGTTTCCTTATACCATACGCTGCCGATCTTCATTACATTGCCGTAGTCATCTTACGTTCAATACAAGGCTTTGCCTCAGGCCTAACTTGGCCAGCTATGTATGCATTGGTTGGATTTTGGATTCCGCTGGCAGAACGCAGCCGATTCATGTCCAGCTTTCAGGGATTCAGTATTGGCATCGGTCTAACTTATCCATTGTGCGGTTTTATAATTGATCATTTTGGCTGGCCATATGTCTTTTATACAACCGGCAGTCTGGCAATGCTATGGTGTATAATGTGGTATTTGCTAGCTTTCAATAGTCCCAAAGAACATCCGAGGATTTCGCCCAGCGAACTCGAATATATCGAAGTGAATGTGAGTCATGAAATCAAAGAATCTCAAGGTATGCGAGTTCCATGGAAGAGTATATTTACATCGTTGCCAGTTTGGGCAATCGGTATTACAACATTCGGACGAATATGGGTGCACTATCAATTTATATTATCTGGACCGATTTTCATGAAACAAATACTGGGCTTGCGTTATCAATCAAACGGATTGCTCTCTGGTTTGCCATTTTTATGTTCGTATATATCGTCGGTGTTCTTTTGTTACGCTGCTGATAAACTCGTCTGCAACCAAATAATGAGTTTGACAAATGTTCGTAAGCTATTTACCGCTGCTTCGCAAATCATTCCAGGAGTTCTATTGCTTTTTATTGGTTACATTGATAATATAATACTTGTTTTGGTTGTGTGGTTTATAGCTGTGACTTTTGTGACAGCATCTTATGCTGGTGCAATGGCTAGTATTGTGGATATAGCACCTAATTTAGCTGGGCCAGTTTTGGCTTTTGCACAAACTATACATATGTCTGCTTCTTTTTTATCGCCTGTTATAACTGGACTAATTGTTGTTAATGAGGTAATGTTTTGTTCTAAATTGAAAAATAAAAACAAAAAGAAAAAACGCCATAACTCAAATTGTACAAATTTTTTATAGATTTTGTAGGTGACAATACTTTTTTCAAAAGAGTGACTTCAATTTCGTACTCAAAAAAGGCTAACATTTTTAACAAAACTGTTTTTTTTTTAAGAGACTTAATTGGGACTTTTGGAAGAGTCTTTTAAAGAACTATCCTAAGTTTAATTTAGTTAGTTCAATATTGATAATTACGAAATGAAGCTTTTTGAAGACATTTTCAATGTTTTATTTAATCTTTGCGAGTTTTAAAAGTTAATTCGATTAGCTATGAAACGAAACTTTTTGAAAAACAATAAATGCAACGTAGTAGTGGTTTTATAAATTAGTTAAATCTATTTAATTCGAGTTACGACGTTTTTTAAGGATTAATTCAATAACCTAGTAATATGTAATTAATTTTTATTTCTCTTGAATCTTTTTAGTCGTCAATAGATGAGTGGCGCCAGGTGTTCTGGGTTTCCTGTATAATAGCAATATGTACTTATTCCATGTTTCAAATCTATGGCACTGCCGATGTTCAGTCCTGGAATCATATACGAAAAAAAAATGACTCGTCTGCAGAAGAAAGTGATAAACTGAAAAAAAATGAAAGTGGTTCCAAAGAAAGCGAATAGTATTAACTTCATGCCTAAAAACAAACAAAAAAAATAAAATATATAGATATATAATATGTTTCTTACAAAAACAATTGTTACATTCAATTATCATTATTATTATGAATAATCTAATGAAGTTTTTTATGTGTAGGTATATAATTTCCATGTTAAAAAGAAAGCAAGAAATAATAAATTCCTTTATGTTATACAAATATGGGAGATAAAATTAAATTAAGATTCATTGTGAATTTATTTCCTTTGATCTGCAAAATAATTTAACATGAAATTTCGCCACCGAAAAATCTTTTCTTTGCATTTATTAACTTTCCTGTCATCGTTTCATCGAATATTTTAAACAAACGATCTTTCAATAAACTGGCTTACTAACTTTCTAATTAACTAACTTCCTCATTAAATAACTGACTAAATAACGTACCTACTTAGTTACTTACTTATTCACAACTTACTAACCTTTTCACTTGCTTACTAATCTATAGGTAGCATTAAAAAAGATTTGAATAGGTAAGTATTTTTTAAAATAATAAATTTTATTTTTTTGTAAAAGTGTCGGATTAAAGAGTGCTTTGCATAAAAATTAAAAAAGTAAAAGAATGGCAAAATCCAAAGGCTTAAAAATTTCATTAAAACTTGCTAAACTTTTATGCCATTACATCGAAGGGAATTTATCACTTCCAACTAAATTAGATCGGAACCCGAACTACCAAAATTTAATTTCATAAAACTTGTTGAATGGTGTGTGGTTAGAAAAGAGCAAGTACAAAACAAATTTCGTAGCGCAACAGATCGGCGATAACCAGGACCTAGTGAATATCAACTCTTAACCATTTAATTCTGCGTGAAATCTGTAGAAATCTGCGTCTGCAGAAATAGAAGGAACTTAAAATTTTCTAGTCAGTCGGAATTAAATGATTCTTGGTCAGAATTAAGCAATTTATAATTTTTGTTTGAAAACAAATATTTTAGAATAAGTTCTATTCAGGCAAATAGTACGCCTTGGCATATTGGTTAGTGCGTTGCACTGTGATGCAAAAGGTCTTGGGTTCGATTCTCGGCCACTGCAAAAAAGTTTTTAGAGGGTGTACTGCCCCTTGCGAAGAATTGACAAATCCTCCAAGAGTATCTCTTATCATAAGAAGATTAAGAAGTGCTGCTCATTTGTTGTTCAGAATCGGCAAGAAATTCTAGGTCCCCTCGATTCCTGGTAACACGCAGAAAAGAATTGTTGAGAGTTGTAAGTCACTAGGTTCGGGGTATGAGTAGCGTTACCACTTCGGGAAAAAAAGTCGGAGTAGATTTGAAGAAAAAAGGGAAGTAAATTGAGAAATATCGAAGTAAATTTGAAAATGACTTTTTACTTGCTTTTAGAAAAATTTGAACTCAAGATTTTCATTAGTTGACATTACAACACGAAAAAGTAGTGATTCCGTCTGTCTTCAAGTCTATACCTGAACCTAGAGAAGAAATTGCAATGGTTGTTTTTTTTTAGCTCGGTTCCATCCATACAGCCATTATGAAATATCATATTTATTTCAAAAACGACTCTAATGATTTTTATAAAAAAATAAGTGTAGACCATACCAATATATATATTCTATATTTTGGTCAAAAAAATGTTATTAACGGTACCTTTGATAGAACCTTTTTTTGATTTTCTAATTTCTCATTTCCGACTTTACCGATTCCGATCAAAATTTTTATATCGGAGCTTCTTTCATTTGGAAATAATATTGTATATGTACAAACAATTTTTTCCTTAAATGTCTATTTTTAATTACTTAAAATTGTCAATACATTTATTTTAATTTTAAAGAAATTTGTATTTAAAGAATTAGTTTATAAATAAAAACTTTCTTTTATAAGGAATAACATTAAAAACACACACGCAAGCGAAATTTTCATAAGATTCGTATATGTACTTCTATGTTTTTAAAATTACTAATTTGTGTATTTATTGTCTTGACATTAATTTTTTTTGGTATTTCTGGTGCTACATACTACCTAGAGTGAAATAGGATAAAAGAAGTAGATTTGGGCTCTTTTTTGTAAAATTGAAGTAGGTTGAAACAGGGATTTTCAAAATTAAGTAGATTTCAGTATTTTGCTGATGGTGCGAAGTAGGAAGTAGATTTTAAAATATTTTGAAAAAAGAAGTAAATCTTCTTCAATTCAAGTAAAGTGGTACCACTGGGTATGAACCGTCATAGCCTCTTATTTATTTATAATTTATCTATTTTGGCACAAAACAACCATTTTAAGGAAATGGGCCCAAAAGGAGGAAAACCATTACAACTCCAACGAAGCTTAAATGAGAATATTTCTTCTTAACCTTTTCCATGGGTTTATAATGAGGGGGTAACTGAAACACTTTACATCAAAAAGCTTGAGCATGTATGTGGGGTCAAAGCAAGAAATAAAATGCAAGACTGAAAGGCACCTACTTGTTCTTAAATACATATTTAATAATATAAATTTGAGGAAATAATTTCAAAAAACATAGGTTCAATCCTCTTCAAGATATTGAATCAAAAAAATTTGTATTTACTATAGTATTTTAAATTCAAAGGACCTCCTCTAAATTTTGATCGAAATCGGTAGAGCATCTAATGAAAAAGTAGAAAATCACAAAACACGTCATTGGCTCGTAAGAGCATATTAATACCGTTATAATAAACAAGATAGTTACCTGGGCAATTGAAACATGAACTTATACTCGAAAAACTGGAAGATGTGACAGTCCCATGACTGAAAATATATTTTTCAGGTAAGGGTAGAAAAGCAAAGACAGTAGATAGGGAATTAAAAAAATTGATAAAAATTCACTAATCTAAAGAATTCATACAGTGTTCCACTATTCAAAAACATGATGACGACTCACCGGTTAGAAAACAAAACTGTACGACTGTTGGCCTACTTTTCTTTCGCTACGACCTCTACAAACATTACGTTACATTACAATACATTACATATTACACTACTCCGTAGATAAATCTACGAAGTAGAGACACTGAAAACGCTGGCAACTTAGGTCATCGGCTTAGACCTTAGACAATACAACAGAGAGAGAGAGAGACACAGAAAGAAAGAACAACAGAATATGTCAACAGCACACGGTTGGTATTTGAACTTTACAAACATATTGGCGCAAAATTTTAAACATTGCTCGTTTAAGGAATAAAACCTTCTCTACTTAAAGCAGTCATTTACTTTGTCTAACTTTTTCATAATTTTAAACAAGACAACTCTTCTAACTAATGAGGGTTTCACAACAATTTTTAAATTACAAAGTTCTTTTACATAAGAGCAAATAGGTGCGATCCAGTCGTGCGTTACATTTTTTGTTCCTGTTGGTTAGAGAGCAAGAAGTGACAAGAAATATTCCTCTTGAAATTCTGGATTTTGGTTTGGCATTGATCAAACTTCAAATGAAAGTTGTAACTAGTTTTCCAATAAAGCTTTTGGTTTCAACAGAATGGCGATGGCGCTACGTTCCAAACACCCGTTTCACAACAGATATTTTGCAGGAGCAATTTTTGAATATGGATATCTCAAGCGGAGGCAAAATGAATTGGCCACCGAGATCGTGCGATTTGACCGAGTTAGACTTCTTCTTGTGGGGCTTAATTAAGTAACAGGTCTACGCCAATAAACCACAAACCACCACTGCCCTGAAAGCCAACATAATCAATTCCATTGATCAAATTTGTCTTGATTTAAGCAAAGAGTTATGGAAAATTGGACGTTTCGGATACGCGCCACCCACCGAAGCCGCGGAGGACATTTGTGTGATGATATTCTATATATGTATGTATGTAGATATGCATAAAGGTATACATAGGCCTTCTTATGAAATCTAGCTCACATTTTTTTTTATTCAAATTTTTAGATAGGAAATACTAAATGGAAAACTTTTAGATCTACACAAAAAAATATTTTGATTAACTTTGAACTTTAAATAGTGTAACATAAATTTCATATTCGCATTTTTATTTTACAGGGTACGCTTTATATTACTTATTTTACACCCTGAAAGTCAATGGAGCAAAATATAAAACATTTAAAACCAGTTATAAATTAATTTTAGAATGGGAGTGGGCTTTAAATATTATACGAGAGCCGACTTTTTGTTAATTTTAAATGACATAAACTATGCTTTCATATTAAACAGCTCGTCTAACTTTAACAGTAGCAAATAGGTACTTTAACTTTAAAAGTATTTCATACCAAAGTAATTTAAAGTAAAAATGTTTACTGATGCTTTATTTGATTCCTTAAAAGATGTGCTTTGTAAATAGACTGAATATTAAAAATGCGAAACAACTGTACAAAAGGATCTACGATCTTTAATTTTGCTATATTGTGGCGGGCAATGAGCAAACCAATCTCTGCTTACAAATGTAGATTTGTATATGCATGTAGGTGTTTTTGCCAAATGAATTTGCACCTCGCAACAACCAAATTGAGTTTTATCTTGTTAACTAGCTATATATGTATACTTCATTTCCATCTAAAATAATGTAAAAAAGGTATACAAAATCAAATCTGTATGTAAGTATAAATTTGATGGGCTTACTGGCCAAGCTTTCAAAACCTCTTGAATTGAGCATAAAAAAAAACTTGCCAAGTAAGCCCATCAAATTTTAGTCAGTAATCATTAAATAATAAAATTTCTCTATTACATTGTAGCTGTTTCAATATTATTCTACTTTAAATATTCGGTATTAAACCTTCATGAAGTAAGAACTTGTCGTACTTTTAGATCTCAGTACTTTTCACGGCTGACTTGTTACACAAAGGTTTTTATATAGAAGAACTTGGCTCTTTTTTTAACATTTATGTTTTTGGTCTGATCTCACTCCTTTTTGCAAAGATTTTAATATTTTGCCATGTCAAAATCTCGAAAGATACGGAAAGATAAAAGGGTGGACTCTACCTACTAAAATCAACTTAGTTTATAGCTTCCTATTTCTTTTGGTATATTTCCTTTTTGTGATTGGTTGTTTGATTTGCGCTTCAATAATTTCTTCTTATCCTGGCAAGATACCTATTTACCTAACACTAACATACCTAGCTTAATAACAGCAATCGGAAGTGCTCCATATAAATTAAACATTTTCTCAGAAAGTGGGCGGATACCGATCTACCAAATTTCATTGTTCTAGTGCAATCGGAAGTGTGCCATATATAATTAACATTAGTTCTGAGGAAGTGGGTGCATACCACACCCCTGAAAGGAAAACCGCTAATTTTATATTTTTTTCTTTGAATGCCATTTAAGCCCTACCACTTTACCGAATTTCATTTTTTTAAAGCAGTCGGAAGTGCTCCATTCAACCAATACCAATTCGGAGAAAGTGGGCGGATACCACGCCCCCTGAATGGAAAACTTCAAATTTTCGACATCGTCCGATGACGCCCGATAATAAGCGATCAACCGGCATATCCCAACATGTTTGGATTTTTCGTCAGTTGTCCGGTTGATTCTTGCGATAAAATTCATGCAAAAAAATAAAATATGGATAGTTAAAAATTTATTAATTCCATTTATAACAGAGCATCTCCCTGAGACATTGCTTAACGACTATGGGCCGAAATTTCATTGGAGATCGAATTGACTTGCAGAAATTAAGAAAAAGTCTTCCATTGAAAAAAATTATTTCTTTCAAATCGAAGGTTCACAGTCAGACTCCAGACCGGCATCGTCCAAGAACGGAAGGAGTGTATGCAGACGAACATCGGAGACAGTCGTCCGAATAGCTCCGACCCGATATAGGCCGATGATTCGGTTTTAGTGTCCGCGAACTGTTAGTCTTAATTACGGCGGCGGAGGAGAGGAGGCTCAGACAGCAGACTCCCTAGTCTGAGTCTGAGCTTTTCGGAGGAGGTTGAGACAGCGAAGATACGGATAGAGTCCCTAGTCTAAGCTTTCGGAAGAGGTTAAAAGGTTGGGATAGAGCTAGAGTCCCTAGTCTTAACTACGGTGGAAGCCAAAAAGTTTCGAAGCTACTACCCGGTATATGAGATCAGCAGTAGCAGTGTGCTTCTTATTGAGATGATCTTTACCTTCTACACTGGATTGGTACAAAACGACACGGTGGCAAAAAGAATCTCTCAATATTGATGAATTTCCAACTCTTACTTGTCGACTTTGCTGCCAGAACCAAATGTGGATTTACAATCCCACGAACGAATTTTATTTGCTGACGTCGCCAACCGCCATGCCAGTGTGTCCTCTTTTGCATTTTTGCGTGGGCGCCTTGAGATATGCAATACTTGCTGCTAATTTGATGCTGAATTCGTAGCTTGCGGCAACTGTGTGTGAACTTCTGAATATTGCGGCGGTATGCACTGGTTGTTGGCCAATTCATTCGGAACAGTAATCTTGTTGAATCCTAAAAGGTGTAACTTCGTTAAAGTGGCGCAACATTTTGAACATTTGAAACCTGCTCTTAATCAATTTTAAAATATGAGTCGACTCTTAATATTATGAATAAAATGAGAACCGACTTTTTGTAAATTTTAAAGGACATAAACCATACTTTAACGTTAAAGAGCTCGTCTAACTTTAACATGTACAAATAGCTACTTTACCTTTTAAAAGTATACTTTATCCATATTCTTTTAAAAGTATACTTTATCCATATTGACTTTGGTCATTTCATACCAAAGCAAATCGAAGTAAAAAAGATTACTGATGTCTTATTCGATTTTTTAAAAGATGTGCTTTGTAAATAGACTGAATCAGTGAATGTAAGAAATTCGAAACAATTGTACAAAAGTGCTCTGCGATCTACAATTTTGTAATAATCGCTCGCCACGATGGACAAACAAATCTGTGAATACAAATGTACATAAAATGTTATGTATTCATGCCGAGACGAGTATAGCCAAAGGAATTTAGACCTTGAAACAGCAAAATTCAGTTTGTATGCTGTGAATTAGCGATATATTTATTTCGATCTAAATAATGTAAATTTATAAACAATCAAAATCGGTACTGAGGGTGTATTTAAAATGTTCTTTTTCGGTGAAAAATAATTTGGTTTGAAGTTGTAAGTTCTTTTTTTTTTGTAGTTGTGTTTGATGTTATTTGTATTTGTCAACTTAAGGGTTGTTCATCGTAAATTCACTTAGGTTCTGTTGTGAAACTCGCATTAGTTACAAGAGTTGTCTTGTTTAAAATTATGAAAAAGTTAAATAAAGTCTCCAAGCTAAATGACTACTTTAAGTAGAGAAGGTTTTATTCCTTAAACGAGCAACGTTTAAAACTTTTTGCTAATATGTTTGTAGAGTTTAAATACCAACCGTGTGCTGTTGACATGTGTTTCTTCTGTTGTTATTTCTTTCTATGTGTCTCTCTCTGTTGTATTGTCTAAGCCGATGACCTAAGTTGCCAGTGCTTTCAGTATCTCTACTTCGTAGATTTATCTACTGCCACATCTTCCAGTTTTTCGAGTATAAGTTCATGTTTCAATTGCCCAGGTAACTATTTCGTTTATTATAACGGTATTAATATGCTCTTACGAGCCATTGACGTGTCACGATTTATATGTGTTTCGAGGCGGCTGTTCTCGCACTACGGAAAGTTTGTCACCATCCGTACTTCCATGCAATTAACTGGAGAAATAATCAAGAATCATCAAGCTCTTTTAAGAACGACGCATTAAAAAGTCCTTTGCCGTGCGCAATTACTTTTATTTTCCCCAATCTTTTTGCTAAGCGGACTCAAGATCTCGTAAGATGAATGAACATCGTACTAATTCGACACAAATATTGCGCGCATGACTTTATACAATACGCTAACAAATACTTTTGGTTAATATTCAAGAATATATTGCTTCATTTAATCTCGAAATAAATAAATTATTTATTGATTTTATTTTAATATAATATACAAAAATTGTTGCGCAATAAGCAAGTCAAATAAGTAAGATTTAAAAACTATTAACGTATTCAAGAAAGTGTTAAGGATTGAAATACTTAACCTCCCTCATTCTTGAATATGCTCGTTGCTCGTTAAGTTTGGTTACCCCATTGCAACGGTAAAAACTTATAAAGCCAGATTAGAATAGGTCCAAAAAAGGATTCTTGAGATTTGCTGGATCAGGCTATAGGAAAATCCATATGATCTGCCACCTTATACAACGACACAATAAAACTACCTAACTGATATGCTTAGTCTTGAAAGCAGAAGCTCTTATTTTGGTATTGTCTTTATTGTCAACTTAATAAACAGATATTTAAAATCTTTCCACTTTATGTCCCGTATTAATTTTAAAATTATCCAGAGTAACTTGAGTGATTCACCCAATATGTATGTATGTAGAATACTTATCTCAAACTATCGAAATAGTTATGGACGATTTTCCCCTTAAATTAAATCTTTATACCATTGAGTATTTTGATTTGCTTGATCGAATTGTAAATATCTTAAGCCAATTCAAATCAACTTTTTCTCAAGTAAACAATATGTACGTACATGAAGCTAGTATTTTACTGAAATGAAATGTTCAAGCACCTTGAAATTTATTTAAATTGAAAACAAATGATGTAGATAAACATTTTCAAATTCATGAAATTCATTCTATAAATTGTTATAGGAACTTTTAATTCTTTAAGTAGTTTGAGCTTAAAAACTAAAATGCGTACAATTTTTCGGAACAAGTACCAATTTGTATGCAAACAGTGTATATTTTTTTCAAATAAAATTTCCCGTTTTCAACCTTCTGATTAAAGTAAAATTTGTAATTAAATTTTTATTTTATTAATTTATTTTTTTTTTTTCAGAAAACTTTTATTACAATAATTCGTTGTTTTGATTATAAATTAAAACAGTATCATCTCCGTTGTCTTCCTTTAGATAGCGATTCAAGTGGCGTTGTTTAAATTTTTTGATCAGTTTATGATGTTTGATTGTCAGCACAACAATGGAAATAGTTACTACAATCAGAGTAAAATTTAATACTAGCGAACTGGAATTACTGTTGGTTTGTATGGCTTTGTTCTTCGGAATCTCCCAGGTTATGAATTTGTCTAAAATATATATTATGTTTAATTATTATAGGTATGTGTATAAACAAAAAACTTTAAAACTGAAAGCTATTAAGGGCTTTGCAGATGATTAAAATCTTGTCTGTCCAAAGATTTTAAATAATATCCAACCCATGTAAATATTAAACACAAGAAAAGAAAAACATTTTAAATAAAAATGATTTCATGTGGCTTAGAACGAATGGAATAATTTTGTAATATTGCATCTAAGCAAAGTAAAAAGCATTTACCAAAAGTTATATATTTGATACAAGTAAACGGTTTAATTTAAGTAAAGTGTATGGAGATCAAATAAAAACTTGACAAAAAAATACCGCTATTGATATTTAATCGGAAAATTCGCACTTTTTTTCGCCATTGGTAATTTTTTTATACATATTTTTAATTTTATCAAGTCCATCAGACTTCTTTGTTTTAAGACTGAACACAAAGATTTAAAACAAGCATTTCTGAAATGTTTTTTTTTTCGGTCTAGACCCTAGACGCTTCGCGAAATATTTCTGAACTGTTTCTCAAGCATTTACATAAAGAGTGAAGGTTCATGTATCAAAGATTAAAATGTCGAAAAGTGTGGAGCAACGAAGACGTTATTCAATTAGTAAACATCTATGAAAAGAAAAAGGTTTGTGGGATCCTATGGCTGAAAAATTTTAAAAATTAAAACAAAAGAGCCGATGGCGATGATAAACTATGACGCTAGTCTTTCCAGTCCATTTTTAACGACAAAATTGTATAGATTAGATGGGAAAGAAACATTTATGAACTCGATAAATTCATCAGCCTCATATTTTCCCGCTGAAAGTAAATAAATTATTAGGATTTTGTTTAAACTAATGACACGGACAGATATTACAAGAATGCAACGACAAAGAAATCAATTTTTAGATTGAAATCTGAATTTACCAATTTTTCCCTTTCTCTACAGCAGCAGAATTCCAAATTACCTTACATTTTGTACATAAATACAATATATTATAGTTACCTTTTCGTAATAACAAAACGTTATCTGTTGTTGGATTCAACACTGTCAGTTCTGTGACATTTGAAGGAATCGTCTGAGTTCCAGACGAAGACATGGGTTTAACTGAAGTTGATTCAAGCAACTTTGTATTATTTTCAATTCTAATTGTAGGCTCCAATGTTGTTGCTCTTCTTGTTGAAAACATTTTTGGCATTTCAGTTTTTATGTCAGTTGTCTCTCCTGCTGTTGTTATTGCTGTTTCCGCTTCAGATATCTCAACATCCTCTATTAATGATGTCGAAAGTCTACTGGTCGTGGAAGTAGTGGTGGTAGTGGTTGAAGTGGTTTGAGTCGGAGTGGTGGTCGATGAAGAAGATGCATTAATCGTTGCTTGCATGAATTTAGTGTTTTCCATTAATGACGGAAGAAGTGTTCCAGATTCTAATAATTCAGTTGTTGTCTGCCCTGGATTGTTGCCTATGCATTTTTTGTTAAATAAAATTATGTGGACAGTTAAAGAAAACGGTTTGTTTTATGAACATGAAGATTGGTACAACCCAAGAACTATTTTTCTTTGAAAAAGGAAGATATTTCAAACACGAAAATGTTTAACAAAAATGTTAATCTCGGCGTGATCTCCGTTACTTATTTTAGAATGGATTTTATTTTAATCAACTTTCAAGCAGTTAATATAGTCCATACAAATACATTTTTAAGCGATATTTTGAAGAACATACACATATCTAGATGTGATGTCCTTTAGTATTACGGTATATTAAATAAATCTATAAAAAGTTTATAACCTCATATCTGGGATCAACGAATGATAAATAGAAAATTAAAAAGAATAGTTAGGTTTTTCCAACTATCGACGTGAATATTTTTTTATTTCATGTTTTATATATCTACTCTTTTTTTTTAACTTAAGAGAAAATTATTAAAAAATTGATTTGGTTTTGTGAAAAAATTACAATTTTTCTTGTAAATATTTTTATAAGAACATGTCTGTTTTACATTTGAATTTAGAAACATTTTTTAATAAAAAAAAAATAATTCTAGGGTTGAAGCGATCTTTTTATTTACAATGTTTCTATTTATAAAATGGCTTCTATTGTGGCATCTGACAGATCTAATATTCTCTTAATGATGATAGCCTAACAACATAATGACATTTAGTTAAATAATAAATTATCACATTAAGGGTATTCATATTCACGAAACGGAAAGGTTAAGATGAGAAATAATTGTTCATGGCAAGAGATACTGGGGCCAAATTACCGCATCAGTTATCGAGTAATACGTGACTGAATTATGTGAGTTTGGCATTACCGCTTACGTCATCCAGCAATCGATTACTCTAATTTGGCATTTTCATTCGATCACTGATGGAACTCACTCACTCGGTCACTGAAGCGGTAATTTGGCCCCAGTTTGTTACTTCCTCAGAAGAAGGTTAATTTTTTTTTGTACTTCACTTGTGACTAATTTTGTTTATTTATTTATCATCAAACATATCATAATACTTTCTTTCAAAATAAAGAACTAACATTAGTTAAATAAATTAAAGTTTCATAGTAAATTTTAAACAATGAGTAGATAAATCAATAATGCAGATACGTTTGTATACACATACATACGAGCATGTTGTTCACTGCCTAAGTTAAATACATAGGCGCAATATCTTAAACATTTAAAAAATTAAAGTAGACTATTAACCTTTTCTTAATTTTAAACATTTCTAACTAGTATCGTGCTAAGGCTATGTTAAAATGAACACACCTAAAGTAATGACAGTTCATCCAAGAAACTAAGTAAACAGACGTGTTTTGATGTTTGTAAATGTCATATGAAATTAGCACGATACTAAAAAAATTAAAGAAATATCCGATGATTTTAACTTTAATAAAAAGGTAGAGAAAGTATGATGCTCTTTTCTATTTAAAATTGCAAAATTGTCGATTAAACCTAGTTTCATACTAAAATCGGCTTAAACATCGTACTAATTCAACAAAAGGGCTTATAAGAACATACAAGATAAGTTTCTCTGATACAGCATAAAACTGTTTCATTTAGCCCATAATTTGTCCTATGAAAATATTTATGTAGTATTTTAGATTCAAGAATATTTATTTGAGGAATGGAATGTAGCAAATTAGGTCATTTAATGTGATAAGCTAAGATATCTCTGATAAATATTATTTGGTCTATAATTTCGCATTTCAATACGCACGTCATTTTAATTTATGAATCAGATGTCTAGTAATTTTTGTTCTTACTTTTTTAATTAATTGCAATAATTTTTTTAAAAAAAGGTTCCTAAAGGTACCAGAGTAGGTAGCAGGGTTCGGACTTGGGTTTTAAATTTTCGAAGTAAATACGGAAAAAACTGAAGTAGACCCAAAATGTTCGAAGTAGATTTAGGAAATTAAATTATACAAACATAACATATATATAAGTGAATTCTGATTTCAGACTTGTAAAAATTTTTTAATTTAATATTACTATTTTAAAGTTAATTTTCCATCAACCAACTTGTACTTTTGTATGAATTTTATCAATTCAAAGGTGGCTCAAAAATATCTTTCCGTTTTTCTGTAAGTGTTCTCGAAAATATTAAATTATTCCACGGTGCTTACATTTAAGCGATTCCTTGTTTCTTATGTAATACAAAGTGATCAGCGCTGTTTTTAAATATGTTGGCTTAGAATTCCAAAGAGAAGAAGATCATAAAAAGAGAAGTAGGGAAGTAGATTAATTTTTTTTCTCAAAATCGAAGTAGATCTACTTCGATCGAAGTAAAGTCCGAACCCTCATATCTCATATTTTCCTTTTTTAAAAACCCAAGTACATATTTGAATCGCCTTTTTTACCATAAAATCGATGTAAGGTAGAAATCTGAGTTTAATATCCGCGATAATTCCAAGATTTTTTTTATTGAATAAGGAAAAAAAAATGTTAATGGATGCTTAGACCGTTCAGGATTTGGGATTTCGGACCTATAGGGTCTTGTAGGTTTGGTTAATATTGGGTTTTCTAGATGTTGGAAGTTCATGATTGATTTTGAGCTTTAGAGATTTTGGGTTTTCTGGATTGTAGGTTTTTGTGATATTGGGCTGACATGGTTTTGATTTTGGTAAGAAGGAGTTTACTATTTTTGGAGTAAGTTAAAGTTGGAGTAAAATATTATTTTTTTTTCAAATGTGTTATTCTATTTTATGTTGTATCTCACCGCCGCCATTTTATTAACAAAAAACTTTGAATTTTGATTACATTTCGTTCCATTTGATTTATTTTAAATTCCAACCTTTTAAATCGGACTTTCGGATAGGCAGTTGAAATCACCATGTCGTTATAATTGCCTCTCGAAGACTATTATTTAAGTTCTTATATTTGGATTTTTAAGGTTTTGATCTTAATATCTAGATTGATTATTATTCTTAATGCAAAACTTGAAACACGTTTATTAATAAGGACAGTTATCATATGTACAAATTTTTCATGATCCAGCTGACACGAATATAATTGCCTCTCGAAGACTATTATTTAAGTTCTTATATTTGGATTTTTAAGGTTTTGATCTTAATATCTAGATTGATTATTATTCTTAATGCAAAACTTGAAACACGTTTATTAATAAGGACAGTTATCATATGTACAAATTTTTCATGATCCAGCTGACACGAATGTCGAGGAGCGGATAGTAGTATATTTTCTTTGTAGGACACGGTATTTCGAGATTATATCATTATTTCATTATTTGTACAAAATTCTTAAACTTACCGAAAAATCCTAGCTTTGCACCTATGTACAGCAACATACGTTTATATATTGTACAAACTTCCGATAAAATCACAGCTTAGTTAAACAGTTGGGAGAAAAATTGAGTTTAAAAAAAATTTCATTTTAGTCCTGTCTTCTCCATAAACCAAACTACCTACAATTTTTTGCTATACAAATTTTGTTACACTTGTTGGAGGAAAGGAGAGAAGAATGGAGGCATTCTATCATCATTAAATTTGCGAGGAAAAGTGAATGAAATTTGGCTTCCGTGACGTGCATCGTCGGTTATTCGTCTACTTACTGACACACCAGGAGACTTTTGGTCTGTTGAATGCACGCAAATTTAAAGTACATATGGACAGACCTATAGAATTTGTTCAGAACAATTCGCGATAGAATTTTTGTGGAATTAATAATAGAATAATCAAGACCTGTTCAGAATTTACGATAGAAATCATAATTAAATTTTCCCAAAAATATTTTTTTCTTTTTTTTTGTTACTAACATAAAATTTACCAAATTCACAAATTGATCGATAGTTGGGACAGCAGGTGTTGAACGTCTCACATTCTTCATGACAATCACAAGATTTAAAAAACACACCTTCTTTATTTGTAATACCAAAATTAGAAGAACTAGTTTCAGTGCAACGGCCTTCACATGATTGCACATCAAAAATGGCATAATCTGCAAATAAATCCATTATTTTGATTGCTATAATATTTTCATTAAAGAATAAAAGATAGAAGAACAAAATAGTATATAAGACCAATAATGAGGAGACATAAATGTACATAGTAGTAAATAGTTTCTATAGCAATTCATTTCAAATCACTTAGTGAAACAATTAATTCGCTAACTATGTGTTTTGGTGCGTTTTAGTATGAACAGAATTTTTGGTAGCTGCTCTAAGAATGACACATTTCTTGCAATAGTAATTATGATAGCTTATTTCAAGTGACTGTCTTGAAAAAATATTTACTCACTAATTTTCTGTTCTTGTGCATTTCGGTATCAAATAAACGAGACACAAGTTGTGCATTCTGTCTGTTTTATTTGATACCAAAATCATTAATTAGCGAATACATTTGTACACGTAGTTGTATGAAATAAATTGCCTGATAACCATTGTGATAAGTAATATTACCTTTCCAACGACATACCTACATCTCTTCGTTATTACATATTTGCCCTGCATACATGGCGTGAAACCCAATTTTAATATGGGAATAACCTTTTTAAGAGTGTGGTCTAAAAAATACTGCCTTAGTAACTATTTTATTATATAATGAAATCTCGTGGTAATTGGTTATTAGAACAGCTTTCATACATTTTTTCCTAGGTTAATTTTTGGCAATCCTGTCTCTACATATAAACAGTTCACTAATGTTGTTATAAATATGCATATGGAGAAGCATTTAAAATTAACTTAGGAACCAAATTTAACCAAAATTTTAATACAATTGCCTTCATAAATTGTATAATTATTATTGACAACTTTCGTGTTTATGTTTGGTCATCTAAAAGGCTCCTGGCTTCTGACATCAAATCTGAGTCTTTTAGTGCTTTTGGATAACCAGTCAAAAACGTCATTTCAGAACGAGAGTAGTATTTAACCTGTAAACTCAGGAGATTTTGTTATTCCAGTTGAGGCCAATGCAGCACATTCAGAATATTGCATCATCTGTACATCATCAATGGCAATATCACTCAAATGATTTATTCCAGCTGTGCCTTCAATGACAATTTGGAAATCTTCCGTCGATTGTCTTACAATGAAAAAACCTTCCTTCCAAATGTTTTTTTGATTTCCACTTACACCAAAGTGCTTGTATCTGTTAAAAGAATAGAGAAAGAATTTATGAAAATATTTTTACAAACAAGATTCTAGAAGTTATTCTTAAACAGTTAGCTATGTTAACACAATCGACTTCCTATAAATTCACCTTTCTTTCCAGTCAAATACGAGTATGACTGCGAACATTTTAAAACTATGGAACTCCCATACAAAAAGACGTTCACATTGTTTTATTAAAAAGTTTTTGCTTAGCTGTTTATAATTCTCAACAAACAGGGCTCTTATGAAATACTTAATTTTTTTTTTAGTTCCATTGCTAGGAATTTTCCCCAAAGTACTTTTTTGCAGACACGCAATTTGCTTTTCATTGAAGAATTATAATAAAACCCAGAAGCGTCGCCGTGGGTCGGGGCGGCAGCGGCGCGGCGCGCGTCGGTCGGTTAGGTGAAAGAATTTTGTGTTTTACGAGTAGGTATACAGGGTGATTTGCATAAGGTGTGACAAAAAGCTGGGGCGTGTAGGTTGGACTTAGACAAGAAAAAAATCGTATGAGAGGGGGGGGGTCTATTTCCCCCCGCTTAGGCGGGAGGGGCAATTTACGAAAAAAAATCACTTAAAACAGAAAAAAAATCATTTAAAAATAACGGTGATACCTACAGAGTAATGCTATAGCATTTTGAAAAGCCAGAAATACATTCTTGAATTTTGTTTTTAAATAAAGTTGTTCGAGTGAATAGTTTTTGAAAAATTAATTTTCAAAATCAAAATTTTGAAAAAAAAAAATGAAAATTTTGTTTTTAAACAATTTTTTTTTCTCAAAATTTTACGTAATTAAGTATTATTTTTTTATTCAATATTCAATGCTCTTATTAATTTTTGATCAAACACAAAAAACCGGATGTCAAAATGTTTTGTATTTTTTGAGAAAATCAAAAATAACAAAAACTACTTTTGTTCTAAGAAAAGCCTTTTATTTTAGTTTTTACGTTTTTGGATTCTTATGTGAATTTACGATTGAAAGGATTAACTTTCTTTTTACTGTTTTTTTAATTATCGTCTTATAAGCATACAATAATGTGACAAAGTACTGGATTAATCATATTTCACACATTTTTTCATTGAGAACACCTGCGTGAGAGCATTGATTTAAAATTGACCTGCCACTTTTTTATTACGATGGGATCGGCTTGGCGACGCGACCTGTTGAGGTCAAGAAAAAAACGTTGCGTAATTTTTTAAACTAAAAGAAAAATATGTGCTACCTAAGGACAAATAAATTGGAAGAACGTTTTGTTGTACAAATTATTTCTAATTTGAATGTCAAGTCGTCAACATATCACGATTCAAATTACTCTCGTGCCGAATTAACGGATATGCATTACTGCTAGGGTATGGCTCATGGTCGAAGTCGTGAAGCGCAAAGACTCTACGCTGAAATGTATCCCAATAGTAGGTGTCCCAGTCATACGATATTTTCAAGAATCAGGGGCGGACGCAGAAAAAATTTCGGGGGGATTTTCAAAAAAATATGAGATTTTCATAATTAAATTATGTATTTCCGGAATTTATTAATACGTGAAATCATATCTTGTTGTACTTTTGCGATCATACGAAAAATAGTTATCCGAAAACATAAGGACACTCAACTGGTACCTACCTATACTACAGAATTATAATCACAACGCTTCCAGAAGGTGCTATGTGCTACTCATCAGTAACTGTTACTTTCGAACAAACGAAATGAGTTATTTTTTTTTGCTGCAATACAACACACTCCGACCTTGGAGCCATCAAAAACTCAAACTTGCTCCGCTACTGCCCATATATTTAAACACATAATGTCAGTCATCAAAAACGCAAGTGCTGCTGGCTTCGAGTTTCGTTAAAACACGAAGACACATAAAATAAAATGCACGACTGGGTCGCACGAACTTGCTTTTATGTAAAAAGTTCAAAAATTAATATTTCTAGAGAAAAAATGTTCATAAGTAAAAAATTCATTTTTTAAATAACTAAAACAACTCCTTAAGTTATTATTTTATAAGAAGTAGTTTAGTAGTTAGAGCTAAACACATAATATGTTTTATAAAAGATTTTTAAAACATAGGTATTTAAGAAAAAATTTTAACTAGAAGCTTCTCTATACAAAATTTCATTGAAATCCGTTCTGCCTATAATGACAAATTCAAAATTCGAAAAACTGGTTTTATAGTAGGTACACTTAGTAATGTCTTAATTTAATTTTTTTTTATTAAATTAAAATTAAAATTTATCAAAATTCTCGGAGCCATTTTTGAGAAAAATACGATTTTCGAAAAAGATTTTTTAACTCTTGCATGGTGGGTACCTTAGTTTTTAGTTAAAACAATTTTTTCCCTCAGATCTTGTAGATTATATTAAGAAACTTTTATTTATTCAAGTTTAAAAAATCGAGCAGGGGTTTTCGGAATATTGAGTTTCAAAAAAAAATAATTGGCGTTTTTCTATTTTCATTCAGAGTAGAGCACTAAACAGAGCATGAGCATGTCAAACATGCTCTGAACTTTCTCCGAATCGAGTGTGTTCTAAGAGCTCTGAATTATTTTGTAAACACACGCAAGTTTTTGAGTTTTTTTTTCTGTCTGTCAGAATGATTTCAGCATTTAACTCTGTCTACTCAGCTATTTTATACCGAGCTCAAAGAGTGCGCTCTGAACAATCTCTGAACACGCTCTCAACGAAAAAAGAAACACAATCTTTGAACTGTTATACACTCTGAACTAAAAAAGAAAAACGCCCAATATTTGAAATTTGGCGGAGCTTCATAATGATTAAAATCGGTTGTACTGCGTAATGTACACTTTGATAAAAATCTTGAGTTCGATTTATTTTACGAATGCATTACTTGCCTTATATTCGTAAGAAAAACGCAGAGAACCGATGAAGGGAAACACAAAACTTCTAATAATCAATTGAACTTACATTAATATTAATATGGCACGAAAATAGCACTTTGTCTCTTTTTTCTTTAACAAAATGAACTCTTATTTTTTGGTTGTTTCGGGGGGGGGGGGGGGGGGTTTAACCCCTACCCGCGTTCGCTCCTGTCAAGAATCCATCAACGTCTTCGAGAACACGGAGTACTGGAGCACCGAGGGAGAGAAAGTTCATCTTCTGCATCAGTACACATAGAGGAAAGAATTTTGGATATGGTCCGACGTTATCCCTCCCTTAGCACAAGGAGAATAGCTACTATGCTTCAGTTGCCCCAAACTAGAGTATGGGCAGTGCTTCCTACCGAGCATTTACACCCGTACCACACTACACCAGTTCAGGAGCTAACCGCAAACGACAAGTTACTGAGAGCTGCATTTTGTCGAACATTATTGCTAAGGGATGAAACTGAACATAATTACTTTGGAAGGATATTCTGGACGGATGAAGCTCAGTTTACCAGAGATGGAGTAACAATTTTCCACAATTTACATCACTGGAGTAACAGCAATCCGCATAACAAGAAACAAACCAAATCTCAACACCGCTTTAGCTGTAATGTATGGCTTGGTATTGTTGGACGAACAGTTATTGGACCACGATTCCTGAATTCAGTCATGAATGGAGAATCCTATCTGCAGTTACTACGAGACCTTCTGCCCGATTTGAATGACAACGTTCAATTGACCTTAGCAGACAATTTAATCTACCAGCAAGATGGAGCTCCAGCACACTACAGTACTGTAAGGAACTGTCTTGATGAACATTTTAGTGACCGTTGGATTGGAAGAGGAGGTCCAATAGAATGGCCACCTAGATCGCCAGATATAACTCCGTTAGATTTGTATGCTTAGGGATTCATGAAGAACTATGTGTACGAAGTGGAAATAGAATCTTTGGAACAACTGAAACAAGGGATTGAAGTGGCTGGAGTCAAATTACAGGAAAATTTATCAAGTATAAATTTATGTGCAGCAATAAGAAGGCGCTATAATCTTTGCCTTCTACAAAATGGGGATCATATCGAAAAATTTTTGTAATAAGCTTTAGTTAAAAAATAGTTAAAAATTTAAATAAATAGTAATTATGTATTTTATCTACGAGTAAATATGCATGTATTTCTTATTTTAATTGATTTCAAGATTCAGGAACATTTGTGTTCTTATTTCGCAATTGCATTTTTCTGTCACTAGTTAGGGCGTGTAACGTTGCATTACTTAAAAAACATTCCAATGCTCTCACGCAGGTGTTCTCAATGAAAAAATGTGTTAATCCAGTATTTTGTCACTTTATTGTATGATTATAAGACGATAATTAAAAAATAATTATAAGATAATTATAAGACGATAATTAAAAAAATATTAAAAAGAAAGTTAATCCTTTCAATCGTAAATTCACCTAAGAATCCAAAAACGTAAAAACTAAAATAAAAGGCTTTTCTTAGAACAAAAGTAGTTTTTGTTATTTTTGATTTTCTCAAAAACTACAAAACATTTTGACATCCGGTTTTTCGTGTGTTGATCAAAAATTAATAAGAGCATTGAATATTGAATAAAAAACTAATACTTAATTACGTAAAATTTTGAAAAAAAATTGTTTAAAAACAAAATTTTCATTTTTTTTTTCAAAATTTTGAATTTGAAAATTAATTTTTCAAAAACTATTCACTCGAACAACTTTATTTAAAAACAAAATTAAAGAATGTATTTCTGGCTTTTCAAAATGCTATAGCATTACTCTGTAGGTATCACTGTTATTTTTTAATGATTTTTTTTCTGTTTTAAGTGATTTTTTTCGTAAATTGCCCCTCCCGCCTAAACGGGGGGAAATAGACCCCTTCGATACCTTCTCGGAAGAATGTATTAAGCGACACTTTTTTCGAAAATGACTTTTTGATGTGGAACTATACTAGAAGTTAAGCGCCACATTTTGCCCTATCATATATGCAAAAGAAACTAGAGAGAAAATAAAATTGTAGCAACCGCCAAGTTTTTTCACTGGAATAATGTTGCTCCCTAAAACTTGTATTATCCGCCAGTAAAATTATGCTAAGCGACATTTTTAAAAATATTGTTGTCTTAAGCAACCAAACGTCTACAAAAAAAATTTGTTAGATGTCGCATAGTTTAACCGAAATTGTCGCTTAGCGCACTCATCCAAATAGAACTTGATCCATTTTTGTTTGTTTTGCTTTTAAATATTTTTCTATCAAGTAGGCTACTACTTTTTTCCCATTTTTTTTGTGTTTTTTGTTG
This sequence comes from Philhelius festivus, assembly GCA_963931855.1. NCBI lineage: Eukaryota > Metazoa > Arthropoda > Insecta > Diptera > Syrphidae > Philhelius > Philhelius festivus. The sequence continues at coordinate 13,963,987 of OZ007558.1, forward strand.
TTGTCTTCTTTGAATTTTCGTTTTGTAATCAATGTTATGTTTTGAGAAAAAATTAAAAAATAAAAAATGAATTAAATGACACAATTTATTTCATACCTTTATTTTTTGTGACCATTACAGTGTTTTAAGCGCCATTTAACATTGTATCAAGCGCCAATGTTTTGACCACGAAAATGTACTAAGCGACAAAAACTTCTTATCTGATTAAAATTTCGGTTTTGCAATGATGTCAAGTTTTGTATTGTAAAAATCCCTCTCCAAATCTGTTTCTTCCAATAAAATACACAAAAAAAAATAACTGAATGAGACGTTTTTTTCGTTTCCTGAACAATTATAAAAATGACGCTTAAAAACATTCTTACAGGAGTCTATCGATATTATATGGGTGATTCTACAAACGATGGAATTTTCGGCGGCCCCAGAAATATTTTTAAATCCGTTCAGTTATTTAATCTGATTTTTTTTATAAAATTAAATCTGACTGATATCTACCTGGCCTAACAATATTATTAGGGTGACCTTATTTTATATTGCTCAAAAAATTCTTCAAAGTGTCCAATTCTCAGTCCCCTGACGTGTCCCCAGTGCGTTTTCGCCAAGAAAAATTATTACCGTTCTCTTATTTCAGGTCTCATACTAAAATGAATCCCACCGAAGTTACGCCAAATAATACATCTTTGCTACGAAATAAATAAATATTTTTTAGTAATTGATTTTATTACAAAAAAACTTAATTAAACTTTGTCCCCCGTATTTCATATCAGTCCCCTGGAATATTGAAACAGTCGAAAATATCAATAACTAGGATGTCAATCGGATTTCCAGCACTGGCAATTTGAAGTACCAAGTCTCCTTACAATAAAATCATGGTGCAACTCGATTCTGTTTCTTACTCGTATGTTAGTATTGTGAAAGAGACATTTGTGCATGAAGTCGTGGACTGTCCGTTTAGTTTATCAGTCCTCTGGTTAGTTTTTTCGAAACAAATTTATATGTTAGTAGGCATCTTTTTTAGCAGTATGGTATAGGTTTGATAAAACTGTAATATTATATATATTTTTTTGATTTTTTAAGTAAAACCTTAATATCTTTTTTGCGCAAAAACCATGAAAAACCTCAGTCCCCTGGTCTCAGTCCCCTGGCTTATAAATAAACAAATGATATTTTATTCAGAAACCTGAGAATTTTTAAGTTATGGTAAACTTCGAACTTCATTGCGAAATATTTTTAAAATTTTTAAAAAGAATATTATTTATTTTAATTGATTCTAATTAGAAAAAAAATTTTATTGTAATATATTATTTTCTCTTAATAAAATGCTAAGTTATTATGAATTTGTATGTTTATTAAGACTAATTAAATTTAATTTCTATATTTCAGTGTGTACCCAAGAGAAAATACAAAAAAAACTAAAGATTTATTCAGTCACCTTAAAAAAAAACTCAGTCCCCTGAACATCCATTTTCAAAAAATGTCCTTAAAATCGTCATTTTTAATTTTTTTTTACTGGCCGCTTTCAACAACGCAAAGAGACGTTCTAAGGATCAACTAGAACAATTCTTACGGCTTTTGGCTTCCAAAAATGTCGTGCCGAAATTTGTATCATTTTATTCCATTATTTGTAGAATCACCCATATAATTCTTCAGTCAAGCGTCAGTTGCGTGCCTGAAATCACAGTTGCCACTGGAAAAAAAATTGCACCCAAAATTCATAAAAAAAGGACCAAACTCAGTAAAAAGCGACCAAAACACTCTTATTATGAAGAGATTGCAAAACATGAAAAATTTAAAGTCTGATATATCCATATTTTCTTTTATTAAACAAAACAAAAAACATAAGTACGTTGAATAACTAAACAAAAAAAATTATACCTATAATTCTAATTAATTTTTTAAGGAACTTCAAAATTATCAAAATTATAATAAATAATAATATTTAATAAATCACAGCGTATTTATTCAAGATTAGAGAGAACATAGATATTTATTAAATATGGAATTTGGTGCATACCACATCTAAAGTTATATAATAAATACTTAAAATGTGCGAATAAATAGTATTAATAAATACACTTAAAAAGTATTCTTTTCCGACCAAACAAAATGATTTTCATTTTTTTTCATTCAGTTCTTTGGCGAACATAATATTATTGACGGTATCGAAATTAAATTTATTTCTCAGCTTTGTTTTCACTAAGGTTAGCTCATAGAACTTTCTTTCAGCAGCAGCTGAACTATGTGGCAAAGACATTAAGTTATTGACAAAGTTAGTCAAATTCTTAAAGCTATATTCCTCTATACCACTTTTTAGGTAGCCCACTCTCTCCCAATATTTAGATATATCTATTTCATTGTTTAGGTTAATATTTTTCGAAAATCTCAACATTTTCCACTCCGAAACTGCGTTTTCAGGATCACCCTCAACTAAATTTGAAAAACTTTCTATTAAAGGTAGGATTGAAACCTCAATTTCCAACTTCACATAAATTACATATATAGTTTCGAAATCTAATTCGTTGCAAGGATCCCTAAAAAAGAACTCTTCCGAATTTTTAGAACCCTACACTCATAAAGCTTTATCTATCGTATACCGTTATATCGTTAGACCTTCTTTGGAATATGCAGGTGTAGTTTGGAATTCAACAACTCAGAAAGATAGGTATTCATAATGTTGAATGAGTTCAAAATTTGTTTTGCGTTTTGCCCCCCTAAGAAAATATCAATCTCTTGAATTACGTAGAGAAATATATGGTATAATGCTTGTCAGAGACGTTTTGTGTAATTTTGTTAATTGTTCAAATTTACTTAAATTTATATGCTCCATTGAGAGCACTTAGGATCAGATCATTATTATGTAAAGCTCCACATCGAACTAACTATTGTTTTCGAGAACCTTTAAGTCATTGTTGTTCCTTGTTTAATGAGGCTTATGAGTACTATTGTTTAGATGTATGTTTTGAAAGAGATAAGTTTAAAAAAATTTTAATAGTGTTTTTAACTCATTAATTTTTAAAGTTTTTTTTTTGGTATAGTTTGTAAGATAATATAATTGTATTTAACGTTCTTACCAATTTTTGGTCTTAAACTAAAGATACTCAATATACAGTTTAAAAAATCTCTTAGATGTAAAATTTTAAAAAATCGTTTCAGTGTTTCATTGGAATGATGAGAAATCTTGTGATCTATAATAGAAAGGATATCTGGTCAGGTGGAGATGTTGCAAACGATGATATCCCATGTAGATCTAGAACTGGCGCTTGGATACCAGCGGAACATGTATGCAGAATAAAATCAAATTGTAAATTATTAATACTAAAGCTAACTTTGAGTGTTCATACAAAAAACGTATTAGAAAAATATACATACATGTTCAAGGAACTTTTCCAAAACACTTTAAACAAACTGGGTAGATCGGTATTTACGGGCTTACTGGTTGTTAACCCTTACAAAACAGAACTTGTATTCTTCTCAAGGAAATGTAAAAACCTTCACAAAGATCCTCCTTCTAATAAATTAAGGTATACTACTGACTTATATTCTTAGATCAAGCTAAATATTTGGATCTTGACGCTTTTCTCAAAGAACAAAACCATTCGGAGTTGGATTTTCATTGGCTATACATTTCGAAAATTCGACTGATGAGCATTTTTCGATATGTTCAGCAAACTATAGGTTATGAGTACATTCTCAATAATAGATTGGCCGCTCCGCTATTCTTAATTCATTAAGAAGAAAACTTAATATCAACTTTGGATATTCGCATACTCTTAGACAGCCAAATGCTATAAGATATGGCCAATGTTGGACCTGAACCTGTATAAGGGCTTGATATCTTTATTTGGGAGACTTATAAATTCCATAATAGGTGGTAAGCTCGCCAAGTGGCTTGGACCTTATTCAAATGATTTTTTCCGAATCTGTAAAGACGCGGAAAGAATCGATTCCTCATCTTCTCTATGCTTGTATATCTACTTCAATAATTCAAGTGATCTGAGAAATAAACACTTAAACAGGTTTCAGACGTATACAACAAATTCTTATGAGTTCCTCTAATGATTTAAAGAAAAATATACCATCGTTTTAAAATAAACAATCCAACTAGCATATTTTGAAAAAAAATAAATAAATATAATTTAACAGTATCCGAAAAATGTACCAAAAATTCATTGTATGTATTTTTAAATAAAATAAATCACCTTGGTTCCTGCAACATTTGTTCAATATCCACTGATACAGGTTTGACGTACACGTTTAAGCTTCCGACAGCTGCTCCATACATAAAGTAAAAAAATCGAAAACACCCATATGTTTTTGTTAAGGCTTTTGAATAAATTGGCGAGATTAAACGTGCAACGGTATGTGGCAGCTGATCGAAACTTTCCATTAACATATAATGTCCTGAATTAGCTGTGAATGTTGTATGATCATGCTGCGGTCCGGTTCGAAGTTGTTGAAATAAATTTGCCGCCATAACACGTTTCCAATCAAAATTATGTGTTTCGTCGTGTGACCAACCGCATAAATCATCTGTTTCGAAATCGCATGTCAATTGAATTTCATCGCTTGTTTCTAAAAACATATACAAATTTCATGTTTTAATATGTGTTTTTTTTTTTGTTTTACTTTTTTAATATACCCTGGCATTTGCCTAAAGGTCGATCCCAATGTGTTCCATTGCAGTATGTTATCCTTCCCCCAACTAATTTGTGATTTTCTTTGCAGTATAGATTGGCTTTATAACGAGTCGGCATTACTAAGCCATTTTCAGGGGTTTCAGGTTTCGGACATCCTTCTTCTGTTAAAAATAAAGCAAAAAATGTTATGCAAATTGAACACTAAAAGAAATATATTTTTTTTTTAGTTTTTCAAATTTTTTTGAAACTTTTGCTTACAAAAATTAAGTTTGACCAATATCCATACGAATGTAAAATTTCACAGCAGTATTTCTTGTAGTTTGTAAAGAGTATGTATTATTAACGAATTTTCGGATGGTATTTTTATTATATTATACATATAGGTATACATTTTTGGTTAAGCTTGTGCGTAGCAGTTATTCTTTGGAGGTGCTATGGATACCTCTTTGTTATTTTTAAGCTTACGTTCTCTAAAGCAATTATGACTACCCTTTAAATGTTTCAGCACAGTACAGTTCGAGCTTTTGAAAAATTGGAGAATTATGAGAGATTGAGAATTCGATGTGAGAGTGGACCATCTAGTGGTGTCTTTTTAAGACATAGGTTATTTTGTCACTGACAGCTGTTTCTGTTGACAGAAAATCATTATCATACCTCTGCAAAACGAAATGAGTCGTTTTTCGCTTGAACAACGTTGTGAAATATTGAAAACTTATTTCCAAAGTGAGTAGTTCAAACAGTGCGTTTTTTAAAAGAAGTTTTGACCGAAATAAAGCACTTACTGCGCCTGCTGTACGCAAGTTTGTGCAAAACGTTCTTGAAATTGGTATGCTAGTTTACAACACTCATGGTCTCCGTCGACGTGCGGTGCGGTGCGCACAGACGACAATATTGCTGCTTTAGCCGAGTGTGTGAAACTGAATTCACGAATATAAACTCACCATCAATCTAAACTGCTCAACAGGAGATTCTCCACAAAGATCTAGGATTATTCGCTTTCAAGGTCGAATTGAATCAGCAATTGAATATGCACGACCATCCACTTCGTTATAGCTTCGCAGTTTGGGACTTAGAGCAGCTTGAATTGGACAACGATTTTGGGCGAAAAATCATCTTTTCTGACGAGGCGGAATTTCGTCTTGGCACGTTATTGCCAGAAGCCAATGTACCCACAGAAAGTAACAGTTTGGTGCGGATTGCGAAGTGGTGGCATCATTGGACCACTTTTCTTAGAAAATGAGGCTTGGAACAACGTTTCGGTCAACGGTGATCGCTACAGAGCCATGTTAACCGACTTTTTTTTTACTGAAATTGAAGACATAGATTTTGGATGGCGCTCCGTGCCACAATCGATCTTTTGCGCACCAAATTCCCAAATCGTGTTATCAGCTGTCTTGGCGATGTCAATTGGCCGCCTTGAAGCTGCGATTTGACCCCTTTGTACTTTTTTGTGGGAAACCGTGAATGACCTGTGTCCGAAAATGATTCAAGCACTTAAGGCCAATTTCATCCAAGCAATCCGTGAGCCAGAAACCATCAACAAGGTCTTGGAAAATTGGAGTGACAGAATGCGCTATTGCGAAGCCATCCGATGCAGCCACCTGAACGACGATGTGTTCCAAAGTTAATGGGAATACTTCGATACATACCCGTAAGAATGTATTAAGCGAGAATTGTTCAAGAAACGAAAAAAACGTCTCATTTAGTTATTTTTTTGTGTATTTTATTGGACGAAACAAATTTAAAAATGTCGCTTAATACATTCTGTTTCGTCCAATAAAATACACAAAAAAATAACTAAATGAGACGTTTTTTTCGTTTCCTGAACAATTTTAAAAATGTCGCTTAATACATTCTTACGGGAAGGTATCGATTTTCTCTTACTAATAAAGCCATAATACATGGACAAATTTTTTTTTTTTTAAGAAACTTGTTTTTGGTCCACATTTGCTTTAAATGTCTAAATATCGCATTTCACATTCCACATTCCTGAAGTGCAGCTAAGGAAAGAATTCAACAGTACCTCCAAATTCGGGATGGGCATTAACAGAAGTGCCAGAATTACCGTTGAATTGCTTTAGGGGAAGAATGCAACTGGCAATTTTACTCGAACACTCTTTATAAAACTAACGATAAGACAACGAGAGACATGAAATATTAGCGCTGCTCGAGATCGGGAGATGCAAATGTTTCCATTATATGTAGTTTTATCAGCTTTCATTTTTAAAGCTGATTTTTGAATTCTATAGAAAAGATTCAAGGGATTGGAGCACCCGTCCTTTTTTGTTCTTGTTTGTTTCTTGGTCGATTAATACTAAATTCCTTTCCTTGCTGATTCGTTGTTAAATTTTATTTATATTGGCGCAAAATTTTAAACATTTAAAACTGGAGTCGACTTTAAATATTGAGAATAAAACGAGAACCGACAAGGACATAAACTATACTCTAACGTTAAAGAGCTCGTCTTACTTTAACAGCAGCAAATAGCTAGTTTATCTTTTAAAAGTATACTTTATCCATATTGAAAATGGTCATTTCATTCCAAAGCAAATCGAAGAAAAAATGTTTACTGATGTTTTATTCGATTTTTTAAAGATGCTCTTTATTAATAGACTGAATCACTAAATATTATAAATTCGAAACAATCGTACGAAAGTGCTCTACGATTAACAAATCTGTACATACAAATGTACACATCTTATGTATGCATGCCGATACGAGTATAGCTAGATGAATCTGCACCTTGCAACAAAATTGAGTTTTTATGCTGCGAATTTGCGATTTATACTTTTCTTCCATCTTAAATAATGTACATAAATTATAAACAATCAAAATATTTGGTTTGAAGTTGTCTGTTCTTTTTATTTTTTTTGTGTTTTTGTAGTTGTGTGAGTTATGTATCTGTCAAATTAAGGGTTGTTCAACGCAAATTCGCCTAGGTTCTGTTGTAAAACCCACATTAGTTTGAAGAGTTGTCTAACGCGATTAAAATTATGAAAAAGTTAAACAAAGTCTCCAAGCTAAGCGACTGCGTTAAGTAAAACCAGTTTTATTGCTTAAACGAGAACTCTTTAAAATTTTGCGCCATTATTTTTTTGTTGGTTTGTTTGCGACCAATAAAATAACATTATTTCGATCCAGATTTTATTAGCTGCTATGTACTTTTATGAGCTTCTATTTCTGCGTCCATCCACTTTATGGAAAATTTTTGTGAAAGTTCCTGGCTTGCTGCCTTCGATCGGGCTAAATTCGAGCCACCTGTGGTGGCGATATGATATTCAAATACGAGTACAAGAATTATCTTTCCAATTAAGTCAATTTTATGGCAATTAATACAATTTATCTGTGTTTTATTTAATTTTATAGTTCTATACCTCTTAAAACAACACTCTCTATATACGAGTACATTATAAAAAAAATTCTTAAATTTTTTACGTTCTTGACAAATGCCAGAAATTTCTATTATCTTTGCGACAATGCAGGAATGTTTGCCTTAATTTATATGTAAAGTTTTGCAATGGTTTCCGTCTTGTTTGCTTTTTCCAATTTTCCTCAGTTGGGGTGGCTTTGTGAGAGGGAAAACTAACTTCTGTCAACCTGGCAGCTTGTATCGAACAAAGACTTCTCTCAAGATTTTATACTCTTCATTCTGTAAGGAATAAAAGCACGCATACCAAGAAAAGTCACTTCTGTGATCATATATGCACTGGCATCAACGTCTATCTATCGAGGAAACATAGAACCTTATACCAACAATCAAATTAAGAGACGACTTTAATATTTGAGCGAAATGAAGCATTATTTAATGGACTCTAGACTCTACCATATTTACTATATTCTATTTTTTATGTTCCGTACAATAAATGGTTCTTAATTTGGAGTTCACAATAATATAAAGTTCATAACATGTATGGCTAACTTAACTTTATAGAGCTCTTTACAAAATGGTCCATTTCACTCAAATATTAAAGTCATCCCTTAATTTGATTGTTGGTAAGGCCCATAGTGTCCATCAGTTAAAACTTGCATTTGGAAAACGCTCAGTTAAATTTGAATACATAAATCAAGAAATTCTGATCTTAAAAGATTTCAATCTTGGAAATATAAACAGGAAACAAAGTGCCTTTTTGAGATGTCACTGAAATGGACTTTTAGAGTCAATTCGATTTCGTATAAGTAAACTGTCTACATAATAGCCAGAGTCGTTAACTTTGTTTTTGTTGTACTGTTAAGTTGTCTTTTTTGTTGATTTATGCTGTTGCAAATGATATGTAAATAAAAAATTTTTTGACATTTAAATATGTATGTGATCTTATTTCAGTGTACAAAATAGTTACATTAACGCAAGATCTTAAGCCATTTAGTAAAATTCTAAAGCCATATTAGTGAGTAACTAAGTTGATAAGGAGATTTTTCTAATGTAAACGATTTCTGCATCTTTCTATCTCTTAAAATTTTACTAAAGTTAAAATCACAAACTGGCTACATTAGATTGTATATTGTTAAATACATATGAAATCTGTCATTTTGAAATTTTATTTCAAAGACTTAAATTGTTTTTTTTTTTTTTTTTTTGTATTATTCGTGAGCTAATTGTTTTAAAAGTTAATGAAATAATATGAAATGCTTCTGGAAGTGGAAGATTTTGATACTCGTATATATGTTTGAAGACTCAGCTTTGAGCAGTAAAGTGCGATATTTTAAATCCCGAGCAAATCCTTTTGAAGAGCTGGACAATGAAGAAGTTTACTCTAGGTTTGACAAGACAACCATTCGGTTCTTTTTTTTATAATCTACCCGCGCTCAAGGGATTATGATTACCCTTTAAATGTTTCAACACAGCGCGGGCGTGAAGTTAATGAAGAGAAAGAAGGATAGGAAAGATGTGTGGCACGATGTTCTGGGACTGTTGGTGGTTGTCTCAGATATTTTTATCTCCAGGGATGGCGGCTGAGTTAAAGCGGAGAAATGCCGTGTCTTATTGCTATGTCGCTTATAATTCACATTATTTTATTCGTGTTCATCCTTGTTGGTCATACTAGTTTAACTTAATTACATGTTGTTAGTGTTATGCCTGAACAACATGTAATGAGCTAACCAGCAACCCATTGATGACAATTTTTAGAAGGTTTGAATGGAATTAAAACGACATAGACGACGGCAGGGATCGAACCTGTGATCATAAGGTTGACAGGCGAGCACACAACCTAAACATCCAACACCAAAACATAAGCCATGGGCTTCCGATTTCAATAAAATTTTAAGTCCAGTCCACAGTGGGGAAAATAATAAAAAAAAACATTTCGGAAAAGGTGGTCACAAATAAAAAAATAACAAAATAAATTATATAGATTGTCCCTTTGAGTTTAGAGTTTCCAACGTTTGAAATTATTAGGTCCGCTCGCTAGATTTAGTTTTGTTTCTTTTGTTAATTTTCACGAACTGTCATGATTAAAACGTGTTTATGCAATGTTTAATCAAAAGGAAATTAGTGTTTTACGGAAAAAAAGGATTAAAATTTTCGAAGAGCTAGTAAACTAAATGTTTGGCAAATTGCTAACTAGTAACATCATGCTAAGCCCTTAACATATTATATGATATTAGATTTATGGATGTCAAAATCACATAAAACAATCTACATATATAGCTACTGCAAATCAAAGAGATCTTTAAGTGCAACAAATACAGCACAATGCATTACATGTTTTTAAAAGGGTGAATATTGATCAGAAAAAAAATATACTCGTTATGCTTTGATTTTAAGATTAAAAATGGAACAATGCCATCATACTTAGAGGAAAACGAAAGCAACTGTGAGTGTGTTACCAGGAATGAAGTTGAGTATGTCATAAACATTAAAAAAGAAAAGAAAATTGTATTGTAAGGTTCAAAGAACTAATAATCCTTATATTACGAGTATTATTAAAAAAAATACTTTCCTGATGTTAAAAATTCAAAAAGATAAATTACAATATGTATGCCTTTCTATTGATTGCAAATTTTTAACATTCGTATGAAGATTTGCTGATTTATTAATTTTTTTTTTAATATAAAATTACAAATTTCCTTTTTTCTATCAATGTCAAACAGTACCGTTTTCGTTGATTTAAGATCAGATTAATCGTTTGAACTGTTTTAAATATATTGAAACACTTGATTTGCTTATGTTTAAAAAATCATACCATTTCAGCTCAAAGCTTGGTGCAACGACGGTTAGTGAATTTAAAAAAATATGAAAAGATAAACATACTCGTAGTAAAAATAATTTTTCAAAATATGCAAATACCGCGATTTGATTTTTTAAACGTTAGGCTTCAACGCTAATTATTTTGCGGAGAAAATTTTAACCAGGATTAACGTTAATATAATCAAACAGTTTTCTCCAAGCCGAGATTCCAAAAACTAATATATTCAATAAGATTACATCGTGAATCATATCAATCGAATATTCCAGTGTAAGTCTTGTGAAACGTTTTTGAATAATTTTAATTCCTTGTGAACTTGTTTTATAGAAAATAATTCATTATCTTAATATGGTGGTTGTTCAGTCGTACATAGAAGAAACATGAATATCATACCTATGTCCTATATACCGATTGAAAAAAGTCGGAAAAGAATTAATTATTTTTGAAATATGTACTAGTAGAATTCCTTTTTTCATTTATATATTTCCAAACGGTTGTAATATCAAACCTTAAATTCGATTTCGTATGAGACTCACATAAGAAACGTCCGGTTTATAATCAACCGGCATTCATTAAAATGAAGGTTTATTCCTATACCGGTTAGTATAAAAAACTATAAAATATTTTGCACTTCAAAATCCAAAACCGGTTATTAGTTTTACCGGCAGAACCGGAAACGATAATTTAAAATGAAGATATCATTTAGTGTTCACATATAAATGCTTATTTTAACATAATCTATTTTTAGATTGCAACACTGGCAAATCCAGATTTTTATCAGCCTCGTAATTTTTAAACCGTACAAATATTAGTTTATTGGCTTACTTAAATGTTTTATAAAAAAAATTAATTTAAACATCGAGATTTATTGTTTTCGCAACTAGTTTCTTAGACTTTAGAGAAACATTTTTTTTTGAAAACTTTATTTTACTAAGACACTTACTCGTACAAACTGGAATTTCTGCATTCCATTTTCCATTTTCACAACCGACAATATTGCTTCCTTGCAAAGTAAATCCTGGAACACAATTTATACGCATAATTTTATAATTGTGCTTGAAACGTAGTAAAGCATTCGGCACATTAACTATTGAACATAAACGTAACCGAGTTCGTTGAGCTCGTTGTCCATTGACGAAAACAATTATTAAAAAATACGTTATAATAATAAAAATCAAAAATCGAAATAATGAAAACATTGTTTTTTATTCAAAGGGAGGTTCTATACTGGTCAGAGAGATTGCTTGACTTCAACTATATGAATTTTTTTCACTGATATTAAAATTATCGTTCTTGGGATATGGCTTCAGCTTTATCAATTTATTAAAAAAAAAAAACTGAAAAAAAGTGAACAAGACGAATTCTGAGCGGATGAATATAAAGTAAAGAAATAAGCAACAATTTTGTGGTTTTTACATAAACTAAACTAAACGAGTATACTCGTTTCAAACAATCTTAAATGTCTGCTGCAAATATACATAAGTACACACATAGATCTATTTCCAAGTCGTTGCCTGTGGGAAACAGCAGCGATAGGAAAAGGTTGTTCATTTCCTTTGTCGTTATCTTGCCAGGTCGGAGACACATTAATTTGATAAAAGAACTTTTAGAATAGAAGAATAAGTATCAAACGGAGCACTTACTTAGATCTCCTTATAATAAAATAGTGGCACGTACTTCTGAGAATGCAAGTGATCAAAAGTTGCAACATCTTCCTTCTAGGAAACATCTTACTGTTCAAAACCACATTTTACAAAAAAATAAACATTCTTTTCCCGAAGGTATTGGATGCCACGGATTCTAATCCGATCTAAGATTTGTCAAACCTAAAAATGCAAAAATGCAGGTATTGAGTTTTTTTTTTATTTAAGAACTTACAATTTCTGGAGGAAGACTATAAATATTCAAAATAAAATTTGAAGATGAAATGATTCTTGCTCGGAAAAAACACGATATTTTTCAAAATGGCGAAAGAATATAAAATATAAATAACAAACAAGAGATCGGTAATCTCTTAATATGGTAGTTATCTTGGAGTTTTCAACACCTGTGTCAGGTGTCGCAAGCCCGATTTTAGATCTTAATGCTTCCATTGTCAACCGCCTTTATTATTCTGACCATGTGACATAAAACCTGTCTTTTGCTTTTCAGCGGTACCTATAGTTTATTTACCTATATGATGCGTTTTGCAAGTATTAACTCATGTGGGATATGTTTATCTATATGATTTGAGAAACCTCACTTTGGAAATCACAATGTTCTGCATATTAACTTTCTTGATCAGGGAAAAAAGACTTTCATAGTTTCAAAAGTGACAGAAATAGAAATAATATGTGGAATGTGAAAAGACCAGATATAGATACTACTCAGTTGTCAAATCAGAGTCGGAGACAATAACGTCATTTCTTGGCGATCCCATATTTCGTGCGGGATGTTGAATGTGAACCACACCTAAACGTCAAATTTTTTTCTGCATTTCATTTGACAATTTCTCAATTTCAGACTAACTCAATTTGAACCATGGAGATACACAATCGAGCAACGCGTTAAAGTTATTCAGGCTTATTATGAAAATGGGCGTTCAAATAAAAATGCATATCGTGCACTTCGTGATTTTTTCGGTCAATTTAATCGTCCAAATGTGCGTACAATCGGAAAAATCGTCGTCGTAACCAATAATTGTACCTCTCATGCTCGTCGTTGATGAACTTGCATTTACACGCTTACAAGGTGCAATTGACTCAAGAACTAAAGCCTTTTGACCATTTCAAACGTCGTCAATGGTCAGAATGGTGGCAAGAAATGGCAACAGTGGATGATCAATTTTTGAAGAATATCCTCTTCAGTGCGATGAGGCACATTTTCATCTCAGTGGATTCGTCAATAAGCAGAATTGCCGCATTTGGGCGAATGATAATCCAAGAGTGATTGTCGAAAAACAAATGTTTAGCCAAGTTATTCGCTTACAAACTGACAATTATTCATTTTAACATATACGAGTAGTAGTATAAAGCTCTGTTCACAACATTGCCCCCTTCTTAAGATTGTTCGTCCCGAACAATTCTATCTCCAGCTTCGCCACTGTATCGGTGCAGTCGATCGCTATGCACAACTTTCAACTTTCCTCTTGACCCTCTTTGAATTCGGTAAACGACATCATTGATTTTCCTGACGACAGTATAAGGGCCTTCCCAGTTTTGTTGAAGCTTCGGCGACAATCCCTTTTGACGATGTGGATTATACAACCATACACGATCTCCTACTTGGAATCCTGTCGTGTTTGCTCTTGTGTCGTACCTTGTCTTCATTCGATCGCTGTAAGTGCTCATTCTAGTCCTGGTCCTTTCGTGGATGTCGATTAGCCTCTCTTTTAGGTCACTCACGTAATCCCCTGTTTCCTGAGACTCTTGTGGTGGGTGTCCAAACCTTATCTCACTAGGCAGCCGTATGTTTTTTCCGAACAGGATTTCAGATGGTGTTTGTCCTGTTGAGCTATGTACTGCACTTCGATAGGCCATCAAAAATAGTGGTATGTGCCTATCCCAGTTTCTTTGGTAGTCGCCTACGACCTTAGTGAGGTGCTCTTTTAAGGTCCTATTGAATCTCTCGACCATTCCATCAGATTGGGGATGAAGTGGTGTGGTTCTCGTTTTCTTAATGCCAAGGAACGCGCACACCTCTTGGAATATGTTCGACTTAAAGTTCCTTCCTTGGTCAGAATGGAGCTCCATAGGCACACCGAACCTGCTTACCCAGTTAGACACAATCTGGTCGGCCACGGTCTTGGCTTCTTGGTTCGGGATAGCGTATGCCTCAGGCCATTTGCTGAAGTAATCCATTACCACCAGAATGTGTTTGTTTCCATCATTCGTTTCCTGAAATGGGCCAGCTACATCAACAGCAATCCTTTCAAACGGTGAGCCGACATTATATTGCATCATTTTTCCTTGCAGTTTTCTACCAGGTCCTTTGGTTGCAGCACAAACGTCACAATTTCGGCACCACTTTTCAACGTCGTCTCTTGCATGCAACCAGTAGAATCGTTGCCTCACCTTTTCTAACGTCTTATTGACTCCCAAATGGCCTCCTGAAGGTCCATCATGCATCTCTCGAAGAACCTCTTTGATTTTCGATTGAGGTAACACAAGCTGCATCACATAGGATTTACCATCAGCGGACTCCCATTTTCGCCGAAGAACACCTTCTCGCACATGAAGTGAGTCCCATAGTGCCCAATAGGCCTTTAAAACTGGACTCCTATCGGAAATGTCATTCCATGCGGGTTTTTCTTCATGTTCTTTCCATGCGAGAAGAGGTTCAATGTCGGGGTCTTCTTGTTGAGAAGATCTTATTTCCTCATTGCTCCATCCACAAATGGGGTCTGCCCTTATTCGCAGAATGTTGATGGATTCCTTTTCTTCTTGTCGCCTACAATGCTTGCAGTCTATTTTACAAGGCCTTCGGGATAGCGCGTCGGCATTTGAGTGCAGCTTTCCCCTTCGGTGTTGAATTTCATAATCGTAAGTCTGCAGTCTTTCTATCCACCTTGCGACTTGTCCTTCTGGGTTCTTGAAGTTCAACAACCAGTTAAGAGCACCATGATCGGTTCGTAGAAGAAACTTCTGTCCATAGATGTATTTGTGGAAGTGTTTCGTTGCCAAGATGAGTGCCAAGAGTTCTCTTCTGGTCACACAGTAGTTCCTTTCGGTCTTCGACAGTACTTTGCTGAAATAGGCGACAACCTTTTCTTCGCCATTATGCACTTGTGACAGAACAGCGCCGACTCCCAAATTGCTTGCATCAGCATCGATGATAAAAGACTTGCCTGGAGTCGGATAGATCAGCACCGGAGCATTGCATAGACGGTATTTCAGTTCTTGGAAGGCTTTTTCACACTCACCTGATCATCTAAACTGCTTGTTCTTTTCCGTAAGCTGATGCAAACTCTTCGCAATTCCGGCAAAGTCCTTAACAAAACGTCTATAATAAGTAGCAAGACCAAGAAAACTTCGTAGTTGATGTTTGTCCAGTGGTGTTGGCCAATTTTTGACGGTGTCAACTTTTTCAGGATCGGTCTTGACTCCTTGGGACGAGATGATATGTCCCAAATACTTTACGTCAGTCTGGAACAGTGCACATTTTTCTGGGTTCAGTTTAAGGTTAGCCTCTCGAAGTCTCTGGAACACACCCTTTAGGTTCTTGCAGTGTTGGTCGTATGTCTTTCCATAAACGATAACATCATCCAAGTAGACAAGACAAGTTTTCCAAGTCAGACCTTGAAGGACGCACTCCATCAAACGCTCAAATGTTGCCGGAGCGTTGCAAAGACCAAACGGCATTACCTTGAACTGCCAGAGCCCATTACCTGTGGAGAACGCTGTCTTTTCTCGATCTTCAGTGTGAATTTCAACTTGCCAATATCCACTTTTCAAGTCCAGTGTTGAAAACCAATGTGCTCCTTCCATCGCATCTAAGGTGTCACTAATTCTTGGCAGGGGGTAGCTGTCTTTCTTGGTTACGTCATTCAACCTTCGGTAGTCAACACAAAACCGTGTACTTCCGTCCTTCTTTTTGACTAGGACCACTGGTGACGCCCAAGGACTCTTGGAGTTCTCAGTCAAACCATCCTTCTTCATGGTGGTAATCATTTCGTCAACTTCATCTTGTTTGGCCAGTGGCAGACGTCTTGCGGGCTGACGAATGGGTCTTGCATCTCCTGTATTTATTCGATGCTGCACCATTTGTGTCCTTCCATATTTCCCGTTTGGTGAAACGAAAGTGTCGGCATACTCATTCAGAAGGCCTTCTGCCGTTTTAACCTGATGTTGGTCTAGGTTAGATGAATAGAGTATCTTTGCCTTGATAGTATTGAGCTCCTCAGGGTCTAATGTCTTTCTCGGTGTTTCAGCGTCGATTTGTGTTATGGCTGCGACAGATTCGCACTTACCGATAATTTCTCCTTTCGTTAACTTTACATCGTACGGTTTGGTGTTGAGTATCCGTACGGGGACCATATTGTTGTTCGGAGCCACAAGTGTCTTCCCAATGATGACCTTTTAGGAAGAACAGTCTGGGCCTGGTTCCACCATTAGGTATCGATGGCGTCCACACTCACCATCTAATTTTGTCCAAAGAAATACCTCAGAAGAAGTAGGAATAACCACATCTTCTTTGATGACAGTCCTTAGAGTTGTTATTCCTTCGTGCCCATAGATCATTGGAATCTCTGTATTCTGGTATTTGAGTACCTGGTTGCCAATATCCAAAACTACTCGATGTTCTTTCATGAAGTCCATTCCGATGATGCACTCGTCACATATATCTGCCACCAAAAATTTGTGTGAGAATTCTAGATCTGCTATTCGAATTCCAAGTCGGACCTCACCATAAACCCTAGCTGCTTCTCCTGTAGCAGTTCTTAGACGGTAGCTATTGGTGTTGTGTAGCCAATTCAGGTGTACTAGGTCTTGACGCACAATGGAGGCTGTGGCACCGGTGTCGATTGTGACCACACGTTTGTTGCCATTTAAAGTTGCCTCGACAGTCAGACTTTTATTGTCTCGTTTAGTCTGAGAGCCCTGGATGGTGTTTCTGGGGCCATCGATACCAGAAACTAGCTTCTGCCCCTCGAAGTTGGTTCTTACTCGTTTCCCTGCTGGGAAACTGTTCGGGAAGTAACATTGGTGTTATTGTTACCTTGTTCTGAGTTTGAAACTCCGTGCCCACAATGTTGACAAGCTCTTCTTGGTGGTAATCGACATTGACGCTGTAAATGTCCGGTCTTGTTGCAATTCCAGCACTTTGCATATCCGTTTCGTTGGTTCCTTTGCACATCAGTTCTTTGGCATGAGCATTGTTCGACAATGGCTTCTCTAAGTCGATGTACTCCGTGAGAAGCTTGCTCAGCTGCTTCCATTGTCAAGGTAAACGCTAATGTTTCCGAAAGAGTTCGTTTTCCAGCAGTTCGCACGGCCCTTTGAAGATGTATGTCGGAAATGGCGCGAACAAATGCCTCAACTGCAAACTGGTTACAGATTTCCTCTCCAACATCTGGATATGCAAGATGAACAAGCCTTTCAATGTCCGCTTGGAGTTGTTGTAGAGTTTCGCCCCTCTTCTGAACTCTGGAATTGAGTTGCACTTTGAAGACTTCTTTCGTGTGGCTGTTACCAAAGCGTTTGTCTATAGCCAAAACCAAGGAATTGAAGTCGCCGCTCCTATCTGCTGGTATGGTTTGCAACAACTCAGCAGCTGCTCCTCTAAGAGCAAGAGTTAAGGCTATATACTTGTCAGCCTCATCCCAGCCATTTGTTGTGGAAGCTGCCTCGAATTGCTTCTTGTATATAGACCAAGAAGTTTGTCCATCAATGGTTGGAGGTTGCATCTCCTTTTTCCTCAAGGTTTCTCCAGAACTTTCCCGAATTTTTATATTTCGAATGCGATCTAGCTCTTTTGAAAACGTCTCCATTTTGTTGTCGACTTGATTCTCTAGCAATGAAACACGTTCATCAAGTTCAGACACATTATTCTCGATGTTAACAAGCTTGCCTTCTAGCATGTTTCTCTGCTCTTCGAGAAGGTCCTTTTTTTTCGCTATGCTGTTTATCAAGCCGTTCGAGAATATTCTTTTGTTCATTTCGTTGCTCTTCGAGACGTTCGAGAACATTCTTTTGTTCATTCTTTTGTTCATTTCGTTGCTCTTCGAGACGTTCGAGAACATTCTTTTGTTCATTTCGTTGTTCGTCGAGACGTTCAAGCAGAAGACTAAACATATTTGAAACATCTACATTTTTACTCACGTCTGCTTCCTCAGCGTCAGCTTCAAAGACGAAAATGTCCGGGTCTTCATTTTGTTGTTTCAAATATTCGGCCAAACGCAGAACAAGCTCATTTTTCGATCCTGCTCTAGAAAGTTCTCGCTTGCCTAATTCACTTTTCAGCTCATTACAGTTGAGCTCTTTTAGTAACTTGCTCATTTTTTTATTTTACTATTTTTTTTTTCCACACTTCACTGCACAATAAGTTTTATCCCACTTCTGACACCAATGTAATATTTTTGCTAGGTTCGTTAAATAAAACTTATCACCCTTTTTAGTATTTCTTCTTTATTTACACTTTCCAATTCTAAACAGTAAATCTCAATTTATAATCAGCTCAAATACTTTTATTCAATTTAAATCACACTTGTTTAATAACACAATCCAATAAGCAATAGATACGAGTACTTTTGCACACTTTCACAATCCAAAATCAACTGTGTCTCTCTCACCGTGAACGCTCCCTTATATACTCAAATTAGTTGTTCTCGAAAGTTCTTGTCTTGGAATGTTCTAGATGGTTGGAATAAGGGGAAATACATTTGACATTGGAAAAGAGCTTTTTGTTTCTTCCAGAAATTAGATATGTAATTTTCCAACAGATGGCGCTGTAGTAGTATAAAGCTCTGTTCACAACAATATGTAATAATGCTCACACTGTGCCTCTGGCATATTAAGGATATAAAAATCCAATCTTAATCATATTACATTTGTTTGTTTGATAGTTTTAGAGATAACTGCAACAGATGGGAGCTAACAGTTTAATTTGGATAGTTTAAACTAGTATGCCCAACAAGGATGAATACGAATAAAATAATGCTTATTATAAGGGACATAGAAATAAGACACGCCATTTCTTCGCATTAGTTCAGCCGCCATCCCTGGAGATAAAAATATCTGAGACAACCACCAACAGTCTCAGAACATCGTGCCACACATCTTTCCTATCCTTCTTTCTCTTCCTTAACTTCACGCCCGCGCTGTGTTGAAACATTTAAAGGGTTATCATAATCATAATCCCTTGAGCGCGTGTAGATTATAAAAAAAAAAAAAAAAACAAAAAAAGATTAGAGTAGAGCAGGTAACAAGAAATGGGTTTTTTACGTCATGGAAATAAAAATCACAACTACAGTATTCCCCGCTTAATTGCACTGACCATTTTGTCAGATTTATCGGTCAATTATCCGGGTGGTTCAATTAACGAAACCCCGCTTAATTGACCGACCTGTTCAATTAAACGAAACCCGTATAATTGCATGAGTCGGCCAACTAAAAATTAAAATATTCATCCCAGAAATTTACTATGAACATTTCATTGTCAACCTACGAAAACCTTGAAAAAACTGAAAAAGAATACACACACAAAAATATTTGAACACGTTTTATTTAAAAAATAAACATACATACATAATTAAAACTATGAAACAGAAATATATTATGCTTAAAAAAAAGTCACTTTTAGCTTCGAAAAGGATAAAAAAAAAATAATAAATACAATAGTATGTAGGTATGTACCTCGAAATGGTTATTTGCATACATTAGTTTGAAAAAATTTGTGATTTGATTTTGATTGATTGTTTTGTTTTGAACAATGTCTTCTTGTTTTTCAGCTCAACTGTAAATTTATTTAGTGGTAAGAAGTATAAACGTAGAATTGCAATGTCCTGAAGAATTTCGAAAGTCGATGGCAATATCGCTTCAACTTCTTCTTTTTCTTAAACCGTTTTTAAAATTTCGGCGTCTGTTAAGCATTGTACTTAAGTATGTTGTCTATGACCACGATATCATTTTCCGGCTTCTCTTCATCTTGAATGATACCTGTCTTTTAAAAAACCACTTCAGACGTAGGTTAAGTAATAAAATATTTCTAATATTTGTTTCATTATAATTTTTTTGTACGTCCAATTATCCGAAAAATGTCCATATATTTTTTTTTTCGGGTGCATATTTTAAAGTTCAATTAACCGAGTAATTCAATTAAGCGGGGTTCAATTAACCATCTAAAAAGCTATGCTACTAATACGCGAAATTTTGCAATGCAACTTTTTCGGTCAATTAAGCGGGATGTTCAATTAAGCGAGGTGCAACTAAGCGGGGATTACTGTATACCTAAATGTTTTAACGACTCAAAATATGATAAGGCCATTTTTAAAAAGATAAGAAATAACAGGTTTAATTAATTCCATTGTTCAAGTAGAAGAAGAGTTAACATTAATTGCATCCATTTTTGAAATTTCTGAACTTAACCTCCAATTCAAATTTTCTTAAATTCTTAAAGAAATGTTGGAATGTCATTGCTGCAAAAAATCGAAATCAGTTTGAGATGAATAAAGTCAAAGAAATATTACGTTGAATTTGATGAATAAAATATGAGGTAGCACTTTAAAAATACATTTAATTTCCCATTAGTTTAATCTTTGCAAAATATTGAATTATTAAGCCAACTTACTTATAAAATTACATTTTCATCCAATATGATCAAAAATTCTATGGAATGATAAAAAGATGGAAAATTCTACGGTTAAATAAATTAATCAGACTATAATCTTCAAATCTATACACGTCCAAGGTTTGAACATAATTCTCACATTTGGTATATAATCCAAAAAATTGCTATACAAATGAAAGGAAAACCGGAATAAGTTTAAACAAGCTAGACAAACCTGTAATGATCATATTCAAAGAACCAAATTCTTGCTTCACCAAAAAATGCTAGAATATCCCAAAAGTAGTAAAAATTGTTGGTCATTTGTACAAAACGTACGAAATACTTCTTCGTCTTCGGTTCCTACGCTCGAATTCAATGCAGAAAGCTTTATCTCAGTCTCAAATCTCACTTTTTTGAGCAGTTGCTAGCTTTCGTATGCAGAATAATCCTGAGACAAATCTGTCAAAAAATAGATCTATCTCATTTAAGAGATCTATCTCATTTTAGAGATTTCCGTATGCAGAAAAAAACCAAAATCTCATTCTAATGAGATAAAGCTACTAAAAGTATGAGCCTGGAAATTAGTTATCTCAGGAAGTACATTGGCTGAATACATTAATATTTTTGATCCCTTTAAATTAACAAGGAACTATAAAACTCCTTATAGGCTTACCCAATCCCATGTTGAAGCATTAAAAAATAATTATTCTAAAAATAATGAGGAAATTCGGGAAAGACGATGAGTAATTAAATGATGGTTTTCTTACGCTTCGTACTCGTAGATATTGGTTTCCAAAGTTGAATTTGTCGAAGACTTCAGCATCAAGAGTAATTGTAGAAGTTGCAGACAAAATAGTAAATAAAAAAGGGGATTCGATTAAATTTCAGAGAAAGAGAAATAAAATTGCGCTACTTGTGTTAAACCAAAACCGTTAACTTTGTTCAATATATTTTGTACACAAAAAACCTAGTAAAAAAATTATGAAGAGGAACTTCAATTTCACGTGATGTAAGTTTTTTTCCCAAGAGTTTTAAATTTTGCTTAAATAAAACATCGGGGTGAGAAAGTTTATCTGTTTCATCTATCTCGATTGAACTTCTTATTCAACATTTTCATGTTTTCTTTTTCGAGTGTTAGCATTCAAAATTTTCGTTGCGCTTGCAACGGAATAAGATGATTCGTCTGGACTAATGGCTACACTAACTATACGTGTACAAATTGTTGTAATGAAGTGATAATGAATGTGCTCTAAAAAATATTTTCGAACCTACAAGTCTCTTAAGTACAGGATTTGGATTTTGTGAGCCTACATCTCCATTAAAAAAATCTCATTGTACTTTTTCCTATGATTTTAGTTTCATTATTCTGTTACCTGTTTTATTTTTGTCACACTTTCTTTGAATTTGTTTTTAATATTAGGCATTTTCTTAGCAATTTGCTGCACGTCTATTGTTTTTCCAATTCTTCGCGCACTCAGATTTAAAAGCTAAAAAAGCATTATCATTTTTTTTGTTTACTTCCGGAATTTGACTTTTTGTTATGAGCATTAGGGTGGTCCTTATTTGTATGGAAGAAAAAAAATTGTTTTTTTATTGAGCACCATTATTTTTTGTTCTCCTATATTCAAAACGTGCATAAAAAAAATTGGAGAAAATCGGGTTGTACATATTAACACGTGCCGCAATGAGTCTGAAATTTGAAGAATTGTCATAGGAAAAAAAATAAATGCTATCGGTATTGACATTTTATTTTTAAAGTGATATTTTCTTACTTTAATTAGACAAATAAAGATGTTTCAATAAATAAATCACTAGATATTATTTTTACAAAGAATATCAGAGTGAAATTTAGACATTGATTGGAACGAGTTTTTAGACTTTCTTGACTAAATCCAGGGTATTTTTGGCGGTAATTTCAGAGAGCCTGAAAATTTGAATAGATTGATTACACAAGTCTGCAAAAAAAAGAAATGAGAGCTGTTTTGATTTTTTTGCGTTATTCTTATGATTTTGGGTGTGCTGAATCCGAAAATGACTTTCATTTTGTCACAGAACCTCACGTTTATATACGTATATGGGTATATGGGTATCTATGTTAAGCAATTTATCATCTTAAATAAAAGATAAAAGACTAAAAATATTTTTTTAAATTTATAATTGAGTAACAAAACTTATTTTTTTTATCTAAAATACATTCATTAGTAAGCACTAAACACATATCTTTTTCCCAGTGAGACTCCTTTTAGTACATTTTCGTTTGTGGGAAGCATCTGGAATGTCTCTCTGAAGCGTCCAACAGTAGTCTGCCATCATTGAGACGCTCCATCTTCCCTGGTATCTTTTTCCATCTCCTTAATATCTTGGTGAAATCGTTCACCTGGCTCTTCACTCACATCTCCTAAGTTATCTGGAAAGTAGTCGAGGTGGGAATTTAGAAAATGTACTTTTAAACTCATAAGGCAACCTAAAGCTTGAAATGCTTTTAACATTTTTTCAACGATTTGTTTGTAGTTAGGGTCTTTGTTATTGCCTAAAAAATTTTCTATGACCTCTTTTAAGGCAATCCACCCTTCTCTTTGAGGATCCGTCATCGTTGTGATGATTTGTGGATCAGCCATAAGTCGTCTAATATTTGGTCCAACGAAAACACCTTCCTTCAACTTTGCCTCTGAGAGGCCTGGAAACTTTAATATTAAGTATTTAAAGCAATTTCCATCTCTTGGAAGTGACTTTACAAATTGCTTCATCAATCCCAGCTTTATATGAAGCGGTGGTAGAAGAATTTTATGAGGGGGCACCAAAGTTTCATGCAGGACGTTCTTTTCGCACAACTTTAAGCTCCATCTTAGGCCAACACTTTTTGGTCCAGTGATTTGCTCGGTCTCTACTATCCCATAGACACAAAAAGCAAGGGAATTTGGTAAACCTAGATTGTTGTCCAAGCAACATGCACAAGATTTTGGAATCACCGCATACTTGCCAACCGTGGTTTTTATATTTTAATTTGCCAAGAACCAATTCCAAGTTCTTGTAGGTTTCCTTGAGGTGTACCGAATGACCGACAGGAATCGAAGCATAGAAACCGCCATTGTGAAGCAGAACTGCTTTAAGGCTTCTTTTTGAAGAATCTATGAAAATACGCCACTGTGCTGGGTCGTATGAGATCTTAAATTTATCCATCAAACCTTCAATATTGGTACAATAAACCAACACGTCCTCTTGGGCAAAGTAAGAAGAGAACTGCTGCTCACGAGATCTAAACCAGGAGAAAGACACTCCCGGCAAAAGTAAGTTCTGCTTTTGAGCCTTGATCCAAGCAGCTCAGCAGCGTTTTTGGGAAGATTTAAGTTTCTTACCAAATCATTAAGCTCACCCTGGGAAAACAATTTCGGACTGCTGTCATCTTCAAATTCAAAACTTTGCTTGTCATCGGATGCAAAAACAGCACCATCTTCGTCAGAACTTGTAATCTTTTCCAAGGTAGCAGGGGCCTTGGGCACTGGTATTTCGGTCCCATGAGGGATGGGACGAATAGCTGATTGCAGATTGGGGTATGAAATAGACTGCTTCCGTTTTGAATTATATCCTTTCACATTACACGAACAAAAGTAACAATCATCACTATGGTTCTTTTGCACGCGCATATCGAAACGCTTTTTTCTTGCCCTTAAACCAATTCCGAAGGTCTTCAACACATCGTTTGCAGACTTTATGAGGTGATCAAACTTTATCCTGATCTCCAAGTTTCGAGCCAAAATACGCGATATAGGCGGTATACTTTTTTTACAAAGTCCGTAATATTAAGTTGTTGCTTTAATACCATATACTCGCCACAAATATAACAGAAACTGTCAGACGAATTCACACACTTCCGCACAGACGACATTGCACTATATTAAACCAAGATATATGTATAAAACAATGACGAGTTAATACCTAATTGTACTACGCCATAGGGATGGCGGTTTTTCCCAATTCACCAGTTTTCGGTTTTTCCGGCTATTTTCTAAACCGATTTAATCTGTTTTTAATCGGACAAAAAAAAACGTTTTTTTTTTCAATAACAGGTTTTCGGTTTTTTAAATAAAAAAATTTTGAAGTCTTAAAATATGTATGTTCATATCAAATAAACTATATGTACATACAAACATGTACATGTACGTACATACCTATATGTATAAGCTTTTTTCAGAAAAAAAATCATCTAGTGAAAGTGTTGTTACTTGCATACTATTGTTTTAATTGAAATGAAATAAAATGATTTTCGAAAAAAAAACAGACATATACATATCTAGTTAACACAAAATCTCAATTTTTATAACGATTTAAACTTCCTACCACTATACTAAATTACTTATAAGAGAAAAGGTGGAAGTGGTGAATAATGTCGCAGGTTGCACACAACGGCCGGTTTTTTCATCTATGCCACTTTCTACACTAGCAGAGCGCGCACGCTCAGGTTACATTTTTATGTTTGTTAATTTAGCTCACCCAGGACGTTCTTTAATTAGAAAGAAATGATAGTTATGGGCTATACAATTAAAAACAGCAGTCAAAACAAAATTGTACCTATTATTTATGACTAAATAAGCTCAAAAACACCTTTTTATAATAAAATTTTGCGTTTTGTAAAATAACCTGACGTTCTGGAATTTTTTTTAGTATTTTTTTAGTTTTCAGAACACCTAAATACATAGAAATTAGTTGAAAAAATCCAGACAGCTTTTTTGATGCAGACTTGTGTTATTGAAAAATGTTTAAATAAATTGTTTAAAAGCTGTCAGTTTTTGAAAAGGGTATACTCACTTGAAGTAAGAATTGCTTTTTATCCTCGTTTTTTGTGAGTTTCCCAATCAAAAATTTGTGGTTTGGAAGCGGCTTAATAACCGGATTTGAACTCAAGTTTTCCAAACCAAGGGGTTACAAATTGGCTAAATAGCTGTTCCAAAACCGTTCCAGAACCGTTTAAATTTAACCTAGATTTAAAATAGTTGTTTTTGAACCAGAAAAATGACAAATTGGTTTTGAAAGGGTTAAAAAAATATCCAAATCCAGTTTAAAAATGGAATTTTTTAAACCAATATATGGCCAAAAAGTTGTGCAAGAGAGAAAATTTTACCGAAATCAGCCTTAAGATAATTTTTGTTTTTTTTTTTTTTTCTACCGTATAGCATACGGTAGCCCCACTATGACCAGAGTTATCTTAGGCTTTTTTGTAACCTCGGTTTTTCTGGAGCCAGGGCTAAAAATTGTTGCTTGGGTTATTATTGAACTCCTCCACGAGTTTAACTCCACATTCGACATCCGACTATTTCCTTTCCTAGTCTATAGTCACGTTGCTCATCCCAAAGTAATGGATCAATGTAGAAAAAATTTGTAGATAAACCGAACCTTTTGAACATTTTAATAGATTTAGCTGACATTAGTTCATTTGTCCAGCCTGTCTCTCTTACTATCGTCCAATTGCGCTTACATCCCATCTTTCTAAGCCAATGGAAACGCTGATAAATTGCCAGCTCTTAATGACTGGCAGTATGGCTTTCGTAGCAATAGGTCCACTGGTGATCTGATGGTACATAGTTATGGAGAAAGTCAGTTTATTGCACTTGATATTTCAAAAGCAGTTGATAGAGTTTGGCATCAAGCTCTTTTATCAAAAATGCGTGAATTTGGTATTGATGAATCTTTTATTTGATGGATTATTATTCCATAAATTAAATGCTCCTGTGCCACATGGCTCACTTTTGTCTCCGACTCTCTTTTCGATATTCATCAATGATCTTTTGTCTGTAACTTCTAATCATTTAAACTGTTATGCTGATCATAGCTTCTCATATTTGTTTCCAGATGCATGTCCTCGTTCTTCGGATGTGGATCTAGAACAGCAGCGTATGATATGCTCATTAAATTCTGATCTTGATAGCATTGCCAAATGGGGAACCATGTACCGCATTGAATTTAATTCTTCAAAAACACAATACTGCCTTCTGTCGTAAAAGCATAACCCACCCCACATGTCGGTATTCATGAGCGTCACTTGCATTGAGGAACCCGAACAGCTTTCAGTTCTTGGAATGCGCATCACAGACCATCTTGTGTGGAATTACCACTTATTCGACGTCGCTAAAAACGCTGCTAACTGCTTAGGTTTCCTTCGACTTTGCAAGAATGTTTTTTTTTTCCACCCCTTCTGATCTGGCTAAAATCTATAAGGCCTATATTCGCCCAAAGCTAGAGTACAATTCCCATATTTGGGCATATGCTCCAATAAATTACTTGAGTGTTTTGGATAGAATCCAAAAAAAGAGCTTTAAAAAATTATAGGTGATAGTAATATAACAGAAACATTTGAATTCTTCGAGCACCGCCGCAATATTTCTTGTCTTTCATTATCATACCGTTCTTTTCATAAACAGTGTTCTAGTGAAATAGCCTGGTTGTATTCCTCCCCTTAAGCAATTCAACTGTATTACTCGTGCTTCAAGGAATGCCCATCAGTTTACTCTTGAGCCTAACTACGGACGTGCAGTTAAAATTTAGAAATTCTTTCTTAAGCCGCACTACACGAATGTGTAATGCTTTACCCGACTCTATACTCTATGGGAGGGAAACCATTATAATTATTAATATATTCAGACATTCAAAATCAATGTCCATCGGTATCTACTTTTAAATTCTGCCCAACTTTTCTAAAACGCTCGTACTGTGGCCAAACATTTGAAGGGTAGTCATAAGCCCTTTAGTGAGTTCAAAATTATAAAAAAAAGGTCATTAAACTATATCAGAATCCTTTGCATTTCTCGAGCATCGTTGCCGTAATATGTCATGTCTTTTATTATTTTATTTTTCATTATTTTTTATAAACAGTGTTTTAATGAATACCCATTACTGATGCCTTGGGTGCTTGGGTCTAATTTTAAGTTCAGATATATAGACACTGATGTGGAATACTTAACCTAGTTCTTTTTTTCGCACCCATTTCGATACCAAGAACTTTATCTCCTCTCAAATTAGTCATTATTTTCTTAATGCTTAATGTTTAACATTTTAAGGGTATTCAAAACCCATTTTTGCTGGCGTCATTATAAAAAAACACAAGGACATACATTTCAGAAGTGCTTAACTAGTTGCCTGTTCTATAAGAAATTTACCCTTGGTAGATTAGTAAGTCTTTTCTCCTTTTAGAAACGGCTGGTTACTTGTACATTAAAAAGGATTACGAAGGAACATATTATAATAAAGACACAAAATATAAGAAAAGTAGATTTCATCACTAGGGTTTCCTGATCGGGGATTCGCCAAACAAACACATGCTTGAAATGTTTTGAGAAAATCATCTTAACCTGCCAAGCAGTATAACCAACAAAACAGATACAAAGGCCGAAAGTAAACGAAGAAAGTAGGTCACAAACAACAGCACGGATGGCCTCTCGTCCTAATATGTCCTGCTATGATCATCAACTTTAACAAACAACGCAGTCCGAATCTAACAAGTTCAAATACAAAAGGGTGAAGCTGACAATTTTATATACTTCAAAGTCTTTCATTCAACTTCTGATCGCCGCAAGAGGATTTAAAAAATACAAGCCCTGACCGAAAAGAATACTTCACGAAGATTGACATCAACCCCAGAGGTAAATAAGCAAATCCTGCCGACGACGAACATCATGCCTTGAAGTCATTACAGACTTAGAACTAAATCAAATAATTTAAAAGTTAATTGAAATATTTTTCCTAGATTGTGAGATCTAATAGGTAATTGGATATTAAATGCAAATAAAACAAAACATAAAATGAGTGGTAAGTTTTCTTCCTCTTTTTCAAAAAAAAAAAATAATAATAAGGGTGAAGATTCGACAGATTATCCAAAAGCTCTGAAAACCCAATTATAAACGTGGATATACTGAACAAAACTAAAGGGTGTCAATTGATGAGGAAGAAATGCGAATTGAAAAAAAAAAAAAAAAAAACAAACTTAGCGCCTTAAGAAACCATTAAAGTGCGTACAAAGAAACATAACTCTGAATGAAATTAATTGAAACGGCACTTGCATAACATCATCGCCTCGAATTACCCTTTGTTTAAACGGACGGATATGTGATGTACACATTCCTTTCTTAACGCCCTAACGATGGAACCACCCGCCATACTGATGATGGATATATAGATGATTACTCATATTTATATATACAGGGTGATTCGGATAAGATGCGACCAACGCTAAGGTCCCTATGTAGGTAAGGTAAAGGCAAGAAAAAAATCGTATTGGAGGGGGGAATCGTTTATTTTATAAAGGGGTTCATATTTTTTTCTTAAAATAAAGTTCAATTTGCGTTAAGTTTATGCAGGGTACACAATAGTATCTAAGCAATATTGGAGATAACTCTTTAGTGTAGAAGATTTTTTTTTCTTAGAATATTACCCAAGAATCATTTTCCAAATTAACCTTTACAAATAAAGTAGCTTATAACTTGAGGTCGTTAATCGGATCGTCAAGATTAAGGTATGTAGACTAAGGGTAAAATACAGATCACCAATTTAAAAATTTCTTAATATAATCTACAATACATGAGAACAAAAATTATTTTACCTAAAAATAACGGTACCCCCCATACAAATGGTAAAAAATCGGTTTCTAAAATCGTATTTTTCTCGAAAACGGTTCTGAAAATTTAGCTAAAATTTTTTTCTTTCGATTAATTGTTACGATTTATAATATAATAAGAAAAAAATTGAAAACAAGATATTACTGATTGTACCTACCAAAGAACGTTTTTTTTCGAATTTTTAATTTCTTATTATCGGCACAAGGGATTTTAATAAAATTTCTTATAGAGAAGTTTCTAAAAAGTTTTAAAAACATTGTATTTCAAATCTTTAAGAAAAATATTTTTTTTGAATTTTGAAAACAAATCTATCTATTTTTTTTCTTGGAAAATTCAATATCTCAATATATCAGTTTTATTCGAACAATACTTAATAAAAACTTCAAATTGGCATTGGCGTACCATTTTTTTTTTCTTAAAAATGTTTTTAAAAATGTTTATACAAAAGCTTATTTTTTTAGGAAACCACTGCAAAGACTTATAATTATTGTTCTTGCATAAACCAATATTTGCTTAAAGCACATGACATCCTATTTTGACCTCCAACTACTAAAGAAGTTATTTTAGTCATTTAAGAAATTAATTTTATGCTTATGAACAGTTTTTCTCTCATAACATTCATTTTTTGAAATTCTTAGTCTTTTTACATAAGAGCAAGTTCGTACGTGTTCATATATATACTCGTATATTATGCTTAATAAATCTTCCGAAACAAAATTAATTCTTTTTTTCGTGTAAATTACTAACTTTGATCAACAAACAACATGCTCGTACTTTTAATAATATTTTTAAGGAACGAATTAGACCTACAAAAATAAAAAAACTGCCACAATATCGGTGTGAAGATAAAATAATTATAGCGTCAACTCCAATGTACCGTAACTTGGTCACATGGCAAGTGTCTTAACGTTAAAATTGATTTGGGATTTTTATTTTGTTTTTATTTGCATAAGCTGTACTTTTCATGGCAAGAGGTTCCTTAGAGAATTTGTCAATTCCTCGCAAGAGGCAGTAAACCCAGGAAAAAATTAGAAAATTTATGAAGATAAACCCAATAGCTCTATTAAGGCAACGCTCAAATTTGTATTATTAGTGACACAGTAATTGCATCTTTTCAAAAATTATGACTCAGTCAACACAATTTTCCATCCATGATCTAATATTTCGTATTTCTATTTTTCGGTATTTACTTTTATTTTGCCTGGGCCGTTATTTTACAGCTCGTATATCCTAGGTGTACTGTTCATAAATATTTGCGTTTTAACTTACCATTTTTCAGGTTTTTTTTTCTCGCACTCAGTTGCTTAGTTGGACCTTATTCGGAATTCGTCGTCGTGCCAAACAATTGCACCTCTCACGCTCGTCGTTGATGAACATTATGCATAAAGACTTGCATTTACACGCTTACAAGGTACAATTGACTCAAGAACTAAAGCCTCTTGACCATTTCAAACGTCGTCAATGGTCAGAATGGTGGCAAAAAATGAAAACAGTGGATGATCAATTTTCGAAGAAAATCATCTTCAGTGATGAGGCACATTTTCACCTCAGTGAATTCGTCAATAAGCAGAATTGCCGCATTTGGGCGAATGATAATCCAAGAGTGATTGTCGGCAAAGAAATGCACCTACAAAGAGTGACTGTTTGGTGCGGTTTGTGGGCTGGCAGCATCATCGGGCCGTATTTTTTCAAAAATGGCGCTGGTTGAATGATGTTCATGATGTTCGCTATCGTGAGATGATAACGAACTTTTTATGGCTCGAATTGGAAGATATGGATGTAGTTGATATGTGGTTTCAACAGGACGGTGCCACTTAACACACAGCTAACGAAACAATGGCTCTTTTGCGCGACAAATTCAATGGCCGTGTTATCTCACGTGGTGGCGATGTCAATTGGCCGCCAATATCATGTGATTTGACACCGTTGGACTTCTTTCTTTGGGGCTATTTGAAAGAAAAGGCGTACGTAGATAAGCCAGCAACAATTCAAGAGCTAAAGGATAGGATAATTCGGCACATTAACGGCATCGAAAATTTGGACCATCGGATGGAAGTGTGCCGCCGAGGTCGCAGCGCGGCGGCCATTCGCCCGATATTTTGTTCCATACATAATTGAAACATACCAATATTATCATACTAAAAAGAAATGACAATAATTTCCTAAATAATTTGTGTTTTATTCAAAATCAACATCGGCCCTTAAAATTTTACCACCCTCTATATTACCTTTATTTTTATAAAAAGTGTTCAAGTAAGATAACTTGTTAAATTCCTCCCCTTTAACAATTCAACCAAAACACTCCCGCTTCAGCGAATGCCCATCAGTTTACCCTTGAGCCCTACTTCGAACGTATTGTTGAATTCAGAGATTATTTCTTTGGCCGAGCTACACGAATGCAATACCTAACCCGGCTCAAAATTTCTCTCCCATTACGATATTTATCGGTATCTCCTTTTGAATCCAGGCCAACTTTCCTAAGCGCTAATAACATGTTAAGGGTAGCAAAAATATATAAAAAACAACAAATTGCCTTTCAGTAAGGTTCTGCAATTGGGTTGGTATAGCAGGGTAGTTAATGGAACCTTTGTGTATATAAGATATTATAAACAAAGATGAAACTGAAATATGTTATTATTCTGGTGCAAAAAGCATGTGACATTATGAATGCATTGAGGCTGGATAAGAACAAATTCTTTAATTTTTAATTAGTTTTAATTAGTTTTAAGTTTTATTCTAAGGACATAATTTTAAGTAGTATGTAAGCAAAACCAAAAAAATAGTACACTATTATTAGTTTTTCCAATTTTCTAATAAAATCAAGCACAATAAAAACAAAAAATGAAGTTCCTAGGCCGAAAGGCAGTAGCTATAAGGATAAAGATTAACTTAGAGTGCCCGCATGGGGCCAGTAAGTTAGTTGTAAGTTATTGATAAGTAGGCTAGTCTTATGAATTTTTGTCTAGTATTAAAATAGTTATAAGATTGAATTAAATAAAAATGAATTAAAAAAAAATGCATTGAGGCTGGAAACTAGCAAAAAAAATTACTATACTTTTTGTGTTTCAATGACAAAAAAAAAATTAAATTTTTGCTAAAATTTTTCCTTAATATAGCATATTTAAAAGAATAGTTTTTCTTAATTTAATTGCAATAAAAACAGTTGAAAAATAAGGCACATTTAGGAAAACTTTTAGTCAAATTTTTGTATTTTGATTATTTCAAAAAAATTAAAAAAATACGTTTACGATTTTTTATACACAAATCTTCTTTTTAGTACACAAAAACCGTTAGTTTTAATCATCGCAATTTCTTTTTCCTCTCTGTTAAATAGGAATTTCAATAATCGATTTCTTTAAAAGGTTCAATGCGATGGCAAAGGAATACGACAGTTGGGTTGATTATGGTCTTTAAGAACTAATTTCGAAAACTGTGCCATTTACTGATGTAAGCGATATTAAAGTTTTATTTGTGTTTGTTTTTTTTTTTCAATTCTTTCCTTAGTGCATGGTCCTCCGTAATTTTTGTAGATTTTGTATCCCATTGGTCAGAAACTAAAACAGTATTTTCCATTGTGTTTTTATAAGCATTAAGTTGTCCTTTGGAGTTGGAGAACAAAATTCGTTTCGACATTATTTTTTTTTATCATAAAATAGATTTGTAGGTCGAAAGAAAATTAAAAAAAAATCGTACATCTATCAAAAACTAGAATATAAAAAGCCATCTGGTATTAATGATTGGCCTAAAATTAGTATTAATTGAGTTTTTATTAAAAAATAAATACATTTTGGTAATCCTGAGTTTGACAATAGTTTTTCAAAAAACATTCATTGAAAAAAATGTATTTTGAATTAAAAAGAATGAATCAATTGTTTAATTTTTTTTATTTTTAAACCAATTTAATATAACACTCGTAAAAAATTAATTTGATAGAAGGAGATTTTCAACGTATTTTTAATTTGAAATATAAAAAATGAAGAAAAATACTAGAAATCAAAGATATACATAGATACGAAAAATGGGTATTCTGAATAATTAATAGATGATAGATTGCAAACAGAAGAAAACAAAACCTAAGAAATTCAACTATGAATTTGATCGAAATGAACAAAAAGAAGAAAAGATTGGTCAAATTTTATTCACTATGCCGATATTACATCGAAACTCAAACCAATTTTAATAAGACAAAACAACGAATACTTACTTACGTATGCGGCTCCCGATCGAGACCAAGCGCTCTTACACCTGGTCCCTGTAGCGGAGGTTTGATCTTCCTCGTCGTCTCGAACCTGGGGGCTGGGGTTCGAAGATTTTCTTGGCTGGAGCGTTGTTGTCAATTCGCTCGATGTAACCAAGCTAGTGTAGTCGACGTGTCTTGGCTCTTTGGACTACATCCACATCTTGGTACAACCTGTATAATACACGATTAAATATTCTCCTCCATTCGCTCTCTTCGAATATAGAACCAAATATCCGCCGAAGAATTTTTCTCTCGAAAAATGCCCAGTATCAATTTCCCTTTTTACTTGCAATAAAGGTACTATAGGTCAAGTTCTGCATTAAAAAAAAAATCGAACTCGAGATTTTGATCAAAGTTGACATTACGATGATAGCGAAGACGAATAAAGTGGATCCGGCAATTCCGTCTGCATGTATGTATACCTCTCCCTACAGCCTAAACCACTGGACCTATTTTCTTCAATCACGGTAGTCGAGGGTCTTCGGTGATTCCCTAGAAGGGAAATTGAATTTTTTTTAGTTCCAAAACTAACGGTACCCCCCATTCACCCGTAATACAAAATCTTAGGACCTTATTCGGAATTAAAAAATTAAATTTGAAAATGAATTTTTTATCGTATACTTATAAAATTTTCATTTTTTTATACTTCACTTTTTTACCATAAAAAAGTGTTTCTCCTCCATAATTTGATGTTTTTTATCAACAGCACACTTTTTTTATCGATTCATTAAAAAAAAGTGCATTTTTGGGTGAATTCCGAATAAGGACCAAATCTTATTTATCTCGAAAGCGGCCGTAACATTTTGGTAAAAAAAATGTTATTAACGAAATGTTATTAACGGTACCTGTCATAGAACCGTTTTTTTGATTTTCGACTTTCTCATTAACGGCTCTAACCAAATTTTTAACCAAAAATTTTCAGCAGGAGCCCCCTTGAGTTTAAAATAATATTCTATATAAAAAAAATATTTTTTGGGTTTTTTGAAAAAAAAAAAAAAAATCCAAGTTTACTTTTGAAAAATCAATATCATTAAAACGATTATTTTTGAAATTATTTCCTAAATTCTATAATACTAAATACTATATATAATACTAAATATGCGGCTTTGAAGTCGACAAAAAGATGGTGGGTCTCGACATAAAATTCGTTGGCCTTTTCCAGGATTTGCCTCAATGTGAAGATTTGGTCTATAGTTGATCTGCCTGGCCTGAATCCACACTGGTACGTGCCGATCATAGCGTTCCAGAAACGTTTTAGACGCTCACATAGTACGGTGGACAGGATTTATGCCTCTGTAGTTTTTTCTGGACAAAGGATCGCCTTTTTTGTAAATTGGGTATATGGAGCTATTTGACCAGTCGTCGGGCATACTTTCCTCCTCCCAAACTTGGTTGATGAGCTGATGCATGGATCTTCATTGACTGGTCTCATGGTTCTTTGTCCTCCTGTGGCTTCCTCTAAATAATGCCCATCATCAAGCTGCTGTAAATACTGCTTAAGCACGTTTTCCCTGTGCTTCGGTGACTAGGTTCCCTTCGCTGTTTCGAAGAGCTTGCGTGCCGGTCCTATCATAATGCCAGTTGCTTGTCTGTTTTGTAGAAGCGTGGAGTGTTGGTGGCGATGCTAGACTCCTCGAGATACCTGAGCTGAGAGACTGTGGGTGCTCTTTTCTTTCTGCGCAGAATTTTTTTTTCTCTTTCCTTCTCTTTTCACGGTACTTCTCTTTTGCTGTTCTTGTTTTCCGTTGCAGCATTTGCATTCGTGCATTTTCCGTCCCCTGCCTTAATACCGCGCATTCATCATCATATCACGGGATCTTTTTTTCTAGGTGGTTCATAGGCTATGGTGGTCTCGGCTACCTCCTTAATGATGTCGCGATACTGGTTCCACTGGTTGTTGACGCTTGTGGCTGGGGGTAGGGCAGAGAGTTCCCGGCAAATTTCTCACTGTAGTCTCTGGCTTTTTCAAGTGTGTCAAGGCATGCAATGCTGAATTTCTTCCTTTTGGCGGTCTTCGCTTTCTTTTTGTTGGACAGTCGGGCTCTGAACTTTGTCACAACAAGAAAGTGGTCACAGTCGACGTTTGCACCCCGGAACGTTCGCACGTCCAAGATGTTCGAAGTGGGCCTTGCACCAATTAACACCTAGTCGATTTGGTTGGCGGTTCGACCATCTAGAGATTGCCAGGTTGCTGTGTGTATCCTACGCCTGGGGAACCTAGTGCCGTTTATCACCGTATTCCGAACTGCAGCAAAGTTGAGTAGTCGGAAGGCGTTATTGGTTGTCGTTTTGTGGCTCTGCTTTCAACTAATCTGCCAAAGATATCTTCCTTCCCGACTTTAGCATTTAAGTCTCCGAGCACGACTTTGACATCATACTCCGGACAGGTTTCTTTGGCTCTCTCCAGGAAGTCGTAAGACTCTTCCTTTTTAGACTCCTCAGCTTCATCGGTAGGAGCGTGTGCATATAATAGGCTGATGTTTTGAAAGGCGATCGCTAATCAGCTTAAAATCGATGACTTGCGATCTGAGTCAATTTCCAACGACAAATCCGCATCCTAACATGTGCAATCTTTGATGACAGCTGTAATAATAGTGAGATAAAAATGGGTGGTTCAAAAGACAAAACTAAAAAAAAATCACCAAAAAGGGAAGCATCGATTTTAGGAAAGACAAGCAAGCAGACCAATTCTGAAAAGATTCAATGAACATTTTGCACATGTAAAATAAAATGACCAACACATCCTGGATACAAGATTTGAAAATAATTTTTATTGAAAATAATTCTTAGAATTAGAATTAGATATTTTTGAATCTCCTTAGAAATTTAAAAGTAAAAATATTAAATGAACTTTGAATGAAAGGTCAATAAAGGATCCAATTAAAAAAAAAGTTAATTTGTTTTGCTTGTGTTATTTTATTACTATTCATGTAACTAAGTAAAAACTATTATTGTATGGTACTAGGTTGAATTTTCAAATTTGAATCTAATTTTATTTTTCTCCAACATTTTACTACAGTTTAAATTTTCAAATACTTATTTTATTTGTAGTACTAGCTCTCCCGGCAGACGTTGTTCTGCCCTTTTTTTCTAAAACAACAGTAATAAAACATATTTAATAGTGATCACTTTTTATATTTATAGATTTATGTCTCCATGATAAACAACGATTACTTACAATTATAAGTGTTCTATTTTGTCAATTGCAAGACATTAGTAGTAGTAGTAGTCATAATTTGGTATTTTCAATGTAATGCCTTATCGTACATGATATTTTTTGTTTGATTACCTGGCGCGAAAATAAATGAAGCCGTCGGTTTTCCGACGCGAGAGCAGGCAACATACAACTGTCCATGAGAGAAGCATGGGTTTTCCAGATTGACGCCGCCAACACTCAACGACTGACCCTGTGATTTATTTATAGTCATAGCGAAAGCAAGCCGCACTGGAAATTGCAGTCGTTTAAATTCAAACGGTGCGTCAGTTGGTACCATTGGGATGCGTAGTATCAATACATCGTCTCCCTTATATTTTCCCTCAGAATAGTTGCTTCTATCATATTGTTCATTAATATTTTCACTGCTAACCGTGTGCCGCGGCTGGTTGATATTTCTTAGCATTATGACCACCGATCCTACTTTTAATTGAAGATTATGGGGAGGTAACCCCGGCAAATCCAATGAGTTGAAAAATTCTGGTGGATAATTGACGACATCATCTTGGTTAGTTACGCAATCAATTGATTTATATGTCCTTAATTCACCGGAAATTTCATTTTGGATTTTGAAATTTGTTTCATTTACATCCGTGTTTTTGGCAGCTTATATAGCTCGTTCACTGAACCAACAATTATCTCTGTAATTCTGAGCTACGTTTGGGAACACTTTTTCTATAAGCTCAGTTTTTGATTCTGTAGGCTGACAAAAATTGACAGGAAATGTAATACAGCCTGTCATAACATCTACAGGGATTTTACCATTACCAATGTCAATGAGTTGTTTTGAAAATATTTCTCCAGATCGATCATTTTG
This sequence comes from Philhelius festivus, assembly GCA_963931855.1. NCBI lineage: Eukaryota > Metazoa > Arthropoda > Insecta > Diptera > Syrphidae > Philhelius > Philhelius festivus. Next base: position 14,001,928 of record OZ007558.1, read on the forward strand.
CAATTCGACACGCATATTCTTGCTCAAATTTAGTATCTTAACTTTTGTCCACAAAATGGACGACTTTAAACATGCATTCAGTTCATCTGCTGGTGTAGACCGTGGAATAACTGGTAATTTTTGACGAAAGTCTCCTGCTAACAAAATCATCGCTCCACCGAATTGGTTTTTATTGCTTCGCAGATCTTTGAGAGTTCTGTCTAATGCCTCCAAAGACTTTTTATGTGCCATCGTGCATTCATCCCATACTATCAACTTGCATTGCTGCAAAACCTTTGCCATTACAGAGTTCTTCGAAATGTTGCAAGTCGGAGTTTCATTGCTTTGAGTATTCAATAGAAATTTTAGCGCTGAATGGGCTGTTCGACCGCCTTCCAACAATGTAGCTGCAATACCAGACGAAGAAAGTGCGAGTGCAATTCCATTCTGTAAGCGAATTGTTGGTAAAATCAATGCAATTAAAAATGTTTTTCCTGTACCACCAGGAGCATCCAAAAAGTAAAATCCTCCAGTTCCATCATTTACAACTTTCATAATTTTATCAAATACATACTTTTGTTGTTTGTTCGACAACGGAACATTTATTCGAACCGATTCCCTTAAAGCATCGAGATCGAACAGTTTTTCACGATGCAACTCTTGATTAAAAGCGTCGTGCATTGGGAGATTAGGCGCGGCCATTCCTAATTGAGATAATAATTTGTTCGACATCATCAAACACATGTCTTCATTTTCATAACCCATCAGGCGATAGGAGTAATAGTTCACTGAACTAACTTTTTTATTAGTTTGAGCACCTGTCAATAAAATAATGTCTAAATGACAGTCATTCAACATGGACAAACAGTTTGTACAATTCGGTGGCACATGATAATAGGTTTGTTCGTTGAGCCCTGAAGTCACCCTGGGGTCGCCCTAAATCGTTTTTGGAAAAACCTGAAGTCACCCTGGTGAGTAAACTCTGTGTTTTTTGAGACTTGGGGTCGCCCTGAAGTAGATCGAGGTATTTTTCTGGGGCGGGTTCAGGTAACGGTCAAACTGTCAAAAGTAATCAGATTTCATATGTATTTCTTTTGTTTTCGTTCATTTTTAAAACTTATTTATAACAAATTTAAAGTTTTATCAGAGCACAAAATTATTTTGTCTGTCTTTTAGTTGTCAACAAAACAGTTGACAGCCCTTGGGTGTTTTTTGAAAACCGAAAACCTCAGTTTTTGTTGACAACTCTGAGGGTTGTCAAGAAAATCTGGGTAAAGTTGAACGAACAAACCTAATACATACACAAGTAGCACAAAATGGTATAATTTCGGTATCACATTTCTTAATTCATACTTTATTCCTTCTTTATTAGGTATGTAAATTTATGCCTACTTAATTCCATCTTAATATGATCTTTATTAGGTATTGTTTTAAAGAACTTAACTTGGTGTGTTTACTTCTACTTAAAGCATTCTTAAATACTTCTTAAATGGGCATTTCTTAAATCGGTTTTTTTTTGTTTCTTAATTCCTTCTTTAATCCTTCTAAAACCATTCCTTTTTTATTTAGGTGTTAAATCGGTATTTTTCAGATTCTTTAATACGTATTTAAGTCTTCTGAAACAGTATGATTTATAACGCCGTTTTCGTACTTTTAGTTTTAGATGGAAAGCAAAATGTGTAGACCGAATTTATTAAATCTTTAAAAAAAAAGAGATTGTTTCATTATTGCAGACAAACAACAATTAAAAAAGCATTTATTTAAAATGTGACTTTTTTGATGACATCCGTTTATGTAACTGACAAAATGTCTATACTTAATTCATACTTTATTCCTTCTTTATTGGGTAGGTGTGCTAATTTATGGCTACTTAATTCCGTCTTAATTTCGTGTTTTCGGTTTTTTTTTTGTTACTTAATTCCTTCTTTAATCCTTCTAAAAACATTCTATTTTTATTTTGGTATTAAATCGGTATTTTTCAAATTCTTTAATACGTGTCGTATTTAAGTCTTCTTAAACAGTATAATATTAAAAACACGAGAGAGTTATTTGAGTAGCACTTTGAGACAAGATATTTTATGTGTCACAGTGGCACAATAGGTAGAGCACAAGCACGGCAAGCGAGAGGACTCGGGTTCGAATCTCAGTGGAAGCACATAGGTAAATTAAAAAAAAAATAACTTTTAAAATTCTTTCATTCCAGCAAAAAATCACATAAAGACTAGAATATAATCAACAATAATAAAAAAACAAGTTAATAAAAAAAATTTATTTTTATTGTTTCTAATATTTTTTTTAAGAATTGCCGTAGCTCTTTAAGAAGGAGTTAAGAAGTATTAAGAAGATGTAAGGAACTATTTAAGAAGGAGTAATGAAGTATTTAAGATGAATGATATCCCGATTTAAGACCATTTTAAGACTAGACTCAATTTATCTTCTTATTTCCTTCTATCGGACCGCCCACTTGCGCCTTTTCTCTACTTAATAGGAACTTAAATCCGTCTTATAGAAGATGTCAGATACCCATTTAGAATTCTTAAAGACTTCGTTAAGTAATTCTGTGCTACTTGTGTACTGTAGTCAATTGAAACATCGTAACTGAAAGCCGCTCGTAAAACTGTGAAAGCAGTTTGAACATGACGCGTTGCTTGTGTTTGTAATATCCTAATCCTTTCAATTTCATTTCGCTCTTCACGTTGCAGTGAAGTCCGATTTGATTGAAAATAAGCTTGGTTTCTAGCGTTTTGATTTCTTCGACTCAAATTGCTGCGCACGAGTTAAGTATTGGTCCTAAACCATACTTATTTTCAAATTGCTGCCATCGTAAATTATGCATTTTATTGCTTCACAATAAATGACCTAGAATTTACGATTGCGGCAAACCAAAAGAAAACCAATGCATTCAATTGACCTGTTGGGAAACTAAAAGCAAACCACTTGAAAAAGTAAACACAAGCAATATTAATTGTGGGTCATAGTTTCTCACAATCATTATTGCTTGGGTATGCTATATGTTCTTTCTAGGAGGCGAATGCATTGGTTCGGTTAAGAATATAAAAAAAAAATAATAAAGTAAACAAAAGAATATCGATTCATATGAATATTCGATATCGATATTCTTCTGATAATTTCTGCCTCCTCCGACAACTAGATAGTTTAGTTTTAAAAATTAACTCGAGGAAGTAATACGGTGCAGCCCCGCATCGAGACAGCGGCCGTACCTTCTGAAGTAAAAAATTCTTATATCAATAAACGGGATAAAATAGAAAAAAAAACAAAAATATATCTTTTATTTTTTTGGAAAAAAAAAATCCCGCGAAACGAGAATTGTTCTAAAAGCAAACACACTCGACAAATAAAACCACAATTGGTTTCGTTTTTATTTATATAGATTACCCTTTTTTAAGTTCTCTTATTCTCGTCAATTTTGTTGTTTGTTGTAGAATTATTAATTATTATTTAAATGAAGAATTTCCTTAGCTATAAAGTTTTCTTTAATTTTTTTATTTTTTGAGTCAGTGTATTTCAATAAGCAAACCATTTTTTGTAACACTTCACACACCCACAATAAACGTTTTTTCTCTCCATAAGAACCTTCCATGAACCTTAACAAAAACTTTAAAAAAAAAATTAGGCGAATTGGTCGAGCCGTTCTTGAGTTTAACGCTTAGCAACACATTTTGCGATTCATTTTTATTTATATAGATAGATTATGTTAAGTTTTCTCCCTCTATTTTCGATAATAAGCTGAATAAACTCAATGATGAGTACGTTCCCGGCCCAGAGGGTATCTCCGCCATATTTCTCAAGAAATGCTCTTTCACGCTCTCTGTTCCCTTCTCAAAAATCTTCGGTTTATCCCTATCTCAAGAAGAATTCCCTCAGTCATGGAAGACCATTTTTATAAACCCAATACTTAAAAATTTCGCAAAGTGTGAAGTTACAAACTATCGTCCAATTGCTAAACTTTCAGATATACCCAAAATATTTTTAAAGCATTTTGTATGATATTTTAAGTTTTCGTTATAATTCTCTCATTTCCCCTAGGCAACACGGCTATGTCAAGGGTAGGTTCACACCGACTAACCTTGTTGAATTCGTATCCTTTACCCCTTCAACCTTAAAAAACCGAAAGGAAGTCGACGTTGTCTCAACCGATTTCAGTAAGGCCTTTGACAAAATCTCATATAATCTTATTCTATTAAAGCTCTCCACTCTTGGACTTGAACCTATCGTCCTTTTTTTCTTCTTACCTCAAAACCCGTTACTACAAAGTTCGATTCAGATCTTTCATCTCTGATGATTTCTTAGCCACCTCCGAGGTCCCACAAGGCAGGCACTTAGGGCCTTTCCTCTTTATTTTTACCATTAACGATTACAATGGTTAACATTAAACATACCCATATTTCACTCTACGCCGCCGCCGATACAAAGTTTGTCAAGACCATTTCTTCCACACATAATTCCACTCTTCTACAACTTGATATCAACCCATATCGTCAATTCGCGACCTTGGTGTTTTATGCGATAGAGAGCTCAACTTTCTTACACATATTGACGAGATTATACTCAAAGCACACTCTTCACTAGGATTTGTAAAACGTTGGTCCAAAGAATTCTCTGACCCCTATGTCACCCGATCTTTATACATAACCTTTGTTCGCCCCCTTCTTGAATACGCCTGTCAAGTATGGTCCCCTTATAAACAAATCCATATATCCAGAATCGTTTAGCACTTCGTGGGCTATTTTTGAATAATGCTTTTATTTAACCTTAGTATCGAGACCGATTTCTGTTAACTAACTTGAATACGCTTCTATCTGCCTACCCAACGTACCTCTTATGGCTCCAACGAACCTATTACTCGCATTACCTTTAAAAGGTCTGTGTTTTTTCTTGCATTAACTGCGATTGTTTTAGATGTGTTAAATTGCAGTTTGTTCAAAAGCGATATTAGTTGGAAAACATGTAGGTATTTGACTTTATATACAAAAATCTGGAATTTTAACATGATTTGGTTAAAAAAATACGCTTTATCAAAAATTGATATAATGCGATGAGAGTGAAATTGATATTGAAATTTAAAAAAAAGAGAAAATTTCGTTTGAATTTGTCTGAAATTCGAAGGAACCGACAATACTCTTCTAGCATGCCTAAAAAATTTACAACCCAATCCTTTTGAGCTCAGATTTAAGCTCTGCACGATAAAAAAATTAATTTATTTAAATTTAATGTGCAATTTTTTTAAATTTTCTAGCACAACCAAATTTTCGTAAATTTATATAATTATTCATACACAATTATTTCTTAATAAAACATATTATTTAAATTTTTGATATATTTCTTTGTGTGCATACTCTGCATAAATAATTAAAATAAGCCAACTAAGCAATATCTTAACGGAGGAAAATTAATTAATTTTAGAAGAAGTGAATGAGGAATACATGTATTGTTATAATTCGTCATAACTTTTAGTTTTTACACTGCAAATTTTGGACAGAATTTAAATATAATTTTATTTTAAATAATAAAATCTGTTTCTGGAATCGATTCGCTCAAAAGCCAAATTATAGATCCATTACTGAAACAGACCTAAATACTACAAGCTCTAGCTTTTGAATCTCTTGTGAATCACCCTGTGCATTTTTTTCATCAGTAAATTTTTATATTTTTTTCTTTTTTGCTAATTTAAAAAACTTACCCTCTTTGCTTCTCATTGTTCATTGATACATTTATATAATTAAGTATGTATGATGATTATTATTAATATCTCTATCAACTTAATATATTATCCAGATAACGTGAAGGTAGCGTTAAAGGTTAAATTATGTCTAGCTAGAAAGAAGCGTGAGAAGAGAGTCATTTCAGTGATAGAGTTATTTGTCTGTCTTCGCTCTGTCTGCTCGACAAAAATTTGAATTTTTACTAATTCCAATTACAGAAAATGTTTGTATTTACGAGTACATATGTACGTAGGTGTGCACGAAAACGTTTTTGCTTTTCAATTCAAATTATTAAAAGGGCTAGAGGAAGGAGTAAATTTTCACAAAGTTTTTTGAAAATCGATAAATATGATTTTTTTTTTTTTTAATAAGAATGTCAGACATGTATTAAAAAGTCGAAATATGAACCGTTAAAAGTCGAAATCAGAAAAAACAATTCAGCACAATTGATTATAACATTTGATTGACATACAAAACACAATTTCTAAAGGTATGTTATGGCTTATTGACTTACTTTGGGGTCGATTTAAATTTAAAATTCTAAGCTTATTTATGAATTTATTTTTAATTAGGTAACCTAAGCCGAAAGGAGAAAGAAGTGTGCTACGGATTTGTTCATATGGCAGCTTAAAATATTTCAGATATAGGCGGGGAGAATATATATTTTATTTTACTTCCAAATAAAATATTTATATAGCAAACATAAGTAAACGTGCTATATAAGATTTACAATTTGGAAATGAGCAGATTGAAAATAATTATTGAACAAAAATAAAAATAGTAATAAAACATAGTGCTAAATACAACAGGAGGGAGGCACACTTTTATTGAATTTTAACAACAAAGGAAACTGACAAATCTAATATAAGTCGATAACTTGAATTCTAATGCTCAAAGCATCAAAATTTTCAAATTATTAAAGTCTAAGTTAATAAGATGTTAACATAGATTTGATTCGATTTTATACAGGATTCTATGTCACACCGTTTCTATTCTCTGTGAACTATCATATTAAGGGCTAAAACAACGAAATTGTATTTTTTGCTTTTGATTTGGATAAGTTCTGTTTTCAATTAATATTTAAAACATAAATCTACATCGAAAGAGCGGTATAAATTAACTGATCAATAGATAAAAAGTCATAGACTTGCTTATACATTTTACTGAAACTTAAATCTCATTTGATAGTAAACCTCAATTTTTGACGTAAGCCCTTTGGGCTTTTTCGCCGAGAAACATCTCCAGATAACAATTTTCCATTTAAAAAAGAAAAACAACAACAACAAATTGTCAATAGATAACCTCATAAATAATGTCTATTTAGAAAGTATGCACTATGCACTTAGCAAGTGAAAACCACGAATTTCTTGCCAGGCCTGGTTACCAAAAATCTGTTCTGAAAGTTTCCATTTTATCACTCATTTTTTCAATCAACTTTGACACCCGACCAAGCTCGCAGTGTATTGTATAGGTACCTACCCATAATCAGTAGTTTTTTTTTTAAACAGACTTGTTGTTGCGTACCGTGGATGAAGTTTTTATCATCAATTAAAAGAAAACAATATAGCAAGTTTGTTGCAAGTGTAAACAAGCTATCAGTGCACAGGTTTTTTTGCCTTGCTGTTTTTTTTTTTGTTTTGGTTTTTTAGACGACGAGCTCTTGTAGCTAAGCAGTAAAAGTCAGAGAGGAGCGTGTTCGTTCGCATTTATTGCTACTCTGCTGGCTGCTAAATAGCGTCCGCAAAAAATATACCCAGTAGACAACCAGCCAGCAAAACCCAGCCCATCATCATCAGTATGTAAATCTATTCGCAATCCGAATTCGCATTGCCAGTTACCCCCGGCATTTCGAAGCGATCGGTTGTGTTTTATATACAATTATTATTTATTTGTTTTTGATCTTTTTTCGCAATCTTGTTAAACTTAAGATTGAAGATACAAATGAAAAAGCATTAAACAAATTTGTAAACTAACATTTGTGTTTAACATAAAAAACAAGAAAGATAAAAGAGAACGTTGTGCATAAAAATCCTTCCGCGATTTTTTTCCGAAATGACCGAAAACGGGGCAGAAATGTTTTATGTTTTAAAAATATAACACTTAATTTGATTTTGTTTTTTTTTTTTTGTTTTTGTTGTTTCGCAATAACAAATCAAGAAAAAACGAAAGACAAAATAACAACAAAAGTATTTTGTGTATATAGATACAATTTTAAATTTAAATCTGTCGCGCCTTTGAGCGATACCACACATCTTGCGCAGAAAAAAAAACTGAACAGAACCTCAGACAAAATTTAATTGTTCGAAATTTGTTTCAATATGTGATGTTTCTTTCCTTAAGTTTTTTCCTGAGTGTTTGTTTTTTTATTTGTTGTTTTTGAATTATTTAGTTTTAATGGTTTGAGATAAATCGAAAAAAGTTTACTACTCTCTTTTGATAGTTTTGAACTAAGTGTTTCGATTTATGTACATGTTTTTGAAAAACTTAAAATATGCAACAAAAACGTTTAAAGAAACATTGTTTTCAGAAATAAAAAAGGGACGATATTTTTTAATTCTAAAATTAATTATACAAAAAATAAAAATAATTAAAAATTATATACATTTGTTTTCGATAGTGTGTGCGCAAATTTTTGTGGATCGTTTGTGCTTCTTTTTCTTATATTAAAAAACAAGGTCGGTCAATGAAAGAAAGGATCGCAAGTGGTGAGTCTGAGAATTTTTTGTTTTGTTTGTTTTTTTTCCAATTTTGAATTTCTTTTTCTGTACCTACTGTTATTTCTTTCTTTATATATTTATTGTTGTATGGGGAGGGTGCATAAAACTCTACGTCTACACATATTAGGTCAAAAATAATAATTTTTATCTTGGACTCATTTGTGTTTATTTATTTATTTTTTTCTTTTTGTTTTTTTTTTTTTTGTTATTTTTTGTAGATTGAGAGAGAAATTTAATAAAGAGTATGAAAATGAAACAAGGATATGAAACATTAAAAAAATGTTCGTTATACTCAAAAAATGCTTATTCTTTACAATAAATGTTTTAACTTGCACAGTTAACTATTTGTTTTCTAAATACCTAATTATAGTTAAAAAAATTGTTGATGTTGATTTATTTTCCAAAATATCGGTTTGATAAATAATTTGTATGCAAATTGCTATCTTTAATAATTCAAAAAATAATATGATTCGTTTGATTGTTAGACTGTAAGGTTATTTTATAAGTGCGAGTATCTATACCAAAACAAAAAAATATTTACACATTTGTAGGACATTTGTTTGATAAAGACATTCAATTTTTCTATTCATTTTTATTTGCATACCTACATTATTATATATATCATATGATTTCATAACTACATGCTTGCATATACTAGTATATAGTTATTTAAATAAATTTCGTTGATTTCGAAAGATTTCTAAGATATCGTTAAAAAATATTATACTATCGCATCGGATTGTCTCTACTAGGTAACGTAGTTTTTCTACTTTTGATATATCGTCGAGAACGTTTGTTTGCTGGAAAAGCAGAGAGCCGAAAATGCAAAGGTCATTTGTTGTTGTTAATATGCAGTTACCTATTACCATTTAACGAACATATACATGTGGGGGGTATCGAAAGGAGAATGTTTGCAAATTGAAATGAAATGAAAAGGGAAACCCGTGCTGGGTAAATTAGTCCATAATCGTCTTGTGCGACTAAAACACGAATCTCTGTATTTGAAGGTACGACCCAAATTAGGCTCGAGGGTGAACGGAATGAAGGGAGGAATGCAACTACCTACTTTGAGTGAGCATTGTTTGTGAAAGGAGCGATAAAGCAAGGAAATACATGAAACATTCCGACGGTGTTCAAGAGATGGGAGCTAATCCATGATATCTCTGTTTCTTATCAGTTTTTTTTTTAACGCTTTGTTTTGAATTCTACAAAATACATAGAGAGAAGTTTGTGCAGCACGTGCCAAAAGATATGAGTTACATCTGAGTTTTGGAAGCACAAACGCCTCATGAATTGTAGTTAGATCAGAAGAAGTGAAAATTTTTTTACATCGATAAAGAAATCCTAAGCATTTAGCAGCATATTATGCAGCCTCGAGAATATAGTCATTCCAACGAAGATTGTCGTTGATACACATACCGCATACGAAGAACTTTTCGAATTCTTCGATGCAAGAACAATGGACAATTGCTTCAACGACAATGGGCTGCATTGTGTTTTCTAGCCATTAAACTCCTCATGTTTTTGTATACATCATTCAACAATGCTTCAAAGATTGGAGTTTAATGAGCTAATCATACGATTCCACTTCCGTAGCAAATAGACGTATTTTTAAAAACGAGAATGAGAAGCTAACGGTAGAGTCGTCGGTAAGACAATGAAGCAGATTAGAAGTTTCAGCTAAGATCGTTTTCATAAAAACGAGGAAGAGAGTTGGAGACAAAACGGAGTTTTGCGGAACACCAGCATTTGTTTTGTAAAGATCAGACTTGAAACCGTCTAATACAACATGTATTCAACAATCTAGAAGATAATTTCTTATCCAATAAAGGTTTCGTTGATCACCAGTAGAACTGTTGCTATACGAAAGCCATTTTACCTTTCATTAAGGAGCTTTCGATAATCGAGATATTTATTGAGCTGATGATTTATCAGCGATTCTATGACCTTGGAAGGGTCCCTTTTTTTAGGAACAGGCTTGGTAAATGGTGTTTCCGTCTTCTAGGGATGAAGTTTCCAGAAAAGTTATGGAAAAGCTTGAGGAATGGTTTTGCAAGCGATGTAAACACCTCTTAAAAGAATCGGGGGTAAACCATTAGGACCAGTGGATTTGTTTTTATGACAGGTAATGTTGCTATCAAGCAACGTAGGGCTAGCAGCAAAATGTTGCAAGTACATTTGCCTTAACTAAATAGCTAGTTATTGGGTTTTCATTGTAGATGAGCGTTGGAACCGTTGAAGATATTGGATTATTTTATTCCATAATCCATTCCCGACTTTTACATATAACTCGTAAATGCTAGGCGGTGAACGCAGTCTAAATCGTACAAAAGAATATAGTATGCACAATGCTTTCCATTATGCCATTAAGCAAGATATTACAGTAGGCAATTATGTTTTTTTTTTCAATTTGCGCAAATTAATTATTTGAACAGTTACCCATATAGTAATTTTTTATATTTTCAAACTTCAAATTTTCTTTAAATACCCTAATACATTTTTATATATTCGCTGTTTTAAAGTTACACTCTTGAATTAAACTACTTGTACTAAAATTAAGTTGGCTCTGTCTTTTTCTTTCTATTACAAAAGTAATTTGCTTTTCAGAACATAACTTTAACAACTTTTAAAATTGTAAGTTTCTTGAACATCACGGCAAATACGTTTGTTTTTAATTTATTGTCGCCCCATGGAAAAGTGCCGCATAGGACCTGGCTCCTGCCCCCTACGCTATGCCACTATAATGACGCATATTCTGTTTGTGGACCAAGCTGATTACGAAAAAATGTGCTTACCCAAATTACTACTAAACATTATAGTTAATCAAAATTGCCGTCAGCGAATCTGAATTTTGGTAATACATTTTAAGATTTTGTAAACGTTCTCTGCCATGCTGAAAATATTGTTTTTATTCAATGTTTTGACATTGACATTTTGGTCATTGGTGCGTTCACAGTAAAAGTTCAAAGTTGTTAAGTTCCAATTGAAAAACCCTTTACTTAAATAACTCGCACTCGCTCTGCAGATGGGGGAGGTGCTAATATCGGAAGGCGGAGAACTCGCTTGGGCAATGAACCTCACCTTCAGCACCCCTCATGTAACAATTTTTGAAACTACCCATTTTTGTCACCATCTACCAAACTAAAAAAACGAGAACATTTAAATTTTTTTAAATATCTCACTCGCCTGCTCTTAACTTAGAACTGCAAAATATCAGCATGATGTTATATTTTCGAAGTTTAAAGAAGGAGATCCCCACGATCTTCACTGATACGTCCGTATGTAAAAAAACGGCAAAAAAGATCATGTTCAAAAAAAGAGAATATATGCTCTGTTTAATAGAGTAAAGACTCATTAATGAATACACAATTTTTTTAATTGGCCAATTCAAGTTCTTTGAGATATTTTAAGTTACAAAAAATAGACATGAGTAGGAATGGATAAATTAATTTTAAATATATTGGATAAACAAGAAAACAGAGTTATAAACTGTTTCTCTTAATTCGTCAAGGATATTTTAGGTTATGATTCTTGTGTATATTCTTAGAACAAAATCGTGCTACAGTATCGGAATATCTCCAATGCTGACATAATTTTTCGGGGATTTAAGAAAAGGCTTATTTTGGTCAACTCTGACCCATGTTAACAAAAATTGCTCTGCTACCGCGAGTGGTAGGAATTTCGTAAAGGACTTTATTTTTACACAAACCTTAATAACTGTGTTTAAATAATGTTAACATCTTCTTGGGGTCTTCAGATATCTAACTTCTAAGTATGTTAATTTTTTCTTACCCAAGCAAATTTTTGACTTTTTGGTCAAGTTTCTGCAGAAAATGCGTAAAAAACATAATGTTTGACTGTTTTTTTAATGAACGTAATAATAACAAAAATAAAAAAATCCAGGACAAGTTTGTTTAAAACCCATTGATTTTACGATACAGATAAAATTTAAGAAAATGCTTTTTTTTTGCTTTAATCTCAGAAAGGTATGAAGAAAAAAAATATTTTTATGAGGTTTTAGATAATTTTAACTGCGCGTGTGTTTAAAAACAGTTATAACAGGTGCTCACAGTGTAGCTGTGTAAATACAGTTCTCTTAAAGTAGTTTTTTCTTATGAATAAACAAGTTCTTTCATTCTTCCACATACATACATATAAACAAATCCAATACTGTTAGTTCAGGAGATCTTGCAGGCCAATTCACCGGTCCGTTTTTTCCTATCTAACTATTACCATAATCTTCATTTAACCAATTCTTAATCTTCCGACCACTAGCCCTAGCCCACTAGGCTGGAACACCATCCTGTTGGAAATATTAGTAGCTAGTTGAATTATTGAATCAGTGGAATGTCCTCCAATAGTTCGTTTCGCAAAAACTCCAGATAGTTTGTAGTATTCAGCCAAGGATGTAGTTTGAAGGGGCCGATTATATTAGCCGTGTTTTTTGGAAAAGTTATCCGTAGTAGAGTAGGATTTTATGTGAATAACAAATACAACATTCGCAGTAAGATCACTGTTATTGTTGTCACTATTATCATCATCATCATCGGCTCGACAACCGGGTTCCGGCCCTGGCCTCTTTCAACAAGTCTCTCCACCCATCCCGGTCTCTAGCCGACGCCATCCAGTTGCGCACCCCAAGGCTTCGGGCGTCCTGGTCTACGCCATCTCTCCAGCGCAAGCATGGTCTACCACGCTGTCGTCTACCATAGAATGTACCACAAAGAACTTTCCGAGCAGGTTCCTCTTCGCTCATGCGAGCTAGGTGCCCTGCCCACCGGAGTCTACCGAGCTTAATTTTTGTCACGATATCTGCTTCTAGGTAGATTGCGTACAATTCATGATTGTACCGTCTCCGGAATCGTCCGGAATCGTCCTATTATTATTCATATAAAATCCTACTGTACTAGGGATAACTTTTCCAAAAAAACACGGCTATTATTTGCAATTAAACCTGCCCACGCTGAATTTGTGTTAAAATGATGATTGTATTCCTTTGTGTAGATTCTTCGTAGCCTATGTAGCAGGATTATAAACATTTGTGATCCTATCTCTTATAAATTGAGATTTGGCCCCAAAAAAATCTTCTAATTAACTAATTTTCTTCCAAGCTCCAGCAACCAGTTAGAAAACTCGATTTTATTTTCTTAATCTTCTGAAACGAAAGATCAGCCAGATTTTGATGAGGACAAAATTCTGCAAACGGAGATACATTTTGCAGGTACACTCTATAAACAGTACACATTCTTAACAACAACAACAATATTAACATGAAACTCAAAACATCACCACAGTTGTAGTGTAGTTCTTTCTTGCAACTGCTAAGAAATTTTCAATTTTGCTACTACATATAATAATTCAAGGCTGATCTTCGTAGGAAAAAGTGCGACAATCTCAGCTAATTCGATTCAATTTCTTCCGATTCGTCAACGGCCTTGGCCCATCGATCAGCGAAATCAAGCATCATTGGGCATGGTTAGTACTTGGATGGAGGACCGTTCAAATACCAACCGTATGCTGTTGACATGTGTTTCTTCTGTTGTTCTTCCTTTCTGTCTGTCTCTTTCTGTTGTATTGTCTAAGCCGATGGCCTCAGTTGCCAGTGCTTTAAGTGTCTCTACTTCGTAGATTTATCTCCGGAGTAGTATAATATGTAATGTAATGTAATTCTTCCGATTCAATATGTGTCGACTATAAGCGGAGTTTTTGTTATTTGTTCAGAGAGCTTTAATAGCATGCTTTATCAAATCTGATAAAATCATATAGACGCTAAAAGTTGAGCTAAACATTTTTGGCTTGCGGAAATATATGTGCAATGTCCTCAAATTAACCAAAATGATAATATTTTGGCTGTTCTAGACAAAATTAAAAAATATTTTATGAATAAAAAATGGGGAAAAAACGCCCTTGAACGTAAAACGCTAAAGTTATATAAGTAAATCAGACTTTGAGGGGTCTTTCTCAGCGCTCCTATACTAAGTGCATTGAATATTGAAGTCAAATTTATGGTTTAAAAAAAAAAGAAATATTAAATTAATAATTTAATTTATTTATTTAATCAAATAATTTACAAATTATTTTATTAAAGGCGTCTGGGCAAGATCATAAGCCACACCGTCTTTTAGAACTAAGGTTTAAAAGATAAAATATTTGAAATGAATGTTTTAATTATAACATAGATTAATCAAATACAACAACCATAACTTGGATATATCTAAGCTTTTAATTTCGAAGCTAATTCATTGCGTTGCCACCCCAACAGATTTTTAGCCATGGAGTTTATTAAAGAATGCTATACATATAAATAGATCACTAACGAAAATGGTAATATTTTTTCGTGCGGAATCTGTAATAAAACTGTTCATACCAAATGTCTACTTGGTTTAAAAAAGAAGGGGGGTGACAAATTAATTTCTAAATTGCTATCTATGCCTGGATTTCAATTTTACTGTGAAAAGCATCGGAATATCTCACCCGATATCTTGTTTTCAAAAGTCATGAAATTGTGGAAATCGTTCCGAATTTTATCATCTACTTTTTCTGAAATACAAGATGTTCTGAATTTTGATGTCGAAGATAACAAATCAGTGGAAGAAGAAGAAGATTCTGTCCTTCATGTTTCAGATCATATTTCAACTGTCATTAATTTACAATCGCCTGAAACAACTGGAAATCCTCTTTCTACACAGGAACTAGATGGTATAACACATGCACAGCGATTTGATTTTGGTTGATGATGAAGAACCAAATAATGGGAAGAAAACCGTGTCACAACAAATTATGACTGAGTTTTCTAACAATGAATATTTACTTAGAGTGGTTAAGCCCCCTTACGCTGTTTTTTATCAAGGCTGGCATATGGTACCAAAAGCAGTGATATACTAAACTATATTTCTACTAAAGGCTTAGACATAACCAATATTAAATGTTTTAGTCTTACATCTGATAACGTACCTGATCGTATAACATCATCCTTTAAGCTACTTTCGCCTCTGCAAATTGGGAAATTGCTCGTTAATCCATGTTTATGGCCTGAAGGTATGCTTGTTAAGGAATTCGTTAATAGACCAAGCAATAAGAAGGCTAAATCAACAAAATCATCAAAAAACTAAAACCTGTTCAATTGAATTCTTCAACTTTTAACATACAATTTCAAAACAATGGAGGCAGTCTGAGTACCAATTTTAATGCTGTGCCATCATCTTTTAGTAAACATTATCATTTTATTATCAGAATGTTGGTGGATTAAGAACCAGGTTAGACAATGTATTTGTATCATTCTCTTCATTAACTTATGATATAATTATTTTAACTGAAGCATGGTTATCTGATAATCACTCAACAACAGAATGCTTACCAAGCCGCTATACAGTTTATAGAAAAGATAGATGTAATTTGAAGACAAAAATGGAAAGAGGGGGCGGAGTTTTGATTGCGATTCGAGCGTCTTTGACAAGTAATTTAATTGAACTGGAAACAAACTCTACCAACTCGGACCTTTACATTGATCAAATTATAGTATGTTTGGAATTAGGTGAATATGAACTTTTTGTTATAGCTAGTTATATTCATCCAAGGAGTAATTTGGATATTTATAATATTCATTTAAATAATTCTAAAGTTATATTGGAAAAACTTAAATTTTCACAACATATTATATTTGCAGGTGATTTTAATCTTAGTAATATTGACTGGACGTTGGACTTAGATGACAAATGTTTAGTTCCGTATAATATTTCAACTGAAATTGAATCTTTTGTAGTTGACTTTTTAAGTCAGTTTAACTTATTTCAAATAAATTCTTATATGAACTTAATCGAACTCTTGATCTGATTTTTGTAGATAATGAATTTGATATTTGTCTTCATAAGTCCGATTTCCCTGTAGTTCCAAATTCTATACATCATAACGCTATTGATGGAAGCGTATATTTTTATCATTATCTAAAGACTGAGTTTAATTGTTATAAGACATTATACGATTTTAGAAACGCTAACTTTGATGCAATGGTAAACATTTTTTGTTCTTCGGATTTAGTAAACGTGTATTCCTCTTTTACTGATATCTTTAAAGGTGCTATAGAGATATATGTGCCAAAAAAACGTCTTAAAACAAACAACTGTCCAATTTGGTATAATAGGAGATTGACCAATCTTAAAAACAAAAAAAACAAAGCTTATAAACTGTACAAGTCAAATATATCAAATGCAGAGTTGCATCTTAATTACATCAACTGTCAACGAGAATTTGAATATCTTAAAAATTTTTTGTATCGTAACTATCTTTTATCTGTTCAAAATAATTTGAAATGTAACTCTAAGCGTTTTTGGAATTTTATAAAATTAAAGCGCAAATCTACTGGTTTGCCAAGTAGCATGAAGTTCTTAGAGACAACAACCAGTGAAGTCCAACATATTTGTGATTTATTTGCTGACTATTTTCAATCGGTATATTCATTAGATACTTCTACCACTGAGGTTTTACCAAACTTGAACAGAGTTGTCGATATAGGATCGATTATTATTAGTCCCTTTGAAGTTGAAAAGATATTATCCGAGTTAGATGATAACAAAAATGAAGGGCCTGATGGCATTCCTGCTATTCTATTGAAAAACTGAGCAATTCCAGTAGCACAACCACTGTCATGGATTTTTAATCATTCCTTAGCTACTGGGCAGTTCTTGGACTGTTGGAAAATTTCCTTTTTGACACCAATTTTTAAATCGGGGTCTAAGCAAGATATAATTAATTATAGACCTATTTGTAAGATTTCATGCATACCTAAAGTATTTGAAAAAATAGTTTGCAGTAAGTTATCTAACTTGTTCCAAAATTACATATCAGTTTCTCAACATGGTTTTATTGCCGGAAAATCAACGGCCACTAATTTGGCCATAATGTGCAATACTATTATTTTTAATATGGAAAATAAATCCCAAACTGATATTATCTTCACAGATTTTGCCAAGGCCTTTGATAGGGTCAACCATCAGATTTTACTTCACAAGTTAGCTTCTCTAGGTATTCACTCTTCTTTATTAGAATGGCTTGAATCTTATTTGACTAATAGAGTTCAAATAGTAAAAATTGATAATTCGTTATCTAAAAATATTTCTGTACCATCTGGTGTGCCTCAAGGAAGTGATCTAGGGCCTTTGTTATTTTTATTATTTGTTAATGATATACCTGATATCTTCCGAAATTCAGAATGTCTTCTTTTTGCGGACGACCTTAAACTCTTTTGTAATATTACTTGTGAGTTCGGCTGCTATCTTCTCCTAGAAGATTTGTTGTCAATTGATCGTTGGTGTAATCAGAATCACCTTTCTCTTAATGTGTCCAAATGTCAAATTTTAACGTGTCACAGGATTTTTAATCCAATTTTGTTTGACTATAATATCAATAATAGTAACCTAGAACGGGTTACTAAAAAAAAAGATTTAGGAGTTATATTGGACACAAACCTTTAATTTCTGCCTCACAACGATTATATGATTAACAGAGCTAACCAAATGCTTGGTTTCATTAAGACAAACACAAGAGATTTCTCAGATCCGTATTCACTAAAATCTTTATATAACTCTTTAGTTAGGTCAATTTTGGAATACTGCAGTATAATCTGGCATCCTTATTATAGTAACTCAGTAGACAGAATTGAGAGAATTCAGAAAAACTTTACAAGATATGCATTAAATTGGAGGATTCCTAGACCATCGTACAATACCAGATGTCTATTGTTTGGAATGAAATCTCTTAAGGATAGGCGAATTTATTATTCTGTTATGTTTATAAGAGATGTTGTTACCAACCATATTAATTGTCCCCCTTAAAAAACTTCAGTTGGTTGTGTGGATGCTCCATCGAGGACTACACGTTATAGATTTTATCACCGTTTCACCGTTGTAATTATGGTCTTTATGTTTTGTTTAAAATTTAATGCCTAAATTATTTTACGTTGATTGAGTGTAAATTGTATATATGTATCCACCAACATAAATGTATAATTATTTCTTATAGTAGTCTAAAAAGATTGTTATCTGATTGATGAAAATAAAATAAATAAATAAAAAATTTAGTTAATTTATTATAAGAAAAAGTAAATGGGATAAGTACTAACACTGTATTTCATTATATTTATTATGTGCATCTGTAGCATTTTTTAAACGTTGTAAAGACTTATATTCTGCTTCGACGTATACTTATTTTATTAACTATAGAGGAAGGTAGCCTAACATAACACCCCCTAAAGAAAATGTGTTATATCTCGCAAAAATGTGACATTTAAACTTAAATGTTATATTCTTTTCAAAGCTAAATCAATTTGCCTTACGAGCTTAAAAAGTTAAATACGAATTTATAGTATTTAATTTTCAAAAACTCTTCAAATTCTAACGATCAAAATTGTACGGGTAAAATGGCATACAGTATGCCATTTTACCCTTGCAAGTAAACCAACTAAGCAAGTGAACTGAAAACCATTTTCAATTTAATTTAAACTTTATTTTAAACAAATCATAGTTCAAAGTAAAAAAAAACATAATCAATACTCAACAAAACAACAATTCATTTAAAACAACTTCACTTAAAACAAAAAAAAGGAAAAGTAGAAATTATAATAATACTGAATTATTGCAAGTACTTTTTTTGGACGGCATTTAGGGCTTTTGTTAATGCATTATCAGTCCAGGACCACCTCTCTGTACATCATTTATATTTTTCAACCATTTTCACTATAAAGAAAATGAAAATGTAAGGGTAGGTATAAAATGGCACACTGTGCCATTTTAGGCGAGTGCTTAATAAGAAATACTTAATACTTACATGCATTTACTGTTTTCTCCATAGTTGAATGTTTTTTATAATGTTTTTTTTGTCAACAAACTTTTTACAACATTTTATTGGTTCTACTTTTGTAGATGGCTAGAGACAGTTTGACTTGTAAAAGTAAAGCTTGAAGCTGCTACGAGTAATATTTCGTTTATGTCAGTGATGCCAAATAAACTAAAGAATTGTGTTACCAAAACCTTCTAATTCTGTTCGATTCTACAATTTCTAGCAAGGGGGCCATTTTACCTTGGTGGGCCATTTTAGGCCATCTTTCCCTAATGATATATTTTAAAGAAGTAAGTAGATAATATACATATGTATGTTTTAAATATCTTTCAAAGTCTTCAAAAGTCTTGATAGCATTTGGAGAGCAACTTCTACATTGAATATCTTCATTTTTCTGTTTATTTGAGATCTATGGAAAAGGGTAATTTACCGTTGTTGAATAATTCTCCATGTCCATGGTTGTTAGTTTATTTATAGTAAATAAACGCTCGTAAAAAATTGATTAAAAACATTTGTATAGGAAAATCGAAATCAAATCATTCTAGAACAAAAGAGATGACTCCTGACAAAATAAAATGCACGACTGGATCGCACGAACTTGCTCCTATGTAAAAGACTAAGAATTTCAAAAATGAATGTTATTAGAGAAACTGTTCATAGGCATAAAATTCATTTTTTAAATGACTAAAAAAAACTTCTTTAGTAGTTAAAGGTAAGAATAGGATACCATGTGATTCAAGCAAATATAGATTTATGCAAGAACAAAAATTATAAGTCTTTGTAGTGAATTCTCAAAAAATAAGGTTTTATATAAGAAAATATTAAAACATTTTTAAGAAAAAATGTTGCTACGCCAATTTGAAGTTTATTGTATGAATAAAAATTAAATTTACAAAAAACAGTATTGAGTCGTTTTTGAAATATTGAATTTTCAAAAAAAAACAAAAAATTGATTTTTTTTTTCAAAATTCAAAAAAAATATTTTTCTTAAAGTTTTGAAATGCAATGTTTTTTAAACTTTTTAGAAGCTTCCCTCTACGAAATTTCATTAAAATCGGTTGAGCCGATAATGAGAAATTCAAAATTTTAAAAAATCGTTCTATGGTAGGTACAGTCAGTAATATCTTGTTCTCAAAATTTTTTTATTAAATTACAGATATTAAAAAATAATAGAAACAAAATTTAAGCAAAATTCTCGGAACCGTTTTCGAGAAAAATACGATTTTCGAAAACCATTTTTTAACATTTGTATGGAGGGTACCGTTATTTTTAGGTAAAATGAATTTATTTTTCTCTTATATTGTAGATTATTTTTCCAAACTTTTATTTATCAAGTTTTGAAAAAATCGAGCATGGGGTTTTCGAAATATTGAGTTTTCAAAAAAAAATTTTGAAAGTTTTTTTAAAAATCCAAAAAATTTGTTTTGGAAAATTTGAATACACAATAAAATTCAAACTGCTGGGAAGCTTAAGCATAAAAAAAAATGATCAAAATCGGTGGTACCGTTTTTGAGAAAATCAAAAACAAAAAAAAAATGGTCCCATGGGGGGTACCAAAACTACTCATTTTTTTTGAAAATTTTTTTCGACCATTACCTAGGTTTAACTAAATTAAATTTTTTGAATTTTTTTTAAGAAAATCGCAGGGACAGTTTTTGAGAAAAAAAATATTTTTAGAATTTCGTAAAAAATCGTATGGCAGGTACCGTTATTTTTGGTCATAGAAAATCAAATCAAAAAACATCCGGGGGTAAAAAATCAAAACCCATATCTACCACGTTTGAAGAAAATCGGCCGAGCCGTTTAGCTGTAATCGAACAGACAGACGGACAGAATTGCCAGACCCACTTTTTTCGTCTTCGCCATCATCGTAATGTCAACTTTGATCAAAATCTCGAGTTCGATTTTTTTTTACGAATGCATAACTTGCCTTATAGTACCTATAAGTCGCAAGTAAAAAGGACCCAGTTATGGTCGCTCAAAAAAGGGTTTTGTATTGCTCTCTCTCTCTTTTTCCTCTCATCAAACGTAGAACGAAGATCGTGAAAAGATACTTTCCTTTTTCCTAGCCATATCACCATAGTTGCTCTATTGAAAGGTTGCTTACTGATATTCAATGCCAAAAAAAAGCATTGGGCGCATTCACTAATCTAATCACTACGTAGTCAACTCGTTCTGATTGGCTAAAGGCGACTTAAAATTTAGTTGAAATTTCCCCTCAAACGTAGTGTAAAAATATCGAATGTGTAAAAATTTCTGCTTCAAAGCTAGTGGATATTGATTTTGACATTTCACAATCAGTTGTTAGTTGAAAATACAAATTTAATTTTTGGTGGGAAATATTTTCGAAGTGAAATTATTAAACAAATTAATATTATATCTTATATTTGACGTTATTTAATTTAAACTGTAAAAAAAGTGTACTTAAAGTTCTCAAATCACAATTTTTCTTATTTTATATGTTTACATCTGTTATTAATATGACAGTTTGAATTGACTAGCTTTGAATTTTTGAGTACGTAGTGACTAGATAAGTGAAGGCGCCCATTGTATTTATTAGCGTTTATGGTGTCAAAAAAGGATATTTCTATTTTTCGTGTTTTCTTTACCATCTTTTTAGCATAAAGCACGGATCGCAAACTACTAGCCGAATGCATGACTTTCGATGAATGAAATCAATGCTACTAAATCAATCTACTCAATGAAATCAAGGGGCACGATTTCCACGAGGAATTCACCTTTATTTTTCATTTAGGAGAAAATTTCCTACTAGGTTTTGCTACATTGTGGTTAGATGTGCTCGTGTAATTTGAGGGTTTAAGTATTTTGACAGTTATAGTGGAATTCGATATATACCTAGCTAGTTCAATATTCACTCCAAGGTATTAAGAAGGGTTTTTTGACAAAAACTTTAAATTGTTCTCTCATCTGAAATTTGAGTAAAGTGCATCCATACTACACTCCACCTTTTACCTAAATCTACAAATAAAAATTAAAAACTACTTCAATTTATACATTCTAAAAAAACTTTTGTTCATACAATTGCTTAATAAATTGCTTTGTTGTGGCTATTGAACTATTAATATATTATGTCAGGGAGAATAGTCGGTCTCTTGTCTCTTGTTCGTATTTTTGTCAGTTGATTTTAACACGAAAAGAAATTAAATTTTTTAAATTTGGTTCAAATTCGATTCGACCAAAACCGGTACGAATTGTATTCGTTAAACTCGGAAAGATTGAATTTCGAAAGTGATTGAAATTGAAATAAAAGTCATTCATCGAATCGAAAATGATCGAATGATTGATTGATTGAAATGATCGAATCATTTTGGTGATCGATTGTTGAATGATTCAATCATTTTAAAATGAGTGACTTAAACAGCTCTACAACGGATGAGTTCAAGTTAAATCTTCAAGATTAAAGTTATTGTTCTCAAAGAATTGGCGATTGTAAGAATTTCATAAAGGTATATAGGACGCCTTTCTTAATTGCACTAAATAACACCTTCAGCATTTTGAAATCAAAGGAACTTTTAAAACCTCATCCGAAAATTGGAAATTACATTTAAAAAGTTTGATATATGTTTGATCAGGTGCAGGGAAATAAGTCCACAGGAACTAAGTCCACTGAGGGACTAAGTTCTAACTTGTGCAGGGAAATAAGTCCCCAGGAACTAAGCCCACTGGGGGACTAAGTTCTCACTTAATGGGAGCGAAATCCACTTTACTAAAGTGGTCTTTGTGCCCATGCAAGGTGGGAAATTCGTTACAAAAAACTGTGGGTTTTAGTTCCCCTTGAATATGAAATAAATTCCCGTGTTAATCCATTCTGTATTTGAAAATGCTGTAAATAGGTTGAAAAATAAAAATCTTATAATCCCGTTTCTTATTACGACACAAATAAACAATGAGGTTTCTAAGGGGCATGCTGCCCCCCTGCAACCCCACTGCTTGGGCACACTATAGAATTTGGGGTAGGTGCGAGGTTGGGTGTATGCAAAGTTTCTTTAGCATTTAAATAATCTGGAAAATAATCAACATACTCGTAAAATCAATACTACCACGTGTTCATGCGTTTCGTTGATGTTTAAAAGCTTGTGTTTTGGTCGTACAGCATTTTGAGATACAAAATTTTGAGATAGAGTATTATGAGATACAGTATTTTGTACACACAGTATTTTGTGCATACAGTATTTCGTAAATACAGTATTTTGAAATACAGAATATTAACCATACAGCATTATGACCGTACAGTATCATACAGAATTTTGACCATACAGTATTTTAAAATACAGCATTTTGACCCGCTCCCGTTTACATCTCTCTTTAATTTTTGTTGTTGGAAATTCATTCCCACTTTATACATTTGAGTGTGTACTAAGTTCACTTCATGGAAACAAAGACCACTATAGTAAAGTGGATTTCGTTTCCATTTAGTGGGAACTTAGTCCTTCAGTGGACTTAGTTCCTGGGGACTTATTTCCTAGCACCGTTTGATGATATCTTCGTAACCCACCATAGACCTACTTAACTAAATAATTTATTGCAGTTGAACGCCTGGTGACGCAAGTCATATACTCGTATAACAGCTTGCTGCCTTAAGTTTGCGCAACTTATGTGTTCATTTCACGTGAGTGTTTAATTGAAAAATACTCCCAAGATTTTCAAAAATCAGCTAGTCACCGGTTAGCTGTCGGATAAATTACTGAGAAAATGATTTATAAAAATCCTAAGACAACTCCTTTGAAATTTTTAAAGTCAAAAACCGAATCCCATCAGATTCGTTGAGCAAAACTAAATGAACCCAAACAAAATTCGAAAATCGTCGAAGCGGTTTTAGTAAAAAAAATACAGTACAAGTACAGTTAAAAACTTCATTTCAATAATTTGTTGAAATATTGAATATAATAAAAAATACCGTTGCTCTTAATAACAGTTTTGATACATTTTTTGTACAAAAATGTGGATATTATCTGCAAAGAAAAAAGATTTTTTTTATCAAAAACGTTAAAAACTGTTTCTGGACTCAACCTACTTACATGTATATGTAGTTTCTTGTCGCATCTTTTTAAAAGTTTTTTATTTTTTTAAGGAAATTTGTTTTTATTCAAACAATTCTATAATATATACCTACATATAAGCAAATTATAAACGTATATACAAATTAGAGCTGCGCGCTTTAAAAGTTCGAATCTTTAACGCTTTTTCGCTCTATTAACTCGAGTTTTGACTATAATATATTGTGGAACTGAAAGATCTCCCGACTTGTATCAATCGTCTCAACTTTTTTTTTGTTGAGAACCTAGTTTTCTCGACGGCATTGTTCTTTTGATACTGCTACCAAATTCACAATGCAATTATTACAATCGGGCATTTCATATTCATTTTAAAACTTATGTTTCCACTAATCGTAAAAAATTTTTTCAGAGTTTTGAAATTATATACAAATTACGAAAAGAAGAATTCAAAATGGCTGAAAAAAGGAAGAGTGTGATCGATGCTTGTGATACTCGTATATTAAATAGGTAAGGTTTTTCGGAACTTACCGCGTTTACTTTCTTAAGAAATAAGTAATAATAATTTCTTTCACCCCAACTTTAGAATAAGTTTCAGTATTCGTGGTCACGGAATAAGACTGAGGTTTGATAGATGTTGTGATATATTTAACAAATGGATTACTTTTAGATTTTTGACAACTTTTATTTATTGTTCCTTCGGTATTTATACAAAAAAAAAAGCCTTACTTGCTAAAGGTGTGAATAAATAAGTCAATAAGTTTATCAAGAATGCATGATCGGCAATGCACTTTAAATGGGGCAGGTGCAGTAATGCAAATGAATTTTAATGCTAATGAGGTTTTGGACTAGAACTTTGGCATAGTGAACTCTTGCGGTGTTAGTCATTTAAAAAATTATAAAATTAATGCGTGGCATGTCTCTTCTCCCTATTATGATAGGTAATTAAAGCGCTAATTTTAGTGTGGTTTCAAAAAAAATCTGTGTACTGTGGTAGGTGTATTTTTTTGGTAAAAAAAATTAACTAGAAATGTTTTAAATGTTTTTTTTTTTATCAACGGTATTGCTAGTTTCTATTCAACTTGAAATAATATTTTATTTGAAAAGTCGTAACTTTTCCCTTGGTTTTGATCAATCCTTTTCAAATTTGGGTTTATAAAAGTTAACCTTTTGAGGAGAAATAAGTCCATGTACGTAAGCCAGCATTTCTCCAAATATGTTTTTAATTGCATGTAAACCGATATTACATTACATTGTTCGTCCTTTGATCTACATTTTTTCTTCATTTGACTGCCCTGAATAATATGTTCATTTAGAATAACACATTACATACTCATAGCGTAAGATAATTATCAAGATAAGAAAATAATAAATCAAAGTTTCTTCTCATCGTTCTTACATTTTGATGGAAAATTGTAAAAATTGTGTATCAAAACTATTCTACAGTTTTGCACCAGCAAAAGTATCATCATCTGGAGTATTAAAAATATTGGTGCAAAATTTTTAACAGCCATATGTTAAGGGCTTAGCAAGATACTAATTTATAATTTTCTAAATACAAGGTAGCGTACTACATTTTTCTCGATATAATAACTTTTTAATTGTTTTGTGAACTATTATCGTACTAAAACCAAATTTATTAAAAATTCCATTTGAACATGTCTAAACAGTGCCAGGCCTATCACATTTTTGTTAAATTTTGTAAATTGGACATGCAAATTTTGTTTTTAGTCATATAGTTTTGTTTTTCATTTTATTTTTCGCAATTTGTAGTCAGATTAATAAATTTTCAAATATATACCCTACATCGTCAGTTATTTGTATATTCCGCAACATAGTTAATTTACTCCACTCCAATGGAGTGTAACTAGACCAACACGAAAAATGTTCGATCTGATTTTAGGTTATTAACAACAATAATTCTTGCCTGCAAGCCTGAAGGAAATTCAATCCAAACTTTAATGGGATCAAGATGCTAGAACTTATTCATCTTCGAAATCGTTTAAAGGACATCAAAATGTCAAAATGACATGTTCTGAGATCAGGAAATTCTTACTAACCAATCAAGACGATCCTACTGTGTATGAGCAAATGTGAATAAAGCACCAAACTTTATGATCTAAGTATTTTTGTGGAGGGAAACGAAATATTCTTAAAAAGTGGAAATAAATTATTGGACGATTCCTTAGACGATTTATTAGTATAGAGCCCTAAAAGATACCATCAGAATAGACAAAAATTATTGAGATCGGTTGAAGCGTTGTAGATTAATAATAATCATTTCTTCAATGTTTAAGCACTCAGCGTGATTTTGCAACGTGGCAAGAACATTTCCATGAAAGGCGAAGGCCTTCCTTATGATTTGTACGAGGTATTAATACCTTGTACTGATGGAAGTGCATTTTTTGAGGGACATGATCCAAGCTCAGATTCTGACTCATTCAAAACGGCCGATTAAAAGGCAAACACTCAAACGTTTCCACCACGTCCGAGGTCCGAGCACAGCGTTGCATGCTCAAATTATGATACCTGATTTTCTTAAGCATGCCAAGGAAATGCTGCACATATTATTAATCTGCTGATTTGAATATCAACAATGTTTAAAAAGATAGTTCTACGCTAAACTCTTTTAAAATAAACAAAATCGTATTTTAAGCATAATCACCTGTAGTGTAAACTACCCCTTTTTAGTATTTAGTTATTAGCATTACAAGGTTGGCAGACCTGTTTTATAAAGTTTTGTTATTTTGTCCCTCTGACTGATTTCCGTCCAGAAACTTGATATTAATTAATCTCCTTTCGTTTTATCAAAGTGTACAATTAAATAGTTACCAAAAAACGCGTTGTTTTATTTTGACTATTAAGTGTCCACGAAAAGACACCACATTGGCGACGAGTTTGTATAAAGTAAAAATACCTACGCGATTAAAAAAAAAAAAAACGAAAATGACACTCGAAAACGGGGGTCCGCCGAGCCAAACGACCACGTGGTGGGGAAGCCTTCCACAATTTCATTACGAACGAGACAACTGGACCATCTATAAGGGAAGGCTGGAGCAATTCTTCGTGGATTGCGAAATAGCCGATGATAGCAAAAAGCGAGCAGCTTTGCTCAACTTTTGCGAGTCGAAGACTTACGACATTATTCAGGATATCTGCAGTCCTAATGATCCTGGCAGCAAGACCTTTCAGGAATTGGTAACAATTTTCGACAACAATTTCACAGCTACAAGGATTGTCTACTGCGAGCGACAAGCATTTTACGACGCAAAAAAGACCACCAACGAGACTGCACAAGAGTATGTAATACGCCTACGCACGCTTTCCAAATCTTGTGAGTTTGGGTCACGTTTAGGCGAAATGCTCGTCGATAAGTTCGTCACTGGAATGACCGGACGTACATTTGATAGACTTTGCGAGGAATCATCTCTCACTCTGAACAAAGCTATCGAGATTGCAAAAAAATATGAGCTAAGGAGCGACAGTCATCAACGAACGCTACCTTTCAAGAATGACCACCTTCCATCGTCTACACGGGCGGTTAAGTCAAAGCCAGAACAAAAATGTAAGCACTGTGGCTTTAAAAATCATTACGACAAAGACTGCCGATACAAAAACATGAACTGCTTCAAGTGCGGACGAAAGGGCCACATGGCATCTGTATGCAGAACCCAAAGAAGCAACACGATAGCAAAAATCAGCACGATCAACATGGAAGACAGTTGTTGCAGCAGTACGAGTGAAAACGTTTATTCTGTGAAGTCCTGTAAGAACAAAGCATGTAAGCCTATATTAGAGAGGATAAAAGTTTTTGGTTGTGAGTTAAATTTTGAGATCGATACCGGAGCGGCAGTAACCGCCATTCCATTCAATATATATACATCGCTTTTTTCCAAACAAAAACTTTTACCCGACTCTACAATTGTTCATGATTACGGAAGTAACATTTTGACTGTGGTAGGTGCTTTGTATGCTAAGATTAATTACAACGCAATTTGTAAAGTTTTCAAGTTTTTAATAATAAAAGAAGCAGAAGCACCGATCATAGGAAGAGATTTTCTTTATAATTTTGAAATCAAAGACATAAAAATTAATGCTATTTATTCTGAAAGCGAAAAGCTAAACAATATTCTCTTAAAGTTTAATAATTTATTTTTAAAAGAATTTGGAAAATTAAAAAATGTAAAAATTAAATTAGATATTTGTCCCGATGCTAAGCCAAAATTTGTAAAGGCTCGCCAGATTCCATTTGCATTCCTCTCAAGTGTTGAAGACCAATTAAGAAACCTGCAACGGCAAAATATAATTACGAAAACAGATTGTACTGAATGGGGTACACCGCTAGTACCTATTTTAAAAGAAAACGGAAAGATACGTATCTGCGCGGACTATAAAGTCACGATCAATCCTTATCTAAAGGATACGAATTATCCTCTTCCAAAGATTCACGACCTTTTAAATAAGTTGAGGGACGGTAAATTCTTTTCGAAAATAGATCTTGCGAGCGCGTATAATCAAATCGAGTTAGACGACGAATCTAAGAAACTGGTAACGTGGAGTACTCATTTGGGTAATTTTGTAATGAATCGTCTACCTTTTGGTATAATACCTGCCACTGGTATTTTCCAAAGAGAAATCGAGAAGGTTCTAGGGGATGAAGACGGGGTTGTTAGTTTCTTGGACGACATTGTTGTATCAGCTCCCGATTTATCATCTCACAATGAAAGACTAGCCAAAACGTTTCAAAAACTTTTAGACGCCGGGTTACGCTTGAATAAAGAAAAATGTATTTTCGCGCAAAGTCGCATCGAATATCTCGGACACGTTGTTTCCGACGAAGGGATTTTCAAAATTAATAAGAACGAAACGATAAAGAGCTTTCCGAAACGCAAAAATATTTCCGACGTACGTTCTTTCTGTGGTTTTGTGAATTACTTTGGAAAGTTTATTCCTTTCGATGAAGCTCTCTCCAATCTACGAGATTCTTAAAACAGAAAGTCCCTTTGTGTGGACGAAAGAAGCGGACAAGGCTTTCGATGCTGTAAAGCAAGAAAATATGTCCGAAACGGCCTTGGTACATTTTAACCCTGATTTGCCTTTGATTTTGACGTGTGACGCTTCCAACGTAGGCATTGGTGCTATTTTAGCACACAAGTATCCTGACGGTGCGGTGTAGAAAAGCCAATCGAGTGTGTATCACGTTTGTTATCCAAGTCAGAAAGGAAATACGGAGTGATAGAAAAAGAAGCATTGGCAATTATTTTTGCCACACGAAAGTTCTATCAATTTCTGATTGGAAGGCACTTCGAACTGGTCACAGACCACAAGCCACTTCTGGCTATTTTCGGTGAAAATCGGGGAATTCCGCAAATGTCTGCAAGTCGATTGCAACGATGGGCATTTCAATTATCAGCTTTTAATTACAGCGTACGGTACGTTAGATCGGAAAATAATTGCGCGGATGCTATTTCCCGGTATCCACTTCAAGTGGTGAACGATAAAAACGATAAAGCCGAATTAACTAAAGACGAAGAAAAAAACTATTTGTTTTTCGTCGGAGAAAACAAAAATCTAATTGTTGATGCATCAGCTGTCCAAAGAGAAACTGACAGGGATGTCGAGTTTTCTGAAATTAAGAAATGGCTGCGTTCGGGGGAATTTGAAAAATTAAAAAATCACACGTTCAATGCGTTTTACACGAAACGATTTGAGTTAACCATCGAAAACGAGATTTTAATGTGGGGACATAGAGTTGTGGTTCCAAAATCTTTGAGGAACAATATTTTGAAACAAGTTCACCAATCTCATTTGGGTATGGTAAAAACAAAATCCCTTTTGCGGTCGTACGTCTGGTGGCCAAAAAATCGATACCGACATAGAAAAGTTGATTGGTGGATGCCAAGCTTGCGCAAGTGTTTTACCGAGTTCTCCAAAAACGCAAACGATGATGTGGGAAATTCCAAAAGGTCCTTGGAAAAGAATTCACTTAGATTTTTTTGGTCCTTTAAAAGGTTTAAGTTTTCTAGTAATTATTGATGCTTATACGAAATGGATCGAAGTTTTTTATACGAAGCATCCAAACAAAGCTTTTGTTATACGATGTTTACGCTATGTTTTTTCTCGTTTTGGGATACCTGAGCAAATTGTATCTGACAACGGTAGTCAGTTTACTTCGGACCAATTTAAGACGTTTACCAGATTGCAGAATGTTAGGCAATCGCTTACGGCACCAGGGTATCCTGCAACAAACGGTGCAGCTGAAAACGCAATTCGTACATTAAAAAATGCTATTAAAAGTCGAGAAGATGAAAAAGATATCGACATTGTCTTGTGTGATTTTTTGTTCGATTATCGCCTTTCTAAGGACTGTGCTACTGGTATAACTCCCGCGTCTTCTATGCTAGCGCTTACTCCTAAGTGTAAGTTGGATTTTTTGAATCCAAAAAACATTTATGTTCGTAAAAATGATAAATATTTTGAAAGAAACAGAAAAGATCGTTTCTTTAAAACCGGGGATGAAGTTATGATCCGTAACTACAATTTAGATACCAACAAAACTCAGTGGTCAAAAGCGATTATTGATAAAGTCTTAGGGCCAAGAATGTACTTATGCAAAATGAATACTGGCAAGTTTATAAAAAGGCACATCGATCAAATACGAAAATTTATTGATTTTAAGACATCAGATAAGAAAAATTTATGTAAACAAGAAAACAGAAAAATGATATATTTCAAAAATAAAAATTTGTAAGAAATAACGTAAATGTAATCCCAGATGCACTATCTGAAGGAATAGAACTGCGAAACAGATCTAATATTAAAAGACCTGCAAGATATATGTAAAAACATCTTTTGTAAGAAGGGCGTATGTAGTGTAAACTACCCCTTTTTAGTATTTAGTTATTAGCATTACAAGGTTGGCAAACCTGTTTTATAAAGTTTTGTTATTTTGTCCCTCTGACTTATTTCCGTCCAGAAACTTGATATTAATTAATCTCCTTTCGTTTTATCAAAGTGTACAATTAAATAGTTACCAAAAAACACGTTGTTTTATTTTGACTATTAAGTGTCCACGAAAAGACACCACATCACCCTATTACAGAATTCGGCAAATGAGCTGAAGTGAAAGTTTCAATTAGTTTCCAAACTCTTACTATTACTGAATCCTACGAATGAAAGTTGAACGAATGTCGGTAATATGCTCTGCACCACTGACATTCTGTTCAACTTATCTGGTATTACTGAATTCGCAACACATTCGCACTCCATAGAATTTTTTTACATTCGCGCCAATTTCAAGACGAATCGGAAGTAATTTTTTAACTAAACGAAAAAAAAAAAACAAAAATAAACAATGGAAAATACGAAAATGTAAGTTAAAAGTTTATCATAATGAATTTTTAAGAGTATGTTTACCAAAATTTTATAGAAAACGGACAACTAATAGGGATCAATTCAAAGAAATGTTGGAAATTATGAAGACGCAACCGGACATAGCGAGAAATCTGACAAAAAAGTCTCCTGAGGAGCAGCAAGATTTTTGGGGGCGCCTTCAAAATGCACTTAATGGCATTGGTCCACCATTTAAGCAGATTTCTGAATGGAGAAAAGGAAACAAAACAAATTATATGACACCAATTTAATGTTGCATTTGTATGCAACTTTAGTCGGACTACAAATCGTCGATAAAAAAAAAACTATAGTGGATAACAAAAAATCAATACATACAACTGGTGGTGGAGAACACGATCTACAAGTCTTAACACCGATAGAAGAAGATGTGATAAAGCTGGTTTGTATGCAAGATTCCGTCGAAGGAAAAAGAAATGAAAGTCTTCAATCCAAAAGGCACCACAAACAATTGGAGCAAATTTTATTGCTTAAAGAAGCTAACAACTCTGTTTCGGAGTTTTCAATTTTACTTTTTTTTTTTATTATGCTGTGTATTTTATTAATTTTAATTAAGTTGACTTGAAATCTTATTACTATTTTTTTTAAGATACATTTTTTTGTTTTTTAATTTTAAGTTATCTGAGAATGAAGCCTGAATTAATTTTTTTTAGATTATACTAAGAATAAATGTCATACATAAAATGCATATGGCTAGGAGAGACAATTACTCTGTATCAGAACTTTAACTTTTTGTTAAAGTTCTTTAATTCTAACGTAAAGTGTGCTCACGATGCTTAAAAAATAAGTATCAAAATTTGTTTTAAAAGAAACACTATTGCAAAAAAAGTTGCTCTGGAATCTGTATGTGTACTTTGAGAGCGTTTTTTGTACTTATTGGTAGAATGTAAAATATGTTGTTGTTGTCTTTCTTAGGATACTTTAAAAGGTATCTCAATGGCTCAACAAGAGGATACATTAAAAGGTATCTCAATGACCCAACAAGAGGCAAAGTTATAGTCACTAGAAAGAACTGAATGCAGGAAAATTGACTTACAGCGCATCTGGGATTTCGGAGATGTTTTGAGCCATACTTCGCATCTCAAATCTAGTACTTTTAGCAGACTGGTCTTGAAAATTGAAGAAAAAAGGAATTAAATCCATCTTTTGTTCATTTTTAAATTCAATAAATATATAAAATTAAATTATTTCACTTTACCACTTTTTTTACACTTTACACTTTTTGTCTTATATAACGTTCAAATGTCAGAAACTGACAATGTCGATAGGAAAGTTAATAAATGATATGGTAGGTTAGGGAATCGACAATGTATATTTCATCCGGCGAATATCATAATTCAGTTTTACTGCGGATGCGAAAGGTCAACGGATCGAGCTAACTCCAGGAGTAAAATTCTGCGAATTCTATTATCGACATGAATATCTTCCAAAAATACTTAACCATCGTCCAAAATTAAAACCAGCGTATTTCTAAGGTAATAATAAGTTGTTTCTTTTTAAATCATAGGTTATTTTGACACTTACTGCTGCTTCCACTCAAAATCTTGACAGAAAGTCAGTATCATAGCTCCGCGTATCATACCTTACGCTTGAAAAACGTTGTGATATATTGAAAAATTATTTCCAAAGTGAATGCTGTGTAGACCGAACAGTACGAACCTGCTGTACGCAAGTTTGTGCAAAAAGTTCGTGAGACTGGTACGCAAGTGGACAACACTCATGGTCCCCGTCGTCCTACGGTGCGCACAGACGAGAATGTTGCTGCTGTAGCCGATTGAGACTAAATTCACGAACATCAACTCGCCATCGATCTCAACACTTCAACATTTCACGCACTAGACTGAGGAGAATTCTACACAAAGATCTCGGATTATTCGCTTGCAAGGTCCAATTCACTCAGCAATTAAACGCACATGACCATCCGCTTCGTTATCGCTTGAACGATAATTAATGGGAATGTTTGCTCTTACTAATAACGCCATAATACACGGACAAAATTTATTTTTCTTCGTTTTATTGCATAAACAGAAACTTGTACTTGGCCCACCCTTTACAATATCTTTTTTAAGAGTTTGCTACTGTATAAGGTGCTCAAACCTTAAGAGGTTCTCAAACTTTAAGAGTTTCTCAAATTGTACTTACTTATTTGACTAATTTTTTTTGCCACCTTCAGTGAGATATAATACAAGAACTCCAATACAACAAAATTTAATTAAACTTCAAGAGAAAAATGAATAGAAACACAAAAGAGGAGAAAATTAAAGGTACTAAGTACTATTTTGTAAGCTTTAGCTTTATCTTTTTTTGATCTGTCAATTTCGGTCTTAATAATCGTCCCATAAGAAAAGTTGTGCATGCAAAATTGGATATATTAGGGATAACAATTTCACTATTCAATATTAATGCGAGAAAACGCACTGGTCGAAGTACTGAAAAGATATCAGCCATAAGTTCTTCATTTTAAAATAAATTGTCAATTATGCGCTCACAGGAATTGGAAGTCTCTCAATTCAAATTGTATAGCAACTTTTGACCTACAACCTTGCAAGGCCAAGAACATTTTAAATATTGCTCGTTTAAGGAATAAAACCGGGGTGACTTGGCGCATTCGTTTAGTTACGAGACTTTGTCTAACTTTTTCATTGTCTTGAGCGCGGGAAACAACTCTTCTTACTCTTAGGTTTCACTGCTTGACGTAAGCAAATTTACGTTGAACAGCTCTTAATTTGACAAAACTCAAAAGCAACTAAACAAAACAAATATTTAAAATGAACACAAGAAACTTCAAAACAAATAATTTTCAATGAAAAAGGATATTTTATGAAAATGTACATGGATTGCTAAAATGATATTTAAATTACTCCCTTATTATATCCCTTACTCTCAAAATAAAAACACAGCTTTTCTATGTATGTCGCAATTTTGCAAAATTAAAGATAGGAGAGCTAATTTGATGGACTACAG
The DNA here is from genome assembly GCA_963931855.1 of Philhelius festivus. Lineage (NCBI taxonomy): Eukaryota > Metazoa > Arthropoda > Insecta > Diptera > Syrphidae > Philhelius > Philhelius festivus. Next base: position 14,036,569 of record OZ007558.1, read on the forward strand.
TTTAAGAGTATAAAAGCGTTTGATTTCCATTTACGTTAACTGTGTATAATTACAACAAAATACATGTTAAATTTATGTTGGTAATGGAACTCTTACAAACTGAAGATTACAGGTATGTCAGTTACAACGGGTCATGTCATAAAAAACGGTTTGCTTAAGGGAAAAAATTTGTTCTACAAAATTGTTACTAAGGCAGTTTTCTACAAAAAAATAGTCATGAGTAATTTACCATTTAAAAGTTACAGCAATCAAAAGAATCGCAAGTATTGCATAGGCCATACAATTAATTTATTTTTGAGAAAGTTTCCAAACAAAAAACCATTTTCATGATTTTTGTCCCCTCGTTACTGACCTAGTGGTTATTGGATCGTAATCATCATCACCAATATGCTCATGCTGAATTTCAACAAATTTCTTACCTATTTCCTGGACTTCTAGAGACAAATGATGTTTACTGCTGAAGCTTCGAATAACAATTGACATGAGAAAGGTAAATGTATAACTGATTATACTGATATAACTGATATGATTTTTGTATGGGGTATCGTTTGCTGCATGATCTTTCGGGATTTTTTTTCAAAACATCTACCTAGACTATCTTAAAAGATTCGGATCTTTCAGAAAAATTAAAAGAACAAATTCTCCAAACTTAGTTTCGATAGTCACAAACTAACAAATTGTGTAATTTATAGGTTGTGTCAACGATTTCCTGCCTTTTCTCTGCATCTGGGTCCTTCTAAGAACTAGAAGCCATTTTGAATGTTAATACATCTACATTCTACAAATCAAAAAAATTATATATCCTCAAATCTTGAATCCCTAAAGTAACTGTTGATTGCAGACCAGTGCTTTGATTCACCTATTAAACGTTTTAAATCAAGTTTGACTGATTTTGCATCGACATCCCACAAAATTTCCAAAATAGGATGCGCAGTACCGTATAAACTTCCAATTGATACTGTCGCCGTTGTAAGCAAGATGATCCGGGGCTGTGGTGGTGTGATATTGGTTCAATATCAATTAGAGCAAAGTATGCACTTTCGATTGACGATAAACTTAACACAAGCTCGATGGGATTTGTAACCAATCGTTGATGTGTAATAAAAGAAGTAAGTTGAGAACCTCTGTAGATCAAAGAAATCTTGTGAATTCCCTAAGAAACACGTTATCAGTAGGTAATCAGTATTTTTATAACTTATCCGTGTTTTATATATGAGTGGACAATTTTTTTTTATTTTAAGACAATATACGAGTAAGTATCTATTTGTTAATTTTGTTTTACTTAAATATTAATATAACTTAATTTAACGTGAGGTGTTCATAACTAAAATGTAATGTTCAATAAATTCAGTGACCGACAGAGGCTCTACAAAATGAAGTTAAAAAATAAATCCGCCACTAAATATCTACAATATTTACTTTCAGAAACTTCCATGTTATATGTACTGCAGCAAAAACAGAAAACCACATTAACAATTTTCTTTGCCCATCTTGTAAATAGATTACTTTACTAATGACATACACGCACTGATTTTTTGCATTATTTACATAAATACATATATTAAATTCAGTAACTAACTATAAATAAAATTCAAATTATATTAATTTTGTTTGTAAAGTCAATTATTTTTTAATAATTTACTGGTTGAAAACTGTTAAGCTGGCTATACAGTTTTGTTTGCTTGTTTTTTATTTAAATAATTATTTATCTATAATTTATTCATAACTTCATAAAGTACATACATACTACCTAGAAAGGTTTTTTGCATAATATCTCCGCAATAAAGGTTTTTAATTAAATGAATTTCTTGAATACATAGAATTGTTTTTGGGCGTATAAACATTTACTTACCTTATATATTGAACAAAAATTATAGTATTTCCCAGTTGAATATGTTCTGTTTTTATTTTTCTTAGTTTTAATAGTTTGAAAACCACTTACGTGAGGGTTTTCACACCAAGCCCAAACGCGGTTTACGCGAAAATATCGCTTTTGGTAAAAAACCTACATCAAAAACAGATGTATTCGCATACATTTTTGATGTACCATAAGTTTTTATAAACCACAAAACCTATCAAAATCAAGTACAAATTAAAAGATGAACAAATTAAATACAATTTTTGAAACAATGCAGTATTCAATTGAACGATAAAAAAACAGCTGACGGAATGCTGACAAAAGAAACAAATTTAACTGCTGGAATACAAGAGACGATTATCCCTACTACTAAGCGAGCCAGTTCGCTCACGAAATGAATTAAATATCATGAGTCAGGAATTCAGGATTCATTATATTCCCATTTTTAGTTACAACTCTTGTAAATTCTCTTCCAGTTTTGCATAAAATATTTTCATATTTGTGCGTTTAACTTTGACACTGCGAATAACTATTAATTTACGGGTGTCGGTTACTAAAAATAAGGTGTCCGTAACTAAAAAAGTGGTAAGCTATTACGATTTTATGTTTGATTTATTTTTGGATTTTCCTACACATATCCTTCTTTAATATTATAACAGAAATTACTAACAGCTATAGTAATATATAAAAATAATTAAAATCGATCCAGCGAAAGAAAAGTTATGAATTTTCAAACTCAAAACTTCTCTTAAGAGTGTCGGTCACTGGGTGTCTTACCCTAGGATATCTCACATAATGTAAGTTGTTTTGATGTACCCAAAGGCTTACGAATACATTTAACGAAATTATGCACAATTTCCGTGTCCGAGTAGGTAAGTAGTAATATTGTTTAGGGCTAACAGAAAAACACAAGGATGCAAATACTTTTCATGGTTATTATCCGCTAAAAGCTTTGAGATTGAATGTGATTCACACAATATTCTGAATTTTTAAAAGGCCACCAACACGAACCACAACAACAGCATCAATAAAAGGGCTGAACGACGGGAATCTATTTTTAGAAGGTAGATTGTTTCCCGCTTTTAAAAGTTCAATTTCTTTACGAAATAAGACTTCTGAGTACATTTAATTAATTAAGATCTTTAAAATATAAGTTCTTTAGATAGCAATGTATTCAAATTACGATTAATTTGCTATAATGGATAATTTCCATTTCCTATAAATCGAATAGCATATGGAACAATGCTATCCAAATAAATCCAATTAGATGTATGTACTCGTATGTATTTTGTTTTAATGTTTCCACAAAGTTACATGATATATTTGATACGAATACCTGTGCTGGAGATACTTTTTCTTTCTTCTAGGTATTCTGTATTTATGTATATTTGTCTGTACGCTTTCTGACACAGACTACTGATCTACTTCATTGCTCAGCCAGAGGGGTCCTTTCCAACAGAGGTTTGCTGATAATAAAGATGATGAGATATAGCTCTCGTCGCTAAATCTGCAGAACTAAAAGCAGATCGTTCCATAACTTGAAGTGAATGTCTGACGTTAGATTGCCGTTGAACCCTGTGCTCTTCTTGGGAGGTACTGATAACCAATGCAGCACTATGGAAGAGTCTGTTCAGGCCAAAATCTTAATAACAGGTTCCTGCAAATAAAACTTTATTTTATTTAATAGACGAGTAAGCAATACAGCTCAACATAACCCGAGCCGAGGTAGAGATAAAACCTTAATGGGATTAATCTTCGATTTGGCTGCAATTAGCTCTACATATATTATCATCCTTGAAAATGACATTGATTCAAGTTCATCTCTTATAGGTCCCTTATAGAACTCCACGGAAGAACCCAGTCCTTTGGAACATTCCCATCCCAGTTCAGTTTTCTTCTCCAGAATTCTTAGAAAAGTTCCCAAACGCAAACGACGACCAGCACGAGAAAACATAATTTATCAAACAACCTGGAAGCGTTTGAGAATATGGGAAGATTTTTGGTACAACCAATAATTTTTATTGTCAAAGTCGACTGGAGAGATTTGTCGCTGGAATTCGGGCAGCTTCATCAGAAGAGAACGACAGTTCGAGGTCCATTTCCGAAGGTTGAATCCTGCTGAACTTAATAAATCTGCATGTCATCGACAAAAAATTATTAAAGAGGAATTACGATACGATCGGATGAGTTGAAGCAGAATCAATGGCAAGCTGCTTTTATACGTGGTGTTTCAATTGTTCGTCCAGATTTCCCTCCAGGCAATACGTTGAAGATCAGTATGGTTTCTAGCAATCCAAATTTGCCCATACATCTTCTCTATGTAACCAGATAAGATATATAAAAGTAATCGCTAGACAAACAAGATCGAAAATATTTCGCACCTTACGAGCCTTGCGAGAAGAGGAAAATCAAGCCGCAAATCGCATTAAAGAACTCTGATTTTTGATGTGTTATCCCCTGTAAAAATGCCACAGTGAGGAAGATAACAGATATATTTCACTGTTGCTACTAAAATTTGTGGAGTCTCTTCCATGTGACCAAAGGCAAGGTGTTCACTAATGAAATTAGTATATTGCGACTATAAATCTTTGTTGCCCTTGAACCTTCTTTCAATAAAATGAAAACAACTAATAACTCTGCCAAATTTAAATGTTTTTGAAGGTTTAAAAACTTGCCTTCCGCACGCCGAGGTTTGATGTTCAAGGAAGATTTCTACAGTCCCTCGAGCAACAAAGGAATTTTACTTTATCAGTCTTCAAGTTTCTTAAAACGTTCCAGGTAAAATGTCTTACTATGCTTTAAGCTGGTGCAAAATAAATTAATCTTTTTACCATCAAACAATTTCAAGGTTCCCAGCAATACACAACAAAATATGGTTGAAATCGAAAAAAATATTAAAACTTCAATTATTATTATTCCAAGCTTTATTTATTGTAGACCTAAGACTTTTTTTTATCGTGGTACTGAGAAATTGTAAATACACGAAATCTTAACCGACTAACCGCTCATATTTATTTAAATCAAATTTTAAATAAATGTTGATACTTATTGTCCGACGTTTGACAGGGTTTCTGTCCTCGATAACTGTCTTCAAGAGGTTTTCATTACATGTTTTTATGTTCTGTTGCGCTTTTTTCTTAATTGTTTTCTGAATACTTTTTAAATCTTGTTTTTCCTGATCACTCAGGCCTATTCTTTCTTGGGCGTTCTAGATTTCTTATAAGAACTAAATTTTCATTCGAAAGTTTTCACGGTTTCTTCGATAAACGAGTGAGGATATGTCTATCGGCAGCATCTATGATGTTTTTTTTCATTGCGTTATAAGTAGTTATTGATGATACTCGTATTATAAGGAATAATTGTTATAAATCAGCGTTCTTATAAGTTTTGACAGCTTCATTATTTATAGATTTAGATATCATTTCGTCTGTATTTTTGTTAATCTGCCTGGTTTTATGGTTGATTAATGGCTTAGCCCGTACTAATCTATGATCTGATTCAAACTCGAATCGGTTAAGGACAGAATGTCCAGAGTATTATAGAAGCTTTCCATTAGTTCATCCGTTGCCTTCTTTGCTGGTGCGTAGACTGGTATCACTGATATGTTCCATTTTTCCAATTCAAGTTTGACTCCTGTTATCCTATCGCTTAATCATTTAATTTCTTGCAATTTTTTTAATTGTTACAAATTCGACAACATATGTATGTATAACCTTTACTTGATTCTGTAGTGTGCGAATATATTTCCATTGTTGAGCTCCTGTAAACTTTCTCTTTGTCGTCGAAATTCGGTTAATCCGATTATATCCTAGTTAATCTTTTCAAGAGCGTTTTCTAACTCGATACATCTTTCTTCTGGTTGAATCGTTCTTGTGCTTAGAGTTGTTTTATTTTTTATACTTTCGATTAAGATGATGTTTTGGTGTCGGCTTGTTTTAGATAGAAAGATAGAGTAACGGAAACCATTATTGGCACCCATAAGGAAATTTTCATTTTAAAATGTGAATAACTTTCGCATTAAAAGAGCGGCTGATATATTTTGTACATTAAATTAAAATATGAATTTTTTTCTTAAATTTTGTTTCTTTTTTAAAAATATAATGTTAAAAAAAGTGAATTAGAAAAAGCTTTCCAAAAACTACAATTATTGGCACCCAGGTATACAATTATTGACACCCCTAAAATTAAAGAAAAAACATGTTTTTCGAAGCGGATTTTTAATAAAGTAATAATAAAAGAAAGTTTACAAGAAATTTAAATTTATAATTCATGTAGCAGCTAGTTTTAAGAAGACAAAACATAGCTTTTCTTTTGCTTTTTTGAGAAACTTTATCCATTCAACGATAGTAAGTTCTTCTTCCTCTAAGGTTAAAACAGTATTTCGTCCTGGGCGTGGTTTTTTTTTAATAAACCCCCTCCAACAGTAGCTGAGTCATTAAGAAGGTGTCGATCACGTCGAAATACTTGATAGGTATTGTCAAAAAGCTCATTGTCAGCAAAAGATGAATTCAACCATGTTTCAGTTAGCACAATAATGTCATGTGGGATATTATTTATATTTTTATAAACCTTGCTGGTTTTTGTCCTTAATCCATTAACATTTTGGTAATATATTAGTACTTGTTGTAGCTGCTTCGCCGGGATTTTCGCATTGTCTGATGTCGTAGAAAATTTATCTTTTCTTTGTTTGATGATCTGTTTTCGAATTCGTGCATAATAATACTGTAATATTTTTACTAGGTTCGTTAAATAAAACTTATCACTCTTTTTAGTATTTCTTCTTTATTTACACTTTCCAATTCAAAACAGTAAATCTCAATTTATAATCAACTCAAATACTTTATTCAATTTAAAATCACACTTGTTTTAAACTTTACACAATCCAATAAGCAGAGTTTTGCACACTTCCGTAATCAAAAATCAACTGTCCCTCGCTCACCGTGAACACTCCCTTATATACTCAAATTAGTTGTTCTCGAAAGTTCTTGTCTTGGAATGTTCTAGATGGTTGGAATAAGGGGAAATACATTTGACATTGGAAAAGAGCTTTTTGTTTCTTCCATAAATTAAATATGCAATTTTCCAACAGATGGCGCTGTAGTAGTATAAAGGTCTGTTCACAACATTGCCCCCTTCTTAAGATTGTTCGTCCCGAACAATTCTATCTCCAGCTTCGCCACTGTATCGGTGCAGTCGATCACTATGCACAACTTTTAACTTTCCTCGTGACCCTCTTTGAATTCGGTAAACGACATCATTGATTTTCGTGACGACAGTATAAGGGCCTTCCCAGTTTTGTTGAAGTTTCGGCGACAATCCCTTTTGACGGTGTGGATTATAGAGCCATACACGATCTCCTACTTGGAATCCTGTCGTGTTTGCTCTTGTGTCGTACCTTGTCTTCATTCGATCGCTGTAAGTGCTCATTCTAGTCCTGGTCCTTTCGTGGATGTCGATTAGCCTCTCTTTCAGGTCACTCACGTAATCCCCTGTTTCCTGAGACTCTTGTGATGGGTGTCCAAACCTTAACTCACTAGGCAGCCGTATGCTTCTTCCGAACAGGATTTCAGATGGTGTTTGTCCTGTTGAGCTATGTACTGCACTCCGATAGGCCATCAAAAATAGTGGTATGTGCCTATCCCAGTTTCTTTGGTAGTCGCCTACGACCTTAGTGAGGTGCTCTTTTAAGGTCCTGTTGAATCTCTCGACCATTCCATCAGATTGCGGGTGAAGTGGTGTGGTTCTCGTTTTCTTAATGCCAAGGAACGCGCAGACCTCTTGGAATATGTTTGACTCAAAGTTCCTTCCTTGGTCAGAATGTAGCTCCATAGGCACACCGAACCTGCTTACCCAGTTAGACACAATCTGGTCGGCCACGGTCTTGGCTTCTTGGTTCGGGATAGCGTATGCCTCAGGCCATTTGCTGAAGTAATCCATTACCACCAGAATGTATTTGTTTCCAGCATTCGTTTCCGGAAATGGGCCAGCCACATCAACAGCAATCCTTTCAAACGGTGAGCCAACATTATACTGCATCATTTTTCCTTGCAGTTTTCTACCAGGTCCTTTGGTTGCCGCACAAGCCTCACAATTTCGGCACCACTTTTTAGCGTCGTCTCTTGCATGCAACCAGTAGAATCGTTGTCTCACTTTTTCTAACATCTTGTTGATTCCCAAATGGCCTCCTGAAGGTCCATCATGCATCTCTCGAAGAACCTCTTTGATTTTCGATTGAGGTAACACAAGCTGCATCACATAGGATTTACCATCAGCGGACTCCCATTTTCGCCGAAGAACACCTTCTCGCACATGAAGTGAGTCCCATTGTGCCCAATAGGCCTTTAAAACTGGACTCCTATCGGAAATGTCATTCCATGTGGGTTTTTCTTCATGTTCTTTCCATGCGAGAAGAGGTTCAATGTCGGGGTCTTCTTGTTGAGCAGATCTTATTTCTTCATTGCTCCATCCACAAATGGGGTCAGCCCTTATTCGCAGAGTGTTGATGGCGACCATGCGTTTGTTGCCATTTGACGTTGCCTCGATAGTCAGACTTCTATTGTTTTGTTTGGTCTGAGAAACCTGGATGGTGTTTCTGGGGCCATCGATACCAGAAACCAGCTTCTGTCCCTCGAAGTTGGTTCTTACTCGTTTCTCTGTTGGTAAACTTGTTCGGGAAGTAACACTGGTGTTCTTGTTACCTTGTTCTGAGTCTGAAACTCCGTGTCCACAATGTTGACAAGCTCTTCTTGGTGGTAATCGACATTGACGCTGTAAATGTCCAGTCTTGTTGCAATTCCAGCACTTTGCAAGTCCGTTTCGTTGATTCCTTTGGACATCAGTTCTTCGGCATGAGCATTCTTCAACAATGGCTTCTCTAAGTCGATGTACTCCGTGAGAAGCTTGCTCAGCTGCTTCCATTGTCAAGGCAAACGCTAATGTTTCAGAAAGCGTTCGTTTTCCAGCAGTTCGCACGGCCCTTTGAAGATGTATGTCGGAAATGGCGCGAACAAATGCCTCAACTGCAAACTGGTTACGGATTTCTTCTCCAACATCTGGATATGCAAGATGAACAAGCCTTTCAATGTCTGCTTGTAGCTGTTGTAGAGTTTCGCCCCTCTTCTGAACTCTGGAATAGAGTCGTACCTTGAAGACTTCTTTCATATGGCTATTGCCAAAGCGTTTGTCTATAGCCTCAACCAAGTAATTAAAGTCGCCGCTCTTATCTGCTGGTATGGTTAGCAATAACTCAGCAGCTGCTCCTCTAAGAGCAAGGGTTAGAGCTATACACTTGTCAGCCTCATCCCAGCCATTTGTTGTGGAAGCTGCCTCGAATTGCTTCTTGTATATAGACCAAGAAGTTTGTCCATCAAAGGTTGGAGGTTGCATCTCCTTTTTCTTCAAGGTTTCTCCAGAACTTTCCCGAATCTTTATATTTCGAATGCGATCTAGCTCTTTTGAAAACGTCTCCATTTTGTTGTCGACTTGATTCTCTAGCAATGAAACACGTTCATCAAGTGCAGACACATTATTCTCGATTTTAACAAGCTTGCCTTCTAGCATGTTTCTCTGTTCTTCGAGAAGGTCTTTTTGTTCGCTATGCTGTTTGTCAAGGTGTTCGAGAATATTCTTTTGTTCATTTTTCTGTTCATTTCGTTGTTCTTCGAGACGTTCGAGAACATTCTTTTGTTCATTTCGTTGTTCTTCGAGACGTTCGAGAACATTCTTTTGTTCATTTCGTTGTTCTTCGAGACGTTCGAGAACATTCTTTTGTTCGTTTTTCTGTTCATTTCGTTGCTCTTCGAGACGTTCGAGAACATTCTTTTGTTCTTTCTTTTGTTCATTTCGTTGCTCTTCGAAACGTTGAAGCAGAAGACTAATCATATTTGAAACATCTACATTTTTACTTACGTCTGCTTCCTCAGCGTCAGCTTCAAAGACGAAAATGTCCGGGTCTTCATTTTGTTGTTTCAAATATTCGGCCAAACGCAGAACAAGCTCATTTTTCGATCCTGCTCTAGAAAGTTCTCGCTTGCCTAATTCACTTTTCAGCTCATTACAGTTGAGCTCTTTTAGTAACTTGCTCATTTTTATTATTATTATTTTTTTTTTTTTTTTTTTTCGCACACTTCACTGCACAATGGGGCATATTCATAAACATTTAGTAAAGTCATGACTTCTTAATCCATAGCTTTAGTCTAGTCTGTTAAATGAACACGGCTGCTATTCATAGACAATTTCCTGGTCAAGTTTTGCTAGCAACAGTTTATATGTGTATTCTACTACAATTATACTTCGCTCGTTGACAGGACAGCTAAACAAAATTTGTAAATTTCAAAACAGTTATTTTTATTATTACTTGAAGCCGAAAAAGTATGTACAATAAAGAAATAATATAAGTTTCAAAGTCAATATTAATAAAATAAATATTTTGGGAATAATTTCAGATGAACAAAGAGAACATCAAAAGAGAGAGACAAGAAAATTGGACGCAAACGGAAAAGGAACTTTTGCGGGAGCTTGTACGTCGGCATATCAACGTCATAAACGACAAAAGAAATGATGTGAAAATGATTTCAAAAAAGAAGTCAGCATGGATGGATGTGGACATCAATATGAAGGCTGCTGGTTTCAAGAGAACGGTTCCAAAATTAAAAGAACAATGGCATCGTATGAAGGTTGCTGCTAGAAAGAGCAACACCGAAATGCAAAAAAGTCTTCGAGCTACTGGAAACGTTGTCGAGGTTAAAGAGCCACCGGAAGAAGACCTAGCTGTTCAAGACATGATAAGAGAGGATTTCATGGAGGATTCTATATTGATTGACAGCAACACAGATGCTTACGAAGTAGAATTCCTTCAAGAAGCTATGCCGTCATTTCAAAATGACTATTTAGAAGTAAAAGATTGTCATTTTGATCCAGTCGTGGAGGAAAACAGTATTGACGATTGCAAGACTCCTATCCAAAAACTTAAACATTTAAAGAAAAAAAATGACCCAAAGCCAGTCGATATTCTGCAGCAACGCTGCAAGCAAATTGTGTGTCAAAGCAGCCAAGAACAAGAACTACATGATCTTAAATTGGAACAGCTCAAAAATAAGATTAAATATGAAAAAAAGCTATTCGAAAAGGAGCTCGAAATAAAAAACATAATTTTAGAACGGGAGAAGCTGACCTTGGAAAACGCAAGGAAATAAAACTAATTTAGTGATTACATTCTAAAATACCTAGTTTTAAGTTATCATTTTTTTTTGTACCTACATTGTTTGTACTTACCAATGGACTGATTATTTGTATTGTTTGTTATTTTTTGTTACAAATGAATTAAACTTTTTTTTTAATTAAAAGGTTTTTTTTTATTATTAATATGAATTAATATTGTTTGTTGAAGTTTTAGGTTTAAGAAAATTGAATAAATGAATAATGATAATTTTTTCTTATTTAATTTATGTAATGTTCTTTTCTTTTCATACGAAATTGTTATTTATAAAATTCTGTCGAAAGATTCTAGCCGGTATATCCCTTCTTTCGGAAAAATTTTCGGCTTCTATATCACTAGAAAATTGAATATCCTCGTTGAGAACTGTAATAAATAACGATTTCATTCGAAATCTAAATGCTAGTATACTTTTGTAGGTATACTTACAAGACAAATTTCTTTCCTTAGCTATGTTATGCAAAACAGCGACAGCTACAACAACATTTTTTGCAGTGTCTAGATCAACTCTCAGTCTCTCGAGAATAGAACGAAATTTGGATTTAATCTGTCCATTTAAACATTCAATTTTGTTTCTAGTTGCGATGTGACATTTGTTGTATTTCTCTTCCTGTAGAGTCTGCGGATTCCTGACGGGAGTAAATAGTATTTGAGACAAAGGATACCCTGCGTCTCCAAGTAAAATCCCATTATGCGCATTTCTGGTATGTTCAAGTCGACTTTTCAAACTGCATGAGCTCCAAATACGTGAATCATGTCTCGAACCTCTAGATCGTGCTACGATGTCTGTGATTTTGCATTGTGCATCACATACAATCTTCAGACATGTATAAAGGAATGACAACATTTTCATTACAAAAAAATAAATATATAGCACAGGTACATACTTGAACGTTGAGTGAATAGTACCCTTTTCTATTCAGAAAATGTCCAGCGAAACTTTCTCCTACGATTTTAGCAGGGCACTTTATTCGGACGTGTGTACAATCGATCGTCCCGATAACGCTCGGAAACTGTGCAATGTGAAAAAAATCCGATTTTACCTTTTGAAACTCTCGAGTTGTTGATGGGAATTTGACAAAATTTGGAAGCTGCAGTGCGATTTTTTTAGAAATTTTCGCAATAATTCTGCTAACAGTTGGTTGCGAAATACCATGAAGGTCAGCTTATCATCAAAAAAGAAATATAATGTTATAAGGAAGCTCTGGATCTTTGGAATTCTTTTAATACTACCATCACTCTGGTGAACATTTCTGCCAAAAAATCGTAGCGCCGTCAGAACTTGCAAACTTCCAGAAATTGGTAGACCTCTTTGACTGGGTAGTTCCTCGAGATTAAGCAAATTTATTATAAAATTTGTCGTTTCTTTATCGAATCGATATCTTTCATAGAAATCTTTATCGCTTAATTCATACGGATTAAAACGTGCCTTGTATGTTTTGCGTTTCCTTCGAAAGTTTTCAACTTCACTCAATATATCCATATCCTCCAATATATAAAAATCTTCCAATGTATAATTATCTTCCATAGACATATTTTTCTAAAAATAAATAAGAAACTTAATTTTTTCATAAAACAATATTTAATAACTTACTTTTACGTCTGTCTTGAAGAAAGAAAAATCTGTTTTTGACAATTTGACATGTTAAAAACAGCTTAAACATATCATTACCTATGTTTAATGTTAGACCACAGGTTTTGTCCTAAGCATAGGTTTAAATTTATTTATGAATATCTTAAACTGTGGATTAGCTTAGCTTCTACTTGGCAAGAGTTTAGTAAACATCTATGAATATGCCCCAATAAGTTTTATTCCACTTTTCTGACACCAATGTAATATTTTTACTAGGTTCGTTAAATAAAACTTATCACTCTTTTTAGTATTTCTTCTTTATTTACACTTTCCAATTCAAAACAGTAAATCTCAATTTATAATCAACTCAAATACTTTATTCAATTTAAAATCACACTTGTGTTAAACTTTACACAATCCAATAAGCAGAGTTTTGCACACTTCCGTAATCAAAAATCAACTGTCCCTCGCTCACCGTGAACACTCCCTTATATACTCAAATTAGTTGTTCTCGAAAGTTCTTGTCTTGGAATGTTCTAGATGGTTGGAATAAGGGGAAATACATTTGACATTGGAAAAGAGCTTTTTGTTTCTTCCATAAATTAAATATGCAATTTTCCAACAGATGGCGCTGTAGTAGTATAAAGGTCTGTTCACAACAATACCATTGGGCCAAAAGGACGTTGAATTTAAAAGGAAGAATAGTGAATCAGGTACTTTGATTTTGAACGATGAATATTTGGAGTAATTACGCTGAATCATTTTTTCAACACATAAGTATCGAGTTGTGCCAATTTTATTTTGTATATAGTTTTTAATATCTAGAGCATTAGTCTTTGGGTCAAGTTTAGAAATGAAGACGGTCTTTTGCCCTTCGACTATTTTGAGCCCGGAATTAATAGGAGACACATGGTCAATATTCTGTTCAGGTAGAATATCGTGTTCAGTATTTGCGGATGTTAAAGAGGGAATAGAACGTTCGTTCGCTGAAGATACGTTAAGAGGGGATGGTGATTTTGGTGCAGATAATATTGAAATCGATGACATAACAGGAATTGAAACTTGGAGCGATGACAATAAAGATGATAATGACGGTTTTTCTTGTGCAGATGATTGTGGTAGTGGCGAAAGAAGGCTTGATGGAACAGGCACACCATTGTTAAAGTTGAAATCAGAGATGGAGTGGGGCGGTACAAACGATTCAAATATTGATCTTGCTTGTTTCTTTGTTAACTGAGTTTCACTTGGATTGTCAAGTACTTCACATTTTCTTTTAGTCGATGCTTCGTTGCTTGAGTGAGGGATAGGATCTTTATTTTTTACTCTACTTCGCGTTTGTATAACATTGCATTGTGACCTTTTGCTTAAGTTATCAACTTTTGCAGATAGCTGAGTTAATTGGATATTTAAATTTGTCAGTTGTTTTGTGTTTTGTAATATATCTCGAACTATATTTGTGTGGGCGAGGGGGTCGCATTCGTCACAAAATAAGTAGAATGACTTTTTTTTTCAAAAAGTTTGATGGTACTGAAAGGAGCATCTATACATTTAACATGAAAACTCCTTCGACAATTACCATGACAAATTATAGAATCGATCATGAAGTCTGAGATATTGTCACAAGATGCACACTTACAGCCCGATTCTCCCCAAAGTCAGTGATGCCTCACAAGTCACAAGAAGAGGTGAAAATGATTTTGTGACTTTTTCGAATTCTGCCGCTCAGTCACAACTTGTGAGAGTCACAAAAACAATCGAAACTGTGATCTCCTTCACAGCAGGTCACAACTCATAAATTTTTAAAGTTTCTTGGATTGACATTCAGTAAGAAAATTTTCAGGATTTGTGAATAATTGTGAGTACACAAAAATGAAAGTGGACTTTGTTTTAGTGAATATTTTTGCTGATCTTTCCCACAAAAAAGAAAAGTAATATTATCACATAAACAAAAATTTCTTTAAGAAACTAATCGTGTCAAGAAGTTTACAGCGTCGACAGCTTTAAGAACATTGAGAGATACAAATGATCCATTCGCTCTCCAAAACAATACATTTATAAAGTTTTTTCACCTTCCGAAAACTTTATGCAGTCGCCACGATTGTTTTCTTCTGAAAATGTTATATTTATTATTTAATCATTTTATTGTTTAAAAATTATGTTACCTTGCATTTTGTAATTTCTTCGTTTTGAATAATCTGCTGTTCAAATAATGACACTTAAAAATCTCACCATGCTGTGGTGAGTTTTGTTGTGAGTTTTCTTGTGACGATTAGGGGGAGAATACCAAAATGTTATCGAATCACAACAATCCTCACAAGGAATAGTCACAAGAGCTTGTGACTTGTGACTCCTCACAAGGGGGAGAATCGGGCTGTTAGTCATGATTACGATAGTTATTTGTAGTTTTAAAAAAATAAATAATTGATTAAAATGTTGATTCTTAGTGTACTAGGGAAATTGAATTTCTGCTAAGCAAATACACAAATCAATGGAAATGAGTTGTCGGAATTATAGTTGTTGGCAGATGATAGATGCTAGATGAATGTATGGTTGACAGATGTCAGGGATCATGACATGCAGTACGGAGGAGGGAAGCAGAAAATCCTCAGCGGGAGCAAGTGTACTCTTTCGTCTTTCCGTATACTATGAAGGCAGGAGATGTATGCAGCTAGCAGCAACAACATTAAAGTTCGGTTCCTTAGTAAGATGGCAGTGGCATGAAATGGTAGGCAAAATTGTTGGGATACAATGCAGTCTTTCAATGCTTTATAGGCAGAAGATATACAAAAATTTCACTCACCGGGTGGAGGAGACGAAAATGAACTTCAACGGGAGCGAATAGTCAAATAATGGAGAGCAGCGAAAGTATTCTCTTTTACTATATATTATAAATATAGATATAGATATAACTTTGTCACCAATTAATGATTTTTTCTTGACTTTATATCAAATTATTATAGAATATTATAGTTTATATTAGTTTATTGCATTAAAGTATGCATACAAAAAGTTTGAAAAGCAAAAACACACCAAATTGTAATGTAAAAATTGTAATAAGACAGTCAAATTAATTTAATAAAAAAAACGATGCAACTATACGTGTTCACTGTTCACTTGTCACATTAGTTTACTTTACTATTATTTAATTTTCAACGTTTTCTAACTTGTTTCGCGCTAAGTCTATTTTTTTTTTAATAAACACCTACAACAATGAGAGTTCGTGGAAAAACTAGGTAAACAGCCCTCTTTTGACATTAAGGCCAGGCGCGCACATTCAATTTTTAGTTTCGCAACAACATCCCAAAGTTATTAATTTTGTGGACACAATTAATAATAACCGCGAAAATGAGTTCAAGTCACACTTGATGTTGAAGCGTTCAACAGTAGTGTTATATAATTTATAAGTTATCATATACATATAATGTAGCATATAAAGTAACATGTTCTAATTTTGTTCTTCATTATCCTAGCACTTCATTCTGAGTGCGGCTTATCCCCAAATATACGTCATCACGGTGAACACTCTAAAATGGGATGCAGAAATGAAGTCTTAATGTTAATTTGGTACTTAAGTAACACAATAACCTTTAGGCAACTGGGCAATTTATTAGGAGTTACTAAATATTCGGCTTGGGTAGCAGTAGGACGTGTGGCAAGGTAGCTAGTTTTGGTAGGAAACTAGGAGAGGCAGTCAAACAAATCGCCAACAAATTCGAATTAAAAAAAAATATCAGGCGTTCTGGGTGCTATTGATTGCACACACATCACAATAAACGCTTCGAAGCTAAATCGTCATTGCTATTTCGACAGCAAAAAACTACAGCACTATTCTACAAGCTGTTTTAGACGCCGATAACAAATGTATAGACATTTTTTGTGGTGAACCAGGAACCATCCATGACAGCAGGATTTTGAAAAGGCCAATACGAGTATTGTATAGGAAAGCCCAAGAAAACCACAGAAACATTTTTTCCTACAACTCATGATATAGGTGACTCGGCATACCTACAGTTCCTCTAATAAGAACCATTTCATACTTCACAATATTATGTTAAACTGTAGAAGATGATTTTGAAGTCGAGGAAATTGAAGAAATATCCTATCAAACTGAAAACGCAGACACGGATTTGAATTTAAAAACCGACCGGAGGAAAATCTTATTTGAATATCTTCGTCAAAAGCGCATTATTGTATTTTTGTATTCTTTTGTCAACAGTAAAATTATAACGTTTCAAAATTAAATCAACATTCTTTGATTTTCAAAAATTTTCATTCTTAAAACTGTACCAGATTTTTGTTTTGTAAAATCCAAGAAAAATTCATAAAGTTCATAAACACAACTTCGTCTCATTCAGGAACTACTTTCTCGATTTGGATGATCTAAAGTTTTCTCAGTCATTATAGTCTTCTGGAAATTCTGAAAACTGTTTCAAGTTTCAATAAATATTTCGTCATCATGGAACATGGTATCTATATATTCATCTGTTGTGGCATAATTTGAGTCGAAGAAGCGTTTTGCAGAAAAAAGAAAAATTTGAAGGCAAGTCCAATCCAGCGGTTCCAAAACTTATTGTATGGATGTTGTTAATAGCTGTCTCCTTCCCGAAGATCTTCTCTAATTCATTCAGAAACGGTGCAATGCATGGTGCAGTCCCTGTTTGATTATTATTTTTTGGCTGCTCGGTATGCTCGTTGAAGCGTTGTTATTTTTGACCTGAAAATATCTCGGGACTCTAAAAACAATATTCGAAACCAAATAAGACAAGTAATTTATATCAAATACAAAATCTTTTCCTTGCAGCAACACCTGCATTAATTATGTCCTCCAAGACATTTGAAAAAGCGAATTTCTTCCTTCTTGGACAAGGAAATTCGGGCCTTCTGGCATTATAAAAACTGAGAAAGGATTTTGTTTCTTCCTTGTTCCAACCCTTTCCTTTAGCTGAAATTTGACAATCAAAATAATTAAAATCGAAAAAAAAATTGTGTGGCAAAAAATATAGATACCTCTATTAATTTTGTATTCTCTTTTTTTCCGAACTCATCACTGCATCAACTTTTAAGCAAATCTGAAATCAAATCAGCCACAGAAACAAAAATACAGTAAGCCTCCTTGTCATATCGTCAAAAAAATATACATAAAAAGGATGTGTTCAATTGTTCATGAACTAGATCATTTAGCAACACAAGATAATCATTATAAATTCCGATTATAGTTATTAAAATTGAAAAATTGTGATGTTTTTATTTAGTTATTTTTTTTCATAAATTATTTATATATAATAAATTTGCAAACTTCATGAATAATCCTATCTAGAATACGCCATAATTACCGAACACATTCATGGAAATCTTGCAGAGATACCAACTTAACAAATTAAGAAAAGCAATTCATTAAAATTACTGAAGAGCTAATATGCTGTTAATTTGTGTTGTTGTATTTACATGTGCTAAATAAGGTTAATGTGTAACATTTCGTAATGTATATACATTAAGGAGCTCAACAAAACACGCCTATTGTCAATGTTTTTATTCTTTGGTCACAACAAACTTATTGTTGATTAAAGTAGATTTTCGCTAAGGTTTAGTATTTAAAGTATATAATATATATATGACGCTGTATAGTATTTAGTATTTATTTATTTAACTATACATCAATTCACAGTAATAAGAAATGTTGACTTGTCAAATAACCTTTGATCTACATTTTAGGGAAGCTGCAAGTTTGAAGATTACTGATCATTTTTATATTGATAGTGGTGTTAGTATATTTTTATAAACAAGGAAGCTTTTTTCATAATTCTATAGAATATTGTAACATAAAATTTTTCTAATGAAACTAATAAATACAATAACAATGAAATAACTTCCCAATTTGGGAGATAATTTTCGGTTTAGCCAATTTATAATTTACAGATGTGATTTCAGTGAGACTAAAGTACCCGCTGACCATTACTGTTGGAGGTTTGGCTTCATTTAAAACGTTTCTCATATTCCAAGATATTTCCTTTCAGAGAGCTATGACCTTTCCATTTTTATAAATTTCAAGACGTTTCTTACGATATTAAACTGCACTATTTATGTTATGTACTCGTATGTACGCAAAAGTTGGAAAATTCACATCACTTGAACGTACTTAAATTGATCAAAAAACTTGCGCAACCGTTTATAATTAAATAAAAAAAATTTAAATGTACAAAAAGAAAACATGGAGCTACAAGAATTTCAAATATAAAAGTTCTAGAAAAAACTATACATTTTGAAATGCTCTTTAACAAATTCGTGACAAGTCGTAGTTATGTGGATATGGTATCTCTGATTGAATTTGCGTACTTTTAAATACATAATTGATGACAATCAATCAATCCAGAAGTCTGCCCTGCCCTGGCATTGTTGCAGATCGGTCATCGAGGATTAAATCACATTTTTATTTTTTTTTTCATTGCCGCGTATACGTTTTATCGAAGGCTTGCTTTCAATTGAGTAATATCCTTGTATATAAAACTTATAGTACTCTCATGAAGCAGGGCCGTAGCTAGAGTTGAATTTAAGGTAGGGCATCGGAGATAACATGTAGGGCGGAAGTAAAAATTTTACTTGATATGAAATATGATCTGATCTGGAAAAGGTGGTACTCAATTGTCGGGAGGGGGTGATAGATAAGTGCTAAACATTCATTTATATAATGGTTTATATTATTATTTTACTTAACACATTATATTTAGTATACCTGCATAGATAACAATAGAAAGTTCTTTTTATTAAAATAACTGAATTTTCTGATTCGCCATAGTATATTAAAAATATGAAGGACTTCATCCAGATCAACTGACTTGGTTCTTTTCCTTTCAAAGGCCAGAAATACCATGCCTCCCTTTCTTTCGTGACTCATTTTGATAGCCTCTGAGACTTATTATTTGCAGTCAAAGTTGAAAACGTAGATTCACATAGCAGTGCTACATCCTATGGTCGCCACAGATGCAAAAAGTTCATATGTATCTTTGAACGTCTCTCGCTGGTACAAAACATGAATTGTGTTTTTCTTTCTATTCTTCAGGTGACTTTAAAAAGCCTTTACCACAGCAGCCTCTTTCTTGATGGAATTTTAAGACCTTAAAAACCAATTTTAACGCATTGCATTTTTCCAACAAAAAAGACAAAATTCATAAAAAACTTTTTTGAGACATAAGCGTTGAAGTTGAAAATAAATATTTATGTTTCTTTTTAGCAAATGGGTCTTAGGATTTTTGTTATGACAAATTTAAAAGTATATGTATTTATTTATTGTCCTATAAAGAGGAGCAATCAAAAAGATTTGATTTTCTTGCAGTAACTTATGGCCAGTTGCACCGAATTGCAATTAAATGGGTTTTCGCTAAAATTTTAAAGTTTTTTGACCTGATAAATTTATCTGTTTTGGTTCGTTTATTGGCCTTCAAAGTGGCTTTGTGAAACTGTATGTACAATTTACAAATAGTTTTGTTTTCTCACACTTACTTTAGTTTTCAACGGTACCATTTTGTCTACATTCTACTCATCTATACTCGCTACTGAATTCAGTAGATCGTCGTTGTCCGAAAATCTCCTTTGTAATTTAGCAATTAGTGTGTCAAACGTTTCGAAATACTCAGACTTAAATGGCTGAGTGTTCTGAGGTTCTACATTTTGTCTCACAGGGGAACAAAAAGGGCCATCCATCCGATTTGATTTTTTGATTTGTCGTATGAGTCGTATTTTCGGAATCGAAGCTTGTTATAGACTTTGCCTCTTCCAAAATTTGATGAAAATTTGATGATGCATATCTGATCTAAGTTTCCTTATTTTATTTTGGGTGAGCTTAATGATTGTTATGGCGTCTTTCAATCCTACGCTACGGGATTGTAAAGCTGCGCCTGCAGGCTGAAGCACGGATAATATTTTTTTGGCCACAATCAAGGCCATTCGGAATTCCAAATTGAGCATCACTTTTTTAATGTCCACACTCTTGGCGACGTCATCACCCTTAAATCTGTCATTTCTAATTTCATCTAAAGTCGTAAAAATTAATGAATAATTATCATGTACAAGTTTTGTTACGGCCAATAAGGTAAACCCTTTTTCCACCATACAAGAGAGCTATTTTTCCATGCTGAAAAAATTCATGTAACATGATGCATGTATCAAAAACTAAACGAATGAAAGTCATTTCCGAGATAACCCTAATGATTACCAAATGCAAGCGATGGTTAAAGCAGTGGACGTAAGGGATTTTTCGGCCCAATTTATTTTCTATTCTGGTCGCAACTCCCAAAACTTTCCCACTCATTACACTTGCGCCATCATAGAATTGGCTTAGCATACAAGAGTGGTCAATGTTATTTAACATTAATTCCGTAAAATTGGCTGCATCAAGATTTTGAGTAGTAGTAACTGTCAGCAACGACTCATTGACAATTCCATCTTTAATCTAGCGTATTGCTATTGCAATACTTTCGCGTTTATTTTTCTTTCACTATAGTAAACCAGTTTAGGTCCGATTCATTAATTTCTTTAACAATGTAACTTCGTACTGGTATAATCATTGCTTGAATTATTTTATTTTGAATTCAGGTTTTTTTTTTTATAATCTACCCGCGCTCAAGGGATTATGATTACCCTTTAAATGTTTCAACACACCGCGGGCGTGAAGTTAATGAAGAGAAAGAAGGATAGGAAAGATGTGTGGCACGATGTTCTGGGACTGTTGGTGGTTGTGTCAGATATTTTTATCTCCAGGGATGGCGGCTGAGCTAAAGCGGAGAAATACAGTGTCTTATTTCGATGTCGTTTATAATTCACATTATTTTATTCGTGATCATCCTTGTTGGGCATACTAGTTTAACTCGATTACATGTTGTTAGTGTTATGCCTGAACAACATGTAATGAGTAACCAACTCGATTACATGTTGTTAGTGTTATGCCTGAACAACATGTAATGAGTAAACCAGCAACCCATTGATGACAATTTTTAGAAGGTTTTAATGGAATTAAAACGACATAGACGACGGCAGTGATCGAACCTGTGATCATGTGGTTGACAGGCGAGCACACAACTATCGTGCCACGGCCACCCCCGAACGGTGAACGGTATGTTGCGATTTGTGTATATGTAAGAGACTCTTTCAAATTTGGATCTTTCATGCACGTGTATGCAACCAAACTCTGAAATAATCCTGGTTCCTTTTCTTCCTCCAAAAAATATAATTTCCACACGAAGCTAATTCCTTGAAAAATTGTATAACCTCAATAATAGACCTAACGTAGTACCTATGTCTCTCTAAAGCATTTGGATGTATCAACGTTTCAACACTGCTATAGTTGTAGAGACTCTATTTAATTTGTCCTGCCACATCGCCATAGCTTGGATATGGGAAATGGATTTTTCTTGTTTTGACAAACCAGTTTTTGAATCAGTGGCATAACGATACGATAGTTTAGTTTTTAAGGTAGGGCATTGCCCCCTAATGCCCTCCCCTAGCTACGGCCATGTCATGAAACGAACAATTGGGGCGACATCTTAAGCATAGCGATAGTACCTACTTGTTAGATTTGCCTCTGCTAAACTTAATAATAAAATATTGTCTTTTTTACAACTTGTTTTGTATCTAATCCTACTCTCCACTGTGAAATCATGCGCTAATTTCAGCGCCACCACCAGGATAACATTGGTACAACAAAATCACGCTCCATGATAATACTATAGGTTATATATACAAAGGTAATATATATTCAGGTAATATGTATAATGAATTGAAAAGAGATCTTACATGAAGCCTGCACTGAACAAAGTAAAGTGAAATAGCATTCCTCCCTTTAAACAGTTAAATCGCAATACTCACGCTCTTAGGAATATCCCTCTCGAACCCAATTTCGGACGAACTGTTAAGTACAGAGATTTTTTCTTTACCCGGACTTAGATGAATATGGAATACTTTTCCCAGTTCTGGTTTTCCTTGTGATACACTGCTATTAGAAACAATTATGCATTGATACCTCCTTTTTAATCCGCTCCACTGTATTGTCTTACATGTAAAGGGTATTCATATCCCATTGACTGCTCGTCGATTCGAAAAAAAATGCAGGTACATAGTTTAAAAATCAGAAACAGGCCGCCAATTTTGGATCCGTCTATCGATTTTTTAACGAAAATATTCAAACTAACCCCTTTTGTACAATATTAATATCAAGTGGGTCTGTTGGTTAAGTGTTCATCAAATGCCGAATAATCGAGAGTCGCAGTCCCGTCGATGTGAATATTAGAAATAATGGAAAATTGACGATGAGGCTGCACAAAATTGACCATAGATACAAAAATACTGCTTTAATGTCTAAATCTTAACTGTCCATAGAATAATAAAAAGATATATATTTTTTATCGTATAATAAGGCTTAACAATTTACAACGATTTTGTGAATACACAGCTTGCACAGAGATATGATATTTAGGTAATAACTTACAATTAAAAAAATACATTGTAAATGATGATAAGTATTAACAAAAAGAAAAAAGCAATTTATTTTTTTTAAAGCAAACTTTGTAAACAACACATATAATGATAAAAGTATCGTATGTGTTCATGTTTCACAAAAATTACGTGTGTCAATGCAATTTTAATGACTGATTGACCTGAACAGATATAAAAAGAAGTTTTTACTTATAATTATATTTTTGATCAATCAGTGGTTGTCTGTTATACAAATATATTAACACTAAACAGAAACTATATGACTTGAAGTTCTTTCTTGATATTTGAATTTGAAATAATAACATTTAATATAACGATTAAATGCTGCAATATATATGTTTACAACAGGAAGTATAACTTCTTACACGCGTACGTGAGGACATACATATAATGTTTGTGAGTTTGCATAAAATAATAAGCAGACAATTTATATCGACGGTTAAACTTCATAACCTCGTAAGTCGAAAAATTCGAAAAAAAATATTATTAATGCAGAAAAATCAGAAAATTCAGAGACATCTATTGGTATTTTCATCTCAAGAACATTGTTCTAAAAAATTTTCAGGAATGACAAAATTCAAAAACTCGTATTATAAATTCCATTAAAAATTAAGCAGGACCTCGTAAGTCTCTTAATGCGCAAGTAAATCGAATTGAGTCCATGTCGGGTTAAATTATTTGTGGTTTTAAGTGCATAAGTGGTAATTTTTTTTTTTTTCAGAAAAAAGTTAAAATGGTAATATTATAAATAAATGTAACATCTAAGACAAAAAATATTATAGTAGGGGACGGTGGCCTAAAATGGCACCCACTAAGGAAAATATGTCATATCTCGCAAAAAAGTGACATTTAAACTTAAATGTTATATTCTTTCCAAAGTTAAATCAATAACGCTTACATTTTTTTGCTTTACGAGTTTAATAAGTTTCCAAAAGTATTTAAAGTATTTAATTTTAAAAACACCTCAAATTCCAACGATCAAAATTGTCCGGGTAAAATGGCATACTGCCATACTGGTATGCCATTTTACCCTTGCGAGTAAACAAACTAGGCAAGTAAACCAAAAACCATTTTCAATTTAATTTAAACTTTATTTAAAACAAATCAAAGTTCAAAGTAAAATAAACATAAACAATACTCAACAAAAAAAAATAAAAATCAGCAATGCATTTAAAACAACTTCACTTAAAGTATAAAATGGCACACTATACCATTTTAGGCGAGTGCCTAGTAGGCCATTTTGCCCATTTGGTTTTTTTATTTAAGTTTTAATTCCGAAAAAACTGAAATAGTTATAGGCCAACTAATTTCAGTAAATTAATAAGAAATACTTAATACTTACATCCGTTTATTGTTTTCACCAAAATTTAATGTTTTTTTATATTTTTTTTTTGTCAACAAACTTTTTACAACATTTTATAGGATCTATTTTTGTATATGGCTAGAGACAGTTTGACCTGTAAAATTTCAAACAATAGCTTGAAGTTGCTTATATTTCTTATATGTCGATGATGCCAGATAAAACTAAAGAATTGTGTTACCAAAACCTTCTAATTCTGTTCGATTCTACAATTTCTAGCAAGGGGGCCATTTCACATAGGTGGGCCATTTTAGGCCATCTTCCCCTATCATGGTTTTATTTATTGT
This sequence comes from Philhelius festivus, assembly GCA_963931855.1. Taxonomy (NCBI): domain Eukaryota; kingdom Metazoa; phylum Arthropoda; class Insecta; order Diptera; family Syrphidae; genus Philhelius; species Philhelius festivus. The sequence continues at coordinate 14,061,346 of OZ007558.1, forward strand.
TTTTTTAGAGATTTTAACTCAACCTTTAAATACAAGGATCTGCTTTGGGTTATTTAAAGAAAAATTAATACTTACGAGGTACTTACTACATACTGCTATTTCTTTAATTTTTTAAAATTATCTTTTAAAATGTATTTCATGTTGTTTGTCTTTGAAGTATAATTTGAATTTGTCTGTCATTTACTTGATTTTTGTATTTGTTTTTCATAAAATTTTACGTTCACTATAAATAATGAAATTAACATTTTTATCTTCTGTGCTACAACTGAAATGTATTTTATTTTTACCTTTGTAGTGCTTTTTAAATTAATTAATTCTTCCTTCACTTTCAATTTTTGTTTAACACCTATTACATTTTCTGAACTAACAGTGTTTTATCTTATTGAATGAATTCGATTATTTAATTTTTTTTTGTATTCTCCAATGTATTTCATTTTTTGTTTGCTATTAAAATAGAGTTTAATTTATTAGTTTATAGAACGCTGAAATAAAAAAACTTATTTAAAGAAGTTTAAAAGCGTTTCGTTTTCAAAATAAAAAAAAGAAAGATTATTTTATTCAACAAAGGAACTGGTTGCAATACCTCGTAAGTATTTAATGCAGTAGCTCGTACGTGTCCATAAATTACAAACGATACATTAATTTGACATAAATGTTATTAAATATAATGAATTGTTTACTTATTAACTCAAATCAATAAATTTACTATTAATATAATTTTTTATAATTGTTGGAAGAGGTTTTTTTTGATTCCTGCAAAACATGGAAAAACGACTTACGAGGTTATGAAGTTTAACCGTCGATATTTTAAATCATCATCTATCGCTTTTGTTTTTGATAAATTCGCAGCTTAAGCGCTGCATTATGAAGCTTTACTACTACAGGAATCTAGGTACAGGGTGCGTTTTATGTTCCAGGTGGATGTTTGTTTTTTCCATAACTTTTAAATGAAATACAATTTTATAATTTATAATCTATTGATTGATTATATGGCCTTTTACATTATGTTTGGAAGATTATGTCTGTGAATTGGTTATTTCCGGCCGTAGTGCAAAGGGGAGCTCCTTTGCACATTTCGAATAACAATTTCGCAAACTTCAGTTGTAATTTTAGCAATTTCGTTTTATTGTCCCTTAGCATCGTGATTATGGTTCATTTGTTAATATACGCCTTTCATTCAAGTGTCTCCATTAGAAGAAATCCGGAGACGTCAAATCTTGGGCTTGGCACATGATTAACACGTAATTTGTTTAATAATTTCAACACGTTTTTGCTGCACTATTTTCTCCATATAGTAAATTGTAATCGACCACTCTCTACGACTGACAAATTTCCTGCGCACAAAAGTTGCAACCAAATAAAATCGACCTGGCAGCGTATTGCCAAACTGTATATCAGTACAGAGCTCCGACGCTCTATAATAGACTACAGAATGCTCATTCAAATTAAGAGCATACTATATACTGTGTCAGATCAAAAGCAGATTTTTCTGTGTTGGTATACATTTTGCTCAGGAAACTAAGAGCAAAGTACCTGTGATTACAGAGACATCGTTCACGTTGGTGTGGTTATTATGTGTGGTGCCGCCAGGCAGGCGCCTGTAGCAACAGTTTTCCTGAGCAGCAGTACATAACTGTTAGTTGTTTACTCCAATTAATATAAAATACAAAACTGTTGCTACAGGCGCCTGCCTGGTGACTGAACATACCCTAAGCGGAGCAACGGAGTTGCTTGAGCGGGTGTGAGCCCCAAAAAGGGAGCTAAAATCTTGAAAACCCGCGAAGCGGGCCACCCAAGGTACTGTTGCTCAAGACAAAACATTTTATGTTTGGCCTTAAGTCACAAACAAATTTGGCCTTTTGTCACTTGGCCTTATGTCACGGCACCACACACAATAACCACACCAACGTGAACGATGGCTCTGTAATCACAGGTACTTTGCTCGATCTGAAATAGTATATAGTTTGCTTCAGCTTTTTTAATATTTTACAAGCAAACTGCATGTGACCACAGAGCGCTCTGTGGTAGCATACAGTTTGCTCTACAATACTTTCAAATTCGGTGAGCAGAAAATGGCTGAGCACAGACTAAGGAGATCTGTGCTGATATACAGTTTGGCAATACGCAACCTGGCACATAAAACGCACAATGCATGTATATATAGGTATAGTTCAAACAAATTTGACTATGTTTTATTATCCACGTGATCGGATTTAAATCATAATAATAAAAATAAACAAAAAAAAACAGGATCACAGTGACGAACAGTGCTATAGGTATATCCATATGTGTTTTTTTGTCTTTTTTTTTAACTGTACTGACATCATTTTCATAAATAAAACAAAAAAAAGCAAAAAGATTGTGATCTATGTGTATTCGTAGATAATAAAACGTGGCTAATATTTTAGCCCAATGAATGATGTGAATGATTGGATAAGTTCTTTTTTAAGGTTTCTCCCAAAAAAAAAATCCTAAATTTACCTTACAAAATTCTTCAAAAACAAATGTATCTACTTACAGAAAAAAATGTGATGGCTAAACATTTCATTCAGCTTGATAATTTTCATCAGAAACATTCTTCACCCGCTTGAAAGACTTTAGTTCAATACATTAAAATAAAACAAATTATAAATATAAGAGAAGAGAAGATATCATGCCCCTTACGTCAGATGGTGATGCTTGCTTTCTGCTAATCGATAGCAAGTACAAATGCAAACATTTTAAAACCACAAGAAGAAAAGACTTGAAAGACTCCTATGAACACATTCTTGGATATCGTCATATTAAAGAAGAAATAATTTTATTAGAACACATCCATCAGGAATCATTGCCTCATAAGACACAAGAACATCCGACATTAGGACATCACAGCTTCGTTAAGTACAATAAGAAACGATGTAATTGTAAAATTAAAAAAATATCACCTGAAAGGCACGATGATCACAATGAAAATAGCAATAAAGCCCATAAAACTGATAGCACCAGGAGCTGTCATTTTCGTGAGATAAGTCTTTTGACTTCAACGACGTCATCGGAAAAATGCACATCAACCTTGGCAAGCGTGTGGCATTGGAAGACATTCGCTTCACCATTGGGGCCCTTTCGAACAACATCAAATTCATATGTTTTGAATCCATTAGCTGAAACTTTACTGCCATACAAATTAGACTCATATGTGCCACCTTCCATCAGTAGTAGTAGTTCACCAATAAAATGTACAACAAGATTTCCTCATTCAAATTTTCTTCGTGAAACATTCAACTGGCGATCACGACCAACTCGAACACAATCAACAACAACTGAGTTAAAATCATCATTAACTTTAAATTCAACAGCTTGTGATAACTTAAATGTAAATGACTATTCGAATCTAAAATCGACGAGAAGTACATTAAATGAACTGACAAAAGGCACCCCTGGAAAAAGGCAATCAGCAGCATCATTGGTGATGTCATCGTTTAAATGTCAACAGCAAAAATATCCTAAATTTAGTTGTAATTACATGTTGATGATATTGATTATGATAGTTAAGGAGCTAATTCGGCACTTAAGTGATACTTTAAATCATATGAGACGTAAAACTCAGTTCCTACTTCCAATAATTATACTCTTGCAATTACTTATGGCAGCGCCATTTACACATTGTACTAGTCCTCCAAATACAAATTTGACTCTAGGTGCAGTCATGTCTGCATCTGCGTCATCGGTAGAAGAATTACCATTATCATCAACATCATCATCCTCAACTTCAACATCAACTGCACCTTTAAATAATTTGAGCATTGAAAATGGAAAAAAAGCTGATCAGGAAAAATCATCTACAATTTCACAATCATCATCAGCAACAAAAATAAGTGAAATATCACCCCGTCCAACAGGTGGCAGTAGTATCACAAGCTATATTAGCCACGAAGCGAAACTTCGACGTGATCCTAGTTTAAGTTACACAAATAGCGGATGTCATTCATGTCAAATGCGCGAACAAGTCAAAGCTGACAATTTGGAATCGATAAAGAGGCATATTTTGCTTCGTCTCGAGATGCAGACATTGCCAAATATCACTGCACCCCAGGTTCCACGTACGATAATTGAAAACTTTTACAAAAATCACAGTTTCAATGGCAATAAAAAAGTCTTCTCATCATCATTATCATCATCGTCATCATCATCATCGTCGCCATCATCATCGTCATCATCATCATCATCATCACCATCATCATCGTCATCACCCTCATCATCATCATCACCTTCATCTCCATCTTCATCAGCATCATCATCACCAACACCATCATCATCACCAATTCATAGTCAGCAAGCTAGTTCACCGTCATCAGCAGCAGCAGAAACAGTGAAAAATAGTTTGACGTACAAAACTTTTCCATTATCACAATCGGATATGTTTGTCAAGAGAAACGACAATAATATGCAGGGCGATGATCCAAATATTTTCACAAGCGATTATGATCATGATGTTGATGAAGATGATGACGAAGGAAGAGATAAAGACGATGAAGACGTGATTAAAAGTAACTTAGAAGATGAGTTTTTTTCTGTGATCAATAGCGTGTATGTTTTTCCTACAAGTAAGTATAAATTTTTTTTAAATTTTTTTATCGCCGTCATGCCTATACCGAACGAAAAAATCGTTTGTACACATAATAGAATTTTCCGTAAAAATAAATATTTTGAAAGAGATATCCAAGAACCTATTCTGAAGTATCTTTGATTCAAAATCACAGAATCCAATAAAGGCTAGTGCACACATGCGAATTACTATCGTTGTGACTGATTGAGCAGGGTAAAGAAAGAATTATCACCGAGAGTTTATTATGGGTAAATTTTTGTATCTTTATCGCTATACGCGATTTTAGATGGCCTTAATTTAAAGCAAGCATATGTTTCAGAGTATTCGCAGCGAATATTCCGTCTGAAAATAAAATTGACTTTTATATGTGTCAAAAAAAACATCCCATGAGGCAAGGAACGCACATGTGATTTTCTGAGGTGGCGAATTCCTGACCTTAAATAAATGTGCTTTATTTTTTCCCACGACTAACATAACTTAGCTTTACAGAAAATACAAGAAGCTACAATATTTTCTTACCGCTAATTAAAGTTCGACAGAATAAAGTTTAATCATAAATTTTTTGATTCATTTTATTAATAGTTGTTATATTAATGCTATTACTCTAAAGTACGCCTTCTCATAAACGTAAGTGTATTTGACTATCATGCAGAAGGTTTGGTTTTAATTCCCAGCCACTGGACAAATATTTCTCCGGGGTAAACTGCGTCTTGCGAATAAGTGACAAATCTTCCAAGAGTATTTCCTGTCATGAAAAGTACTCCTCATCTTAGCCGTTCGGATTCGAGAGAAAATTGTAGGTTACCTTCTGCGAAAATTGAAAACGATTATATACAGAATACAAACAAATAAATCAAAAATTTACGAATTGTATTGATAAAGTCAAGTAAAAATATTTAGATTTGTTGTATAGTGATATTACGAAAATTTTCATTTATTTGTCAATAAATATTATATTACATACACAAAACACGCGCCGTTTGATACAAACCCTTTTTCCAGCATTCGGTGTTAAGAACTCTTTCCTCAGTTTTCAGTATGGCTCTCATATCCATTCAAGAATAATGTTTAATGGTTCTTGGCGTTAAATTCGGTCACAAGTACCGCCTTATGCATGGGCGAATTATAGTCGTATAAGATCTACGGATTTTTCTTTCACAAGAACTTATGAGCTATCTTTCTTCTAAAACATAAGAAAAAAATAATGTGCAACAGAAAAAAGAAAAAAAAAATCATATAAGAAATACTTGGATACCAGTTTTTGTACGCTGATATTTGTCAAGTTTTTTTTATTGCATCTCAAGCACAACCCTTAGAGTCATACCATATTTGTATGAAGTTACTGGTAGTTTTGAACCTGTGATACTTTTCTTATTTTTTAAGTAATGAATTTTTTTTTAATTTTTCCAGTGCCACGTATGCGACACAATCGCAAGGCTGAAATACTCAATTTTAAATTTAAGGGCAGTGAACATTCAACAATATCACAAGCCCTCCTGCACGTCTATATTCGTGGTTGGGATTGGATACGCGAAAACGAATCAGATCTATCCGATCAAAAGAATATAAACGATCATCGTGATATTATCATAACTATTCATAGAGTTATACGTCGTATAAATAGCACAATAGCAACACACACTGCACATGTAAACGAATCACAGAATAAAATTCCAAATGGTCCTGGGCAATGGATTTCGATTGATGTAACACAATTAGTTCAGGGATGGGTACGAAATACGACTACAAATCAAGGAATTGTGATAAAAGCAGCTGAAAGTTGGATGAAGCCGTTTATTATAACAGGAGATTTGCCCAATAATAAAGCATTCGTGAGTATTTTTTGTTTTTATTTTCATCCCACTATTTTTCTTCATTATACGCGCACTCAAGGGGTTATGAATACCCTTTTAATGTTAAACACAGTGCGAGCTATTAGGAAAGTAGGATGGGTGTTAGTTTGTCATAAAACACGATTATTTATGTAAATTGATTAGATAAGAAAATATGCACGGCTTATGCACATAATCCCTTTATTTCTATTATATTATAGCCATTAATAACATAATTAATAAATTAATTGTACGAGTAATCAGACCAAAAACTGAAATGTTAAAAAAAAGAGCCAAGTTCTTCTACCTATACAAAAACAATTGTGTGCCGTGAAAAGTACTTAGATTTAAGGCCCCAGTTATAGCTATCATTGAAATGCATCATTGAAAATTTTCATTTGCATTTTTAAGATGATTAAACAAACTGCAATAGCTATGATTGGTACCAAAATGAAGCTAATGGGTAGTAGAATTTTTTGACTCTAAAAAATACGAAATTCTGATTTAAACTTTCTTTTAAATCCACATTTATTATTTCCCTGATAGAAATCAATTTCAATGAACAGCTGATTTTCGTTTCTTTAATATGGAACACAACCATTCCACTGAATGTGTTCGATTCTCTTTCTATTCTCAAATGTCAGTTTTCCTTTCAATGATCAACTCTAACCTCAAATGCATAGAATTGGTTGTAATCAGCCACTGACAGGATCTTTTACTGAAACCAATTTTTGAATGATTGCTATAACTGGCTTGTCAAAAAAATTAAGTCAACATTCCACTGATTTGTTCCAATGATGCATTTCAATGATGGCTATAACTGGCCCGTAAAAGTACGCCAAGTTCATACTTCATGAAGGTTTATTACCGAATATTTAAAGTAGAATAATATTGAAACAGCTACAATGTAATCGAGAAATTTTATTCATGTCTATTACAGAATTCGCAGAATTTTACTCCCGGTGAGTTGACTTGATTCGCATCCGCTGTAAAACTCAATTATAAAATTCGTCGGATGAACTACATTGTCGATTTCTAAAATTACCCTATCATTTATGAACTTTCGTATCGACACTGTCAGCAACAAACATTTATCCAACTGGCCTAGGCTGTGATAATAGTATCGTTTTCGATCAACGAAATCAAGTATCGTTGAGAGTGGTTAGTACGAAGATGGAGGACGGTTCAAAACCAACTACCAACCGTGTGCTCTTTTTTTTTTTTTAGATTTCTTGCTCTCTGGTTGCGTTGCTATTTGTGCGTTTTCTTTTAAAATTTGTTAAACAAACACTTTAGCATTCAGTATGATAAGCTTTTGACTTAAATTTTTGTACTCTCCATTGTTTATTTTCGTTTAATCAAAAATTCACTTCAGATTCGTCTCGAAATTGGTGCGAATGTAAAATGATAGAAATTGTATGGAGTGCGAATGGATTGCGAAATCTGTAATACCATATAAGTTGAACAAAATGTCAGTGGTGCAGGGATTGTTACCGACATTCGTTCAACTTTCATGCGTCGGATTCAGTAATAGCAAAAGTTTGGAAATGAATTGAAATTGTCACTTTAGCTCATTCGACGAATTCTGTAATAGGGGTGAATGATTAGTGACTAAAATTTGATGGGTTCACTGGTCAAGTTTTTAAAACCTTTCGAATTGGGCATGCAAGACCTACCGATGTGCAAAATTACAAATTCAACGATTTCGGGAAGTGCTCCATAATTTTGATGATCTGTCAGTCAGTGAGTAAGTCAGTTACGGTTTTTGTGATTTTTGAGGCCTTATATCTCAGGAACCGCTTATACTAGAAAATTTAAATTCAGTGAAGCGCCTATGCCTGACTAGCTTAGCAAATATTCGGAATTTTAAGTTCCTGAATTCATTGGTACTGAAGATAGGGAGGGGTCAAAACTCGACTGAGTTTGTTCCTGTAAAAAGAGTATAGTGCCAGAACTTGGCTGGGCACTACCATGCCCTTTAATGATAAGGGAAAAAAAGATTTTATTTCTTATACAAGTGTATAAAGAATGCGTACACTTACACTTTATTTGAAATCACATTAAATACAAAATACAATTAAACACATATAGTTAAGATTAGTTTCATTACACGTATTAATTTTATATAGACTTTTAGTTTTCTATGCTTATAAAAGAATTGTATCATGATAATTTCATAATATCAATGTTTTTCTTATAAACGTTTTTCTTATATCAGCCTTTCTTAACACATAATTATAGGGATTTGTATATGCTGTATTAAAATGTGTATCTTCTAAGTTAATTTTCCTTATATGCAGGCATAGTAATGTGAATCCAGAATAAAATTCGGACAAGTGTTCTTACTGAAGAACTTTATTATTTAATTTCTCTACTGAGATGGAAACTTATGATGAAATGCAATCACAACTCAAAGTGCTGCATTACTTTTTCAGCTGAGAACATTTTATGTTTTTCTTATATTATTATTGGGTGTGTGTGGGCATCGAGAATCAGCAAAACAGTCAGATGATTATATGACCATTAAAATGCTTGGTGGTTCCGCTGATCACCGAATGATTGTCCACATCTTTGAGTATAAAATGCTATAAGAAGGTGATGTTTTTTAAACTTGCCACCTTTTTTATAGATATAATAAAATAAAGAAATCCCTCATAACAAAATTTCGCAAAACGAAATCTCGGATAGCGAAATTCCGCAAATTCCATCCTTTTTTGATGTAAAGGACCTTAACTCCTTAACTCCCTCTTTGTGTCCACTCACGCTACTCCGTAGCTTCGGTTAGGAGCCAAAACTTCACAACGTGGTCCCGCTATACTCTGTCCAACAAAAATTGTCAGCACAGGCCTTATGGGAGAGCTTTTTCTAAAGCAGTGGCGCCTGATGCACCCTCACTACAATGCGTTAGGAAAAATGCCACTAAAAAAAGAGCAAGCCACTGACTTTTCTTAAGGATTTGTTGTTGTAATTCTTTACAAAAAGTTGTACACCCCAACACGACCGTCGTATCCCACTGCTGATGAGATACTGTCAAGCTCAAGAGTGTTAAGTGTCACTCAATACGATGGTGCGCTCTTTATCTACATCAAAACAGAGTTACCAGTATCATTCTCAATTGCAAGCAAGGAGCTTTTTCAGTGGTTTTTATTAAGGAGCTTTTGGGATTTGAAGCTTTTGAGAGCACATTTTAAGAAGATGAGTATGTTGAGTGTTGTCACATTGCTTTTCAACTTAAAAAAAACGCGCATACTATCTTACCGCTTGGTGTTGTGGGAAAAGGTAAATTGAATATTGTTTTTAGTCGTTTTGAATCGGCAGACGGTAGCCCTACGCGTTTTTTACTATCATTTGCGGCGATTTATAATGTAAGCTACGGAATCCCTGTGAGAGCTTTACAAGGCGACACACTTATGCATGGCAATGCAACCAGAATGAGAGACAAACGTCCTATCTTCCCTGTACTGACAATTTTTGTTGGACAGAGTATAGTTGCCAACTGTCCCGCCCGTCTTCCTTCCCCTCAGTAGTTCGTCCCAAGGCGCCAACGTCATCCGTCTTTAAAATACAAGCAAGTCGGCGAAATTTAATTTTGGGGAATTTTTCTGATTATTTTCTAAGATAATAGGTTTATTATAGAATGTTAAATTAAGATTTTTTTATACGGGATTAAGTTGGGATTCTTTTTTCCCTTATCAAGGAAAATGAGTTTTTCTTTTTCATAATTTGTTTTCTATATCCTTAGATTACTAAAACTAATTATTAATATGAAACAATCTTACTAAAGCCTTTATTAACAGGGCCTACCACATAACAGATTTTTCGTTTGGAATTTCTAATTACCAATTCAAGGAATTTGGGTTCTTAAAAATAATTTCGAAACCATATTGTAAAAAAAATCGATATTTTAAAAACGATTTGATGTTTTTTTTAACTTTATTTTTTATCTTTTTATTTAAATAAATTTATTCAATCACGCATTATCATAAAATCTTTATCTTTTCTATCTCTTTTTTGTTTCGTCTCTTCCCTTTTAGACAGTTTATATTGAGATGCTAACAAAAGACAATAGAAAACGTCGAACAAAACGTAATACATCAATGAATTGCTCCGAAAGTGACAATGAAGAACGTTGCTGTCGTTATCCGTTAGTTGTTAATTTTGTCGAATTCGATTGGACATGGGTTGTTGCACCCACACAGTTCAACGCGTATTTTTGCAATGGAGAATGTAAGCTGGGTTTTTTAGAAAAATATCCACATACTCATTTAATGCAACTGAGTACAGCACCACAACCGTGTTGTTCACCAACTAAAATGAGCCCATTAAGATTGTTGTATTTTAATACGGAAAACACATTGGTTATGAGCACAATACCTAATATGGCCGTTGAGAAATGCAGTTGTTCGTAGTGTTGTTTTTTATTTTTTTTTTTTGTATCCAAGTACATCTTTATAACTATATTAAGCAATAAAAAAAAAAAAAAAACGAAAATTGTAAGTGATGATGCACAACAGTACCAAAATAAATGGTGATAAAAAAAAAAAACAAAAACAAAATAATGCACGCTTTTTGAGTGTAGCGAAATAAATAAAAATAACAAAAAAATACAACTATTTTTATATAAGATATCATATAAATAACACACTCTCTCTCTATCAGATAAAAGGAACTTTGTTAATGTGTTTATCTTAAAGTCGGCATATACATTTAATTTGAATTGTACATATATTTTTAACATTGTTTCTTACTGATTTTAAATATAATGTTGGTTATTTTGTAAGTTATATTATTTTGTTTTGCTCCTCTTAAATTTAAAAGATAATGATAAACGTAATAATAATTATATATAACTTTAAATTATATTAAAAAAAAAATGTAAATAGGATAAAAGCATTGATATTAATCGTATTATATTAATCAAGAGTGGTGGATACTTTCTTCATTAAATTAGGTATTTTTTTCAATATATCCATCAACTCAGATTTCTGTATTCAATCTAGAATAGATATATTATTAAATTTATTATTAATAACAGTTCTATTTATGATTATCGCAAATTTTTTTTCATATGTTCAAGAACTTCGTTAAAGTGGCAACCCTTTTAACTTTCAGGAATAGGTACGAAAACTATAATGGGGTTTTGATGTTATTACTAAGTATACGAAAATCAACATTAAGCTAACGTAATTTGTTAAATAGCTACTCGTAAAGGATTGCGAAATTATTTTAATGTAGATCACGCAATATATATTTATCTTGTACGTATCACCTCATTGTATAAGCATATTAAAAAATCCTCATTCATTGAAAGTGATGACAATATCATATTTTAGAAACGTATCAATAACATCAACATATTTTTGATACATTCCCTTTTTGTGTTTCATAAACGCACGCGTTCGATTGTTAAACTAAAGCTGTCTGGATAGGCTTATATTGTTGTAGTACATTCTGAAGCAACTAAGGTATCTTAAGCATTCTGAGATATACATATACTCCAAACAGGAACTTGAACCGATCGCAAGCATTGTTTTGGTCCGATTCAATTCACAATTGTTCTAATTTATTTAGCGAATCTATTGGCGATTACTTTGAATTACCTTTTACTTACTGGAAAATGACTCCGGGTTTATTGTTCACTGCATTTACGCCACAAACACAAAATATGTAATATGTATGTAATTATGTTAGATAACATTGCTTTATTACCTTTTACTAATTGTAATGTTATTCCAATTTAGATTTTATATATTTTTTTTATTCAAACAACAAAGGAATGTAACTTGAAAAATGTAAACATAATTTTATTTTATTTTTTGTTGCGACATTCTATCAGATTAGTTGATTTGAAAATATCTAACATTTAAAGAGTAATTACTTAGGCGTGAATAGTAAGTTATGGAAATATCTAGATATTATCTTAAAAACTTCACTATTTAGTTATTGCTATAACAAAAACAAATGGAGCGCGTTTCAAAAATAATAATAACAGAAAAAAAACAAACAGAGATCAATTTATTTATTAAAAACGTGTTTTAACATTATATATTTGCTTATGTGTTTTAACTTGTAAGTAATCAGCATGGATTTTTATTCAATAAAATGTAATGTTTGTAGAAAACAAGCAACAGATCTTAAAGCCAGTACATTGTAATTTGATGGCCAAAGATAAAAATATAGTTATAATAACTAATATATGATATAATTATGATATGATAAAAAAATTGTTACTTTATAAATAAAGATTATATAAAACTACTAACAAAATGTTCTTAATTTTTTGTAAGATATAAGTACAACTTTTTTTATTATTTAATCAAATGATTGTTAAAGAGTAAATTAAAAAGTATTAACTTTAAAAGATGTTAAGATGATAAATCATGTAAAATTATATTGCTACTTATTTAAAAAAAATATAAATTATAATACAAACGTAAATGCTCGATAAGATTTTAAAAGTCTTTCGGTAAAAAATTCTCAAAAAAATTTAAAAAAAATTAAAACTAATCAAAATCTTTGTAATTTATTGAATGGATAGATATTATAAAAGAATGTAATCATTAAAACTTAAATTAAAAAAAAAAAACAAGAAATTGCAAATAATATAGGTACGAACTACTTGAGTTCACATTTCTTGCAATATATATAAGAAGTCAACTTTGTTGTCAATGAATTAACAAAAAGTTCGAAGACTGAGAAACTATTTACTATTTAAAAATAAAAAGTAAATTAAATTATATAAAAAAAATTACAAACTAGTAAAATAAAACTATGAAGAACAAAAATCTGAAAAAAATGTGTTTATAACTATTACATATATGTGAATGAAATGCATTGTAAGTAAATACATATGTACATGTACATATTCATAAAAACAATTTCCTTAATAATGAAGGATTCCTTAAGTTCCTTAAAATAAAAACACTCATTATAATAACTTGATATAAAGAAAATTTATACTACAATTCTTCTTTGTGTATTTTTATGTCTTGTTTTGAAACATTTCGGGAATTTCATAAAATCATTATTAAAAGTAATAAGGGCCTCCTCAAACAGAACGTGGTCCAGACCCAGAGGTGCGTGCAGAATGTATAACTGTCCGATGTCCAATTGTTGCAGTGAATTGAACAACAGCTAGTTTCTTCTATATATTCGCTTTTCTTCAAATCCATGTTTAGCCCTCCTTTCCGTTGCGGATGCAAAATAGTCATAGAGTTTAGTAGAAACCGGGTACACTTAAAGTATTTTGGAAGATCAAGCATTGTATAAATTAAATTTTTTCCTTTAGATTTTTTTAAAAAAAATTATTTTTTATTTTTTTATTTATATTTTTTCTCTTTTATTTATTTTATTTTTTTGAAAACAACTGGCAGCGATTCTGCCTCCGAAATACTTAATGACAAATCAATCTTAAAAACTACACCTTAAATACTAATTAACTGCTAACATTGCAGTTTAGCCGTTCCCACATTGCTGCTTAAGATTTCCACGAAATTCGATGTTGTTTCTGCTGGCTTCGTTTGGTGTCGTTGCCCAGACACTATTACCCCTCACACACGCCACCACCGATCAACCAAATCGACAAAATACTTCGCTTTTGTATGGGCATTTACACGCCAATACGCCGATGTAGAAGTATATGCCAAAATCAGCTGTTAAATGGTAGGGTTGTGAAATTTTAAATGAAAAGTGAAAATTATCGAAAAATATTTGAATTTTAATGCTCCAGAACCACTTTTTTGTGTTGATCAGAGCTTTATTGAATTGTTGCTTAAGGAGATTAAATTTTATTCTTATTTTATCAGACGATTTGTAAATTTTAACAACTAAAATCGAATAACATCATAAAAAACTGTGTCGACGAACTAGTTCGGTCCTTTTCACACGCCATGTCGGCATACTACTTCGATTCCCAGAGTTCGCACTGCTATGTCGACACATATTCATTTCACACGACCCAAAAACCATATCGACAATATGCTTCGATGAAGTAGTTCGTGGCGTGTGATAGGGGTATATGTCAGCAGTTTTCCGTGTGAAGCAATTTGTTTTAATTATGAGTTATGTTGTCGTTAACTTATATATACTCGTATTTGAATAGTACTCTCATGGAACACGATTTTAAGTTAACTTATTGTGCCGCAGAATCGTAAGTGTGGCTATGTTGAGCAGTGCAGAGTTGACGTGGAAGGAGAAAATATAAGCAAAAAAAGAGACGAGGTAATGATATATTTATTCTGACAACAATAAAGAGGGTAAGGGAGAAAATCTTATCTGCGTTTCTTTTTGCTGTCAGAATCAATTGGTAGGTATATAAAGTTTTATATGACATGCGCGAGATGAATACAAGCAAATAGTATTGAGAGTGTATGAGAGTTTTTGTGAATTTTATTTTATTACTCATGCAATCTGGTTTGTTTAAATTCTGATACGATTAATTACCAAGGTTGGCATTATATCGACTTTGTAATAAGATCTAGAGGAATTTGAACTTAATAAACTCAAATGGTTTTATTTCGTTTTTGAAAACTAAATAATTTCAAATTGGCTTTATTTCGTTATGGTAACCAAAATAATTTTATAATAATTATATATAGTGGGTAGTTGTAGTTTTTTTGTAATTAATATAGATACATATGTACATACACAGTTAGAAAACTATTTCTCTAAGAAAATCTTATAGGTACGTACCTAAGTATATTTTTATTAAAGAAAATAGCTTTTGCATAGTATGTAGGTACACACCCATAGAAAATTGTATGAAATTAAAATAATAATTTTGATTAGGTACAAAAACGAAAAATTATTGTTATGCGTTGATAGGTATTTATATAATTAAATATAAAAAAAAATTTGATATAGGTATAGACCAGTTTTTAAAATTTATTCATATAAACTTTGTTTGCAAAAAATATAGACAGTTTTTAATACTTTTTATGTGTATAATAAACAATTTCAGAAATTCATAAATATTCACATAAGGCTATTTTGAAAAAAAAAAATCAAATAGGTAAGTTCTTCGAGAAAAAAATAATTTTAGAAAACTTAAATTAATTCAAAAAATAGAATAAAATTATTATTGACGTAATATTTAAAAAAAATCAGATACCTTTTTTGGAAAAAATATTTTTATGCATTTATATATTGCTTATAAGCAATTTTTGAAAAATTAAAAAAAAGGAATTTGGTGTCAATTTTAAGAAATTATTGATTATTAAACTAATTTTGAATATAAGACATTTCTTTAAAATTGTTCTAGAAAAAAAATTAGAAATTAATTTTAAGTATTTAAAAATAAAGATTCTAGGAAATATTTTCAAAAATTAATCGCTCAAACTTTTTCAAGACATTGATTTTTCAAAAACAATGTTTTTAGATAAAAAAATATTTTTTCGTGTTCTCTATCATCGTAAAGTCAAATTTGATCAAAATCTCGAGTTAAATTTTTTCCACATGCAAAACTTGCAATTACATAATTTTGTAAGTGAAAATAAAATAAAAAACATTTGGTACGCCAACCTTAGGTTTTTATTATTGTACGAAAGAAATTAAGTTTCGAAATAAAATATTGAGCCGTTTTTGAGATATCGAATTTTCCAAGTTTTTTTTCCAAAAATTAAAAAAAAATATTATAAATAGATATATAAGACTTTTGATAATATTAAAATTTTCAAAAAAGTATGAACATTTTTTGGAAAAAGGAAAATTTGTATAGGTACGCGTGAAAATATTTTTTTTTTTCGTAAGTTACTTGATATTTTTTCAAAAAAGGGTTTTCGAAAATCGTATTTTTCTCGAAAACTGTTCCGAGGCTGAAATTTGTTTCTTTTTATTAATTTTTGTATATAAAAGCTTATATTTTTAAGAAAACAACACGAATTATAATTTTTGTTCTTGGAAGATAGTTTTGAGGAAATATTGAGTTTTCAAAAAAAAATTTTGAAAATTTTTTTAAAAATCCAAAAAATTATTTTTTGAAAATTTGAATACACAATAATATTCAAACTATAAGGGTTAGCAAAAAAAATGATCAAAATCCGTCGTACAGTTTTTGAGAAAATCGAAAACAAAAAAATGGTCCCAAGGGGGTACCAAAAATAACAATTTTTTGTAAATTTTTTTTTCAACCATTACCTATCTCATTGTATATATACAATGCCTAGCTTTAATTAAATGAAATTTTTTCTTTTGTTTTTTTTTTTTTTTAAATCTGTGGGACAGTTTTTGAGAAAAAAAAAAATATTTATGAAATTTCGAAAAAAAATTCCAAAGAAAAAACATCCGGGGGGGGGAAATTAAAAGCCATATCTACCAAGTTTGAAGAAAATCGGCCGAGCCGTTTAGCTGTAGTCTAACTCAAATGTTTAATAAAGTGGTTTATTGAACATAATACGAGTAGTCCTTCATAACTTAAAAACTAAAAGAGATAGAAAGAAATGGAGTATGCCATTCGAAAGAGCATGTTTGATTTATAAGAACTGCATTTCTAACTAAATTTCGCCAAAAATGCTCTTTTGAACAAGATTATAACTCAGACGACAATATGCACAGAAATAATTTTCTTCTATCCCAAAAAATACGTAATAGCCAAAAAAAAGTATTGAAAGTATTGACCTTGAAAATATTTGCCTACAGAAAATAACAACTACCAAATCCCCACACACACCTACATTCTACTCCAATGTACATAGTATGTGCCTTTGTTCTCCTATTTTATATACAGTATTCCTATTGCTGTCATGTATTAAATATCTTTCTGTTAAAACTCTGCCATAGGCACCTCTGCTAATTTAGTAATTATGGTGCCGCTTGGTTCGCCTAGTCGCGTTCCTATTCATGATAGTACTATTCAAATATATATACAATGGATCAAGCAAGGAACGGGTGGTATATATTTCTTAACAAGAAGGTTTTGTACGACGAGCGGTCCACAAACTAATATCAATAATATCAATGTGTGTGACTAGCGTTGCCGATGTGGCACGATCGTGCCATTTTGACACGGAAATTTTCTCGTGGCACGAAAAGTTTCAATATGGCACGTTTTTTTTTTATTTTACCTAAAGGCGTTTAAGATAATTGACCCAACCTTTTTAAAAAATAATCCGAACATACAAAGTATTTTTCCACACTTCAATATTTTGGTATCAGAATTTTCTCATCTATTAGAGTGCGAGAAAGATGTTCTTTTTGGCGAAATAAAAAAAAAATTGAGATTAGACTAGCCGAAAGTACTTTTCTTGAAGATTCAAAAACGTTCTAGGTTAAGTTGTACAAATTAAAAAACAATATTGACGAAGGAATGTTCATTAACATTTCAAAATTTATGTTGATTCTTCTTAGTTTGCCTCACGGAAGTGCATCAGCAGAGCGAGTGTTTTCAAGGCTAAATAATATTAAAAGAAACAACAAAAACTGACTGTCATACAAACTGTCGAAAACTTTAAACTCAAATATTTCCTAAACTAAGACACTCAGACAGATAAAAGTAGCATTTTTGTGACCGTTGTAGAGCCTGCCTTTAAATTATATAATACAAAAAATTTAAGTTTTTCGAAAACTAAGAAAGATAGCCCACACGGGAGTATAATATAAAAATCCGACACATATTCAACGATATGTGCGACACGCAGTTCACACCAACCTAATTTTGGTATGGTTTAATGCCCAGGCTAGAGCATCTGGATACCCTAAAAAAATCACTTTCGTTATCCCTTAAAAAAACTAAAAAATAGCATTTTTGTCACCGTAGGAGAGTCTGCTTTCCAACTATGTATTAAAAAAAATTTGAGTTTTTCGCAAACTTTAAACTCAAAAATCTACTAAACTAAGCCACTATTATTATTGCACTTATACGTGCAATAATAATATGCTGTTTTGACAAAACGAATGGTGAATTTTGAGTGCAATTCTATCTTACCATAAATGTTTGAATTGTACTGACATTTTACAACGCGCTTTTAAAATAAGTCAATTTGTTTTGATAATTTTTGCCTTTTATCTAAAACTCCAACATTCGCCATATTAAAAAAAAAAGTGTGAGTGCCAGGACTCACGGTTAAGATGTGTAAACATCAACGTTCGCCCGAGTGCCGAATTTTTGTTATCGAACGTACCCAATAAACATACAATGCAATCGTACTAGTTTGTGACTTTATATATTCAAATGGAAGCCAGTGTTTTTCCCACAATTTATCCCTTTCACTTATGTATTTAAATCCAAAAATATGTCTATATGCCTGTAAATAACGCTTTCCACCTAAACACACGTATTTTTGGACCATGTCCTGTAAAAACGATTTGAAATAATCAACTATTTTGTTCTAGTAAAATAATTATTTCGGAAGTTTTTTCTTGTTAATTTTCCATTATTACTTGTGTTAACGATACCTTTAATGTAATACGAGTAATCAAAAGTTATAAAGTGAATTTAAGAATAATAGGATCAAAAACACTAGTTGACAACTAAAACCGAATAACAACATACAAAATTGTTTCGACGAACTATTTCGGTCCTTTTTAGGCCAGGCGCGCACATTCAATTTTTAGTTTCGCAAATGCTTGGTTCGAGCAACTAAAAAGTTTGTGTTTTGACACAAACTAAACGATTGCCTAAAATGACTTCGCTATTTTGTGTAAAATATAATTATATGCACCTGCGCGGACATTCAACCAAATAGTTCATCTGTTTTTTATAAGCAACCAAACAGTTGTTGTGCAACTAAAAATTGAATGTGCGCGCCTAGCCTTACACGCCATGTCGACATACTACTTCGATTCGATTCCCAAAGTTCGCACTGCCATGTCGACAATTATTCATTTCACACGACCCAAAAACAAAAACCTTATCGACAATATGCTTCGATAAGGTAGTTCGTGGCATGTGTTAGGAGTAAAGCGCGGAACAGATTGAACCAGCAACAGCACCGTCAACAGCAACAGCGGCCGCCATTAATTTAGAACCAATGTATTTCAATTGTTCAACACACATTAGAACAGCAACAGCAACGCCAACAGCGTCGTTAGGCCAAAGTCCTAAATTTGCTGTTGCTGGTGCGGTGTTGTCAACTTTCCCACTGCAATATTCAGTGGCACCACAATGAAAAGCTTTTTTTTCCATATGAAATGTCAAGCAGATGAAATGACGTTGCTGGTGGCAATGTGTTTGAGAAATTTTTGCTGGTCAGCGTGCTGTTTACTGTTGACGATGCTGGTGCTGTTGCTGGTTTAATCTGTTTCGCGCATAAGTGGACTCCGCTACGTAACGTAAAGTTTGTTTGACTTATGTTTAAATAGGGATGTTGCTTGAGACAGCATTATATTTTTACGCTTATATTCAAACAGAAATGTTATCTGAAAGAAAATAGACTGTTTTTACACGAATCCGATTTTAATCTCTGTTTTTTTTTTTGGCTTCCTTTCGAGTGCATCTGTGCTTTTAAACACAGCGACTTTTAATATAAATTAACTTTGTTCATGCGAAAAGGATTCATCTCTTCGCACTCCTTACTCTACTCTGTTAAGTGAATTTCACTCAGCAAACGACAAATAATATAAAAAAAGAAAACCACAAAGAAGAATGAACGATAACTCCGCATTTATCTCAACCTCAGCAATTGCGTTTAAAGCTAGATATACATTGTTCAAATGCATGACAAGTACGTGTAAGTGTATTAGTGAAAAAGTCACACGTACAGATCGGATGTAGTCTTGAAGAAAAATCCAAATCTTTTTAATCTAGCGTGCTGCATAGAAATATTGTATATGCAAGATTGATGATTGATCATGTATTTATTGGTTCATTTGCGTATAGTACATTGAAGAGATGAGAACACAGCACAGCATAAGCACTGACTAAAATACTAAAACAGCAAACGAAAATTGTATGATGAAAGGGACAGACAAAATAAAACAAATCACTTGGATAAAATTACAAAGATATCAAAGAAATTCGAAAAAAAACACAATTTCGCAGAAAAAAAAATCACAAAGGGCAACGTCCTCTCGCCACTGAAATATAATAGACTTTCACGTGCTTTTCATACATTTGAACAATGTATATCTGGTTTAACGCCACCAACAAATAAACTTGTCATGCAGCGAAAAATTCAAAACTTTTTTTTTTGACAAGTCACTAGATGTTCACCTTATCTAAATCAAACCAATCCTTTAACTTTTTTTTTAGGTTTCTGTACTTTATCTTTCTCCCTCTGTCAGAGATTAACAAACCGATTGACATCATTCCCACCTTGTAATGGAATTATAAGTCGCAAATCCATTGAAATCGTAGTCATCATCCAGTTCATTGCTTGACAGATGGAGAACGATGTATATTTTGATATAGTGAATGCTAAAAGTATATTTTGATATAATGAGGAAAATCTAATTCAATAATTAAAATAATTATATGGTATGACAGATAAGGGACAATTTACATTTTTAGGTATCGAGAAAATATTTCGTTGTAGATTTCAACTGATTGCCCTGAACAACATTTTTTGGATTTTTAAAGTTCAACTCTGAAAATGCATTTTTTTCGAGCATAAAATATAATGTTATCGTCCATCAATAACATGAAGTAGATTTTTTAAGGCATTAAATGAACCCGCTATGAAATTTTACACCAGTTGATTTGTCTTTCGTCTTTTTCACATATTGGTCGAGAGGTGAAGAAATGTTAAGGGATTGAATTAAGTTCTAGCAATTCCAGCAATGGAAAGTAATAAAATCGAGATTTCAGTACTCAAAGTTTCCAATGTAAACACGATCCTGTAAGTAAGCAATATTTCCCATGTAAACATGGTGTTAAATGCAATCGTCGGTAAGGTAGATTGCTACACGGAACGTGTAACCGTAACGTGTAAGCGTAACGGGTTACACGGAACGTATAAGTTTTACACACGTTTTCGATTCATTCTACCGCTGGCAAAGATGTTTACACATCAAAAACTACTTTATACATATGTACATAGTAGAGCTTCTATATCGCCGGAAAAGATGTGCAATTTTTAACTAGACTTCCTAAAGAGCGACTTTAATAATCAAATTACAGGGTGCCTACTTGAAATCTTTAATGTTTGTTAATTGCACAAACATGAAGTGTTAAAAATCTTCGCGTATTAAAAGAAAGTGTTTTTATAAAATCTGAAACATTTTTCTTCTTTTTTTTTCAATTTAAAATTTTAATTTATCAACAAATAAAACAACCACATATCATTGAAGAAAAGGACATTTTCAATCATAGGTGTATTACCATGAAACAATTCAAATGCATTGGAAACTATTTTTGACACTCTTCGTTCACACAAACACACTTCAAGATATTTGAAGTGAATTAATCCCTGAGCTAAATGCCTGGTTTTCGGCAACAAAACATCACAAATGTATTGAAAATTATTTTTGACACTCTTCTATTACACAAACTTACTTTAAAATACTTAACGTGTGAATCAGAGGTTTATTGCCATAAAACAACGCAAAATCCTTGAACATTGTTGTTGAAAAACTTTGTCGCACAAAGTACCTTTTAAATACTCCTGGTGTAATATTTGGTTTTCTGCCATAATAAAAGAACTGAAAATTATTTTTGACATGCTTTTAACGCAAAAAAGGCTTTAAAATACTCATGGCATTAACCAAAAATTTGAACTTTGAGATGATGTTGCTATTCTTAACCCATATAAAACTTTGTTAAGGCTATTTGTTCTAAAATGGGAAAATATTAGCAAATTTATAGCAATGCTACTCCCTATATCACATAAATTTAATTTTTCATAAGTTAAGAACAAAAAGATAAGAAGAGTTTTATACAATATTTGGTTTGCTTTTCGAAGACCGACAAAAGAATTTTTTTTGTGATTAACGCTGTGCTACTGCAATTCAAATTTTTTTTGCCCTTCACAATAGTCAACACCCACCAAAGTACCTTTAATGAAAATTAAATCATTTGGTTGCTTTTGGTTTGGTACATTGTGATCTGATTAGGATTTCTTCACCAAACAAATTACGATCGTTGTCACTGATTTCGTTCACATTGTTAATTGGGACAGGTACATCCAAAGATATTTGGATCCAGTTTGCTTTACGTTTTTCAGCATTTTTCTTATTATCCCGCACAGACGGCTAAAACTATTTTGCTACTTTTGTATTTTTTAAGAGTAATGCGACATTTTACGTTTATAATTAATAACAATCGAACACTAGAGACTTATACAGTGGCTCCCACGACTAATCGGACATAGAAAAGACAAATTTTAACAGTGCAATTTATCTAAGAAAATGTATGGGGGTGTAGGAATTTACCTAAGATTTATTAAATAGAAACCCTTAAGTTTGATTTGCACTAATAAAATTTTATTTAATATAAAAAAATTAAAAAATGTAAGCAAAAAACTAAAACAAGTCAACTATTCCGCCTCCCACACATAATCGGACACTTGTTATTGATGCACTGTAGAGTGCTTAGTAACAGTACTTTTCCCGTCAATTTGTTTTAGGCTGAAGTATTCCTCTTTCGCTACTCATTATCAGTTTGTTTTTTTGAAAAGTTTTTCGCTTAACGTTAAAATGGCTCCCAAAGGCAAACAAACATCGGTTGCAATAAGAAAATTGGTTATAACGCATAGTCAGGATGGAAAATCAGTTCGTGAAATAGCTAAAATTGTCCAACGGAGCCATTCAACAGTTCAAGACATAATTTCACGTTTCAAAAACGAAAATAGGATCCTTAATGTAAGCAGGATAGGACAGGGGAAAAAGTTGACTACATACGATGAAAAGCTGCTTCTTCGGGAAGTCAAGGAAAATCCTTTCCTATCTTCGGAATCTCTGAAGGTTTTTTTGAAGGAGACCAGGAATAAGGATGTGAGCAACGAAACAATCCGAAGAGTTCTGCGAAAACAAGATTTTAATGGCCGCGTGGCTCGAAAGAAGCCATTTATAAGTGAAAAAAATAGAAAAGAAAGGCTTAAATTTGCTAGGGAACATTTGACTAAGGATTCTTCGTTCTGGAATAAGGTAAAATTTCTTAAATTTGTATTGTTTGTGTACAGTTAGACATTATAACATCATAAATTAGGTTTTGTTCACGGATGAGAGCAAATTTAACTTGAAAGGATCAGACGGACGAAAGTTTGTGTGGAGAAAAGCAAATGAAGAATTTTCCCATAAACATACAAGAGCAACTGTGAAACATGGCGGTGGGTCGGTCATGGTATGGGGATGTATGTCGAGTTCTGGTGTTGGAAACTTGCACTTTGTTGAAGGTAAAATGGACCAAAAGGGTTACATCAACATTTTACAGCAACATTTAGTGCCAAGTGTCAGTAAGCTGGGAATACAAGATAATTTTATCTTCTATCAAGACAACGACCCCAAACATACATCTTACGCAGCAAGGTCGTGGTTGTTGTATAACTGCCCCAAAGTGCTTAAAACACCTGCACAGTCTCCCGACCTAAATGCAATTGAGCATATTTGGGATGAAATGGGACGTCGAGTCGCTCAAAAAAATTTTAGAAATATTCAGGAGCTTAAGACCGGTCTTCAAGAAGAATGGCAAAAAATGCCCGCAGAAGTTTGTTCAAAACTGGTAGCTTCAATGCCTCGACGCCTTGAGGCGGTAATTAAGTCAAAAGGATACGCCACAAAGTATTAAATACAATGTGTCCGATTATTTGTGTGTCATGAAATTATGGAGTTGTTTTAGTTTTTTGTTAATTGTTTTTCAATAGTTATTTAAAATGTTGTTTTAGTTTATTTAAAATAAATATGAGTTATCTTTTAATAAAATATGACGTTTAATTTTCACACCACCCATACATTTTCTTAGAGAAATTGCACTTCCAAAATTTTTCTTTTCAATGTCCGATTAGTCGTGGGAGCCACTGTATGTGTCGCTTTATAGAAGGAAAAGGAATATATTTTTTTAGAGCTAGATTATTAAAGCTTCTATGTAACAGCTTTCATGTGTCCTATCTCAAGCACAAAGAAATAAAATAAATACTGCTCATTGATAATGGTTATAAACAGTGTTAAGGAGTATATATGTATAGGCAGTAGAAATTTAGAAAGTCTTGGCCATTTGTCAAGAACGTAAAAACTTCCAACAGTCATCTATATAAATAAAAATGAATCGCAAAATGTGTTGCTAAGCGTAAAACTCGAGAACGGTTCGACCAATTCGGCAAATTTTTTTTAACGTTTTTGTTAAGGCACAAGGAAGGTTCTTATGGAGAGAAAAAACGTAAAAACTACAAGGAAAATAGTAAAAACAACACTTTTAGTAATACCTACGTCGAGCTGTACGCTTAACAACACATTTGGCGATTCATTTTTATTTATATAAATTTATATAACTTTAACGAACTGTTAATGGTGAATTATGTGGCTCTTAAAGGGAAGCCTGTCAGCGTTTACAACTGTTAGAAAATGATGCTCTTTGGGATCAAACTTTAAATGATGTTGTAATTTCTTCCAAAACTCAACAAATACGAACATTGTTTTCTATAATTACACTGAAAATAAAATCTAGGTATATATGATAAAAATGTAGGTTGGTCTGATAAAAATTTTGTCAATATACGTCCAACAAAAAGTTTTATCAAATTGATAAAAATTACAGAATTTTGTTGAGGTAACAAAAAATATTTTATGGTATCCACAAAATTATTTTTTTTAGATTAATTTGTTGAAATAACAAAAATATTTTGTCAATATGACTATTTTTTCGTAGAATTTACAAAATTAATTTGTCATATCAACAATTCTTTTGTTGTATTAACAAATTTCTTGATAATGTTAAAAATTTGTTTTTTTTTATTATTATCGGATTAACAACATTTTTTTGTCAAATTAACAAAATTGATTTTTGTTATATTTTGTTAAATTAACAAAATATTTTGTCAATTCAAAAAATATTTTGTCAATTCAACAAAGTTTTTTGTAAATTTTACAAATTTCTTTTGTTGAATCCACAAAATTAATTTTCTCAAAATCGTTTTTTTTTTGGATTTAAGTCGACAAAAATTGGAGTTTTGTCCCTACGATCTCACATGCAACCATCTGTGAGGGCGTATGGACAATTTTTAGACGAAAACCAAATGTGAACTATATCATACACAAAAGAAATGTCATGATAAAAAAATATACGCGCAGAATTTTTTGGTTTCCTTAAAAAATAGTTTTACCTATCTGATAATATTATTTTGTCAATATTACAAAATAACTCAACCCCAAAACAAAATATTTGTCATTTTAATAAAAACGTTTTCATTTTTTGTTAAATTGACAAACAAAAATTAACAAAAACTTTGTGATATTGACAAACATTTACAAAACAAATTTTTTGTAGATACAACAAACATTTTGTTAACATCGCAAAAAAGTTTGTCGATGTGACAAAATTCTCTGTTTTATTTTGTTATATTAAACTGACAATATTATTTGTAGCGCATATTTTGTTAAACTGACAAGAAATCATGTTGAAGGTCAAAAAAACGTTTTTATCAATATTACCTAGGAATTTATTTTCAGTGTATGTCAACATGCTTTCCGTCAACCCAATTGATATATGGATCAGATACAAAGATGAAAATATCCGTGACGATATCTTGCATCAAATGCGCAATCAACGTTTCCAATTCACAGAAGAAATTTAAAAAGAGGCGTTGATATCAATTGAAGACATGTGCTTGATAATGTCGAACAAAGTAATATATCAATAAGGCATGGCCGCGTCTAATCGCCAAATTCATGACGCTTTTAAACTCAACCTCAAACCTGCTTTTCAATGACCAAGTAAAAAAAAATTGACTTTTCAAAAACTTTAAACTCAAATATCTCGTGAAATAATGGACTTAGAGGGCTGAAAATAGCATTTTTGTGACCGTAGTAAAGCCTGCTTTCCAATGACTAAGTACAAAAAATTCGACTTTTCAAAAACTTTAAACTCAAATATCTCGAGAAATAATGGACTTAGACGGCTGAAAATAGCATTTTTGTGACCGTAGTAAAGCCTGCTTTCGAATGACGAAGTAACAAAAATTCGACTTTTCTAAAACTTTAAACTCGAATATCTCGTGAAATAATGGACTTAGAGGGCTGAAAATAGCATTTTTGTGACCGTAGTAAAACCTGCTTTCCAATGACCAAGTAAAAATAATTTGACTTTTCAAAAACTTTTAACTCAAATATCTCGTGAAATAATGGACTTAGAGGGCTGAAAATAGCATTTTTGTGACCGTAATAAAGCCTGCTTTCCAATGACCAAGTGCAAAAAATTCGACTTTTCAAAAACTTTAAACTCAAATATCTCGTGAAATAATGGACTTAGAGGGCTGAAAATAGCATTTTTGTGACCGTAGTAAAACCTGCTTTCCAATGACCAAGTAAAAAAAATTTGACTTTTCACAAACTTTAAACTCAAATATCTCGCCGCGACCTCGGCGGCACACCTCCATCCGATGGTCCAAATTTTCGATGACGCTGAGGCATAATTGAGGTTCTATGCCGTTAATGCGCCGAATTATCTAATTCTTTAGCTCTTGAATTGTTGCTGGCTTATCGACGTACACCTTTTCTTTCAAATAACCCCAAAGAAAGAAGTCCAACGGTTTCAAATCACATGATCTTGGCGGTCAATTGACATAGCCACCACGTGAGATAACACGGCCATTGAATTTGTCGCGCAAAAGAGCCATTGTTTCGTTAGCTTTGTGGCCAGTGGCACCGTCCTGGTGAAACCACATATCGTCCACATCCATATCTTCTAATTCGGGCCATAAAAAGTTCGTTACAATCTCACAATAGCGCACACCATTCACAGTAACTGCTTGACCGGCCTCATTTTGGAAAAAATACGGCCCGATGATGCCGCCAGCCCATAAATCGCACCAAACAGTCACTCTTTGTCGGTACATTTGTTTTTCGACAATCACTCTTGGATTATTTATCATTCGACCAAATGCAGCAATTCTGCTTATTGACGAATCCACTGAGGTGAAAATGGGTGCCGTGAAATAAGGCCAAGTGAAATAAGGCCAACTTTCAAAAATTGGCCTTATTGCACTTTGATAAAGTGAAATAAGGCCAATTTTCAGTAGTTGGTCTTATTTCACTTTAACAAAGTGAAATAAGGCCAAATGATTTTGAGAAATAAGACCAAATTGGTCTTATTTCACTTTTTGAAAGCGTAATAAGAGCAACTGAATGTGGTGGTGCCGTTTATCGGGGGCCGACGTTCTGGGTTTTCTTGGGCAATAGTACCTTGGGTGGCCCGCTTCGCGGGTTTTCAGGATTTTAACTCCCTTTTCGGGGCTCACACCCGCTCACGCAACTCCGTTGCTCCGCTTAGGGTATGTTCAGTCGCCAGGCAGGCGCCTGTAGCAAAAGTTTTTCTTGGGCAACAGTACATAACTGTTAGTTGTTTACTCCAATTAATATAAAATACAAAACTGTTGCTACAGGCGCCTGCCTGGCGACTGAACATACCCTAAGCGGAGCAACGGAGTTGCGGGAGCGGGTGTGAGCCCCGAAAAGGGAGTTAAAATCCTGAAAACCCGCGAAGCGGGCCACCCACGGTACTTTTGTCCAAGAAAACAAAGAACGTCGGCCCCCGATAATCAATTATGTATTATACGAATCTAACGGCAAAAATACTTTTTTTATTTTTAACGAAACATTTTATGCTTGGCCTTAAGTCACAAACAGATTTGGCCTTATGTCACTTTTTAAAGTCCTAAAATTTGGCCATATGTCGCTTTTGTAAAGTGACATAAGGCCAAATTTTTTTACGAAATTATTTCGCTTTGTCAAAGTGCAATAAAACCAACTGTTGAAAGCGAAATAAGACCAATTTGGCCTTACTTCACTTTGTAAAAGTGCAATAAGACCAACTGCTGAAAATTGGCCTAATTTCACTTTATAAAAGTGCAATAAGGCCAATTTTTGAAAGTTGGCCTTATTTCACTTGGCCTTATTTCACGGCACCGTGAAAATGTGCCTCATCACTGAAGATGATTTTCTTCGAAAATTGATCATCCACTGTTGCCATTTCTTGCCACCATTCAGACCATTGACGACGCTTGAAATGATCAAGAGGCTTTAGTTCTTGAGTCAATTTCAATATTTGAAATGGTCAAGAGGCTTTAGTTCTTGAGTCAATTGCACTTTGTAAGCGTGTAAATCCAAGTCTTTATGCATAATGTTCATCACCGACAAGCGTGAGAGGTGCAATTGTTGGGCACGACGACGAATTAAGGTGGACGGCTCTTCAGCCACACTATCGCGAACAGCAGCAATATTTTCTGCAGTACGAGCTGTATGAGCATGCATTGGTGTTTTCACATCTCCCACAGACCCGGTTTGCTCAAATTATTGCACGATTTTTTCGATTGTACGCACATTTGGACGATTAAATTGACCGAAAAAATCAGGAAGTGAACGCCCATTTTCATAATAAGCCTGAATAACTTAAAGGCGTTGTTCGATTGTGTATCTTTCCATGGTTCAAATTGAGTTAGTCTGAAATTGAGAAATGTCAAATGAAATGCAGAAAAAAACTTGACGTTTAGGTTTATAGTTTTTGCAACAGCGTTATTTTAATAAGATTTAGTCACATCTTAAGATTATAAGATGTTTATAGACATTTGACATTGAACAAAAAAAGTTGAGAAGAAATTTTCTTAAAGACATCATTTAAAAGACAAATCAAGCTTTACAAAATACGTAAAATTAAAAAAATATATATATAAACATATCGCATGCTTAATGGAATACTGACCCATTAGTAGATAGGTCAAAATTGAGTTACGTACAGATACAGGCTTTGGCAAGCCTCAGATCTCATGAATAGTTTATCAAACTTTAAGAATACCAGTATTCATGAATAAGTTTTAATTTTATCTGTCAACAAGTAGGACAAATCCTCATAGCAAGATCCCAAAAATCGTCTTTTTCGAGTTAGGTCAGTTTTCCATTAAGCATGCGATATATAAATAAGTGCTGCCTTTGTTTTTTAAGAACATTTTCTAGACTTGACCTAGCTTATAAGCTCTAACTTTATGTCGCATAAAAAAGATGAAGAGGGTGAAATGGAAATCTTACTAAGAAAATTGTTTTCATGTATTCCATAAATACATACATACATACGTAGAACACACCTGTGTGTCGCAATTAAAAATTAAGAAGTGTGCTCTTGTACGCAAAAGTTAGGTTGAAGAATTGTTTTTTAAAAAAGAAAACAAATCATTTTAATTCCGTTCCAATATGTTTATTGCATATTAACACTTATAAGTATACTTTTTTTCTTAACTATAAATATCTATTTTATTTTCTTGATAAGTACAAATAATATTGTATTTAGTTGTATATAATTTTAAACAAAATAACATATATTTTTTTCAATACAGAGTAAAACGAAATCTTTAAAAAAAAAGTAAGCACTTATTATAAAGTGTGTACATTCAAAAAATTGTTTCGAAAAACAATATTTATAAAATATAAACTGGAATGTATGTTAGTTGCACAGTGAAAACTATCCATCTTTACAACATTGTTTTTTTTTTATTCTTATAACATATAATAGTTTAATATAATTGGAGCTGCATTTTTAATTCTATTTCATACATTTTTTCTATAGCAAATTTTATTTTATTTTTTTCCAATGTAAATGCATTTGTAATCGGATTTTCCAAACAAAAATCATCAAATAAAAGATAACGTATTCTTATTAATAGAATACCGCAGTTCATCGATTCTTATTTTTGCAGAATGTTTCTACAATATTTTAAGTGGCTCATATTCAATTAATTTTTTAATAATGTTAAAATTTATTTTGTTACGGTATCTGTGAACTATTTAAATTTTTAAGAACTAAAGTTCATAGCTTACTCAGAAGGCGACGTTGTTGAAAATGAGCAAGCCAAAATACTTTCAATGCTTTCTTTCCAATCCTTCCATAATTATCGAGAGAACATTACTTAGCTGATGGTAATATCTTCACTATTTAATTACTGAATTCTGCACTATTGGGTAAAAATCCTACATTTCAACTAATACTCGATTAGAATACATATGTAAATGTCGCAAATCTGACGGAACATATTTTTTTCAAAATTCTATTGATCTGATGACGCAGCGCTTAGAAAATTAAATATCTTACCCAGCAGCTCCCAAAGCGATATTGAAAGCAATAAATTGCCTCGTTCATTACCATTCCCTTGAACATCGGCAATGGGTCGTTTTGACAATGGCAATGTTAATATTGTTCGATAGATAAAATGTAGTTATCGATATTTATTGCGAAATAAATATTTTCAATTTTTTTTACCATTAATCATGGTTTAATGGGTCTTTATCAAAACTTGTGATATAACCAAATACACGTGCATTTATGTTTATTTTCGATGGATGCAAATTAGGCCACGTGAAATTTTAATTTATAATATAAATGAAATAAGACATTTTGATCGCGGTCAAAATCTAATGAATTAGGAACCGGATTGAAACAAGTCAAGACTTTAATGCGGTCTAGTCGTGTTTGTTTTATACATGATGAAAAGAAACATTATCAGTGGCGATCCAAAACCAGAACAGTTGTTTTATTTCGAAATATATAAAAGATATTTAAATCGCGCAAACTGATAAATAGTTTATCGTTCAAGATTTTGACTATTTTTTGTTATTCTAGATTATGTATATCGTCGGATTATTGCGAAAAGTCACTAAATTATATTTAATATCATCATTTTTCTTTCTGTTCCATCAGAACATTGTGCAGATATTGAAATGAGTTTTGATGTTTAATAGAGTTTATGTCATTTTGATCCTTTTAATAAGTTATTGCATCAATAAATTCAAAACTTGACTGTTTGCAATAAACCGATATTTCGGCATTCGAAATTCAATATTTTGATATTTTACTTTTCGAGATAGAAGACTCAAAGTTGGAACGTGTGGAGGTTAGAGAAAATCGAAATTCCGACGAATTTCCATCCAATTCTCGTATTCTCTTTTAGGGGCCTTATTGTGAGTGTCGTTAACGTTCGATTCGATAAAAGTCGATAGTGCCAAAACGTTTGATGCGTTAAAATTTGTATCCAAAGCTATTTAGATAACTTAATGTTGTTGTAACCACGTATAAAAGAACAGCTTATTGTATCTTATACAAGAATGATTTCAGATATCTTAATTTTTCGATGATCGATTTTCGACAAAAGTCGACGATCTATTAACAAACGACACTCGCAAAGGGGGCCTTAATCTTGTTTGCTATTTTGTGTTAACTAAGTGTCGTGAGTTCAAGATTGGAATGAATAATTTTGATATTCCTTTCATCGCATTTATTATACAAATTCACATTTCAAAAAAGATGATTTACCCGAAATTTAGAATTTACCCGGGAAATTATAAACCGCCAAACTAGCCGGTCGCAGGGGCCAGAGAGCTTTCTTTGAAACATACAAAATGCCAGTGGATGATGTCTCAGTCGCCGGACGAGTATCATTGGTCAGCGCATCTAATAACTGCGCGCTGTGACCATGGCTACATAATGCGCACCAGGCTTTAATGTACATATACAAAACAAGAGAGCCGGCCAGTTGCACTAGCCAAAAGTCTTTTGACAAAACTCGTTTAAAATATAAATAAATTTTGGGCGCATGAACTTGTAAAGAATCAGTACCTGTTGGCTCACAGCTCCAATGATTCCTGTGTTCGTGATCTTGGCAGGAATGGAGGTAACCTACAAACGAACGACTAGGATGAGGAGGATTATCACTTCCTTGTAAAATACAATAATCTTAAATTTTACGTTGCAGAGGCTAGGCCGATTATGGAATCTTATTTCCGAAAGGAGTTGCGAAAAAATTACAATTTATGTGGTAGCCATTAACATTAAGTTAATTATATTCAGGCAGTCATCATAGCATTCCATTTAAAAATAGATAATATGATAACAGCAAGAATAAACATTTCCATCGATAAAGATCGATGGAATCAGATAAATAAAAAACCTAAGAGAATAGATATTTGTAAAGAAACTTGAAAGATATTCAAATAAAAAATGATGAGGTTGTGTTTAATTTAACTTTTTCTTGGACTCTATATTTGGAGGCTAAGCCGAAATAAGAAAACGGTTAAGAAACAAGTTATAAGATTTGAAGAATTAACCCTTAACTACCTGCACCAAAAACATTACACTTTAACTCGCGTGGGACATATAAAATTAATCAATGTTAATCGCTAAACAAAGAACACAAAAACAGTAATTTTGTAATCAGTACATTTATCACATACCAAGATGGAATAGTCATGAAGAAAATATGAATATTATTTATTTATCCTTGGAGTTTGGGCTTATATGCCATCTGTTATAATTTTTAATTTCTTTGAAACGTTTTTGTATAAAACAGGGTAGTTGTGGTTTTTTGGTCGCAACTTCTTGACATAACCACACAGTATGGAGCAGCGATCTTGACGTGAGAACGCCAAAACGGGAACTTTAAAATTGTGTTGAGATTTGGGAAGATTTGAAACGGCTAAGAAAAGTGCGTTATGATTTGAAAGAATGGAAAAATGTGACTAAAAAACCAAAGATTTCAAAAAGTAACTCACTGAAACATATCTGTGGAGAAGTCGGGAAGAATTTGATGGTCTGGTTGAAAGGATTTGATGTTATAGCGACAGATGCAAATGGAACGAGGCGAGAGAGAAAAGATACCAAGTTATACAGCTTTGAAGGCGATTGTATCGAATGCGATGCATACGAGTTCAAAAGAAACGAAGAAATACCTATAATATCTACCTATGTATTATATTAATATAGTCATCTCTCTCTCTCTCATGTATTATATGAACAAATCAATGTATTGTATGAACAAGACAATGTATTCTATTTTATTCTAAATTGAAGAGTCAACGAGACAGCACGGCCAGCAATAAACTTGGGTTTTTCATTAGTTTTTTTCAATCAAAAAATGTTGTGTTTTATATTTATTTATTTGGAGATTATTTTCAGCATCTAAAGATTCGGTATTACACATTTTGGTCCACGTCGAGCCAGATATGTCCCAGCGATCAGTGGATTTTTCATATAGTACGCGAATAAAATAAAGTCCACATGAAAGTGATCCCGTTAAATAAGTTTGCAACTCTAGTCGTGTTTTTTCTACGAGTAAACCACTGCGAGTAATTTCCGAAAGTGCGCGAGTAATGTCTTTCACATCTCCTAAATTTCAAGTTATTTTATCTACACGCGAGCCATAAAATATTAATGTGCAAGTTATATTAGAAAAAGAAGGCAAGTTTCAGCATGAAAGTTCGCGAGTGAAATCCCAAAAAATAGCCCGCAAGAATAAAAAAGCAAGTTCTTAAAAATGCAAGTTAAAGTATAATAGCCTACAAGAATAAAAAAAAAAGCAAGTTCCTAAAAATGCAAGTTAAAGTATAATATCCCTTCTCTGTGCCAACCGTTTAAAATTCAAAGATTTGCCATTATGAAACTGTACAAGAATTGGTAGTCGCGCATAAATTGAGGAAAATATACCGCCAGCTGCAAGTTAAAATTATATATAACGCCGCCACTCCGTCGCGACGAGAAATATAAAGTGCGTATTCAAAATATCATACATACACAATAAGCTAGTTACCAGCCAGCCAAGCAAAGAACACACTACATTATTCCCCTTTCAAGACAGAGCGAGTTATACAGAGCAAGCGCCTCAGCAACAGACAACACGAAGGGAAGTATATATTTCTTCTATTTTTTCCCCAGATAGGTTTAGGTGCAAGTGGTTGTACCAAGATACATTGCCAGCAGCCAGCGATGCGTTGCATATGAAAATAATATGTAAGCACACAGTTAAAGACAGAAGCCAGCTAGATGCATAACCACAGTAAGCCAGCCACAGTATATACGAGAGAAGAAGAAAAACATTGAAGTGATATTCATTCAATGTGTACAATTCAAGCAGGAAAGGTCATATTTTATTTTATTCAATTTAAGGATAAATCAAGAGAGCAAGTAAGTGACGTGTGCCAGCAAAATAATTTACTCCCCATTTTCAGTGCAAGTTTTAATATGTAAAGTGTGCCAGTGAATTATCCAAATTTAATTAATTTAAATGTGCCAGCAAGCTAGCAGCAAGAAGAACATTGGTTATTAAGAAATGAATTAATTTAAATTTAAATTTAACGTAACATTTGTATTTTGAAGCAAACATTGTTTTATTTGCCCTATGCAGTTTTTCTTTATTGGTTTTTTTGTTATGAGCAAAGATTTATAATCTTTCTATTTTTTTTTTTGTTTCGTTATCTCCCACCGCATATGCACTTATGTACATAATATTAATGTTTAATTACAATGCTAAGTTAGCGGAATTCACTCTCAGTTCTTACAGCTTCTTGTATATAAAAGAGTGAATCCCGCTGCATAGCAAATATACCTAGGTACATATACAGGGGGAGCAAAAATGAGTACATGTTTTAAGAAAATGAAACAAAAGGATAGAATTTTATGTTTTTTTATAAACAATTGAAACAAATTATTTTTATTATGAAAGTTTAGTATATAATTGACAACTTAGGAAAAAAAAAACAAACATTGCTTAAAAAATAACAGTTAATAAAATGTTTATTAATGGAAACCCCCATGTACTCAAATTTGCACCTTTCAGAATTTTTTGCCTGAATCGCTTTTTTTTGTATTTAGTCCACAGCCCTTTATTTTGTATGACACTTTTAACTCTCCTGCGCTTACCCTTGACTAAATTTTCGATATGAGCATGTGAAATATGTTGCCACTGCTCCTTAACTTGCTCCCATAAGTCATTCAAGTTTCTTGAAGGATTATCGTAAGATGTCAAGCGTCTTTTGAGAATTGCCCACAAGTCTCGATCTGGTTTAAGTCTGGACTAGGTGCTGGCCACTTAATGGTTGGAAATAACTCCATTCCAAGCCAGCTCTGGACAATTCGTGCAGTGTGCTTGGGATCACAGTCTCGTTAGAAAATGATCTCCTCAGTGGAATAAGCGCATTCGTCTCCAAATTCTGGAAAGTTATTATGCAGAATAGATAAATATTGTTCCTTCTTCATTATTTCTTCGATTTTAATCAGCGGACCGACATTCCACGACGTAAAGCATCTCCACACCATCATGTTGCCACCTTCATGCTTCATGGTTTCTTTCACCTATTCCTTTTGAAGAGTTCCATTCTGCCGATGCCAAAAATACTCTTTGCCGTCTAATGGAAATCGATATATTTTAGTATAGTCCGACCAAACCATCCGTTTCCGATCTTCAGCACTCCAGTTTTTGTATTTTTTGCTGAATTTAAGACGTTCTTTAACATTCTTGGTAGGCAGTTCTGTTTTTTTCTTTTTAACAGCTGCTCCTTAACCAATCTTTTGTAGGGTTCTCTTATCTGTCTATTCACTAACGTTCTTATTAATTAATTTCGCCGCTGATTTCGGCATCTTGCAGTCTCTTATATGCATTGATCGATCCATTAATAATGAGTCACCACCAGTAAACATTTCCTGTATGCCTGGGCGATTGCTGGTGCAAAGCACATTTAACTTTTTTTTATCAAAAGGACACTGCGTTGGCAGATTTTCATTCTCTCAGCACTTTTTCTTGAAGATAGTCTTACTTCAAGTTGAGAAGCTATGCCTTTTTCCGCTTCAAGTAAATTTTTTTTTCATTTTTATTCATCTTTATTGTAAAACAGTGAATATTTATTTTTTAAGCACTAGTTAAATGGCGTAGAACTTTGAAAGCAGTACATTCCCCTGCCACAATACGTTATTTTTAATTAAACAAAAAATAAACAAAGTAATTTAACTAAAAAAGAGATAGCGGCGAAACGTGCAAATTTGAGTACATGGGGGTTGCCATTAATAAACATTTTATTAACTGTTATTTTTTAAGCAATGTTTGTTTTTTTTTTCCTAAGTTGTAGATTATATACTTAACTTTCATAGTAAAAATAATTTGTTTCATTTGTTTATAAAAAAACGTAAAATTCTATCCTTTTGTTTCATTTTCTTAAAACATGTACTCATTTTTGCACCCCACTGTATGGGTTTTGTTTTTGCACTTGTGCTGTGTGGTGGGATGATATCAATAGCAACGGCATTTTTGTTTGCCTAAATTAGTAAGAACTAATTTTCGATCTCTTTTGTAGTGATGGCCTTATCAGTTATTTTTGAATGACTGTTATAACAGTTCCAGTTATTTCGTGATAACAGTTATTCTTATCAGTTATTGGGTATCGGTTATTTTGAATAATAAAGACAAATTATTTTTTTTTTTTAATTGATTAATTTAATCATTTAAAAACGCAATATATTAAGTAGGAACATCAGTATAGTACTTCAATTTTGAAACACAAATAAAATTATTAATTCTAAAATATTATGTAAAGTTAAAGCAAACAAAATATTTTTATAAAATTGATATCTACATAAAGGAACTATGAACTTAAAACTTATTATTATAAATAGAACTTTACTTAAAAACATTGGCGCAAAATTTTAATTGAATTAGTACAATGCTAAAGCTGTTTTAGTATGATACTAGGTTAAAACAACGAATTTACAAATTTTAATCGAATTTAACATCATAATTTCTCTACCCTTTTATTAAAGTTAAAATCATCGAATACCTACTTTATTTTTTTAGTATCGTGCTAGCTTCATATGACTCTTTGACATTTGCAAACATCAAAAAGGTTCGTGTACTTACTTTTTTACACGAAATGTCATTGTCTTAGGTGTGTTCAGAAGCAATTTATTAAGAAAATTCTTTTAGTACGATACTAATTAGAAAATGTTTAAAATTAAGAATGAGTTAGTAAACTACTATAAAGTTAGCAAATTGTTAAGTAGGCTGTTTAAAATTTTGCGCCATTAAAATCAACAAAAAAATTCATAACATTTTTTCTTAATTTTATCTTACATCAGATAAAATAAGGCTTTTTTTCGAGAATAGCCTCTCACAAGGCACCGAAGATGCGTGCGGACATAACCCAATGTTTCCTTTTCAAAAGTTCCTGGTCTAAATATCTTTGCTCCTCAGCTAGGGCTTTAGACCTAAAGGGCACCACAAATCGATGTCTCAGCATCCTCTACATCGAACTCGTCTTCTCTATGCTTTATCATTTCGCTATCTTCATTCATCATGCGGCAAACAAGGTCAACTACCCTTTCCCTATTTGTTTCTGCCGCATAACAATCCAATCAACGAAACCAACCAGCTTAAATCTCGGGTCGAGAAAGCCGGCAATGCATAGTGTGGAACGTCTCACACAATAAAGTTGGTAACCAAAAATAATACAACTTTTTCAACAAAAAAAATAAACTACGTACATATAATTTTGAGTAAATGCGCTCAACCGTTACTACCTATATGTATTTATATCTGGACAGACTGCATAACAAAACCACTTTTTTAAATGCTATATTATTGTTAGTTTTCATTAAAATTGAAAGTTGAGAAAAAAATTGTCGCGAAACCAATACGTTAAGGTGTAATTTTTCTTTTCAGCAAAATTCACCCAAAATCAGTGACAATTTTTTTTCGCCTAGGTAAATAAGTGCAAATAAGTGATATCAATTCTGTGACATTAAATTTATTACACGACTGGAAAACACGAACTTGCTTTTTCAGTATAAAGTCCGTGTTTAAATTATATGGCATTAGTTTATTTATCATGATAAAAATTGTAATGTTAACGTAAAAGTGTGAATAAATTCAAAAGATAGATTTTGTTAATGAAATAGTTATTACTTAAATTTAAAAATATGAAGCACTTGTGTCTAAAACGCGAACATGTTGGTGAAGCCACAAAGGGGATATCTACATATATAATGTATATATGAGAAAAACCAAAAAATAAAAATAACTTCGATTCCTCAAAAAACTTCAAGAAGTATTGAACCTAGACTAGATACCTAAATTTGAAAATTTTCTTTTATCCTCTAGGGCGAATTACGTTAAGAATTAAGATTCTCTGTACAAAATTTCTATCGTCCTAGAACTCAAAACATTACAGGCGCAGACGGACAAACAAATCAAACCCACCATCGACCCGTCCTTCGAACTTTTTTTAAACAATTCTTGCACTTGCACGAAAACGAAACGAGACGATGATAGACAAATAATTACCTACCTTCAATGTGTGAACTGTGCAGTTTGTTTTACTAAAAAAACTAATAGAGAAACAACACGAAATAAAAATAGAATGTCACCTCACATTACTTTAGAGGTTTTGTCGTATGTTTCCTCCGAATGTAATACATATTTAACTTAATATTGAAATTTTAAGAAACCCTTACAAAATAATATTTAAGTTGAAAGATATGTGTATTGTATCAAATATCATTAATGTAAAATTATAACGAAATAAAAATCTATCTATCTATCTTTACTTTATAGTACCTAATTTTATATAAATAGTTAACCGCACTATTCTATTTTTCAGGTTAATTATCATATAAGTACAACAGTAGTGTCGTGCGTTTAACGTGGATACCTGACAATTAAGCCTTAACCCCACGAGTGGCCTACCACCATAGGAGTCAGATTGAGCGCCGACCAACGCCCTGAGTAGTACAAGACCACCCAGTAGCAATTCTGTTAACATGTTGGGGCATGTCACACACCTTGCTGAGGAGCGAGGTCTATCTAGCACCTCTTGAATCCAAGCAGAACTTGGAAACCATATGCTTCCGCGATTTGGAGCAACCACAGCCACCACGATACTCCCACAAGGGGGCCTACCTCATAGATAGTCTGAAGTAGGGGGGTCAAGCATCTTGCGACACAAGAAACCACCCCTACCTCCTGGGCACTATCTCCCGTGGTACCAGAATATAGCTTCCGGTGGAGCTTCGCGACCGTGAAGGTCACTTCTAGATGAGTTCCACAAAACTCGAGGCCTAGCAACCTCAGATGCACACACCCAGCCACCAACCAAGGCAGAAGCTAATAACCAGGCATGTGCACCCACCCCTACCTGTGCTCCTCTGAATACCTGAACCTCCCGCCGAGATCAGATGGAGACAAGCACCACCCGAGTCGGTCAACACAGCACACCAGTTCACCCACCTGAAACAAGTGGCATACGCAAACGATACCTGTTGGACAACCCTACCTAAGAGTCGACCAGAACCAAAAGCAAAAACAGCCAAAACTACTACAAGGACACATAACAACCACCACCAGCTTGAATTGGTAGGAACGCGCACGAGTCGCATGTCGCTGTGTACCCCAGAGCAGACAAGGCGCACATGCTAGGCACCCCCAGCTCCAGACACCCCCACCGCGGGTCATACCCCAATGCCACCAAGTCAACGACTCGGGACAAAGGGCGCAATCACCACAGATGGTGGTGCAGGAAGTGGGCCCATGACCAGCGATGAGTGAGTCAAGATGAGACCCGTGAAGGCCCCTGTCCCGCCCACAACATCCCCAGCCATGGTTATAGGACGGACGGTGAGTGAGTCAGGATGAGACCTGGGTAGGCCCCTGTCCTGCCCAAACACTCGTCGGCCCCAACCCAAGGGGTTGCGGGCATGAAAGCCCAACCTAACAGCACACCCCGCCCCCCCAAAGCCCACAGCCGCGACCCACACTAGCCCCAGATTGACATTCAGGCGATCAGCCTGTCTCCCACGCCCACACAGTGTCCAGGCATTTGCCTGTCAACCATGCCGGCAAGGAATCCAGTCCTGCCAACGAACACCAATACTGGGTGAACCCCAACTCGCCGCGGTATCTAAAACAAGGACAGACAGATGCCATTATTGCCTTCGAGTCTGAAAGACTCTGTCGGCAAAGCCGGCCAGATTATCAGCCGTCTCTCTCGTGAAGAGGATCCGACTGAAATCCCAAGCACCATCCACCCACACAACACCCATCGCAGGGAGATCCCTGAAGTGAGCGTATCGCGGACAGTCAGTTAGCACATGCCTCGAATCTTCCCTCGGAGCTCCACATGAACAGTCCGCCGAACTAGCCAGGGTCCTCTCATGCAAGAAAGCATTCAAGGAACCATGACCAGTCAGAAGCATGCCCGTGCGGAACGAGAAGTCCAAGCATTCCCTATCACAAGCTGGCCCTACCTCAGAAAGAAATTGGAAGGTAGTCCTACCCTTTCCGCTATCAGTCCAACGAGACTGCCACCTGGAAAAAACACATTCCCTCAACAATAACTTACGCTCCCGAGTGCTCAAACCCTGAGCATGCCTGGCCTCGCTCCAATCGGATGCCGAGAGATGCCGCTGCCTCACCAACCTGCCGGCAATACCTCTCCGTATCACCTCCAGGTCAAGTGGAGGCACACCAGCCAACACTTGTAGAGCCTCCGTAGAGACGGTCTTGCACACCCTAAGCGTGCCGAGGAGCATGACTCTCTGACAAGAGATAATCTTGCTTCTTCCTGTCACGGTCTTGACGGCGTCATACCACACACAAGAGCCGAATGCAGCGCAAGCAACAAACAGCCCGGCCCGGCAACAGACAGGCCCCAGTCACACTTGAGAACCCTGCTAACCGCCGGCACAAGAGATCGGAGTCTCGTCCTCACCTGTAAGAGATGAGGAAGAAAACTCATTCTCTCCCCGATAGTGATCCCGAGATACCTGACTTTCGTCACATACCTCAGGCTCACACCGCCAGCCCTAACAAGTGGCGGCCGGTTCAAGGACAGTTTGCCCTTGAGCAACATAGTGGACGTCTTTTCCACAGCAACCTCCACCCCAACACCCGCGCCCCCACCAAGCCCATGACATCCGTGCTCCTGCTCTCCAGCTCAGCACGAGACTGGCCTTCGATTAGGACCAGGAGATCATCAGCATAGGCGACGCACCTACAGAACGGACGCCAAGACGAAAGCTGCTGCAGCAGAGGATCCATCATCAGGTTCCATATATACGGTCCCCCGATAGACCCCTGTGGACATCCCCTCTCAACACCAACTGTCACGGAATCAACAGGACTCTCGACGCGAGCAGTTCTGCCAGAGAAGTAACTCCTCCAGATAGCAATCTCGCGACACCCTACCTCCCCCAACCTCCGCTCAACACTCGTCCAGTCAAGGTAGTCGAATGCACCCTTGAAGTCAATGAAGATGCCGAGCACGTACTTAGCAGTTGATCCATCGACAGTGTCTCTCACGAGTAACCATGCATCATCGACACTGCGACCTTGTCTAAAGCCAAACTGGAATGGAGACTGCTCAGGGATAGTCTCCATCAATCTGTCCACCAAGACCCTCTCCAGCACCTTTCCAAGCACCGGAAGAAGGCTGATGCCACGATATGATCTAGGATTAGTCCTGACCCGATCGTTGGACTTCAGAAGCACTATCACCCTTGCACACTTCCACTCCAGTGGAAAGTAACCTTCCCTGACGCAGTCCGAGTAAATAGCCATCAAGTATTCGGGAACCACCGACCAGATAGCTTTCACCATCCCGCCGGTCAGCCCATCGAAACCCGGTGACTTCCTCGATTTAAGCCTAGCTATGGCGCAGCCAATTTCCCCCTCCACTACGGCAGGCGCTGCATCAAGCCGATCCACCACTGGACCAGCCGAATGCTCGCCCCTAGGGAAAAAGGTCTTCATCAGGACAGTTACACAATCCTTCCACAATGTGAGTACTTGACCCCCATCATGAATGGTCCCTACCTCCATGGATTTCCTCCCCCGGCAAACACGATATAACTTCCCCCACGGGTCGTTACTATGCTCAGCGGCGAAGGATCTCCACTCCTCCTCCTTAGAGCGAGCCAGCATGAGTTTGTACTCGGCCAATCCCTGCCTATAGGCAAGTTTCGACCTTTCCAGGTCAGCCAGCCTGCCACGTCTACAAGTTTGGAACCGCTTGCGCAGATTCCGAACCTGCAGCCGCTTCGCTCTCAGTGCGGGAGTCCACCACTTCACCCTCCTCCGATTCACCATCCGGCTCCTCTGAAAGAGTTGATCGTTAACCTCCCACACTGCCTCGTTCATCATGGCTACCTTACCATCGATGTGCAGGCCACGAAAGGCCTCAAGCGACATCGACCCAACCTTTCTCGCAATTTCCCCTTGGTACGATGGCAAATTGACATCGCGGAGATGCCAACGTTTCACATTCTGCCCCCAGCTGACATCCTGAGTGCTTCTAGAGCAAGTGAACTCAACCTGCATGAGGCTGTGATCACTCACCCCTTCAGCCCTCCGAATAAACCAGCTGAAGTCAAACCTACGAACCGCTGACAAAGTTGCCAGGGTAACGTCGATATCACTTTGGCCGTTCGGGCTATCGAAGGTATACAAATCGCTCGGCTCATTGAGGACAGCAATACCATTAACGACAATCCAATCGCTAAGTAAATCTCCCCTGTGGGCCCTGTGAGACTCCGAAGTATTATTCGTCATCTTACTGAACCACACAGGAGAAACCGCATTAGCATCGATGCC
Organism: Philhelius festivus; assembly: GCA_963931855.1. Taxonomy (NCBI): domain Eukaryota; kingdom Metazoa; phylum Arthropoda; class Insecta; order Diptera; family Syrphidae; genus Philhelius; species Philhelius festivus. Next base: position 14,104,230 of record OZ007558.1, read on the forward strand.
AAAAACAGCAGCCCCACCCCCAATAATACCCATTAACCTGTCAAGGTAGTTTAGGTATGGTTCAATGTCGGAGCCGAACCTGAAGTAGAGACTGCATAAATACAGCCTACCAAAGCCGCCCTCGACACTGACACACACCCCCCAATCAGAACGATCAACTAAGCAGCACACGGTATCTACGTCGTTCACAACAATGGCAGCGCCACCACCACTGTCCGCAAACGTACGCATATGCGCAGGCAGTCCCCTCACCTGCCCTTCGACAAGATACGGTTCCTGCAACAGCGCGAAGCTACACCGAGTGCTGCACAGCAACTGCCCTAACTCTGACATCGCTGCCCGGGCATTCTGGCAGTTAAATTGTAGTAATTTAACCTCCATTTTAATGCCTGGCACCCGCTCTTACCACTGCAGCCGCATAGACAGGACAGTCCATGCTAAGCATAAAGTGACCCGCCGGGTTCCCCAAGAAGTCGCAATCGCGACAATGGATCGCATTACAGCAATCCCTCTTGGAGTGACCAGACTCACCACAACGCCAACACACAGACTGCTTCTGCTTACACTTGTATGCGAAGTGGTCCAGACTGAGACACCGGTTGCACCAGTTCACCAGTGATTTCTCCCTAACCGGAAACGAAAAATGCTTGATGTAGCACCTCCCGTCCCCTCGGAGCAAACCAGCGGTTTTTGGGCTGCATTCGAGCACGACGTTAAGTCTACCCTCGCCCGCCTTCCACGAAGTGCAGAGAGTAACTTCCCTGGAAAAATCCTCCTTGCTGAGCTTACACAAGTTCAACTTATGCAGCTCAGACATGAAGTCCTCAGGGGCAATCCTCTTCTCCACCCCATGGACCACGAGCGGAACACCCTTCCCGGTTTCTGCCGATAAACCAACCTCCTCGAGCTTCTTGTGCCCGATAAAAGCATTGCGTTCAGCAATAGACGGTGTCCGAACCAGCACACTACCCTGTCTACCAGTCTGCACAGTGTGCACCCTGACACCCACAGCAGGCACCAGCTCTTCCACCACCCTCTTCTTGATGTCTCCAATAGATTCACCCTTCTTACCCTTAACCACAACCGACCAAGTCTCGATTGGCTTGACCGGCTCAACATCAGGTAATTTAACTTGGGCCTTACCTACCAAGTCCACCGATACCCTGGCCGAGTTGGCGACTTGCGCGAACGAAGGTCTTTCTCCTACCGCTAAGCCTACAGGGACACCCAACGACTGCACCGAAGTAGCTGAGGGCCCCTTCGATGCACTCGCCTTCTCCCTACCCAAGGAACTACCACCTTCCAATTTCCCCCTGAGCCTCTCGTTAGCGCCTGACAGCCCCAATATGAGCTCCTCATACTTTGCCGTCAACTCCACAACCCTAGCACCAACCTCAGGAAAGTCTCCTATAAGGCCTACCAAACCTGCCTTTATCTTAGCACACCGCGCCATGACATTGGCAAGACTTAGACTATCGTCCAAAGCCCCACCTGTGCCAGACGAGGAGGCCGGCCCACCCACTACTGCTACACCCTTCTTCTTCTTCTGAGGAGCGGAAGTACCAACAGCAGCACCCGAGGAGCGCTTGTCCAGTGCCGACGAAGTTCCAGCCACAGATCTTGGAGGATCCACGACCGGAGGCTCCGCCACCACCACTGGAGCACCCAACGGAGCACCACCGCCAGCAACCACAGAGGAACTCCTACCCATGGCAGATGAAGGCCTAGCTACGGGCCTCGGAGAAGCCATGACCAGAGCCTCCACAGCCCTGGGAGCACCCAGAGCAGATGAAGGCCTAGCCACAGTCCTAGGAGACGCCACAACCAGAGACTCCACCGCCCCAGGAGCACCCACTGCAGCACCACTTGTGGAAGCAGAAGCCACCACCGAAGGAGCTCCAACCGACGAGGTTCCAGCTACGGATCTTGGAGGAACCGCAGGCAGGAACTCTGCCACCCTAGGAGCACCCCCCGGAGACGACGTTCCACCAGCCACGGCCAGCGGAGCCCCAGAACAGGAGGGACCTTCACTATAAACACTCGGATTCGGAAGATTGGCGGCAAGCTCCACGACAAGCTTCTTCGGGCATTGGGAATCAGAGGACGAGTCCACCTTGGACCTATCACCCCTCTTCCTTGCTGCCTTGACCGACTCCACAACGCTCTCCGTCTCCATGGCAGAGTCATCCACCGTAGAGGACGCAGGCGAAGCAGCAGCCGATTGAGAGCCACTTCTCGCAGGCCTACCTGTCTTCTTCCTCTTAATAACTACCTTATCTACTTTAGGTGACACAACCTTGAGGTACTTAGATCTCTCGGTTGGCTGCTTGAACTCTGAGTGGAACTCACTCATCTCGCTTTCGCAATCTGAGGTGAGACCACCCAGTTCCCTATCCTTATCCATCCTAAGGCGCTAACCTAGCCTAGTAATAATACTATGAACTAGCACTCACCAGTACTCTCTGCTGCTCTGCTGCTCTCTCACTACACTCACTTCCTAACTAACCTACTCTCCTAAACTGAGTCCCGCACTCTCAGCACTAGCTATACTACCTATGCTACTACCTATTCTACCACTAGAGGAGCACTTACCGAACACGTCCGATCACTTCGGAAGACACAGACTGAGTATAAGTTCAACATATAAGACAAAGGACAACGAACCATGAAACTTTATACAACAAACTTCCATACAAAACACGAAACAAAATAATATCAAAAGTTGTCGCCATTGTATCTTTTCATATTTCTTAGCTTCTGAATTCAATCTATACAAATTGAAAGAATACTTGAATACCTACTAAGTAGAATAACTTATACTCTCAAACCAGTCAAACATAAAGAACTGGTAACAAAAATTCTCCCAATACCCCAGGCCCAGTTACTAAAATAACTTATGAGTATTACAGAAACTGTTCTGTCTTCGCAGTTGCGCAGTTCCTGTTTCCAGTTCCTCTTCCCAGTTCCTGTTCCCAGTTCCTGTTCCCAGTTACTGTTCCCAGTTACTGTTTCCAGTTGTTGGTAAAAGAAAATCGGCCCTATTGAGGTAACCGTCGGAGCGGAATTCTCTCCGATTTCTTACGAATCGGAGACATTTTGCTTCATGGTATTTTTCCGATCAGCTGATCGGAAATTCTATCCGACGAAATTCAACGCATGCCATTTGTGTGCGATGAAGCACTTCTAATGGTCTTATTTCTAACACATACAAACAAAATTTTCTCCGAAATCGTCCGACAAGTTCTTGTTGCGGAAAGTGTTTTCTTTTTAGAGAAATAGTTAATTAAACTGTAAGTAATAAAGAAATTAAGTTTATTTTTGCGTTAACTTGTGTTACCTATTTATAATAGACTTTTTTTCTTAGGCAGAACGAAAAAACAAGTTCACAACAATATGAGCGGATAACACCAAAAGCACACCAGAATTGTAGCTGTGCATGTGAAGATCTGGCCCAATCAGTTAAATTAATTGGGACCAAGACAAATGGATGTTTGAATAGAAAAAAAAGTTTCGTGATCTTTTGTTTTGTGCATTAATATATTTCCATTGTGATTAAAGTACCTATTAGTCAAATAAATATAAAATATTGTTTTTCAATTTGGAAATAGGGAGGGGACTTTATTCGATAGTTTTGATTTAAAAATCGGTGCATCTAATTACATTTCTTAAAAACGCTAGCGCATTATAATTTAAAAAAATACTTTTTATAAACAATAAACTACACTTTATCACCGGTTTTTAATGGTTTAAAACGCTTATGGTGTTTATTTTATAAAAAACTATCGAAAATATATCGCATTTTCGATTTATCGGTTAATTAGCACATCACTGTCTGAAATTTATATCCATCGCAATGCGTCGCTGGATTTCTGTAAAATTTCTTCCGATGAAAGCTACTTCGAACTGAAATTGAATCTCCGACGAAGGATGCGTTGCGGAGAAAGTTCCGCTCCGACGGTTACCTCAATAGAGCCGAATATCTCCCAGTTAATCGGCCCTACCAAGGTAACCGTCGGAGCGGAACTTTCTCCGCAACGCATTCTCCTTCGGAGGTTCAATTTCGGTTCAAAGTAGCTTTCATCGGAAGAAATTTTACAGAAATCCAACAACGCATTGCGATGGATATAAATTTCAGACAGAGATGTGCTAATTAACCGATATATCGAAAATGCGATATATTTTCGATAGTTTTTTATAAAATAAACACCATAAGCGTTTTAAACCATGAAAAACCGGTCAGAGAGTGTAGTTTATTGTTTATAAAAAATATTTTTTTCAATTATAATGCGCTAGCGTTTTTAAAAAATGTAATTAGATGCACCGATTTTTAAATCAAAACTATCGAATAAAGTCCCTTCCCTATTTCGAGACGTATGTTTTTTGTTTCCATTTGAAGTGTCAAACAAATAATAAATTGAAAAAAAAACTTTGGAAACACAATATTTATATTTATTTGACTAATAGGCACTTTAATCACAATGGAAATGGATCAAAACACAAAACAAAAGATCACGAACATAGTTTTTTTCCATCCAAACATCGGTCCCAATTAATTTAACTGATTGGGGCCAGATCTTCCCAAACACAGCTACAATTTCTGGTGTCCTTTTGGTGTTATCCGCTCATAGCTCATATTGTTGCGAACTTGTTTTTTCGTTCTGCCTAAGAACAAAAAGTCTATTATAATTACATATGTAACACAAGTTAACGCAAATAAAGTTAATTTCTTTATTACTTACATTTTAATTAACTATTTCTCTAAAAAGAAAACACTTTCCGCAACAAGAACTTGTCGGAGGATTTCGGAGAAAATTTTGTTTGTATGTGTCAGAAATAAGACCATTAGAAGTGCTCCATCGCAAACAAATGGCATGCGTTGAATTTCGTCGGACAGAATCTCCGATCAGCTGATCGGAGAAATACCTTGAAGCAAAATGTCTCCGATTCGGAGGAAATCGGAGAGAATTCCGCTCCGACGGTTACCTTGATAAGGCCGAATATAATAACTGGTTAAAGTAGAGTTCTTGGGTAATATAAGAACTGGTTACAAAACGAAAGAGTTATTTAGGTTTATTAAATATTTTATATTCCCAGTTATTATGGAACTTAAGGGCTTGCAATTTGTATGATATCAATATCTCTTCCGTAGTACATTTTTTTCGATTTTCTAAGGGTTTTTCAATCCATCGTCATCGTAGCCATCCTTTGATGGAATTTGGCAGTTGATGGCTCGGCAGATAGCAGACAAACTATATTTTGACGTGAGGAGAATATTTCCTCACAAATGTCAACCGATTGCCCAAAAAAAGCATTTTTCCGGAGCAGAAAATAAAATTCTAAATTTTTCGTGTTTTTTAGAGGTTTTTTAATCCATCGTCATCGTAGCCATCCTTCGATGGAATTTGATAGTTGATGGCTCGACAGATAGCAGACAAACTATATTTTGACGTGAGGAGAATATTTCCTCACAAATGTCAACCGATTGCCCAAAAAAAGCATTTTTCCGGAGCAGAAAATAAAATTCTAAATTTTTCGTGTTTTTTAGAGGTTTTTTAATCCATCGTCATCGTAGCCATCCTTCGATGGAATTTGACAGTTGATGGCTCGACAGATAGCGAGCAAACTATATTTTGACATGAGTAGAATATTTCCTTACAAATGTCAACCAATTGCCCAAAAAAAGCATTTTTCGGGAGCAGAAAACAAAATTCTAAATTTTTCGTGTTTTTTTAGAGGTTTTTTAATCCATCGTCATCGTAGCCATCCTTCGATGGAATTTGACAGTTGATGGCTCGACAGATAGCGAGCAAACTATATTTTGACATGAGTAGAATATTTCCTTACAAATGTCAACCAATTGCCCAAAAAAAGCATTTTTCGGGAGCAGAAAACAAAATTCTAAATTTTTCGTGTTTTTTAGAGGTTTTTTAATCCATCGTCATCGTAGCCATCCTTCGATGGAATTTGACAGTTGATGGCTGGACAGATAGCGAGCAAACTATATTTTGACATGAGTAGAATATTTCCTTACAAATGTCAACCAATTGCCCAAAAAAAGCATTTTTCGGGAGCAGAAAACAAAATTCTAAATTTTTCGTGTTTTTTAGAGGTTTTTTAATCCATCGTCATCGTAGCCATCCTTCGATGGAATTTGACAGTTGATGGCTCGACAGATAGCGAGCAAACTATATTTTATTTATTTTGGTGGGGGCAATACCCCCATTTATTTAGCTTAATACAAGCTTCATAACTTAATCTAACTTAAAACTATGAAACTTACAGTTAGGGTTAGGCTAACTTAAAACTATAATTGTATTGTGTTTCGGAGGAGGTTTTTTAGGCAGCGAGTGCTGAGGTTAAAGTCGAAATCGTTTTCATTCGAATTAACCCTCCGCAGCATACGCGTAATAGGTTCGTTGGAGCCATAGGAAGTACGGTGGGTGGGGAGATAGAAGAGGCGAGGATTTCTAAGGTTGCGAGGGTTTGTACTGAAAAAGATAGAGTTGTAAAGAGTTTGACAGTCAACGGAGCCTGAGAGAAGCCGATGAATGAAGAGAATCTCTGCTATATCTCTCCGTTCTTGCAGTGTATTTAAGTTAATTAATTGAAGGCGGTTTTGGTAGGGGGGCAGGATCAAGGGATTATTCCAAGACAGGCCGCGAAGGGCAAATCTTAGGAAGCGACGTTGAATGCTCTCGATTCTAGAGATGTGGATTTGTTGATATGGGGACCAAACTTGACTGGCGTACTCAAGTAGAGGACGAACAAACGTTATGTAAAGGGATCGGGTGACGTAGGGGTCGGAGAATTCTTTGGACCACCGTTTAACGAAACCAAGTGATGAGTTGGCTTTTAAAATAATATTATCGATATGTGCCAAGAAGTTGAGCTCTCGGTCGCATAATATTCCTAGGTCGCGGATCGATTCAACAGTTGATATGGGTTGGTTATGTAGAAGGTAGAGACGTGGAGGAGATTTTATGTGTTTACGTGAAAAAGTGATTGATTGGCATTTGGCAATATTTAGCTCTAAGCAGTTTTTAAGGCACCAGACTGAGAAACTGTCGAGATCTTGTTGGATAAGGGAAGAGTCGTGTTTTGAAGAAATTGTTTTGAAGATCTTAGTATCGTCAGCGTAGAGTGAGATATGGGAATGTTTGATGACGTTTTCAATATCGTTAATGGTAAGAATGAAAAGGAGAGGACCTAAGTGGCTGCCTTGTGGGACTCCGGAGGTAGCTAAGAAAGGACTAGAGAGGGCAGATCTGAAACGAACACAGTAATAACGGTTTTCCAGATAAGAAGAAATCCATTTCAAAAAATTAGGTTCAAAGCCAAGGGCGGATAATTTGAAAAGTATTAGCTTATGCGAAATTTTGTCAAAAGCCTTGCTAAAGTCAGTAAATATAGCGTCAACTTCCTTTCCGTTCTCTAAGGCAGATAGGGAATACGATACAAATTCGACAAGGTTAGTGGTTGTAGACCTACATTTAAGAAAGCCGTGTTGTCTTGGAGAGATCAGAGACTTACAGCGGAAACTTAAAATTTCGTACAAGATACTTTCAAATATTTTAGGGATATGTGAAAGTTTGGCAATAGGACGATAGTTTTTAACATCGCTCTTAGGACCCTTTTTGTGTATTGGGGTTATGAAAGAGGTTTTCCATACCTGAGGAAATTCTCCTTGAGATAGCGATAAGCTGAAAATTTTAGAGAGGGGAAAAGAGAGGGCTGAAGAGCATTTTTTAAGGAATATTGCAGGGAGGCCATCAGGACCAGGAAGAAATTCGTCATTAAGTTGATTTAGCTTATTTTCGATTAGACAAGGGTCAACGGTAAGCGGAAGAGATGGGCCTAGGGAGAAATTTGGCAAATAATCGAAATAACCAGAATCAGGTACAAAAGAGTCGTCAGTGAAAGATTTCTTGAAAAAGGTGGCAAAAAAGTTGGCAATACCATGCGAATTATTTGAAGTTTCGGTATTGAAGGAAAGAGAGGTAGGGTAACCATCGGATTTTCTTTTGAAATTGACGAACTGAAAGAACGACTTAGGATCATTTATAAGGTTGGTTTGTGTTTCAATTAAGTAGCGTTGGTAAAGGGAGTTGTATAGCTCGGTAAAGTGAAGATAGGAACCAAGGTAGTTAGAATAGTCGGTGGGAGAGTTAGTGCGAAGGAAAATTGCCCACAACTTGTTTCTCTTATTACGCAAAGAGCGAAGCTTGCGGTTATAAAAAGGTGGTGAAGCGAACGATGATTTATGGCGACAAAAGGGTACATGGAGTGAAATAGAATTGAATATTTCTGTGTAAAATATTTCTGCGGCATCTTTCACAATAAGGTTATCAAAATTAAAGGAAACTTTGTTCAGATATTCGTTAATTTGAGGGAAGTTTGCTTTGTGAAAATCATAAGAGTACTTATTTGCTGGCAGTTGAGTTGGTAATGGAGAATCATGATAGAGTGAGAGAAAGAGGGGAGGATGATAATTGTCGATGGTAGATAGGGAAAGGGGAGAGAGTGACACTGTAGAGTTAATGGGATCGGTTGTGAAAATAAGATCTAGTTGTCTGTCCATATAGTTTGGGATACCACTAACTTGGCATAGACTTGAATCTGCTAGGTGATCTATAAATAGACATTCCTTGGCAGAGGTGGGATTGGAAGCTATGTAATAAGACTGATCTTCGGATGGAACCCATTTTAGATAAGGAAGGTTAAAGTCACCGAAAAGAAGGATATCATCGTTGGGGTCACACACATCTATTATATGGTCAACCGTATCAATGGCGAGTTTATAAGATTCGATGGGTTGTGACGGCTGAATATAGCAACATATAACATAAAGTGACTTGCGAGGTAGTGTTATCTTAACGGAAACATAGTCAAGATTCGAGGAAGAAGAGATTGCAATAAGGGATGAGTCTAGTGTATTTTGAATAGCTATGAGGACACCTCGGCAAGGGCATTCGCCAGTAGGTTGGTTAAGAACATCATCGCGATAAACATTGAAAGAGGAAGGAAACAATTCTTGGTTGTTAATACTAGGAACCAGATTTGTTTCAGTCAGGGCGTAGATTTCAAAGGGTAGAGCATGGGTTTGTTGCAAAACAGCATGAGTTTTGGAACGTAGGCCTCTTACGTTTTGGTAGTAGAAAGTAAGAGGGAGGATTTGACGGTCTGGGATGGGACGGAGGTTTGATTTAGATGGGACATTAAGAGAATTTGGATTAGGATCGAAAATAGTTATTGAAGTTTTTACGCGTGCTTTGAAGGTACGACGTACGTTTGGAGCTGATGTGAGAGGCATACGTATTAAGGTCTTTGTTGACTGTTGTGACGGAGATGTTAAAGTTTTCATGAAATCGGGTGTAGATTTTTTTCAAGGCTATAGGGTCAGTAGGGAGTCCTTCTTTTTGAATTTGAACGATAACGTTGGTTTTGGTTTTGCCGTCGATGCAAACAGAGTCAGATTTATCATGTAGGTAGGCTAGATACAAACGAACATTTTCAAAGAGTTTATGATCACGGAGTCTAGCCATAACATAATGCCCCTCGAGTTCACTGTTTGTTGGTGCGGGGTCGGTTAATCTTGTAGTGAGTTTCACAGTAGGGGGGTGCATTGGGTTGAAAATTGGTGGGTTTGTGGTTGAGGGGCTGTTGGACAAAACATCTCTTGAAAGAGGGCCTGATTCGGATGATAAGTTAAAAGATACACGCTTTCGTTGAATGGGACCAACAAGGGAAGGATTAGAATTGATTGCTGGGGGTGATGAAGATGGATAAGGGCTGGGGTTTATAGTGTGGGAGTGAATAAAATTAGGATATTTAGTGTTGTTGGCGGTATTATAAGAAGAAGTATTCTCTGGTTGATGGCTTACACGATTCAAAGGATTGGAAGTGAAATTATATGGAGTGAAAGATGGAAAGAGGTTTGTTTTAAAACTCCAGTTTGAGTTGAGACGGGAAAGGGGGGCAGATTTATTTTTATTATTATATTTGTTTTTTGGTTTAAGAGTAGGTTTTGGGTGAGGTTTACTATTTTTTAAAGGTTTTGAATTATTTGAAGCTAGAGGGCTTGGCTTGTTGTTTGATTTCCTTGGAACATCTTTGAGGAAAAACTCATTCTGTCGCTTTTCTATCCATTTGGCCACAGTCATCTTTCCCACTCGGAGAGCATCCCCAGAGATTGAGCAAAAGAGCCATTGGTACTTAGATGGTATGCTTATTTTAAAGCTTTGCTGCTTGGAGCGAGGTGATGAAATCCTCTGACATTCTTTTAAAGAAATGGAGAACTTTTTATAAAATAAATCCATTATCCAGGGAGCATCAGCAAGCTGGGGAGCGCCTTTGATGAAAAATGTCCCGTAATCGGCATTGTTGCTAAGCCTCTGAAGTCTGGCGTTCCATTCAGATTTGGTCCAAGTAGTCCCAAAACGATTAATGGTAGGTGACGCTGGTTCAAGAAGAGGTTGACAAGCAGGTGGAGACGGCAGAGGAGGTTGTTGGCATCCCGGTAAAGGTGGAAGGGCAGCAGTAGGTTGTGTATTTTGTGTTGCAGCATTAATAGCTCGTAAAACAGGCTCAGGAGAGAATGAAGGTAAACTGGATGAGGCCGGTGCAAGTAAGGGTGAAACACTAGCAGACGCAATAGGAGCTGTAGTTACGGATGATGATGCTGTAAGAGCTGGGAGCTGGGGAAGCCGATAGGTGGTGTCTTGCATTTCTGAATGGATAGATCTGTTGTACGTAGATGGGGCAGGTTGAATTTGGGTGGATATCCCATCGATTTTACAGGATGCGCTTATTACTTCATCGGCTAGTTGGCCAATATTATATCGCGTTTCCAAAACTTCATTGCTTATAATATTTATTGTACCAACAGCTTCCTCAAGAAGGGCAAGTGGTTGACGGAGACCTGGTATCATTATTTTTGAAGAGCTTTGGAAATGACTATCGAGGTCAGTGCGCATGAGTAGAATATTTCCTTACAAATGTCAACCAATTGCCCAAAAAAAGCATTTTTCGGGAGCAGAAAACAAAATTCTAAATTTTTCGTGTTTTTTAGAGGTTTTTTAATCCATCGTCATCGTAGCCATCCTTCGATGGAATTTGACAGTTGATGGCTGGACAGATAGCGGACAAACTATATTTTGACGTGAAGAGAATATTTCTTTACAAATGTCAACCGATTGCCAGAAATCATATTTTTCAGAGTAAGAAATAAAAAGCAAATATTTTCAGATTTTTTCATTCATTCTTTCAATAAAATGAGTTTTTCTAAGCACTAGTTACCCTTATCTGTTATGGTTGTATTCAACATCAACAATTTTAATAACTACTTGCTTTAAAAGAGTAGTTACTACCGGTTATTTTAATAACTGGAAACTTTAATTTTTACGACAAACAAAAGAACTAAGAAGTTATTTCAATAACTGGTAACTTTGATATTGAGTAACCGGTTATAACAGTTACGAACGAATAACCGGTTACTGATAACAGTTATCGATATATCGTCCATCCCTGCTCTTTTGATAGCAACCAACGCGGAGTTTAGATCTTTGCTCGTAGTAACTAGCCTTTTGCTTGATTTTTGAAACGATTTAAATTGTTAAATAAAATTAAAAAATTTGAAGCTTGTTTTTTTTTTATTTATTGATTTAAATCTAAATCATTGGTGATAGGTCGTCGTTTTTTATAATTATCTTTTATTTTTGTATTGTTGTGCTCGTGCGAACGATCGGTAAGTAGGGGTAATTTGTGTTTTTTTTTTTATTTTTGATGGTACAGCTTGTGTACTGTTTTGTTTGTGTGTCACTGAATACTCTCTTGGAAATTCAAAAGTGTGTGTGTGTGTGGAGCGAAACTAGGAATGTGTTTTCTTGATATAGTGGGACAGGAATACGAGAATAGTGACACATAGTGTTTTTTCATAGGCAGAATTTGTGTTGTTTGTTTTTTATTTTTGTTGGTCGCGGCGAGTACAATACTAGGTAGGTTAGGGAGTAACACATGCGCATGATAGGATTAGAATGCTATAGTCACAGGAAAGTCGATAGTAAAAATTGTTGTGCTATAGAGAAAAGAAAGTCGATAGTTATGGTAGTGTGAAAGTATGCCAGTTAATTAAAGCTAGTCAGATATTAATGAGAGTAAAATGAATAAGCTCGGTGTGACTATAGCAGCCAGCGTGCTAGTTGGCGAGTTCGAACTTCCATAGGGAGGAAGTTCGATACATACATATAAAAATACGAAAGTGCCAGGGTGCACTTGTATGCGAGTGTGAGAATTATGAATTGCCATATTCTCAGGAAAGTAAACCGAGCAATAAAATAAAAAACACCAATGTTCTCTTGCCATTTATCTGAGTATGTTTTTGACCTTCATATTTCAGGAACAGGAGCCAGTAATCGTTTCTTTTGTGCTAATTTCTTATTTCTGTATTATATTTGAGAAAAATATAGAATGTCAAGTATGCGAGTATTATCATCATATATGGCGACACTTCGCCGTTCCGCAATTTATAGTACTGAGAGTACATTCGAGCAGGCGGATATAGACGAACTCCAGGTCCGTCTGTAAATATTGGAGGAAGCATGGGCAAGTTTTAATAAGACCCATACAAAGGTTGTAGTAGGGAAAGCCAACGAAAGTGCCAGACTCGAAGAGATGATGATAGAAGCTGAAGGAGTCTATTGCTCAACTAAGACTCGCTTCAGACGTCGTATGGAAAGCCTACGCCAGCAAGGAGCTAGTGAACAAGCCAGCAGCACAACGCCAGCGAGCCAGCAAATCGAGGTGCAAGTCCAAATGCCAGCTCATCAACAAGATTTAAGAAACACCTGGGGCGAGTTTGATGGTTCTCTTACTAAGTGGCAGGGTTTCGGTTCGTAGCAGCAGTGCACAACAACCAATTTATTCAGCCAGCATTCAAGTTCCAATATTTGAACAAATCTTTGACGGGCAAGGCCGCCGTGACGATGGGTGAGTGGCAGCTCACAAATGAAAATTATTTAGGGGCTTGGGATCGCCTCAATCAACTTTATAATCGAAAATATCAAACATGCTGAGCGCTGCTGAAGCAATTCATAAGTTTGCCAGCACTAAGGACCAACCCAAGAGCCGATGATATTCAACAATTATCGAATGTCACCCACGAGACCTTACGCCAGCTACGAGCTCAAGGATTGCCAGTAGAACAGTGGGATATGATGGTCGTTCATATGCTCCATGATCGCCTTGACAACGATACCGGAAGACAGCGGGAATTGCAGCGCCAGTCCGAGACCCCCACCGCCAGAGAAATGCTAGACTTCCTCGACAGGCAGTCAGCAGCTGCTTCGCCAGCAACAACAAGTGGAGCAAGTCAGTTGAAAACTGAAAGGGCGCAGTTCAACCGCTTCGAAGATGTACGCGCAAATCAGCAAGCCAGTCGCAAGCCAGCTCAAGTGCTAGTTACGCCAGCAAAGCCAGCTACCAGATTCACCACCGGTCAGACAGCTTGACGCCACAGATGTGAGTTCTGTAACGAGGAACATCAACTCTACCATTGCGAGCGTTTTAAAAATTTAAGTTTACGGAGCCGCATTAATTTTGTGCGTTCCAAGGGATTGTGCGAGAACTGCATCAAGAAGAGCCATAGTGTCGATACATGTTTCCAGGACCCATGTCCTCGCTGTCCTTTTAAATTAATGCATAATAGTATTCTTTGTCCAGCATCAATAACCAACAAGCCAGCCAGCGTTATGAAGGTAGCCAGCGGAGCAGTTCCTAAAAGGAAGAATGATTGACTGGCAAGGTGCCAGCAAAACATTATTAAACATAAATAAAGCAAAAGCCAGTTTAATATCAGATTATTCAAATGAGTTTAATTCCGTTGCCAATGTAGCAACTGAAATATCAAAGACACTATTGCCGACAATTTTGGTGAAGGTGCGAGTAGGTGGAAAGTTATTAGGGCAAGTTAGAGTATTGCTCGATTCCGGAGCACAACCGAATTTATTAATGCACAGTATAGTAAAGTCCTTTCAGATCCCCACAACAACGATATGCAGGAGAGTTATTGGCATCGATAGCCAGCCGATACAATTGAACAAGTTAGCAAGATTTCAGGTTACACCATGGTTCAATGAAGAAGCATACGCCGAAGAAGAGTTTTGGGTTCTACCAAAGGGAGTAGATTGGACATTATCCACTCCACAGTCGGATGTAAATCCTATAATAGCTAGTTTCAAGATACCTTTCGCTGATCCAGAATACTGGAAGGGGGCGCCAGTTACAATGTTGCTAGGATTTAAATTCTTTGCGAGTATATTAGTAAGTTCGATACCACGCAACCTAGGAGGGATAGTTGCAATTAAGACAGAATATGGGATAGTGGTATTCGGTGTGCCAGCACTAAATTCAGATAGTTTTCTAGCAGCGAAAGGCTTAGAATTCAACAGCGAAGCTAGTTTGCCAGTAGATAGTTTGCCAGCAGCCAGATGCGTAGAATTAAATAAGATGCATAGTATTATTCAACAACTTTGGACAATGGATCAGATAGGATCGTTCAAGGCCAGGACAAGGGAGGAGCAAGCAGTAGAAGACAATTTTATTAAAACTGCCAGTCGCACAGAGGAGTATTCGACCCCAAAATCCGGTCATAAGTAAAAAAAAAAACGCATTCGACCCATTAATTTTTGCTTTTCGCATTCCTCAATACCCATGCTAACTAAAACCGGTTTCAAATAATAACTGTTGATCCCCTAATCCCAAAGATCTTAGTCTAAATCTAGTCGATTTTATAAGCTCACGCCACATAAGCTTATTTTGTTTTCTAATCATTAACACTGAAGTCTGGTTTTTTTTATTGTGATTTTAGATAATTTTGAAAAATTTCTAATGGATGTCCAAGGTCAAGGTATGTACTTTATTTTAATACAGAAATTTCTATATACGAGTATTTTATTGATAAAGTATTAAAAATTGAGATGACAAGAATGCATAAAAAAACATGAAAATTTATGTAATTTTTGGTGGAAAAAAAGGTGTTTTTGTTATAGTTCCGGGTACGGTCGGGCAAAAATTTTTCTTTTATATTTAACTGTACATTTTTGTCATCTCATGTACATAAAAAAAAAGTCACCCATCTTGTCACATTTTTTTTAATGGGGTTTTTTAGTCTTGAGGTATTTTTAGTCAATTTGCCCTTTGTTGTTTAAAAAATTATGTTTAATTTAGATATAGAACCAAATGACGAGAAGATCATTATTCATGATCTTTAAGGAAAGCAACAAACGAAAAAATTTTATGTATAAATATTTAAAATGAATTAAATAAAATTGAAAAAAAAATACTTAATTTAAAATTTTTATTTTTATTTAACCCGAACATTTTTTTCAGTGTAACTTTTTAATGCATCATAAGTTATAAAATAATATTTTAGGCCAATTCCGATAAGAAAAACATAAAAAATATTTTTGACCGGATTTTGAGGTCGAATACTCCTCTGTGAGTCGTGACGACGAAGGTCGCTTTGTAGTTACAATTCCTATAAAGTCTGATGTGCAGGATATAGGAAGCTCGAGAGAAATAGCGTTACGAAGGTTTATGTACCTGGAAACAAAGCTTGAAAGAGAGCCAGCTCTAAGAGAGCAATACATTGAGTTCATTCGCGAGTACGAAAGTTTGGGACACATGAAAAAGGCAAGTAGTCAACCAGAGCCAGGATAATTAGTCTATTACATACCACATCACTGTGTTACCAAAAAGTTCAGAGTGGTATTCGATTGCAGCTGTCGAACAGATAAGGGAACTTCACTTAATGAAGTGCAGCAGTTGGGAGAGAAGTTACAACGCGACTTATACGAGAGGGGCGATTGCAAGAATATTGGTTCACAGTAGTTACCTACGGTATGGCATCATCGCCATATAATGCAGTGCGAGCTTTAGTGCAATGTGGTCGTGATGCGAGCGAGTATTATCCAGATATAGAGCAAGTAATTGACAATGATTTCTACATGGATGACTGTGTGTCAGGATGTGATAGTGAGCAAGAAGCACTTTTCATCGTTGAACGATTAGATAAAGTTTTGCGGACAGCTGGATTTGAGTTACGCAAATGGAAGTCCGATAGTATATGGTTAGGGAGAAAGTTTACGACAGAAGCAGAAAGGGTAATGATTTTTGAGAGCAAAGAGCAAGTTTCGGTTTTAGGACTACAGTGGTTGATTGATACAGATCAATTCACATTTGTAGTTAAGACATCAGAGATAGTGGGCAAGATAACCAAGCGCAAGGTATTAAGTTTCATGGCACAATTGTATGACCCAAGTGGATATATTGCTCCAGTGACGATCTTGGGAAAGATTCTGATACAAGATATGTGACGGTTGAGTCTTGAATGGGATCAAAAGGTGCCAGCAGAATTAAAGCATAGATGGTTAGTACTATGGCAGGAGGTAAAGCATTTGGAACAGTTTCGAATTGATAGATGGTTGGGAACCACGCCGGGAGCGAGAATTCAAATTCATGGGTTTTCGGACGCTTCAACGACTGCATATGGGGCGGTTATGTATGTGCGAGTGCAGACAACAGATAGGAAGATAACAAGCAAGTTATTAGTTTCGAAGACACGAATTGCTCCTCTCAAAACAATATCAATTCCACGATTGGAGCTATCAGCGGCAGAATTATTAAGTCGATTAATAGTAGAGTTGCGAAAGTCAATGGAATGGACAGCAGAAGAGTATGTTTTATGGACAGATTCGATGGTAACATTGCATTGGTTGCAAGGGCTCCCACGAGATATGAAGACTTATGTAGCAAATCGTGTATCCTCCATCCAAACAAATACCGAAATCAAGAGATGGCGACATGGTGGTACCAAGGATAACCCCGCAGACTTGTTAAGTCGGGGAATGCTGCCAGCAAAGTTAGTAAATTGTATGTTATGGTTACATGGGCCAACATGGCTATGTCTTCCAGAGAGTGAATGGCCAGCTAACTCGATAGAAGTCGAGACATCAACAGCAGTTGCAGGCGAGATGCATGTATGAGCAGTTATGCCAGCAAAGGACAGTCTGGGAATATGGATCCCAGCAGAGCAAGTTATAGTTTCTATAGTAGATTATGCCAGCAGTCTAGAGCGAGCAGTCAGCATTATGGCTTATGTATATCGATATGTAAACCAGTTGAGAGCAAGAGTAAAATTAGGCAAGCAGAGCAAGTTAAACAAAAGACCACGACGAAATCAGACAGAGTCAAGGATACCGACAGCTGAGGATAGAGCTATAGCAGAGCGATATCTCATTAAAAGAGCGCAAGAAGAATACTACGGTAAGGACATTGCGACACTTCTTAATAAGGGCCAGCTAACCGAACATAGTAAAATTGAATCGCTTAAGCCAGTTTTTGATAGTGAAGGTGTTCTGCGTGTTGGGGGACGTCTTCACCCAGCCAGTGGAGAGCATAATCGGCGTCATCCAAAAATCATTCCAAACGGATCAAGATTGGCATGGCTGATGATTGACAGTGCGCATAGGATAACGAAGCATGGAGGAGTGCAAATAATGATGCAATACACTCGCCAGCAGTATTGGATCCCGAAGTTGCGCAACGAACTGAAGAACTTCATACACAAGTGTGTTGTATGTGTTCGATACAACTATCGATTGGAACAACAATTGATGTCGGAGTTGCCAGCTGATAGAGTTCGTGCTGGAAACCCATTTCTGCATACAGGTGTTGACTATGCGGGACCATTTATTCTAAAGGTACTTAACAGAGACGGAAAGCAGATCAGTTTAAAGAAGTCTTGGGTTGCTATATTCGTATGCCTGAAGACAAGAGCAGTTCACATCGATCTCGTTAGTGACTTGACATCAGTATCATTTATCGCCTGTTACGATCGTTTTGTTAGTAGAAGAAGTCAGTGTCAGCGGATGTACAGCGACAATGGTACATCTTTCGTCGGAGCAGCAAAGAAAATCAAGCGAGCATATGAAGAGTGGAAAGAGAATGCAGTTTTTAGTCGTCTCAGTCTTAGAGGGACGGATTGGAAATTCATGGTGCCAGCAGCCCCACATCAAGGCGGTATATATGAAGCGGCAGTCAAGTTCATCAAGTACCATTTAAAGCGAGCAATAGGCCAGCGTGTGCTAGAATGCGAGCAATTCCTAACGTTATTAATCGGAATAGAGGGAATATTAAACTCCCGTCCTATTCACCCTTTGAGCGATGATCCAACAGATTTGCAAGCTTTAACACCCGGTCATTTTATAATAGACGAGCCAATAGTATTACCACCACCATTTACAATAGCCGCAGATGAAAGGAAGAAAAAGATAAAGTTATGGCGAGAGAGACAGACAACCTTTAACCATTTTTGGAAAAGATGGGAAGAGGAGTTTCTTGTTACACTACAGGAAAGAAAGAAATGGAAGCGAGAAAAGGAAAGCTTGAAGATAGGACAGCTAGTGACAATGAAGAGCGAGAACTTTACGCCTGCGCAATGGGCTATGGGCCGAGTCAGCCAGTTGATAAAGAGCCTGGATGGTACTGTACGACCAGTAGTTCTACGGACAGAAACAGGGGAGCTAGTTCGACCAGTGCAGAAGATCTGCATATTACCAGTAGAGCAAGATAGCGATAGTTGCCAGCGATAGTAAGTTAGTGCAAGTTGCCAGCGGTAGTAAGCTAGTGAAGTTAATAGCGATAGCGAAAAAAAAGCAAGTAAATAGAGCCCCAGCCAATAAGCAAGTATGTAGAACAACAACCACCAAGAATAACCATGAAAGCGATGACTACAGCCAGATGTCAGCAATAAGAGACCGAGAGATGTGAGCAATAACTGAAGCTAGTATGATCACAGCAATATCCTGATTGGGATAGCCGGGAGTGTATCGAATGCGATGCATAAGAGTTCAAAAGAAACGAAGAAATACCTATAATATCTACCTATGTACGAGTATTATATTAATATAGTCATCTCTCTCTCTCTCATGTATTATATAAACAAATCAGTCCCGATCTGCATCCCACCGTGAGCGCACGCGTGGGAGTGTAGTCCATTTGTCTGCTCGTTGCTTTTTTCATTGCCCTTTAAAATCCTAACCAATCAATAAAATAGAACAAAAATAAAATAAATGCAAATAAATAAAATATTCCCAAAATAAAAATATCGCGCCGCGTGTGCATAGTTTATAATCAAACAAAAAAAATAGTTCATTTAATAAATTAAAAAAAAAAACATACAGTTCTCTCTTCTCAAAAAAAAAAAACAACACAGCGAGTCTTCATATGTGCCACTGCATACATTGTGTGGTAAACACCATATAGTGTTGCATTGGTCTATATATAGCAATATTGGATATATTGCGGATATTGTTTTTGGGTATTCAGGGGCGGATCAGTGCAATTTGCAATTAGGGCATAACACTAATGGTGAATTGCATTTGTGAAGTTTTTTTTGGTACCTATGAATAATACCTGCATAGTTAACTGTCTAGTTTTGGTTTTTTTTTTGTGTTTTTATATTGCAATGGCTGGTAAGTTTTGTGTTGAGTATTGTAACATTCGGGGGCTCCGAAAGAATTTCTGTGCTGTGTACGTTCACTCTGTTTTAAACAGGCCAGCTGTTTTGGCACTAAGCGAAACCCAGGTTGGTGAAAACACCGACCATACGGAGTTCAACCTACATGGTTATAGATTAGTGCCATTATTCTTTTCTCATCATGGTTTAGCCGTATACGTACGTAATGATGTCGCATATCAGCTTCTATCACAATATGGTCCCTTTATAAATACAAATTTTAATTATATGTGGTTTAAATTCACTGTTCAACGGCGAATCATTCATACATGTTTTATTTATCGCAGTCCAAGTTTGGATAGTAATTCAACTTCTAATGAATTTGATGCCCTATCCGAATCTATCCAGAGAGTTGTTTCCCATTACCGTGTAGAATTTAATGCCTCGAAAACTCAATGCTGTTTACTGTCGCTAAAGCAGAACCCTCCCTCAATGCCACTATCCATGGATGGCGCTTGCATCGAGGAAACGGAACAGCTTTCAGTACTCGGTATGTGTATCACAGACCACCTTTTGTGGAACGATCACACATATGATGTCGCCAAAAATGTTGCTAAGTGTTTAGGTTTTCTCCGCCGATGCAAGAAGTTTTTTACCCCTTCTGATCTGGCTGTAATCTATAAGGCCTATATTCGTCCAAAGCTTGAGTACAATTCCCATATCTGGGCAGGTGCTCCAAAAACCCACTTGAATCTCTTGGACAGAATTCAAAAGAGAGCTATAAAAATGATAGGTGACCCTTGTCTAACTCAAACATTTGAATCTCTCGAGCACCGCCGCAATGTTTCATGCCTATCATTATTTTATCGGTATTTTCATAAACAGTGCTCTAGTGAAATAGCCAGTTGCATTCCTCCCCTCAAACAGTTCAACCGTAATACTCGTACTTCTAGGAATGCTCATCAGTTTACCCTTGAGCCCAATTTTGAACGTACTTTCAAGTACAGACTCTTTTTTTAGCCGCACTACACGAATGTGGAATACTCTACCCGGCTCAATGTTTCCAAATCATTGCAATGTGCAGACATTCAAAATCAATGTGCATCGGTATCTCCTTTCTCATCCTATCCTACTTTCCTAATTGCTCGCACTGTGTTTAACATTATAAGGGTATTCATAACCCCTTGAGTGCGCGTATAATATATAAAAAAAAAAAAATGTGTTGTATGAACAAGACAATGTATTCTATTTTAATCAGTCTAAATCGAAGAGTCAACGAGACAGCACGGCCAGCAATAAATTTGGGTTTTTCATTAGTTTTTCCCAATCAAAAAATATTGTGTTTTATATTTATTTATTTGGAGATTATTTTCAGCATCTTAAGATTCGGTATTACACAGCGATATTAAAGTCCGTCTTAAAAACTATGCGGATGGATAACGATGTACATAGCGAGTTCGAAGAAATACCCAACGGAAAGCATACTAGAGTATTTGTACTCCAAGTAGTCCATAGTAATCCCTAGTAAAATATTAAAATTATATACGAAACTATTTAAGAGGAATTGAAACAGAAGATGGTATGTTACCGGCAAATGAAGAGATTTATGTTGATAGCAACAGAATCAGTGAGATCAATACTCGAATGAGGGTAGGTAGGTCAATCAAATAGGTAAGACGATTTACAATTGCGGGTCGATCTCACATTTAGATGCAACTTGTCTGGATAAGATGAAAGTAACGCGTTGTGGTCCAGTTAATGGTGAGATACCACCGAATTCGAAGATAATACCCACGTGAATTGCATCGGCATTGGTTACTATACTCTGTTCAATTAATATTTGCAGTACAGGGAAGATAGGATATTTGCCTTTTAGTCTGACTATTATAGATTTCAATGAGCTATCTTTAATTTAAATCTCTTACAGGGTTGCCTTAGTGAGCATTAAAAAGTGCATCAAATCTCACAAAAATATCTATAGAGTTACCAACTATTTATTAATAAACACACATATTACTCGTAGAATGAAAAACAATGATGACCTAAATAAATTGAATCTATCTATTCGATACTGACGAGTAGTTGCTGCTACTTATTTCTCCATTCAAGCATATTATCAAACTTTCCATTGCACCTTCAATAAAAACATGCATTTCCCACATGTTTGGCTCAATCATTTTCTCAATGTGTTCGACACAATCATTTTTCAGTATGAGCCTTCATAAGTCATAATAAAAACACTCTCTAAAAGTTAATAGCCAACAATTGTAAAACTGCATTTTATTTTTTAACTGTTTTTCCATACATAAAAGAAAAACTTAAAACATGAAAACAGAAAAATACCAAGCGTCAACACCATTTTCTCTGAAGTAGAAATATTTGCTATCAAAACCTCTAAAAAGCTCAAATCCTAAAAGTTACATAACAAAAACCAAAGAAAATGCCATATGAATTTCCATCAAGTAGAGAATGGAAACTCTGATTCAAAGTATTTTTTTTAAAAAACACAATGCCAATAAGGGTTGTTTCCAAATTGTCGATCAGTCTCCTTTCACCCGGAAAGCAGATAGGTCGTAGTGGGATGTACGTAAGCTCAAAGCACAAACAATTTCAATGTAACTCAGTGATTCTGTTTCTTATTTCAGTGGCAATTTATTTATTAAGTAAGGGTGCCGTGCAAACAGCAACATGCGCCAGTGTTTCTGAAAAAGCTCTCCCATAAGGCCTGTACTGCAAATATAAATTGAACAGAGTATAGTTATGGTAAAAACAAATTTTTATGAATATTAAGGCTAGCGGCGCACTGGAAACTGTGATCGAAATCAAATAGTTTAATCACCAGTTGATGAGTACCGCGCACTGGCAACTCTTTACTCATGCTCACACTCTTTTCTCTCTTGCGCTTATAGAAAACAGCTCAACTGTTGCGAATTAATTTTAGGCAATCGTTTAGTTTGTGTCAAAACACAAACTTTTTAGTTGCTCGAACCAAGCAGTTTCGCAACTAAAAGTTGCTAGTGCGCGGCTGGCCTTAAAGGCCAACAAAACCGAGAGTATTTGTATCCAACCCCCAGGTTCAAGATCACTGTTAAGAAAATCTCAGACTTGACTGATTGGCAGCATTCGTAATTAATGAAAATTGAAATGTATATTTGGCAACACCTTGTTTTTTTTACTTACTTTCGAGATACGTTGTGGTTCAGTCTAGTCTCTAAATTTAAATCGTGTATATTTTGTCTTAATAAAAACTTTAAAAACTTTATGTAATTTTCTTATATTTCAATAAGAAAAAAGATTACATTGTTGGTCCTTCGAGACACATTAAACCAGTTGTTTTGTGGAAAACCAGTCGCTCTACCATGAGTCTTCCAGAAATTACTCTGCGCCGCAGCAACAGACAGACGAAAGGAAACCCGCCTGATCGCCTTGGATTCACAAGGAGTGATTTTGACGATGAATCTGTTGCAGAAAAAAGCGCAGAATTGACAAAAGTTCGAAGAAAGTTAAAGGAAACACAACTTCAACTTGAATTAACTTTGCTTCAAAATCAAGAGGCTGATTTGGTCTCAGACATTTTGGGTGCAGAGAAGCAGGAATCCGTAAAGAATCCAAACTTAGCCCCAAGCAGTGTGTGTGCAGATGTTGCTTCTTCAAAAGTATGTGTGCCCCATGACGATGGCAGATACATCCCACGACGTGATGAATTATGTACTTCTGAAAGAGAATACACACACATACACTCACCAAACTCAAGCAAGCAGATTGTAGGAAAAATATCTGAGAAAGACATTGACGGGAATTTTATGGAGCGAGAGAGACAACTACAATATGAAATGAAGATACATCAGTGGCTGCAGTTCAACAAAGCCACCCATAGTACACCATTTGAGAAAAGAGACAGAGACATTCCTGTTTGTAGATGTAAGCAAACAGAAGACGAGGTAAGAAAGTGTAAACTACAACAAAAAGAAATAGACCCTCTAGATGCAAAAAACCTCGATGACCGGGACGAAAGAAAAACAGACAAAAAGTATCTAGAGATGATGAACACCTTTGTTGCTCGACAGACAAAGATGGATTTGCCAAAGTTCAATGGCAATCCTGAGGATTGGCCTCTATTTAGCAGTGAGTATTGGAGAACATCAGAGTTGGGAAGATTTACTGGCCTGGAGAATGTGACACGACTAAGATCAGCTCTTAAAGACGAGGCATTGGAGGCAGTAAAATCCCTTCTCATCCTTCCAGACAGCTCAGAAAAAGTTATGCAGATTCTAGAACGACGATTCGGACGTCCTGACTATATAATTAAATCCGTAATAAGCAAGGCGAAAAGTATTGCAGCACCACGAGAAGACAATCCTTTGTCAATCGTGAAGTTCGCCAATTGTGTGGAAAATCTAACAGTCATGCTAGAACTGATGGGACGTTCAGAGCATCCTGAACTGCTGGAAGAGTTAGAACGCAAATTGCCTCCAATATTCAGCATTTTGTGGTCAGAACACATCGTCGAAAAAGGAATTGTGGATCTGCGCGTTTTCTCCGATTGGTTAGAGAGAAAATCTCATGCTGCTAGCCTTCGAACTACTTTGTTCCAGCACCAACAACAACCACCACTCTAGGCAACAAGCGAAGGCACTCTGAAGTGCAGCGTTTGTAATTCCAATTGCAAGTCTCTAGATATATGCAAAATGTTTCTTGAGATGAGTGTTGATGAACGATGGCAAGAAGTAAGAAAGTTATCTCTTTGTTTCGCATGCTTGAAGGGAAATCATCGAACAAGAATATGTCGTAGAAAGATTCCATGTTCTATCGATAGTTGTCACAGAAATCACCACCGATTGTTGCACAACCATCAGCCAAGAATTTGTACATAGATTCCAGCCTTTGAACCAAGGAACAGGCACTTTAGTAACAACCACACAGCTGTCGCAAATGGATTCTGTACAAATGGAAGTACTGTGAGCAAGACCATCACCAGACTTAGAATTTTGCCGGTAAGCCTTAAAAATAATTCAGTCGTAGTAAACACTTTTGCTCTCTTAGATCCTGGAGCTACACTGACACTGATAAGTGAAGCAGTGGCAAATAAATTGCAAATGGACGGCAAACATGCACCTCTATCAATTCAGTGGGCCAATGGTGACGTGGCAAATGAAGATGAGTCTACAGTTGGTTCGGTCTGCATCTCTGGGACTTATCCTAACGCAAAAACATACAGTCTAAATGATGTCAGAACTGTTAGATGCCTACCATTGCAACGACAATCAGTTGATAGAGAAAAGCTTATAGAAAGGTGGCCATACCTGAACAAAATTAATTTCGAAAGCTATGACAATGTGCAACCAACGATTTTAATCGGTGAGAACAACGGATTACTAACTGCTACAAGACAATTAATTCACAACAAGTGCAATAATCCCATCGCTAGTAGAACTTGGCTAGGATGGACGATTAGTGGTAACCATGGTAGCAATAAAGAAAGTGAGGTGAACCATGTTTATATGATGCAAGATATCAATGGCGACGATTTACATAACATGATCAAATCCTCATTTCAACTAGACGACGTCCTGATTAGTAGTTGTGACCCGAAGCGATCCCGAGAAGACGAAAGAGCTCTGAACATCATGCAAGCCACGACGACGAAAATAGATGTAAACAGATGGCAAAGTGGACTGTTATGGAAACGTGACGATACAAAACTTCCAGACAACAAGTTTTCAGCTCGCCAAAGATTGTATCTGTTGGAAAAGAAACTCGACAAGAACCCTATTTTGAAAAAAGCATACAGTGACATCATAGACGATTATCTGAAAAAGGAATATCTTGTGAAAGCTGAAGACGAGGACTTGATTGGAAATAGAATTTGGTACTTGCCACATTTTCCAGTAATCAATCCAATGAAGCCACACAAGATAAGAATTGTGTTCGATGCAGCAGCGAAGACAAATGGAATTGCCCTCAATAATGAACTAATTCAAGGACCTGACCTGCTACAATCTTTGCCAGGAGTGTTGTTCAAATTTCGCCAAGGTAGGATTGGATTCACAGGAGACATCAAAGAGATGTTTCATAGAATTAAAATATGTGACGAAGACAACAAAAGCCAATTAATTCTATGGCGAGGTGAGAATCGAAGCGACGATCCACAGGTCTTAAAGATGACGGCAATGTTGTTTGGCGCGACGTGTTCACCGAGCTCAGCCATTTACGAGAAAGATCGAAATGCAGACGAGTATGCTGATAGTTATTCTAAAGCTGTATATGCAATCAAAAACAACCACTATATGGATGACTACTTAGGACATGCAGACGACGACGCAGAAGCTACCGCATTGATTGAAGACGTCATCAGAATCCACAGCCTAGGTGGATTTCATATAACAAATTGGAGAAGTTCTTCTCAATCCGTTCTTCAAAGTATCCCAGTAAATCGATTGGCCGATGGTACAACGCACGTCAACATCGCCAAAAACAGTGAAAGTCGCTAAAAACACCAGTGGTTCTCGATGGAAGGGATTTGTATGCGCAATTACTTATTAAGTACTACCACGACCAAGCAAATCATATTGGTCATGAAGGAGTAATGAACGAGATAAAGCAGATACTGGATATTGAAGCTAAAACCAAAACTGCGACAAATAAGGTCAAAATGCAATACTTGCAAGATAAGACGTGCCAAGCCAGAGCATACAATTATGGGACAATTACCTGCGGTAAGACTTTTATCGAATAATCCAGCATTTACATTTACAGGCATTGACTATTTTGGACCGATAAATGTTAAAGTAGGCAGACACCTTGAGAAACGCTACGGTGTATTATTCACATGCCTTACCGTAAGGGCAATTCATATAGAGATTGCATCAAATTTGACGACCGACTCCTGCATCATGGCACTCAGAAAGTTCCTTGCCAGACGTGGATGTCCGAAGGATATGTTTTCGGATAATGGCACCAACTTGAGGGGAGCAGACACAGAGCTCAGAAGATGTCTAAAGGAGCTTGACCAATCCGAAATAAGAGGCGCCCTAACTAAACATCGCATTAACTGGCATTTTATTCCACCTGCCTCACCCCATATGGGAGGCTGCTGGGAGAGACTTGTAAGATCGGTCAAGACGTCGCTGTATACAATTTTAAAAGAAGTTAATCCATCGGACGAGAAGCTGAACACATTACTTACTGAAGTTGAACAGATTATCAACTCGAGGCCTTTAGTTGAAGTACCATATCACCCAGACGAACCTGAAGCACTTACGCCGAATCATTTTTTGATTGGTAGATCATCAGCTTCCGCACCAGTAAGCGATTTTGACGACAAAGATCTTATATTACGAAAGCGATGGCGAATGACTCAACGATTGGCTGATCATTTTTGGAACCGATGGAGGAAAGAGTTTTTACCGGCTCTAAATCAGCAAAATAAATGGAAGACGAAATGTTCTCGAGGAGTACGAGTAGGAGATGTCGTTCTTCTTCTTAACGACAATGAAGTAAGAGGAAATTGGCCCAAGGGTATCATCGACAAAGTTTTTCCCGGACCAGATGGAGAAACTCGAGTGGTTGAAGTTAGAACTTCAAGCGGAACTTTTAAGCGGCCAATAGTCAAAGTTTGCGTCCTCGATTTGGATGATGGTAAAAGTGACGGCGGCGTCCCAATACCAGAGGGGAGAATGTTAAGAAAATCTCAGACTTGAATGATTGGCAGCATTCGTAATTAATGAAAATTGAAATGTATATTTGGCAACACTTTGTTTTTTTTACTTACTTTCGAGATACGTTGTGGTTCAGTCTAGTCTCTAAATTTAAATCGTGTATATTTTGTCTTAATAAAAACTTTAAAAACTTTATGTAATTCTCTTATATTTCAATAAGAAAAAAGATTACAACCACAATGAAGACCGAACCTCCGGCTTAAAGACCAAAATATTGTGGATCATAGAGCGCTCATGATCGCAGAGAATAATTGAAAGCTGCGGTGTCTCAGGCAGAGACTCGTCATGAACAAGCAAATTTGGATCTAAGAACAATAATTTAAAGATATTAAAAATGCAGATATGTTTTTATTTTTAAAACTGTTACTATACTTTTTTCAACTTTGGTGAAGATGAGGACATGATTTAAGAGCTTTGACAATATTTTATATTAAAAACATTATACAAGCTATTAAAAAACTTCCCAACTGATATATGTTGGACCTGAGAACAATTGAATAGAAATATTATAATTAAATATCAAAAATTAAATTTCTCTTTGTTGCAAAGGAATCGATAAAAATGAAAAGGAAAACATTCCACAAATTTGCGAAATTGAACTAAAAATGCAGAAGTGTAAGGAGCCTTCAAAGGCTGATACAATTTCGTTGACTAGAAAAAGGAAAACATTCCAGAAATATTGCGCTTTCCGCTCAAATTTAGAAATTTTTCGTTTAAATTTTCAAATGTTGACGGTTTTTTTTTTTAATTTATTCAAATGGTTGTCAGTTGTCAGTGAATATCATAGAAGATCGGCTGATGTCTTTGTGTCGTGTGTGCGTCTGTTCGTTTTTGTCCTCCCGTCCCAAAAAAAAATAAATTATTAAACCAAACAGAAATACCTAACAACAATAACACTCAATCTATTTATATAAAAATCAATGCCACTTTTCGTTGTAATTTTATAACTCAAGAACGGGCTCACCTATCTAAACCAAATGTTTAGGCTTTGTTCCGACTATTTAGAAGATGGTTTATGTTAAGTTTGCATCGGTCGAGCGCACTATGGGACCAAATGATGAAATCCATCTCAAAAATGGTTTTGGTGAATTTCGTAATTTGAAAAATCTAATGATGTGATTATATATTAGAAATAGGGTTCTTTCAAACACAATAAATTTTTTGTATCTTACTTTTGTTCTAGGTACCTAAAATTACCGTTAAAAATGACATTTCGATATTTTTATTTTTTAGAATTATTAGAAGTAAGAGTTTGAAGTTAATTATTTCGTATTTTTCTGGACAGAATAAGGTGCAGTATATTTTTCATTTTTTTGTTTTCAATTGAAGTTTTCTCTATTAGCTCCGGTTGCCTCCGTTTAGTTAATGGCTGTTTAGTATTCTAAAAATATTCTAAATTTGGAAGAAAAAATAAAAACTTTCGCTTTTTCATGCATTTTTGTTTAAGAAGAAAAAACGTATGATGAGAAAGAAAAATAAGTTTTTAGAATAAAAATTCGTATTCTTATAACTTTATTAAGTGATGAAAAAAATTAAAATTTGGCAAAAATGTGGTACCTTTATTAATGCACATAAATGTGTATTCCAAAAAGTTTTAGACCATTATTTTATTACTTTTAGCTCAAAATTTAAAAAAAAAATGTTATTTTTTTTCAAAATTTAAAACTGTTAAAACATGTGCAACACATTTTAATAAATATCATGTAAGTGACTATGTTTCCACAAAATTTATAAATTTTTATCAGTTATTTCCAATATGTATTATTAAAATTCAAAATTTTATTTTTAGAATAAAATATTTTTTGTTTTCCAATTTTAAACTTCCTTACTCATATTTGTATTCAAAAAAATCACAATTAAATAAAAATAAATGCCAAGCATTTGAGGGTGGGAGGGGGTGTGTGGGGTATGTTGCATATAATACAAATGTAGGTACATAGGTATAAATAAAACAAAACAGAAGACAAAAAATTAACAGTTCACTTAAAAGAGAACTGCATACAATATGGAAACTGAATCGTAAACAATACCAAAAGCAACAACAAAAGCATGCGAAAAATGTCTAAAAGGTGATAGAGTTGGCATGGGACAGCCAAATTATTGTTGTAACATTAATGAATCAAGAGGCACAATTCATAGATAATGTAATGAGATGATTACTAAGCTTTTATTCTCAACTAGCTGACCCGGCAGACGTTTTTCTGCCCTATTTTCTATAAAGCAACACAACATTGATTTTTTATGTAACTATTGTCCATTTGCAGTAATAAAACATATTTTATGGTGATCACTTTATTTATAGATTTATGTCTCCATAATACACAACGATTACTTACGCAAATATAATTTTTCTATTTTGTACATTGTAAGACTTTAGTAGTAGTAGCAATAATGGGGTATTTTCACGATATTTTTTGTTTGATTACCTGAGTTACATCCAAGACGTCACCCAAACCATTACCCCGAGAACCTCCCACACTTCCCTTGCCTAACGGCACATTATTCTTATAACAATGGAGATCATCCAAACCGTTACCCCGAATACCGCTCATATTCCCCTTTCGCCTAACGGCACATTGCTTATACAACAACGGTTCCCACGCCATTGTGCATACTTAGCACAATCCAATCCTAATCGGATACACACCTTTTCCTTCCAAATGCTTTAAATACATTTTTATATACATACCAATGAAATATGAATATTTCATAAACAGGTGAAATTGCTAACCTAATCTATTTTTGTATTACAATTAAGCTCTCTTTCGAATTAAGCCTAAGTTATATTTTCAGTCTTTAATCATCCAAGCTATCGAGAAGTGCAGCCTCGCTAAGGACAGCGGCTTCTCTTTAGTAAATAAATAAACTAATAATGAAAAATTAAATAAATAATAAAAGAAAAAAAAAGAAAACGTTAAATTTTTTTTTTTTAAATAAAACGTTCGGTCACGAACATAATTCCTGCACGAAAATAAATAAAGCTGTCGGTTTTCCGACGCGAGAGCAGGCAACATACAACTGTCCATGAGAGAAGCATGTGTTTTCCAGATTAACGCCGCAAACACTCAACGACTGACCCCATGATTTATTTATGGTCATAGCGAAAGCAAGCTTAACTAGAAATTGCAGTCGTTTAAATTAAAACAGTACGTCAGTTAGTACCATTGGCATGCGGGGTGTCAACACATCCTCTCCCTTATATTTTCCCTTTAGAATGATTGCTTCGATCACATTGTTCAGTAAGTTTTTCACTGCCAGCCATGTGTCGCTACAAAGTGGCGGTTTTTTTATATTTCGTAAAATTATGACCATCTATCCTACTTTTAATTGTAGATTATGTAGAGATAATCCTAGCAAATCCAGTGAGATTAAAAATTCTGGTGGATTATTGACGACATCATCTTGGTTAGTTACGCAATCAACTGATTTGTATGTCCTTAATTCACCGGCAATTTCATTTTGGATTTTGAAATTTATTTCATTTACATCCGTGTTTTTGGCAGCTAATATAGATCGTTCACTCAACCAACAATGATATCTGTAATTCTGAGCGATGTTTGGGAACACCTTTTCTATAAGCTCAGTTTTTAATTCTGTAAACTGACAAAAATTGACAGGAAATGTAATGCAGTCAGTCATAACATCTACATGGATTTTACCATTACCAATGTCAATGAGTTGTTTTGAAAATATTTCTCCAGATCGATCATTTTGCAATTCGACACGCATATTCTTGTTCAAATTTAGTATCTTAATTTTTTTCCACAAAACGGAGGACTTCAAACATGCATTCAGCTCATCCGCTGGTATAGACGTGAAATAACTGGTAATGTTTGACGAAAATCTCCTGCTAAAATCATCGCCCCACCGAATCGGTTTTGATTGTTTCGCAGATCTTTCAGAGTTCTGTCAAATGCCTCTAAAGACTTTTTATGTGCCATCGTGCATTCGTCCCATACTATCAACTTGCATTGCTGTAAAATCTTTGCCATTGCAGAGTTCTTCGAAATGTTGCAAGTCGGATATTCAATGGTAATCTTAGCGCTGAATGGGCTGCAATACCAGAGGAAGCAAGTGCGAGTGCAATTGTATTCTGTAAGCGAATTGTTGCTAAAATCAATGAAATTAAAAATGTCTTTCCTGTACCACCAGGAGCATCCAAAAAGTAAGACCCCCCAGTTCCATCATTTACAACTTTCATAAGTGTATCAAAGACATACTTTTGTTGAAGGTTCAACAGCGGAATATATTTTCGAACCGATTCCCTTAAAGAATCAAGATCGAACAGTTTTCCACGTTGCAACTCTTGATTAAAACCGTCGTTTATTGGGCGATTAGACGCGGCCATGCCTGATTGAGATAAAACTTTGTTCGACATCATTAAGCACATGTCTTCAATTGATATCAACGCCTCGTTGTAAATGTTGATTTATTGTTCTATTGCGCATTTGATGCAAGATATCGTCACACATATCATCTTTGTATTTGATCCATAAATCAATTGTGTTTGACGGAAAGCATATTGATATAATTATAGAGAACAATGTTCGTATTTGTTGAGCTTTTGAAGTTTTAAAGTTTGATCCCAATGAGCATAATTTTCTAAACAGTTGCAAACGCTGACAGGCTTCTCTGTAAGAGCCACATAATTCACCATTAACATTTCTTAAATGTTGGAATGATATTGGGCCTCGAACATTGACTAAGAGTAATCGTTGGGGGACGTACGTACTACTAAAAGTGTTGTTTTTATTATTTTTCTTGTAACTTTTATGTTTTTTCTCTCCATAAGAACCTTGCTTGTATCTTAACAAAAAAGTTAAAACAAAAATTAGCCGAATTGGTCGAGCCGTTCTCGAGTTTAACGCTTAGCAACACATTTTGCGATTCATTTTTATTTATATAGATAAAGCGTTTGAAGGATTCGGATTAAATTAAAAAAAAAAAACTAAAATGAGAGAATTTATTTGCAAGGAAATGTTCAAGATCAGCTACGTACGAAGATGTTCTACAAACTTTATTCACCTCTATTACAGAATTCGGCGAATGAGCTAAAGTGACAGTTTCAATTCATTTCCAAACTTTTGCTATTACTGAATCCGACGAATGAAAGTTGAAGGAATGTCGGTAACAATCCCTGCACCACTGACATTTTGTTCAACTTATATGGTATTACAGAACTCGCAATCCATTCGCACTCCATACAATTCCTATCATTTTACATTCGCACCAATTTCGAGACGAATCTGAAGTGAATTTTTGATTAAACGAAAATAAACAATGGAGAGTACAAAAATGTAAGTCAAAAGCTTATCATACTGAATGCTAAAGTGTTTGTTTAACAAATTTTAATAGAAAACGCACAAATAGCAACGCAACCAGAGAGCAAGAAATCTAAAAAAAAAAAAAACGAGCACACGGTTGGTTTTGAACCGTCCCCCATCTTCGTACTAACCACTCTAAACGATGCTTGATTTCGTTGATCGAAAGCGATACTATTATCACAGCTTAGGCCAGTTGAATAATTGTTTGTAGCTGACAGTGTCGATACGAAAGTTCATAAATGATAAGGTAATTTTAGGAATCGACAATGTAGTTCATCCGACGAATTTCATAATTGAGTTTTACAGCGGATGCGAATCTAGTCAACTCACCGGGAGTAAAATTCTGCGAATTCTGTAATAGACATGATTATATACATCTGAACCGCATATATCTAGTCTGGGAAAACCAAGAACAAAAAATATTGGCAGTTACTAAAGTAGTTGTTACTGTTTAAGAAATTTAAAATTCTTTTTTTCATACATTTTTCAAATATTTTAGAACAGACAAGTAACAGAGAAATTGGCCTATAATTGTTAAGATCTGAAGAATTTCATTTTTTATGAAGAGGGATAACTTCAGCAACCTTTAGAGCACAAGGAAAAATTCCATTATAGACACTAATGGTAAAAACATGAGCAAGAACGTCAACTATATTGAAAGCAATATTTTTAAAAACAACATTAGAACAACCATCCGCTGTAACTGAGTTGGAATTTTTTAATGATTTAATTATGCAATGCAACTCACCAGAAGAAATCGGATCAAAAACTAAACTCCTACATAAGAAGCTGTCATTTGTTATTCCTCCTTCAACTAAATCAATGTTATTCATAAAGACCTCAGTAGATAAGTTATTGGCAACAGAAGCAAAAAACTCATTAAAAAGGTTAGCTACCTCAGTTGGATCGGAAACACTATTACAACCGTCTGAAAGAATGAATGGTCTATCAACACGATCGTTGCGGTTCAAAATTTTACTAACCCCATTCCATTCACCTTTCAGATTCCCTCTGTTCTTTGCCAATTCATTAATATAATAGTTTTCTTTACATATCTTGATCTCATTTGAAATTTCCTTACATTTTTGTTTATAATTGGCTTTAAGTACACTGTTATTGAGGTATTTTTTACATTTTAGTTGAAGTTTATTTTTTTGTTTAATACGATTAACTAAATACCCTGTCATCCATTCTTTTGATAGCCTAGTGTTATTCGGCTTGTTACAAGTGGAAGCACAGCGAGTAACATAGAATTAAGTGTATCTATGAAGTTATCAAAGGCTATTGAGGGATCATGTTCATTATAAACCTTGTCCCAAAACTCAAAGCGGAGAAGTAAAGCTTGACAAAATCAATTTTTTTAACTGGAAAGGAGGTATTGCAAATGTTAATATTGTTAGAAACACCCAGAAAGTGAAGACTGGTCATACAATGATCGGTTATACCAAAATCTCCAATAGAACTTACCAACTTATAGTCATAAACTCTACTTTTTCTTGAGAAGATATGGTCTATGCATGTACTAGAGTTATTAGTAATTCGTGTAGGTACATTTATACAACAATCAAAACCATGACCAGCCAATAATGATAAATAACTATCCACAAAATTAGATTTAGAGAGAAGGTCAATGTTGATATCACCCAAAAAAATTAAGTTCTTTGACTTCTCAGGCAATACAAAATTATTTAATTCTTCAAGAAAGACATCTCCACTACTATCATGAAATCTATAAGCACAAAGAAATACTGTTTTCAAATTATTTAAGTTTAAAGAAAGTTTTTGTCGGAGATAATAAAAACACGTGTGCGCTATTTGACTTCATTTTATTTTATAAATTATTCTTTGCTTTCTCATTGTGCTATTTGTCAAAATAAGAGAGAGATAGCTAGCCTCTGGCACCTCTTCCCCTCATAATATTTCTTAAATTCATTTTATTTATAAATAGTACATAATTATTTTGTTTAAAGAAAAGTTTAAATAATAATATTTCTTCAGTTAATACATTTCATAGACAATATATATATCTTGAAAACTTAAATAACGCTCTTGAATTTATTAATTTTATAGGTAATACATATTTTGTTTATAGAAACTTATTTAATATAAATAAGAAAGTTTAAATGTCGATAGGACTATGTCGTTATTACATTGCAAAATCTTTAAAACGTTCGGGTGGACGAATTGTCCTTTTTATACGAAGTGTTTGAGTATCACTTGGAGTGTTGTTAATGTTACCTGGTGTCTTGGTGACGATCGATTCGCAAGGAGGTGATGGTGCTGGCATGCTTAGTGGAACAGTTATGGTGTCTGGGATATCACGCGACGCTTCGTTGGATGTTGGCTTGGTCTGCTTTGGTGAAGAAGAATCTTGCAGCTGTGGTGTACCTTCTTCTGTTCTGGGAGAGATTTCTTCCGGTTCTGGGATATTACGATGAGGGTCATCAGCAGGAATTTGTATATTACGATGAGGGTCATCAGCAGGAATTTGTATTTGATTCCCAATTCTTCGAATTTGGTCAGCATGTCGTTTCCAAACTCTACAATCATCTAATTTAACTTCGTAGTGTAGTTCACCCTGTCTTGCTGTAATTCTTCCGAATTTCCATTTGTCGTTCGATAAATAATCTCTGACGGCCACTCTTTCTCCCACTGAAAATTGTTTTTTTATAACTGGGCGCTCAGAAACAACTACCATCTCTTTGGGAATGAATAAGTCTAGCCGAGATTGAATTTGACGGCCAAACATAAGCATCGCTGGTGACTTACCCGTCGTTGGGTGAATGGCTCGGCGATATGCAAATAGGATTTTTGAAATTGCAGCTTTTAAATCGCTTGTTTGGCATTTAGCAGCTTTCAGCTTATTTTTTATTGTTTGTACAAAGCGTTCAGCGAGTCCGTTCGTAGCCGGATGATATGGTGCACCTTGCTTGTGCGTTATTCCATTATTTTTCAAAAATACTTGAAAACCTTTAGAATTAAATTGGGATCCATGATCGCTGACAAACACTTTTGGCGTACCGAACGTAGCAAAAATACTTCGACAAGTTTGAATCGTGGTTTCTGTTGTAATATTAGGTATAACATGTACTTCAGGCCATTTGCTGTGGGCATCAATTAAAATGAATAAGTATTTTCCTAATAAAGGTCCTGCGAAATCAGCATGCACGCGTTCAAAGGGTTTCGAAGGTGTACTCCAACAATGAACCGGTAATATTTTGGCTGGTTGTGCTCTTGTGGACTGGCAATCTCCACAATTTTCAACTAATTTCTCTATATCATTATCCATCCCATTCCACCAGCAGTAACCACGTGCTAGAGACTTCATTTTCGTTGTACCAAAGTGGGCTGAATGAAGTTCATTAAGTACACGTTTCCTTAAGCTTTTGGGTATATATGCACGGATCCCTCGTAATATGCAGCCTTGTTGTAAGGTGAATTCAGTTTGTCGGATACCCCAACGATGCGTACTGTCGCATTCTCGACCATGTTTTAAACTTTCACGAAGAAGGCGTACTTCATCTTCCTTCATCGTCTCATCTCTCAATTCGGATACATGGATTGGTAAGTTTTCCAAACACTCATTCTCAATTATATCCACTTCTTCTACGTTATTGTTGATGTCTTGAATAGGTAGTCTGGACACAGCATCTGCGTTGGCATTATCTTTGGATCTTTTCAAACGGATTTCAAAGTCGAATGATTCTAAAAATATTGCGTAATGTTGCATTCTAGTCGCCGATAGAGTTGGTAAACCTTTTTGTGGAGAAAATATTTGAGATATTGGCTTGTTGTCGGTAACCAATATAAACTTTCGTCCGTACAAATATTGATAAAACTTGCGGATACCATAAATAATGGCGTAAGCCTCCTTATCGATTTGGCTATATCGCTGTTGTACCAAAGATAATGTTTGTGACGCGAATTGAATAGGTTTTTCTGACCCGTCGGGATATAAATGACTTAATACCGCCCCCACTCCATAAGGGCTTGCATCAACTGCCAATACCACAGGCAGCGCAGAGTCATAATGTGTTAGTACAGTATCAGATAATATTTGTCTTTTTGCTTCTATAAATGATTTTTCGCAATTTAAGTCCCATACGAAAGGTACTTTATTTTGTAAAAGTCTATTAATCGGAAAGAGAATTGTACTTAAGTCTTTTATAAAGCGACCGTAGTAATTGATAAGTCCAACCAATGCACGAACTTCGTCCTTATTTGTTGGTCGTCTCATGTTTTGTACCGCTTCTACTTTTGTATCCCCTTTCTTAATGCCATTTTTATCAATTATATAACCACAGTATTCAATTTCGTTCTTCATAAACTCTGATTTCGCCCAATTTACTCTCATGTTGAAATTATTTAGGCGTTTTAAGACCTCGTTAATTCGTTCCAAATGTAATTCATCGGTATCTGCGGTAATTCTTATGTCATCTAAGAAAACGGAGACTCCTTTAATACCACGCAAAACCATCTCTATGAAACGCTGCCATTTCGCCGGTGCGCATGCTACCCCATACATCATTCTCGTTGGTTGAAACAACCCCAATGGCGTGCTAATTGTTAAATAGTGCCTATCTTCTGGGTGGATTTCCAGTTGTAAATAAGCTTTAGATAGATCAATTTTAGAAAATTTTTTTCCCCCCGCCATTGTGCTGAACATTTCCTCAACGGTTGGTAACGGATGTTCATCCACTCTTAGTGCAGGGTTAAGTGTGATTTTATAATCCCCACACATTCGTATTTCGTTATTTCTTTTCCGTACAACGACAATGGGTGTTGCCCAGTCACTTGTGTCCACCTTTTCTAACAACCCTTCCTCTACCTGTCTTTTGATTTCTTTCTCTACAGCTTCGGTTAATGGAAATGGTACCCTTCGAGCCTTAAAGAATTTAGGGATGGCATTTTCTTTTACGTGTAGTCTAGCTTGGTGTCCCACAATTTTTCCAGTAGAAGGCAAAAATAAACTTTTGTACTTACTCACAATGTTTTTGAGCCTTGTATCCTTGAATTTCTCTGCATGAATATTGCTTACATCCAATCCCGGATTTTGTAGTTGGTCGGCGATGATCCGATCCCAGTCGAGTTTTATCGTGCGGAGCCATTCACGTCCTAGTAAGGGCTTTCTATTCGCTCGCACTAGATACATTTTAACACGGTGGTTAGTTGTAGATGTTGCGACATTAACCATGATGTACCCCACACAATCCAATGGAGTTTTGCAATAGCTGTATAACAAAGTATCATTATTATGTATAACCAGATCACCAAAGTGCCTTTTCGCATCACCCAAGCTCACGATCGTCACCGGTGCACCTGTATCAATTTCAAAATTTAAAAGGGAATTATTAACTTTAAGGTTACAAAATAATTTGGAACGATTTACGTATAATGTGTCGTTTTTTATATTGTTTACCCTTCCTTCGTATATTTGAAATAGCTCATCTACCAAGACATTATCGGTCGAAATGTCATCTTCTTCTGCCACCTGGTTAACTTGGCGCTTTTCCTTCAAGCAAACTTTACGAAGGTGTCCTTTTGTCTTGCAAAATCCGCAAACCACTTCCTTATAGCTACATTGGTTCGCCAAGTGAGATGAACTACCGCAGCGGTAACATTTTCTTGTAAATGGCTGTTTATTGCTCACATTCCTCTCGGATTTTTTTGTGTCCTTACGTTTATCACCAAATGTATTGACTGTTTCTTGGATTTCGTTAATGCTTGACCTCGACATGTGCTGGTGTAATTCTATGCCTCCCTTTTCAGCTGTCTCAAACGCATTGGCTGTGTTCACTGCCGTTTCCAAATTCAAGTTGCTTTTTTCGAGTAGACGACTCTGAATTTTTTGGTTTATTAGTCCAAACACAAAATGGTTTCGTAGAGCTGTGTTTAAGTATGATCCAAAATTGCAATTTGCCGACAAACGTTTTAGAGCCACTAAAAAATCTGCACATGTCTCACCTTCCTTTTGTTTCCTTAAGTGGAAACGATAATTTTCAAGAATCTCATTCGGTGTCGGGTCGAAATGCTCTTTTAAAATATTAGTTATTTCGCCGTATTCTGAATCCTCTGGTAGTTTTGGCAGGAGTTTGTCGCACAGCACATCGTAAGTAGAAGCTCCCATGTAGTGTAATAAATATTGCTTTTTTTTAGAAACATCGCAATTGAATATATCCAACGCTGTTTCAAATCGTTTTAACCAGCGTGACCATTTGGTGACACCGCCATCAAATCCCTCGAAATTAAATTGGATTGTTGTAGATTCTGCCATTTTGGTGTACAATTTAGGTTATGGCACTTATACACGTGAAAAAAGAAATTAAGTCCGTATTTTATTTTTTTGTATGAATTTTGTATTTTATTATTGCTTAATCAATATAAAACAAGTACTTTCTTTTAATTAAAGGCATCCTCGTCGCCAAATTGTCGGAGATAATAAAAACACGTGTGCGCTATTTGACTTCATTTTATTTTATAAATTATTCTTTGCTTTCTCATTGTGCTATTTGTCAAAATAAGAGAGAGATAGCTAGCCTCTGGCAGTTTTATTATTTATTACTAAGACAATCACAGACTGCAGATGAACGCGCACAAGCTAATGCATCGTAGCGTGAACGTAATGCACGAAATAGATCTGTTGACCCTGTACCTGTACTGAATCTTGCACGGCGATCACGAATCCGTCGTGTTCTTTTGGCTGAAATGATGCGTGCTGCTTTTAATTACAACAGTCAAATTGATTATAGTATGTACGGATACATTGGAATGATGGACGCAATATGTCCACATTGTGATGCGGCTAACTTTTCAGGTGAAACGCCCGGCATGTGTTGTGCTAATGGCAAAGTGAGATTGCCAGCATTCGAAACTCCACCTGAACCATTGTATTCATTTATTTTTGGGACATCTCAAACGTCGAATCACTTTTTGAGTCTTATTCAACAATACAATTCGGCATTTCAAATGACTTCTTTTGGTGCTACTAAAATTATTAGAGATAATTTTATGCCGACGTTTAAGGTAAATACTTCAACAGGATTGTCCCATGTTTATATCAATCTGAATCATCATTTATTGGTGATGAAAAACGTGAATTGGATCAACGTTGTGCAATTGTTTCGAATACAAGACGAGAAATTATTCGTGAGCTACAAAGGTTTTTCCATCAGCATAACGCATTAGTTCAATTGTTCAAAATTGCTCTCGATCGTATGCCATCTGATAATTACAAAATCGTAATGGCTGATAGAACACTTTTTGGAGAGCATGCAAGGCTATTCAATGCACCGGCAATTGATGAAGTTGCAATTGTAATTCTTGGTGATCAGTTTCAATCCCGTGCTATTGTACTTCATCGTAGAAATGAAAAATTGCAACGTGTTTCGGAACTTCATCGTAGTTACGATGCATTACAATACCCAATATTGCATTGGAAAGGTGACGATGGCTACCATATCAATATACCAATGATTGATCCAAGAACATGTAAATAATTGACCTATTTTAATTGTGTTGACATTTCATTTTTATAATTTTCTAAAGTCACATTTTGCACATATTTTCAGGTCTACATGTACAGAAAAAAGTAAGTGCCATAAATTTTTATTCGTATCGATTGATGGTTCGTCCACAAGAACAAAATTATATCTTGAGATGTGGTAAACTATATTTTCAGTACATCGTTGATATGTACGCCAAAATAGAAACTGAACGTCTTAATTTTATTCGTTTCAACCAAGCAAAATTAAGACCCGAAGAATATATTCATTTACAAGATGCGATAGCGAATGATGCTAATGTTAATGACATCGGACGTTTAACTATATTGCCATCTTCGTATATTGGTAGCCCACGGCATATGAACGAATATGTCTTATGTACGAAAATACGGTTGATCGGATCTGTTCATTATATTTACAGATAATCGAACAATGCAAGATTTACGTGGTAATCAACAGCTTTTTGGTAGTGCTTTGATATTACTGTCAGGGGATTTTCGTCAAACATTGCCCGTCATTCCTCGATCAACTCCTGCTGATGAAATAAATGCCTGTTTGAAGTCATCAGTTCTTTGGAGATATGTACAAAAATTGACATTGAACATTATATATATGCGTATTCAACTACCAAATGATCCAGCTGCCCATGAATTTTCAAAACAATTGTTAGAAATTGGTGATGGCAAAATACAAATCGACAGTACCAACGGATTGATCGCTGTACCAAACAATTTTTGTACAATTGCGCAATCGATAGATGAATTGATTGAATATGTTTTTCCGAATATTCTTCAGAATTACAGAAATCATGATTGGGTGAGAGAACGCGCCATTTTAGCACCGAAGGTCATTCATATCAATGCCATTAATTTTCAAATTCAAGCGAAACTGCCAGGTGTAGTCACGACATATAAATCAATTGAATTTTTAAATTCATTGGAACCGGCTGGTATGCTACCGCATTGCTTGAATCTGAAAGTTGGTTCTTTGATTATATGGCCAAATTCCTAAAGGCAAGATTTGCAAAGCAAAATACTTGCAAAGCAGATATAGAAAATCAGAATACGCATATGTAAGAGAATTGCGCAAGAAATGTTTGACATTTGCACAAATGCCTCTGCATTTGCGCAAGAAAGTAGCATCGATTGTATTTTGGGACACTCTGCTTAGCAGAGATTTTTGTATTTGCATTTTGGAACTGTTTGCTTAGCAGAATTTGCGCAAGATATGCGTTTAGGAATTTGCCCTATTATTGCGAAATATTAATCCACCAAAACTGTGTAATGGCACCAAAATGGCAGTGAAGTAGTTATTGCCAAATTTCATTGAAGCTACGATCTTAACTGCTAAATCAAAAGGAGAAGTTTGTTTGATACCGCGTATCCCTCTGATTCGAACTGATATGCCATTTGAGTTCAAACGATTACAATATCCTGTGTGTTTATCAACTGCGATGTCCATCAAAAAGGCCCAAGGGCAAACACTTCACGTTTGTGGTGTGAATTTGGAAGAATCATGTTTTTCACATGGCCAATTTTATGTTGCCTGTTCCAGAGTCGGTACCCCCAGCCGTTTGTTTATTCATGCTCAAAATGGAAAAACAAAAAATATTGTTTATCCAAGTGTTTTGGATTAAGTTTTAAAATAGCTAGCAAATAATAAATAATTTTTTTGTTTGAATAAATGAATTTGATGTTGCAATTAATTTTTTTTATTATTTCACTTTATACGTAGCGAAGCACGTACCAGGCCGCTAGTAGGTTATATACAAAGGTATAACTAGAATATTTACATAGTTAATACAAAAAATGATAAAAACTATGATGATACAAACAAATCGGTAACAGCAAGACTATACCCTCACAAGAAAATAAGAAAGCAGCGAATGAAAAATGTATCCCATGGCGAGATGACCTAGTTAAAAAAACACATTTAAATGTGCAGGCACATAGCAGGGAATCGTCAAAAACAAAAAACAAAAAATAAACATCTGAAAATGCCAAGGCGACTAAAGGGTGGTGTTCAGCGGAGCCTCTAGTGAAGATGAAATGCGAATGAACCTAGTTGATTACGGCGACGGTCTTTGCAAGATGGTTTCTTTATTTAATAATGAGAG
Source organism: Philhelius festivus (assembly GCA_963931855.1). Taxonomy (NCBI): domain Eukaryota; kingdom Metazoa; phylum Arthropoda; class Insecta; order Diptera; family Syrphidae; genus Philhelius; species Philhelius festivus. Next base: position 14,146,403 of record OZ007558.1, read on the forward strand.
ATTGTGACTGTTTTAAAAAAGTAGTTCCTCTATTGAAAATTAAAAGAAATGTTATTTTTTTCATATTTTATAATAATAAAAATTGTTTAGAAAAAGTAGTTGTTGAAAATTAAAAAAATCCTACATGTATATTGTGTTAACATTTTGCTGTTTATTTTTCGGACACATCCATATTAACAAAGTACTGTTTTTTAAATTACACAGGTCTGCAACAAAAATGCTGTCTGGATGTTTTCAACTGATTATTTTGCAAAACACAAAATTTTGTTATAAAAAAGGTGTTTTTTGGGCTAACTTAAAGTCATAAATAATAGGTACAATTTTATTTTGATTACTGTTTTTTAAATGTATACAGGCCATAACTATCATTTCTTTCTAAATAAAGAACGTCCTGTGTGAGCTTAATTAACAACAAATCCTACCATATGCAATTCCTATGGTATGGCGCGAGCAAAAGATCCATAGCGATGATTGTTACTTTTTCTCGTGTAATTTTTTTTGTTTTTATAATTCACTCGCGCTCAAGTGTATGTTACGAGACCCTTATAATGTTTTAAACACAGCACGGGCGAGGGGGAAATTAGGAGGGGAGGGAAAGGAGGTGTCGATGAACATTGGTCTTGAATGTTTGCAAATTGAAATGGCAAGGGAAAACTGTTGTCGGGTAAGTTATTCCATAATCGTGTTGTACGACTAAAAAACGAATCTCTATATTTGACGGTACGACCAAAGTTAGGCTCAAAGGTGAACTGATGAGCATTCCTAGCGAAGCAGGTATCACGGGTGAATTGATAAAGGGGAGAAATGCAACTGGCTACTTCGAGTGAGCATTGCTTGTGAAAGAAGCGATAAAACGGAAATACATTAAAAACATTCCGACGGTGTTCAAGAGATGGGAATGAATCCATGATAGCTTTATTTCCAATCAGTTTTAACGCTCTGTTCTGAGTTCTATCCAATAAATGGAGAGAAGATTGAGCAGCGCCTGCCCAAAGGTGTGAGTTATACTCGAGTTTTGGACGTATAAACGCCTTATAAATGGTAGCCAGATCAGAAGGGGTGAAAAATTTCTTACATCGATATAGAAATCCTAAGCATTTAGCAACATTCTTGGCGGTCTCGAGTATGTGATCATTCCAACGAAAATGAGGAAGAGAGTCGGAGACAAAACGGAGCCCTGGGAACACCAGCGTTTATTTTCTGAAGATCAGACTTAAAACCGTCCAATACAACATGTATTGAACGATCTAGAAGGTAATTTCTATTCTAATCCAACGAATAAGGGTTTCGTTGATGCCAAACGCACGCATTTTCGATAAGAGAGCCTGGTGCCAAACTCTATCTAAGAAATATCAAGCGCAATAATCTTACTTTCTCCAAAACAATGTAAAGATCTGTTCCACTCTTCGGTGAGATATGCCATCAGATCACCAGTGGAACGATTGCTGCGAAAGCCGTATTGCCGGTCATTAAGAAGCTTTCGATCTTCGAGATATTTCTTGAGCTGATGATTTATCAGCGATTCCATGACCTTGGATAGAAGGGACGTAAGTGCAATTGGTCGATAGGACGAGGGGGAGCAAGAATCACCTTTTTTAGGAACAGGCTGGACAAATGCTGTTTTCCATCTTCTAGGGAAGATTCCACAGAACAGTTGGAGCGATGGAAAAGCTTACGCAATGGTTTTGCCAGCGATGAAGAACACCTCTTCAGAAGAATGGAAATGGGAATTTAAAATTGAATGATTTGCGTTCTCAAGTACAGGAGGGGCAATGTTGCTAACAGACAACGTGGAGCTAGCAGCAAAATGAGCTGCAAGTACATTTGCCTTCTCTAAAGAGCTAGTTATCGGTTTGTCTTTGTAGATGAGAGTTGGAACCGAAGATGAAGTTGAACTTTTTATGTTCTTGACAAATGACCAGAAATTTCTACTGCCTTTGGGACATTGCAGGATTTTTTGCCTTAATTTCTGGTCATGTAAGAATTTGGTTCTCTTTATAACAGCGTTGCATTGGTTTCTGACTTGTTTAAACTTTTTCCGATTTTCCTCAGTTGGGTTGGCTTTGTAAGAGCGGAAACTTACTTCTCTCAACCTGATAGCTTCTTTACGGCTTGTATCGAACCAAGACTTTTCTTTCCCAAGAAAAATCACTTCTGTGATCATATCAGCCTTGGCCAGTTAAAAATTCTAAAAAAGTTATTCAGACCGTCCCAGTTCGCTTTCTCGTATTGTCAAACGGTCCTAGTTGGATGTTTCTCTTTAACTGGATGAATGGGACACGAGAAATTAGCTGAGATTACACAATGGTCCAAAGTGCCGAATGGAGATTTAACCGTTATGGTATACTTATCAGGGTTAGAAGTAAGAAACAAATCAAGAGTGTGAGCGTTTTGCCGCTGCCGTTTTTGCAGCTGAGTAAGGTGGTGCATCTCAGCAAAGATCTCAACATATCTTCCTTCGGGTGTTGTCATCCCTGAATGGCGGAGCCAATTTGAATTGTGTACATTGAAGTCGCCCGCAATAACAACTTCAGTGTGAGGGTACAGGGAAACAATTCGGGAAATGAAATCAGACAGCGCATCAAATTCATTAAGATTTGAATTGCTGTCCAGATTCGGACTCCTATATACGTAAATGAAACAATAATGGATGATGTGCTTGCGGACAGTAAATTTGAGCCACATGAAATTAAAGTTCGTATTAGAACAATGTCCGTATTGAGGAAGACTCTGGCAAGCAACATCATGTCTGACGTAGACTAAAAGGTCGTGATGGCGAAAGAGTAAAGGCATTAGGTTATAGTGTAGTGTGTTTATGTGCACATAGTTTATGCACGTGTCAAGTGACGAATACCACTCGTCACTTGATACGTCGCGAAGCGACATTGTGCACATCAGCACACCATAATCTTCCCACGATATGCAATGAACAACGTGCATTGCAGGTCGTGGAGGAATGCACCTATATCAAGTGACGAGTGCTATCCGGCACTCGTTCTTCTTTAATATTATTCTTTTTGCTGACTCCACAAATGTGCGAATATGGAGTCAGCATAGTTTTAAGTAATAAAGTTGTTATATTATTTCATGTTCATGATGGTATGATGAAAATGTATTATAATAAATAAAATTAGTCTTGATTCAGACCTAAAAGAAGATACAAGTGTTCCTCATTTGATTAAGCCATTACATGGCGACCGTGACTTATCGGACATTTTTATTGTGGTGTAGTTAAACCCAGCGGTGTGGATATCTTCGGCTTTACTTCAAAAAAAAATACGAAAAAATAAAGCATATAGAATTATATATTCTTAAACTACGAAAAAAAAAACACGTGAGAAACAAAGCAAAAAAAAAAATATAAATGTTAAAAAAAAATGTAAGCTAAAAAAAAAAAAAAAAAAAAAAAACTGAATGCAATATCAACATAAAATGTGACTTTATAACAAATGAAATGAACTGGATTTCAAACAACAATAAAAACCAAAAAAAAAAACAGCATCTTTCGCCGAATATATCTTCAAAACATAGCTGCCTTTATAAAAATCAATCCAGCCCAGCAATGGTTCGTCGGACTTCTCTAAGATTGAAAAGCCTGGATCTTCAATGGTATGTTCAACTTCAAATCCCAAGTTCAAGGATCTCAGCTCATCAATTATTCAGTTTAAATCTATTTTTTTTGCATTTAAATAGAGTAGTTATATTGACATACATAGATACAGATAATATGCTATAATATAGTACGTGATTATACGGTTGAATATCAGATATGTACATTGTACATAAGTAATTTGATCAAATAAATATTGGTAACATATTATTTTTAATTTTGAAGATAAATGTAGGTACATTGTTAATAGTAAGCCATTTTAAAGTACTCGTATGTATCATAAATTGAAAAGTTTAATCATGAATTTTTTTTTTAATAATTTTATGAAATTTCTATAAATCATCGTGAAAAAAAAAATGTTAATTGTTCTATTAAAGGAGAAGCACCATCTTGTAAACCTAAAATTGCTCATGTTGACATTTTTCTGATAAAAGTAGAACACTTTATATATGAAGCTTAAATCCATTGCACTTATCTGTTTATTGTACAAACCATCGAAAATCTATTACTTATTTTTTTTTTCTTTCAAAAAAAAATCCAATATTTATTTACTTTTAAAAAAAAAATGTTGATGCATTCTTCTGCCGTTCTGTTTTTTTTTAATCAAAATATGATCAATCGTCTCAAATACTCTTTGCAAGTCTAGAAAAACTGGAACAAAGATTATATGGAATCTTTGCTTGGTATCGTTTCTTCTGTTTAAAGTCATTGAGGTTTAAACATTAATTTAAAATGGGAGGTAAAACCTCCAAAGTAAAGGATAGCACAGCAAATGTGTTAAACGTTGTTGACGTGATGGATACAACTCCACACTTAGAAACACAAACTATGCTCATTTCTTTATTAGTAGTCCTCACGGCAGTAAACTTATCTCTTAAATTTTATCTGTTGTATAAGCGTACACTTACAAAACGCTACATAAGCCGAGCAAACAACTTAGATAAAATTTAAAATGGAATGGAAAATATTAGCAATAAAAATAAACGGTTTTAAAGACAATTTCCAAAAATCTTACAAATGTATTAACAAAAAATACAACAATAAAAGTAGATACACTAAAAAACCATATTAAAACGCTAATATCCCATTACAATAGTATTGTCGATGTTTTCAACGCATACAAAAATGAATTGACAGCTGATCACGAAAAAGATTGTAGGAAGCTTTTAAAAACACTTAACACTAAGTTAAAAAATATCAGCATTAAATGGGAAATTAAAATACATGTCCCAGAGGAATTAAACTTCACGCAACCGGACATTCTAATACTGTTTTGTTTTACAGGCAAACCAATAATAGAGGCTATCGTGGAAATTACCACGGAAGAGGTAAGCTACCGCAATAACCAAAACAATTACAGAGGAAATGGCCGATCTAGAGACAACTCTAGAGGCCGTGGTAACTCGTACCGTGGCCATAATAATAATAACAACCGCAATAATGTTCGAATTACTCAAAGTAACTCGGAAAACTGCCAAGACCCTTTAGGAAACAATACATAAATACAAAGGTTCATGCTATCAATTTTAATCTCAATATTTTTGTGTCATTTATGAATGTATTTACTAAACATAAACTCACATTCCTTATAGACAGAGGTGCAGATGTTTCACTTCTAAAAGAAGATTCTGATGTTTATCAAGACATCGAAAATGACAAGATTATAAGTATCCAAGGAATAGGCCAGGGAATAATAAAATCCCAAGGTCTAGCCCCAATAGAGCTTCAAACAGATAAATACATCATTCCACACAATTTCCATATAGTTGATTCAAATTTTACAATATCATGTGATGGAATCATAGGTATGGATTTTATAAAACAATTTAACTGCAAATTAGACTTCAAACCAACCGAAGATTGGTTTATAATCAGACCCAACAATTTAAGTTTTCCGATTTATGTTCCAATAACATATAGTTCTGGTAATAATTCACTACTTCTACCAGCAAGATCACAAGTAATAAGAAAAATTGAAATAAAAACAACAGAAGACTTCATTTTTATTCCCAACCAAGAAATAAAACATGGCATTTATGTTGCAAATGCAATAGCAACATCACAATTTGCATTAGTTCGTCTACTAAATACAACCGATACTGACCAACTGGCCAGTTTAAGTAACTTAAAATATGAACCACTCTCAAACTATGATGTGGTCCACACTTATCAAAATAGTAGAACAGAATCAGTCCTAAATCAACTAAAGAAAAATTTTCCGCCCCAATTCAAAAAACAATTAACAGAAGTATGCACCGAATACAGTGATGTATTTGGATTGGAAACCGAATCCATAACTACAAATAATTTTTATAAGCAAAACTTAAGATTGAAAGATAGCCAACCAGTATATATTAAGAACTACCGAAGTCCTCACAGTCATATTGAAGAAATTCAAAAACAAGTTAATAAATTAATAAACGACAAAATAATCGAACCGTCTGTATCTGAATATAATAGCCCGCTTTTACTAGTTCCCAAGAAAGCCCTACCGGGTTCCGAAGAGAAAAAATGGCGATTAGTAATCGACTATCGTCAATTGAATAAAAAACTTTTATCTGATAAATTTCCACTCCCAAGAATTGATGACATCCTAGATCAATTGGGTCGAGCAAAATATTTTTCATGCCTCGATCTAATGTCAGGTTTTCACCAAATCGAACTAGAAGAAAGTTCCAGAAATTTAACGTCTTTTTCAACGAGCAATGGCTCATATCGTTTTACGCGACTACCTTTTGGTTTAAAAATAGCGCCAAATTCATTCCAGAGAATGATGACCATAGCATTCTCTGGACTTGAACCTTCACAAGCATTTCTCTACATGGACGACCTTATGGTTATAGGCTCTTCCGAAAAACATATGCTTAAAAATCTAGCAAATGTTTTTAACATATGTAGAAAATACAATTTAAAATTGCATCCACAAAAATGTTCCTTTTTTATACATGAAGTGACTTTTCTGGGTCATAAATGCACGGATAAAGGAGTATTGCCAGATGACAAAAAATATGACGTCATCAAAAATTATCCAGTCCCACACGACGCGGATAGCGCTAGACGATTCGTTGCATTTTGCAACTATTACAGACGATTTATTAAAAACTTCGCCGACTATTCACGGCACATAACGAGGTTATGTAAAAAGAATATTCCTTTTGTGTGGAGAGATGATTGCCAAAAAGCATTTCAATATTTGAAAAATAAATTAGTTGAACCAACCCTATTACAATACCCAGATTTTAAAAAAGAATTTTGCATAATAACTGATGCAAGTAAACAAGCATGTGGAGCGGTTCTAACCCAAAACCATAACGGAATTCAACTCCCAATAGCTTATGCATCACGTTCATTCACAAAAGGTGAAAGCAATAAAAGCACAACAGAGCAAGAGCTCACAGCCATTCACTGGGCAATCACACATTTTCGACCATATATATATGGCAAACACTTCATAGTTAAAACAGATCACAGACCACTCACGTATTTATTCTCCATGACAAACCCCAGCTCAAAGTTAACACGCATGAGGCTAGAATTAGAAGAGTATGACTTCACGGTTGAATACCTAAAGGGAAAAGACAATTTCGTGGCAGATGCCCTGTCTAGGATAACAATATCCGAGCTGAAAGACTTACAAGCTAAAGTCCTGAAAGTCACTACCAGGCACCAAAGTAAACAGAAAAAATCCTGCGCAGGAGAAAAACAAGTAGATCTGCATAAGCAATCTCTTGACATTGCTTCTAAGCCCAAAGTATTTGAAGTCATTTTTAATGACGAAGTAGGAAAAGTAGTGACCTTGCGAATAACGGATTCCTTATGTTTATTTAAACGTGGGAACAAAATTATAGCAAGAATTGTAGTTAGAGATTTATATACCAATGGAACTCTCGATTTAGGTCAGTTCTTCCAAAGGCTCGAAACAGAAGCCGGTATATTAAAAATAAAAAAACTAAAAGTGGCACCGTGCGAAAAGATATTTGAATTAATTTCAATTGAATCTTTCAAAAACATGGGCAACAAAATATTAAAATCATACGAGTAGCGCTACTCAAGCCGATGACCCAAATAAAAAATTAAAAAGATCAAGAAGCAATACTGTTTACGTACCATGACGATCCAATTACAGGAGGTCATACAGGCATAACTAAAACGCTAGCAAAAATAAAAAGACACTTTTATTGGAAAAATATGACACGTCATATTAAAGAACACATAAAAAGATGCCACAAATGCCTGACGTCGAAAACAACGAAACATACGAAAACACCCCTGATAAAAACAGATACACCCACATTTATGCTTTTGACAAGGTAATAGTTGATACAATTGGTCCTTTACCTCGATCAGAGAATGGCAACGAATATGCAGTCACTTTAATTTGTGACCTTACAAAATATTTAGTAGCCATTCCAGTTGCAAATAAAAACGCAAAAACGATTGCAAAAGCAATATTTGAATCTTTTATTCTGAAGTACGGTCCAATGAAGACGTTCATTACGGACATGGGAACAGAATACAAAAATTCTATTATAAATGACTTGTGCAAATATTTAAAAGTTGACAATATAACGTCTACAGCACATCACCACCAAACCGTTGGAACAGTAGAAAGGAGACATAGAACTTTTAACGAATATATTCGTTCCTATATATTATATCTGTTGACAGAACTGATTGGGATGTTTGGCTTCCATTCTTCGTTTACTGTTTCAACACGACACCCTCTATGGCACATAATTATTGTCCATACGAACTTGTTTATGGTAAGCAAAGTAACTTACCAATAGAATTTAATTCATGTAGATAGGATAGATCCTATATATAATGTAGATGACTATGCTAAGGAAGTAAAATTTAGATTAGAAACGGCATATAAGAGAGCTAAAATACTATTAGAAGTAAATAAATCTAAAAATAAAGATTATTACGATAAAAAAATAGTTACGTCTCGATTTAAAGTTAGGAGATAAAGTTATGCTAAGAAACGAATCAGGTCATAAGTTATATCCCGTTTATTTAGGGCGGTTTTCTTCACTATTGCTCAACTTGAGGCAAACTTTCAAGTTTGCCAACTCTAGAGTTGACACAAACTTGAGAGTTGAGTGACAAGTTGAAATTTGTTTTTCTTCACTATTTTAAATCTCAACTCGAGAGTTGAAATTTAAAAGTTAGCCTACTTGCGTTTTTAAAAATTTCCCTGGGAAATTTTTGACAGATAGAGATTTGATGAGATTTGAATTTATTCTGTGCGATTATTTGAAAATTAAAGTTTCGGTTCTTGTTGTGCATTGTAAAATAAAAATAAATAAATAAGTGAAATCGGTAGATAAAATCATTGTCGTCCCATTTTTCGAGTCCGACCCGTGGACACATTTTATATTGTCTTCTTTCAATCGCCAATAATTCTTTTCTTCTTCATCTTCGCTTCCGGAAGCAGACGATGGATGATTTTACCAATAATAATTTTCTCGGAACATTTTATTTTAAAAAAAAATTTATTCCAACCGAAACCGAGAGTAATTTTTGACAGAAGATGCAACAAAATGTATTACAAATTTTAATTTGAGAGAAAACTCGGCAAGAGTACGATAACTTAGGCGCCAAGAAATTATAACGGTTTTTTGTAGAACAGTTCAATACAAGCATTTTTTACTATGGAAGGGGGGGTCTATCTCCCCCCGTTTGGGCGGGAGGGGCAATTTTATAAAAAAGGTACTGAAATGGAAACAAAAATATTAAAAAATAACGGTAATACTCACAATTAAGTATTATACCTTTTTTTAAAGCCAATACTCTGATCTATTAGATAATTTTTAAATAAAGTAGAATCTATGCACAGTTTTTGAAAAAAAACGAGTTTTAAACTCAAATTTTGGTGAAAAAAAACATAAAAAAAAAGTTTAAAGTTTAATTTTTCAAAACTGCAAAGTTATATATTATTATTTTTCCTAAAATTCGTTGCTCTAGTATATTCTTATTCAAAAACTGAAAACTAGATGATTTTATGTCGTCTAGTTTTTGAGAAAATTGAAAATAACGAAAACTACTTTTTTATGGGATATTTGCTTTTTTTGCTTGCTTACGCATTACGGCGTATAAACAGTGAGATATGTATGGGGGGGCATGCTGCCCCCCTGCAACCCCCCTGCCTGGGCACACTATAGGATTTGGGGTAAGTGCGAGGTTGGGTGTATGCAAGGTTTCTTTTGCATTTACAGAATCTGGATTTAAAGAAACTTTGAATTTACCCTGTGGTCTATATCCAATGTCTGCTAAATATATGTATGTACGTAGCCCAAAGTTGCACATTTAAAATGTTCAGACATGAAAATTTAATACATTATGAAAAATTCACATTACCTAGGTACTACTGTACGAATGCAGCAAATTTATATAATTTCTTAATTAATATGTATGTTTATTGTTTGTTTTTAATGCTAATATGGTACAGGTTATTGTTTACCAAGGTCATTCGTTATTCAACCTTTGTAAGAGTGAAGTATTTTTTTCTTGGAATAAAGAATGCGGCGACTAAGCATCCACTACTTCATCCTAAATTAAATAACTTTTCAATATTTCAAAAAAAATGTTTCAAAAGCATCGCGTTCTTAGAAGAAATTGGTCTAATTCCAACTAAAGCGTCAACTCCCCTCAACTCCAACTCAAAAAGGTGACAAAAATTGTAAGAATACAATATTATTATTATTATTTATTCATCAACCAGAGCATATTATACTCTTACAGACTAAGATACATAAGTAAATATATATAGTTACAAATTTGTAGGTGGGTATATAAAATTCGAATTACATTTAAATGATTTACATAGTTAATCTTTTATTTTAATAAATAACGTTACTTAAATTTTGCTTAAAACTAATGATTTAAAAGTTTCTCTGGTGCAATCCATATAAAAGTTAATCTCAGAGCAATAGACCCATCTATCGGCACATTTTTCCATGGGCCTCGATATTGGCTAGAGATTCGGGAGGTGCTTGCTATAATTTTTTTTTGTGATCAAAATGCCTGTAAACACGGTTTTAATACATTGAACATTGAAAAATTGACTTGACTATTTTTAAGTAACACCTGACTTACTCACAAACTGACTGACTGAGACGCGAAATGCCATGCAATTCTACCTCCTCTGGTGCATTCTTGGTAACCCTAAATGATTTGCTGTACTTTACCTACAAATGAACCACATTAACATTAATCCTCAAAATGAAATCACCGTAGTTAAATACCAAAAATCAAAAATTTCATAAAAAGTAGTTTTAGTAATTTTCGATTTTCTCAAAAACTAGAAGGGACAAAACCATTCGGTTTTTTGTGTTCGATTCAGAATTAATAGTAGCATTGACCACAAAAAGCCAATTAAGCACTTCATTTTACAATTTTGAAAAAAATTGGTCTAAACTTTTTTTTTTCATTTTTTTTAACAAAATTTTGAGTTTGCATGCAAATTTTTCAAAAACTATTGACATAAATAATTTAATTTAAATTTACGATTATAGAACAGACTTCTGGCTTTCAAAACTGGTATAGTACTTTATTGTAAGTGGTGCCGTTGTTTTTTAATATTTTTTTTTCAATTTAAGTCATTTTTTCTAAAATCGCCCCTACATCCTAAACGGGGCGAGATAGACCCCCCCCTCCCATAGTAAAAAACGCTTGTATTTGACCCTTCTACAAAAATCCGTTATCAATTTTTGGCGCCTAAGTTATCGTACTCTCCCCGAAAACTCTCAAGTTTTCTCTCTCAACTTCTACTATTTTCGGAAGTTGAGGAAACCAGAAGTTGATCAACTGGAGAGTTGAAAATCGAAAGTTGAAACTGTCAACTTTGAGTGAAGAAAAACAAAATCACAAGTTGAGAATAAAAACCCTCAAGTTGAGTTCAACTTGTAGTGAAGAAAATGGCTCTTAGGCCCCTTCGAGGTCGTAGAAATTGAAAACAATAATAATATAGTTATAAAAACAAATACAAAAAAAAGCAGAAAGTACATAAGAATAGGTTAAAAATATATAATACTTAAGAGTTTTAATGAAATAGAAACAACAAATTTGTTTTTTTTTTAATAATTTTTAATATTTTTTCTCCTTCTCTCAAATTTTTATTAAACATACATTTTTCGAGTTTTTTTTTATTAATATATGTACAAAGAATAATTTCTGTAAAAAAAAAGAAAAAAAAATAAATAAATAGTAACCAAGTGAAGCTCTCTCTCCGTCCGCCCGCTTTTAAGTTTAGCTCCAGTGTTTTTTAATTTTATACCAGTAAAACTTTCATAATATATTCATATTTTGTTCTTTAATTGATCATTAATTGTATTGGCATATAATCCGCCGCCTTACTCTGTGATTATTTTTTGCCTAAACCCTTTAAATTATATTTTTTATAATAATTATATTATTGAGTGTTATTCAATATTTTTGCATATCAACATCCTAAGTTGCTCCCGTTAAAGTTGAGAAGAAATTTTTTTTTCTGCCGGTGAGTGAAACATTTGTTGTATATGTTCTACCTCCGAAGCAAATTTGGTGCTACACACAATCAAACAAACGTATTTCTACTTTGCATGCCTATGACCACAACCCGACACCCGCAACCCGCAACCCGTATCACGGCACTCTTTTATTTCGAGTACCTGTGTCCAGAGTGACAATCACACATAACCCTTTATCGGAATTTGAAACATCTTTGGTTGACTTCTCCCACTTGCTATCAACATCAAGCCGTCTGTGAGCAGTATACGAAAAAGAAATAAAAAAAAAACAATTACAAAGTTTTTTTTTATCTTACCTCCATAGGTGAGTTCATTTTAGTATTGTTCTGCCAAGCTTACTCAGACTCTACTCTAATATAAACAAAAAAAAAAAAAAACTGTTCTGGTTCTCCTTACATGATTCAACGACTGATACATCATCTCTCATCGTTATCAACATTAACTAATACACAAGCACTATTCTCAATAGAGAGAAATAATATTTTTGAAAAATAATAATAACAAGTACACTCAAGTGAAAACAAATTTTCAAAAAAATAAAAATCAACAATTACACTCCGGTGAAAAAATAACTGTCCGGTTTCTAATTTTACATTTTTGAGTTAGAACTTTTTATCAAAAATCAATTTTCAATATTTTAAATACTTTATCTATAATTTGCGGTTTTGTTCAATATTAATTTAATTTTTCCCGTGATAGAAACATTATTATTTCGGAATTAAATATGGATAACCAGTGTGACGCAAATGATTGCCTTCTAGACAGTAAATATACTCAGCGAATTTCGTGTCGGGGTCTCTGCGGTAAATCTTTTCGTCCTCTCTGCCTCGGGCTTAGTAAAAAATCATGTCCCTATCTCAAAGAATACTTAAATTATTTCGTTTATCTTTGCGATCAATGTTCGGAAATATCACTCTCCCATGTCCTTCTCGCCGTCAAATGTGTTAGTGACTCTACAAATTCTATCTTAACTGACAATAATCGGTTCCATAAGAACGTACTAGCGCAATTTCATCACTTTGATGACTTCTCTAAGAGCGTTGAAACCTTGGAATGTTCTATTGAGACCCTCGCTAAACGTTTTTTCTCTAACCTATCTATTTTGGAAAAACAACTATCATCTATAGAGAAGACACTGAATTCGCGATTGGAACACTCCCATTGCCGCTTTGACAACATTAAAGATGAAATTCGTTCTACTCTCATTTCTATCTTAAATTCATATCCTCTTGATAAATTATTTGATCATGTTATTAACATCCGGTCCACCCTCGAATCTACACTACAATCAACATCGAACTCTGCATCTTCACCTTCCTCTCAACTAAACATAATCCTTCTCGATCTAATATCAAAGATAAATGACATTAACAGTGAACTAACCGTAACACGCGCTTCTTTTGTAGATATAATCGATGAATTAAAAATAACCTCGAGCAAAATTGTTGATATTCCAATGAACATTCAACCAATTGAAGTTAATTATAATACATCGATCCTTGCCGAAATAACCGAGTCCACTCTCAACCCTCCTCTCTCGGTCCTGCTTCAATCAACATTGCTTCAAAAACTACTATTTCTACCCAGACTGAAAGTCCTACCTCGCCCGTGCCTACTATCATTCGCCTTAACAACACATGGACTGTATGGACTGTTGACGAGTGGAATAATAGGCTAAACAAATTGAAAAATCTCAATGAGTTCGACCCTTATTTTTTATACAATACGCCGATCAATGTCGGATGCCCCTGGATCCAGAATCTTTTTATGCGTAAATTCAAAATCACTATTGGTGAATGTCGCAAGATCAGCTCTTCAAGCTTTAAAATTTATATTCCAGCCAAATATCAATGGTTGTTTTGTTTTACTAATAATAAACCCATATATGTGCAAGATAATGTAAAAATTTATAAATGGTCAAATACTAAAATTAAAGTATCCCCCAAAACCACCTTGCCAAACGTAATTAGTAATAAGAAAAAAATTGTAAATAGATATAAGAACAACTCTTTTTCTTCCAATTCTTCCACACTCCCTAATACTTCTACTTCCAATATATCTAAAAAGCCCCCTATTCTACAGCAAAAACCTGTCTCTTTCAACACTGATACTAGTGGCCTTTATACCAATTTTCTCCATTCCCACACCATTAACCCCACACCTGTGTCTCTCACTCCCCGTCCTTTTTCTAGAGCTCCCCGCCTCCCTAATGCTATGGTTGACCATTTACCTACTCCTATTTTTGATCCAATGTTCTCTCCCGTTGCGAAGCTTACTACAAAACTTGCTGCCCCTATTACTAACAGTGATGAGTTTGATGGTCGATATTTGATGGCTAGATTACGCGACAGTAAACTTTATGAAAATGTTCGTCTATACCTTTCCTATCTTTATAACAAGTCTGATAACGTTTGTATTAACGGCAAGACCAAAATGAATGTTTTGGTATCTATACAAAAAGAAGGCCTTCCAACTGACCCAGCCACTCTCAACAAAATATACGTTCGCTTCCACGAAACCTTGAATATCTCTCCTTCTACAGTTTCTAAGGACCTCGCTAGAAATAAGTTATGGAAAACTTACCTGAAATCCCAAACACCTTTAAACTATTTCTACTACCAACAAGCATCTTCTAATTTTTCTGTTCTCTGCAATTCTCTATACCAAATCTATCTCAATAAAATGCAAACCTGTCTCATCACCGATCCAAAACGCTTTTACCAATTTATAAACGTGAAAAGAAAATCCGACGGTTTTCCTTCAACATTCAATTTCATGGGCACATCTTCTTCTAAAGCTAAAGTAATTGTTAACCTATTTGCTACCTTTTTTAGTCAATCCTATAGCAATAATTCAAATGAACCTGACCTTGACTACCACAAATTTCTTTCAAATAGCCCGCACACTTCTCTGTCTTCTCTTAACATTAGTTCGCATACCGTCCGTGAATGATGACTTTTCACCTGGTCCTGATTGTATTCCAGCAATTTTTCTTAAAAATTGCGCTTCGGCACCCTATGAACCCCTCACTAATCTTTTTCAACTCTCGCTTTCACAGTCAGTTTTTCCCTCTCTTTGGAAGGAATCCTTTATTTTTCCAATTTTTAAAAAGGGTTGTAAGAACGAAATCTCTAACTATCGTCCGATTGCTAAACTCTCCATTATCCCCAAGCTTTTTGAAAGTATAGTGTATGATTCGCTTTATTTCCATTGTAAATCAATTGTCTCTCCACTTCAACACGGATTTTTAAAGGGAAGATCCACTACGACTAATCTTACCCAGTTTGTCTCCACGACACTCTCGGCAATGGAAAAAGGCTACGATGTTGATGTTATCACCACTGATTTTAGCAAGGCCTTCGATAAAATCAGTCACCAAATTATCTACGTTAAGTTACAAGCCTTTGGCTTTCCACCATCGTTCATCAAATGGGTCAAATCTTATCTCGAGAACCGTTTATACAGGGTTGTTTTCAGAAATGAAGTGTCCGATCCCTTCCTCGCCTCCTCTGGCGTTCCCCAGGGTAGCCATCTCGGTCCACTTCTATTTGTGCTTGCTATAAACGATGTCGGTGGAATCATCTCCTTCTCAGACCTTTCTATTTATGCAGACGACATTAAAATAATTAAAGTAATCTCGTCTTCTCATGATTCTTCGCTGCTTCAACTTGATCTAAATACTTTTCTTACTTGGTGCAACAAAAACTTTCTTGAGCTTAATATTAGTAAATGCCAATCTATGACTTTTTCCCGTAAACGTATACCTTCAAATCCTCGAATCTATTACTTCTGTAACATACCTGTCCCTATCGTTTCATCTATTCGTGATCTCGGGGTTATATGTGATAAGGAGTTAAATTTTCGCTCTCACATTGATCATATCATCGGGAAAGCGAATTCTACCCTCCGATTTGTTAAACGATGGTCTAAAGAATTTTCCAACCCCCATGTTACCAAATCTTTATACACCACATACGTCAGGCCTATCCTTGAATATGCTAGTCAGGTTTGGTCTCCCTGCCAAATCACTCAATCTCTTAGAATTGAAGCTGTTTAGAGGAGATTTCTCAGATTCGCTTTGCGCAGTCTACCTTGGTCTGATCCCGTTATTTTACCCCCTTATGAAGACCGTTTGCAACTAATTGGCTTGCACACCCTTTCTCAACGTCGCCGTATCGCTAACATAATATTCGTCCATCAGCTCATCATTGGAGCCATAGACTCTCCTGCTTTGCTCGAATGGATTAAAATTAATACCAATCCACGTAACTTAAGAGCTGTCCCCTTCTTCCGCCTCCCCATTCACCGCACCAACTACGGCCATTTCAATCCAATGAGCAGAATGCTTCGATTAGCCAATACAGCACAAGATATTTTCGATTTCTCCATTAGTTCCCCTTCCCTTAGAAGAACTCTATACACCTTCTCTCCCTAACCTCACTCCACCGTACTATTTTCTTTTTATTTTCTTATTAGCGTTAAGTATATTATTTTTAATTTAAGTTTGTATAATATAATTTAAGTAATTCGCTTGCAATAAGCTAACTAAATAAATAAATAAATCAAATAATACTGACAAAAAAATTTTTATTAATTAAAATATATGAAATAAAAATATATTTATTTTTAATTTGTTAATCATTAAGATTTATGTACAATTAAATAACACCATATAATTACGTTATTTCTTAAAAGAAGGGAGGTGTAGTGTGTTTATGTGCACATAGTTTATGCACGTGTCAAGTGACGAATACCACTCGTCACTTGATACGTCGCGAAGCGACATTGTGCACATCAGCACACCATAATCTTCCCACGATATGCAATGAATAACGTGCATTGCAGGTCGTGGAGGAATGCACCTATATCAAGTGACGAGTGCTATCCGGCACTCGTTCTTCTTTAATATTATTCTTTTTGCTGACTCCACAAATGTGTGAATATGGAGTCAGCATAGTTTTAAGTAAGAAAGTTGTTATATTATTTCATGTTCATGATGGTATGATGAAAATGTATTATAATAAATAAAATTAGTCTTGATTCAGACCTAAAAGAAGATACAAGTGTTCCTCATTTGATTAAGCCATTACAATAGCCAGGAAGGCGAAATTCTGAAAGATCAGTATTTGCACCAACCCGTGTTTCACCTAGTGCCAAAACAGCTGGTATGTACTTAACAGAATGGGAGTACAAGTCAAAGAAATTCCTTCTAAGCCACGAATATTGGTGAACACAACACAAGAATCACTTACCATGTTGAAAATCCCAAACACCCAAAACACAACTCTGACGATCTAAATTCAACCGTGAAGTGTATATCCAATGGATTAAAATCAAAATACAAACCGTTCTAGGTGTTATGCCCATAGAACGCTTTGCATTTGAAATCAATCAAGACATACAAACATAATCGAATTACTCGTATACATCAGATGTAAAGTGGAAGGATATAATTCAAAACGGAAGCAGTCAATTTCATAACCCTATCTGCAATCAGCTATTCGTCCCATCACTCATGGGACCGAAATACCAATGACGCAATGACCAAGGCCCCTGCTACCTAGGAAGAGATTCCAAGTTCTGACGAAGATGGTGCTGTACCTGAACCCGATGACAAGCCAAGTTTTGAATTTGAAGATGGCAGCATTCCGAAATTGTTTTCCCAGGGCGAGCTAAATGATTTGGTAAGAGACTTAAATCTTCCCAAAATTAAAATATAAAATCCACGGTTAGCAAGTGTGCTGTGATTTCAAAATCTTGGGCATGTTGCTTGGAAAACAATCTAGGTTAACCAAATTCCCTTGCTTTTTGTGTCTATGGGATAGTAGAGACCGAGCAAATCACTGGACCAAAATGGGTTGGCCTCCGAGGGAGACTAAAGTTGTCGAAAAGAACATCCTGCATGAAACTTTGGTGCCTCGTCATAAAGTTCTTCTACCACCGCTTCCCATAAAGCGGGGATTGATGAAGTAATTTATAAAGTCACTTCCAAGAGATGGAAATTGCTTTAAATACTTAATATTAAAGTTTCCAGGCCTCTCAGAGGCAAAGTTGAAGGAAGGTGTTTTCGTTGGACCAAATATTAGACGACTTATGGCTGATCCACAAATCATCACAACGATGACGGATCCTCAAAAAAAAGGGTGGATTGCCTTTGAAGAGGTCATAGAGAAATTTTTAGGCAATAACAAAGACCCCAACTACAAACAAATCGTTAAAAAAATGTTAAAAGCATTTTAAGCTTTAGGTTGTCTAATGAGTTTAAAAGTACATTTTCTTCATTCCCACATCGAGTACTTTCCAAATAATTTAGGAGATGTAAGTGAAGAGCAGGGTGAACGATTTCACTAAGATAACAAGTAGATGGAAAAAAGATACCAGGGAAAATGGAGCGTCTCAATGATGGCAGACTACTGTTGGACGCTTCAGAGAGACATTCCAGATGCTTCCCACAAGTGAAAATGTACCAAAGGAGTGTCACTGGGAAAAAGATATGTGTTAAGTGCTTACTAATGAATGTATTTTAGATAAAAAAAAATAAGTTTTGTTACGCAATTATAAATTTAAACAAAATTTTGTTAGTCTTTTATCTTTTATTTTAAGATGATAAATTGTTTAACATATATACCCACATTGTCAGAAAACGTGACGTTCTATGACAAAATGAAAGTCATTTTCGGATTCAGCACACCCAAAATCATAAGAATTAGCCAACAAAACCAAAACAGCTCTCATTTTTTTTTTTGCAGACTTGTGTTATTTATATCGTCGCTGTAGATCGAATACCTCTCGTAACCCAGAAAAGTCGATTTTTCAGGAGAGACAAAAAACTTATTATCAAATCAATGAGAGGCAATGAGAGACGTGTTGTTAATTGTGCGCGTGGCTCTGCAGTTATAGTTTTTAGGTTCACAGGATATTTTTCATTGGATCCGGAATTTTTTTCACAATATAATTGCATCATTACCTAAAAATCGATTTTTCTGGGTTACGAGGTATTCGATCTACAGCAACGATATGTATATAATATGATGGCCATGTCCAATACATGTCGTTGTGTGATATATTTCAATGCAGCTAATGTCACGGTCATGACCATAATCAAAAAAATGTGAATTAGAAACAAAATTAGGTCTATTAGAAAACTACTGCAATAATTTTAATGGGATTCAATTTCAAATTGAAGAAATTGATGCAAGTGAATCATAAGAACTCGATGAATTTGAGGATTCTTGCTCAGAACTCAAATTAAAAATTATATATAAAAGCTAATGTTGACCGACCATCTGCTGGTAATACGCATTCAGATCTTCCAAAAACCAAATCAAAGGTTTTTTCTGGAGAACCTGACAAATGAGCATGCACTCAATTAATATTTTCTCACATGTAGGCATGTGACTACATTGATACATATAGCTGATCAACGAAAATTAATTTGGAAAGGAGACTCAACAAGTACTCTCAACAAAAAGATGCTTATGTTGATTTCATTCATTCATCATTCATACATCAATTTACGACAAAGGACAGGATTTTGAGATCAGAGCTGAGTTAACCAAATTATTTCCTACCTCATCAACCTGTTATTAAACTAGAAAGTACCTCGACTAAAGTAAGATTCGTATTTGACTGATCATGCAGAAGCAGTAACGGAATTTCTTTAAATGATTTAAATGATTGACTACAATACTTCAAGACGGTATATTTGAAATTTTAATTCGTTTCTAATTGTCCAAATATGCTATCGCACCAGATAAGATATATATATAGGTACCAGTAAAGATATATCATCAAGTGTACCTCAATGAAAATGATCAGAATATGCAATGTATTCTCTGGCGATTTGATAACAATCAACCTGTCGAAATCTACTGTCTTAATACAGTGACGCATGGCTATAAAAAGCATGTTCACATTAGCGCATGAGGAGGTCACACAACCCCAAAGGAGCTGACACAATAGATGAACTTCGTACAATAAAAAATAAGGTTACTACTTAAGGGCGCATTTTTACTGAAAAAATGATGCTCAAATGAAGAAGAGGCATGGACTCATAGGTCAGGCGCACACATTCAATTTTTAGTTTCGCAACTGCTTAGTTGCTAAAATGAAACATATGGACTTATATGGGACACCGCGCACTTAGAGCAACTCGATTCGAGCAACTAAAAAGTTTGTGTTTTGACACAAACTAAACGATTGCCTTCGCAACGGTTGAGCTGTTTTCTATAAGCGCAAGAGAGAAAAGAGTGTGAGCGTGAGTAAAGAGTTGCCAGTGCGCGGTTCTCTTTCAACTGGTGATTAAACTATTTGATTTCGATCACAGTTGCCAGTGCGCGACGACATAGTATAAGATTTGTTTTATTTAAGATCATAATAAGTTAATACAGAATATTAACCCTTAGCTGCACTTGTGGGGTCCAGGTGACCCCAGCGCTATTTAAATTACAATAAAACATACAATTTTCAAAAAATTGGAATTGTGGCTCCATCTGTTATTAGTTGAAGCATACCTCTTTCCCCTGAAACCCATAGTACGATGATATGCGCACTAGTATCGTTCTGGCAGTCGTTGGAAGTGGTGTGGTGCCGTTTAAGACCCCAGTGTGGCAGTTATAATTATTTAAGTAATTTTTTTTTTCCTCTGTTTTGGCTCTATTTCTCTTAAATAATCGTAAGTATAATATTTTGACTACTCAGAATTTTTTACAACGTTTATAATATTTATATTAGTATATTTATTCGTTACCAAAAAAACTCACGAGGGATGTTCGGTTTGTGAGGCTCCGATTTGTGATAAACATCGTTTACTTTTTTGTTATTCTTGTGCAGGTTGCACTGATTATTTTTTGCTATTTTTATAATAATACTACAGTACTGTACTATTTTCAAGTTTTTACTAATTTTCCTATTATCCTTATATGAAAGTAATGTTTTGTATTTAAAAATTAATAATAAACTATGAATAAAGATTGAAAATTGAAATTTTTTTTTTCTTCAATGTAGCGGTCTTCATAGTACAAAATAAATATACTTTTTCTCTAAGACGAATATGAAGTATTTTCTTTTTCTTGAAGGTATACATCTCTAGAGTATTTCAATAAATTTTTAGCTCAAAATATTAAAAAATTAAAAAAAAAAAGGGATTTTTTTTGGTGAAAATGATCATTTTCACCACTTTTTTTCAATTAACATTTTTTTTATTAATAATAAATATGAATATTTTTGTTTAAACCTACTTCATCTTATAAAATACATATTAATGTCAAACACAGAATTTTTTCAAGCAAAAAAATTCAATAGCTGGCTCACAATACGATATTTTGTTGTTGGGGCATTTCGTACCCCAGTATGGCAGCTATCAGCCCTATTATAGCTATCAACTATCAACTAGATACTTGATACGTATCAACGAATTGAATGAGTTGGTATTATGACTATCAACTATCAACATTTTGTATCGAGTGTGAATTTTATTAGATTTTATCATTACTGTGAATGGTTTTTTTGATAGACATGGTATTACGGATATCAACAAAATAGATACACATCAATTTTCTTATCAACCACGAATTCTTGATTGATACAAATTTATTCGCGATTTTTAAACGCGAAAAAAGTTAAAAAGAATAATGACAATTTACATTTTCCCACAAAGAATTTTCCTTTTCGTGGACGACAAAAAACAAATAAATACTTCAAACGTGGAACGTCAAACAAAATAAACAAAGCTCATTCACAATGAACTTTTTATAAGTAGATATTCACAATCGGTCTAAAATTTCTATTTGATACCCATAATAACAAATTATCAACTAATTGATAGACATTATCGACTATCAAATTGATACTCATAATAGGGCTGTATGTTATTCTACAGAAGTGTGGCAGCTAAGGGTTAAACGTCAATACAAAGGGTGAGCAGTTCACCGTTAGCCAGGCAAAATCCCAGTCATCTCTGAACTACTATGGGACAGTAATAAAGCAACAGACTTTAATTCTACGTAAATGATATAGCATTTCTTTCTCCGTAGAATTACGGTATGTATGTGAAATGTTTTATACAAACCAAAAGCACAAACATTTCGCTCTACCATTAAAAGTAGTGATGTGTCAACTCGAGTTACTAACCCGAGTCAACTCGAGTTACAGATAACTCGAGTCAACTCGAGTTATAAAGTCAACTCGAGTTGGAAAGCAACCCGAGTTCTCTTCTCACCACACCTAACCCGAACACAACTAACTCGAATACACTAAACTCGAATACCTACAACTGACTCGAGTTCATGCAACTCGAGTAACGCAACTCGTATACACACTTTGGAGATGATGAATGTTATGTGTATGTTTCGATTTACTTTCTTTTATGTGTTTTGCCAATTCTGTTAGAGATGATTTTTGTAGTCTTGTTGTTTATTTTTGTTTTTATCATATGTGTTGAATTGAATGTAGTTGATCACAGCTTTGAATTTCGTGACTCGTGGGTGTTTACCTTTTTTTGAAATACATATAATTAAAAATAAATCATGCCGGATCCAAGAAAAAGTTCTCTGGAGTGCGAAATATTAAATAAAGAGGAAGGAAATAAGGTTAAATGTAGAAAATGTTCTAGTGTTTATAAGTATTCAGGGAACACAAGTACATTGAATGTGCATATAAAAAAAACACCCAGGTGAGTTCCTAGAAATTGCCGAAGGGGTGGTTAATAATAATGATGACATTGTTATCCAAAGAACGAATGTTCAAACTTCAACAAGCCAAGCAGTGGCTAATATTGCGATTCCAACATTTTCCAATCCAGAAGAATCACGTGCTAGTGTTAAATATTAAAGCAAACGCTTTACCAAATATATAGCACTGGATTTTCAACCGCTGCAAATTGTTGAGAACGAAGGGCTTAGAAAAAAATACTTTAGGAGATCTATGCTTGCAAGTCAAAGTCTTTAATGGAGAAACTAAAAGACATCGATTTTATATGTAGCTTTGAGGCTTTGACATCGAAAATTTCGATTTCAGAAAGCAATAGCTGCTTTATAAGCATAACAGCTCACTACATAGAAGGAACAAGAATGAAAACATCATTCTTTTTCATGAATAAATAACAAAAATTTTAATTATAATGATTGTCTTTTTAAAGTTTTTCAAATAATGCATTTTTGTTCTTAAAAATCGAGTTAAGTAACTCGAGTTACAACCCGAGTTAACTGAATTTCAACTCGAGTTAACTCGGGTTGAAAAATTTACGGGTTGGCACATCACTAATTAAAAGCGTTACAAAAACCAACATAAATCCGAAATGCGTAAAATAAAAAAAAAATATCGATCTGTCTTCATATATCATATACCTTTCTAAATTAATTCTGCCCTGATTGCTCTCAACAGCTGGTAGGATAGAGAAAGAAAGCTTTGAAAAATATTACCGTTAGAAATGTAGCTTACACGGATATAGAAAAATCTTAAACTGAACGATTACCAATTAACCAAACAATGCAACCGAAGTCACTAGAGTAGCGTTCCGAAGGTATTATCGGGAGCAGAATAGTTGATATACACTATACAAAATCAACGATGCGAATTCATTTTGAAAAGTTACGAGCGTTCCTCGGCCATTTTCAACAATTATAATTATTAGTATTTTTTAATCTATGGCAAGTTTAAGTAAGTGAGAATTACGTAAAGTTTATGGCAAGTAAAAGTAAAGTGCTCTATTTCGCTGTATTTAGTTGTGCCAATCTAGCCCTAAAGCTCCACGACAGTCAAAGCACAATGAATTTTTCCTGGTGGGAAACGGAGATAAGAGAATTGCCAGTAATTATTTTCCTTCTATTGTTGTTCTACAGGTTATGTTGAGCAAATGTATAAAATACTTTGTTGCAAACATTATTATGTAAATAAACATAAGTCTTATAGTTGAAGCTAGTTCTTCATTCTACATATACACATAATCGACACACAAACGTGTTTCCTATTAATATGTTTGTTTTTCTCTGTGTTTTATAAAAAAAATTATTTGTGGATTGTGTAAAACACCTATGGCAACCTATTGACTATTCAATAAAAACTCCTTACTACGTTTGCTGCTGGTGCTGTTGTTGTTGTTGCTTGGTCTCAGATTTTAGTGTCTTGTATCTTCCTTTTTCTTGAGTATTTTCGGGTGGCTCACATTCAAATGATGCCATCGATAGAGTATTCTCATTGAGTACTGCACTCAATTGTAGGAACATTATCACTTTTGGAAGTTTCTCAAACGGGCAGGTGACTTTTTTCCATGTATTGAACTCCATAACTTGCTTAGCAAGCTGCCAAAATTTTTCAAAATTAATGTGTCCATTTGGTAATCTGCAGAGATAAATTAAAAAAAAGTATTATGCGAAAATATAATATCTCAATAATAACTTATACAGTTTTGTTTGCCAAAATAATATTATTATAAAAAGTTTCTTCCTAGTTTTCAAATCAACCAACTATAACTTTGATTGAAAACCTGATATATGTATGTACACAACACATGTACATTAAACGAAAGTTCTGTTCATCCTCTATTCACCAGTAAAAGCTATAAGCGTAAGCACAGTTGTTTCTGATTCAGAAACCTATGGAGTTATTTATCAAAATAAATGCCTACCTATAGGATTCCTAGTTAGCTTCTAAATTTTTTAGGTATTCTTCAACTTATGTACGTGCACCACATGAGTCTCGGTCTTCATGTACTGCACTATCCCTTTTGATTGGATTCAGAGATTGGTTGACATTGGCTTTAAGTGACACAGCTACATTATTACTGTACAGCCCGAACATTTGTCGAGAATGAGTGCGCGTTAATTATACCAAGAAGTCTAAAATGTTCTCATATAATAGAAAAGGCAGGATTATAGTCTTATAAGGGAAAATTAAGTTGATCGAGGGAGGCCTTTTGTACTCAATTGTATCTAAAGAAACATTTAAGAAATATTTCTGGACGCTCGCGAAACATTTCTGAAATGTTTATGAAATGTGTCTTTGTTTCCCATTCCGAATCGGAAACTTTATTTGTTTCCCAAGCATTAACATACAGCATTGGCCAAAATTATTGAGCACCCATTATATTTCTCACTTTAGGTCCAACTGTTTAATTTAAATAAATGCAAACACTTTGTATAGTATAATATTGCTTTTTATTTAACAAATATCAATATTTAGTTGGACAGCCCTTTGCCTTTATCACGGGAGCAATTCTTTTTGGCAAAGAGCATACAAGCTTATTGCATTGTTCCGCACTTAATGCCCTTCATTCATCACGCAGGTGGTGTTTTAGGTCGTCTTTGTTGCTGATTGTGTTCTGCCTGATCTTGTGCTGGGTAGGCCAATCAAGAACCTCGACGCAATTTTCCCCTAACCAAGTCTTTGTGCATGCAGCTTTATGGTAAGGTACACTATCTTGCTGGAACTTTACTCTAACAGTACTTTAACAGTAAGAAAAATGAGGGCAGAAGTGCAGTTTCCAGTACGTTTATGTAGAGTCCATGCGATCGTAGAGTCCATGCGATCATGACACACAAACATTTCGCCTGCCATCTGCACTGGACTCTACTTTGACCGTCAACGACAGAAACACTACAGGAACGAGCATCTCTACACAGAAGCGAATTTAATCCCACTGGACAAATATCTAGTTCATTCAACGAAGAAACTAATGGGGAACATCATCGACCACCCGAATCAGCTTATGAGAAGGATGGCCACAGAACAACGACATCCCGAGCCAAGGTACCTCAGTGTGATGGAAACTCTGGATGACAACATAATCATGGACAACGAGGAAGTAGTCTCGTTCTACGTTGACATTGGGTCAGCCCACAACCCACAAAAATCACCACTGACAACCAGGAATGAACACCTTGAGGACAATACAGTCAACCGACATTTTAAATTTAATTTTTTTTTCTCGTCATGTAAATTTTATATAAAAATAATTAAACGTAAGTCACTGTATATATTATATATATATATATGTATATTGCAGTACTCCTTGGCATAATGGTTAGTGCGTTGGACTGTCATGCGGAAGGTCTCGAGTTCGATTCTCAGCCGCTGCAAGAAAGTTTTTTTCAGGGGTGTACTGCCTCTTGCGAGGAATTGACAAATTCTCCAAAAGTATCTCTTGTCTTGGAAAGTGCTGCTCATTAGCCGTTCGGAATCGGCAGAAAATTGTAGGTCCCCTCCGTTCCTGGTAACACGCACACAGGAATGGTTGAGAGTTGTAAGTCACTAGGTCCTGGTTCACTTCGAGCTGTTGCACCACCAAATTTATTTTTTTTTTTATTTATTTTTAAGTCACTGTATATAGTTAAGCCCCCTATGAGCCAACAAATGTAAATTTTCATACATTATGTAGTATTTTATTAGTTGTAAGTCAAATTGTAAATAGTATGTTCAATAAAACAAAATTGATTGATTGACATTTCGCCTGCCCCTGAAGAACTCATACACCCCCATACCATAACGCTCTCGCCGCCATGTGTTACTGTCGGTACCAAACACTCCAGACTAAATTCTTCAGCGGCTCGACGACGGACAAAGGTTGCACCAGCGGTCCCAAAAATCTTAAAGCGTACCATAAATGAAGAAGTTTTGAAAGTTAGGTATTTTGATTACGAGTTATAATACGAGTATACTAAATTATTATCAACATATCGTTGCAACATCGTATGATCTAACTTACCTCGAAATTCGATTAATCTGACCACACAATATTTGACCAATATTCTTCAGTAAAAGTTTGGGATTTTCGAGCCCATACAAGTCGCACCTTTTTGTTCTTTTCAAATAACCATGGTTTTTCATACCAGCTGCTTGGAGTCTTCTACGAGTAGTTCCAGCAAAAATTGGCTTCTTAAATTCTGCTGAAAATTCGACAGTGAGCTCTAAGGAAGTTTTTTTGAGATTTTTAATTGGAGCTTCGTACCAATTTTCGGTTCTCGCAGTTTGTTGTGATTCGCATGCGCCCAGTTCTTGTCCTATTCTCATGCTATCCGGTCTCTGTGAACTGCTTAAGAGAGTACTGGACAGATCGACGCGAATATTCCAGAGTTTTGGAAATTTCTACCTGAGATTTCACTTGATCATGTATCTGCTGTACCTGCGTACGTTTAACTAAACTTAGTTCGCTTTTTTTGGGCATTTTCCAATAATACTAACCAATACTTAAAATGAAACCTACAAAAAACACTTGAGATTTCATAAGGCCAGGCACGCACATTCAATTTTTAGTTTCGCAACTGTTTATTTGCTAAAATGAAACATATGAGCTTAAATGGGACACCTCGCACTTAGAGCAACTCCATTCGAGCAACTAAAAAGTTTGTGTTATGACACAAACTAAACGATCGCAACAGTTGAGCTGTTTTCTATAAGCACAAGAGAGAAAAGAGTGTGAGCGTGAGTAGAGTTGCCAGTGCGCGGTTCTCTTCCAACTGGTGATTAAACTATTTGATTTCGATCACAGTTGCCAGTGCGCGACTAGCCTAAGAAGAGGCAAATAAGCAAACTGATCAATACCTAAGAACATGGGAAATGACTAAATCTTGAGATAACGGATGATGCATTTTCAAAAACAACGTAGATAACGGTTTTTTTAGTTTATCTGAGACTAAAAAATGTGTATTTAATTTAATTTGTAAAAAGCATGTACGCACAAAATTGATAGGGTGCTCAATAATTTTGGCCAAGACTGTAGATTGGTTATTAATATAAATATAAAATGTCACGAAAAGTGTGGAGCATCGAGAATGTTATCCAATTGATA
The DNA here is from genome assembly GCA_963931855.1 of Philhelius festivus. Taxonomy (NCBI): domain Eukaryota; kingdom Metazoa; phylum Arthropoda; class Insecta; order Diptera; family Syrphidae; genus Philhelius; species Philhelius festivus. Next base: position 14,174,307 of record OZ007558.1, read on the forward strand.
AAAATTTATGAAATAAAAAAAGTTTTGTGGGATCCATTCAACGAAAATTTTAAAAATAAAATCAAAAATAGCCGATGATATACCTATCTGAAATTTGCGAAAATATAAATTTTGATAAAGATGAAGTTGAAAAAAAAATCATGCGCTCAAAGTGCAACACAGGCGAGAAAAAAAATTACACACAACTCAATCTGGACACAATGCAAACAAATAAACATTTCAGAAATATTTCACAACGGCCACACCAAAAAAAAAAACAAATCAGAAACATTTCTGAAATGTTTTTTAACGTTTTTTTTTTTAAATCTTTCCTGAAATGTTTCTTTGGTGTGGACACACCTTAAGCCTAAAGAAGCAGCGATTGGCAAGCATATTCAGGCTAATCACAAATTCCATCGTTACCGGAACTTTTACGAATCCCGACAAAGAGATACCATCAAATCCACTAAGATGCATTCTGTAAAAGTGTGTCCACACCAAAGAAACATTTCAGGAAACATTGTTTAAAAAACGTTTCTGAAATGTTTCCCATATGCTTAAAAAATATTTCAGAAATGTTTCTGATTTATTTTTTTGGTGTGGACGCTTTGAGAAACATTTCTGAAATGTTTCTTTGTTTCCCATTGTTTCCAGATTGAGTTGTCTGTAGTTTTTTTTTTCTTGTCTGTGTTGCACTTTAAGCGCATGAATTTTTTTTTCTGCTTCATTTTTATCATATTTTATATTTTCGCAAATTTTATATCAAATATCATCGGCTTTTTTTCTATTCTATTTTAAAAATTTTCGTCAAGTAGATCCCACAAAACTTTTTATATTTCATACATTTTTATCAATTGGATAACATTCTCGTTGTTCCACACTTTTGCGACATTTTATATTTATATTAATAACCATTCACGCACTTTCTACCTATGTAAATGATTGGGAAACAAATAAAGTTTCCCATTCGGAATGGGAAACAGAGAAACATTTCAGAAATGTTTCGCGAGCGTCCAGACCAAAGAAAACATTTCAAAAACATTTAGGCTAGGCGCGCACATTCAATTTTTAGTTGTACAGCTGTGTGGTTGCTTATAGAAAACAGATGAACTATTTGGTTGAATGTCCGCGCAGGTGCATATAATTATATGTTACACAAAATAGCGAACTCATTTTAGGCAATCGTTTAGTTTGTGTCAAAGCACAAACTTTTTAGTTGCTCGAACCAAGCAGTTGCGAAACTAAAAATTGAATGTGCGCGCCTAGCCTAAATGTTTTTGAAATGTTTTCTTTGGTCTGGACGCTAGCCTTAAGAAACATTTCAGAAATGTTTCTCTGTTTCTGAAATGTTTTTAATATGTTTCTGAAATGTTTCTTAAGTGTTTTTGAAATGTTTCAAAAATGTTTCTTTGGTCTGGACATACCTTAATAGCACAGATACTATAGTTCCATAGATATCGCACGCAAAGGAAAAAAAATGACCATTTTTCAATCGACTGGGACGTACCGCTAAGTCCCAGTTTGATCGAACTAACATGAATCATACTCAGACATTATATTGCATTAAGTAACTTGTTGTATTTTCTTTTTTTTACTTCTTGTGCCTTATTTTTTTGGTTTGGCTTTTGTGTATGTATTTTATGTTGATCTTTCTTAAAGATGTGTGTGAATTTTGTTTGTATTTCCTGGGTGTAATTTTTGTATGTGCCAAGGCCAACCTGTAAGCAAGGTTCTTCTTTAAAAAAACATTAGCGCATGAAACTGGGGTAACATACAAAATCTTTAGAACAAATTATTGAAGAGACTAATTATGGCATAAGACATAAGAGTGGTCACAAAATACATTTCATGTACATAGTTCTTAGCAAAATTTAATGTTTTCAAAATAGGTACGTTGTCCTTAAAAATTAAATTTTCAGTAGTCTTCGATTTGAGCCGTGTATTAAAAAATAAATACAGGTGTACAGGTGTAGATACACATGTTAATAAAAATACACATCAAACAAATAATTAAAGGAACGAATCTCATTGGGTTTTACCTTTGTTTTATCATCATCAAAAAAAAACGAAAATGAATTTTTTTTTCAAATTTCTTCACAGTTTATCATTAGTTACATATTCATTAAATAAAATGTGAATTTAAAAAAAAAAATCAGAAGAAAAAATATTTTTTTTTTTTTTTTTTTCAAAATTAAAAAAACAAAATAAAGTAGATTTTAATTATTTAGCTTAGTTATAAAAAAAAAAAAACGGAAAAAACTCTCATCCTAAAGTTTTATTCGATTAATTTATTATTATTATTTATTATTATGTTAGCTAAAGTTTTTTGTAGTAGATATGCGACATAATGTTTCGACAAAAATGTTTTTAGTTCAACTAGGCAATGTCGCTTGAAACACTGGTTTTTGTATAGTTGTTTTAAAACTTTTATTTTGTGTGCCCTGTAAATGATGTAATTGTATCAAGCGCCAAAGTCTTGGCCGAAAAATTGTAGGTATTAAGCGACAAAAACTTCTTTTCTGAACCAATTTTCATTTTTTCAATGATGATAAGTTTCTTGTTCTGAAAAAAACCTTTCGAAATCTGTATAATATTGCATTCAAATAAAAATAAAAATAAAGTAATGAAAATGTAGCTTATAAGTTATCAAATTCTTACGGGAAGGTATCGATATATTTTATACTTTAACTTTAAATATAGGGATATATACTTTATACATGAATGTTGCATGTTTATATAAATTAGGAATACAGACCTACTCATTGTGGATTTTGGCCCATCGAGTGTGGTTATAAGTTCACAACTGATGTGGACTTTAGGGCTATGGGCTTTTACCCTGCCCAGTTTTAAGTGAGGTTCCCGTGCTTCTAACTCTTGGGGTGCTTGATTTAAGTGTGGTCCCCGTGCCTCTCACTCTTAGGGTGCTTGATTTAAGTGAGGTCCCCGTGCCTCTCACTCTTGGGGTGCTTGATTTAAGTGAGGTCCCCGTGCCTCTCACTCTTGGGGTGCTTGATTTAAGTGAGGTCCCCGTGCCTCTCACTCGGATTGTTTTTTACTTTTTTTTTCCTGATAATATTTAATTTTTTTGACTTTTTGATGTTATACTTTTTTGTATCTTCCACGAACAATGTTTCCGCAATAAAACGAGGAGGGAAAAGTATAGAAGGTGTTGGCAATACCCTTATTCAGACTACTAAACTTGTACTAAAACGAACAAGACTTGAGGAAGTGACTAAACAGGTCTTCTTGACATAACCTTCCGCTAGCCAAGTCGATTGCTTTTCTCTACGTAATTAGTTATAATTATTTAATTAAGAATAAATAAATTAGATATTTAAAACATATAAATTGTTTGTCGTGTTTTTAATCCCGGAACACAACAAAGTGGCGACGAGGATTTTGCAAAGATTGCAAAGATTTTTAAAGATCACATTTGTTCTCCGCAAACTAACCTCATTCCATCATGCCGAATGATCAACCAAATCCGCCAGTTCAACCTCCAGCCAGCCAATCAATTCAGCCGACAGCCATGGACCCCATTCTGGTTCAGATTATCTCTCAAAACAGTGCCCTGCTTGAGAAAATAATTAATATGTCGATGGGAACTACAGCAACAGAGTTGAAAATGGATGCATTAGCAAAGAACATCAATGAATTTCACCATGATCCAGAGAACGGACAAACATTTCCAGTGTGGTACAGGCGCTACGAGGATCTTTTTGCAGAAGACGCCAAAGAATTCGACGATGCAAGCAAGGTAAGATTGTTACTTCGCAAAATTCATCCTATAGCACATGACAAGTATGTAGACTACATTCTACCAAAGCTACCCAAAGAATTGAGTTTTGCAGAAACGGTGAACAAACTCTCAAAATTGTTTGGTCGCACCGAATCAGTTTTCGCCGCTAGATTCAGATGTCTTCAAATGGCAAAAAGCGATGTTGACGATTATGTGACTTTTGCAGCAAAGGTTAATCGATGTTGCGAAAATTTCGAGCTAGATAAATTTACTATGAATCAACTCAAATGTATAGTTTATGTGATGGGACTCAAGTCACCAACTGATGCTGACATACGCATCAAACTTCTTCCTCTTTTGGACAAGGAGAAAGACATCACAGTCGACAATCTAGTTTCCGAAATTCTTCGTTGCAAGAACCTGCAAAAAGACACATACATGATTGAGTCTGGGAACTCAAAAGTTCAACACATCGCTGCTAAACAGACTCAACGCAACCATAGTCCATCTAGCCGAGCCAAGAGAAAAAACAGCCACGAGGTTAATAGCACAAAACCCAGAACACCATGTTGGAATTGTGGCAGCATGCATTTCTCGAGGGATTGCACTTACTTGCAGCACAAGTGTCGAGAATGCAACAAAATTGGCCACAAAGACGGTTATTGTCCTTGCTCTAGCAAGCAACTAAAGCAAGAGATCAATAAAACCAATATATCCAAGAAGCAGCACACCAGGTTTTCAAGAGTACCTTCAACAAAAAGCAATCGTGTTTTTGCTGTCAATCAACACATTTTGGCACAAAATCGGAAGTATATCAACATCAACATAAATGGCAGCAGTGTGAGACTTCAAATTGACACGGGTTCAGACATCACGATCATCTCAAAATCAACGTGGTCATCAATCGGGTCCCCAGTCATCATCAACACTCATCACACAGCCAGAGACGCTTCATCGAATCAAATTCCAATCATCGGTGAATTCGAAGCTCAAATCACATTCGAAGAAAGTCGTCATCTCAGCACAGTCTACGTTTCCAAACTCAGCAATCTCAACATATTTGGAGTAGATTTAATGGAAAAACTTCACCTTTGGGAGAAACCAATTAGTGTTTTTTGCAAAACAATAAACACCGCCCAGAGAGGTTCTATCATAAAGTCAATCAAGAACAAATTCCCTGAAGTTTTCCGTGATGGTCCCGGTCACTGTACAAAATTCAAAATAAACATACAAATCAAAGATAATGTGAAACCAGTCTTTATTCCTAAAAGACAGGTAGCTTATTCCGCCTTGCCATCAATAGACAAGGAGCTCAACCGACTTCAGGATGCTGGCATAATCACACCCATTAACTACTCATCTTGGGCAGCTCCTATAGTCGTTGTTAAACGAGCAAATGGGGCCATCCGCATCTGCGCAGATTATTCAACAGGGTTGAATGCCTGCGTGGAGCCCCACAGTCATCCGCTGCCACTGCCTCAAGACATTTTTGCAAAAATGTCAAATTGCAAATGTTTTACGCGCATAGATTTATCAGATGCCTATCTGCAAATGGAAGTCGACGACGAGACTAAGAAAATACTTACCATACACACACATCGCGGCCTTTTCACGTTTAACAGGCTCGCACCAGGAGTCAAAGCAGCCCCCGGCGCTTTTCAAAAAGCAATGGACACCATTCTTGCCGGAATTCAAGAAGCATCAACGTACATCGACGACATTTTGGTAGCAACAGAGACGGTAAGCCAAAACATCACGGCAGTAGAAGAAGTTCTTAGAAGATTTGCAGAATACGGTCTCACAGTCAATTGGGACAAATGCAAATTCTTCTCTCAAGAGTGCAAATATTTAGGACACATTATCAGTCATGAAGGACTTCGACCCGATCCACAGAAACTTACCGCCATCAAGCAATTACCGCCACCAACAAATATCAGTGAACTTCGATCGTTTCTAGGAGCCGTAAACTATTACGGCAAATTCATCAATGAGATGCGTTCTCTACGAGCACCCTTGGACGAGCTTCTCAAAAATAACAAAAAATGGTTATGGACAGAAGAATGCAAGCGAAGTTTCGCGAAGTTCAAATCTCTTCTATCATCAGAATTGGTTGTCACCCACTACAATCCAGCACTCCCGATAGTCGTAGCTGCAGACGCATCAATTGTTGGAATCGGTGCCCGTATTTCTCACGTCATGACGGATGGAACAGAAAAGGCTATTTACCACGCTTCTCGCTCACTCACAGAAGCTGAAAAAGGTTACAGCCAAATTGAGAAGGAAGCACTGGCTTTAATTTTCGCAGTCACAAAGTTCCACCGAATGATATACGGAAGAACATTAATCCTTCGCACCGACCACAAACCACTGCTTTCGATTTTCGGATCAAAAAAGGGGATACCAACGCACACGGCGAACAGACTTCAACTTTGGGCATTAACTTTAATGTCTTATGATTTCAACATACAGTACACATCAACACACGATTTCGGATACGTTGACGTTCTCTCTCGCCTTATCAGCAACCAGAGAAAACCCGAAGAAGATTTTGTAGTGGCCAGCGCTAGACTTGAATTAGAGGTCCAGACAGTTCTACAGGACAATGTTCAGTCACTACCAATCAATTTTCACATGGTAAGTCAAGCTACACAAAAAGATAAAATTTTGCAACAGGTCAAGCACTATATCCGCAATGGGTGGCCTCACAAACTTGAAGACAAAACCCTATCAGCATTTTTCAACCGAAAAGATGCAATGTCAATTGTGGACAATTGCCTGTTATATGGCGAACGCATCGTCATTCCATCTATCTTCTACAAGCGAGTTCTAACTCAACTCCACAAAGGGCATCAAGGGATAGTTCGCATGAAAGAAATCGCGCGATCATTTGTATATTGGCCCACAATAGATGCGGACATAACAACTTGGGTTCGCCAGTGTCACAGTTGTGCAACAGCAGCTCGAACTCCAGTAAAAACCCTGCTATCATCATGGCCAATACCGACGTCACCCATGCAACGTATACACATTGACATCGCAGGCCCAATCAACTCTACATATTATTTGGTGATCGTAGATGCTTTCTCCAAATATCCAGAGATTTACCAAACAGAAAACATCACTTCTGCTACAGTCATCGAAAAGCTAACACAATTTTTTTCGCTTTTTGGTCAGCCACATGAAATAGTATCCGACAATGGCACTCAGTTTGTGAGTGCTACATTCGAACTTTTCTGCAAATCCAGAGGTATCAAACACACTCGTACAGCTCCGTATCACCCTCAATCCAACGGGCAAGCAGAGCGTTTCGTTGATACGCTGAAGAGAGCACTATCCAAAAACAAAGACGGAGGGACGGATAGCGAACATCTTCAGGAATTTCTTTTAGCCTACCGATCAACGCCGAACCGAAATGCTCCAGATGCCAAGTCACCAGCTGAATGTTTCATCGGAAGGAAGATGAGAACCAACATCGATCTTTTAAAGAAACCCGAGGAACATTTATCCAGCCGCAACACACAGATGGAAGAGCAGTTTAACCGAAGCAACAAAGCAAAACATCGCAGTTTCTGTAAAGGAGATCCAGTTTACGCAAAAGTTTTCAAAAGGAACAAAAGTTTTTGGATTCCAGCTGTTGTTGTCAACAAAAAAGGAAATGTCAACTACGATGTAAGCCTGCAGTCAGATGGTCGAACATGCTTAAGGCGAATGCACACTAATCAACTTCGTTTTCGTTACGCTGAAAACAGAATGGGTAACAAAAACACATATGCGCTTAATGAATATTTTGATCTTTTTGACAGGTACAATTCTGTCACACCGGATGCAAGTAATCAAAATACAGTTTCACCAGCATCACAACCGAGAGTTAAGTCACCATCACCATGTAGTCCCAATCCAGTTCCACCTTCATCTCCACCTCAACCGAGTCAAGACTCAACGGAAGAACATGACGATCTTCAAGGAAGAAATATATGCTCTCCTCAACTAGTCAGACCAGATAGAAGTCAGCAGCACCCCATTTCAACAGGGTCCTCTTCTCGCAAATCCACAAGAGTTCGACGTCCACCTGGTTGGCACGAAAATTACACCCAAGACTACGTCTAACATAACAGGGGGGATGTTGGCAATACCCTTATTCAGACTACTAAACTTGTACTAAAACGAACAAGACTTGAGGAAGTGACTAAACAGGTCTTCTTGACATAACCTTCCGCTAGCCAAGTCGATTGCTTTTCTCTACGTAATTAGTTATAATTATTTAATTAAGAATAAATAAATTAGATATTTAAAACATATAAATTGTTTGTCGTGTTTTTAATCCCGGAACACAACAGAAGGTCTTTGCGATAGCAAGGATTTTTTTCATCAAACCAGCCCGAATCTCTGATGTCGGTTATTCTTATGCATTCCAACGCCATTGTCTCTCTTATATGTCTTTCTTGTGGGCGTTCTCTAAAAACTCTATTAAAAACTTTAAAGTGAATTTTACAAACATTAAAAAATTCCTCAGTTGGTGCCTTCAGACTTCCAAAGTCACTGTTTGGAGAGTAATTTTTAGCAAAGATGAAAAATTCCGAAGGACATGTTATTTTTTCATCAACTTTTAAAAATAATTTCGAACAACTTGAACATTTGTTCCTTAAAAGCATTTTAAAAGCAAGATATCCAGTAAAATATCGCATTGCAGATGTTTCTAATGTTATTTCAGTTCCGATTTCCATATCACTTATGACTTTTTCATACAGGGTCTCATCGCATACTATTTCTTTACGAGGCCTAGGCAGTGAAGACATTTTTGAAGTATTTGGTTGAGTTTGGGATGCGTCTAGCTTCAAAAATTCTACATCATCATCATCACAATTACTGTAAGGAGAAAAAGTAATAAGATTTGATGAAAGAATTTTTGACATCAAAACATTGAATTCGTAAACAGATGGATTTTTGTTATTCGCACCTTTGATGCGAGTAATAGAAAATAAATTTTCTAATACGTCTTGATGAATTCTCTTTTCGAGTAAATAATCCACGTTCTCATATAGGCCATTACTTATATCTTGACTAAGTAATAAAACCCCGTTTATCGTCTGTTCCATTCCTTTTAAACAAAAGTTTCTTGGAAGGTTATCTGATTTTTGTATTTCTTTTAAGTAAGACAAAAATTGTTTCAACTCACTATAAGCTGGATTCCCTAGCTGAACTCCGCGCTTTAAAATATTTTTGTCATAATGTGAACCACTATCCCATGCAGTCAAATGCATTATTTACTTTAAGTGTGAACTCTTTTGTTGCTATAGCTTCCTTCGAGCTTTCTTTTAAGCAATTAAGTTCAAAAGCAGTTTGAATAGATGCCGCAGTTGTCCTGCTGAATATTTGCGTTGCAAGGCGAACATGCATTTTTTCAAAGGCATTTGGTATGAGAACTTCTAAATTTCAAACATGTCTTAGCCACGTTGTCAATTTCTAAATTGTATATTTCTCTGAAAACATTAAAAGAAGCCTTACCATCTGGAGTTTGTAAATCTGATTTCAGTAGAACATTACGAATTGATTTTAATAAGTGAGGAAAATCATAAAAACAAAATATTTTTTCATCATTAAAAATTGTAAATGGTTTTTCTTCAGAAACACCTAATATTTGATAAGCTTTTCTATTATTAGGTCCTTGATCGCAGACTACAGCGCAAACCTTAAGACCAAGATCTTGACAGATTTTATTCTTATAATTTCGCTTAGGTTAGCCCCACTTACACCGTTTGCTGACACAAAATAGTTTAAAACACTTTTCCAACTATCAAACAAACCATTTACCATGAAAACACATATTTCGTTGGCAAAAATTCTCTTTCTTTTTGCTCCTAGGTCTTCGAAGCCATCTATTAAATCATTTATAATATTATATGTGAGGTTTTGACGAATCCTAATCTCATCAAATATCAACACAACACAACGTTCTCGCTGGTTTAATAAAGCGAACTTAGATTTTAGATACAAATGGGCATTGGTTACATATCCTGATTGAATTCCTTTAACAGGAGCCCATCTGTATAAAGAGGATATGTGGGGAAGCCTGAAGCCCAGCCCATCCCTGAAAAATTTATAGGCGCTTTGCGATCTTAAAATATATTTTGGGAAATTTCTTTTTCGTTGTTGTTATATATTGCAGATTTCGACAACCCCATCAACATATCGCAAAATGTTTTTGAATGGTCGGAAATATCGCCGCCTGAGTACTTAAATGCCCCACAGACCACTTTTTCGGGAAACTGAGTTAAAGATGCAGTTATACTAATTCGAATATTCTCTATCGTTTGGCGCTATCCCCGTGGCTCTATCTTCATTATTAACGAAGTTACATAAAGCCAGTTTGCTCCATAGACCACTAATTTGTGGGTCTTTTTAGTGCATATTTGCCACATATTCAAAATTTGTACTAAGTGGGGCAATCTTTGTAGAAGAGTTCTTAAAACATTCATTTAATGCATAAGTGTCCCATATCCACAGAAAATGGGATATAGAGCATTTAAGCTCTCATATTTATCGTAACTAAGTTACATTTTCAGTGCTTATGTGCTCTATATCCTCTATGTCTCTATTTGCTTTATATCTTTTAACATGCAGGAACAAAATGTGGTCCAGGTTTCTATCGGAGGTTATTTCAATAACGCAAAAGTAAGTTTTCGCTTTGACGATGGTAAAGAAAAAAGATATCATTAAAGTTGAAAAACAATTAACCATGGGGTAAATAGAGATGGGTGCATTAAATGCAGTCTTGTAGAGTTTTTTAACGATTTAATTTAAGCATTTTTTTTACTAAAGTGGATAAAATCAAAAAAGGTAAACAAAAAATTTAAATTAAAAAAAAAACTTTTTGAAAATAAATAATACTTAATACAATGAAATGTTGACGAATTTTTATAAACTATTCCGAATTAAAAAAGACGTTTTTTTTCTGGAAAATTTTGAGGACCAAAGTTAGTTTTAAGTATTTTTCATACTTTAGTATAAAAATATTTAAGCATATTCTTACTTATTTTGTTGACTTAGAAATAGTCCAATATGAGATTTAGTAAGGTATACTCACTAAATTTATAATATTTTTTGTTTTATGTTCTTATCAATAAAAATAAAATTATAAAAAATAAATAATGCCAGTGTTTGTGAATTTTTTGGTTCTTCTTGCTTACATTGAATTACCTCCTTTCAGTGCACAAAAGTCCTATATCCATAGGAAATTTTCAATTAAGTTTTCATCGATTTCGCATTCGTATGGAAGAGGGTCCTATATCCATTTCTGACTTTTTTCATACTTTTATTTTTAAAAAAATTACCGTTATAGTTTTTGACTTCTTGTCTTCAAATTCCAACAAAGATATTTTCAAAAAATGTATATAAAAATTCAAACATTATATTTCTCAAGAAGAAAGTAAAGAAATTATTTTTTAAACCTTAAAAATCGTTTTCTGGGGAACAATTTTTTTGGATATGGGGCATTTAAGTACTCAGGCGGCGATATGTAGCCCTTGGATTTAAGACGATAAAGATAATCTCCCTTTTTTTGAATCTTTTAAAGCAGTATGCGCTCTCTTTTTTTTATAATGCTTTATTTTTAAGTTTTTTATTTGAATTTTTAAACTTAATAATTTTTTTTTTTAATTGCATTTTTTTGTCCTCTTTTGCACATCTCTGTAATAATTGATCGCACCTTACACATGAAATGCTACAACTGCTCGAAGTTCTTCTTCGTTTAGTTGGAGGAGACTTATTAAGATCTTCTAAATTTAAGTCTTTACCCAAATCAGAATTTAAATTTAAAGAAGGAACAGCATCCTTCTTAAGATATTTTCTTCCCACAAACTCGGGACAAAAATGGTCTCCACAAACAAAATATTTGCCTTCATTTCTGAATCCAAATGCCTGCCTCCACAAATTATTCAAAATTTCATTTTTCCCTAGAAGGGCACTTAAAAATTTTCAAATTAGGGTAATCTCTTTTCGTTTTCATACAAACGGAACAAGAAACCCCAGATAATCTCTTATCACCCATTGCTATTTAAAAAAAACGTTGACAAATAAAATCGCTGAAAAAAAGGACCACTGACTGTAAAATTAACAAAGAAAAATGTATTGCTCAATCGTATACAAAAATGAACATCCAAATCGTTCGAAAGTCGACGACGAATGAAGTAAATTAAATAACTTCAAAATAAAAAGAAGAAGCCACACACAAACACCGATCGCACAACCCAAAAAAAATATAGATAATGTATACCTACGCACGACCAAACAAATCCAACAACACACCAGACACCACACCAGACGAGCCATCCCCATACCTACCAGTCAATCGCTCGCTCAACCGATTAGATTGAGAAGCGAAGAAAAAGAAAGCGTTGGTTGCTGCAAATTATATAGACAAAAAAACTACCTGCACAGCAAATTGTGTGGTGGAACGTAGAAGCGACGTAAAAAGAACTCAAAAGGGTTGCATTGGCAAACGACGCACACTGGGGCAGAACGACCTTATTTATGGCAATAAATCAACCAGTAGAGTTAGAGACCTGAAACTTTACGAAAATATTAATTAAACCATTTTGTTTATATATTTAAACTCAACAATGACCACGCCTACAAAAAACGCCCACTTTTTTAAATTTGAAAACAATTGAAAAACTATGTACTTATTTTTATTTTATTTTATTTAAAACATTTTTTTTTAAGTTTTTAGTGAAAAAAGTACACACATTTTTTTAAATAAATAATTAATTAAATAAATAAATAAATTCATTGCATTTTTTTTTAATTTATAACAAAATCTTCAGATTGCATGGCATTGCTTTCTTCATCACTGCTTACGTCATCACAGCTTTCATCACTTATATTGATTTGCTCTATAGTGGGTGCTTTTAGCAAATCCATTGCTTCAGGGGGCAGGTGTTGTTCCTTTTTTTCAGGTAGTTTCCTCATGCTTGTAAGTATGGGATCAGAGCTTAATAAGAAACAGTTTAATATATCCCGGTTGGTATTTTCTCGGCTAGATTTCCTAGAATGATGCTCTCTATAATTTTTGAAGTCTTTGTTTCTGGACTCTTGAGCTTCCTCGGTAAGTTGGCCAATCGGTAAGAGAGCATGGGCTATTATCTCAGGTCCATGAATAAAATATTTATGAAGTGTTGTTGACATATAATACTATGGATATTTAGCTACATAATATTTGGCGGTATCAATTGCGAAATTTCTGAATTTTTCTACATCAATTTCATAACCACTAGCAACGACAATCAATATAATATGCATTTTTTTTATGAGCTCAATGTCAATTTTGGTTATTTCAGCAGAAATTTCAGGGTTTTGAAAAAAATGCCTTGTCGTGTTACCATCGTTTGAGTTACCAAATCCGGGCTTTGGTTTATCTATGATCAATCCACAACGATCTTTGAATTCTTCCTGTATCCTTTTTTTATTTTCAGCGACAACCATCTTGTCAGCATCCCCTCGAGCTTGCCACTTCTCAAGAGGTAGTTTGTAGGATAAATGCAGTAAGTTCTCAAAAAAACGTATCCAACCATGAAGAATCGACATGCCAAACTCCAAATTTTCGGTTTTTGTTTCTCTTGTCACCATACTATCAATATCATTGAAGCTTTTAGGTGACGCACCACATATAAAACATTTAAGAGTTGATGACGTCTCCGTTATAGCGTTGCAAACTTTCCCGTCAATCATAGTTAAAAGTAGAGTATGATTAACTTTCGCTTCTCCTTCTTCATAAACTTATGTTGTCTTTTGCAAATTGTTTACTTCGTTTTCAACTCTATTTTTTTCGGCGATTAACATTTCTGTTGATTCTTTAACAAATTCTATTTTTAAGGGTCTGCAATATCTTGTAGAACCGGGGCGTGGATTTTGCCAGATAACCTTGGATCCAGAAAAAAGTTTTAGTGGAACAACACATGTGATGAAAACCGATGAATCATCAGCTTCAAGGCGATGGTAGGCTTGTTTGTAGGAGCTATGTCTCGAACTCCCATCGAATCCCCATTTGGAAAACAAACAAAGGTTTTCCAATTCCTTTGCTGTTAGAGAATCCATTACTTCCTTCTGCGATTCTAACAATCGTGTAGTGGTAAGATCGAGCAATCCCTGAAGAGTAACCTCTACCAAAGTTTCAGTAACTGTAATGCATTCGGAGGGTGGATAACACTCTTTTTTTGCAGCTTGAACGACTTTGTATGAGGGGAATTTTTCTGGTGCACTCATTCTTATGATATCATACTGATGTCGAGATAGTTGCGTTTCAACTGTGACTGAAAGTGCTTCCCTGCCTGACATTCGAGAACTTTTTGTGACAAGTGACTTCTCGTATGACCTCCTGTATTTTTTTGCTCGATCAGGAGTTGTTGTTGTTATATCTTTCAACACTTTAGAAGCATTAATTTGACTCACTGCTCTCAAGCTCATTTGAGATGCATAACACAACTCAGAAACTGATGTAGACTCTCTCAAATTCGCAGTTTTCATTCTTTTTGTACGTTCAGTACTTTCAAAGAAAGAAACACTTGGTCGCCCTCGTTAAAGACCTTCTTGAGGTTGGAAAAGAAAACCAACAGATGTATCAAGCCAAACCTTGTTCATTTTCAAAAACGTATCATACATTCTAAGTGCCTTACCCCATCGAGTTTTATATTGCCATTTGAAATATGATAGTGTTTTTTTTTAAGCTGTTATAGTCGACATTTGGAATTTTAGTTTTTAACTCCTCTTCAAGAAAAACAATTGTGCCTCAAAATTGTTTTTTTCTGACTTGCGCAATATATTTACCAACTCCATTCGTGTCATTAAAAACGTATTCGCACTTGTACCTAAAGTTTAAGACAAATACAAAATAAATTCCCGGAAAAAAATATTAATTTTTGTCAGAAAGTACAATTTTTCAAAAAAAAAATTTATGAAAACTGCAAAAAATCTGCAAACTTTGTATGCAGTTCCTTATAAAAAACAACACTAGCTTCACAATGCAACAAAAATTAAGTCTTGGAGAGCTTTGGAACACAAATAAAAATATTAATGTTTGCAAGACAAAATAAAAAAAAAGCATTTTTTTGAGGGGTTTTTCAATAATTTTTTTTTATTGACTAAAAGCACTTTCTCTCAAAAAAAAAAAATTAATAGCTCATCACATATCAGAAGTTGAAGGCTCCATACTAATTTCCTTTTTTTAACGATCGGAATTTTTTTTCTTGTTCAATATAAAAGACTTCACTAAATTTCTCACACTCAACATGAGCTATCAGTCAACAAGAATGGCTTGCGCCGAGGTTTATTGTGGCTAATAAATTTAAGATAACGGCTTGACATTTTAACAATAATAACAGTGGGATATTTGACTAAAAAAAAATAGCTTTGACCCCATACGAGCATTTCCATTTTTTGATTTATTGCCAGCAATAGGGTCGTTTTGCCCCAGTGTGCGACGTAAAGAGCCGGCCACCGCCACTCTTCGGTACTCTCAGTATCTTCCAGGGATTCAAAATGCTGACATGTGAAGATGAACACACTCTCACATGGCTGCAAGATTTCACAAAACAAGCTGAAGCTCCGTGGCCTAACGCTAACCTTCGCCTCATGGGAAGGAAGGAAATCAGTGATTTTTCAAGACCCAGAGCCAAGATTACTATGAAAGGACCGCTGATCCCGAAAGATCGTATTGAAAGATACCTCAGATCACTCAATACTGACCAACTTAGTCAAAGTTGGAAAGTAGCTGAGATGGGTGAAAAAACAAAAGATGGCACAGAAGTGGTTGTGATCTTAAATCATAAATCAGTACCGCTTCTAAGGAAGATTGATTTTAAGGTGCGGGTCGGTACAAACCGATGCAAGCTGCGGCTGTTATCAACCAAGAAAAAGGTAAACAAGGAGGCGGGTGTTTTAAAAACAATATGAAGTTAATTCTAATAAATCTCCACCACAGTAAAGTCGCCAGTGCCAACTTGGTCTACCTCATGGAGAGTAGACAGATAGACATTGCCTGATTCAAGAACCCTGGATATCAGGTGGCAGAATAAAGGGCCTACACTCCAAAGAACTGACGCTGTACAAGACTACAAATGTAGGCATTAACAGTAGATTTAGAACATGTATTGTATCTAGAAAACAGATTAAACTCTTTCTTCTATCCACATACAGTTGTTTAGACCAAACGACGGTCAAACTTGATCGCGCTGGGCTCCCACCACTAATCATAATATCATGCTATATGCCGGGTGACGGAATAGAGGGACCACCAGCTGAGATGACGAAGCAGATCGTACAACGTGCCGCACTGGAGAAATGGGATGTCGCTATGGGCTGTGATGCCAACGCACACCATTCCCAGTGGGGAAGTACCGACACCAACGGTACTAATACTAATGCAATACAAAAACCCGAGAATATAGACAAAGCTATTGATAGTTTCAAAGAGATTCTTGGTAAAGCATTGGAAAAAGGCTGTCCAATGAAACCATGGGAACAGGGTAAGAAGAAACCACCCTGGTGGACAACTGAATTTGGCAACATCAGGAAAGGAACAAGGAGACTTTTTAATGTTGCCAAGCGCACAAGAGCAGAAACTGACTGGGAAACGTACAAGTCCAGTCAAAAGAATTTCGAGATGGAAACACAAAGAGCCAAACGCAGCTCGTGGAGAAAATTCTGCAGTCAAGTTGAGAGTGCTAACGAATCAGCAAGACTCAGGAAAATACTTGCTAAGGGACCTATTGTTCTGGGATCTCTTAAGGAATGCTAGACTTCAGACCCATTAGTCTAACATCTTTTCTCTTAAAAACGTTTGAAAGACTAATAATAATAGACATACATATACGTAGCACACTGAGCCCGGAGGTCATATCTCCAGCCCAGCATGCTTATACTAAAGGAAAAAGTGTTGAGACAGCACTTCATAGTGTCGTCTACGATTGAAAGAACGCTCAAAAGCAAGGAATACACCCTTGCTGCCTTCTTAGACATTGAAGGAGCTTTTAACAATATCCGAAACGAGGCCGTTGAAGGAGCGCTCGTAAATCTTAATGTGCATAATACCATCATCAGATGGATAATGTGTATGTTAAAAAACAGACAGATCAACTCGGAGCTAGGAGAAGTACAGATTAAAGTGTCTACTTCTAGAGGGACTCCACAAGGTGAAGTGCTTTCTCCGCTTCTCTGGACACTCGTGATGAACGCAGTTCTAATGAGACTTAAATATAGTGGAGTCCAAGTAATTGCTTAAACTGATGACCTAGCATTACAAGCGACAGGTAAATTTCCCTCTACAATTAGCGAACAGTTAGAGAATGCTTTATCTATAGTGAATGTATGGACTAAAAACTGCGGTCTAGCGGTTAATCCGCAAAAACCGAACTGGTTCTTTTTACGAACAAAAGGAAAATTCCCCTAATTGAAGATACCCAACTCAAAATCTCCGATCACGCTAAATATCTCGGCGTGATCCTGGATAAGAAATTAAACTGGAGTCTCAATATTAAGGATAGAACAAATAAAGCCATGTTCGCTTTCTACTCCTGCAAGAGAATATTTGGTAAAACTTGGGGACCAAGCCCTAAAATTATCAAGTGGATGTATACGGCCATAGTCAGACCTGTACTGACATACGGTAACGTAGTCTGGTGGAATGCACTAGACAAACCTACCAACCTTAAAATTATGACCAAGGTACAAAGAATGGCATGTATTGGAATTACTGGGGCTATGAGATCCACCCCGACAGCGGGGCTGGAAGCCATACTCAATCTAAAACCCCTAGATCTATTTACACAAGAATCGGCAAACCAATAGCGCACTTCGACTTAGCCAGACGTGTAACTGGCGACATAGTGCGATAGGTCATGCGCAGATTTTACAGAAACACATAGGAAATAGGAATAGGAAATACTGACTACACCCCGCTTAGACTTTTACAAACCGTTCAAGACCGTCTTTCCTAGCAGAGAGGACTGGAAAATCAATGAGCCATTTACCTGCGAATCGATGATATTTATATATACCGACGCACAGTGGCCCGTTTGGCAAAAGTGCTTGAGAAATTCATTTTTCGGGTGGGTTTATAATGCAAAACTTTTACATTTTCTGAATTAACAAATGTTTGGAGCTCTAGTAATCGCAAAAATTATTTCATTTGTATGAACGGTTTGGCTTGTAGAGCTAGTCAAAGTTGACAAATATTTAAGGTGAGAAAAAACATTTTTTTTAATTTTTTTTTTTAAACTAGGAAAAGAGTATATGTTAAATTTTTGTTTGTTATTTTTACTTGATAAATGTGTTAATTACTATGATTAGAAATAAAAAAAAAATTATAAATTTTTTAAAGTACTAAATTTAATGTTTTTTGAAACACCACTTTTAAGGCACTTTTTCAACTTTACATTGAGTAGAAAAAAAATTTTTAAAAGTTGTCAAGCCAAACTGGACGGATAATGAATCCTTATACTCGTATATCTCTTTATCTGCAACCAAAAACTCAGCTGCATAAAGTTGCATAACACTGAGCTAGAGAGATTTGATTTGAAAAAGTCAGTAATTTTTTCTGAGTTTTTTTTTTTTTCAAGTGCAAAAAAAAATCATGGAAATTATTATTTCTTTGTTTTGCAGGTATGAGTCTTGGTTTTAAATTAAATTAAATTGGGAAAGTTGGGAGTATTTATAAGGAGATATCGATTAACGTTGGTTTTGAATGTTTGATCATCGTCATGGATTGAAAAAAGGTCCAGGTAATTTATTCCAATTCGTGTGCAAGAATCTTTGAATTTAACAGTACATGCGAATTTGGGCTCAAGGGTAAGCTGATGGGCATTCTCTGAAGCGCGAGTATTACGGTTGCATTTTAAGGGGTTGAAATCTAATTTCCTGTTGAGCTACTAGGTACTTGATATTGACCTATCTATCACCCATTAAGAAATAGAAGCCAGAAGTTAGTTAGAGGCGGAAAAACGGCTCACATAGATTATAACCTATTTTCGATCCAACAACTTCAAAATTATTCAAAATTTTCAATGCAGATTTTAGCGCAACTAATAGATGGTGAATAGACTGAACAGACCTTTCGTTTGATTGTTTTCGGACAAATTGATGAAACAATACTTTTTTTCACCAGTAAAAACCAAAAATCTTAAAAAAAAAATGTATCGTGGAAAAAATTTAAATTGCACAACATTTCAGAAGCTCTACACTCCATTCATTCTTGAATACTTAAATGTTCCTCCATCCAGTTTTTTTCTTTAGTTTCCCAAGCATGTGTGTTTTCTAACTCACCTATTTGAACATCCTTCATTGAGAAAATATAAATCCTTAACTAGTAAACTAAAAAATGGAATGATTATACGTTCGCGTTCGTTTGTAGCACCTTCAGAACGCCACATAGCTGCCTTTAAAGTCGATCGATAACTGTTAAAATTACTAGTTGGATCCATTTGATGTTCGAGAACTGAAAATTTTGCTGATTGTATCTTTGACCACTAGAATATAAAAAGAAAAAACTGTATTGCTTTTATGCAATAAAAAAAAAAGGAAAAACAAATATTTACAGTTTTTTTGAGTCTTGATATTGGCGATAGATTAAGACCAGCAATAATTGCCATCAAACTGTTGAAATTTCCAATATTGAAGCATTCACGTGCTGTTTCAATCCAAAATTCAATTATTCTAACACGTTGTTTCTTCTTTGGATACTAAAAACGAAAAAATCACAAAATAAAGAATAGTTAAGTTTGTTACTTTTTAAAGTTCCTAAGCGTTGGCTCATGCTCACCTACCTTAACAATTTCTGTTGCAGTAAAATAGCTCAATTTATTGAACCATTGCACATATGATTCTAAATTTCTTGTTTTCTTCATGTCACTAAAGGATTCCAAGTGATTTTCCTTAGCAAATGCCTGAACAAATTCTTCCGGACCGATGTGCGAAAGTCGTTCTAATTCAATATGAGTTAATTGATGCGCTAAGAGGGCTGCATTTGGACATAAATCGCAGATGCCCGTCAATTCACCCCCATTACTCAGTGTTCCACTGAAACTCGAGCATCCACTTATGCCAATACCCATCCCTCCACCTGGGCCAAGAGTATTAACTGAATTCGAAGAACTATCACTTTGATGACTGTTGTGATGATGATATTGATGAACCATTTGAGGTTGATGACAAGTTGCAGAAGCAGTTGTACAAGACGATGACAGTGACTTATGAGGAGGTATACCCACCATTGAGGAGGAATGGACATTTAAAGATTCAACTAGCAACGAAGCGTTTATGTCATCTCGATCACTGGATGATGATGTTGAACTGGCATGCACATAGCCACTATTAGTTTGACCACCTACATAATGCGATACCGATGACACTGTTGACGAATTTGGTTTTTGATGATGTGTGGCGGCCAAGTCTTCGTTTGTTTGTTGTTCGTTGGATTCGTTTGCTGTAAGCATTTGCAGGAACTCTTCGTATTTTTCGAGCACTGTAAGCCGTTGAACTAATTGCTGCAAGATACTCGATACTCTCTTGCCAAGATTATTATCGATGTAGACACACTTTCTGGCCAAAACTCGAACATGTTGCATTAGGCGTTCATCACGAAAATCATATGGAAATGTATCAATCCATTCGGATAGTAGCTGAATACAGTTTTGTGCAGATTTCATAGCCTTCTGATGCATTTGTTCGTCGGCAAATTGATACATCTGCAATTTGCCTCCGCTGCCACACATACTTTGCGGTTGTTGGTGGGAGGAGTATTTTTCATCAACAGTATCAAACGATGGTTGAACAATTTGTTGTTGTTGATTCTCCCAAGTATCTGAAATTCTAGCTAGTAATTCATGTGGCCGAATAAAGAGACGCGCACTCAAAAGAAACGAAAATATAAATGATCGATCTGGATAATATTGAGGTGATGGTACCATGTGAGCTATCAGAGCATCCAATGGCCCCGATATAAGATTTCCATCTCGAAAAACTAAACCGTTTTCTACAGACGTTGTTGATAAAACTGTAGGTAATGTCACTGTGGGGGATGATTCAGCAGCAGCAGTAGTTGAAGCAGCATCAATAGATGATGGATTTATGTTGTCGGCACTTGATTTATTAATAGCTCCATGTTCCTGTTGTTTTGGGTTTGATAGTAAGGGATTAGTTGATATACAACTACTCGATGACATTGACAGTTTTTTACCCAAAGTGGGGCTTTTTACATTTTTATCATATGCAGATTTGGAAAAATGTGACGACTGTTCCTGAAAAAACACAAAGCTAAGAAAATATCAATATATCCGTGATTGAATGATTTAACAAAATATAATCAGCCCTATCATGAATTCCATCGTAATCGAAATTACGCTACGAATGCAGAAAAATCTATCACAGAATCTGTTGCCACATATGTATGTTCACACACAGCAGCACGTTTGAATAAAAAAAAAATACCTACAACGTTTTGACCGGAAATAAACGGCCCATTCTAAAAGAATGAAACGAAAATTATTCAATTTAAAAAAATTAAGTTTAAATTGATACTAGGAACGCAAGAAATAAAATGTAATATAATGCACGAGTGCATTACGCCTGTTTGTTATATTGTACTATGTATAAAAAAAAAAAAAAAAACTTGGATGCAATAAAAAACATTAATAAGATATGTTCTTTATTTTGCTAAAACATCTATTATTAGCTTTGTATCAGTCACCGACTAACCTTCGAGCCGATAAGATCGATCTCAATTGTCTGTGCTTTTCTCTTTCTGCCTAGTGCTAATAAACCTATTCGGTTTTATACCGTTCGCTATTTCTTTTTTTTTTGTTTCCATCTACCTCGGTATACATACCTCGTACTATCTCTTCTACTTAAACTAGTGTGAATTGTTCAATTTCATAACCATGGCCCACGGGCCGAGAAAAAAAGGTAATCAATTTTCGATTCTAGACGATTATGATCCTCCTAGTTTAACAAACCCAGCCAAAAAACATAAATTAGGATCGTCCAAAAGACAACGATATAACATTTAAATCGATGAGCCCATTTTTATTGAAAAAAATCTATCGAAAATATAAGTAAAGAGTTTGAACACGTGATACATTTACGTGATGGTAACCTACTTCTACTTGTTAAATCTCAAAAAATTGCGGAAGATTTTTTAAAAGTTACATCTCTTGCTGTGTCAGTGAAATTGCATGATCAACTTAACTCCACTAAAGGCGTTGTTTTCGCGCCATGTTTAGTCAATGTACCCGAATCTGAAATAATTTGCGAAATGGGATTACAAGGTGTCACTGGAGTCTATAAATTTACCAAAAATGAAAAGGGTCAGCAAATTCCATGCGGCTTAATGATATTCACCTTTGACAGGTTCATACTTCCAAAATCAGTAGAAATAGGCTTCTATAAAGCTAGGATTACAGAATACATCCCAAACCCAATGCGATGCAAAAACTGCCAATTGCTTGGCCACACAACCAAGCGATGCAACCGAGAAACCACATGTGTCAATTGCTATCTTCCACCCCATTCACCGTCACACCTTGCTTCCTCCAAAGACTGTCCCGAATTTAAAAAAGCAAAGAAATAATAACAATAAAAAGCACAAAAAAATGTTCAATGGCCGAAGCCAAACGTATTCATGGGCTACAAAACCCAAAATCGCAAACAATCAACACACCAAGCGACACATTTGCATCAAAAACCAAACAACAACAAAAACCACATCCTAATATTTCTAACAAGCCCACGGCATCTAGCCAAAAATTAACTAACCTGCCTCTCAATAAACCATTCGATTTTTCTCAAAATTTATCAGAAAATAATACCGCTGCACCAGCAACAACCAACACATTAACAAAACAACAAGAACCACAAAAAAACATAAACAACCAATATTCCACTTATGTACCTTAATAACCAGAAAACAGACTCAACCCCAAACATCTCAGATACCAATTTGTCTCCTATATCTAGTTTAACTTCAAATCTTATTAATATGAATAAATATTATATAAACCCATCGTCTAACGATGAAAACAAGACCTAACCAATTAATTAATCTATTAAAGCAAAAGCCGCATTTCCGGACGTGCGACGTAACATATGCATATGAACGGTTTTTTAAATAACTACCATGAGCTGCAACTATTAATAAAAGATCACTTCAAGAAACCCTAATACCATTCAATTCAGATCCAAACAGTTTCACAAATTACTCTCGTAAACAATACAGTACATACTTCCACAATTTCCCCGCGAATGCCACGGCTAAGCAGGGGACGCGGTCTTCTAGTACACAAATCAATTTATCACAAACAAATCCAAATAAACTCCAATTTATCTGCAATGGCCGTTGAAATGGAATTAAAAATTAAAATAACGATAATAAGTTTATATATCCCCCCAGACCAAACATTCTCTGCTTCCGAATTAGATCAAATTATCAAACACCAGTTTTGCTAACCAGTGACTTTAATAGTTGGAGTCCGTTATGTGGCTCCCCTAGTAGTAATACTAGAGGTAAAATTCTTGAAAGTTTTTTAACAAATTCAAATCTTATACTGCTTAACAACGGTAGCCCCACCCATTTTTCAACTCATAAATCACTAACTCATATAGATTTAACACTTATTTCTCCTCAATTATACACATTAACAACCTGGTCAGTCCTTTCAGATTTATGTGGGAGCAATCACTTCCCGATAGTAACAACCATAACACTGGATCCACAAAAACTCTAATAACAAAAACCCTCACAGGTAATTACGCACCATACTCCATTAAAATTATTAAAACTGACTCACAGACACTTTCTGAATCCTCAGACATATTTTGCAAGCTGTTGGGTTAAACAATCTGATGATAGTAACTTCTCTTCAGAATTTTTACAAGCCAAGTACCATTCAATGGAAACGTACCAACCCATCTCGGACACATCTCCTTCGGCAAAACTAATTGATTTACCAATCAGTTAAACTGAACTGGAAAACTGCCTTCACCTAGTTAAGGGCAAAACACCCGGTTTCGATCGGATATCGTATCCAATGCTAAAAAAACAGTCCATTGCCATTCAAATTACGCATCTTATCCCTTTATAACCACACCTTTGATGAGGGTATTATACCACAAACGTGGAAAACAGCCACTATCATATCATTACCAAAACCAAATAAAAAATCATCTTGATATAAATGGCTATAGCCCTGTTCCCTTGCATGGGGAAACTTTTAGAAAAAATAATAGCTAAGAGAGTCCAGTGGTTCATCGAAAAAATAACCTAACTAGAAAAAATCAAGTTGCTTTTAAACAAGGACGTAGCACAACTGACGCTCTATTATATATCGACGAATATATTGCAATATCGCTTTGAACTAAAAATCACATTTCAATTCTATCAATCGACTTTGAAAGGCTTTCGATAGAATCGGGATTCACATTGTTTTAAACCAATTAAAAAAATGGAAAGTAGTAACCAAAAATTTTTGGTTACATCAAATCGTTCCTAACAAACAGGAAATTCCGTACAAGGGTAAACAACGAATATTCATCTCTCAACAACCTCAAAAATGGTATCCCCCAAGGATCACCACTTTCAGTGATAATTTTCATTATAGCCTTTAATGAGATTAGTGACATCTATATCTATCTATACTATTATATAAAAGCGAAACCATTTAAAAGTTTGTATTGAGCGATCTCAGAAAGTAGACAACCGATTTATTTGAAATAAATTTTATTATTTTCTATATTGTTATAAGAGTGTTCGTGGCTATAATTTTTTTTCATTAATTACACTAGTTTACACAAAAAAGTACCTCAAAAACAAAAGTATTTTCTAGACTAATTTTGACCCTCTGAACACGAAAATGGCACTCATTTATTTTTCCAACGAAGCGTTTTCGAGATATGAGCAAAAAACCATTTTTTTGCTCCTTTTCCATGTATGAGCCTAATTCTCAAAAACGGGCGAACTAATTAACATATACTTTATGTTTTTGAACAGATATTTTGTTTGTCTTTCCAACAGTATACGACTTGTGAAATCGGCCCAACAATCATCAAGAAAAAGACGTTCAAAGTTTAAAAAAACACAATTTTTCGCGGTTTTTAAGTCATTTCGTAAGGATAGAAAACAAAAATATTTAAAATACTTTTAAGATCTCAGGTGGAAGATATTGTTTTTACAAAGCTAAAACGCACAAAATCAATGAAATCGAATAATAAATGTGAAAGTTATGAAACAGTACGTGAAGGCAGACCATTTCAGTTTTTTTCTTTTTTCTAATAATTTTTATTGAAAATTGTAATGCTTTTGGTCCGATATCAATTTTATACTAACTACCTCACCTACTAAACTGTGGAGGATATTATATAGGATTCCCCAAGCCGAAATGAATGATGGCTAAAGAGCCGATCTGTTTTGACTTTTCTGAAAATTAAAAGAAAGAAGGCTGAGGAGCCGATGTATTACTTTTAACTTCCAAATCGAGAGTGACTTTATTTGACAAAACTTAGACTATTTATACAAAACTTTCTACTTACATACTAAGAACTTAAGCCTACACATATTTTCACTTAAACATACATACAATATTTATTCTATCTTCCAAATGTCGGGCAGCATACTTGCTATGTCATCAAATTAATAGCCAATATGCATGCCCCTTTCACAATGCACAAATGTATCCAAATACATTCAGTCATAAACACTACGCAGTGCATTGAACCTAGTAAGTAGGAAGATACATCTGCCCAGAGTAAAAGTAATCTGAAATGTCAGTGACATTGGAAATATAATTCGGTAGATTGTGCAGCGCATGAGGTTGATTCTCATGGCCATGAATGAAACGCGAGTGTAGTCTGAAGTGCATTAAAAAAATAGACTGGTCATTGTGAAGTGCACCCTGAATCTGGAGTCAATGACCAGTAATAAAAACAGAATATAATGTTAGAATTATTGTATATGCACTACATCCTCACTCTCTTAGAGAAAAAAAATGTATTTTATTTAATTTTTTTTTATTATTTTTTTTTTTAATCTGTTGTTGTGTACTTCTTTGATTTCATTATTTATATTTATTTTACTATTTACACCATTTAATTCTACAACTTCATATGGTCCTTTGTATGGATTGTCTAATTTTTTCTTCTTTCCTACTTTTAAATATACTTTATCTCCTATATTTAATTCTAATGGGTTGGGGCAGTTTTATCTACTAATTCTTAACTTTCTATTTTGCTTCTATCTAATAATTTCTTAGCTATTACTCTCATTTGGTTTAATCTTATTTTTAATTCTAAACTATAATCATCAATATTATATACAGGGTTTGTTATATTATTGGCTGAATCTTCTGGTACGAGTAGTTTAGCTTATATTTCTTTTGTATTTATAATTTACATATTTTTTCACCATTTTATTCAAATTTTTAATTTTATTTATAGTTCTTTTTATACCTGAGTGTCCACCGGTATGAGGTGTATTATGAAAATTCTCTATTATCTCTCCTTTTTCTTTTTCATCAATAACTCTTATTGGAGGATCATATATTAATATTTTTAATCGTACATTTTCTTCAACTTTCTGCAGTAATTTACTATACAATTTTTTAAATTCATCAATACTTATGTGCTCAAAAATTTCATCATTATTTGCAAGTGCTAATTGTTTTATGTTCTCTTTACTCATTCTAAATACTAGCTTCTCCAAAATAAGACCTAAGTCAAAACTCGGATTATCGCTATATTCTACCATTATATCTTTATTGTTTACGTGCATTTTTGTACAGGCTTCTCCTGAATCAAACCTTAGTTTAGATGAGGATTTTCGCTGATGTACTTCATGTTTCTGTCCGATATTGCTTACACTTCTTCTTTTATGTGGCGTTTAATCTTCGCTGAGCTGCATCCAGCAGTAGTCACGTACTGGCCTCCCGGGTGGCTACACAAAATACTGCCTTTTTCTTTGTTTTTGGGATAGCAGAGCAGATGAAAAGCATTTCATGTAGTAGGAAAGAGCAACGTTGTCAACAAAGCACTCGTTGAAAAACAAAATGTAATACTTCCACCATTGCACAGAAATCTGGGCATTATGAAGGTTTTTGTAAAAGCCTTACCCCCAGTTTCACAATGGAAGTTTAAACGCCACTTTTGGTTTTAAGTTCAGTTCAACAATAAATTTGGAGAGTTCAGTCTGTAGTTTGAGTTAAATGACACTATTCTGCCGTTTAAAACTCAGATTGACAACAACTTCGAACATTTGAAAATAGAATTTATTTTCATTTTTAAATTTGTTTTCCTGTCACAGGTCACAACTGAAACAAAGCTAAATTTCCTTGTTTGTTTTTTCTTTGATTCAGAGAAAACAATTTACTTAAACCACGTTCAATGAACTGAAGTTCAGATAAGACTGTGAAATCGGACGAGTTGAACTTCAAATTTAAACTCCAGTTTAGGTTCAGCAGAACTTAAGTTTAAGCTCTCACTGTGAAACTGAGGGTTTGCAAAAAATCAAGAAAACAAAGGATTGACATACATACATATATGAAAACAAAGTTTCCCAAGCTGTCAACCGAAAAAATTAAGGCGGGTATATTTGTTGGTCCACAGATACAAAAATTGTTTAGTGACACCGGATTTTTGAATTGTCTAAAATAAAATTCGAGAAAAGAGCATGGAATGCTTTTCAAGACGTAGTTCATGGTTTTTTGGGAAACCACAGAAGTCCAAACTATCGTCAATTGATCGAAAAAATTATGCTATTCATTCCATGCTTTTGGTGAGTATTTAGCAGATAAGTGTTTCAAAAACAAAGATTCCACCAGGACCTTGCAATCATGGAAAAGCGGTATGAGTGCTTTTGGAACCAAGGGATGATGATTGACCACTGCTGGATGCAGCTCCGCAAAGATTCAATGCCACATAAAAGAAAAAGTGTAAGCAATACGTCATATTTTCAATAAAAATTATTAAAAAAAAAAGAAAAAAACTGAAATGGTCTGCCTTCACGTACTGTTTCATAACTTCCACATTTATTATTCGATTTCATTGATTTTGTGTTTGTGTTTTTTTAAATTTTGAACGGCTTTTTCTTGATGATTAGTTGGGTCGATTTAAACAAGTCGTATACTGTTGGAAAGACAATCAAAATATCTGTTCAAAAATATAAAGTATATGTTAATTAGTTCGACCGTTTTTGAGAATTAGGCTCATACATGGAAAAGGAGCAAAAAAAACGTTTTTTTGCTCATATCTCGAAAACGCTTCTTTGGAAAAATAAATGAGTGTCAGAAAATACTTTTGTTTTTGAGGTACTTTTTTTGTGTAAACTAGTGTAATTAATGAAAAAAATTATAGCCACGAACACTCTTATAACAATATAGAAAATAATAAAATTTATTTCAAATAAATCGGTTGACTACTTTCTGAGGTTTCGCTTTTGAATAATAGTATAGATACATAATATAGAACATAACATCTTCAATATTTGTATAGCTGCAATAACTAATTGAACATCGTACAACATCGTACAAACATCGAACAAATGATGATTGTACCAATACCAATAGTAGGTCGCGTTCAGAACCCATGTTCTGTAACTCGGTCGAGTATTTTCGCAGTCGATTAGAGGTGGAACGAAAAATTTCTTCGTTTCTCTATATTGGAAAATGAGCTGTGTCTATAACTTGATGCGAAAACACCCCTGTGCGAGAACCATAGTTTCCAGTTTCCAATGGAAGAAATGTTTACATTTCCCTTAAACTGACAGCTTCAATTTATTTCACATTTAACTAAAAATTATGTTTTCTTTTATATTGAAAAGGTTGAAGTGTTCAAGTTTTTTATTTTCCAGTAATTCAAATTTTTAAAACAAGTAAAATGTACAGTGTGCTTGTAATTAGTGAACAAAGTGACAATAGAAATATGATGCGCATTCACAGACGTCGTTTACGAGATACCACTAATGCGTTTGAAATACCCGGAGAAAGATTTCGTGAACTCTACCGCTTCACAAAAGCTACAGCTAATGTTTTGTTAGAGATATTAAGTCCCTATATGAAAACAGGGGTTCGAAACACGTTTTTCCTGATCAAACAACATACTACAAAGTAAGTTATTTACCTTTTGTTTATTTTCCGTCATATTTGATTTTTAATTGCGATATACATATGTAGGTACTATAGGGCAAGTTCTGCATTTGGAAAAAAAATCGAACTCAAGATTTTGATCAAAGTTGACATTACGATGATAGCGAAGACGAAAAAAGTGGGTCCGACAATTCCGTCTGTCTGTCTGCATGTCTGTATGTCTGTACCTCGAACTACAGCCTAAGCTACCGGAGGTATTTTCTTCAAACTCAGTAGTTAAGGGTCTTCGGTGATTCCCTAGAGGAGAAATTGAAATTTTTTTTTAGCTCCAAAACTAAGGGTACCCCCACCTACACCCGTAATGCAAAATCTTATTTATCTCGAAAACGGCTCTAACGATTTTGATAAAAAAAAATTAAGTGTGATATTATGGGCATGGACTTCATTTTGGTCAAAAAAAAATTTTGGGGCAAAATGTTATTAGGGGTACCTGCCATAGACCCGTTTTTTTGATTTTCGACTTTCTCATTAACGGCTCTAAGGATTTTAACCCAAAATTTTTAGCAGGAGTCCCCTTAAGTTTCAAATAATATTGTATATAAAAATATTCGAAAAAATATTTATTGGGTTTTAAAAAAAAAAAAAAATTTTAAATCAATATCTTCAAAACCTATGAACGATTATTTTTTGAAATTATTTCCTAAAACCAATATTATTAAATACTTAAAATTCGCATCCCACATTTTTTTCTTGAAAAATTTTAGAGAAATTTCTTATATAAAAAATTTATTTAATAATAAAACGATTTTTTAAGATTTATTTGCATAAATTCATACTTTTCCGGAAACCAGACGGCAATTTTATGCATTTGAACATTATTATCTCATTAAATCCATGTTTTATATTTATAAAATGTATCTTAAATTCCAAAGTACTTTTACATAAGAGCAAGTTCGTGCGATCCAGTCGTGCATTTTATTTATTATTTGTCTTGTTCTCACTTCTCACTTGTATCAAAGTGGTCGAATGATTTTGACAAAAAAATAGAAAGATTGTATCGACTTCAGACTTTCAGATTCAGTTTTTTTCACATTTTTCCAATACTTCCAATAATTTTTTCCATTTTCTTCTTGATCGAGTGAATAAAAGTTACAGAAACAGTTGCGTGTGAGAAACAGAATTGTGTGTCATTCCGCAGTGTGAGAGTTACAGAACATGCCTCCAGGATTCACTTGGACAGGCTATTTAGGATAGGTTAGTATTCTGAACCATTGACATACTAGATATGAACTGCTAGTAGCTGATTACAGAATGGTCCAACGGATTACCAAACGACACTAGCCCTCGTGCCGACACTGAGGGAAATTTTGAATACTATGAAATGGAACCAGTGCTAAAGGGGCTAATGTGCAAATAGTCAATTGCCAAATCTGAAAATTTCCCTTTTTAATTTTCCCTTTTTCATTTTTGTTTTCAATGTATAAATATATACTGCAAAACAGTTTTCGTTGCATTTACTTGTATTATCTATTAACATATATTATTATTGTTTGTAAAGCAATTAGTTTCATGTGCTTTAAACTTTTACAAATAATTTTAATTTTTATAATAGAAATCAAGAGATAAGCTAAGATCTTTTTGGATAGAGCGAAAATATTTGCAAAAAAATTAGTTATGCAAATAAATCCTAATTTTGATTTAAATTAACAACTTACTTTAGAGAAAAACCAATCCTACAATTTGTATCAAATTTACAGAAAACTTTCTTTCTTAAACTAGAACTGTAACAATCTGAGAGGAATGCGTAAAACTCAAGGAAGATATAAATGTTGTTCGGTCGCGTTGAGGAATAAGGAAAAGATAACGTTGCAAAATGATATATTTTTATTGATGTATATTTCTCAAAGTGTTCATTCTAAAAACAATTATGTTTGCCTTGATAAATATTATAAATAATATAAATATAAATTTGGGGACCTGCGGCGTGCCTAATCGGGAAACTGTTAAGTGTCTTTAACCTGGCAAAGTCCAGCAGCGCAACTTTTAGTCACGTCGGAGTTCTTCCTTTACCTCCTCGTGGTGGTCCCCGGGCAATGATTTGTGTATCCACACGAATTAGCTAAAATTAGAAAGCGCGAAAATCTCTCCTAAATCGTTAGGATAGGTTACGGAGGCTAGCACTCTCCGTAGCTGAAAACCATCTTGCTACCGAAACGGAAACAACGCCTCGGATAACTAATGATAATATATTGACGACTTTTGGCTATCGAATTAGGACAACGATTGGTTTTTGGAATGTGAGGACACTCCTCGATGATGGCAGTGAAGGTCCCTACCTACCTATAAGTACAATACATTTACAATTGCATTCAATAAACTAACTTCAGTCTAAACTCAACTCTCTTGTCTTGCGTTTCTCTTAGTACCTTGTTACATACATATCAGTGGCGACGAGGATAAAGTGTCAATGCCGCGTGCTTAGATTTTTTTATCAGAGAAATTGATAATAGCTAACGAGTATCCAAAATTGTGTGGAGTTAAATAAATTGAAAAAAAAAGAAAGACTAAAACTGAGTGCATAATGGAAAAATCGACTTTGTTCATGGGTTCAATTGAATCGTATACTCTTGGTGAAGATTTTAATTTATACGCGCGACGGCTCAATCATCTCCTTTCTTTGAATAAAGTATCAAAAGATGAAGAAAGAGTGTCGTTTTTGGTGAGCCTGGGTGGCCCAGACTTGTATAAAGTGCTAATTTCGCTAATTGCGCCAAAACTGGAAACCGAGTTTACGTATGGAAAATTAATCGAAACCCTGAAAATTCATTTTGCGCCAAAAAAGAATATTTTTGCTGAAAGTTTTAAATTTTTTAAAAGACAACAAAGGCATAGTGAAAGTATCAGCGACTATGTAGTGGAGTTAAAACAGTTAGCAAATGAATGTGAATTCGGTGATTTTTTAGAAAGAGCACTTTTAATCCAGTTTGTGTGCGGCTTAAATAACAGTAAAATACAAAATAGACTCTTAAACGAAGCCGAGTTAAAGACATTAGACGATGCGTCATAAAAAGCATTATTCATGGAGATGAACAACAGTAATTTAGATATGATGAAGAGCGGTAATTTACATTATGTATCAAATTATCAGAGATGAAGCAGAAATAAACAGCGATCGAATACTCCCCTCCGAGAGCTTAGACCTGAGATATTCACCACAACCACATGGAACGAGGAATATGCAGCAGAAAGAAAATGAATTGGCAGTTAATCGACAACGAGGGAGGTCCCGCTACAGAAGACAACTAAAGTGTTTCAAATGCGGAAGAATGGGGCATTTTGCTAGAAATTGTTTTAGATCAATGTATAAAATTAATAATGTTGACAAAGATGAATTAAATAATATTGATTTAGGTTACATAAATTGTATAGTTAATGGTAAAAAGCCGCTATCTATTCAGTTAAGTATAGAAGGCGTAAATTATGTAATGGAAATCGATACTGGGGCGTGTGTATCTGTGTGCCATATTTCGGAGTACGAAAAGTATTTTAGCCATTGCAAATTGTTGAAAGATGATACACACTCTTTAAAGCTTTTATCAGGGGAACATGTGAACGTTGCAGGTAAAATAAGTGTGCAAGTGAAATGTAATGAAGTTTTTCATGTTCTCGAATTGGTCATATTAAAAAGCAAGCATGTGTTTAGGGCTCTATTCGGTAGGAATTGGTTAGAAGTGTTGTACCCTAGCTGGAGATTTTTTTTTGGAAACCAAAAAAGGAATAATATGTAAGATAGATGCCATGAATGAATTTTCCTCAGTTTTATCAACTAAGTATGCTCAGATATTTTCTAAAATCAATGAGT
This sequence comes from Philhelius festivus, assembly GCA_963931855.1. Taxonomy (NCBI): domain Eukaryota; kingdom Metazoa; phylum Arthropoda; class Insecta; order Diptera; family Syrphidae; genus Philhelius; species Philhelius festivus. Next base: position 14,206,999 of record OZ007558.1, read on the forward strand.
CGGTGATTAAGCAGTTTGAGGCAGAGATAGATCTTGTTGAAGATGCCTATCCGATTTTTTTGTAAGGCTTATACTGTGCCGTTTGGTTTGAGAGACAAGGTTAAAGATGAAATTGACAGGCTGTGCAAAGCAGGGGTTTGGATTCCGGTGAAGAGGAGTAAATGGGCAAGTCCAGTAGTTATTGTGAACAAAGGAGATGGGTCGATTAGGTTGTGTGTGAATTGCAAAAGAACGGTGAACAAATTTGATGAAATGGAACATACAGTGATTCCAAGAATAGATGATTTGCTGGCTGGTTTGGCTGGCTGGAAATGGTTTTGTAAATTAGACCTCACGGGGGCTTACTTGCAAGTGCCGTTATCGAAGAGGTCACAAGAGGTTATGACAATCAACACATACAGTGGATCAAAAAAGAAATCGGACATACAAGTTTTGTCTCTTTAAATCACAAAATAAAATTGATGAAGGTTTGAAAATAGCGGATTTCTGCATTTATACATAGTTTTTACTATAAACTCTAGATATTTAGCAAAAATTACAGTTTTATTAACAAATTATCATCGAAATTCAATATAAAAGAAAATAATCGCAAATTTAATATCAAAAAAGAAATCGGACACTCTGTGTTGTACTCATTTTTTTGTTTTTAACGGGACAAATATAACACTTTTAGGTTCTTAATATACCGTTACATTTGTCAGATGTTTATTTGATTTGAATTTAATGCGTTATTATTAATAAGGTCAAAATGGAAGAACAATGTTGATATACAACGATAGAAGTACGAAAAATAGTGATACAAAATTTTTAAAAAGGTAATTCTGTACGTGCTATTGCAGAAATTGTAAAAAGAAGCAATTCTACGATAGGAGACATCATAAAAAGATTCAAAACAACAAAATCTGTTGAAAATTTACAAAAATCTTGAAGACCAAAAAAGTTTACTGCAGGCGATGAACGTTGGATATTGTAATAAGTTAAAAAATAAACCCCAAATAGGTGCACCAAAGTTGACGGGCGTAGGTAATGAAATACCTGCACTAAGATATTAACCCTGAAACCGTAAAAACAGTGCTGCGAAAAAGTAATTTTCATGGAAGAGTGGCAAGAAAAAAACCGTTTATCAACTAGAAAAACCGAATCAAGAGAAATAGTTTATAAGGAGCTACCAAAAGACGGATTTCTCATTCTGGAATCGTGTTTTGTCTCTGACGAGAGTAAATTTAATATAACAGAGAACAAAACACGATTCTAGAATGAGAAATCCGTCTTTTGGTAGCTCCTTATAAACTATTTCTCTTGATTCGGTTTTTCTAGTTGATAAACGGTTTTTTTCTTGCCACTCTTCCATGAAAATTACTTTTTCGCAGCACTGTTTTTACGGTTTCAGGGTTAATATCTTAGTGCAGGTATTTCATTACCTACGCCCGTCAACTTTGGTGCACCTATTTGGGGTTTATTTTTTAACTTATTACAATATCCAACGTTCATCGCCTGCAGTAAACTTCTTTGGTCTTCAAGATTTTTGTAAATTTTCAACAGATTTTGTTGTTTTGAATCTTTTTATGATGTCTCCTATCGTAGAATTGCTTCTTTTTACAATTTCTGCAATAGCACGTACAGAATTACCTTTTTAAAAATTTTGTATCACTATTTTTCGTACTTCTATCGTTGTATATCAACATTGTTCTTCCATTTTGACCTTATTAATAATAACGCATTAAATTCAAATCAAATAAACATCTGACAAATGTAACGGTATATTAAGAACCTAAAAGTGTTATATTTGTCCCGTTAAAAACAAAAAAATGAGTACAACACAGAGTGTCCGATTTCTTTTTTGATATTAAATTTGCGATTATTTTCTTTTATATTGAATTTCGATGATAATTTGTTAATAAAACTGTAATTTTTGCTAAATATCCAGAGTTTATAGTAAAAACTATGTATAAATGCAGAAATCCGCTATTTTCAAACCTTCATCAATTTTATTTTGTGATTTAAAGAGACAAAACTTGTATGTCCGATTTCTTTTTTGATCCACTGTATATTGGATTATTTCAATCAACCAGATTAGTTTTAGGGTTAAAAACAGCTCCACAAATCTTTGCGAAAATAATAGACGAAATCTTGAAGGGTGTTATAAAGGTTCGCATTTATTTTGACGATTTATTGATAGGGGGACAGGATAAAGACGAATGTATGAAGAATTTATTTGAAGTTTTAGATAGATTACTAGAATACAACGTTAAAGTAAATTTAGATAAGTGTCAATTTTTTAAACAAGAGATCGATTATTTAGGATATCATATTAGTTCGGTAGGAATAAAACCTAAGCCTAAGAAAGTAGATGCTGTTTTAAATGCTCCGGAGCCTACAAACAAAATGCAGTTGAAATCATACTTAGGCATAATAAATTATTATAATAAATGCATTCCCAATTTGTCCTCAGAACTGTCGATTTTATATGATTTAACGTCGGTTAATAAATTGTGGGAATGGAATGAAATTCATAAAAAGGCGTTTGAAAAAGTAAGAAATTAGTGCTGGATGTTGACGTGTTAACGCACTATGATCCAAGAAGGCCAATTATAATTTCAGCAGATGCAAGTCCGTATGGAGTTGGGGCGGTTTTATCTCACGTAGTTGATGGAGAAGAGCGTCCGGTAATGTTCGTTTCAAGTACCTTAAGCCCCTCAGAAAAGAACTACTCGCAGCTACATCGCGAAGCCCTGGCAATTGTATTTGCAGTACAAAAGTTTCACAAGTATATTTATGGACTAAATTTTACAATATACAGTGACCATCAACCGTTGCAGGCAATTTTTGGGGACAAGAAAGATATACCATCAGTTGCGGCGAACAGGCTTCAGCGTTGGGCTATTTTCCTCTCAATATATAATTACTCAATTAAATATAGAAAGGCATCGCAGATGGGTAATGCGGATGCGTTATCAAGGTTGCCTCTAACTGATGCGACGGATGTAGAAGTTGATAGCATTAATTCAATAGATTTGTCAAATTTCCCTTTAAAATTTGAAGACATAAAGAAGGAAATGCAAAAAGATGTTATTTTGGGAAAAGTTTATGAATTTGTGTTGAATGGTTGGCCAAAAGAAATTTTGAAAGAGTTTCGACCATATTTTTTGAAGAAAAATAATTTGGCAACGGAATCAGAGTGTTTGTTTTACGGCGATAGAGTCGTCATACCTAAAAATTTAAGAAAACAAGTATTGAATTTGATACACGACGGTCACGTAGGAGTAGTTCGTGCAAAAGCCGTAGCTAGATCTTCTAGATCTTATGTTTGGTGGCCAAACATAGATGTTGAGATAGAGGTGTTTGTCACGCATTGCGATGTATGTCAAGTTGCTCAAAATACAAAGAAAAATCAGTTATCATGTTGGCCAACACCTAACTTTCCGTTTGAACGCATACACATTGATTTTTGTAGTGTAGATAAATATAATATTTTGGTAGTGTTCGATTCGTTCTCAAAGTGGATTGAAGCATTTATAATGAGGAGTACTACAGCAAAATCTGTTATTGAACAGCTGAGAAATACGTTTAGTACATTTTGGTTTACCCACGAGCATTGTGAGTGATAATGGTCCACCTTTTTGTTCTTAAGAGTTCTTATCTTTTTGTACCTCGAATGGAATTCAGGTTTTTAAGTCACCACCATATCATCCACAGTCCAACGGAAGTGCCGAACGAGCTGTACAAACATTAAAGAGTTCAATAAAGAAAATGCTATTAGATCCACCATTGCGTATGTTAGATATGAATTTAAAACTAAATAATTTTTTAATGAAATACAGAAATACACCTTGCACAGTTACCAATGTGACCCCTTCATCTAAGGTATTCGGTTATTGTCCAAAAACACTGCTTGATTTAATAAGACCAGTTCAGAAACGAGAAAGTAATTGCGAGTTAAGCAAAGAAGTAACGCGAGAACAATTAATAAGGAAACGGACAGACACTCCCGAGAATCGGATTTTAAAAACAGTTTCGTTGAAAGTAGGGGATACGGTATTGTATCGTAATATTTTTTCAATTATATAAAATGGTTACCAGCTAAAATTATAAGGAAACTAAGCAATTTCAGATATTTAATATTTGTTAATGGAATAGAAAAGCAAGCACACATCGATCAAATTAAATTGAAGAAAATAAAACAAGTTCGATTTAGTGTTGCTCCTATTATAAGAAAAACTGACTGCGGTATATTGACTAGGGCTAAAAAGAAGATTCTAATGGAGCGCATGTTTAATGTAGATGAGATTGATTAAAACGAGAATTATTTAATTACGTTACATACTTATATATATATATGTATATTAGGAAGTCCCTTTTTTTGCAAAGTTTTTATTTTCTAACGCATAGGTCTTACTTTTGTTCATTTACTCTTAAAACGCTCGAAAATAAATTTTTACTTAATTTGGAGTACGAGAACATGTACCGACTTGCATAAAATCAAGCTCATACAAGTTCATACAAGTTGCGGAGAATTAGCGGCTTGTACTAGCGGTATTTGTCATTTGTTATCTGTTATTCTCGTGAATAAGACGTATTGTTTTGTATTTAGCAGATGGCAGTGGAATTAAGAAGCAATAAAAAAAGTATTTTCTTAGTTGGTGACATAAATTATCAAATAACAGGTGCAAAGTTGCCGTCTTACCGTCAAGTTCTTGCAGTGCTTTTTTTAACATTCGCGAAGTTAAACTGACTGTTAGTGAAAGCGCAAATCTAGTCATTCGAGATTGTATTATTTTTTGGGAAAAGGCTAGAATTCCTACCAGAGCTATTCCTAACTATGTAAAAAAACTTGTGGATCTTCACCGTGCTTGGAGGGAGTTGCAAAAAAATTACAAAAAATACAAGATGTTTACGAACGTCGAGAAGTGGACTTTCAAAACAATTTAGATAATTTATTTGATATAGCACACGCTGATGCTTTGGAACGGATGAAAATTATAGAAGATAAATTATTTTTACAAAAACAAAGAGAACCAGGGCGTCCAGGGTGTTTAGCGGGGGTAGATAAAAAGCTAGCCGAGAAAGAAGAAAGGGCAAGACAGAGAAAATTAAAAGAAGAGAAAAAAAGACATGAGAGTTTACCATCATTTTATACAAATGCAAGGACATCATGATCAAAAAGATTTGGGTGTATTCTTAGATGGCAAATTAAACTTAAATAGCCACTATGACTATATTATTTCTAAGGCTAACCGTTTTTAGGTTTCCTGAAAAGGAATTCGAAAGAGTTTACAGATCCCTACACCTTAAAGTCGATCTATGTTTCGTTGGTAAGATCTGTACTTAAATATGCTTGTTGTGTTTGGTGCCCTTCTTATGAAGTGAATATTAAGCGTATAGAATCTGTGCAGAGAAAATTCACAAGGTTTGCTCTCTGGAAACTCAATTGGGTTGACGGCATAATGCCACCATATGAAGTTAGGTCTCGTTTGATTGATTTGAGCTCGCTTCATGTGAGGCGTAAGTGTTACTTAGTTATGTTTGCTAGAGATGTGATTTATAATCATATTGATTGTGCTCCTTTGCTTGCTTTATTTCCTATACATGCACCTTTAAGAGTTGTTCGTAAAAGGGTTTTTTTTTATGTTCCTTTCCATGGGACTAACTATGGTAAATTTGAACCAGTATCTAATTCCTGTTCTGTTTTTAATTCAATATATGATCGAATCGATTTGCAATTAAATAGATATATGTTCAGTTTCAGAGCTTTTTAATAATATTTTTTAATGAAACACACTCTTTGTAATTATTTATCTATATTATCAGACCCTTATATGTTAAATTATTTATTATATTATATTTAAGTTATATATGTACATGTTAATTAAATTTATAATGATGGTCTTATAAAGTTATCATACTTAAAGATTGAATAAATAAATAAATAAATAGCCCTGATGAAAGCCTTGAGGAACTCTTGCCATCTACTTCTCAAGCGGTAAGTTCTGAAACTACTACAAAAAGAGGAAGGAAAGACTTTGTCACGCCTAAGTTAGTTGCAGCTCTAGACAGATGTCAATTAAGCATAAGGGATTCTGTTTATATATTTCAGTCTGTAGTAGAAGCATTAGATCTTAGCTGTGATGATTTCCCGATAAACAAATCATCCATTCAACGTATTCGCCCTCAAAGTAGAAAAGATAGAGCCGAATCTAAAAAATCAGATTTTCAGAATAATATGCCTGAAATGGTGATCGTTCACTGGGATGGGAAGAACGCCTGCCAATTCTAATTTCATTTGGAGAAAAGGAACGACTTCTGGCTGTGCCCAAATTGGAGAGTTCTTCCGTTCAAGAACCAGCTAAAGCGGTTTTAAACGCACTTTATGACTGAGACCTTGATGACAAAGTACAAATAATGTGCTGTGAAACAACTGCGTCTAACACAGGGCGATTAAAAGGAGCATGTGTACTTTTGGAACAAAAACTAGACAGGGAATTAGTACTCTTTGCTTGCCGCCATCACGTTTACGAACTGGTTTTAAAATGTGTGTTCGAAACAAAAATCCACCAAATCTCAAGTAGCCCTGATATCACAATGTTCAAAAAGTTTAGAGACAACTGGAAAACTATTAATCCTGTTGCTATTGAAACCTACACCGATATCGTCACACAACATTTTTCTTTTACAACAAAACAAGAATTATTGACATTTTATAATCAAGAATTGCAAAAAAACATTGTACGTGACGATTATCGGGAACTGATTGATCTATCCATTCTTTTCTTAGGAGGAGATAATGAGAGCAAAATTAAAATCAGACCTCCTGGAGCTATGCATCAAGCTAGGTGGATGGCTAGAGCTATTTACTCTTTAAAAATATGTTTATTGCAATCTCAGTTCAAAACTAGCGCCAAGGATAAACGAGCAGGGTTCGGACTTTACTTCGATCGAAGTAATCTACTTCTCTTTTTTATAATCTACTTCTCTTTTTTATAATCTACTTCTCTTTTAAATTAAATGAGGCTATTCTTTCTTCCAAGCTGGGAAGTCCAGCTTCAACAAGCATGTTTTTAATCGGACTTGTGGGATATGCATTTAAACTTCTACGAACGCTTTGGTGGTATGGTGGTTTGATGATGTTTAAAGTTGATTTTGGTGAGTTGCCATAGATGAAGAGCCCATAGTCAATCTTACTTAAGATTAAAGATCTAGTTACATTGCAAAGAGTATTTACATGTGAATTACATTTCTTACTAGCTAAATAATTATTATTTATTTAATTATAATTAACAATATTAGTTCTTTTATAAAGTTTTTTTTTAATTCTACACAATGTGTTTTCTAATTGTGTCTATTATTAAAAGTAAGACCTAAGATACTTAAACTATCAACATTTTCAATATTTATGTTGTTAAACGAAAAAATCGTTTTCTTGCAAGAGGTCTTACGACAGATATGCAACATTTTGCATTTATCTAATGATAACTTCGCTCCAGATCGAGAAGACCAAGCCAGGATATCATTTAAAACGTTTTTTAAAAGTATGTTTGTCGTCTATATGTCATTATGTTTACATACAATATAAATATCATCAGCATAAGCTGTGTGGTCTAGTTGTTTGTGTTTTGTGATGATAGTGCTCAAATCATCAAAAGCTATTACAAATAGGATCACCGACAAAGGAGATCCTTGCGGGATCCCATTTGAGAGGTCAAAGGAATGTGAAAAGCAGTTGTTAGTTTTGACGCAAATTTTTCTATTGAGGAGAAAACCCTTAATATAATTAAATATTTTTGGGCCTATTCCCCAATCTCTAAGTTTGTTAAGAACAAGATGGATACCTATTCTGTCGAAAGCCTTTTCAAAGTCTAACGAGAGAACAGTAACATGATTGCGCGCCGATAATGCATTCGAGATGTAAAAGTCTAGGTGGAGTAAGGCGTCCGCGCAGCGGCTGCTGATTGCGCTAGCCGTAAAGAAAAATTTAAATATCTCTCAACTGGACATAACGTCAGTCTACTTGAACGGCAGAGTTGATGAGGATATCTTCATGGATAAACCGCAGTTTTTGGAAGTAATGCTGCAGAGAATGTCTACTAGCGACGAAGATGGGAATCTCAGAATCAATGGAGAAAAAAATGCTAAAAGATCTTCAAGATGGTGTGAAAGTAAATAAGGTCTGTAAACTCCAGAAGGCGCTAAATGGACTCCGTCAGTCTGGACGACAATGGAACATCGAGATCGACAGAACGCTTAAAAATATAGGCTTGTTTCCAACGGACTCCGACTCATGTGTCTACCATGACAAGTGCGAGAAAACGTACGTTCTTATCTATGTCGATGACATCCTCATATTCTCCAGTGACAAAATTTTGGAAGATCACATTAAGCGCATGCTGTCTCAGCAATTCACCGTGCGAGATCTAGGAGAAGCGAAGTGCTGCCTAGGCATTCAGATCAAAAGATCACATCACAAAATACAACTATCGCAGAGTGGATACATCGAAGACGTCTTGAAGAGATTTTCAATGGAAAACAGTAAACCGGTAGCTACTCCAATGATAGTTGATCGCAAGCTTTTAAAGGATAGGGTACAACCTGAGGAAAACCAATGTGAGAAACCATATCGGGACCTGGTGGGTGCACTAATGTATCTCGCCTTGGCCACCGGCCCAGATATTGCATACTCAGTAAGTGCTCTTAGTCAATATAATAATTGTTACAGCAACGAACATTGGATTGCTGCAAAGCGAGTGTTGCGTTATCTTAGAGGCACGACCTATCTGGGACTAGAATTCGAGAAAGATGACAAGACACCGATTTGCTATGTTGATGCTGATTGGGGAAACTGTACACTGGATCGTAGGTCCTACACAGGCTCGGTTTTCATTTTTGGAAGTGCTTCAGTAGCAATCACGTAAGCAACGAACAGTGGCTTTATCCTCAACGGAAGCAGAGTACATGGCCATCAGCGATGCAAGCAGAGAAGCAGTCTACTTGTCAAATTTTCTGAAGGAGTTGGGCTTAAACCAACTAAGCCAAATAAAAATGTACAATGACAACCAAGGAGCTGGAAAGTTGGCTGAGAACTCTGTGTTTCATTCAAGATCCAAACATATCGACATCAGATATCATTTCGTTCGTGAAGTGGTCAGAAACTCATCCATTTCACTGAACTACATGCCAACGGAGAAGATGGTCGCTGACATTCTAACCAAGCCTTTGACGAAACCAAATCATGAGAGGTGCCTGCTTGGACTTGGACTTCATGATCTCCGGACCACGAATTGAGAGGGGCTGTTAGAGTTTGGCAATTCCGTCTCCTTCGATGACAACTGCTTAGCGACATTTGCGCCCTCCAACATTTACTATTGTTATTATAATATTCAAACTTTTAGTATAACGAAAAAAACTTACTTCTTTCTGTATCTTTCAACTAAGCGGACGCTCTTTTTTATTCCATATCTCTGATAAAAACTGAGCATTGGTTTTTTTGAAAAGAATAAGGTTTACCTGATTTGGATATTTTTTGAACAACCTACATGTTCGCACTTTTTCGTTACGTAAAGCATTTAAATCTGGGTTCCACCATGCTACGGTCTTTTTGAAAATTTTGCTTGTATTTTGAGGGATAGCTTTATTTAGAAGCGCAGCTTCTTTGTTAATATTGGTCGAAGGATTGTAGCCTGATAAGTGCTCTGATATGTGCTTGCTATGGCAAGCCCAGTCAGCAAGATCAGTTTTAAATTTGTGGTTAACTACATTTTGAACGCACAATGATCCAAGAACTAGATTGCAGATAATTGGAAAGTGATCGCTGTTGTGGAGATCATCCAGAATCTGCCAAGAAATTTTATTTTGTAGTTCAGGAGAGCAGCATGTTATGTCGACGTGTGTTAGGGTGTTGTGTGTGGAAAAATGGGTAGGTGAACCATTATTTAATATTATAAGATTGGAGCGCGATACAAAATTTTCAATAATGATACCTATACTGTTGGTTTTTGGCGAACCCCAAAGAACATTCCACGCGTTTACATCGCCTGTTAAAATAATAGGTGTATTTATTTGAGCGACAATGTTCGTTAGATCATCTCTCTTGAACTTTTGCTTTGGAAGTATATAAATTGAGACGATAGTGAAGTATTTTTTTTTATAAGGATACCGATACCTTGTTTTGATGTTATGTTGTCTGGAAAGTTTTTAAAATATCCAGTAAATGATTTAGGTAGGTGTGGTGTGTAATTGTAAGGGCAGTGGGTTTCTTGAATTGCTATAATAGTCGGACAGTGCCGTTTTACGAGGATATTTAATTCGTCGAAATTATTAATATAGCCTTTAATATTCCATTGTAAGATATTTATTTTATTTTGATAAATATTTTGTTGATCCGTTTTTGGCCGCAGGCATCCCTGGAAAGAACCGGAGTGGGATGGTTGAAAACCATTTAGTCCCACTCCATTTCCTCCCAGCAATGTCCGCGACCTTGTGTTTGACAAAGTTTTATTGTTTTTATACATCATCTTCTGTATCAGATGTAATATGTTTGATTGTTAATCAAGTTATCAGTAATTGAAAAAAGTGGAGAGTTTTTTTTTTGTGAATTAATGTTTTCTGAAGATTGTGTTGTTGTTTGTGCAATAATTGAAGGAAGAGAAGGAAGTGGGCGGTGGATGGGCAAAGGGTTTCCTTTGGGTGTATATTGGATATCAGGATTAGGTGGTAGAGTAATAACTGGTTTTGATGTGTTAGCGATTAGATGATCTGTTGTTGATGAAGTATTTTCTTTATTTTTATTAATTTTGGTTGATTGGGTTGGAGGGATAACGGGAGATTTTCATCGTTTTAGATTTATTTGCGTTTTGTTTGTTATTTACTTTTGAGGTTTCTTTGGTTATTTCAGAGTACGTCGGGGTGTTAAATGTTGATTTAGTTGGATGCATAAGATTATGTTCGTTTGGCTTCGGCCATGCTACATTTATTGCGTGTTTTTATTGTCAAAATTTCCTTATTTTGTAAGTATTTAGTACAGGCTTTGGATGATGAAGGATGTTTTTCAGAGCAGTTAGCACACATAATGCGGGTGCATTCTGTGGCATCGTGCGGTGGGAGGCTACAAGTTTCACAAATTTTTTCTCTAATACACCTTTTAGTCGTATGTCCGAGGAGTTGACAATTTTTACACCTCATCGGGTTGGGAATATATTCCTGCACTTCGGCTTTATACCATGCAATTTCAATTGTAGACGGTGGCTGATACCTATCGAATGTGAAGAGCATCAAGCCGGTTGGACGGTGGGTATTGTCTATTGTCTTACCAAATTTGTATACATCGATAACTCCTTGTTGTTTGAGTTTAGTTATTATTTCTTCTTCTTTAATATTTTTTAAACAGGAGGCATAAACAATGCCCTTTGAAGAGTTTAGATTGGTATGTAATTTAACTGTCACTGGACATTGATTTGCTAGGTTAGTTACGCCCAAGAATTTATCGGCAATTTTCTGGGATTTTGCTAAGATTAAGATATTTGTATGTTTTATGACCTTTATGAATTAGTGTAATTTGTTGTTGGCTTTTGGGCTGTAGGTCAGTTTTATTCCTTTTCAAATTAAATTAAACACAATAATTGTTTTAAACGACGTTTCGTTCATGATTATGAACATCATCAGGTTTTTATTTATGTATTTTTACAATGAACATTTAAAATGTACATATATAATAGCTGACATCACTATACATTTATATTGCACTTGTTTAAACATTCATATTGCTTTATACATATATATTGCACTTAAATTTAAACTTAAACAATTGAAAAACAAAATTACATTTTACTTGCGCACAATACTATGTATTGTGACCTACAGCCCAAAAGCCAACAACAAGATTAAGATATTACCATCTCTCAATTGAGATATATTTTCATACTCTGTGCTGATAGCATCAATCGCTTTTCTAAGTACAAAAATGCTCACGGAGGAGATCGGTTTTTTGTCATCTGCAGATGATATTATTATAAACTTAGGATTTTTTGTTCGTGATTGTAGGGGCAGGTTAGGAAACACTTCAAAGTTACTGCGTTTATTTTTCTTGGATTTCGGTTCAAATTCCGATGGATATTCCGTCAAAATATCAAACCTATTCCCGGGTTTAGTTTTTTCGGGCACAGGGCCATCTTAACCTTGAAAATTATTAACTTTGCGCGAAGAAGTTTACGCACGTGGTTATAAAGAGGTACAGAAAAAAGATTTATAAAGCTCTATTAGAGCGAAAGAGAAAGGATGAGGCAAGCAAAATAGAAAACTTCCACAGAGAAAAAGTCAACACGATGTTAATGCTACGAAAGCTAGACGGTGAGTGTCAAATTATTACTTAGCTCTACTTAGTTCATTTAATTTATATACATATATATGTATATGTATATATACAAAAAAAAAATATTGTACATTTGGTTTTTGTTTATTTATATTTTTTTTCATTCAATTTGCATTTTTAATTTTGATTTTACATTTTTAATTTTTCTTAATTTTCTATATTAACCCCACACACAATCGTCAAAAAAAAAAAAGAAAAAATTGTAATGGTCATTCGCCTCGAGCCACTTTGTGTGCTACAGAATGACTTCCATTTATTCTTTTAATAGGTAATTATATACATATATACAGTGTTAAAACATTAGCAACTAAAACTACCTCCATCATTATGTCTTTCAAAAATGAGTAACTATAACAAATCATATTAATCTTTTTTCTAAAATTTAATACATTATGTATGTACTTCTGAATAGACAACAAGGGAAATTAGTTTTCAAAACGGTTTATTAAATATGATATAAGTAGGACAGTGAACCCAATTTTTTGCTGGTCCAAACAAAAGCAACTTTTTATTACTACCTCTCTTTTTCTTATTAATAAATAGAAGTTAGACCGTTAACTAAAAAATTCATTGCTCATAGTTAAGGTGTTGGCAAAAAGTGCAGTTGAATCTATTTATTAGGTATTATTCAGTTCACGAGCAAGCTAATCAGTGTTCTTAGCTAACGTTTGTGAAATGGCCCGAAACAAATACTCTAACGAAATAAAAGAAAAAATTATAAAAGAATATAAAAGTGGAAAGAGTCAAATTAATTTATCGGAAAAATATTCCATTCCAAAATCAGTGATTTGCCGATTAGTAAAGTTCTATAAATCCACAAAGTCATTCCAAACGGTTCATCGAGGTGGCAGACCAAGAAAAACAACAGAACTAGAAGATTCTGCTATAATAAAATCAATCAAAAAAGACCCCTTTATATCAGCGCGAGAAATAAGAGTCCAACTCGACCTGGGCGTAAGCGCGAGAACAATCCGGAGACGAGCTGTTGATGGTGGACTAAAATCCTTCAAAGCTGTAAAAAAGCCTTTTATTTCAACCAAAAACAGGCTGGCTGGAATGTACTCTTTTCGGACGAGTCCAAATTCAATTTCAAGGGTTCCGATGGTTTCCGTCGTGTTCGCAGACCAGCCAAAGAGGCACTAAATCCACGTTACACCAAAGCTACTGTAAAACGTGGAGGAGGAAACGTAATGGTGTGGGGATATTTTTCAGGGCATGGATTGGGACCGATTCACAATATAGATGGTACAATGGATCATTTTATGTACCGCGATATTTTACAAAGTGTAATGCTGCCACACGCTGAGGATCAGTTGCCTCTGAAATGGATTTTTCAGCAGGACAACCACCCAAAGCACACGTCCAATACGGTTAGGACGTGGTTTCAAGAACGTGTTGCAATGGCCAGCACAGTCCCCAGATCTCAATTCCATAGAAAATCTATGGGAAATTGTAGATCGACGAATTGTAAGGACTAATTGCAAAAATAAAAGTGATCTCTTTGAACAAATTAAATTGGCTTGGGAACGTATCCCAAACAGCATAATAAACAATTTAATTGACTCCATGCCTCGAAGACTTGCTGAAGTGATAAAAAACAAGGGGTTTGCTAGCAAATACTAGCAATATTTTATATAGTTTTAAAAAAAAATATGTATTTGTTAAAAGTTGCTTTTGTTTTGACCAGCCTAATATTGAACTAATTGTACTAATTTTACTATATTTAATGAACTACTACAAACACCATTTTATTTTATTTTCCACTAGAAACTGTAAATATTTATTTAAATTTTAAAAACAAAAATATACCATGATAGATTCTTAAATTTGTTTTTTAATTACTTAATAATGGAGGCAATTAAAGTTGCTTTTGTTTTGGCCAACACTGTATATTTTGTCAAGGTGTTAATTTAAATATTCTTTTCTAATATTTTATTTTGTATTATCAATCCTTTATTTTTAACATTTTGCTTGTAACTGTATATATTAACTGAATAAATTAATTAATTAAAAAAAAAAAAAAAGTCGCGTAAATGAACTTCGTTCCCAAAACAGACCTCACAGAAATTTTAATTTTTTTTGTTCAGTTTAAATTGACTATTGGTAAAATGGTTAATTATTTTACAGAATCCATTCGTGAAATTTGGTATACGAATGAAATGAAAATTTAAAATTTCTACAAGTAAGTAATACAAATTAAAGTTTTTACCAATTTTTTTATATAATATTTGTTGCTTTTACGGCAAAAACAACTAATAAGGCACAATACGACAGGATTTTCCATTTCATAGGAAAAACAAATGGATTACAACTGTCTCGAAGTATTTTTCTTTTAATTATCAGATTGAGCTTTCGCCTGATGGTCTCTATTTGATCGGCAATGCTTGAGAAGGCAGTTAAATCTATTTTTAAACAATTTATATTTAATTTGTTGATAAAAAAAGAATTATTGAATTATTTAAAATTTCATTTAAACTTCATTCCAATATTTTCACACACGACACAATATTTTAAGCAAAACAGCTGAATTCGAAAATGAGAGCCGTTAAGAGGAGGTTTACCTTTTTCTGGACCAAAAAATCGATTTTTTTGTTTTGCATTTTCTTGTGGTAAAGTATGTGTAGAATATATTTGCAAAACAGCTTAGTCGTATCTATTTTGTTATTTTAATGTTAACATAGATTAATCCTACATTATGGAAAGCGATGAGGTAAAAACGCGTTTTTCCCGAAGCCACGTTTTTCGAACTGGTCGCCACGATTACTCAAAAACTACTCGATGGATCGCCTTTTTTCTTTTTTTCTTTTAAAGCATATTAAAATTAGAGGAACCTGGACAACGATCAAGATGATCCATGGATTTTTTTCATTTCTGCAGTACCTTAAAGAGCGAAAAAACAAAAAAAATTCAAGTGTCCACCATTTTGTTAATTTTTGATTATTATTGATCATTGTAGTTCAGGTTCCGCCTACACTCATATATTTTATAAAAAATTTTGGTTTTTTCATTTTCGTTCATTTTTGCAGATGCTAGAGTGGTCACTTTACCGGACATGACATCAATTACTGTCACGATATTTGGGCATATAAAAAATGTTTTTTGGTACTACTTATTGTAATAAACAAGTAGCAAAAACTCCCAGTTGATTATTTATTTCCTTGCACGAAAAAAAAAATCCCAAAAAAACTGCAGTTTTAGCTAAGAAAAAGGTAAACCTCCCCTTAATGTTTATTTGGATTCCATTCGGATTTTGCAGTTCGTAGTGTAGCTCTCATTCAGGAATTTTTAACGAATGGATTCCGTGATAAACCTGAATAAAATGGATTGTAAAGAAATTAAGTGCACGACTGGGTTGGGTACTTGCTGTTGTGTTAAATGCGCCGCGAAATAATAATTATACATTTTATGATAATATCGATTACAATATTCCTTTCCAATCATGGCCTGGGGCTTTTTCTAATCCCCTCTAAACAGTTTTACGTCAGTTTTTAAGTCACTCATTCATATTTTACGATCAAAAAAGGTTCGGTGTATAAAAAAAATTTTAGTAATGAATGAGAATTTAACAAAAGTTTAAAGTAAGTCACGGTGACATTAATTTTTTCCTCGAAGTATAAGCTCGTGTCTTTTTATTTGCTTTATTTGTTTCCCATGAATTTTGTTATACATACATACGTATATTTCATCATCATCATCGGCTCGACAACCGGGTTCCGGTCCTGGCCTCCTTCAACAAGTCTCTCCACCTATCCCGGTCTCTAGCCGACGCCATCCAGTTGCGCACCCCAAGGCTTCGGGCGTCCTGGTCTACGCCATCTCTCCAGCGCAAGCATGGTCTACCACGCTGTCGTCTACCATAGAATGTACCACAAAGAACTTTCCGAGCAGGTTCCTCTTCGCTCATGCGAGCTAGGTGCCCTGCCCACCGGAGTCTACCGAGCTTAATTTTTGTCACGATATCTGCTTCAAGGTAGATTGCGTACAGTTCATGATTGTACCGTCTCCGGAATCGTCCTTCCTCACATACGGGGCCAACAATTCTCCTTAAGACTTTTCTCTCGAACGCAGCTAAGAGGTCGGAGTGCCTTTTGCTAAGCACCCAAGTCTCGGATCCATATGTGAGTACTGGCAGGACCATGGTCCTATACAGCAGCAGTTTTGAAGTTATGGTGAGATTTCTGGATTTGAAGAGCTTTGACAGACTATAGTAGGCTCTGTTGGATTTGAGAAGCCGCCCGCGTATTTCTTCTTCTATATTGTTATCGGCTGCTACTATTGACCCAAGGTATTTAAAGGATTGCACCACTTCAAATTCGTGCTCCGCAACCTTGATTGTTTGACCAACTGTTCCTCTCGCATTCGACGCCACCATGTACTTTGTTTTACCTTCACTAATGTGCAGCCCCAGATTTAGTGCCGCCTGCTCAATCTGGATGAAGGAATCGTGTACAGCTTGTTCGGTTCTTCCGATGATGTCAATGTCGTCTGCGTAAGCTAGTGACTGGCTGGACCTGTTGACGATGGTCCCTCTTGTTGCCGTGCCAGAGTCACGGATTGCTTTCTCCAACGCCAGGTTGAAGAGGAGGCAGGCCAAACCGTCCCCTTGTCGGAGTCCATTAAAGATGTTGATTGGTCTGGATAGCAATCCGGCTATTTTTACTTGGCTTGTTACGTTGGTCATGGTCAACCTACATAGTCGTGTCAATTTATTTGGGATGCCGAATTCTCTCATGGCTTTGTAAAGTTCTACCCTGGCTATGCTATCATAGGCGGCCTTAAAGTCTATAAACAGATGGTATGTTGGGATGTTAAATTCTAGACATTTTTCCATCGCCTGCCTAAGGGTAAAGATCTGATCAGTTGTTGATTTGCCTGGAATGAAACCACACTGATATTGTCCGATGACGGTTTTAGCGTATGGGGTTATCCGGTCTTGTAGGATAGAGGAGAATATCTTATAAGCGGTACTCAACAACGTGATACCTCTATAATTGCTGCACGTTGTGACATCTCCCTTCTTATGTATGGGGCATATTATGCCTTTTCGCCAGTCTTCTGGCATTTCTTCCTGCTCCCATACGTGCACTATAATATCATGAATTGCTTGACGTAAGGCTGGCCCGCCGTGATGAAATAATTCGGCTGGTATGCCATCGGCTCCCGGGGATTTGTTCTGATTAAGCCGGCCTATAGCCTTCTCAACCTCTTCTATGCTTGGTGGCGGCAACATAGGGTATTCTTCTTGAAGTAGTGGAGCCTCCACTTCTGCAGTGAGCTGACCATTTAGCAATTCATTGAAGTACACTTCCCATCGCTCCAGTATGCTTTCAGGATCGGTGATCAGATTTCCCTCCCCGTCCTTGCAGTATGTGCAGCGTGGTGTGTACTGCGTCATGTTTCGGACGGATTGGTAGAACTTCCGCGCCTGGTGCGGACCTCGCTCTCGGCTGTTTTCTATTTCACAGATTAGGTTCTTCTCCCAGGCTGATTTCTTTTGTCTGTGAAGCCGTTTTTCTGTTCTTCTGAGCTCTTTATATTCCTCTTCGCGTGCCCGCGTTCTATGAGATTGTTGCATTGCTCGGTACGCAACATTCTTACGTTCAGTCGCTAGCTTGCATTCATCATCAAACCAGTCGTTCCGATTTTTACGACTGCTGCCTAAGATGGAGTTGGCAGTACTAATGACAGTATTTTTAAGACGTGTCCACTTTTCATTTACGCCCAGCATACTGGCTCCAGGACTTACTCTCCCTAAGTCAGGTGTTTCTAGGGCGAGTCCTAACGCATTACCAAAGGTGTTACTGGTGTTTTCATTGCGCAGGGCAGCCGTGTTGATTCGAACCTGATCAGCGGATGCAATGCGTCTTCGCAAGGCAATCCGCCCTCGGAAAACCATACCAACAAGATAGTGATCCGAGTCAATATTGGCACCTCGGTACGTTCGTACCGTCATCAAGTTCGAGTAGTGGCGACGGTCTATCAACACGTGGTCTATTTGGTTACGAGTGACTCCATCAGGTGATACCCAGGTGGCTTTGTAGATATCTTTACGCGGGAACCTGGTACTCGCAACGACCATGTTTTTCGATGCTGCCAATTCTAAGACTCGAAGTCCATTGTCATTAGTGTTCTCATGCAAACTATGGGTGCCTGCGTAATGCCTGAATACCGGCTCCCGACCTATTTTTGCGTTCAAATCCCCAAGGATGATTTTAACATCATACCTTGGACAGGCATTGAGGGCCCTCTCGACTTGTTCGTAGTAAGTCTCTTTTTCTTCGTCTGAGGACTCCTCCGTAGGTCC
Source organism: Philhelius festivus (assembly GCA_963931855.1). Taxonomy (NCBI): domain Eukaryota; kingdom Metazoa; phylum Arthropoda; class Insecta; order Diptera; family Syrphidae; genus Philhelius; species Philhelius festivus. The sequence continues at coordinate 14,225,661 of OZ007558.1, forward strand.
GTGAACGTTAATGAGGCTGATGTTCGTAAATTTGCCTCGCACGCGAAGGGTGCATAGCCTTTCGCTTATAGCGTTAAAGCCGATGATGGTAGACTTCATTTTTTCGCTGACTAGGAAGCCTACCCCGAGCACATGGTGTTTTGTATGACAGCTATAGTATATGTCATATTCTTTCTTCTCTAAAACACCATTCCCTGTCCATCTGATTTCTTGAAGAGCTGTTATGTCAGCTTTATATTTTGACAGGTCATCGGCTAGCTGCTGAGCAGCTCGAGCTCTATAGAGCGATCGTACGTTCCATAAGAAAATTCGTAAATCGTTTTTCAGTTTTCGTTGCGTTGGTTGTCGTCGTGTGATCAGTCCGTTTCCGAGGCTTGTTGTCGGTCTCGTAATTCATAAGTTTTACGGGACAGGGAATTAACCTGTCGCCAACCTGAGGAACCAGCCTGATCATATTAGCCAAACCTTTTTAAAGGCTTGTTTCTAGCGGCCGCCACGGAGAGGCTATGATCAGACTTCCACCAGTCCCGAATAGTTACGGCACGTGCATGTTTTCGTATGCTACATGTTATTCCCCCTATTCGTCTGATGGCTGACCGCCATACGTATATTTACTAACTTTAAATGTCTCACCTCCTAACCCACTGAGTCAGAATGCATACCAATTAACTATTATGCATATTGACAGTTTTGGTTTCACACTTATTGTAACGCAATGGCTTAGTGGGACAAGTCAACTTCCAGAATGCAACTCAGTAGGTCAAAGCTGAGTAATGCATTTGGGAAGTTAAACCAAGAAATTCCAGGTAGGTCGCCAGAACCAGAAGTGAGTCTGATTGTAACCGCGAACGTGATTGTTTGGTTTTTGTTTATTTGATCGCACACTTAACATTGGCGCAGTCGGTTCGCGAACCAAATTTAAATTAAATAAAATATAAAAAAAAAGATAGATACGAGTAAAGTGAATCAATAAAAATAAAAATAAAAATAACAGTTTGAAAGTAAAATAAATTAATTTTATCACAAAGTGAACAAACAAAAAAAAGGAAAATTAACAAAACATAACATATGTATTATGTTCATACTACAAGTATACATAAATGAAAAAGTGCAGTTGATCAAGTGAGGTAAAATCAAAACTAATAGAAGGTCTGGTAAGAATTTTGATGTTTATATTGTGTTGATGTTTTTTTTTAAATATAATTAAGTTTAATATAATTTACACATAATTTACATTCTTTTTATATAATTGACTTTAAAACACAACCCTCCTCTCCTCTTCTTTAAATAAACTTTATTTTTTTTATTAATAAGACTAGTTTGATTGTGTTTTTGGATTGAGTTTGGGTTGAAGCCCGAAGTTCCTTGTAAAGATCAATAAAGTTAATGGCCAAGAGAGAAATTGAGGCCCAACTTAATGATTTAAAAGAGGAACTAGAAACTCTTAAAAAAGAGAAAAAGAGCAACGGCGACAACTTAAAGAACTCAACGAGGTACTCCTTTCAGAACTTAAGGATATTTTAAATCCCGAGGTTTTTACTTTGGTCAAGTCTCAGCTTAGCTCTCAGTGGGGTCAATTTCAGCGTATTGAAACGACAGACGCGATTCTAACAGAATATATTAAGGCCGTACAGAATATAAGAAATAGACACACTAAAGAGACAGAACAGCTAGTCAAGCAACTTGAAAAAAGCGAGAAATTGCGTAAAGAGGCTGAAAAGCAACTCCAGCAAGTAGCAAACGAAGCTGATGAACAACTTGACCAACTAACAAGTGAGTTGAATAAAAGCTTGTCAGCCCAAAAGGAGTTGAAAGAAAAAATTCAAAATCAGCTTCATCTGATTTTTCAAAAAATCTTTTACCCCTGTTTTTTACATCGTCTCCAAAAACCCCTGTCACTAAAAATCTTGTAAATAAGGGTGTTCAGACTCCTGTCACAGGTATCGAAAAACACCATATTAATTTAGGACAAGAATTATTGGAGACATCTCAAAATCCCCATATTAACTTAAGACAAGAATTGGTGGAGGTACAACCAATTAGCAGTCAAATATACAACATGTCATACGAAAAGGTGACAAAGATTGTTTCCCGTGTCATATCCCTATTTTCAGGGCAAAGGACACCGGACTTGTCAAGCAAAGTATACGAGTTTATAAACGCTTGCCATTTAGGGTTGAAATGCCTAGAGGCAGGTGAACCCGAAGACTTGTATGTGGCCTGCATTTCCACAAGGCTAACGGGGGATGCATTTGAACTAATTAGATCTAACCTTCCCAAAACCTTAGCAGAACTGGAGTCAGTTATAAAAACAGCGTATCTGGCAATTATAACTCTTGACAATGTGATGCTTGAAATTAATCAATCACACCAAATGATGAATGAAGATTTCCAGTCATTCGCTCGACGCTTACTCACGCTGAAAATAAAAGCGAAAGAGATTATTGATTCAAGTTACAGTGAAGCTCAATCAATAACGTTGGTGGCTGAACTTAATAATAGTTTAGTTAAGGTTTTCAAAATTTGATTGTATGATCCTGCTTTGCGTCAGTTTATGCTGACAACCGCTGAAATTGACTTATCAAAGTTGGCTGATTTGGCGCAGAGAACATCCCTTTTGATGGGAACTCAAAACAACTGGGGAATTCAATCAAATGTGTTCAGAGCTATCTCACCATGTGCGTACCCGCCCACCTGGCCTCAACAACTTCCACCGCAGCCAACATACCCATATACAAATATACATAGTCTTCAAAACTCATACACACCACAATATCATAATCACTTCCAACCACCCAACAATCAATTACATCAATCAAATAACCAGGTAAATCTAGACTCCCCCCATCCAAGTACTAGACACGTAAATAGAACGGCAAATCCTGTGACAAAATGTGGATTTTGTGGAAAACAAAATCACACTTACGCCGAGTGTCAAATACGGAAAAGAACACCATACTGTGATTCTTGCGAAGATTATGGGCATAATCAAAACAGTTGCCAACGTTCACAAATACGTGTTACACGAGTAACATCACAAAAGCCTAGAACAAAATGCAAGTGGTGTTCTAGGATGGGGCATGTGGAGGAGGATTGTTTCTCCAAAAGGAATTATCAGAAGGAACAATCGGGAAACGGCCCGGGGGCCAGTTTAATTCAATAAACTGTGCCCCACCAAATTTACTCTCCACAAACAAAACACCGCCAAAAAATCCCTCTTCAAATAAAACAATGATGTCATCAGAGCTAGGCAGCAAAACACCACCTATGACATCAAAAAGGCAATTTGAAGACACTTTAAAAGAAAAAAAGTCATTACAGCACAAAAAATAAAAGTAAATCGGAAGACTTACTCAAAAGAGTTAAATTTCCTTACTTTTCAGTCGGTAAGCAAAACGAAGCAAAAACCTATAGAACCTGTATCTGGGGCAAAAGTTGTCCTAGGTCAAGTAAATTTATGGTTATTGATTGCGAATATTTGCTTGGTTGTGAGTAAGTGTCGCGTAATGTTTAATAAATTTTTTGTCTTTTTGGCGAATACGCTTAAGAACTTTATTTTTAGTTTTTGTTGTAAGTATTTGAACCAGTTCGCTATTACGAATAAAAAAACTAAACAGAAGAAAATATTGTATACATTTAAGAACATTCGTAAGCACGATGTGTTCGTCGAGCTGCCCACATCATTAGCTAAGTACGGAAAAGTACTTCTTCTTGTTGGTACAGGGGCAGACTCGAGCTTACTTAAACGAAGTTCTCTAGAAAATGCTAGCAATATAAACACCCGAGAAACAAAGCAACTGGGTGGTGTTTTTGGTGGTGTAGGCACAACACTGGGTACAATTAAGACTAATTTACTTTTCCCAAAAAAATTTTCGACTAAATGCAACATAGTCGATGACGATGATACGAGTATACCTGCGGATGGTATATTAGATCGTGACATCCTATGGAATCACACGATCATCGACACAGTTTCCAAACGAATAACGTTTTTAGATGGGAAAAGGGAAGTCTTAATTGATTTACCTCTCAAATGTTTGCCTTCGAGTCTAGCTACCATGTCTTCACTGAACGAAGAAGTTGTGCAGTGCAAAATTGGGGCTCGGACACGGACAATTGTGAAGATCCAAATCCCAAATTCAAAATTAAATGAACTGCTTATACATTCGCAGGAAATTGATAATGGAATTCATTTGGGGAACACAATTGTTAAGGCAAATAACGATTACGTCCATGTCCCTGTTTTAAACTGCACAACAGAGGACTATGTCATGGACACAAATTTCATGCCGACCTATTCAAATTTCAAAAACTACAAAATTATTGAAAACAATGAATACGGAGGTAAAATATTAACAAATTTTAAAAAGGAATCCAGTAATGAACGGATAAATAGCCTTCTAAGTTCCATTAAAATAGATGAAAACCTAACCAAGGAGGAAAAAAAATCGGTAGAGGAGTTATGCATTCAGTTTTCTGATGTCTTTCTATTAGAAGGTGATAATTTAAGTTATACACCCGTTTTGTCCCACAACATTCCCAGCAAATCTGACCAAGCACCGATCAACACAAAGCAATATAGAACGCCAGAGATCCATAAAAAAGAAATTGAGAAGCAAGTGAAAGAGATGCTTGATCAAAACATAATTTCGGAAAGCAAATCTCCTTGGAATTCGTCTTTGCTTATTGTACCCAAAAAATCGGTTGAAGGTAAAAAACGGTGGAGGGTGGTTGTAGATTTTAGAAAGCTGAATGAAGTAACAATTAAAGACGCATTTCCCCTACCAAGAATCGAAGAAATTCTTGATCAGTTGGGACACTGCCAATTTTTCACCACCTTGGATTTAGCAAGTGGCTACCATCAGGTGTTGATCGATCCAGCTGAGAGAGCGAAAACTGCGTTTAGTACCAGCACAGGACATTACGAATTCAATAGAATGCCCTTTGGTCTAACCGGTCGGTGCTCCAGCAACGTTTCAAAGGATAATGAATCACATCCTGATTGGGTTGCATGGCATTGATTGTTTTGTATATTTGGATGATATTGTTATCTATGGTAAAAATCTAGAGCAACACAACGAAAAGCTTTCAAAGGTTTTGGCTTAACTTAGGCAGCATAATCTCAAATTAAATACCGAGAAATGTAATTTTCTATGCCGTGAAGTATCATATTTGGGACATATATGCTCGGAAGCCGGAGCTTCGCCTGACCCAGCCAAAACCCAATGTGTTTCAGATTTTCCCATAACTAAAACAATAAAACAGGTGCAATCATTTCTGGGACTTACGAATTATTATAGGAAATTTATTCCACAATTTTCTAAAATAGCTGCCCCAATAACAAAACTATTGAGAAAAGGAAATAGTTTCAAATGGTCCCCAGATTGTGAGATATCATTTAAGCTCTTTAAGGAAGCGATTTCTTCACCACCTATACTTATTTATCCAGACTTTACAAAACAATTTATTTTAACAACCGATGCCAGCAACGAAGCTTTAGGAGCTGTTTTATCCCAGGGTAATGTGGTTGAAGACAAGCCTATAGCTTATGCTAGCCGTTCACTAAATAAATCAGAAAAAAATTACTCGACTATAGAAAAGGAATTGCTTGCCATAGTTTGGGCATGCAAGCACTTCCGAACATGTCTTTTAGGTCGACCGTTTTCAGTCTACACGGACCACCGTCCTCTCATAGGAGTATTTAATGTTAAGGACCCAACCACACGACTTATTAGATTCCATCACAAGTTGTCTGAATACGATTATAAAATCATTTATAAGCCCGGTAAAACAAATTGCAATGCAGATGCGTTAAGTAGGATTTATACAGAAAATGATAATATTAAAATTGTACAGACAAGAAGTAAGACTCAAAAAAGTAAGCAAAATTTGGATACTAAAAAGAATAATAAACAAACTACTGAAAAACATAGCAAAAAGCAAGCAAGTAGAGATAACTTTCAGGTTCTAAAAAATCTAGAAGACATACAAACAGTTCTTCGCGATTTCCACAAATCCGTACTTGGAGGACATCAGGGAATGGCGAAGACCTATGCACGAATTCATCGTCAGTTTAGATGGAAAAATATGCAAATTATATCAGGAACTGTGAAAAATGTCAAACGAATAAGTCAGGCAAAGTAACCAAAATGCCAATGGTTTTGACAAATACCCCATGCCTCCCATTCGATAAGGTATACATGGACATGGTCAGTGTTTTTCCTTTGACGTATCCCGGTAGCCGGTATATTTTAACATTCCAGGACGACCTGACAAAGTATATGACGTGTGTGGCCATTCCAGATGCTGAAGCATCTACGGTAGCAAGAGCCTTTTACGAGGAGATTGTTACAAGGTTCTGCATACCTAAAACACTCGTCACAGATAATGGAACTAATTTTACTTCGAAACTTTTTTTCAGAAACTTGTAAGCTTCTATGAGTTAAAAAAGTTCACATCACCGCATATCATCCACAAGCTAATGGTTCACTCGAACGCAGTCACAGACCCTTAGCGGAATACCTAAGGAGTTTTGTTGACAATGACGATCGGTGCTGGGACCAATGGTTGAGACAGGCGATGCATGTCTACAATAACACCGTGCATACAGCTACTAAACTGACACCAACGAAGAGTTTGTATGGTTTTGAATTCGAAATGCCAACAAATTTAAAAAGAACAGCTACACCTCTGTATAATGCGGAAGATTATCCAAAAATCCTTCAGCACCAACTACAGAAGACGCACGAACTAGCGAGGAAAAATTTTGAACTGGCAAAACAAAAATCAAAACAACAATACGACCATCATACCAATCCTGCCTCGTTTGCGGTTGGGGAAAAAGTCTTGCTTAAAAATCCTACTAGAAAGAATAAGTTTTCACCTATTTGGTTGAGACCCTATGAGGTGGTGTCCGTGAATGATTCTGTAAATACTAATATCCGAGTAGGTGGAAAAACAAAACGAGTACACAACAACCAACTTAAGGCTTATCACAATCAAGTTAATGATAGTTAAATTTAAACACATACTATGATTAATATCCTAAACTAAAACTTTTTCACCACTAATAATTACACTCACTAACCTTCGACGCTAACAGGTATAGATAGAACCGGAAATTTTTTTTTATATCAATTAATTAAAACTACTTAAACTTTACCCACTGTTTTAAATATAGGAAATTTAAAAGGGAACGGAAAAGTTCTAATATGCTTAATTTAGTTCACCTAACTAATTTTTTTTCTCTTTTCAGTATTTACAAAGGAAAAACAAAGTGAGGTCAAAAGGAAAGGTCATTAATTGCCTATATATATTACATTAATATTATTTCCATAATTTGGCACATTACATTCATATTATTTACATAATATATATAATCAATCTAGTATTATATACAATTTTTAAGAATACATAGTCTTTGACTATAAGTCATTTTTCTATTTAATTTTTTTTGCTTAAAAATACTTCTTAAACACATACATAGTTAATTATCGAGTTGAAAAGAAAATGTTCAACCTACGGTGTTTTGCATTAACTGTACAAACAGTTATTAACTTCTTTCCAGAGCAGACACAGAATGAGAAACCATACAAGATCCAGTCATTACAAAAAACATCACCAGTAGTGTTCGAAACGGTAGAACAAGCCGTATTCTACAGTGATACGTGGACAATTTTGACGAAGTTCACACCAATGGATTACGAAATGGTAATTCAGATGGTGCAAAAATGTGACAATAGGCTAGAAACCATGTGCAGAAGCATTGCGGACGATGACTTTCAACGCCATTGCCATTTGGTCGCCCAGGAGACAGAGACAAACATCGTAAACTTACGACAAACAGCAAATCGTATGAGGCAATTGATACACTCGAAGCGTCAAAAGCGTGCACTAGAGTTTATCGGAGGATTTTCCAAATGGGCCTTCGGAACGATGGACAGCGAAGATGCTAGAAAGGTCTACCATCAGTTGGAATTCCTCCGTAAACGGGATGAGGATTCGTTCCAATTAATGCACCGACAACTATCTGTCATGAAATCAAATTTCGACACATTGACTAAGCCAATTTCACAACTAGCGGAGGAAGTGGAAAACGTGACTGCAGGTGTGGGAAATCTAAGTGAATCTTTCCTAAATTACAGCCAATTCACAAACAAGGAAGTTTCGATACTTAAGATGAGGAGCGAAGCGAGTGCAATGATATCAGTGATCACCGCAAAAATAATGGAGGTCCAAAACCGGCAATCCCTGGAGCTTTCCATACTTGATGACCTTAACCAAAATAAACTCCACCCTTTCATCCTGGACATAGGAAACATTACTGACCTGCTTAAGAAATCGGTCAAAGGAGGATTCTCATTCGAGAACTTTGGCATCATTAATTCAGCGGCCAGAACAACAGTCTTTGCAAATGAGGGAAACCTGTTTGTTCAGGTAACGCTTCCACTTCCAGACTCCTTGCATTTTGACATCCATAAAGTGTACGCCTAACGCCCCGACTCCACAGGAGATAAATTCTCTCAGGATGCTCATCATGATATGAAATCTCCAATGGAGACGCGATATTTCCTCTTATAATGGGATGTCAGCGATCTATGTCAGCGGTTTTGTCTTGATATAGATGTCTGATATGAAATTTGACAGATGGTTTTTTTTCGTACTTTTGTCTCATTATTTCGGGTCTTCTCATTTGGGGGGTTGTTTTCAAGTACTCCGTCGGCAAATATTTTTTTTTTATTTTGTAAGTAAATACATTAATGTGTCATGTTATTCATTTGTTCGTGCGTTAAGTTATGTTGGGTGTTATTTATTTATACTTTAGGTAGATGCGCATTCTTTTCTTTGCAAATATATATAATTTTTGTTAATTTTACGTTTTGCTAATTTCTGTTGTCCGCACAAAACACATCCCGTGCAGTAGGGATAGAAATGAAAAATCATGACATAATTTGCCCAGCGAAGCAATAAGAAAATGTAGAGATAGAGATATCAGACATTGAGTTGGAGAGACAGATATCTTGTGGAGTAGGGGTGTTACCAACAGTCTTAAAGGAACGATGGGATCTGGTTATCGATACAAAGTATGAATACATCGCAGAATCTGATAACCACGACCTTTTCGTAATGCTGAATGAGGAACAGTATTCCCAATGCTCACATATTGCAATAAGAGATGCTAAAAAAGACATTGCGATATGCCGATACGAGACCCCGGTATTCACATCTGGATCAAATGAATGCTTAGTAGAACTGTTACAACACGCAGCTTCATCAGAAGATTCGTGTAAATACACTGCGGTTCCAGCAATCAAAGGAATATTCCTGAAGATGACGGCACCGAACGAGTGGCTTTTCAAAGTAAAGGATTCCTTCGTTTTGAACTTGAAGTGTGCTGACCAACAATATACAGCCACCCTCAACGGTTCAGGAATCCTTAAGATGGAGCAGCCCTGCGAAGCCAGTGCCAAAGGATTTAAGCTACTGTACGAATTTCACTCTGAGGTTTCTACTGAATACAAACAACCAATGGTGGATCACTCAGAACTTGTGAAAGCATTTCAAGCCAATTCCATTCCAGTTAAACAAGCACCCACACCAAAACTTCTTCCCATACTTATTGGCAACCACAAGCATTTTGCCAACGAACTTAATGTTGGAAAAAAGAGTATGGAAGAGCTTGAACAAGGATGGAACCTTCTGAACCCAGAGCGAAAAGTGACAGATCATGAATGGGAGTTGTCACTACATCGCTACTCCATGTTGACCTTAGTCACCTTAGCAGCGGTAGTTGTCATTTGTCTAGTCCGATGTCTCCGATCCAAAGCACAAACCATTCATTCCATCCGAGCCAAAGCACCATCAACTATTCTACCACTCCGTGAGCTGACAGTCAACCGAACGCCAAGGAAACGTGCACCATCAACGCCACAGCCTAAAGCAGACATAGCGAGTTTCAGCGTCACCTCTGCCCGGGTGTAAACAAGTATATTGTAAATTAATAAATTGACATTTATATAATAATAAAAAAAAAAGAAAATAGTGAAACTTTAAACTTGAAATAGCAAATTTATTTTAATATAATTATGTAGATAATATTATTGAGAATAAAGTTGTAGTTAAAAGAAATGAATTAAAGTCAAATAAATAAAACATAAAAAAAGGTTAGAAAAAACAAAAATTAAATCAAATGTAAGCGACATAAAAGAAAAAAAATCTTGAAATAAAAATAAATAATAAATTAAGTATTGTAACTGTAAAAAAGGTTAAAAAGTATTATAAAAAAAAATTATTAAACTTATGAAAATATGATACAAATTTAATTAATTCAAATATATGTACCCATGTAAAATTTAGTATTAACATTTAGTATTTATTTAATAAAGAAACACGAACCTATTTCTGGAGACCTGGCTTGAACTCCCTAATGGGGGGGATGTTATACATACATACGTATATTTACTAACTTTAAATGTCTCACCTCCTAACCCACTGAGTCAGAATGCATAACAATTAACTATTATGCATATTGACAGTTTTGGTTTCACACTTATTGTAACGCAATGGCTTAGTGGGACAAGTCAACTTCCAGAATGCAACTCAGTAGGTCAAAGCTGAGTAATGCATTTGGGAAGTTAAACCAAGAAGTTCCAGGTAGGTCGCCAGAACCAGAAGTGAGTCTGATTGTAACCGCGATTGGTTATTGGTTTTTGTTTATTTGATCGCACACTTACATTGTACTTCTGTACATTTTGTAATCCCTAAATTAATAACTGCTTGGGAAGTCCTTCGTGTAGACTGGACGAAGATTTTACTTTTCTTAAAAGAATCTTTTTTAATTACAAATTTCCGAAATAATGCCCATCGATTGCAGATGGCAAAGCCTTCTTAAATAGAAACTATTTTTAACAGAAACTAACAATTAATCAATTAAACGAATAATAAAAAATTAAAAATAAATGAAAATAAAAATTAAGACAAAGAAGACCCTTACCCGCTGTTGTTTTAAATCATCATAGCTTCTTTCCTGTGTTGGGAATATTGTCTTACAATTTTTGCCAAAATGACTGCTGCTATTTTTTGAAGCAGTCAAGAAATCAGCTTCATCCGAACTAATGAAATCATAGCAAGATGATATTGAGTGATCGGTATTGTTTGTTGTTAATTGCTGCACTGGTACCGATAGATTATTGAATGTTTGTTGTGATGGACTATGAAATGCACCATCATGCCCAGAATCAAAACTTAGACTGGATTTTCGCCCAGATTGCGATGATGTTTTTTGACATTTTCGTAATAAGTCATCATTGCTATTGGCAGTGGCATTTAATGAGTTGGAAATTGTTGTAAGGGCATTTCTAATTGGTGTTAATCGATTTGGAAATGGTGGGGTCGTCATCGCTGCTGATATAGATGCTCCACAGAATTTCGATAGATTCAATAAATACAGTTCTCCATCTTCATCATCATCGTCGTCACCATCATCATCATCATCATCATCATCATCATCATCATCATCATCATCATCATCATCATCATCATCATCATCATCATCATCATCATCATCATCATCATCATCATCATCATCATCATCATCATCATCATCATCATCATCATCATCATCATCTCCATCAACATTTTCATCACAAGAACTCTTCATTTCATAATTATATTGTAATTTTTTACTACTAGCACTTCGGCTACTTAAAGATTCATTTAAAAAACTGGATGTTGTTGAGAGTCGGGTTAATCCCGACAGCGGTGGTTCAGACGTCATCACAGACGTCGCACTGCGACTTTCTTCATAGTGCCTACCACCAACAGCATCCTCACAGGATAATTCAGTAGGGTGCTGCTCATTTGCCAGTGGAAATCTTTGTGACATAGTTTCTGCCGTAGTTTCTTTTGTTGTTCTTGTAATTGGCTTCCAAATTTCTTTTTTGGAACTACTATAAACATAATCTTCTTTCGTTTCACTTAACTGACCATCAACTATTTGACCACCTCGTGCAACTGAAACCTCTTCGGTTGTAACCATAGACGATTTAACTGACAATGATGTTTCCAGTTGAACTGATTGCTTCAAGATTCCAGCTCGATACAGTAATTGATTTAATAGCTCAACTGATGGGACATGGCCCGTTAAAAGAGCATTTTTAATTTCTTCACTATCGTGCCCATCTAGAGTCACAGGAATTCCATTTATTAGAAGAACTTCTTCCTGACGCACCGATGAGGTTTTCTCACAATCGACTATTTGTACACTTTTGCCGAATATTGAATGGACTGTCTTTAAGATTTCGTCGTCCATTATCTTTAATTTCTGTTGATTGTTGGGTCTGTCTTTTTTATTTATTTTCTTTAACCTAAACTGCAGACTTTTAAGAAAATTTCCGACGAGGTAGACTTTTTTGGAATGAGAAAACTACAAAAAAGAATAATAATTATGCAAACACTAAGTATTGCGTATTTAGTACGTAGCGATTATTCTTTCTTTTTTTTCTAAAGCATTAAAATCTTTGGGTTGTGTCCTTTTTCAGAGAGTTGTCTCACTTTGTATTCCATCGTTGCACTTGAATATAAAAAAAAATATAAAATAAAATGTAGAAACAAAAAATAATAATGAAAAAAAGGACAGGGGCCATAATACAGCTACATACTATTATTGAATGAGAGTTTGACATTCATAAAAAAATATAACAATAAAACAGTAACCAGTGAATGCAAATACTAAAAACACTTTTTAATAAAACAAATTATATAAATTTACCTCAACATTTTCAGATATATTCAAATAGAATGCATTCTTCACTTATCAGTTTTTTTATCCCATAGAGGAAATTTTTTGAATTATTTTTAAAAATAACTTTATGAAGCAATAATATTCTAATTATTTTTAATACTAATTGGTTAATTATTTGTTATATAAATTAATTTTATTTATTTGGATTTCTCGTCAAAAACCCCTTGTTGTTTCTAATTGTTGCATTTGAGACAACTTTAACTACAATTTTAAAATTTTATAAACATTAATTTATTTTATTTCAAATTAAATATGATTTTTCGAATTCGACTTCTGTGTTTCAAAAATGTCTTCTCTGGTCTGGTGCTCTGCTTTTCTGTTAAATGTCGTTCTGTCAACTTTTTTCTGTTCTTCTTTGTGGCTCGTTCTTCGTTATTGTTCGTCATCAAAAAAAAAAAAGATTGTGTGTACTGACGTACGCGCGGTTGAAGTAAAACTTCTTTTTCCTCAAGCAAAGCTTCTGTAAGATTATAACCTACGAACAAACATTTTGTATTCTAAAAACAGGTCGCTGTCTTTGACTGATAACGTGACGGTTTGACATGTCACTGACAGCTGCATAGAGAATTTTTTACAACCAACGCCGGAAAAGAAGTTTTACTTCAAAAAATTGAATGTGCGCGCCTAGCCTTAAATGAAATCGAGAAGAAAAGTACAAAACTCCCATGCCACTTGACAAGCAAGTTGCCTCGCTTTGTTTGTATTACCCTAGGGCTGCACGTGCAAGTATTGGCAAGCATGTTGTAATCTTGTAATGTACACAAGCATTTCTTATTAACCCGTACAAACCCGAGCAACTTAGTAGTCACCTGGCATTAATTCAGTATCCAGGCAACTTGGAAAGCAAGTACAATGACAGCGGCACTCTTGTAAAATTAATTATTAAAGTATTTGATTGATTAGTCGGGTGACGTTCAAATTTATAAATACCAAAACAAATGTCGGTGGCGTGTGCGATTAAGCGAATAAATATTATTAAAAAGTATAATTTCAAAACTTTCAGGCAACCTGATGGTCATATGGCATGCCGTCTATGACAGCAAGAATACAAATGGTAGTGGATATACCCAACTTTTTGGCCAGTACTTTGTATGCGAGGGTTAGGTGTTGGTAAAATTTATTTGGATTGCAATATGCTTGTCAATAATTATTCGGTTGCATAGCCATTGCGCGTCTGAACCTATAGTTTTATGTTTATCTTTGAATGCAGCCATTTGAAATATGTAAATTCTAAATCGTATCCAACTTCATGTTTTACTTTGCACATGCTAAAAACATGTCGCTGTCTTTGACGGATGGCGTGACGGTTTGACATGTCACTGACAGCTGCATAGAAATTTTTTTACCCCCAACGCCGGAAAAGAAGTTTTACTTCAAAAAATAAAATAAAATAAAAAAATAAATAAATCTCTGTTCGTCTGAAATCGGGCTCGAGGATAAATTATTGATGAGCATTACTAAAAGCAAGAGCGTTCCGGTTGAATTCTAAAACAAGGAAGGTAACTGGCGATTTCGCCAAAGCACTGTCTATTAAAGAAACTATGAAATAACGAGAGACAAGATACATTACGTCGGTGTCGAAAATCATTTGAATGCTCTTCTCTTAATACAATCCAAAGAACTCATGTGAGTCTAAGGAGCACCAGCCTAGATATTAGAGTTATACTCCAATATTGGATGGATATAAGGGGTTTATATCTAATGGGTGATTTTTTTTGCTATTTTATTTTTGGTAACACTGGTTTTGACAGCTCACGCACGTTTCGTGTTTTTTGTCACTGTCAAACATCTTCAGTTTGGTTTATAATTTAACCATGAATCGTCTTACAAACGAACAACGCTTACAAATTATTGAATTTTATTATCAAAATGCGTGTTCTGTTAAGAAAGTTTATCGCGCGCTTCTTCCATTTTATGGTCAGTTTAATCGACCTACTGAGGCGGCTATTCGGGCTATTGTGACTAAATATCGCACCAAATTTACATTGTTGGAAATTAAACCACCAACGTGCTTACGTAGAGTGCGAACTAAGGAAAATATCGCAGCTGTATCAGCTAGTGCTAGTCATGACCGCGAATTATCGATTCGATTGGGCCTCTGTTACTCCACTACGTGAAAATTTTGCGGAAGAATTTAGGTGTGAAGCCTTTCAAAATTCAGTTGGTGCAAGAATTGAAGCCGAACGACCTACCACAACGGCGAATTTTTGGTGAATGGGCAGAAGATCCACTTTTTTATCGAAAAATTGTTTTGAGCGACGAAGCTCATTTCAGTTTGAATGGATACGTGAACAAGCAAAACTGCCGTATTTTGAGTGAAGAGCAGCCAGAAGCATTGCAAGAGCTACCAATGCATCCAGAAAAAGTCACTGTTTTGCGCGGATTATGAGCTGGCGGAATCATTGGGCCGTATTTCTTTAAAGTCTTTACGCCAAAGCTGTCAAAGAATTTAAATTTATCTGCAACGTCAAAAAATTTGAGAATATGCAACAGAATATATCCATGATAAATAGTAGTAGATCGTCGTCAGACTTTTGGAAAGCAGTCAAACGTTTAAATGGAAGAAAGAACCGCATTGCAACAGGTCTCCAAGCAAGCGATTTATATACGCACTTCAAGGCACTTTTGAATTCTCCACAGACATCGCTCATAATCCAATACGCAGAACCCCAAATAATTGATGAGTGTCTTGATCAACCATTTTGCCTTGAGGATATCCTTCAAGTGGTCCGAAACGCGAAAAACAACAAAGCGCCAGGCGAAGATGGAATTCCTTTCGAGCTCTTCAAAAACTGTTCCTTAGAATTTGCGCAAGCCCTTACTGATGAGTTCAATCGACTGTTTGAGAGTGCAGATTTTCCCCAGAGCTTCAAAAAGTCAATCATATATCCGCTTCATAAAAAGGAGATTTTAAGAACCCAAGTAACTACAGAGGAATATCCTTCCTGAACACTGCTTCTAAGTTATTTACAGCTCTAATTTTCAAAAGACTGACAAACTGCATTAAAGATAAAAATATCCTGCATGAACTAGCTTTAGAGAAAAGTATTCAACAGTAGATCAAATTTTCACCTTATTAAATATCGCTCAAATATACAAGCAAAAACATAAAAACTTTACGGCCTATTTGTAGACTTCAAATCAGCATTCGATTCTATCCCACGTGAAGCACTCTTTTACAAGCTATATAAGATGGGTATAAGCAGTATAATAGTAAATATCATAAGGGCTCTGTATGAGAATAATATATCTGCGGTTTGGGATGAAAACTTTTTGTCCGAAGAATTTGCTACGACGATGGGTGTGAAACAGGGCTGTATTTTGAGCACGATGCTATTTATTTTGTTCATTAATGACATAACAGATGAAGTTGGAGGTGGCGTGGAAATCAACCAGGTTATAATCCCAGGTTTAATGTATGCAGACGATATTGTTTTTCTTTCTGACACTTGAAAGGTACTGCAAAGCATGGAATCTATCTGTGAATCTGGAAAAGACAAATTCTTGTATTTAGAAGCGGAGGAGGGCGATTCTCAAGAAGCGAGGCGTGGCCTTACCTAACAATGCCAATTGAAGTTGTTCGAGAGTACAAGTACCTTGGTTTTCTGATAACGTCTAACCTTAACGTGGAAAAACATTTAAAAATAAAATTAGCAGAAGCAAAAGGAGCCATAAATTCAACATGGAGTACCTGCATCCAAAGTAGATTTGTATCGCATAGCTCGAAGCAAAACATTATCGAGCGACTGCCCAAACTATTCTTCTTTACACAATTATGGGGATATGGCAATTTTGACTCCGTAGAAAAGTTCCAACGTTACTGTATAAAACGCATCTTTAGGTTACCTATTAATACTCCTAACTACATAATCCATCTGGAAACGGGCTGTCCACCTCTTTTTCTGGAAACGTTAAAGATACACTTTGACTATGTGGTTAAAGTCATGGGAATGGAAGATGAACGTCTGCCGAAAATTGTCTTAAGGCAAATGCTAGAAAGAAATAAAAAAAAAAAAAAAAAAAACTGTCGAATAGCTGCGGATGTGACATACGCTTCTATTCTAGTGATGCAGCTACTACCCTCAGAAGAAAATTTAAAAATATATTTGAAAAATCAGGCTCGTTCATATGCAATAAATATGTAAATGAAGCGAAATCGTCACTACACAGGATGTATTATAGTAAAACCAATTATAATCTTAATGATAACGCATATTTCCTGGATGGGAACAAAACTGAGTTGATAAGAACTATATTTATGCTAAGAGGTGAATTAATCAGTTTAAATTTCGTGCCACATCGACCAGACCTGCCAATATTGTGTGACCTCTGCAACCGTGAAGAGAGAGAGGACGTATATCATTTTATTGGGGCGTGCCCTGTTCTAAATGAAATTCGAAGGATGTATTTTGGAGTGAGGTCACTTCAAAAGGAGGAGCTGATGAGTGTTTTGAATGGTGATTG
Source organism: Philhelius festivus (assembly GCA_963931855.1). Classification (NCBI taxonomy): domain Eukaryota; kingdom Metazoa; phylum Arthropoda; class Insecta; order Diptera; family Syrphidae; genus Philhelius; species Philhelius festivus. The sequence continues at coordinate 14,242,927 of OZ007558.1, forward strand.
GGGTTGGAATATTCTGTATAGATACGCCAAAAGTGCTCTTAATTATAGAAACAAAATCAGAGATGGTAGATAATTTTTAAAAAATTTGATAAAAAGTCATTAAAACTAACTAAACTCTTCAAAGATGATGCGAATCGCAACGTTACTGTGAATGGTGAGCGCTACCGTGCGATGATAACAAACTTTTTTTTGCGCAAAATGGAAAAGCTTGACTTGCATGTCATGTGGTTTCAACAAGACGGGGTCACATGCCACACAGCACGCGTAACAATGGACCACTTGAGAGGCGAGTTCGGTGAACAGTTTATTTCACGTTTGGGCCGGTCAATTGGCCGCCTAGATCGTCCGATTTAACGCCTCTACACTTTTTTTGTGGGGCTATGTTAAGGCTTATGTCTATGGAGACAATCCCGCTTCGATTGACGCACGGGAAGCCAACATTGAAGCATTTATTCGTGAGATATCCGCCGAAATGTTAGAAAGAGTATGCCAAAATTGGACTAAGCGGATGGCCCATTTGAGGCGCAGCCGCGGGCAACATTTGCATGAAATAATCTTCAAACATTAAATTATATCGGCCGTACTATCGATTCAAATAAAGATTTCATGCATTTTTTTTTAATTTCCGATAGCTTTTAAAAAATCACTCGTTATATACGGGTGATTCTACAAACGATGGAATTTTCGGCGGCCCAAGAAATATTTTAAAATCCGTTCAGTTATGCAATCTGATTTTTTTTTATAAAATTAAATCTCATTGATATCGTGTGCGTTAATTGGGCTTTCTGATCTTTTATTTTTTTATGCAATTAATAAAACAAATTAATCCATTTTTTAAATTATTCCCGACGTTTCGTTGGGTATTTTTCAACTTTTTCAAGGGATATTTTTATTGGACCTATAACACGGTATAATTCTTGAATTTTGAGTACTAATAATTTTTATATAATTTTACTTACTATTGGCAGTTACATTTATAGTTTTTAAACATTTATATTGCACTTTTGTATTTTTTTTTAATAAATTTTGTTTTAAAACGGAAAACTAAATAAATAAATAAATTAAAAAACCAAGACAAAACAAAAATTATGAACTAATATCACAGACTTATTTGTTTGTCTTGTCTTTGTCTTTTGCTTGTCTTTGTCTTCTTGAAAATTCATTGTTCTCTTAATGTTTTGCTGTATTCTTAGGCTCTCCAGTGTAAATTTCTTATTAATGTTTCTTTCCTTGTGAAGAATTCTTACGTCATCAAAATCAGCGGTGTGTCCATTTTCTGTCATATGATGTGAGAGTTGATGTTGATGCTCTATTTTTCCTAACGTCAGCTTGGTGTTCGGCTATTGTAGCTAGTGTGCGTTTTGTTGTGCCAATGTAAACAAGATCACACTCCTCATTCGTTTTACCGTTGCATTTTATTTCGTATACCACGTCATGTTGTTGTTCTTTTTGTAGTGGTGGTTTAGTCCGTGTAAATATTTTGCTAAGAGTATGGTTCGATTTATGAGCGAATGAAGTTTTCTCTTTGTTAATTTGTATTATTTTATATAAGTTTTTGTTGTCAGTAAGCTTAGGAATGAAACTTATGCTATGGAAAGTGATGTTGTCAGCGATGCCCCTTGTCTGTTTTTGGTGTTGGTTTTGTTTATTGTTGTTATATTTAATTTGATTATTCTTGTCATTTATTAAATCGTTAATTATTTTATGTGGAAAATTATTCATTAGGAGTATTGTTCTGATTTTTGTGATGTTGTCTTTGTGGAAATTCGGGCTAGAAATATCTAGAACTTTGTTAATAAAGTTTTTTGCAGTGTTGATTTTATATTTCTGTGGTTGAGTAGATAAGAAATTGATCATTCTCCCCGACGCTATAAGTTTCTGGTACCAATTGAAAAATATTTTATCATCTGTTCTGTGTATTATAGTGTCCAAATATGGTATGCATTTATTATTTTCTGTCTCTATTGTGAATTGAAGTTTTTCGTGATATTCATTTAAAGTATTGAGAATTGTGTCTTTGTGTTGTTTTTTAATTACTGCAAAAATATCATCTACATATTTCGCAATGAATTTTATAGTAATGTTGGATTTATGGAGTTTCTTTATAGAGGCGTCAAGAAGATTGTCCAATACGATGTCAGCTATGGTTGGTGATAAGGGATTTCCCATTGGCATGCCGAACGTCTGGTTATATGTTTTATTTTCATATTTAAAGTAGTTATTGTCTTTGAGACAGAATTGCAAAATATTAAGGAATTGTGGTTTTGGGATATTCGTTTGTTCCTTCAATTTTTCCCATTGTTTTATGATGTTCTTGATTGCTATGTACGTCGGTATGTTAGTGAATAGTGATATTACGTCAAAGGAAACTAAGATGTCATCTTCGTCTATTGTTATATCTAGGAGTTTTTCTTTTAAGCGCATTGCAAAACGGACATTGTAGGTTTCAGACACAATATGTTGAAGTGTTTCTCCAATAAATTTAGCAAGGTTGTAACAAGGCACGTTCGTTGAAGATGAAATCGGTCTGAGTGGTAAATTTGGTTTATGAATTTTTGGAAGTCCATATAATGTTGGCGCCGAGGCTGCGGAACATGCTGATTTGTTTTTCATCTACCTGGCCTAACAATATTACAGTGAAAGCTCTGATAAGCGGACGCTCATGGTCCCCCAATTTTTGTCCGGTTATGAGAACTGTCCGTTTAAGGGAAAACAATAAAAAAACCTTTTTTTTTTTAACTTCATATTAATTCTGATTAATATTGGATCTAAAATCTACCTTGCCATTTTCCACGAACATCTTCTTTATTTCTTGCAATCTCTGCAGCTTGTGTTTTTCCAATATTAAATCTAAAAAACTTTGCATAGATAAAATATTTCATGTCTTGGCTGAAAAAAAAACAAACCTTTTTGCCAAAGCGCGAACCAATAAGTTTTTGTTGCCCAATGCATTGGCAATTTTACAACTTTTCTTGTCTCACCCTTTTTTACCGTTATTTTAACGGACTATGCTCTAGTGAAATAGCCAGCTGCATTCCTCCCCTTAAACAATTCAAACGTAATATTCGCACTTCTAGGAATGCCCATCAGTTTACCCTTGAGCCCAACTTCGGCCGTACTGTACAGAGATTCGTTCTTCAGCCCTACTACGCTAATGTGGAATTCCTTACCACGCTCGGTCTTTCCCAGTCAGTGCAATGTTCAAAAATTCAAAACCAATGTACACCGACACCTCCTTTCTGAGCCCTCACTTTTTTCCTATTGCTCACAGTGTCTCTGACATATTAAGGGTATACAAAAAACTTTTGAGTGTGATGAATGAGTAGCTGAAGGAAAGGAAATGACATGTGTAAAAACGAAACGCGATGAAAAAAGGGAACCATACCCTCTCAAAATTACACCAACTACCCCCAGTAACTAACTCGGGAAATCTCCTAATAACCTTTCAACATAACATCGCACTGTCCAGTTATTAGAGCTTCGCGTCCGGTTATCGGAGATTTTCTATAGATTTACTTACGTATTAAACATAAACTGTACTTAGAACAGATCTGCTGTTCTTTTCCGTTACATTTTTGAGAAAAAATAATCCCTAAATAAAATATTGTTACCGCGTATGGGAGGTTTTCTATCTAAAATGGGCAAGAAAACGTGTCCGCGTCCGTTTATGAGAGTGTCCGTTTATAGGAAAGTTATTTGTATGAGATTTTCGAAAAAGAAGTTCGTTCCCGAAAATGTGTCCGTTTAAGGGAACTGTCCGCTTATTGGAGCTGTCCGCAAGTAGAGCTTTCACCTCTTTAGGGTGACCTTATTTTATTTTGCTCAAAACATTTTTCAAAGTGTCTGATTCTCAGTCCCCTGACGTGTCCCCAGTGCGTTTTCGCAAAGAAAAATTATTACCGTTCTTTTATTTCAGATCTCATACTAAGATGAATTCCACCGAAGTTACGCCAAATAATACATCTTTGCTACGAATTAGATAAATATTTTTTAGTAATTGATTTTATTACAAAAAAAACTTAATTAAACTTTGTCCCCCGCATTTCATATCAGTCCCCTGGAATATTGAAACAGTCGAAAAAATCAAAAACCAGGATATCCATGGAGTTTCCAGTACTGGCAATTTGAAGTACCAAGTCTCCTTACAATAAAATCAGGGTGCAACACGATTCTATTTCTTATGTTAGTATTGTGAAAAAGACATTTGTGCAAGAAGTCCTGGATTGTCCGTTTAGTTTATCAGTCCTCTGGTGAGGTTTTACAAAACAAATTTGTATGTAAGTAGACATATTTGTTAGCAGTATAGTATAGGTTTAATAAAACTCTAATATTATATGGGTGATTCTACAAACAATGGAATAAAATGATACAAATTTCGGCATGACATTTTTGGATTCCAAAAGTCGTAAGAGTTGTTCTAGATGATCATTAGAACGTCCCTTTGCGTTGTTGAAAGCGGCCAGTTAAAGAAATAAAAAGTGACGATTTTAAGGACATTTTTTGAAAAAGGATGTTCAGGGAACTGAGTTTTTTTTAAGGGAACTGAATAAATCTTTATTTTTTTTTTTTTATTTTCTCTTGGGTACACATTGAAATATAGAAATTAAATTTAATTATTCTTCATAAACATGAAAATTCATGGTAAATAAATATTATTTAGCATTTTATTAAGAGAATATAATATATTATAATAAAATATTTTTTTTTCTAAGAATCAATTTCAAATAAATTATATTCTTTTTAAAAATATTTCGCAATGAAGTTCGAACTTCAATATAACTAAAAGTTTTCTCAGGTTTCTGAATAAAATATCATTTGCTCATTTATTAACCAGGGGACTGAGGCCAGGGACTGAGGTTTTTCATGGTTTCTTGGCAAAAAAGGTATTAAGGTTTTACTTTGAAAAATAAAAATATATATATAATACTAACGGCCCGGTACGTGCTTCGCTACGTATAAAGTGAAATAATAAGAAAAAATTAATTGCAACATCAAATTCATTTATTCAAACAAAAAAATATTTTATTAATTTCTAGCTATTTTAAAACTTAATCCAAAAGATTTGGATAAACAATATTCTTTGTTTTCCCATTTTGGGCATGAATAAACAAACGGCTGGGGGTACCGACTTTGGAACAGGCAACATAAAGTTGACCATGTGAAAAACATGATTCCTCCAAATTCACACCACAAACGTGAAGTGTTTGCCCTTGATCCTTGTTGATGGACATCGCAAATGATAAACGCACAGGATATTGTAATCGTTTGAACTCAAATGGCATATCAGTTGGAATCATAAGGATACGTGGTATCAAACAAACTTCTCCTTTTGATTTAGCAGCTAAGATCGTAGCTTTAATCAAATTTGGCAATAACTTTTTCACTGCCAATCTGTGTTTTGGTGGATTAATATTTCGCAATATGATCAAAGAACCAACTTTCAAATTCAAGCAATGCGGTGGCAGACCAGCTAGTTCCAATGAATTTAAAAATTCAATTGATTACCACGTAAATCTTGCATTGTTCGATTAAATGCTTCTAGTGATTTTTTATTCGCTGTTGTACACTCATCCCATAAAATAATTGGCGTTAATCGCAGAACTTTTGCCATAGCAGAATTTCTTGAAATATTGCAAGTTGGAGTTTCAATCACCTGTACATTCAATGGCAATTTTAGTGCAGAGTGTGCAGTCCGACCACCTTCTAAAATGTACGAGTAGCAGCAATTCCCGAAGATGCAAGTGCCAATACAATTTTCTGTTCCGATCGAATAGTTAGAATAGCTAAAATCAATGACATAACGAACGTTTTGCCTGTACCACCAGGCGCATCCAAGAAATATAATCCACCTGCATTATTGGAAACGGCTTGCATGATTGTGTCATATACGATGAAGTTCCGAAACATGTTACAATTGCTCATTTCTGCGATGAAGTACAATATCACGGGATTGAAACTGATCACCAATAATTACAATTGCAACCTCATCAATTGTGGGTGCATTGAAACGCCTTGCATGCTCTCCAAAAGGTGTTCTATCAGCCCTTATTACGATTTTGTGATTATCATATGACATACGATCGAGAGCATTTTGAACTAATGCGTTATGCTGATGGAAAAACCTTTGTAGCTCACGAATAATTTCTCGTCTTGTATTCGAAACAATTGCACAACGTTGATCCAATTCACGATTTTCATCACCAATAAAATAAATTTGCAAAAATTGATGATCAGCGTCGAAGTATGGCAATAACGAACCAGCTTGATGATAAATCTGGCCCTGAATCTGTAACATGTATGCAATTTTAGGTAGATGTTGGATCAGAATTTTTAAAACTGTTGTAAAGTACGTACCTTACAACTTTCTTTTATCATTTCCCCTTATCATTCCATCCAACTAAACCCATACTTACTTCAACCCATTGCAACTTCAAATTCCCACAGTCATCATTTCCTTTTGATTGACCAATATTCCATATTCCCATATTCATCATTTACTTTAATTGCCCAACTACAAACCACTTCAAATTCCCATATCATCATTTTCTTTTGATTGACCAATATCCGACGCACTTAAAATTCCCATATCATCATTTCCTTTAATTACTTACAAATTCCATCTACCTCCAAAGTCGTCAACCACACAGTCAACGATCACTCCACTTAAAAACTCATTCATACCCATTCACTTTCCCAATCCGTTAAACTTCTCCAATTTCATTGCCTGCTACATTGAAACAAAACCCATAATTCCCAGATCATCATTTTCATTTTCATATCCAACTTTTCCAACCTATTAAATTGATCCCAAAAACCCAATGGCAACGGTGACCAGGCACACTTGTGCTCATATTACATTTTTTCGGATCTTCGAGTCGGGTGACGAGTCGGGGATTCGACACTAAGAGTCGGACTGTCGTAGCATATACAATCATTTTTCGTTACTATTTCTTTTTCGCTTAATCATTACCATATCTAATATATTCTAAAAATTATAAATTTGAACCTTAAGTATTTTATTTAGAAATCGTATTATACCTAGTGAAATAAGAACAAAATAAATATAAAAAAAAAAACACAAATACGTTTACTTATTTTTTTAACTCTTGAAACAAAAAAAAGAACACTTAAAAAGGTAAGACCCCGATTGAGATCCGTGCGTCTCAATTAAAAAATAAATAAAGCACAACAAAACTATCGAATACTTTATGATTCAGATTGATATAAACATAGGACAATCATGTTGAAGTATTTACCTTAATAGTACGGGAGGTAGCGCTATAGTTGACGAAGTCATTTCATACCGGCTGAAAATCATAACAATAATAGTTTTCCCCTAACACATAACAGATCTGAACGTCAGCTGCTCCGAAAGCGGTGGAGCTAAGGGAGACAGCATGCAAAAGTCATTGGAAAAAAATTTGCTCCGATGAATTTTATACCAAGCGAAACTGTATTAAATTATTGTTTTAATCATATTTCTTCAAAAAATTATCGTCAGCTGTATTGCCGAGGGGGGGTTCAATGTCAGTCACGGGCATAAACCTCATTTAAAATTTGAAAAATAAATTTATTTTATACCTTATGAAATTTATATATCTCAATTTTTATACTTTTAAAATAATAAAGAAAATAGTCAGCTGCACTTTTGACGGGGGTAACACCGTCAGTCAGCGCGATAAACATGTCGCGCGCTCAACGCATTCGAGCGTCGCATAGTATCTTTGGAACATAAACTGACGATCTTTACACCCACAAACAATCAGCTGACGACGATTTTTTGTTTCTTTAACTTTTAAATTATCTTATACTTAAAATTCAATAAGTATAACATCAATTTCATATAAATAACATCACAGTTTATTTATTTATTCCGTGTAGGTTTCAAATTACATATACAGGGTGATTTGCATAAGGTGTGACAAAAAGCTAGGGCATGTAGGTTGGACTTAGACAAGAAAAAAATCGTATGGGAGGGGGGGAGTCTATTTCCCCCCGTTTAGGCGGGAGGGGCAATTTAAGAAAAAAATCACTTCAAACAGAAAAAAAATTATTAAAAAATAACGGTGATACCTACAGAAAAATGCTATAGCATTTTGAAAAGCCAGAAATACATTCTTTAATTCTGTCTTTAAATAAAGTTGTTCGAGTGAATAGTTTTTGAAAAATTAATTTTCAAAATCAAAATTTTGAAAAAAAAAATGAAAAATTTTTTTTTAAACAATTTTTTTTCAAAATTTTACGTAATTAAGTATTATTTTTTTATTCAATATTCAATGCTCTTATTAATTTTTGATCAAACACAAAAAACCGGATGTCAAAATGTTTTGTGGTTTTTGAGAAAATCAAAAATAACAAAACCTACTTTTGTTCTAAGAAAAGCCTTTTATTTTAGATTTTTCGGTTTTGGATTCTTAGGTGAATTTAAGATTGAAAGGATTAACTTTCTTTTTACTATTTTTTTAATTATCGTCTTATAAGCATACAATAATATGACAAAGTACTGGATTAACGAATGTTTTTTAAATAATGCAACGCTACACGCCCTAACTAGTGACAGAAAAATGCAATTGCGAAATAAGAACAAAAATGTTCCTGAATCTTGAAATCAATTAAAATAAGAAATACACGCATTTTTAGATAAAATACATAATTACTGTTTATTATAATTTTTAACTATTTTTTAACTAAAGCTTATTACAAAAAATTTTCGATATGATCCCCATTTTGTAGGAGGCAAAGATTATAGCGCCTTCTTATTGCTGCACATAAATTTATACTTGATAAATTTTCCTGTAATTTGACTCCAGCCTCTTCAATTCGTTGTTTCAGTTGTTCCAAAGATTCTATTTCCACTTCGTACACATAGTTCTTCATGAATCCCCAAGCATAAAAATCTAACGGAGTTAAATCTGGCGATCTAGGCAGCCATTCTATTGGACCTCCTCTTCCAATCCAACGGTCACTAAAATGTTCATCAAGCCAGTTCCTTACAGTGCGGCTGTAGTGTGCTGGAGCTCCATCTTGCTGGTAGATTAAATTGTCTGCTATGGCCAAGGCAACGTTGTCATTCAAATCGGGCAGAAGGTCTCGTAGTAACTACAAAATGGGGATCATATCGAAAATTTTTTGTAATAAGCTTTAGTTAAAAAATAGTTAAAAATTATAATAAACAGTAATTATGTATTTTATCTAAAAATGCATGTATTTCTTATTTTAATTGATTTCAAGATTCAGGAACATTTTTGTTCTTATTTCGCAATTGCATTTTTCTGTCACTAGTTAGGGCGTGTAGCGTTGCATTATTTAAAAAACATTCGCAGGTCAATATTAATCCAATGCTCTCACGCAGGTGTTCTGAATGAAAAAATGTGTTAATCCAGTACTTTGTCACTTTATTGTATGCTTATAAGACTGATAAAAAAATTGTACAAAAAAAGTTAATCCTTTCTTTCGTAAATGCACCTAAGCCAAGCCGACCCCACCATAATAAAAAAGTGGCAGGTCAATTTTAAGCCAATGTTCTCACGCAGGTGTTCTCAATGAAAAAATGTGTGAAATATGGTTAATCCAGTACTTTGTCATATTATTGTATGCTTATAAGACGATAATTAAAAAAATAGTAAAAAGAAAGTTAATCCTTTCAATCTTAAATTCACCTAAGAATCCAAAACCGAAAAATCTAAAATAAAAGGCTTTTCTTAGAACAAAAGTAGGTTTTGTTATTTTTGATTTTCTCAAAAACCACAAAACATTTTGACATCCGGTTTTTTTGTGTTTGATCAAAAATTAATAAGAGCATTGAATATTGAATAAAAAAATAATACTTAATTACGTAAAATTTTGAAAAAAAATTGTTTAAAAAAAATGTTTTCATTTTTTTTTTCAAAATTTTGATTTTGAAAATTAATTTTTCAAAAACTATTCACTCGAACAACTTTATTTAAAGACAGAATTAAAGAATGTATTTCTGGCTTTTCAAAATGCTATAGCATTTTTCTGTAGGTATCACCGTTATTTTTTAATAATTTTTTTTCTGTTTGAAGTGATTTTTTTCTTAAATTGCCCCTCCCGCCTAAACGGGGGGAAATAGACTCCCCCCCTCCCATACGATTTTTTTCTTGTCTAAGTCCAACCTACATGCCCTAGCTTTTTGTCACACCTTATGCAAATCACCCTGTATATGTAATTTGAAACCTACACGGAATAAATAAATAAACTGTGATGTTATTTATATGAAATTGATGTTATACTTATTGAATTTTAAGTATAAGATAATTTAAATGTTAAAGAAACAAAAAATCGTCGTCAGCTGATTGTTTGTGGGTGTAAAGATCGTCAGTTTATGTTCCAAAGATACTATGCGACGCTCGAATGCGTTGAGCGCGCGACATGTTTATCGCGCTGACTGACGGTGTTACCCCCGTCAAAAGTGCAGCTGACTATTTTCTTTATTATTTTAAAAGTATAAAAATTGAGATATATAAATTTCATAAGGTATAAAATAAATTTATTTTTCAAATTTTAAATGAGGTTTATGCCCGTGACTGACATTGAACGCCCCCTCGGCAATACAGCTGACGATAATTTTTTGAAGAAATATGATTAAAACAATAATTTAATACAGTTTCGCTTGGTATAAAATTCATCGGAGAAAATTTTTTTCCAATGACTTTTGCATGCTGTCTCCTTTAGCTCCACCACAAGTGCGACAACTGACGCTCACTTTACTGAATTTCGAACATTAAACAACTGTTTGAAGTAAAATTCATTCGGCATAAAATTCCTAAAAAAATTGCAGCGCTACCTCCCGTACAATAAACGTCGGCATAATTACTCGTATCTTTAATAATTTTAGTAGCACTAAAAGAGGTCATTTGAAATGCCGAATTGTGTTGTTGAATATGGATCAAAAAGTGATTCGACGTTTGAGACGTCCCAAAAATAAATGAATACAATGGTTTGGGTGGAGTTTCTAATGCTGGAAATCTCACTTTGCCATTAGCACAACACATGCCGGGCGTTTCACGTAGAAAGTTAGCCGCATCACAATTAGGACTGTTGTAATTAAAAGCAGAACGCATTATTTTAGCCAAAAGAGCAGCACGACGTATTCGTGATCGGCGTGCAAGGTTCAGTACAGGTACAGGGTCAACAGATCTATTTCGTGCATTACGTTTACTGCGATGCATTAGCTTGTGCGCGTTCATCTGCAGTCTGTGATCGACTTAGTAATGCTACATTATTTGCATTACGCGTTCGCCGACCTATATTTGCTCGCCCGGCTTGTGGCATTATTCCTTCATATAAAAAATAATAAATCAAATTAAAAATATAAGTTTCAATTTGACAGCAAAATCCCCACTAACAAAATGATCCGATATTTATTGAATTCATTTTTTACAAAAAATGTGATAAATGAAGAACTACTCAAACGATTTTGTCCAAACTTCACATAAACCATCTACTAAATAGTCCAAACAAAGCCTTAACATTTGGTTTGGATAGGTAAGCCCGTTCTTGAGTTATAGAATTACAACGAAAAGTGGCATTGATTTTTATATATTATAAAGATATAGATTACAGTTTTATTAAACCTATACTCTACTTCTAACAAATATGCCTTCTTACATACAAATTTGTTTTGTAAAACCTCACCAGAGGACTGATAATCTAAATGGACAATCCACGACTTCTTGCACAAATGTCTTTTTCACAATACTAACATAAGAAACAGAATCGATTTGCACCAAAATTTTATTATAAGGAGATTTGGTACTTCAAATTGCCAGTGCTGGAAATTCGATCGATATCCTAGTTATTGATTTTTTCGACTGTTTCAATATGCCAGGGGACTGATACAAAAAGCGGGGGACAAAGTTTAATTAAGTTTTTTTGTAATAAAATAAAATACTAAAAAATATTTATCTATTTCGTAGCAAAGATGTGTTATTTTCCGTAACTTTGGTGCAATTCATCTAAGTATGAGACCTGAAATAAGAGAATGGTAATAATTTTTCTTTGCGAAAACGCACTGGGGACACGTCAGGGGACTGAGAATCAGACACTTTGAAGAATTTTTTGAGCAAGATAAAATAAGGTCAACCTAATAATATTGTTAGGCCAGGTAGATATCAAAAAGATTTAATTTTATAAAAAAAAATCAGATTAAATAATTTAACGGATTTTAAAATATTTCTTGGGCCACCGAAAATTCCATCGTTTGTAGAATCACCCATATATATTTTTTTGTTTTTTTTTTTAAGTAAAACCTTAATATCTTTTTTGAGCAAAAACCATTAAAAACCTCAGTCCCCTCGACTCAGTACCCTGCCTAATAAATGAACAAATGATATTTTATTATTTTTATATGTATTAACCATGAATTTGTATGTTTACGAAGACTAATTAAATTTAATTTCTATATTTCAATGTGTACCCAAGAGAAAATAAAAAAAAATAAAAATTTATTTAGTCCCCTTTAAAAAAACTCAGTCCCCTGAACATTCTTTTTCAAAAAATGTCCTTAAAATCGTCATTTTTTATTTTTTGACTGGCCGCTTTCAACAATGCAAAGAGACGTTCTAATGATCAACTAGAACAACTTTTACGCCTTTAGGCTTCCAAAAATATCGTTCCGAAATTTGTAACACTATTTTTACCATTGTTTGTAGAATCACCCATACATACATACCAAATGTTAGGATTTGTTAATTTTGAATAGGTTTCTTCATTTTAAACAAAAAAATTACAGTTTTTCAAAGACAATGGGCCATGGAAAACATTGCACAAACGAAAAACGTGAAATTATTAAAAAAAAATGATTTCAGAAGGTAAAACTTACGGAGAAGTTCGACGTTTTGTTGGATGTTCTAACAAAATGATTCGAAATTCAATAATATACGCACCCAAAACCGAAACTCGTGGGCGAAAACCAGTTTTGTCGAAAACTCTTGTCAGACGCCTAGTCCGAGAAAGCCAAAAAAAATCCTTTCAAGCCTGCAACTGAGCTCAAAAAAGACCTGAATATTACAGCTTGCGTTGAAACCGTTCGCCACAGATTGAGAGAACATAATTTAACAGCGTGTAGTCCCAGAAAAGTCCCTCTTTTAACTGCAAAACATGCAAAAAAGCGTTTAATGTTTGCAAGACAGCATTTGAACAGGCCAGCAGCGAAATGGCGCAACGTTTTATGGACGGATGAGAGCAAAATCGTGTTGTTTGGCGGTAAAGGATCTCGCTCCTACGTAAGAAGACCTCCAAAAGCGGAATATAAACCCAAATACACAAATAAAGTGGTAAAGCACGGAGGTTCAAGCATAATGGTGTGGGCTTGTTTTTCCAACTTTTGTGGGTCTTCCAACAAGATAATGACCCCAAGAACACCAGTAAAAAGGTAAAAAATGGTTTGGAGATCATTCAATTAATGTAACGGAGTGGCCAGCGCAATCGCCTGACCTAAATCCCATCGAAAATCTGTGGGACGACGTAAAGAAAGCAGTCTCAGATATTAAACCGACCAGCAACGAAGCACTCTGGGATCCAGTTAAGGCGTCCTGGCAGAATATTCCGGTTAATAGGTGTCAAAATTTAGCTAATTCAATGACGAGACGTTGTGAAGCAGTAATAGCCAACAAAGGCTATGCAACGAAATATTAATTTTGTTGGACTACCTCTAAGGAATAAAATCATAGAAAAAGATTTTGGATTTTTACGATGATTTAGTTTTAAGTTGTACGATGAAGCAATGGTGCTATTATTTTTACCGCTTATTTGTTTGATTTATTGGAGAAAATATAAGTTTTTTTTCAAAAAGTTGATGAATAAAAATAAAAATTCTTTTTGAAATTTGTTGTTTTAACTTAATATAAACTTTTTGCATATTCAAAATTTCCCTCAATATATTGGCATACATTTTATTTTGCAACGAAATTTTTTTCTCGTAATGGTGCTATTTTTTTCATCGTAGCTGTATATATAAAAAATAAGCCCCTATTTCTCCTGGTCACGCTATAACTTGAGAACAGCTTTACCTTTTTGATTCATCCTTTTTTAAAATGTTTTCTAATACTTCGTAGAAGGTTTTTACATTCAAAAAAATTAACCGCCATAGCACTAGGACGTCTTTACACAGTCAAGACGAGTGTTTTTATTTGCGTTCACTGTTAGTCAATATTTGTGGCCCAACATTATTCCAACATCTTCGAACAGTTAATGGTGTATTGTGCGTCAGAGAAGCCTGGCAACATTTGGCATTGTTAGAGAATGACGCTCATTGGGACCACACTCTCGAAATGCTAAACAATTACAAACCGTGCTTCCCATCCACACCGATTGATATGTATATGGAACACATATAAAGATCATATGGCCGAAGATATATTACTTCAGATGCGTCTTAGAACATTGAATGTAGATTTGCAAATGAACGAAGAAATTCACAATAAAGCATTAATTTTAATTGAGGACATGTGCTTGATGCTTACCAATAAAGTATTATTACAATTAGGAATAACAAAGTCCATCGCCCAATGCACGATGCATTTAATCAAGAGTTGAGACGCGAAACGCAATACGATTATGAAATATTAAGAAAAACCGTTCAGACACGTACCCCTTCTAAATCAACAACAAAAATATGCCTACGATACACTCATGCAAGTAGTGAACAATGGAACTGGCGGATTTTTTCTTAGATGTACCACGTTGGAACTGGAAAAACATTCTTGATATCATTGATTTTAGCAACGATTCGATCGCAAAACGGTATTGCACTTGCACTTGCTTTATCAGATATTGCAGCAACGTTGTTGGAAGGCGGTCGAACAGCTCATTCAGCACTCAAATTGCCGTTGAGCATGCAAGTTAATGAAACTCCAACTTGCAACCTTTCAAGGAATTCTGCGATAGCCAAAGTGTTGCAGCAAAGCAGATTAATCGTCCATTTTATCAAATTAAATATGAATACGCGAGTCGTATTGCTAATGGTAATATGAAGAATCTTGTGAAATATTTTCCAAACGATTGCTCGATATTGGTAATGGCAAAATTCCTGTTGACACATCTTCTGGATACATTACATTTCCTTCCAATTTATGTTACTTTACTGAATCAAAGACCGAACTCATCGAGATGGTTTTCCAAACATTGCTGAAAATTACAAAAATAAATGAACGTGTTAAATTGGCTGCAAAAAACGTTGATGTCAACGAAATGAATTTAAAATCGGTTGATTTCGTTACTAATCAAGATGATGTTATCAACTATCCAACGGAATTTGTTAATTCCCTAGAATTCCCCGGATTACCACCTCATAATCTGCAACTAAAAATGGGATCGGTAATCATAATTTTACGAAACATACAACAGCCATGTCTTTGTAATGGCACCCGGCTTGCGGTGAAGAAATTAATGAACAACGTCATTGAAGCCACTATTTTAAAAGGGAGTCGAAGACGTTTTGATTCCACGCATACCTATGATTTCGAACGACATGCCATTTGACATTAAACGGTTACAATTTCCAGTGCGGCTTGCGTTTGCAATGTCAATTAATAAATCGCAAGGGCAGTTAAGTGCTTGCTTGAAAATCGATGTTTTTCACATGGTTAACTGTATGCCGCCTGTTCCCATGTCGGAAAACCATCAGCCTTATTTATTTACGCGCCAGGAAACTAACTATGTTGTTTGATACACAATATCATTTGATACACAAGCATTACAGTAAACAATATTTTATAGAGATAATAAAAAATTATAAATATATACAATATCAAAATAATTATTATTAGTATAGTATTCCAGTTTGAATTTAATTACAGGACAACGACTGGCGGGTCAGCTAATATATAACTAATGATTTTTTAAGAGCTATCGGAAATAAAAAAAAACACATAAAATTCAGAAAAATGCATGAAATCTTTATTTGAATCGATAGTACGATCGATATAATTTAATGTTTTAAGATTATTTCATGCAAATGTTGCCCACGGCTGCGCCTCAAATGGTCCATCAGCTTAGTCCAATTATGGCATACTGTTTCTAACATTTCGGTCGGTATCTCACGAATAAATGCTTCAATTTTGGCTTCCACTGCGTCAATCTAAGCGGGCTTATCGCCATAGACATTAGCATTAAAACAGTGTAGAGCCGTTAAATCGCACAATCTAGGCGACCAATTAACCAGCCCCAAACGTGAAATAAACTGTTCACCGAACTCGCCTCTCAATTGGTCCATTGTTACGCGTGCTGTGGCATGTAGCACCTCAGTTCGCACTCTACATAAGCGTGTTGGTGGTTTAATGTCCAACAATGTAAATTTGGTGCGATATTTAGTCACAATAGCCCGAATAGCCGCCTCAGTAGGTCGATTAAACTAACCATAAAATGGAAGAAGCGCGCAATGAACTTTCTTAACAGAGCACGCATTTTGATAATAAAGTTCAATAATTTGTAAGCGTTGTTCGTTTGTAAGACGATTCATGGTTAAATTATAGACCAAACTGCCTTCGCGAAGGTAGTCACCGTGACGTGGTGCGAAGGCTTAAGTAGCAAAGACTCACCCGATCTGCCAGTTGGTGATAACCAAAAATTGGTAGAGAAGTTGATGAGCGAAAACCAAGAACTGCCCTCCCTAATCCAGGGTGTTAAGTGACCCGTGCCCATTGGATGGTTTGCAGCCAGGGAGTATACCGGCTGTATTATAACGGAACCTCTTTGAAACCAGGTCGAATCAAAGAGTAACCTAGACCTTACCATATTATGCGGCGCTCTGATATGGCGGACCCCATTATTTCTCTAGCTACTCGTGGGATTAATATGCCAACAAATTTAAAACAAAAAAATAATAAAAACTTTAAAAAATTCAACACTCCGCGGAATGTTACCGAAAGTGCACTAGCAGATCGTATGGAGAAAGACCTCCGTGGTGAAGATCTGAGACCGGAGATAAGCAAGTACCTGAAGAGGATGCTTCAGGGGAACACTCAGAACCGGGCAGCAGGAGGAGCGTCGACATCTGGTCAAGGGGGAATACCTCCCGAACAGAAAGAAGACGTAACTCAGAATGCAGCGTCAACCTCTTGTCAAGGGAGAATACCTCCTAGGCAAGTGGAAAACGCTACAAAAGAGACAACATCCACTAACACAGGGAGTTTACCTCCTATGCAAGTGAGCGACCACATTGTGGTCAGACAAGAAGATGATGGGAAGTTACCACCATCTAAATCATCCAGTCCACCCAAAAAACCACATAGCCGAAATGCCCGAAGAAATCAAGTACTTCCAAAATTGGGTAGTCCAGGAGGCCTGGACGATCCACATAGGAAAGGACTAAGTGGAGCAGGCACCAAATGGTACTTCCGGTTCCTTGCAGAGGGGATGTCCCCACAGGAAGCCAGAAAGAAGATAGACTTGCAGAAAGAAGAAAAGAAAAATGATAACACAAGCCTAGGACAGGGTAAGAGGAAATGCCACCAACTAACTCCTCCCCAAAGCAAAGAAGCAAAAAAACATAGGACGACGGCAACTTCATCTACGGGACAAAGCACCCGCAATACCCGTTAAACAAAGGATCTCCTATGCAAGTGCAGCCTTGAGCGTCAGAATTGCTGTTCTGCCTAGGGGATATCCACAAGTCGCCTTGTCTGCCGAGGATCTATCGGCACTCGAGGAGGCAATCATTGAGGAGGTCTCTCTGGGTTGGAAACACAAGCTGAAGTTCAATGGACTGCACTTCAGAACAGGTCTGCTCTTAGTTGATTGCGCTGGACCCGAAACAGCGGAGTGGCTAAGAGAGAGTGCACATAAATTGAGCAGTTGGAAGGGCATCGAATTGTATGCATGGATGGGTGATGATATACCAAAAATGCACAATATAACGCTGTTCCTTCCAAAAAGCATGGGTCAAGAGGACAAAAAGTCATTGGCTCTCTTAAAAGCCCAAAATGAGGGTCTAAACGTGCAGACCTGGAGAATAGTTAAAAGCTCGGCTGAAGGAAAAGGTCAACTTCTGGTGATAAGTATTGACGCCGAATCCGTCGAGACAATAGTGAAAGCAAATCACCAGCTTCACTACAAATTCGGGAAAATAAATGTTTTTGGTCTCCGGAAAACAACCTCCAGTTCTGCATCCGCAAAAGAAAAAGAGTCCTCAACCAGGCCAACTCGAAAATCCCCAGAAGCGGAAGCAGTAGGAACTACCCTACCTGCAATAACCATCCCTACTCCCACTCCAAAACCTCCAAACCCACCAGTCCCCCCAACCCCTCCAAGCACGTCAACTGAGACATCACTCCCGGAAACAGGAGGGATGCAAAAACCAGACCGGGAGAGGATAACACCGGGTTCATTGGACATTGAGATGGAGGGCATAGACTTCTCTCCAAGTCCAGTGGACCAAACAGAACTGCTTCCCACTATAGAGGAGGAAGACCACCTGCTAGCAGATGATGGGGCATTAGCCCCCATCTGCCAATAAAAGAAGATGCCGGCACACGGGATCAGAACCAGGAAAATAAAAAGAGGCTGGGTGCGACCCACACTGATAACTTCCCATTGTGGTAAGAAAACCTTGAGTAGAATTTTACATCTTTTTCATGGACAAAAAGATAAAAACATATTGTGACGTTTTCTTCAATTTTGAATGGAATTTGAATATGTGGGACTTGGGTACAACTGAACAACCTTATTCATATACGTATGTACAGTACATACATTCTTCTAAAAACTAAGTTGATAATAAAATTATAAAATTATGTATTATATTATAGAAATTACTTTATTATTTCGGTATCAAACATTTTAATTGAAAAAAATTTGAAAACGAGATATTCAAATATAAAAGATATGGTTTGGTTATTGATGAAAGGGTACTTACAAAATATATCCGCTCTAAAACTAAATATATGTCAAATATAAACCATTTGTTAGAAATTGTATTATGTATAAAATTAAATAATGGCAAAGTTAATATCATTGCTCGTTCTCAAGATATTCTAGTCGAAAAACAAATATTACCACTTTTTAGTAGATTTTTTTTATATTTTTGTTAAAACTGTCAATTCGATACTTGTCAAAATTTAACCATATGTTAATAATTGTATTATGTCGATACCTTCCCGTAAGAATGTACTAAGCGACACTTTTTTCGAAAATGACTTTTTGATGAGGAAATATACTATATGTTAAGGGCCACGTTTTGGCCTGGGTTTCTCAACTGCCATGTTTTCTCATTAAAATAATAATGTTGCCCCCTGAAATTTGTATTATCCGCCAAAAAAATTATGCTAAGCGACATTAATAAAGATCTCATTGTCGTGAGCAACAAAAAATTTTGTTAGATGTCACTTAGTTTAACCAAAATTGTCTCTTAGCACACTATGATTCGACTAGAACTTTCTTCTTTTTTTTTTTCGTTTCCTGAACAATTTTAGAAATGTAGCTTAGTAAACATTCTTACGGGAAGGTATCGATGTATAAAACAACATACTTTAGAAGGCACTATCGGTGTTCATTTTCAAGAAATTCGACTTGAAATACAATTTTAACTAGTTTTCACTACAATTTTTAATAGTTTTTTTATTTAAAAAAAAAACTATTAATTCAATATTTGTCAACATTTTACCAATTGTACAAAATTATACTATGTATAAAATAAACTAAATTAGAAGTCAATATCACTACTAGTTCTCGAGAAATTTGAGTCGGAAAATTTGAGAATTTTATATAGTTTTTTATTTTTTGTAAAAAAACTGTAAACTGATTTTTTGTAAAAAAACTGTAAACTGATTTTTTTTGAAATTTTCACCAATTGTCAAACACATTATTTTTCGTAAAATAAAATTATTCTGAGTTTCAAATTGTTTTCCGTTCTTAAAATATCAGGGTTATGAAATTATTTTTTTCAGTTTTTTTTATTTAAAAAAATAACGGTATGTTCATTTTTTCCAAATTCATACCAAATCTGTATGACCTTATAATGAGTACATTAAATTTTATTTGAAATCAATAGCATTCTTTTTTCGTGAGATATTTGAAACTAACCAAAATTTTGACTTTTTTTTAAACCGTTATAGTGAAAAAACTGCTCTCTGAATTTTAATTAACGCCCTTTCAGCCTCTTTCGAAGTTATTATCTATTAAGCAAAATTTATTTGAAGTCGATATCTTTACTCGTTCTTGAGATATCGACATCGAAAAATGGTACGAGAACGTACGGACGTACGAACGTACGAACGTACGAACGTACGAACGTACGTACACACACATACACAGACATCTCTCTAAAAATGATTGATATAGCCTCTAGGGACCTTGAAATATCGAGAAATGTCAAAAATTCCAATTTGAAAAAATCGGACCGATTACAATAACTCCCTATGGGAAGTTAAAAATAAAGAAATTTTCAAATTAGCAACCCTCAAATGCCTAACGGAAACCAAAAGATATATTATGAGCGATCGGGACGATCAAATCAGCGGTAAAGGGGGAGTTAACGACACCAAATGAAGACAATAATATTGTAAACAGTTAACGAAACCAAATGAAGACAATAAAATTGTAAACAGTTAACGACACCAAATGAAGACAATAATATTGTAAACATTCGATCGAACAGTATCATAATTTACCAGTCAACACAGACAAAATAATGTAAACATCCAATCGAGCGATCTTTCATTTATAATATATTTTTCTGACTTGTGTTGTCACTTGTGTTTTTAAGTTAAACTAGTCTTAAGTCTGTACCTGTTTAATAAAGATCTCCTTCTGAGATTCTTATAATAAAGATTCTTTTTTTAAAAATAATAACTAAGAATAATTTTAACTCATCGTTATAAATACGTTTTTTTACAACAGCTTCAAATATTTTAGGAAACAATTGGAGTTTCGATATTGGCCTAAAATAAAAATTTTAATATCTTGTTTGGAGCCTGACTTGTGAATTGGAATTATAAAAGAGAATTTCTAGGTTTATAGAAAATCATCACAGGAAAGAGATTTGATAAATATCAAAAGTAACGGATAGGCTAAAGAATTTTTGCACATCTTTAAAATTGGAGCAACGTTATCAGAAGCAACTTTGGGATTAGCCTCAAGAGCTTCGAGTTTCAATTCTACCTCTTGTTGAGTCAACATTAAATTACCAATATCGCATATTGGTTCAATGTTGAAATGAATTGAAGACAAATCTGCATGTATTAAAACAAAGTTAGATTGAAAGTGAGTTGCAAACATATCGCAAATTTCATTTTCGTTATATGTTTGAATTCCATCTAAGAACATTTTCATAGGAAGACCAACTGAATTTCTTTTTGAATGAATATACAGTATTGGACAAAACTAAAGCACTAAAAAATATAACATTGGAAACATACGAATAATAAGTGAAAGCACTCGTTATACTTTTATAAATTTTTATTTTTTCTTAATCACAACATATCGATACTTTCCCGCAAGAATGTATTAAGCGACATTTTTAAAATTGTTCAGGAAACGAAAAAAAGTCTCATTTAGTTATTTTTTGTGTATTTTATTGGACGAAACAAATTTAAAAATGTCGCTTAATTCATTCTTACAGGAAAAAAATCTGTTTCGTCCAATAACATACACAAAAAACTAACTAAATGAGACATTTTTTTCGTTTCCTGAAAAATTTTTAAAATGTCGCTTAATACATTCTTGCGGGAAGGTATCGATATTATTCTATAATTTACAGCTTTTAATTTGATTTTAAATCTTAACATACATATTTCTAAAAAATAAAAATAGTTCAAAACTCATTAAAAAGTAGATGGACAAAACTAAAGCACATTTTTGATTTCATATACAAAATAAATTAAAAAAAAAGTTTTAATGTTAGTATTTGGTGGCGTAACCATTATTTTTGATGATTGCATCACATCGACGAGGCATGGAGGCAATGAAATTGTCAATTATTTATACGGGGATATTTCCCCAAAATTGTTACATTTTGTTCTATCAATCCTCTGATCTACAATTTCTATGGGGTTGAGATCAGGGGATTGCGCTGGCCACTTCATAACCGCAATATTACCTTCATTAAGCCAATTCTTCACCAATTTAGCGCTATGTTTCGGATCGTTGTCATGTTGGAAAATCCATCGCAACGGCATATTCTTTCCTGGTACATGAAACAATCCTTTATACCACTTATCTTATGAAGTGGCCCGATCCCTTGACTGGAAAAACATCCCCAGACAATAATGTTCCCCCACAGTGCTTGACAGTTGCCTTGGTGAATCGAGGATTGAGGCGTTCACCTTTCGGGCTTCGTACCGTACGAAATCTGTCCGATCCTTTTAAATTAAATTTCAATTCATCCGAGAATAGAACTGTCTTCCATTTTTCCCTAGTCCAGCTAAGGTGCGTTTTGGAAAATTCTAGTCTTGTCCGTCTATTTTTAAGGGAAATAAATGGCTTTTTTACAACACGACGAGCTTTCCAGCTGCTATCAACCGCTCTTCGCCGAATTAACTTTTTTTGTTTTGCCTAAAATATGCTTGACAAAATAACAAGTGAAGGTAGTAGCATTTAAGAAGTAAGCGGTAAAATTCGATAACTGTAAACAGAAATAGGGTACATGTGCTTTAGTTTTGTCCAGCTACTTTTGAATGAGTTTTGAATTATTTTTATTTTTTAGAAATATGTTAAGATTTAAAATCAAATTAAAAGCTGTAAAATATAGAATAATATAAAATATAAAAATATAAAAAGTATCACGAGTGTTGTAGATTCAAGGCTATTTTTATCGTGGTTCTGGGACATTTTAAATGAAAGAACAATTTACGAACTTACCGCGATTATTAATTATACTTTAATCAAATTTGTATTTGATATTGCCCAACGTTTCGACAGGGTTTCACTTGTCGTGCTCACGGGTTTGACTGATGGCTTGTAGGTAGGTGTTGTTTTATTCTTCTCTTGTTCTTGCTTGTAGATTGTACAGGTGCGTTTGTGCTTGCAGTTGAGATGGTACATGTTGTTGCAACTGCATTGATTGTTGTTGTGAATTAAATACTCTTGTGAGCAGGCAAAGCTAACAGCATCAGCTGGCAGATTGTTTTGATTTGTGTGTTTGTTTTTGTTTTTAGCCTGGATTCTATCAAGCTTTAATCTGTGTATCAGAGGATCCCATGTCCCAGAGAGATTAAAACTTTGATCTCGGTTGAAGTTTGAGTGCATTTTTATTTCGATTGCCTCTCGTACTATCCTGGGGACATAAAATCTTTCTGTGGAGATTGATTTAGCTTTATCGAAACGTATAAAGTGATCCTCATTATAAGCTAAATGTTCACATATTGTTACTTCGTTCTTTTTTATGGCTCTTATATGGTTTCCTCACTCTAATATTTTAATCTTGTTCTATTGAGACCC
Organism: Philhelius festivus; assembly: GCA_963931855.1. NCBI lineage: Eukaryota > Metazoa > Arthropoda > Insecta > Diptera > Syrphidae > Philhelius > Philhelius festivus. The sequence continues at coordinate 14,266,324 of OZ007558.1, forward strand.
ATACCTAACTGTAAAAAAAAATCAAAACTCAACTCCTGCTTACGTTTTGGAAAGTCGCCCCGGGATATCTAAGGCTTTTTTTTTCTTTTTTAGCTGTTTTGAGCAAATCGAGAACGTTTTTCTTTTTAAGCTCAAAGCAGGGAACTGACCTCTGTAAAAAAAAAAATCTGTTTTTTTTAACTCGGACACTTCAGAGCGCTCAGGTATTGTTTTTTTTTTTTAATCAAAACTAACTCGGAGCGCGCTCTTTAAGCTTAGAACAAAATGAACTAGCAGATAAAAAAAAATAAAAAGCTGAGCTCGTATGATTTCACTTTTTTTCGTGTGATATGACAGACGAAGAAAAAAGAATATACTGGGTGTGCCACCCAGTGGTTTCTTTTTAAATCATATTTTATTTTGACACTTACAGCTGTTTCCCGCTTGAAATCTTGAGAAAGTCATCATACTTTCGCGGAACGAAATGAGTCGCTTTATGTTTGAACAACGTTTGGAAATATCGAAATTCATTTCCAAAGCGAGTGCCGTGTAGCCCAAGCAATCCGTTTTTTAAAAAGAAATTTTGGCCGAAATGAAGCACCCACCGCCTCTGCTGTACGCAAGTTTGTACATAAAGTTGTCCATGCTAATGGACAGACGAGAATATGGCTGCTGTTGACAAGATTTTGAGACTCAATTCACGAACATCAACTCGCCATTGATCTAAACAGCTTAACATTTCACGCACTAGCCTGGGCAAACTTCTGCACAAAGATTTCGGATTATTCGCTTACAAGGTCCAATTGACTCAGCTCTTGAAGGCGTACGACCATCCACTTGAACGACGGTGTGTTCTATAATTAATGGGAATTTTCGCTCTTACTGATAAAGCTACATGGAAAAATTGGCACGAGTACGATAACTTGGCCGTCAAGATTTGATGACGGATTTTTGTAGAGGGGTAAAAAATAAGCACTTTTTACTATGGGAGGGGGGGTCTATCTCCCCCCGTTTAGGAGGTAGGGGCACTTTTAGAAAAAATGGTTTAAATTGAAAAAAAAATATTAAAAAACAACGGCAACACCTACAATAAAGTGCTATACTGCGTTTGAAAGCCAGAAGATTGTTCTATAATCCTGCATTTAAATTAAATTACTCATATCAATAATTTTTGAGAAATTCGCATTTAAAGTCTAAATTTTGATAAAAAAAAAACGTGAAAAAAAAAGTTTAGACCGGTTGTTTTTAAAATTGTAAATTAGCTTGCATGTGTTTCATGTATCTATCAGTTCTTAATCGAACACAAAAAACCGCATGGTTCTATGTCTTCTGGTTTTTGAGAAAACCTCCGTTTAGGAGGTAGGGGCACTTTTAGAAAAAATGGTTTAAATTAAAAAAAAAATATTAAAAAACAACGGCAACACTTACAATAAAGTGCTATACTGCGTTTGAAAGCCAGAAGATTGTTCTATAATCCTGCATTTAAATTAAATTACTCATGTCAATGGTTTTTGAGAAATTCGCATTTAAAGTCCAAATTTTGATAAAATAACGTGAAAAAAAAATTTTGGACCGATTCTTTTCAAAATTGTGAAATGAAATTGTAAATTAGCTTACATGTGTTTCATGTATCTATCAGTTCTTAATCGAACACAAAAAACCGCATGGATCTATGTCTTCTGGTTTTTGAGAAAATCGAAAATAACTAAAACTACTTTTCTACAAAATGTTTGATATTTTTTGCTTCCTTACATAAATAAATCAGTGCTAGCTTCCAACATTACAATATATAAACAGTAAAGTATGTATGGGAGGGCATGCTGCCCCCCTGCAACGCCCCTGCTTGGCACACTATAGGATTTGGGGTAGGTGCGAGGTCGGGTGCATGCAAAGTTTCTTTTGCATTCACAGAATCTGTATTTAAAAAAATTCAAATTTATTCTGGTTATTTTATACTTTCGCGGTCCCCTCGTTTTTTGACTCTATAAAATCGAAAAATCATCCGATTTCGATGGATTTTTTTTTTAAATCTTCCTTTTTACGGCGGATTTCTGAAAAAAATTATGAGAAATATTTTACCTGAAGATTTCATATAGTTTTATGACTTTAAATGTGAGACTTTAAATTGTGTTGATTAAAATCAAAACCCATTTTATCCACTTTTAGAGATTTCGAGTAAATCGAGAAAAACTTATTTCTTCTAAACGAAACATTTTTAGATCTTTTTTGTTTCAGGACTGTTCAAATTAGGATTCTAGACAGTTTAAGTTTAAAAATTGAATCCGAGTATTTTAGCTTTCGAGTGGCACCAAACGAACATTTTTATAAAATGGATTTTGAAACAAAAACTCAATGTTATAAAAGGGGTTTTGAAATTAACTAAAATTTTGTGGTCTAATTTATATGGCAAAAAATGGGATTTGGGATTCAAACTTGGGCCCATTGTATGTGTTTGAATGATACCAACTAAACCTCATACCTAAGTCATTTTTTTTAAAAAGTGGATATAATGGGTTTTGATTTTGATCAACACAATTATGAGAAATATAGGTATGGGGGGCATGCTGCCCCCTGCAACCCCCCTGCTTGGGCACACTATAGGATTTGGGGTAGGTGCGAGGTTGGGTGTATGCAAGGTTTCTTTTGCATTTACAGAATCTGGATTTAAAGAAACTTTAAATTTATGGCCTATATTAATTTTTGGTAATTTTATACTTTCGCGGTCCCCTCGTTTTTTGGTCCCCGAAAATGTTCGTTTTTTTGTGCAGATTAACAAAAAAAATATATGAACTGCGTTTGATGCTCTGTAAAAAAGTTATGAACGATTGTATGTGAAGAAGTGCGTTTATAATGACATTTAAAGTCATAAAACTATATGAAATCTTCAGGTAAAATATTTCTCATAATTTTTTTCAGAAATCCGCCGTAAAAAGGAAGATTTTAAAAAAAAATCCATCGAAATCGGATGATTTTTCGATTTTATAGAGCCAAAAAACGAGGGGACCGCGAAAGTATAAAATTACCTTTATTCTATTTATCCAGTGTCCACTAAATACATATAATTTATATAAGTAGCCCAAAGTTCCAAACTTAAAATTTTTAAATATTAAAATGCATTATGAAAAATTCACATGTAATGCACTACTGCTCGACTGCAGCAAATATATATAATTTCTTAATATGTACTCGTATCTATGTTTGTGTCTTACATACCAATTTATATAAAGCAACTGAAATGTTCAAAGTATACCAACTAAGGTAAAAAAAAGCTAACATTCCAATTTGTACCGTTGTTTTTTGTTCGTTAATGAAAATGTGGTGCAAGTTATTGTTTACCAAGGTCATTCGTTTTTCAACTTTTGTAAGAGTGAAGTGTTTTTCTCTAAATGAAAAATGGCGGTTAAACATACACTACTCCATCCCAAATTGAATAATTTTCCAATATTTTCTTCTTTCGGTGATTTAGTGTCGACCAACGAAAAAAGCATTACTTTTTTCAAAGAAATTGGTTTAATACCAAATGAAAATTCAACTCCCGTGGCCGTGTGCAATTCTGGGTAAAGCTAAATGAATTGCTGTACTGAACTAACAAAGATGCATTATGTTTATTAACATTAATCCTTAAAATGGAATAACCGTCATCACCAAAAATCTAAAAAAGCAGTTTTGGTAATTTTCGATTTTCTCAAAAACTAGAAGACATAGAACCATGCGGTTTTTTTGTGTTCGATTAAAAACTGATAGATACATGGAACACATATAAGCTAACTTACAATTTCATTTCACAATTTTGAAAACAATCGGTCTAAACTTTTTTTTTTACGTTATTTTATCAAAATTTGGACTTTAAATGCGAATTTCTCAAAAACCATTGACATGAGTAATTTAATTTAAATGCAGGATTATAGAACAATCTTCTGGCTTTCAAACGCAGTATAGCACTTTATTGTAAGTGTTGCCGTTGTTTTTTAATATTTTTTTTTTTTTTTTTTTCAATTTAAACCATTTTTTCTAAAAGTGCCCCTACCTCCAAAACGGCGGGAAATAGAACCACCCACTCCACCTAATCCGTCATCGGCCGAAGTATACTCGGGCGTTGTCAGCCGAAATCGGCCGATCGAACCAAACGTATAGAAAGGAAAGAGAGCGCGTACACCACTGAAAGCGACATCGTCCGATGACGCCCGATAATAAGCGATCAACCGGCATATCCCAACATGTTTGGATTTTTCGGCAGTTGTCCGGTTGATTCTTGCGATGAAATTCATGCAAAAATAAAATGCACGACTGGATCGCACAAACTTGCTCTTATTTAAAATTACTTTGAAATTTAAGATACATTTTATAAATATAAAACATGGATTTAATGAGGTAAAAATCTTCAAATGCATGAAATTGCCGTCTGATTTTCAGAAAAGTATGAATTTATGCAAACAAAGTTTAAAAATCCTTTTATTATTAAAATAAACCCCAGACCGGCACCATCCGAGATCGGAAGGAGTGTATGCAGACGAACGTCCGAGACAGTCGTCCGAATAGCTCCGACCCGATATCGGCCGATGATTCGGTTTTAGTGTACGCGAACTGTTAGTGTACGCGAACTGTTATAGTCTTATCTGCGACGGCCTGGGATGGCGTTGATGTCAGTTTTACGTCAGATGTACTTGGTACGGTACGCGGCCATATGCGGCCCACTACTCATTGCAAATACATGCAGCAGCAACATCTACAGCCACCGTTTAGATTCTGCACATCTCACCGACCATCTGATAGCCCATCAATGCCCCATCCTATAATTGGGCAACAGGGTATTATTTCTTTTACTCAACTCCTATTAAACATTTTAGACAGGTTCTCAAAAAATAATTGTCCCAAATTTCAACTCTCGTCGTAATTTAATTTCTATTCTTTTCATCTCTTGTGATTTGCACTTAATTTCCAATTTGAATTTGTTGTGAGAAACATCGAATATCCATCGGCGTACAAAAACTAGTTTTTTTGTATATAATATATATATATTATTTATGCAGGAACCTAGATTTCCCCACAGCAGCAGTGAATTATTGAGACTTTCTCAAATACCTACTTATTTCTGTACCGTTTGACCAGTCTTGAAAGGACACATCCCAAATATTATATAGAACGAAAAAAAAAAATTAAAAACAGAATAATAAGCCTACAAAAAGAACCAGAACTAGACAATAATAAAACTAGAGAATAATAATTAACAAAGAAACAATATTTTATTTTGTTTTTGAACTTACTTATTTTGATTTTTTGTTGTAACAGTTTTTTAATTAGATTATAAACAAGCGTCGTTTTGCTTTTCTATTTCAGTTAAGATGGAATTCAGTCGAGCGAGACGCGTATTTTTTCGTAACTTTCAACACCGAAATGTTTTTACAGAAAAAAAATCTAGCTGATCTCCACACTAAACGCGGGACCGAACACTTTCGGGTTTCTTACATATTAACGTTCTCTTCTCACAAGTATGAAAAAGAATGCACAATTTATCAAAAAAGCTGCTAGACTGAGACAAAGTACTTTCATATTAGCACAAAAGAAAAAAAGATATAATATACCACGGCAGCACAAGGCAAGAAGAGAAGACAAGAAAATCAAGTTTCTTCGTATGCTATTAATTCAGTGTGGAATATTCCAAAATATTCAATTCGAAAGTGGGAAAGCTAAAAATATTTCCAATTTTCGTTTGTTTTGTGCGAGTATAATTTAAACACACGAAAACATCACGAATAAATCATCTGCTTCCTACCGCCTAAACACAGCCAAAACACAAAACTTAATTGTGGTAGGTATGTGGTACACATTTGTTAAGCAAGAAGGGGTTTTCAGATAAAGCAGTTACTACGTTTATATGCAATATCGAAAGATCGAGTTGGATTAGGGTCGGATTTTCGACCCAGGTTTTTCGCCATTTGAGTTGAGAGCTCGATTTGGAGTTGAGTTGAAATGGTGTTGAGCGATTCTGAAACATTAACATCCCGACTCCACAACATATCTGTCTCTCCAACTCAATGTCTGACATCTCTATCTCTACATTTTCTTATTGCTTCGCTGGGCAAATTATGTCATGATTTTTCATTTCTATCCCTACTGCACAGGATGTGTTTTGTGCGGACAACAGAAATTAGCAAAAGGTAAAACTAACAAAAATTATATGTATTTGCAAGGAAAAGAATGCGCATCTACCTAAAGTATAAATAAATAACACCAAACATAACTTAACGCACGAACAAATGAATAATATGACACGTTAATGAATTTACTTACAAAATAAAAAAAAATATTTGCCGACGGAATACTTGACAAGAACCAGCCAAATGAGAAGACACGAAATAATGAGACAAAATTACGAAAAAAAACATCTGTCAAATTTCATATCAGACATCTATATCAAGACAAAACCGCTGACATATAGATCGCTGACATCACATCATAAGAGAAAATATCGCGTCTCCATTGGAGATTTCATATCATGATGAGCATCCTGAGAGAATTTATCTCTTGTGGTGTTGGGGTGTAAACCAACTCCTCGACCCAGGTTTTTCGTCTCATATTTCGACTCGACACCGCTGAGCGAGTGAGATCGAGTCGAACGAAGCTCATTTCAACTCAAAACCCGTTTACAAAGGGTCGAAGCGAGTCTGCAGGCAAAGCATTACAATACAGAGGATTGAAAGACGCCATAACATCACCCAAAATAAAATAAGGAAACTTAGATCAGAAATGTATCATCAAATTTTGGAAGAAGCAAAGTCTATGACAAGCGGTGATTCCGAAAACACGATTCATACCCAAAAGTGACAAATCAAAAAATCAAATCGGATGGATGACTACTTGGTATATAGCCCTTCCTGTTCCTCTGCGAGACAAAATATAGAACATCAAAACGCTCAGCCATTTAAGTCGGAGTATTTCAAAACGTTGGACATATTAATTGCAAAATTACAAAGGCGATTTTCGGACAACGACGATATACTATGTAAATTCAGTAGCGAGTATAGATGAGTTGGATAAAGACAAAATGGTACCGTTGAAAAGCTTAAGAGTAAGTGTGAGAAAACAACTATTTGTAAAACGTACAGTTTCACCAAGTCACTTTGAATTCTAAAAGGCAAATAAACGAACCAAAACATATAAATTTATCAGGACAACAAACTTTAAGACTTTTAGCGAACACCCATTTAATTACAATTTGGTGCAACTGGCCATAAGTTACTGCAAAAAAACTAAGTCTTTTTGATTGCTCCTCTTTATAAATGACAATAAATAAATACATACTTTTAAATTTGTCATAACAAAATTCCTAAGACCCATTTGCTGAAAAGAAACATAAATATTTATTTTCAACTTAAGTTTTTAATGGAGATTGAACATAAGTATATAACTTTAATTTTCGATTAAGCAAACGGGTCTAAGACATTTTTGTTTGAAAAATGCAATGCGTAAAAACTGATTTTTTGGTCTTACAATTCCATCAAAGAAAAAGGCTGCTGTGGTAAAAGATTTTTTAAGTCACCTAAAGAATAAAATGGAAAACACTATTCATGTTTTGTACCAGCGATACAAAGATACAAATGAACTTTTTGCATCTGTGGCGACCATAGGATGTAGCACTGCTGTGTGTGAATCTACATTTTCAACTTTGACTGCAATCAATAGGCCTCAGAGACTATCAATGAGTCACGAAAGAAAGGCAGGTATGGTATTTCTGGCCTTTGAAAAGAAACGAACCAAGTCTAGTTGATCTGGATGAAGTCCTCCGTATTTTTACTATATGTCGAATCAAAGAATTCAGTTATTTTAATGAAAGAACTTTGTATTGTTATCTATGTAGGTATACTAAATAAAATATTATAAGAGAAATAATAATTTAAACCATTATATAAATGAATGTTTAGCACTTATCTATCATCCCCTCGCGACAATTGAGTACCACCTTTACCAGATCAGATCATATTTCACATCAAGTAAAATTTTTACTTCCGCCCTACATGGTATCACGTATGCCCTACATTAAATTCAACTCTAGCTACGGCCTTCCCAACTAACAATTTTGCTTCCTATTTCTGAAATTAAGAATCATTCGTAGCTATAGTGCTCATATAACCATTCTTGCTGGAAGTCAAATAGCTATAGGACTAAAAGTTGATATAATTCATCGGCTAGACATTCTCTGGAGCACTTTTGATCACCTTTATAGGCGCAAAGACTCAATATTCCTTTAATCATACTATATTCATACTATAATATCACAGGGCAGCTAATACTCCAATAGTCATCCCAAGAAACTGCTATAAAAGTCTCAATTCAGTATTCGTTATCTTTATAGAATCATTATTGGACAGTTTAGGTCAAGACACTATAATCATGATCAATTTTGCACTCGGACTCTTATAGTGGAATATAGTTCCTATAGTACTATTATAAAACTGTGCAATAGACATAGTACACCACGTGCTTCTCCACATATAAGGATGAATCAAGTACAACAACAAAATGCGGAATCTGCGTAAATATTTATAAACGAAAAATAGTACTGGGTCGAACAAATTTACCCAAATGGCAATTTTAAAAAATTAAAGCTTATGGGCGAAACTGTTTTTTAAAACATGTTTTTGGAAAAACATTTAATACGCAAAATTTACTTATAATTATTATTACTGAACGGATAAAAAAAATACAAAATTGAATCTGAAAAAAAATGTTGACCTGCTTGAGATATAAAATTTTCAAAAAAGTTTGATTTTTTTTTAAACCAAGAAAATATTTTCATTTTTTTATTGGATAGAAGTTTTTTTATATTTTTTAACAAGCCTCTCTAAAAAAATATCATTAAAATCTGGCAAGCCGATAGTGAGAAATTCAAAATTAGAAAAAATAGTTGTATGCGGTTGACACAGTCAGTAATATCTTATGATTTCAAAATTTTTATTGAATTATAGATCGTTAAAATTAATCGAAAGGAACAAAAATTATCAAAATTTTAGGTGATGTTTTCGATAAAAATACAATTTGGAAAACCAATTCTCGACATTTGTAAAAAAAAAAATTTGTCAGATCTTGTAGATTGTATTAAAAAATTTTAAATCTTAAGCTTTACAAAAATAAAACTTCGTTTTGCCTATATTGCAAGTAAAAAGTCAATAGTGCAATTTATTTAAAAACATATATTAAGTTTCATTCAAATAAAACTCCAATCAAGCAGTTTCTTAAGAAAAAAACTATTTATTACGATTTTTTTTGGCGACAGTGATTTGCATTGTCGATTGACTGACGAGACTTTTTTGTACTCCAACTGCAGTACACGACACATTTTAACAGCTAGATTTTCGATAAAGAAGCTGAGAATAATCAATTTATCAATAAATTAATACTGGAACATATGCTAGGTATACCAAAACTCCAGCTTTTTTTAACAGCTTATGCGAATTACGAAGGGATAATCATTATCGCTATCTTCGAATATTTTAGTCTTAAAAGCACCTATAAAGAAAGCCTATGTGGCTTTGTAAGATATAATTCATGATAAAAGTGATCCCAATTCCACGCTAGGTTTTACATATTCTAGTTTGGCCGAGCGGTTAGCGAGCAAGAGATTTGGTGTGAGAGGACTCGAGTTCAAGTCCCAGATTCTGCACTACACATGTAAGTAATTTTTAAATTAATTTTAAAAGTAAAAGTACAAATGAAATCATAAAAAATAATCAACTTCTAAGATCTCCACAGAAATCATGCTGAAAAAGCCGAAAAACATCTAAGAAAAGCATCAAAATAAAAATGAAATTAAATAGGCATAAAATAAATGTTTTTTTTTTTATTTTCCGCATACGCCTATAAGTATTTTATTCTTGTGACAGTAAATCTTCTTTTCATCGCCACTATCGATGCAATTGCTGCAGTAAAGCATATATTATGTTCACAAATATGATCTGATGAGCTTTATAGCAGTTTGTTATAGGAGTTGAATAGATTTTATGACAATTAATACACCTATAATGATCAGCTTATACACGTAGATTATCATATAGTACCTCTATAACATAACGATAAGTATGTTTTTCGGAGTAACACAATTTACTCCATAAAGGTGGAATAGGAGTTAAAAAAAGTCGCCCTTTTAACTCTTTGGAGTTTTATATAACCCTAAAATATGTGCAAAAGCCAGTGACAAGAAGCTTCTCTAGATGAATATAGAAGTAAAATTGTTAGTTGGGTTGGTAATATGTTTGGTGTGCTCTGTCGCTATCGCTCTAATTTTTTTCATACGAGTAGAACTATATTTGTCTCGTTTTTTTTAATGTATACTAGACATTGCGTAAAAGGGTAAGAACCAGGGCTGGCCGAATTCGCTATACTAAATTTAGTACTTTAGTGTAGCTACTACTACCCTTGTATCACTGATCTCCATTTATTGGATAGAATTCAGAACAGAGCGTTAAAACTGATTGGAAACAGAGCTATCATGGATTCATTCCCATCTCTTGAACACCGTCGGAATGTGTCATGTATTTCCCTGTTTTATCGCTTCTTTCACAAGCAATGCTCACTCGAAGTAGCGAGTTGCATTCCTCCCCTTTATCAATTCACCCGTGATACCCGCTTCACTTGGAATGCTCATCAGTTCACCCTTGAGCCTAACTTTGGTCGTACCGTCAAATATAGAGATTCGTTTTTTAGTCGCACAACACGATTATGGAATAACTTACCCGGCACAGTTTTCCTCTGCCATTTCAATTTGCAAACATTCAAAACCAATGTTCATCGACACCTCCTTTCTCTCCCCTCCTAATTTCTCCCTCGCCCGTGCTGTGTTTAAAACATTATAAGGGTCTCGTAACATACCCTTGAGCGCGAGTGAATTATAAAAAAAAAAAATACACTGGACAGCGCATTCCCTATAATGTATAACAGATTTTTTGACTCCAATTGAAGATGACAGATGGTGGGCAGCTTCATAATCTGACGTCTTCTTTTCACAAAAAAAAATATTTCGACATGACAAAGAGGAAAACAAATGTGACTGATCTTGTTTATGCGAGAAACAGATTGACACAGCAACTTTAAAGCTAGTCGCGCACTGGCAACTGTGATCGAAATCAAATAGTTTAATCACCAGTTGAAAGAGAACCGCGCACTGGCAACTCTTTACTCATGCTCACACTCTTTTATCTCTTACGCTTATAGCAAACAGCTCAACTCTTGCGAAGGCAATCGTTTAGTTTGTGTCAAAACACAAACTTTTTAGTTGCTCTAAGTGCGCTGTGTCCCATATAAGCCCATATGTTTCATTTTAGCAACCTAAGGCTAGGCGCACACATTAAATTTTTAGTTTCGCAACTGCTTGGTTCGAGCAACTAAAAAGTTTGTGTTTTGACACAAACTAAATGATTGGCTAAGGCTAGGCGCGCCCATTCAGTCTTTAGTTATACAAATGCTTGGTTCCTTATAAAAAACAGATGAACTATTTGGTTGAATGTCCGCGCAAGTGCATATAATTATATGTAACACAAAATAGCGAACTCATTTTAGGCAATCGTTTAGTTTGTGTCAAAACACAAACTTTTTAGATGCTCGAACCAAGCAGTTGCGAAACTAAAAATTGAATGAGCGCGCTTATCCTAAGGCCAGGCGGGCACATTCAATTTTTAGTTCCTTAACTGCTTAGTTGCTAAAATGAAACATATGGGCTTATATGGGACACCGCGCACTTAGAGCAAATCCATTCGAGCAACTAAAAAGTTTGTGTTTTGACACAAACTAAACGATTGCCAGTTCATCTGTTTTCTATAAGTAACCAAACAGTTTCGCAACTAAAAATTGCTAGTGCGCGGCTAGCCTTAAATTAATTCGCAACAGTTGAGCTGTTTTCCATAAGCACAAGAGAGAAAAAGAGTGGGAGCGTGAGTAAAGGTTGCCAGTGCGCGGTACTCATAGCTGGGCACCGTTAATCAAACAGTTAACTTCGTTAATCGTTAATCCGCTACTAAAAAAGTTAGCTTCGTTAAACGTTAAAGCGTTAAATTTCGGAAGAATTAACGCAAGTTAACGTTAATCGTTATTCCGTTAACATGTGATAAAAATTGCGTTTTTTTTTATTTTTTTACTCTGAGCACCGGCGCTAAGTAATGCCGGTCGTCCACTAGGCGATCAACGCACAAATTTCGAATTCAACGCATTCAACTCTAATGTACGGTGCCTTCAGTTCTGTTCAACAAACGGGTTGGATCTAGTTGTTGGCCGTTGCTCAACGAATTGCGCAACCTGTGTACGGGTAGCGTATTGCCAAACTGTATATCAGCACAGATCTCCATAGTCTGTGCTCAGCCATTTTCTGCTCACCGAATTTGAAAGTATTGTAGAGCAAACTGTAGGCTACCACAGAGCGCTCTGTGGTCACATGCAGTTTGCTTGTAAAATATTAAAAAAGCTGAAGCAAACTATATGCTAGTTCAGATCGAGCAATGTACCTGCGATTACAGAGCCATCGTTCACGTTGGTATAGTTATTGTGTGTGGTGAGTTCTGGGTTGGTATACATTTTGCTTAGGAAACTAAGAGCAAAGTACCTGTGATTACAGAGCCATCGTTCACGTTGGTATAGTTATTGTGTGTGGTGAGTTCTGGGTTGGTATACATTTTGCTCAGGAAACTAAGAGCAAAGTACCTGTGATTACAGAGCCATCGTTCACGTTGGTGTGGTTATTATGTGTGGTGTGTGGTGCCGTGACATAAGGCCAAGTGACAAAAGGCCAAACATAAAATGTTTTGTCTTGAGCAACAGTACCTTGGGTGGCCCGCTTCGCGGGTTTTCAGGATTTTAACTTCCTTTTCGGGGCTTACACCCGCTCACGCAACTCCGTTGCTCCGCTTAGGGTATGTTCAGTCGCAAGGCAGGCGCCTGTAGCAACAGTTTTGTATTTTACATTAATTGGAGTAAACAACTAACAGTTATGTACTGCTGCTCAGGAAAACTGTTGCTACAGGCGCCTGCCTGGCGACTGAACATACCCTAAGCGGAGCAACGGAGTTGCGTGAGCGGGTGTGAGCCCCGAAAAGGGATTTAAAATCCTGAAAACCCGCGAAGCGGGCCACCCAAGGTACTGTTGCTCAAGACAAAACATTTTATGTTTGGCCTTAAGTCACAAACAAATTTGGCCTTTCGTCACTTGGCCTTATGTCACGGCACCACACACCACACACAATAACCACACCAACGTGAACGATGGCTCTGTAATCACAGGTACTTTGCTCTTAGTTTCCTGAGCAAAATGTATACCAACCCAGAACTCACCACACACAATAACTATACCAACGTGAACGATGGCTCTGTAATCACAGGTACTTTGCTCTTAGTTTCCTAAGCAAAATGTATACCAACCCAGAACTCACCACACACAATAACTATACCAACGTGAACGATGGCTCTGTAATCACAGGTACTTTGCTCTTAGTTTCCTGAGCAAAATGTATACCAACACAGAAAAATCTGCTTTTGATCTGACACAGTATATAGTATGCTCTTAATTTGAATGAGCATTCTGTAGTCTATTATAGAGCGTCGGAGCTCTGTACTGATATACAGTTTGGCAATACGCGTACGGGTAGTGTACGAGCTCGTGTTGCTCCTTGAAAATGTTCGATCAACACGTTGAGCAACATTTTCAAGATAATGTGTTGCACATTATTTGTTCAACGCGTTGATGAACTTTTTAATTTTCTTTGGGATTTCTTGACGTAATATTGTGTTGCGTTGCGTTGGCTGCAGTGAAATGTGTCTACGTGGTTGAACTATTGCGTTGCCATGAACTTGCAGTTGTTGCAACTTGCAAACTGTAGTTTATTTTGGTTTTTCATCATGGAAGGTGATAAAAAATCAGAGTGGACCACGGAATTAATTTTGCAAATGATTTCAGCAACTGAGGAAAAGCCCAATATATGGGACATTAAGAGCCTCTCTTATAAAAATCGAGATGCCAAGGAATTGGCTTGGTCTCAAATTTCCTCGAAAATGCAATTGCCTAAACTTTGAATTCGAATTCACGGGCGCGGTGGGATCAATCGATTTTAATTTCTCATATATTTCATTGAAAAAACAATTTTCGTCGCGACTCAAGAAAAAATCATCCACCCAGAATCGTCTTGGCTGTTTTTTCTTCCTTTGTCGTTCATTTTCTAATATTATTAATGCGGCAGCCACTTTTTTTTTTCTTAGAAGAAATCATACTCATACGAAACAAATTTAAGAATTCAAAATTATTTCAGGTTTGACGTTTGAGTTTTTTGTTTATGGTGGTGCGTTCAACGCGTTACCCAACGAGTGATCCTTGGTTAAGTGTACGAAGGTATCAACTCGTTCATCAACTGGTTGAGCAACAATATGGAAAACGCAGTCGATCAACTCGAAAAAAATTTGTTTCTGTTAAAATCGAATAAGTTTATCAACTAGTGTACGAGGTTGTTCAACTTTTGAGTAAGTTGGTCAACTAGGTGTACGGAGCTATTCAACACTGGAATAAGTTTTAAGAGTTGATCAACTAGGTGTGCGGGGTTAATCAACATATGGAAAAGTTGGTCAATTATGTGTACGGGGCTCCAAACGTATTTTGTTCAACTTTAGTTGCTCAACGTAAATTATGTTAGTTGCTGCACTAGTGTAAGAGGTTGTAAATTCGTTTATCCAACAAAAGAGTTGAATAAAAATTTTAACGAAGTTGGTTGAACTTATCGCGCACATAGTGGACGACCGGCATAATGAAATGATCAGACGAAACGAATCTCTTCGCAGTTTTCTCACTCGTACGCGCCGTCAAAATATAATACGTACCTAGCTGTTTTTGTTTCACCCGCGGCACGCGCCGCACGGCACTTGTCTCATACTTGTCTGAACCTGTTTTTCGCCCCGCGCGGTAAATAGTAGGCATTGGATTAACGATTAACGGACTTAACGTGGATTAACGGATTTAACGTGTCCGTTAACATTTTTAAAAGTTAACTTAAAAGTTAATCCGTTAATCAAAATCTTAACTTCGTTAATTAACGATTAACGGATTAACGAGTTAATGCCCAGCTATGGCGGTACTCTATCAACTGGTGATAAAACTATTTGATTTCGATCACAGTTGCCATTGCGCAACTAGCCTAAAATGAGTCCACTATTTTGTGTAACATTTAATTATATGCACCTGCGCGGACATTCACCCAAATAGTTCATCTCTTTTCTATAAGCAGCCAAACAGTTGTGTTGATTGTGCCGTACATTTAACTATAAAAAATAACGTAAATTGCGTCAATGTATATGACTTGCGCAATTTGTCGTACTAAAATTAATTTGTTTTTAGCAATTCTTCCATTGTCAAAACCAAAATAAATAGACGAATCAAAAAGATGGTTGTTACATTTTCATTTAAGTGCTGATAATACCTTTGTATATATATGAAGATATATATAGTATATATATATATATATATTATATATATATTGTAATATTTTTTCTAGGTTCGTTAAATAAAAGTTATTACTCTTTTTAGTCTTTCTTCTTTATTCACACTTTCCAATTCAAAACAGTAAATCTCAATTTATAAACAACTCAAATACTTTTATTCAAATGTAAATCACACTTGTTTAATAACACAGTCCAATAAGCAATACTTTTGCACACTTTCATAATCCAAAATCAACTGTGTCTCGCTCAGCGTGAACACTCCCTTATATACTCAAATTAGTTGTTCTCGAAAGTTCTTGTCTTGGAATGTTCTAGATGTTTGGAATAAGGGGAAATACATTTGACATTGGAAAAGAGCTTTTCGTTTCTTCCATAAATTAGATATGCAGTTTTCCAACAGATGGCGCTGTAGTAGTATAAAGCTCTGTTCACAACATTGCCCCCTTCTTAAGATTGTTCGTCCCGAACAATTCTATCTTCAGCTTCGCCACTGTATCGGTGCAGTCGATCGCTATGCACAACTTTTAACTTTCCTCTTGACCCTCTTTGAATTCGGTAAACGACATCATTGATTTTCGTGACGACAGTATAAGGGCCTTCTCAGTTTTGTTGAAGCTTCGCCGACAATCCCTTTTGACGATGTGGATTATACAGCCATACACGATCTCCTACTTGGAATCCTGTCGTGTTTGCTCTTGTGTCGTACCTTGTCTTCATTCGATCGCTGTAAGCGCTCATTCTAGTCCTGGTCCTTTCGTGGATGTCGATTAGCCTCTCTTTTAGGTCACTCACGTATGCTTTTTCCGAACAGGATTTCAGATGGTGTTTGTAATGTTGAGCTATGTACTGCATTTCGATAGGCCATCAAAAATAGTGGTATGTGCCTATCCCAGTTTCTTTGGTAGTCGCCTACGACTTTAGTGAGATGCTTTTTTAACGTCCTGTTGAATCTCTCGACCATTCCATCAGATTGCGGGTGAAGTGGTGCGGTTCTCGTTTTCTTAATGCCAAGGAACGCGCAGACCTCTTGGAATATGTTCGACTCAAAGTTCCTTCCTTGGTCAGAATGGAGCTCCATAGGCACACCGAACCTGCTTACCCAGTTAGACACAATCTGGTCGGCCACGGTCTTGGCTTCTTGGTTCGGGATAGCGTATGCCTCAGGCCATTTGCTGAAGTAATCCATTACCACCAGAATGTATTTGTTTCCATCATTCGTTTCCGGAAATGGGCCAGCCACATCAACAGCAATCCTTTCAAACGGTGAACCAACATTATATTGCATCATTTTTCCTTGCAGTTTTCTACCAGGTCCTTTGGTTGCAGTACAAGCGTCACAATTTCGGCACCACTTTTCAACGTCGTCTCTTGCATGCAACCAATAAATCGTTGCCTCACCTTTTCTAAAGTCTTATTGACTCCCAAATGGCCTCCTGAAGGTCCATCATGCATCTCTCGAAGAACCTCTTTGATTTTCGATTGAGGTAACACAAGCTGCATCACATAGGATTTACCGTCAGCGGACTCCCATTTTCGCCGAAGAACACCTTCTTGCACATGAAGTGAGTCCCATTGTGCCCAATAGGCCTTTAAAACTGGACTCCTATCGGAAATGTCATTCCATGCGGGTTTTTCTTCATGTTCCTTCCATGCGAGAAGAGGTTCAATGTCGGGGTCTTCTTGTTGAGCAGATCTTATTTCTTCATTGCTCCATCCACAAATGGGGTCAGCCCTTATTCGCAGAATGTTGATGGATTCCTTTTCTTCTTGTCGCCTGCAATGCTTGCAATCTATTTTACAAGGTCTTCGGGATAGTGCGTCGGCATTTGAGTGCAGCTTTCCCCTTCGGTGTTGAATTTCGTAATCGTAAATCTGCAGTCTTTCTATCCACCTTGCGACTTGTCCTTCTGGGTTCTTGAAGTTCAACAACCAGTTAAGAGCACCATGATCGGTTCGTAGAAGAAACTTCTGTCCATAGATGTATTTGTGGAAGTGTTTCGTTGCCAAGATGAGTGCCAATAGTTCTCTTCTGGTCACACAGTAGTTCCTTTCGGTCTTCGACAGTACTTTCTCTGAAACACACCCCTTAGGTTCTTACAGTGTTGGTCGTATGACTTTCCGTAAACGATAACATCATCCAAGTAGACAAGACAAGTTTTCCACGTCAGACCTTGAAGGACGCACTCCATCAAACGCTCAAATGTTGCCGGAGCGTTGCAAAGACCAAACGGCATCACCTTGAACTGCCAGAGCCCATTACCTGTGGAGAACGCTGTCTTTTCTCGATCTTCAGGGTGAATTTCAACTTGCCAGTATCCACTTTTCAAGTCCAGTGTTGAAAACCATTGTGCTCCTTCCATCGCATCTAAGGTGTCGCTAATTCTTGGAAGGGGATAGCTATCTTTCTTGGTCACGTCATTCAACCTTCGGTAGTCTACACAAAATCGTGTACTTCCGTCCTTCTTTTTGACTAGGACCACTGGTGACGCCCAAGGACTCTTGGAGTTCTCAATCAAACCATCCTTCTTCATGGTGGTAATCATTTCCTCAGCTTCACCTTGTTTGGCCAGTGGAAGACGTCTTGCGGGTTGACGAATGGGGCTTGCATCTCCTGTATTTATTCGATGCTGCACCATTTGTGTCCTTCCATATTTCCCGTTTGGTGAAGCGAAAATGTCGGCATGGTCATTCAGAAGGCTTTCTGCCATTTTAACCTGATGTTTGTCTAGGTTAGCTGAATTGAATATCTTTGCCTTGATGCTTTTGAGCTCCTCAGGGTCTAATGTCTTTCTCGGTGTTTCAGCGTCAATTCGTGTTATGGCTGCGACAGCTTCGCACTTACCGATAACTTCTCCTTTCACTAACTTTACATCGTACGGTTTAGTGTTGAGTATCCGTACGGGGACCATATTGTTCTTCGGAGCCACAAGTGTCTTCCCAATGATGACGTTTTGGGAAGAAGAATCTGGGCCTGGTTCCACCATTAGGTATCGATGGCGTCCACACTCACCTTCTAATTTTGTCCAAACGAATACCTCAGAAAAAGTAGGAATAATCACGTCTTCATTGATGACAGTCCTTAGAGTTGTTGTTCCTTCGTGCCCATAGATCATTGAAATCTCTGTATTCTGGTATTTGAGTACCTGGTTGCCAATATCCAAAATTACTCGATGTTCTTTCATGAAGTCCATGCCTATGATGCATTCGTCACATATATCTGCCACCAAAAATTTGTGTGAGAATTCTAGATCTGCAATTCGAATTCTAAGTCGGACTTCACCATAAACCCTAGCTGTTTCTCCTGTGGCAGTTCTCAGACGGTAGCTATTGGTGTTGTGTAGCCAATTCAGGTGCACTAGGTCTTGACGCACAATGGAGGCGGTGGCACCGGTGTCGATTGTGACCACACGTTTGTTGCCATTTAAAGTTGCCTCGACAGTCAGACTTTTATTATCTCGCTTAGTCTGAGAGACCTGGATGGTGTTTCTGGGACCATCGATACCAGAAACCAGCTTCTGCCCCTCGAAGTTGGTTCTTAATCGTTTCCCTGTTTGGGAAACTGTTCGGGAAGTAACACTGATGTTATTGTTACCTTGTTCTGAGTTTGAAACTGAGTGTCCACAATATTGACAAGCTCTTGTTGGTGGTAATCGACATTGACGCTGTAAATGTCCGGTCTTGTTGCAATTCCAGCACTTTGCAAGTCCGTTTCGTTGGTTCCTTTGGACATCAGTTCTTTGGCATGAGCATTCTTCGACGATGGCTTCTCTAAGTCGATGTACTCCGTGAGAAGCTTGCTCCGCTGCTTCCATTGTCAAGGCAAACGCTAATGTTTCAGAAAGCGTTCGTTTTCCAGCAGTTCGCACGGTCCTTTGAAGATTTATGTCGGAAATGGCGCGAACAAATGCCTCAACTGCAAACTGGTTACGGATTTCTTCTCCAACATCTGGATATGCAAGATGAACAAGCCTTTCAATGTCCGCTTGTAGCTGTTGTAGAGTTTCGCCCCTCTTCTGAACTCTGGAATAGAGTCGTACTTTGAAGACTTCTTTCATATGGCTATTACCAAAGCGTTTGTCTATAGCCTCAACCAAGTAATTAAAGTCGCCGATCTTATCTGCTGGTATGGTTAGCAATAACTCAGCAGCCGCTCCTCTAAGAGCAAGAGTTAAGGCTATATACTTGTCAGCCTCATCCCAGCCATTTGTTGTGGAAGCTGCCTCGTATTTCTTCTTGTATATAGACCAAGAAGTTTGTCCATCAAAGGTTGGAGGTTGCATCTCTTTTTTTCTCAAAGCTTCCCCAGAACTTTCCCGAATATTTATGTTTCGAACACGGTCTAACTCTTTTGAAAACGTCTCCATTTTGTTGTCGACTAGCAATGAAACACGTTAATCTAACACTTTTGAAAACGTCTCCATTTTGTTGTCGACTTGATTCTCCAGCAATGAAACACGTCCATCAAGTGCAGATACATTATTCTCGATGTTAACAAGCTTGCCTTCTAGCATGTTTTTCTGCTCTTCGAGAAGGTCTTTTTGTTTGCTATGTTGTTTCTTAAGGCGTTCGAGAATATTGTTCTGTTGCTCTTCAAAACGTTCGAGAACATTCTTTTGTTCGTTTTTCTGTTCATTTCGTTGCTCTTCGAGACGTTCGAGAACATTCTTTTGTTCTTTCTTTTGTTCATTTCGTTGATCTTCGAGACGTTCGAGAACATTCTTTTGTTGTTGAAGCAGAAGACTAATCATATTTGAAACATCTACATTTTTACTTACGTCTGCTTCCTCAGCGTCAGCTTCAAAGACGAAAATGTCCGGGTCTTCATTTTGCTGTTTCAAATATTCGGCCAAACGCAGAACAAGCTCATTTTTCGATCCTGCTCTAGAAAGTTCTCGCTTGCCTAATTCACTTTTCAGCTCATTACAGTTGAGCTCTTTCAGTAACTTGCTCATTTTTTATTTATTTTTTTTTTCCGCACACTTCACTGCACAATAAGTTTTATTCCACTTTTCTGACACCAATGTAATATTTTTGCTAGGTTCGTTAAATAAAACTTATTACTCTTTTTAGTCTTTCTTCTTTATTCACACTTTCCAATTCAAAACAGTAAATCTCAATTTATAAACAACTCAAATACTTTTATTCAAATGTAAATCACACTTGTTTAATAACACAATCCAATAAGCAATACTTTTGCACACTTTCATAATCCAAAATCAACTGTGTCTCGCTCAGCGTGAACACTCCCTTATATACTTAAATTAGTTGTTCTCGAAAGTTCTTGTCTTGGAATGTTCTAGATGTTTGGAATAAGGGGAAATACATTTGACATTGGAAAAGAGCTTTTCGTTTCTTCCATAAATTAGATATGCAGTTTTCCAACAGATGGCGCTGTAGTAGTATAAAGCTCTGTTCACAACAATATATTATATACAATGATAATACTGACAAATTTCGCCTCAAGAGTTGGTAGCATTTGCACAGCGACATCGAATTTAGGGTTAAGGTCTAACGTTAATGTTAAAGTTACTGTGTTAATGTAATCAATGCCATTTAAAACAGTGGCCCTAAAAAGAGTGACGTGGTTATTAAAGTTGCTGTTGAACTTTTGCTGTTGAAGTGGCTGTGCTAATCTGAATGCTGTTAACGTTGTTATCTATTTCACTAGACTTTTGATGTTGAAGTTTTCGTTGCAGTGTCAATCTGTTTCTCCTATTTCTCGCATTATTTGTAAATTTTAAATATTTATTATTAAAATTAAAATAAATTGAAAATTGGACGAAAATCATTTGTTTTGACAATTTAATAAAAGTGAAGGAATGTCGTTTCAGTTGTCCGTTTTTTAGGCATAAGACTGGCGAGCACAGTAATTTTTACTTGCGACTATAAGGCAAGTTATGCATTCGTAAAAAAAACGAACTCGAGATTTTGATCAAAGTTAATGTTGATAGCGAAGACTAAAAAAGTGGATCTCGTAATTCTGTCTGTCTGTCTGTCGGTTCGACTACAGCCTAAACGGGTCGGCCGATTTTCTTTAAACTTGGTAGATATGATTTTTAATTTTTGCCCTCCACACGTTTTTTCTTTTTTTTTTTTTAAGATGAAAAATAACGGTACCTGCCATACGTTTTTTTTACGAAATTTTGTAAATATTTTTTTTTCTCAAAAACTGCACGACAGATTTGAAAAAAAAAACGATACAAAAAAATTTTATTTAGTTAAAGCTAGGTACTAAATGAAAAAATTTTTCCGAAAAATGGATATTGAAGGTACCCCCCAAGGAACTGTTTTTTTAGTTTTTGATTTTCCCAAAAACGGTACAACCGATTTTGATCATTTTTTTTTTGTGCTAAAGCTTCCCAAAAATTTAAATAGAATTATGTATTCAAATTTTCAAAAAAAATGTTTTGGATTTTTAAAAAAATTTCAAAAGTTTTTTTAAAACTCAATATTTCGAAAACCTTATATTAGATTTTTTTCAAACTTGATAAATAAAAGTTTATCAACATAGTCTACAAGATTTATGAAAAGAAGTTTTATTTTACCTAGAAATAAAGGTACCCACCATACAAATGTTAAAAAATGACTTTCAAAAATCGTATTTTTCTCGAAAACGGAGCCTAGAATTTTGATTAAAATATTTTTGTTTCAATTAATTTTAACGATCTTTAATTTAATAAAAAAAATTTGAAATTAAGATATTACAGCTTGTACCTACCATAGAACTCTTTTTTTTTATTTTTAATTACTCATTATCGACATGACGGATTTTAATGAAATTTTTTGTAGAGATACTTCTAAAAAGTCTAAAATCCATTGCATTTCAAAACTTAAGAAAAAGATTTTTTGAATTTTTGAAAAAAAAAATCATTTTTTTTTTGGAAAATTCGATATTTCAAAAGCGGTGCAATATTTTTTTTTTGGAAATTTACAGCCCGATTCTGGCGTTGTGAAGACTCACAAGTCACAAGCTCTTGTGAGTTTGATTCCTTGTGAGGTTGTTGTGATCGATAACATTTTTGGCATTCTCAGACAATCCTCATAAGAAACCTCACAACAAATTCACCACAGTAAACTGAATCTCAACACATCAACAGCTGATTATAATATAAAAATAAAAACAATTATCAAATTCACGAAGAATTCAAGAAACAAATAAAATAATGGAAGTTAATTTTGTATTTTTAAAGAAAAAAAGACGATTTATAAATAAATATTGATTAAATATTTTAGTAGGAGATTGTCAGGGTTCCAAGCGAACAACCCATGAGCAATTTGAGCACTTCCTTGGATTCATAAGAAAACACCCAAAGCGCATGGCCAACAAGAATGACCCAACAAATCCACAGCGTATAAAAGAACTGTGGGCAGAACTGGCTGTAGAGCTCAATTCTTTTTACGGTCCGACGAGAACTGGCGCAAGGTGGAAAGAGGTAATAAAATGCATCATTCTTAATTTTTGTATTTTTAAATTTCTTACCCAACTTTTCTGAAACCCCTAAAATCCTTTTAGTATATTAATAATGCATTTTGTTTGTATCCTAGTCCTTAACAAATTGAAAGCACCAACTAAGGTCAAAAGCTAAGAGAGTCAAGGTGCAAGAGCAAACAACTGGTGGCGGTCCTCATTACAGCACCAAGTTGAATAAATTGGAGGAGGGGGCTCTTGAAGCACTTGGATCAATTGCAGTTGATGGACTCCCTGATTTGCCAACATTTGGCTTAGACAAAACTGTGGCAACGATAATTTTTCAGCACATCCATCGCAGGTTCATACATAAATATTTTCATGTTTTATTTAAATCTAAAATAATTATTTTTAATAATTACATACATTCAGGAAGATGAAACAAAGACAGAGTACTCGTAATCTGAGTCGTTGATTGACTATCTCAAGTCAGCCCAGGAAGCTTCGAACCAAAAGCAAATAGTTCCACCAAGCCCACCAGTTGAAAACTTTCCAGAATGTGCAGTACCTCTTTCCGAAAAAAAACGCGAAAGGCAAAAAGAACAGCCAAACAGTTTTAGACCAAATCCTTATTTTATTTAAAGAGAAGGAAAAGAGGGAAATCATTCAGCACAGGGAAAATTTGGCAGTCCAAAAGGCTCTAGCAGAGACTAAAAAATCACTTGGAACAGTTATCCAGAGTCTTGCTGATTCTATAGCTCAGCATGATAATAAGAGCACGGTGGATGGAAGCGACAGTGATGCTGATTTGTAGCTTTATAGTTCTCACGTTCAGTTGAGGTCTTAAGTTGACTTATTTTGTAATGTTGGCTATGAAATATCAATAAGTTTGCAATAAATATTTATTTATTTAATAATCTTTCATTTTAATTTATACTAACTTACTCAGCCGTGTTTTGAGAATATTAAAATATCTTTATAATGTTCCTCAATAATATTAAGGGCGGTATACCCCTTGGCATAATGGTTAGTGCGTTGGACTGTCATGCGGAAGGTCTCGAGTTCGATTCTCAGCCGCTGCGAAGTTTTTTTTCAGGGGTGTACTGCCTCTTGCGAGAAATTGACAAATTCTCCAAGAGTATCTCTTGTCATGGAAAGTGCTGCTCATTAGCCGTTCGGAATCGGCAGAAAATTGTAGGTCCCCTCCGTTCCTGGAAACACGCACACAGGAAAGGTTGAGAGTTGTAAGTCACTAGGTCCTGGTTCACTCCGAGCTGTTGCACCACCAAATTTATTTTTTTTATTCACCGAAGGCTCATAAATGGCTCTTAAGCTTAAGAGGCTCATAAATTGGAAATTATTTGTGCTATTCACAAACCTCTCATACGTGGATTGAAAGGTGGCTCTCCCTAGATCACGAATATGCAATTTTTAATTTTTGTCTAAACTAAAATAATTGTCAATATCACGGAGAGAAATTAATTTAAGACAGAAATACTCACGAAATCTGAAATATTTCAAATCGACAAAAATAAAATGCATATTCAAATTCTTAGTAAATGATATTACGTATTTTATTTTATGCCACAAAATATGTATACATATATTGATATATAAAAAAAATTATGATTCAATTGATTGGTTTTGCACTGTCAAGGAGTTTATGTATGCTTGTCGAACTCTTTTTTCTTCTCTAAGATTATCAGAATTTTCATCCGAAGTGATCGTTTCAGTTCTAGTCACATCTTCTTGGACTACTGTTGCAGATTCATCATGAAATGGAGGGCTCACAGCTGTACCGAACCAAGTCATTTTAAAGAAATACAAAACTAACGCCAGGATTTCCGCAAAATTGACCTCTATTTAGAGCTGTAATGAACTACATAGTTCATTTAGAGCTACATAGTTCTATTTAGAGCTGTAATGAACTATACATAGTTCATTACAGCTCTAAATAGAGGTCAATTTTGCGGAAATTTGGTTTGCGGCGTTGGTTTTGGATTTTTTTTAAAATGACTTGGTTCGGATCAGCTGTGAGTCCTCCAAATATCCTATTTTCTTGTAAAATATTATGAAGAATGGTACATGCGTAGGATATGTATACAACTTTTTCATGTGCATAATAAAGCTTTCGTTCATTGGATAAACAGCGAAAACGAGGTTTTAAAACTCCAAAGGCCCTTTCAATTACATTCCGTGCTTTAATATGCATTACATTGTAACATTTTTCCTTTTCTGTTGTTGGCGAGTTAACAGGCGTCAATAGCCATGGCTCCAAAGGGTAACCGAAATCTCCTATCAGCCATTTTAAAATCGATGAGTTATAACTTTGCATCAAGTTAATTCTAATGTTTGATGTTGACCATATACCTGAATCATGGCAAGATCCAGGGAATTTTGCGTTAACATGAAGAAACCGCAAGTCATGGTCACAAATCTATAGTGATTAAAAAATAAATTATTTAAATTTAAGGAAAATGAGAAAAATTTCTTACCGCTTCCATATTCACACTGTAATATCCTTTTCGGTTCATATACAATGATGCAGGTGTTCTAACATCCGTAGTTTTTGGAGTTACCATAGAGATATGGCTGCAGTCAATAGCTCCAATAGTGCCCTTTATACCAAATTTATTATAAAAACTGAAAATTTAATTAGCATTATATACGGAAAATATAAATTTGCAACGCACCCAATTTTCTTTGCAACAAATTCTTCATTGGTTGATGGAAACTTAACCACATTTTTCTTGACTTGCACTAAAAGTTTGCAAATCGTCGCCTGAGAAAATTATTGTCGTATGTGAAAAAATGCGATTTTCAGGTTTTAATGCAGTTTTGATAGACAAAAAATAAACTATCAAATGCTGTTTTCCGCGTTTTCATATCTATCTTAGTTTAGGAGATAATTCGTATTGGTTTTGTCGTATGTGCAAGGTCGAATGCATTTGGGTATTTATTTTGTCGTATGTGTTCAATTTTTGCACATACGACATTTTTTCTATTGAAAACTCGGTTTTTGATTCTTCAGTAAATAACTGTCGTATGTGCCGAAAATCCTACACATACAACAATTTTTTACTCAAGTTTCGGTAAATCATTGTCGTATGTGCCATAAGGACGTGTACATAAAAGAAAAACTTCAGTCGAGTTCAGGATGTCGTGCCGTGCAGTCAGTGTTGCCAGAAACACCGATTTATCGTATTTCTCCCGATTTCTAGACCTATTTCCGATACACCGATTTTTGATGTAAATAGTGCACTTTCTCCCGATTTTCAATTTAAAAATACGTTCAGATATTTTCTCCGCTCTTTAATGAACATAATTTATTATTTTATTTAAAATTTTGGCAGTACCTAACTTACGGTTTTCTCTTTTTAAATTTAGTATGAAAACATATTCCTTGCAATTTTTGTTAACGTCGTTGTCATTGTCTTTCTTCTTCTTCAAAATAGCTTTTTTGACCTTTAGTTTACAAAAATTGGCGTTTCGTCCCGGCGATCTCACTGGACTCATCAGTTGACTGACCTTGTCAATACGCAAATTTTGTTAAATTCAATTCATCTTACATCGATTTTTTGACAAAAATACAATTTGAACTATACCCAACCAAGATTAAATTTCTTCTTCTTCTTTATCTTGTTTGATTTGGTGTGGGGCGGTGCGTGTCGGCAGTTAAGTTCTTGTTAATATTTTCAATTACACTAATAATATAAATGTAGATCCATTTTCTTTATCTTTTAGCGAAATGTTAAAATCAGACTGTATCTACAATATAATAAACAATGATAATTTGTACCTCGGGAGCGATCTTAAGTTACAATTGCACAAAAATCTTATTTCAAGCTCTGAAGTTGAACGATTTAAACTGTATAAGCGTTTACGTTGAACTTTGCAAGCCAATATTACATAGGTTTGATTTTAAAAATTAAAATAACCAAAACAAACTGTAAATAAACAAATTGATCCACTAAGTAATCTTTTTAACTTATTTCCTAATATTATTCATTATTCTGATATGCAGCGAATCCATTGTGAATATAGAGAAATAAGTAATCTTGACTTTAAAAGCTTAATATATGAAAGCTTTGTACTATTAAAATTGAAATATTTTGGAAAAGTATTTGTTCAGTCAAAAGGGGCAATCAAAGTTTGGCCTTTCCATTGATGGCTAACTTTATTTCATCGATATTAACATTACCAAACTCTTCAACTAATGTTGAGAGAACTTTTTCTCAAATAAATTGATGAACAATTTTTTTTTTTTAAATAAGTAAAATTATTTCAACTTCTAATTCCCTGATTTCCCCGATTTCCCCGATTTCTGATGTGGAAATCTCCCGATTTCCAAAAATATCTTATGGCAACACTGCGTGCAGTTGAGTCTCCTGCGCCGGAGTTGCCACCAGAACTTATTGCGTAAGTATTTTGACTTATAAGTCAGCAAAAATGTTTGGTTAATTTATTTTAACTTTATTAGAATGAGTGATGACATTTTGAATGACAGTGTATCAACCCTCGACTTTTCGGTTGATGATGAAAATAATGATCCAACTTTTTTACCTACAAACAAGGAGCCTTCTGCCCTCAGATCTTTTTATGAGAATGTGGGCCAAAATATCATTGAAACTCCTACTTCTCATTGTAATCTACTCATGGAAAGAAGTTTACCATCCGAATATAGCTCATCTTGTAATTATTTTTAAAGTCTTAATTACAGATAACATACATTATTGTAATGGTAACCTTTATTTAACAGCTTGCAGCGAAACACCAACAACGACAAGGAAAAGAAACAAATGGAAACAAAATGTACGAATAAAACTCCGAACGAATTTTTATTATTTTGTTAAAAGCTTGTCGAATGTGCAAATATTTTGTCGTATGTGTATGCAAAACAAACGTTTTAGGTAAAAATGTAACATACGACAAAATGATATTTTCATAAATTGGCTTAAATTTGCGTTGTAGTGGATGCTTACTTTTTATTTTACTTTAAAAATAAAATACAATTCGTTCTTAGCATATGGTTTAAGTTTTAATCAATTATTCCAAGCCGTTTCAGAGTACTGATTTTTTAAACTTTGATTGCGATTTCCCAAACTTTAAAAAATGCAACATACGACAATAATTTTCTCAGGCGACGAAATATACGTAACGTTTCTGGACACAGTAGCTTGACTCAAGGGAATTGTGTAATTATTTCCTATACACTTTTGATAAGAACCATGTGCAAGGAAATAAAGCACTGAAAGAAACTATAAACAAAATATAAAGTACTATTCACATGAGAGCGACCAACGGCCGACGAATGAACGAACATTCGCTCATTTTGACATTTCGTTCACATGCTTTTTTTTTTATTCGTCGCGAATGCCGTTTACTTAGACAACTGTCTTCTCTTTCTTGTACCTATCTGAATATGAACGGTCGGCCTTGTTGTATAGTGTTGGATTTGCTTCCACTTCCAAAATCAATCTTTCGTCAAATTCCTAGAATTATTTACATTATTTTAGTATTCCTTGCTTAAAAATTTATTTGAATTTTTATTGAATATATTTATTTACCTTTTTTTTCCATGATCGCTTCAGCCATTACCAAACACCAAGAAAATTATTTTAGAATGATTTTGATGTTAGTCGCGCGCGAACAATTCATTCGTTGCAGTGTGGATGGTATGTGGAACGCGAATAGTGTTTGACAGTTCGTAGCAGTCATATTGCAATTCGCGACGACCAATTTATTTTCTCAAATTTCTCTCATTTAATCAATTACAACGCAAATTTTAATATATTAACATTAAATTAAACTAGATTTCTACCCTTTTGTAAAGTTTTTGTGAAGAATTTAGGCTTATATATGTTTTAAATCCCCTTTCTTTTTTTATTCGTTGGTCGTTGGTCGCTCTCATGTGAATAGTACTTAATACCTACTCTTTAAAGATTAACAAATGTTGCTTACTCGGATTACAAAAGGCAATGAAGTTTTCTGGTTGTCATGAGGCTTCAAGCTCTGAATCACATCCCAGCACAAAGTCTTTGGAAAACGAAAAAACTTAATAAAGATACTATTTTGGAAAGCAAAAGGATCATTAGTGTCTCTTAAGGATCTAAGAAGCCGTCGACGCTGCAATCTAATTAATATGACAAGTTTATTAGAAAATAGAATCAGCAAGAAATATAATAGCAATTGAAAAAATCTTACTTTTCATTTTCGGATGCAATTTCTGCAATAAGATGCACCAGAACTAATTCTATTTCCATTTTGTTGGATAATGTGTAATGTGAATAAAATGTGTAGTCTTTTTTTCATAATATATATGAAACGTCAAATTAATTTGTGAGTTGTGATCTACTCTGAAGGACATCACAATATCGATAGTTCTTGTGAGGCTCACAAGTTGTGAGTGTGCTGTTAGAATACCAAAACCTCACAAAATTATATTTACCTCACCTTGTGAGGTTGTTGTGACTTGTGAGGTATCAGTGAGGTTGGCCAGAATCGGGCTGTAAATAAGGCAATCAATTCTGCCAAAAACTTTTTTTTGGTTGCCGCTGTCAAAAAACTTTGTCTTACACAAATTTGAGCAGCGCCCCCTATGATAGTCACGCATTTGGAATAGAAACGAGCCCTCCATATTATATATACTCAAAGATACACAATAGAGGAAATATATTACCTAGACAGCCCGATTCTCCTCCTTGTGAGGATTCATAAGTCACAACATCTTGTGTAACATTTTGGTATTCTCCCCCTAATCGTCACAAGAAAACTCACAACGAAACTTACCACAGCATGGTGAGATTTGTAAGTGTCATTATTTGAATAGCTTATTTTTCAAAACGAAGAAATTACTTTATAAATGTTTTGTTTTGGAGAGCGAATGGATCATATAGCAGAGCGTAAAAAGAAAAGACAAGCGCGTTACCTGTTGGGAGGTTAAGTAAAGAAGGAAGTTTATTATTCCATTGGAAGTAGTATACAAATTAAAATAGATTTGTTCATATAATTAGGCGTGTTTTTTTTGCAAGTCGATATAGAATTGTCGAAAAAAACGACATCGGGACTAAGCGCTTTACATGCAAATGCAACAACTACTTAAATCCATACAGAGCTAGCTAAGACCAGATAATTTTCGAGAGTTAATCTAAGACCCGATAAAAAGGTGATGCCAAAACAGTATTATCTATATGTTATCGATAATTTGCTCAAAGACGTCAAAAGTGACGACATACAATACAGCTTACAAATGTCATAGCGTACACAGTGCTTCCAGCTATTTCGAAAAAAAGCTCCTAAATACCGATGTCTTTTTTTTACAATTCTATATGGACTTGCGAAAAAAACACACCTATTGTACAGATTAGTAATACATAGAGCACATAGGGTGTCTCTAACACTCGTCCTTAAGCTGGAAATTTTAATGAACACCCATTTCATATCGGAATGTTTCAAATTTCGTTTTGTCCAAAGGTTTTGTCATTGTATATATATTTGAATAGTACTCTCATGGAACACGATTTTAAGTTAATTTATTGTGCCGCAGAATCGTAAGTGTGGCTATGTTAAGGAGAAAATATAAGCAAAAAAAGAGACGAGGTAGAGATATATTTATTCTGACAACAATAAAGAGGGTAAGGGAGAAAATCTTATCTGCGTTTCTTTTTGCTGTCAGAATCAATTGTAGGTAGGTATATAAAGTTTTATATGCCATGCGCGAGATGAATACAAGCAAATAGTATTGAGAGTGTATGAGAGTTTTGTGAATTTTGTTTTATTACTTATGCAATCTGGTTTGTTGAAATTCTGATACGATGAATTACCGAGGTTGCCATTTTATCGACTTTGTAATAAGATCTAGAGGAATTTGAACTTAATAAACTCAAATGGTTTTATTTCGTTTTTGAAAACTAAATAATTTCAAATTGGCTTTATTTCGTTATGGTAACCAAAATAATTTTATAATAATAATTTTATAATAATTATATACAGTGGGTAGTTGTATTTTTTTTTGTAATTAATATAGATATGTACATACACAGTTAGAAAACTATTTCTTTAGGAAAATCTTATAGGTACGTACCTTATAACCAATTTTTGAAAAATTAAAAAAAAAGGAATTTGGTGTCAATTTTAAAAAATTATTGATGCACCCCACATGAAAAATTTTTAAAATAAAAATAAACTTTTTTTTACAAAAAATAGTTTTTATCCATATATTTTGTAAAAAAATAAGATAGGTATTTGCCCTGCGAATTTTGAACAAACAAACATTTCTTTTAATGTTTGTCTACGAATTTTTATCAAATTTGGAAATTATTAATTCATTAAAATAAAAATTTTGTTTTTTTTTGTTAATATAAATATAAAAAGTAAGAATTTATGCAAACAAAGTTAAAAAAACCTTTTATTACTAAACTAATTTTGAATATAAGAAATTTCTTTAAAATTGTTCTAGAAAAAAAAATTGGGATATTAATTTTAAGTATTTAAAAATAAAGATTCTAGGAAATATTTTCAAAAATTAATCGCTCAAACTTTTGCAAGACATTGATTTTTCAAAAACAATGTTTTTAGATAAAAAAATATTTTTTCATGTTCTCTATCATCGTAAAGTCAAATTTGACCAAAATCTCGAGTTAAATTTTTTCCACATGCAAGACTTGCAATTACGTAATTTTGTAAGTGAAAATAAAATTAAAAAAATTTGGTACGCCAACCTTAAGTTTTTATTATTGTACAAATGAAATTAAGTTTCGAAATAAAATATTGAGCCGTTTTCGAGATATCGAATTTTCCAAGAAAAAAAACACAATTTTTTTCCAAAAATAAAAAAAAAAAATTTCAAAGCTTTGAGATGCAATGTTTTTTAAACTTATTGGAAGCATCTCCATAAAAAATCCCTATTTCGATAATGAGAAAATTGTTAAATGTCAAAATTTGAAAAAATGGTATCGAAAAACGAATTTTTATCTTTAAACGCGGTTTGCGGCTAAACGGAACCTCGTAGACCCCTCAAAGTTGACATGTTCAAACGTGATTTCTGGCCAAACTATTCATCCTACAGAATTAAAAATTACATATTCGTGATCTAGGGAGTGCCACCTTTCAATCCACGTATAAAACGAAAAACGAAAACGCTTAAAACGTATTTTAAGCGTGGAACAAAAAAATATTGTTTTTAAGTAAAATTTCCTAAAATCGTGCGCTAGCTTTAAGTTTTATTACTGTACGAATGGAAATTAAATTTCGAAAAAAACATTGCGCCGGTTTTTGAGAATTTTCCAAAAAGAATGACTTTTTTCCAAAAATTAAAAAAAATATATTATATATAAATATATAAGACTTTTGATAATATTAAAATTTTCAAAAAAGTATGAACATTTTTTGGAAAAAGGAAAATTTGTATACGAGTGAAAATATTTTTCTATTCAACCTCCAAACGCGTTTAGCTTATAATGCCTCTATTCAACGTCACATAAGTTTTATAAATAACGATTTTGCGTTTAGAGCTTTGAGTATATATAATATGAAGGGCTCGTTCCTATCCCTAATGCATTGTAGTATTTGCAGTTGCGATAGGGGTCGCTGTCTCACTTTCTGTAAGTTAAGGATACAGCTGTATGCTGTCAATTTGTGTTTACCTTCTCCTCGCACATCGTTCTCAGTCGCATGTGATATGAAGCACTCGGTAAATTTTCAGTCTTGTGACTGTTTTAATTCTTTACAAATTGTAGTGTATTCACATGTGCACCGCCACTGCCATTTAAATAAACAAAAGAGTAACAAAATATGTCAAATGCATTCGAGTGGGTTAGTCATAACATGCTTTTACCATTCCACTCGATTGCATTAATTGTCACTCAATAGTAATAAGATCCTAGTTTGTACATTGTAGCCAATAGAAAAATAGAAGAATATTTGATTAAGAATATTAGTTGTAGAAGTAAGATAGAAGATAAGTATAACAGTTAAGAAAATAGTATTTAAGGAACGAATTAATGAAAAATAAAACAGAGCATAGAATATATTGACTTAAGCAACATTGCTTTTTATTATTTTTACTCTCACTTTCCTTACGGCGAGCAATCGCCTTAACAATATAGCGTGGTACGCTGAAATACCAATATAATAGAGTAGTACGATAAAGACCACATGGCGATCTTGCAAAATCCTTTCTAGCTCCATGTCAAATAACGACCGAATTGACAAAATTATAGAGAAGTGGGAAAAATATCTTCTCGACTTAAAACAAAAGAAGTCCGAGAGTTACATACCCGAATCCCCAACGACAACCAAGGAAACGGAAATATACATACCGACTCCAATCAACGCCGGACCAAAGCCAATCTCTATTGCAGAGTACAAAAAAAGGGAAGAAATTCTGAAGAACAATACGAGGCGAATTAGAGAACAGGCTACAGAACAACTCAAAAAACGAAACCGTACACGTGGAGGAAGACAAGTGAGGACGAGAAAAGAAATTGCCGACCTTCATCGAGTAATTACGATAACCACAGACAAACAAACAAAAAGAAATCTAATTACGAAAACAAAAAATTTAAAAAGGGCATATTATGGGAAAAACCCAAAGTAAACCATCGGCCACAGTAGTGAACAACAATAACAATATACAAAGAACAAATGGCCATGCCAGCGCTTCCGGAATATGTCACAACAGCAGCAATAATCTTAACAATATTGTATATAGCTTATAAAGTAAATAAATATTTCAAAACTTATGTACACAAACACAAAAACCAGATAACAAATGTCTTAACTTAATAAATGTATTAAATAATTTCACTGTTTCTTTACTCAAATGGAAGAAATAAAAACCAATGTAGAAAACATCCTTACAAATATAAAAAAAAGTTCAGGGAAACCTTACAAAATAGACACAGTAAAAGAAAAACTTAGAATATTAGAAAACCTTAAAGACCAATTCAATACTTTTGAAGATAGCCAAGAAAAAGAAATTGATAAAGCTTTTAAATTAGAATTTGAAGGTATTTTTAACAACGAAAAAAGTTATTAGAGGAACAACTAGAAGTACATACACAAGCCTTAAAAACAAAAAACGACATGGCAGATTTTGACCTAACTATGGCTATGAAGGCCATACCCATATTTACAGGCAATTACAAAGAACTAGATAGTTTCCTAAAAGTAGTTGAAATAATAAATAAGGGATTAAAACCCATTTGCACAGGCCAACTCTTAGAATTTGTATTCCACGTTAAATTAGGAACAAATGTTAAAACAGCGTTAGGTAGCGAAGAACCGAGTAGCTTTAATACATTAAAAACACTACTACAAGAAAGATACATATAAGAGTAGTTTAACAATACCACAGGTTCAAAATACTGTAATATTTTTGCTAGGTTCGTTAAATAAAACTTATCACTCTTTTTAGTATTTCTTCTTTATTTACACTTTCCAATTCAAAACAGTAAATCTCAATTTATAATCAGCTCAAATACTTTTTGGTGTGGTTCTCGTTTTCTTAATGCCAAGGAACGCGCAGACCTCTTGGAATATGTTCGACTCAAAGTTCCTTCCTTGGTCAGAATGGAGCTCCATAGGCACACCGAACCTGCTTACCCAGTTAGACACAATCTGGTCGGCCACGGTCTTTGCTTCTTGGTTCGGGATAGCGTATGCCTCAGGCCATTTGCTGAAAAGTAATCCATTACCACCAGAATGTATTTGTTTCCATCATTCGTTTCCGGAAATGGGCCAGCTACATCAACAGCAATCCTTTCAAATGGTGAGCCGACATTATATTGCATCATTTTTCCTTGCAGTTTTCTACCAGGTCCTTTGGTTGCAGCACAAACGTCACAATTTCGGCACCACTTTTCAACGTCGTCTCTTGCATGCAACCAGTAGAATCGTTGCCTCACCTTTTCTAACGTCTTATTGACTCCAAATTGGCCTCCTGAAGGTCCATCATGCATCTCTCGAAGAACCTCTTTGATTTTCGATTGAGGTAACACAAGCTGCATCACATAGGATCCCAACTAATAATTTACTTTCTTTTAGTGTCAATACAAGTTAATATCTAGCTTGTAAGGCAACAACAGTAAGTCTTATACAAATGAGTTTGGCGTAAATTATCGAAGCTATTTAATTTGTCTTAGGTTTCCCATCACAAGTACTATGTCGCTCAATAGCTTTTGAGGAAGATTTGTATAAGGTTGCATAACAATTAACTTAAACAAGGAATACTTTGTGTAAAAATGCTATAGCTCCGCTGAATAGTTTATTTGACTCCCCTAAACCCTTTATATACAAGTTCTAGAAATAAAATTAACTTGAAATAGAACATCGTAATATAGTCTTATAGAGTGAATTCAATGTTATAATTCAATGTGCCAATATAGTCCATCTTTTCCAATTTTTGTATACACGGCATTTTGTGGGGTTCTTAAGAGCGTTCGTGGATCTGCTGGCAACAAATCTTCAGCTTCAAAATTGATTATTATGAAAAGATCCTTCAGCGCTGTGTGGGTTATCTGATGGTGTATTGCCCACTTTTGCAAAGTAGATCGGAATTGAGTTTTGTTTTCCATCTCACATATGTATTCATTAGATGCTTCAATTAAGTTGCATGGATTGTTATAAATATCCTGAATTTCGGATGTGGAAGGGATACTAGGATCTAAAAGCAAACAATTTAAATTACAGAATAAAATTTTTCATTGCAAGTAAAAAACCTACCTTTCTTCTGTATCGTCTCCATTGGAAGGACTCGCGTGAGAACTAATTGACGGCAAATTATTTTCAATAATGTTTTGACTGCTTCGAAAGTTTTTTTTTTAAGTCATTAAAAATATCAGATGCTCTCTTTAAAATACCATCTCGAAATTTTTTCAAATCTCTATGATACGTTCCTGATATCTTATATTTTTATTATTTTTTCCTATCCTATCAAAAATAAAAACCAGCACTTTGCACTTCAAGAAGTTTGTAAAAGTTTATGCGGTTGATTTCTCTGACAGACAAAACTTTTAATATTATTCATAAACAAGCCTAATAGAACATGACTGATTTGACTTTCACCTGAAAGCCTCATAGCGACCATTTTTGTAAGGCTTTACGTTAAACATTTCGGACAGGCTTTAACAAAACTATTTTCAACTTAGATATACAAGTTTTCCATAAGACTTTTTCATATGACCTAAAAAAGTACTAAACAAGCTATATGTGTGAATAAATTCTTGGCATGTATAGTTTAGTCTTACCATAGTTCTATACAAACTATAGTTTCTCAAATTTAAAAAAACTGGACCTACTGCAAGCTAAATTGTTAGTTGGGATTTACCATCAGCGGACTCCCATTTTCGCCGAAGAACACCTTCTTGCACATGAAGTGAGTCCCATTGTGCCCAATAAGCCTTTAAAACTGGATTCCTATCGGAAATGTCATTCCATGCCGGTTTTTCTTCATGTTCTTTCCATGCGAGAAGAGGTTCAATGTCGGGGTCTTCTTGTTGAGCAGATCTTATTTCCTCATTGCTCCATCCACAAATGGGGTCAGCCCTTATTCGCAGAATGTTGATGGATTCCTTTTCTTCTTGTCGCCTACAATGCTTGCAGTCTATTTTACAAGGCCTTCGGGATAGCGCGTCGGCATTTGAGTGCAGCTTTCCCCTTCGGTGTTGAATTTCATAATCGTAAGTCTGCAGTCTTTCTATCCACCTTGCGACTTGTCCTTCTGGGTTCTTGAAGTTCAACAACCAGTTAAGAGCACCATGATCGGTTCGTAGAAGAAACTTCTGTCCATAGATGTATTTGTGGAAGTGTTTCGTTGCCAAGATGAGTGCCAAGAGTTCTCTTCTGGTCACACAGTAGTTCCTTTCGGTCTTCGACAGTACTTTGCTGAAATAGGCGACAACCTTTTCTTCGCCATTGTGCACTTGTGACAGAACAGCCCCGACTCCCACATTGCTTGCATCAGCATAGATGATAAAAGACTTGCCTGGAGTCGGATAGATCAGCACCGGAGCATTGCATAGACGGTATTTCAGTTCTTGGAAGCCTTTTTCACACTCACCTGACCATCTAAACTGCTTGTTCTTTTCCGTAAGCTGATGCAAACTCTTCGAAATTCCGGCATAGTTCTTAACAAAACGTCTGTAATAAGTAGCAAGACCAAGAAAACTTCGTAGTTGATGTTTGTCCTGTGGTGTTGGCCAATTTTTGACGGTGTCAACTTTTTCAGGATCGGTCTTGACTCCTTGGGACGAGATGATATGTCCCAAATACTTTACTTCAGTCTGGGTTCAGTTTAAGGTTAGCCTCTCGAAGTCTCTGGAACACACCCTTTAGATTCTTACAGTGTTGGCCGTATGTCTTTCCATAAACGATAACATCATCCAAGTAGACAAGACAAGTTTTCCAAGTCAGACCTTGAAGGACGCACTCCATCAAACGCTCAAATGTTGCCGGAGCGTTGCAAAGACCGAACGGCATTACCTTGAACTGCCAGAGCCCATTACCTGTGGAGAACGCTGTCTTTTCTCGATCTTCAGGGTGAATTTCAACTTGCCAATATCCACTTTTCAAGTCCAGTGTTGAAAACCATTGTGCTCCTTCCATCGCATCTAAGGTGTCACTTATTCTTGGCAGGGGGTAGCTGTCTTTCTTGGTTACGTCATTCAACCTTCGGTAGTCAACACAAAACCGTGTACTTCCGTCCTTCTTTTTGACTAGGACCACTGGTGACGCCCAAGGACTCTTGGAGTTCTCAATCAAACCATCCTTCTTCATGGTGGTAATCATTTCGTCAACTTCATCTTGTTTGGCCAGTGGCAGACGTCTTGCGGGCTGACGAATGGGTCTTGCATCTCCTGTATTTATTCGATGCTGCACCATTTGTGTCCTTCCATATTTCCCGTTTGGTGAAGCGAAAATGTCGGCATACACATTCAGAAGGCTTTCTGCCGTTTTAACCTGATGTTGGTCTAGGTTAGATGAATTGAGTATCTTTGCCTTGATGGTATTGAGCTCCTCAGGGTCTAATGTGTTTCTCGGTGTTTCAGCGTCGATTTGTGTTATGGCTGCGACAGATTCGCACTTACCGATAATTTCTCCTTTCGTTAACTTTACATCGTACGGTTTGGTGTTGAGTATCCGTACGGGGACCATATTGTTGTTCGGAGCCACAAGTTTCTTCCCAATGATGACCTTTTGGGAAGAACAGTCTGGGCCTGGTTCCACCATTAGGTATCGATGGCATCCACACTCACCTTCTAATTTTGTCCAAAGAAATACCTCAGAAGAAGTAGGAATAACCACATCTTCTTTGATGACAGTCCTTAGAGTTGTTATTCCTTCGTGCCCATAGATCATTGGAATCTCTGTATT
The DNA here is from genome assembly GCA_963931855.1 of Philhelius festivus. NCBI lineage: Eukaryota > Metazoa > Arthropoda > Insecta > Diptera > Syrphidae > Philhelius > Philhelius festivus. The sequence continues at coordinate 14,304,548 of OZ007558.1, forward strand.
CTGGTATTTGAGTACCTGGTTGCCGATATCCAAAACTACTCGATGTTCTTTCATGAAGTCCATTCCGATGATGCACTCGTCACATATATCTGCCACCAAAAATTTGTGTGAGAATTCTAGATCTGCTATTCGAATTCTAAGTCGGACCTCACCATAAACCCTAGCTGCTTCTCCTGTAGCAGTTCTTAGACGGTAGCTATTGGTGTTGTGTAGCCAATTCAGGTGTACTAGGTCTTGACGCACAATGGAGGCGGTGGCACCGGTGTCGATTGTGACCACACGTTTGTTGCCATTTAAAGTTGCCTCGACAGTCAGACTTTTATTATCTCGCTTAGTCTGAGAGACCTGGATGGTGTTTCTGGGGCCATCGATACCAGAAACCAGCTTCTGCCCCTCGAAGTTGGTTCTTACTCGTTTCCCTGCTGGGAAACTGTTCGGGAAGTAACACTGATGTTATTGTTACCTTGTTCTGAGTTTGAAACTCCGTGACCACAATGTTGACAAGCTCTTCTTGGTGGTAATCGACATTGACGCTGTAAATGTCCAGTCTTGTTGCAATTCCAGCACTTTGCAAGTCCGTTTCGTTGGTTCCTTTGGACATCAGTTCTTTGGCATGAGCATTCTTCGACGATGGCTTCTCTAAGTCGATGTACTCCATGAGAAGCTTGCTCAGCTGCTTCCATTGTCAAGGCAAACGCTAATGTTTCCGAAAGAGTTCGTTTTCCAGCAGTTCGCACGGCCCTTTGAAGATGTATGTCGGAAATGGCGCGAACAAATGCCTCAACTGCAAACTGGTTACAGATTTCCTCTCCAACATCTGGATATGCAAGATGAACAAGCCTTTCAATGTCCGCTTGCAGTTGTTGTAGAGTTTCGCCCCTCTTCTGAACTCTGGAATTGAGTTGCACTTTGAAGACTTCTTTCATGTGGCTGTTACCAAAGCGTTTGTCTATAGCCAAAACCAAGGAATTGAAGTCGCCGCTCTTATCTGCTGGTATGGTTTGCAACAACTCAGCAGCTGCTCCTCTAAGAGCAAGAGTTAAGGCTATATACTTGTCAGCCTCATCCCAGCCATTTGTTGTGGAAGCTGCCTCGAATTGCTTCTTGTATATAGACCAAGAAGTTTGTCCATCAAAGGTTGGAAGTTGCATCTCCTTTTTCCTCAAGGTTTCTCCAGAACTTTCCCGAAACTTTATATTTCGAATGCGATCTAGCTCTTTTGAAAACGTCTCCATTTTGTTGTCGACTTGATTCTCTAGCAATGAGACACGTTCATCAAGTGCAGACACATTATTCTCGATGTTAACAAGCTTGCCTTCTAGCATGTTTCTCTGCTCTTCGAGAAGGTCCTTTTGTTCGCTATGCTATTTATCAAGGCGTTCGAGAATATTCTTTTGTTCATTTCGTTGCTCTTCGGGACGTTCGAGAACATTCTTTTGTTCATTCTTTTGTTCATTTCGTTGCTCTTCGAGACGTTCGAGAACATTCTTTTGTTCATTCTTTTGTTCATTTCGTTGCTCTTCGAGACGTTCGAGAACATTCTTTTGTTCGTTTTTCTGCTCATTTCGTTCTTTCATTTGTTCATTTCGTTGCTCTTCGAGACGTTCGAGAACATTCTTTTGTTGTTGAAGCAGAAGACTAATCATATTTGAAACATCTACATTTTTACTTACGTCTGCTTCCTCAGCGTCAGCTTCAAAGATGAAGATGTCCGGGTCTTCATTTTGCTGTTTCAAATATTCGGCCAAACGCAGAACAAGCTCATTTTTCGATCCTGCTCTAGAAAGTTCTCGCTTGCCTAATTCACTTTTCAGCTCATTACAGTTGAGCTCTTTTAGTAACTTGCTCATTTTTTTATTTTACTATTTTTTTTTTTTTTTTTTTTACACTTCACTGTACAATAAGTTTTATTCCACTTTTCTGACACCAATGTAATATTTTTGCTAGGTTCGTTAAATAAAACTTATCACTCTTTTTAGTATTTCTTCTTTATTTACACTTTCCAATTCAAAACAGTAAATCTCAATTTATAATCAGCTCAAATACTTTTATTCAATTTAAATCACACTTGTTTAAAAACACAATCCAATAAGCAATACTTTTGCACACTTTCACAATCCAAAATCAACTGTGTCTCGCTAACCGTGAACACTCCCTTATATACTCAAATTAGTTGTTCTCGAAAGTTCTTGTCTTGGAATGTTCTAGATGGTTGGAATAAGGGGAAATACATTTGACATTGGAAAAGAGCTTTTGTTTCTTCCAGAAATTAGATATGTAATTTTCCAACAGATGGCGCTGTAGTAGTATAAAGCTCTGTTCACAACAATACGTTATCCAATTTTAATCAAAGAAATCTTTCTGTAACCTCATTTAAAGATAAACTACTAAACAACATAACCGAACTAAATAAACTACAAATCAAAGAACTAGGAGCCCAGGCTACAAAAGAACAAAAAGAAGTAATAATAAAAATGAATTATATATGCACTTAACATCTTTAAAAATGGTCTCAACGACAACATCAAACAGACAATAGTCGCATCTCAACCAAAAACACTTACAGAAGCTTCAAATCTGGCCACAGAACTAGAAAAATCTAATACAAATATAATTATGCAATTTAGGCAAACTCCCCAAAACTCAGGCACACAAAACTTCAATCGACATCAAGGAAATGACCGCAACAGATATAAAAGAAACATGAACCAGCAACATCACAACAACAGCCGAACCCGATACAATAACCAAAACAATAATTTCAACCGACAAAATAATTGGAACAATAACCGAAACCAAAATTATCAAAGAAATAACTGTGAAGGTCATCAACAAACCTCATTTAGAGACACGAGACACCGAATACGATTAGTAAACAATGAACAAGAGGGAAACGAAAGCGGCTTGGAACACGAGAATACGAACGTTCCAGACAGCCAAAATTAAAAGTATATAAAATATCGAATATAGATACAAACTTTATAATCACAAAGCATAAACATGGAACATTGACCTTCCTTATTGACACAGGTGCAGATATGTATTTCAATTTGCAAAATATCCAACAAACTCACGAACATAGAATATTTTCCCGAAGAAAAATGCAAGTTGACGGGTATAACAAATGGAGAAATAAACTCCTTAGGTACCATAGATTTAAATCTTCAACTATGTGAATCAATATATTCTCACAAATTTCAACTTGTAGAAGAAAAATTTCCAATTGAAACAGATGGCATTTTAGGTAGGGATTTTTTCAACAAATTCCTTTGCAAAATAGACTACGAAACATTTACCATATCACTTTGTAATGACGAAAAAACAATAACATTACCCATGCAATCCAAACCCTTGCATACACTTACAATTAGAATACCTGCAAGAACAGAAATGATTCAACCTTTAAATTTGCAATTGACGGATGACACACTTATTACTAATAAATAAATAGCCCCAGGTGTTTTTGTTAGCAACACAATAATACCAAAAAATGGAATGACACACATCAAATTACTTAACACAAACGAATTTGATGTAACTTTAAACAACGTTAGCTTAGATTCAGAACCCCTCAAGAACTATGATATACTGACATACAATACCGTACAAAATGAAGATCGTTTTAAAGAGGTTATAAATAAATTAAAAATTGATTGCAACGATGAAAATGCAAAAGACTCACTAATAAAAATTTTTAAAAAATATCATCAAGTATTTCACTTAGACAATGAACCACTAACAACAAACAATTTCTACACGCAGAAAATTGAAACTTCCGATAAGACACCGACATACATAAAAAACTATAGACTTCCCCATGCACATTTAGATGTCATATCCGAACAAGTTGAACAAATGTTCAAAAACGACATAGTAGAGCACTCAAAAAGCCCTTACAATGCACCTTTATTACTAGTGCCAAAGAAAAATGTAGCCGACAAAATGAAATGGAGAGTAGTAGTAGACTACAGAAAGTTAAATGACAAAATAGTGAACGACAAATTCCCTTTAACACGTTTAGAAGATGTACTTGACAAACTAGGAAGAGCTAAATGGTTTTCAACATTAGACATGACTAGTTCTTTTCACCAAATAGGACTTCACAAAGATTCAAGACCACTTACGGCATTTTCCACCAACAACGGGCACTACCAATTTAAAAGACTCCAATTTGGACTTAAAATTTCGTCCAACAGTTTTCAAAGAATGCTTACTATTGCTCTAGCTGGACTAGAATCCGAAGCTGTCCTATACGTAGACGACATAATAATTTACGGTTGTAGTCTGAAACACCACAACGAAAATCTAATACGTGTCTTGGAACGGCTCAAACATTTTAACCTTAAGCTGAATCCAGAAAAATGCAATATCTGTGCCCTGAAGTAATATATTTAGGTCATCTTATTACAAGCAACGGTATAAAAACAGATCCCGCAAAATACAAAACGATTAAAGAATATCCAATTCCAAGAAATGCAGATGAGGTTAGACAATTCGTAGCCTTTTGCATTTATATAGGAGATTCATACCAAACTTTGCCGATATTGCACAAAGCCTTAATAATCTCTTAAAGAAAAACACGAAATTAAATTGGGATACAAATTGTCAAATAGCTTTTGATACCCTAAAAAATAAACTCATTGAACCTCCCATATTACAATATCCAAATTTCGACAAACCGTTTATTCTGACAACTGACGCATCAAATTATGCACTAGGAGCAATCCTATCACAAGGCAAAATTGGTGAAGACCTTCCCATATCATACGCAAGCAAATCGTTACAAAAACATGACCTTGACAAACCTGTAATAGAAAAAGAACTACTCGCAATCCACTAAAACATGACCTTAACAAACCTGTAATAGAAAAAGAACTACTCGCAATCCACAATTTTTTAGATCATATCTTTACGGAAGAAAATTTACGGTCGTCACCGACCATAGACCTTTAGTATCTCTATTCTCACACAAAAATCCATCCTCGAAAATGACTAGAATACGAGCAGACTTAAGTGATTATGATTTTAACATAATATACAAAAAAGGAAAAATGAACACAAACGCAGATGCTCTATCTAGAATAAAAATTGACTCAGACTTATTAAAAAATGATACCGACAGAAATCGATGAAACCATTAAAAGAACATTAGTTATCACAAGGGGGATGTCCAACAAAATGAATATGAACAACAACAAGGAGAAATGCAGCACTCAAGAGAAGCCTGTACAACTTCAAATCTGGGAATGCATATCCATTAACGACGTCAAAAATATAAAGAAATTAAAATTTAATATTGATAAAAATGCTAGGAATTCAAAAATAAATATTGATGAACATTTTGTGCACGTGCGATGTAGCGATAAATCGGCGAATCCAGATTCGATCCTGATGAAGCATGCATCAGATATAAACAATGATGATAAGTATACGTATACAGGATCTAACGATAATTCAGCGACACTAGAGTCGACTCTGAAGAAATTAGCATCCAGAATGAAAAAAGAAAATATGAACGAGCTAGCCCTTATGAACAACGATGAAATATTTCAGCATTTTGAAAAAGATAAATTCAAAGAAACATATGCAAGAATAAAAATAAATGGCCAGAATCCTAGAAGCTAAAAATAATAATATATAACGCCCTAAAACAAATACTTGATGATTTAACTAAATACAAACTAATCGATGAATTCCATAATTCTGCACACGGAGGACATTTAGGTATAAGGAAAACCCTAATAAAATTAAAACAAAGATACATATGGCGGAAGATGGGTCAAATGGTAAAACATTTTATAACAAATTGTGATTCATGTGCGAGAAATAAACAAACAAAAAACACAATAGAACCACAAACGATTACAGACACTCCCAGCAACAGTTTTGAAGTGGTGTCAATTGACACAGTCGGACCATTACCTACATATATCAAATGAAAAAAGATATATTTTAACCATGCAATGTGAACTGACTAAATTTGTCGTCGCATACCCTATGACATCAAAAGACGCAACAACAACAGCAAAGACTTTAGTGGAAGAATTTATCCTTAAGCTAAGTGTACACGATTGGTAGATCTTACAATATTGTAAGATCTTACAATATCTGACAATTATCTACCAATGAGCTGACAAATAAGTTGTGTGTGTACACGGTTGGTACAAAATCTACCAATCTCTTACAATTAATTGTCAGAAGTTGGCTGACAATTCATTTTCAGATAGCCGGTTTGATACCTACCAATTAATTGTAAGAGATTGGTAGATTTTCTACCAACCGTGTACACACACAATTAATTGTCAGTTTTTGTTGGTTATGGAAACTGACAATTAAACCTTGGCTGCAAATTTTCTGACAATGAAAAAATTGTATGATGCTAAAAAACGAACATCTTACAATTTCTTCATTGTCAGAAACGTCAGACAACGATAAAAATTGGCAGGCCTGACAATAAATTGTGTGTGTACACGATTATCAAATACCTTACAATTTACCGTCTTAGGCTAGTCGCGCACTGGCAACTGTGATCGAAATCAAATAGTTTAATCACCAGTTGAAAGAGAACCGCACACTGGCAACTCTTTACTCACGCTCGCACTCTTTTCTCTCTTGCACCTATAAAAAACAGCTTAACTGATGCGAGGCAATCGTTTAGTTTGTGTCAAAACACAAACTTTTTAGTTGCTCGAATCGAGTTGCTCTAAGTGCGCGGTGTCCCATATAAGCCCATATGTTTCATTTTAGCAACTAAACAGTTGCGAAACTAAAAATTGAATGTGTGCGCCTAGCCTTACAATTAATTGTCAGATACATTTTCTGACAATTAATTGGAAGATTACACGATTGTCAGCTAGCGTACACATGATTGTCAGGTTTCTTACAATTAATTGTCAGACAATGATCTAACAATTAATTGTCAGACAAATTTTCTGACAATCAATTGTAAGACTACACGGTTGTAAGACATTGTAAGCATGTTTTTCACTGACAGATCTGACAATATTGTAAGATCTACCAATCGTGTACACTTAGCTTTAGATATGGACATTTCAAGATTCTTAAATCAGATAATGGTACAGAATTCAATAATGAACTGATGAACAACGTATGTTCACTTCTAAAAATAAAACAAACATTTTCTTCTCCATACCACCACCAAACTATAGGTGCACTTGAAAGAAACCATTTATTTATTTATTTATTTATTTATTCATCAAACAGAGAGAAGATCCCTTTTAGATTACAGATTTACATAAATATCATATTTGCATTGGTTAAAGTAATATAAAAATACATTAAGTTACTATTCACATTAAACGGATTGTATAACTATAATATTTAATAAATTCATTTTGAAAGTATCTCTTGTACAATTACTGAAAATATCTATTCTGGAACAAACTACGTTAGTTTCCCTGATGCAACGTGAAATTGGTTCGTTTAGACCATAATTTGTCCGATGGAAATATTCAAGTAATAAATTTGAATTACGAAAATCTCTTTGAGGAACGCGTAATTTTACAAAACTAAGTAACTGAGGACATTTTATATGATAAGATAAAATATCTCTAATGAACATAACAGAAAAGCAAGTACGCCGATTTTCCAAAGTCTTAATTCCAAACAATAAACACCTTGTTTCGTAAGTTGGCATGTCCATACGCCAATTCAATTTGAAGATCAAATATCTAGTAAATTTCTTTTGAACTTTTTCAATTCTATTAGATGAGTTTTTATAAAAGGGATTCCAAACCGTACTAGAGTATTCTAACACAGATCTGACCAGAGAATTAAAAAGCGTCTTGAGTGAATATGGATCTTTGAATTCTCTTGTATTTCTTCTTACAAATCCAAGCATTTGATTAGCCTTATTAACAATGTAATCAATATGAGGTAAAAATGAAAGCTTTCTGTCTAAGATAACCCCTAGATCCTTTTTACGTTCAACACGCTCAAGACTTTTATGATTTATTTCATAATTGAATAAAATAGGCGTTACGTGTCTGAAACATGACATTATTTGACATTTTGAAACATTTAAATAAAGAAAATTGTTATAACACCATTCATTAAGTCTTAATACATCATCACGAAGTGAATAACAATCAGATAATGACTCTATCTTATGATAAAGCTTAAGGTCATCAGCAAATAAGAGACATAACGAAGATACAAAGATAGAAGGAATATCGTTAATAAATAAGAGGAACAACAATGGGCCCAAATGGCTACCTTGCGGCACGCCAGATGAGACATAGATATTTTCCGAGTGACAATTTTCAATTTTAACTATTTGAATTCTATTTGTAAGGTATGATTCTATCCAACTAAGAAGTTCAGAGTGAAATCCCATAGACGATAATTTATAAAGAAGCACTAGATGGTTTACACGATCAAATGCTTTTGCGAAATCTGTGAATATTACATCTGTTTGAATATGACTTTCAAAATTGTTAATAATAAGGTTTGTCATTAATGTTAGATTAGTTGTTGTTGATTTACCGGAAATAAACCCATGTTGATAGTCAGATATGTGGCCTCTCAATTGGAAAGCTAATCTATTGTAAACTATCTTTTCAAACAATTTAGGTATAGCTGAAATCTTACTAATGGGCCGGTAATTAGTAATGTCTTGCTTAGATCCTGACTTAAAGACTGGGGTTAAAAACGAAAGCTTCCAAGAGTCAAGGAACTTACCTTTGGAAAGTGAAGAATTGAAAATTTTAGTAAGTGGTTTAGCTAATGACTTTGCACATTTAATCAATATAATAGGTGGAATACCATCAGGCCCTTCCTTTTTATTATAATCTAGTTTTAGAAGAGCATCTTCAACTTCAGATACATCCAAAACCATACTTCCTATATCAAAAACTCTATTGACTGTTGGTAATACTTGATTTGTAAGAGTTTCCAGAGAGTACACAGATTTAAAAAATTTAGCAAATAGGTTGCAAATTAAGTTTATATCGCTAGTTGTTGTATTCAAATACTTCATGCAGCTTGGATAACCCGTAGTTTTCCGTTTGGAGTTAATAAAGTTCCAAAAACATTTACTATTGTTTTTTACATTAAATTCAATAGAAAACATGTAGGATTGATATAAAAATTTATTTAGCATGTTAAATTCATGTTGGATTACTTTATAATTGGCGCATTTATCAGGACAATTACGATTCTTTTTAAATACTTTAAAAGCTTTATTCTTTCTATTCTTGAGATTTATTAATCTCTTATTAAACCATATCGGATGAGAATTTGTTTTCAATTTTTTATTAGGAACAAACCGACGTACAGCCTCTTTAATAGCCATCAAAAGATTTTCATTAGAGAGTTCCAATTGAACATCGATGTCATATAAAATAGAATCCCAATTAAAGGAGAAAAAATAATCATTCATTGCATCAAAGTTCGCTCTAACGAAGTTTGGAACATATGTATTATTTATGTATTTCTTTTTTATATAATCATAAAAATGAAAACTACCTTCTAATGCAACATGATGCATAGAATTATTGACTATTGGAAACTCAGATTTATCGACATAAATATCAATTTCTTTATCGACAAAAATTAAATCTAATATTCTTGATAAATTATTTTTAAAAGAATTTATTTGAGTTATATCAAATTGGGTATAAAAGTCAATAAATTGAACTTCAATTTCCGAGATTATATTATAAGGTATAAAATATTTATCCTCTGAATCAAAATTCCAAATAATATTACCTAGATTAAAGTCTCCAATACAGATAACATGTTGCGAATTATTAAGATTTTCTAAAATGTTTTTACAGTTATTTTGATGTAGATTATATACTTCAAGAGAACTTTTTGGAGGAATGTAACTTAACATTATAAATATTTCAGTTTTATTATTTAATAAGATCGATATAATTAACTGATCAATATCACAAATTGTTTCCGAAAAATGTTGATTTGAAAGCAAATCTACCTGTTTGCATGGTAAGGAGGAACGTATTGCAATCATAACTCCACCACCCTTTTCCATACCTGTTAATAAATTACTTCTATCTTTTCTAAAAACTGTAAATTTAGTTAAATCAAATATTTCGGAAGTAAGTTGATTTTCAGTTAGCCATGTTTCCGTTAACATTATTATATCATAATTACAAGATGAGAAAGTAATATATAAATAATCCAACTTAGTTCTAATACCTCCTACATTTTGATAATAAAAACATAAATTACTTGGAAATTGCAAGATTTTATGAGACGAATGTACCGCATTATCAGCACCATTTGAAAATTGTACATTATTTATAGATGAGTCGACATCATTATCAGCATCACCAGGGTTAATTACAGGTACCGTATAATTTGTATAAATGTATTTATCAATTTCAGCCGGAGTTATTTCACAGTGCTCAACGAGGGAGCAATCTCGTTTTTTGGATGGTTGATAAATTGTTTAACTTTAACAAATCTCGGCCATAACGATGCATCACTCATTACTCTTTTGAAACAATCTGACGGAACGCTTAATTTAAAGTTTACATATTTGATATCCGGTTCAGAGATATTTTTTTTAATAAGTTTATAGCACTTGAAAAAATGTTCGGGTATACTTGTCTGTATCGAGATATGTTTTATTAAATCCTCAGGATGAGTATCAGAATGAAACTTTGAAACATGAAGCCACTTAAAAGGAGTTACAGCATTGAGAGTACTAATGCCTGTTCCAATAAGTCCTTGATGTTGATTAAGTTTAGATTTATTTTTATCTTCACCCGTTTTAGCTCTTTTGTTTAAATTTGCTAATTGTTTGTTTACTAATTCACTAACGTTAGATTCGGGGCCATTTAAAATGTTATAAACAGGAGCGGCCGGACTATGATGATCAACATCATCAGCGACGGCAGTATCATCGTCAACAACGACAACGTCATCATTCAAATTCGGCGACATAGATGTTTTTGTTGCATTTGGTTTTTCATTATTTTCTTCCATGACCACAGAGTCCCTTGCAGCAGAAGTACGAGTATCATCATTAATGCTATCATTTAAAATAGCAATATGAGACGCAGCAGCAGCAGCTTCGGTATCCATCAACTGTTTGTTATTTTTGTGTATACTTTTGGTATTGTCTAAGCTTGTAGACATAACAAGACGACTAATTATCGCAGGTGAAAGTGCGGAGGGGCTGGACACTGTCGCAGAAACGTTAGTATAGGTAAGCTTCGGGATAGACGAAATAAGAGAACCACTAGACGAATGGGGTATTGGAGAGAAGGGAGGTAAGCAGGGGGAAATAGATCTGTTGTTTCTCGCTATAGATGGGGAGCTCTTTTCGATTTTATTATTATTTTTAGTCGATTTTACTGCAGAAGACTTTTTAGGCAGATTAACCGACGACTCAGTGACCTTTGCTTTCACTCCACTTCGCGTCACTACTCCCTTTTTACATGACACATTAATGTTAGATTTATTATTATTATTGTTGATAGAGAACAAATTTGGAAATTCATTTTTCAAGCAATTTAAGTTCAGAGTTATACCGCCAATAAAGTTTTCAATGTTTTCAATATAATTGAGTAAGCCACCATTAGTGCAACATTTTTCACACTTTACAAAGAAGTTGTTTTTTGATTTAATGACATTATAGTCAGATTTCTTAATTTTCACACAATTTAAGTGCATTAAGGAATTGCAGATTCCACACGAAATAGATTCGAAAGGTTCTGCTTTATTACAGATAGTACAAAGATTATTCATTATGAATTGAGAACGAGTATTAAATGAATTTTTATTATCAAATGTCAAAGATAATGAATGGGACAAATGGATTCCATATTTTACGTTTGCATGAAACACCACACCACATATAGATATTGGGTATTCACCTTACGAACTCGTCTATGGCAAATTGCCCTGCTTACCTACAGATACATTAAATAACAAAACAAAAATATATGACTATGACAATTATGCTCACGAGCTGAGAATCAAGTTACAATATGCACTCAGTAAAGCCAAAGAAATGACAATAAAAATTAAAGAAAAAAGAATAGCAACAGAAAATAAAAAATATAAGAATAGCTTAGATCTAGAAATAGGTGATTTAGTATTATTAAAATAAGGAAATAGAAAGAAAAATCAAGCACCATTCACTGGTCCATTTAGAATAATAGAAAGAGAAGGAGTTAATTCAATCATTGATCAAAATGCAATAAAAAAAAATACAAAACAATCTACTTAAACCCTTCAAACCAAGCTATCAATAAAATTTATATTATAATTGTAATCCATTAATGAATAACAAAATTTTAGCTCATAAATTACATACACACATAAACTTTGTAAATATACAAAACAAAAAAAATTTACATGATACTACCTAAATCTAATTTTATTCCCTAAAATTTTTCTTAAGGGCAAGGGTGTAGTGTATTCACATGTGCACCGCCACTGCCATTTAAATAAACAAAAGAGTAACAAAATATGTGAAATGCATTCGAGTGGGTTAGTCATAACATGCTTTTACCATTCCACTCGATTGCATTAATTGTCACTCAATAGTAATAAGATCCTAGTTTGTACATTGTAGCCAATAGAAAAATAGAAAAATATTTGATTAAGAATATTAGTTGTAGAAGTAAGATAGAAGATAAGTATAACAGTTAAGAAAATAGTATTTAAGGAACGAATTAATGAAAAATAAAACAGAGCATAGAATATATTGACTTAAGCAACATTGCTTTTTATTATTTTTACTCTCACTTTCCTTACGGCGAGCAATCGCCTGTTACTCTCCTTTTACGGGCCATAGTAAATAGGAAATATAAATATAAAAAAAAACAATAAAATTGAAAAGGTAAGAAAATTCGTTTAAACAAAAGATTTTACTACAAAAAAAAACTTTAAACGGTTATTTATGTATGTAATGGGGAACTAGTTCAGGATTAAATCGGATTACAAAAAAAAACTTTATATATTGCTTCGAAGGTGGGTTTCAGTCTAGGGTGGGTAGCGAGACTCGGACGCTATGGTCCCGATCCGCTCTTAAGCCTTCCCTTGGGCTGCCCGTTTTGATGCCCCTTTCAGGCTTTGGCGTGTTACGGTGCGCGCCCGTCGAACCTACCTAACTGGAGCTCCTTTTAGGTAATTCTAAGGACGTTAGTCTGGGGATTTCCAGTCCGCGCTCGCGATGCCTACTGAGGGAAAACTTTATCGGACTGGTGACCGTCACCTCCTTTGTTCCCTGTACCTACCCGACTTTTCCTCAGCCCCCTTTTCTTTGTTTAGTTATGTTATCTTTTTCTTTTTTGATCTTTCTTTTTGTAATAAAATTTATTCCCAACCAGGATTTAGCAGGAGAATAGTGGCAAAAGTGAATATGTATATATTTAAACAACAGAAAGTTATAGCCTACAACGCCAAAAAAAATTTTCAACAAAATGTAGTACGGCAAAACCTCTAGGTTACAGGAAACAAAACAATGGTTTCGGGCGGTTCGCCTACGATTCCTGCGTAGTTCCGTAGTTCCGGTAGGCGAATTGTTTCCTGATGGGGGCTCACTTGCGGCTTACTGTTTCGGTTACGGGTCGTATCCCTCGCCACGGTCTTTTTTTATTTCGGCGGCCACTTGCTTACGTCGTGACCGCCAATCCTACTTCCTTTTGGCCCTCTGTATTGAGTAGTACCCTGAATATGCCTCTTTAAGTTCCTGTACGGACTTCTGTCCGGTGTTCCTTTACGGGATGATGGACTCTATTTCTTGTTTGGTTCTTTGTTTTATATGTCTTTGATCACGTATTCGTTTTTTTTTTTTTTTCTTTTTTACATTTTCAAACACATGGATTTTTATTGTTCGATTAGTTAATTATTTTTTTTTTAAATCCTCTATACGGGAAACTCACTGTGAACAAACACTATAAGTTTTTGGGTTCTCTATCATCTCAACCGAATATTTGAAAATAGATGTTCTTTTCTATTTCCTAATTTGGACATTTTACCATTAACGCTTTATCTACAATGCCCGTTTGACATTGCCGAAAGCTCTACCCCTCCCCGGTCCGCTAACATGACCCGCTCGCTCGTCACTGTACGCCTATACACCCATGAATGCACCGCTCGCCAAGTATGAAAGTGTTAGAATCAACTATTTGTTTGAATGTTGTAGGTGTTAGATTGGATTCTAACACTCTCATCCCAACACAGTAGCCGGTTCCAATTGTGATTCTCTACGACCGCCCTTACTCACCACACCTCACTTTGCAGAATTTATTCAACTTAGCCACCGACTATATATTTTTCTCGAAAGTCTATTTCATTCATTCATCTTTAATTTTACTACCCTATGTATAGTTCGACATTTTGTTGGTATTATTAATTATTTTTGTTTTTTTTTTTAACAACATGGAGCTGCCGACGCTCGTGCGCATTTTCAGGAAAAATGTAAGTAGTTATTTTGGCTTCTTTTATTGTTAGGAATTATAAAAATTGTGTCGTAGTTTGTGTTGGTTTCGTTCGCAACGTTTTTACAAAAGTAGTCAGTGTGTTAAGTGTATTTCTAAAATTATTCTTTTCTCGATTTCAGATTGCCATATTTGGATCTGCTTAGCGACGGCTGGACAAAGGTGCATTTCTGCGAGGTAGGTAGATGTCAATTATTTTTTTTGTCTAATTATGGTACTTATCGTATTTTATTTTTTTCAGGTGATCGTAACAAAACACCGGACTGGAGAGGAACTTGTTCAACTCGGGAACGGTGGCGGAACCTATGGATTTTTATCTTGTGGGCATCGGAAGGTGGGGAGTTACCCACGAAACAGCCGGGCATATTTAATACATTTGTCAAAGGTAAACCTGTAAGCATTTTCAATAATACCTTTTTGTTTGCGATAATCGTCCATGTTAGAATCACTGTTGTTCACTAGTGTCGTGTGTATATAAAGTTCGTGTTCGTTTCTTTTTTGTTTTTTGTACCAGCCTTATTCTCGTTTATTTACTTCTTCCGTTTGGTGGAAATGTGTCTCTAGGTTTCGTTGATCGTCGAGTTAGCGTTCTTAATTTTTCGGTTCGGTTCTTATTCGGGTTTAATGTACCGGACTCGGTCTTGTAAATAATTTTGATCACTAGCGTAAAGGCTTTGGTCAAAATTACTGAAACTATTTCGTTTTTCGTCAACTAATTTGTAACCTAGGAGTAAAAAAAATATAAAAATAAAGCTATGTTTGTGTTCAGGTACTTCAGATTGTTGCATTCAAGTTATTCAGGCTTGGCCTATCACCACGTTTGTATCACAGAAGGTTCGTTTTGCTATCCCCGGGAGCATTGATTTTTTTTTTTTTTTCTATCACAGAAAGTTTTTGTTTTAGTATTTGCCATCACAGACAGTTATTGTCACCCTTCGTTGTTATCACAGATTTCGGTTTAAAAGCAGTTTAAAGCAGTGATGTGTTATCACAGACATTTCTTATTGAGTTTCATTTGATTTGTGGAAATTCGGTATCACAGATGTTCTAATTGCGGATGGTTATTGTTGCGGACAAGTGATATCACAGATGTTCTATTGCTTTAGGTCTTTTGCGTGAAATACGCCAATGGTTTTTCCGGAAAGATTCTCTAGTTCATACATGTTCTTGCCGATGCTTTTGACCACGCGACATTTGATAAATTTCGGACATAGTTTTGACGAAAGGTTGTTGCGGCTACCTGAAAGAAAAAAAAAAACAAATTAAATTTAATATATGCACCACAAAACCGCCCGTACTGTTGCTCGTCGAGCAGCGATACACCGATCAGCTGCTCGAAGAGGATGCACAGGCGGATAAGTAAAAAGAAAGACTCGTCCTTATCTTTCGGTCTACAACTTGAGGTCCTGCCCGATGCAAATGTTCCGCCGTGGATGTAATATCTGTAAAAAAAAAAATGTTAATAGACATCGAAGTACAAAACTTGGTACTCACTTTAAAAGTACCTACAATATTTGTAGGATGGGTTACAACTTCTGTAGGAGAAAGGTAACAGCTCTTCGAAAGTCTGATGGACCTGCACCCGAAAATCCATGTGTTGAAGCTTAGGGAAGCGAATCGTTCCTACAGGTCCGATAGGGATGGCTCTGGGTTCTGGGCATGGAGCATTCTGACCTCGGTCATAGAGCTGGGTTCAAACTGCGGCAACGAACAACGTCTGCGTTGTATTATTGGTTGGAATTTTTAGGAATACCACTTTGCGCACTTATTTAGCTTTTTTTGTCATTTTTGTTTCCTTTTATCGCGAAATAAAGAATAATTGGAAGAAAAACACGCGGGCTGTTGCCTTCGGAAAATAATTTTGCAAATGATGTCAACAACTTTGACAGACAACTCTAGGCCGGAATGATGGCGAAGTAGTTCCCAAACTAGATGAAAGGTTTGTGTATTGACTAGGCATACAATAGACTATTTAGGGATAAAACCTTTCTGTTGACGAATTGGTATAGCCCCTAAAAATAGGTTAGGCAATTATGAAAGTTAGATAATAAAAGATAGTGCCGATAGTAGTGGCAGTTACAACTATGAGAGTTTGTTCAACTTGGTCCACACTAGAAAGTGGTATGTTGTCGATGAGCGGTACCTAGAATCGGAAGACGAGATGCTGCAGACAGTACAATATTGGCAAGAAGCGGATTCTTGATCGAACCACCGGCGAAGTAACAAGTCTCGATAGTACAACCTTTTTATATAAAATTTAAATATTACAAAGTGCGAAAAGTGTTTAAGTTTAAATCGCAGACCAAACAAAAAAAAAAAGGCAAAGTCGGGAAAGTGTTAACGAATTTTGAAATTTGATCTTGAGAGGAAACTGTAATAGAGATTCAGGAGTGACGAGTTTTATTCTTGTGCATAGGGGTGAGTTAAATAAAAAGATAGAAAAATTTAAGGAATAAGTGAAGTGAACGTGATTTTTGTTAAAGGTGGATTTTTGGGCGGCGGCCGACGTGTCGCAAGTCGGAGCGGCTAACCTTGTTAGGAGACTAGCGCTGTCTTTTAGAGGCTGAAGACCCTCTCTGTAAAAGAGGGCGTCATTCATCAAATTTTCCCGCAAGTCCTGTCCAAAAAAGGAAAAAGTTGATATAGCTGGTGTTCGAGCTTGTGCTACATTTTGTGCCAAACCCAGGCTCCCAAGTAACATTTTATTGAAAATTGAGTTGTTGAATCCATCTCCTAATCCCAAAATAAACGTATGCGAAGGTTAGTTAAGTGGGTGCTTAATGAGACTTACGTGGACCAAAATCCACCCCGCACGAAAAAGAACAAAATATAATATAACTGTCACCAAACGGGTTATAAAAAGTCCCGAAATCATTGCAGAAAAAAAAACCGCAGCTTACTGTACTGCGCACCGTAAGCGGAACCCAGCCGAAGGAAGGCTACCCCGGAAGAAACCTTGTCCTTTTTGTTTTATGTCCTTTTTTTATTTGGCGTGATATTGAGATTTGTTATATAGCTTCGAAAGGTTACTGTTATTTTTAATCTTTTGGGCAGGAGACATTAAATCAACGGAATTAGTGGTTTAAGAGTCCGTGTGAGCAGAGGTTCCTCCCATGACCCTCTAGTCGCAACATTTTGCAACCCTCTTTCGATCGTCCACCCACACAGAGCTCTATGTAGGTAGGAGGTTGGGGTCTTTTTGTTTTGATTGCTTCGGCGAAGAATAGCCAAGTAGAAAATCTCGTTGGAAATTGAGGGGAATCGCGACGAACATAGGACAATCTTACGCTCTGCACCGCTCAGCATTTATGTCAAGAATAGGCGGTTTCTTAATACAAGCGTACATACATATAAATTTTTAATTGATAGTTCGAAAGTAAATTATTGTCAGAGTTTTCAAATAGGTTAACTTAATTATAGGAGTAAGAGGGAATTTACTTGAATTTACAGAGTTTAGTTAGTTTGTTTCACGTATATTTAGTTTTCGTTACTGTTAGTTCATAAGTAGGCGTTAATACCGAATTGGGGAAGTTAATATACCCATGTTTTGTTTTAGTTTTTTTTTTCTTATATTAAAAAGGATTTGTAAATAAATAGGTAAAAGTTATTGAATAAAGATTTAATTAATTGTTAATCACGCCAATGCTGATGATATTAATTTGTTTTACTGAGCATTAAACACGCTCAATGGCCCAGTGAGGAAATTTTTAGGGGGTGCGCCAGGCTGGCGTGAAAGGTGGTAAAGTATGGTTTAACGAAGGAAGAAATTGATTTCGGCACAGGGGAATCCGAAACCTTGGCCGTCCGGATTCCAGGTTGGGAGGGACAAGGCCCACCTGCTACAACATCAGCAGTGTCTTCAAAGTGTAGTACGATTGTGGAGGTAAAGAAAAGTAAGATGGCATGATAAATGTTTTTGTTTTGAAAGAGGTGAGGTCCATCTATGGAAGCAAAGACCCTCCCTAATCCGACGAGCTCAGCCGTGCCTCGCGTGCATGCCAATCGCTCCCATAGTAGACATTCTTTTTCCCTATTCCCAATCTCCGTTCCGCTTTTTATTCCCAGTCCGAACCAAGATATCTAACCTGAATTCCAACTTCCGAGACCAATTAGTTTCTGTTTTTATCATAAATTGATGCTCTATCCGGCAATCCCTGAGCTTCGTGAAGGTGGTTCGATTCATGTCGTCGGTCCGAACGATCCCTATGTCCTATCCTTTCCTGGTTCCCATTCCTAAATCCTCTCCTTATTGCCTCGGTTCAAGGTATTTCGACGAATCGCTAAGTATGAAATTTCGTCGATATACCTCCTGCCCCGGAACGAAACGAATATTACGGCTTCGGATGTTGTACGTCTTGGAGCTTTTTTCGTTGGCTTTCTTAATATTTCTTTGACCTTATTGCGTATACACTGCAGTCGGTTCAACCTCGGAAGGGTCAACAGCTCTCCGTCTTCTACCGCGTTCAGTTTTTCGACCAGTTTGTAACTTTTACCATGAGTCATCATATTCATCCCGAATAAGGCGAAATATGGTGTTACTCCGGTCGAAGCGTGAACCGAACTCAACGCGCATGCGATATCACTTATGTGTATATCCCAGTCGCGTTGATCGTCCTTTAGGTAGGAACGGATCGCAGCTAGCAACGTTCTATTTACCCTTTCCGATGCGTTGGACTGTGGCGAATAGTACGCAGTTTTGAAATGCCGAATTCCATAGCTAAGTAATAAATTTTGGAATTCTTTCGCTAAGAACTGTTTCCCATTATCGGAATGGATTACTTGTGGAACTCCAAAGGCATTAAAAATTTCATTTTTCTGAAACTTAATTACGTTACTATTAGTTGCTAAACGCAACGGTTTTAAAAATACATATTTGGAAAAATGATCGAGGACAACGAACACATAAGAATTTCCGGTTTTTGATCGTGGGTATGGACCCAAAAAATCAATATACAATTTTTGAAATGGTAAATACGTGACATAACTTTTATCTATGGCGGGACGAAGAATTTGGTTCGTGGGCTTACATTGTTTACATAAAGAAAATTTAGACACATAATTCTTGATTTGGACTGCCATATTAGGCCAAAAAAAATACTGTTTTACTCGGTGTATGGTCTTTGCAATTCCACCGTGCGCTGCCTGAGGTGGCTCGTGGGCCTGTTGGATTATGCCCTCGGTCAGACCTGAAGGAATCCACAAACGCCACGAATAATTCAATAAGGACGTATCACTTGAACAGAAGGAACGTTTATACACATAATTATCTTCAACTTTCAAGTCAGGTAACTCGGTCTTCTTTTCCTGAACGGAAAAGTGTGCCCGAGAAAGAGTGTCTGGCACGACGTTCAGTGAACCTTTCCGGTGCTCTATGTCGAAAGCATAGGATTGCAGTTCGAGGCTCCACCTAGCTAACCTACCATTAAGATCTTTCATATTCATAAGCCATTTTAGACTAGAATGGTCAATGATTATGGTGAATTCCATGCCCTCGACATAGGGCCTGAACTTTTTTACGGCCATAACCGCGGCCATACACTCCTTCTAGGTCACACTGTAATTCCTTTGACAGGAATTCAATTTTTGCGAGAAGTACGCAATCGGAAATTCGTTTTCGGAATCGTCTTTTTGGAATAATACCGCCCCAATTCCGGACTCGGAGGCGTCGCATTGAATGAAAAATTTCTTTTTGAAATCGGTGTGAAAGAACGGGAGCGGTTGTAAGCGCTTCTTTCAAAGCATCAAACGCTTTTACCGCTTCGTCAGTCATCCGAAACTTTTCGTTCTTCTTCTTTAAAGTGTCTGTTAAAGGTGCTGTTACGGTTGAAAAATCTCGAATAAATCGCCTGTACCACCCTGCCAAACCAAGCAGTCGTCGAACCTGTCTTGGATTTTTCGGTGTCGGAAAATTCACGACAGCCTCGATTTTGGCCGGATCCGCCTTCAACTTCCCACCACCAACGATGAAGCCCAAATACTTAAGCTATTTAAAGCAAAACCTTGATTTCTTCACGTTGATGGTGAGATTCGCTTTTCGGAGGCATTCGGCCACTTCGTTTAGCAAGGCGATATGGGTTTCAAAGTCTGGGGCTATAATGAGCAAGTCGTCTAGATATACGAAGACTTGATCCCTCAATCGTGCAGGAATCACCTTATCCATTAAACGGCATAACCTTTGGGCTGCATTACACAACCCAAAAGGCATGACCGTAAACTGGTACAAGGGTCTCCCCGGTACCGCAAACGCAGTTTTCTCTCTACTCTCCTTCTCCAGCGGTATCTGCCAGAATGCATCCTTGAGGTCGACACTACTAATATAATAGGTGTTAGGCAAACGGCTAAGAAGCCCATCAATGTGAGGAAGAGGGTTAGCGTCCTTTTTGCTTAACGCGTTGACCTTACGCGAATCCAGGCAAAAACGGTACTTAATAGTCCCGTCTTCACCTGCCTTCTTGATAAGTACAACGGGCGAACACCACGGACTCTCACTCTCCTCAATCACACCAAGCTTAAGCATTCTGTCCAACTCCTGATACAGTAAGGCTTGCACCGCTGGGGAAACAGGGTAGTGACTCTGCTTTACAGGGATCGCATCACCGGTATCTATAACGTGCTCCATTAAAGACGTTTTTCCCAGACCATGACGATCATAATCTAAAAATTTCCCTTTAACATTCTCTAACTTAACTTGTTATTCGGCCGTAAGTATGTGAGCGTCTCTCACCTCTCCGGCTTCTTCCGGAATTGAGACGGAACTAATTAAATTTGGAGCGATTTGGAACGCTTTCCAAAAATCGACCCCTAAATATAGCTCCTGATCTAAATTCGGAACTAAAAAAAATGAAATACTATTTTTAAGATTTTTAAACATGACATCTACTTTAATTTTTCCTACTATCTCTTGTTTCTTTCCATCGGCAGTCTGAACATTCGATTGGAATTTTTGTATCGGAATCTGAAGCTTTTTTACGACGTCCATACAATTTTTCCCTAAAATACTTATACTAGCCCCACTGTCCAAAAGACCTAAAATGTCCAGACCTGCCATCTTTATTTTGGCATAAGGCCTTGGGTCCGTGCTAGTATCGACTACCGTGGACAGAATTCTATTATTTGTAAGTTTTCTTAGTTTATAACGTTCGAGCGTTTTCAAAATTCGTTTTGACACGGAACTAATCTTATTAAATATTCTTTCTCTAGCTAATTTATATTCCTTAATTCTAACATGTAACGGTTTTAATACTAATAATTTTTTTTTCAGGTTTTCTCTTTTCTTCTATTTTTTCTCTAGGTAATATTTTTATATTTGTGTTCTTTTCTATCTCGATGTCTTTATCCGTTTGTTTGTCTTCTACCCCTACTTTTTCTCCATCCGCTCTTGGGATTTCTGAGGCGAACGCGAAGCCCCCAAAGACGTCGCGTTCCTCGGGAAGTTTCCCGGGTTGCAGACGCGACACTTTGGTGTAATCACACCCTCTTGACCACAACGGTAGCAGAACAGATTTCGTACCGCTGACGGACAGTCCACGAAGGAATGACCAACTGCTCTACAATTCCAACAAGTCAGATTCTTACCGTCTCTGAACTCTCTGGAAGAACTAGGCCTATCCTGCTGATGATGGAAGGCAGCCAAATGTTCTTCTTGAAGTTGTTGAGGACCTTCCTCCCGGAACTCTATCTCATTTGCCGAAAACCGAGCAGGTGGCCTTTGAGGTTTCGGACCTTCTCTCTCTCTACTAGGAAACGCGCGTTTAGCGTCTTTGCATACTATCCTCAGATGGTCAAGCGAATAAACTTCCTGAGGGTAAACCAACCATTTGATCCGTTCGTTCAAATTTGCCTTCAGCACGCGCACCAGTTCTGACTCCGGAACAGGCATCCTGAGCTGAGATCTCATTTTGTTTATGGCGGCAAAATAGTCTTCACTGGACTCCCAGGCACCTTGACGACGGTCCAATATGTCTCTCATAATGTCCAAACGCGACTTGGGATTCCTAAACTGGAGCATTAATGCGTCCCGTAGCATTGGCCAATCCGGATTATCACAAGCCCGTTGGAACTGCCAGTACCATTCGTGGGCAGTACCTGAGAGCAGTAGATGAAAATCGCGTAAAATCTCTGCCCAGGAGCATCCGTGTCTATACTGCATTAGCTCTACGCTAAAAATGAAATCCTCCACCGACACAGATTCCGGTTTGCCGTTGAATTTCAGCCCCCATTTATCCAACTTGATGGGGTATCGAGATCCCCTCGGTAACTGATATTCAGCAGGCCGGTATCCATTCCCTGGAGCATATCCGCCGTGCTGCGGGTATTGTCCGAACGGTGCTTGATGTCCCCATTCGGCCAATCCATTGGTCCATCTGGTCGCTGATACATATATGGGTAAAAATTATCATTTTTGGTGTAAATGTTAGACGGATGAGCCGCTTGCTCGAATCCATAACCGGTGTTGGGCATATTACCTACGTTGGCACTGGGTTGCACACCCATCCTACTCGTCGAAGTAGTTTTCGGAGCAACAACCTCCTCCCGCGGTGACTCGGTTCAAACTGTGCGGTTGATGTCCCCCAAAAACTCCAAGAAGTTCTTCCTGACCTCCACCTTCCGAGACTCGGACAGTTCCCCTTTAAGGGTGTCAGTGTACGAATCATACGCCTGCACTACAGCCAAATTAATGACTGTTTTCAATTCCGCCGAAATGTTTACGTCATTCGTATCTGACTTGTTGTTGTTGTCAATTGCGAGAGAAGTTGGCCTTGTCACCGTCGGCTCTCGAGAAGTTAACTCTCTAGCTCCTCCATTCGGCGCAACATACGACCTACCAGCTATCGGTTCCCTAATGGACGTTTTCGGAACCGTACCTGTTCTTCGAACGACTCTATCCCCAGGAATATCATCAATCCCAGTCATAGGTCTTACAGTACCTACATCCTTTTGGTGCTGCCTGTTAGTTGGATGCGGCCTACTCATCAACTCAAAATCGAAAATACCTGGCTGAAAACCATTCCTACCGCTGGGCTCTCTCAGAGGTTCGGGAACACCGGGAAATAATTCTCCATGCAGTCTCCTCGCTCTCGAACGACTATTGAGGTCCCAATCGATGGGCTCAAAAACAACTGGACCTAACGACGCCGAACGCTGATGGGGACCTTGTCCACTTGCGCCCTCCATACCTAGAGCCCAATTGCTCAACGCCGCTATCGGGTTGCTTGACTGGTCTCCTCTACCCACCAAGGTGTCCGAAACTCGAGATCGCCCTACCAAAGGTGGTGTCAGGCTACTAAAGGACGGTGGGGCTATTGACTCGGAGCCGAAAGAACTATGCGGTGGGTTATCAGGAACTTGCGGTGGACGCACGGATGCATCGTCGACTATAGGAGTATTGGTCTTTGTTGCGGACCGACTTACTGGTGAGTGCCTTACGGGAGCCATGTCAAACGAGTACTCTAGGTAACGCTTTGCTAACGATCGGGTAATTATTCGGTTCCTTATTATCGTACGTTTCTTATTAATCTTACTTCCTTTAATTTTAGATGTCATCACCTATGACCATCCGTGCGGAAGAAAAAAAACACCCATCAACACAAAATCTCAACTCGAAATTATTTAAGCTATGCTCAAAATTATCTAAGAAAACACCAAAACTGAATGTAAATGTTACTAACACTTTCAAAACAGAAATCTATCTATCTAAGTTTCTAAAGAGGTATCAATGTATATATGTATATCTAAATCCTATAAATTAACAAAAACAAAAAAAAAGCGAGAAAATATCTATATATGTATGTATGCAATTATTTCTAAAAATTTGCAATGCTAAATAAAAAAAAATTTATGTATATGTACTACAACTCAAATGAAAGGAAAAATCTATGCTAACTCCTTATACTTATTCTGTACCAAAATCTAATAACTGCCTATAAGTGTATTGTATGTACCTAAGAAATATAAAAAAAACAAATTCTAACTACATATACATATCTTATCTATTATAAAAAGAAAAAAAAAACAATATAAACTATATATGTAAACTAACTATAACTATTTCCTATGATGACTATTGTATAACATTGCCTAATGCCTATTCTATAATCTTAAACCTAAACTGTCTCTCACAGCTATCACCTAACGAAATCTAAGAAAAAAAAACAAGAAATTAAGCTAATTGAATGTTGTATAAGAATGTATATTAGACTGGGCCAAAAAAATTGACTATTTTTTTTTTGAAAGATATATCGAGAATATCATTCAGAATGACAAAAAAAAATTTTCGTAAAAGTTTGAGCCCTTAATATCAATTTTAAGAGGGCTATCAACGCTAATTTTGATTTTTAGTCATAATTTCATGTTTTGCGTCAGAACTGACAAAACATTGAAGTAAAAAAAATTCATTTTGACTTACTTTTATATAAAATTAAATTCCCTACAAAAAAGGTCTAATTGAAAATTTTCGTCAGACAAGCCGTTTTTGAGTAATTAAGCTTAATAAATTGTTATTTTTCGTTAGTTACAAAATTCCAAATTAAAAAAGTAAAATCGAAGAAAAATAACAATTTATTAAGCTTAATTACTCAAAAACGGCTTGTCTGACGAAAATTTTCAATTAGACCTTTTTTGTAGGGAATTTAATTTTATATAAAAGTAAGTCAAAATGAATTTTTTTTACTTCAATGTTTTGTCAGTTCTGACGCAAAACATGAAATTATGACTAAAAATCAAAATTAGCGATGATAGCCCTCTTAAAATTGATATTAAGGGCTCAAACTTTTACGAAAATTTTTTTTTTCATTCTGAATGATATTCTCGATATATCTTTCAAAAAAAAAAATAGTCAATTTTTTTGGCCCAGTCTAATGTATATATTCCACTATCGATCGCAAACAAAACTGAAATTTTATATTTTCATAAACGATACTAGGCAAAATTTCAAATTGAATATTATTATATTATATTATGTTTAAGTATATTAAGTTTGAATCAATAAAGCTGTGGGTTGTGGTTGATCTATATCATGAAGTGCGGGGGTGTAGGAGGTGACTTCCAGTGGAGGTTTGTTTTTCTTGACGGTTTGAGAACGTTGGTGCAACTCTCGTCAACATCTGTTACGCAGCCGATGACTACCAGTCAGGTAAGCAAAAACCATAAAATTCACCATTTAAAACAACATAAATACATTACATATTTGTTCCCAATTGTATTCCCGATAACGAAGGGTTGTATCGCCGCAATTGATCTGGCATTCTGATAAGCTATCCTGACCAAGACATACGACACACTCCACCGCAGCAGGCCTACGACATGGAAACGGATACACACAAATGTTATACTCAGATCTTTGAGTATATATAATATGGAGGGCTCGTTCCTATCCCTAATGCATTGTAGTACTTGAAGTTGTGATAGGGGTCGCTGTCTCACTTTCTGTAAGTTAAAGATACAGCCGTATCCTCCGATTTGTGCTTACCTTCTCCTCACATATAGTTCTCCGTCACATGTGATATGAAGCAATCGGCACTAACTTTGTCTTACACAAATTTGAGTAGCGCCCCCTATGATAGTCACGCATTTGGAATAGAAACGAGCCCTCCATATTATATATACTCAAAGACTCAGATGCTGCAGCCGAAGCCAAGTTGGGTCGGCGCTGTTGCTCAGGCATTCTAAGGAGCTATCCTTCACAAGACGTACGATAAGACTTTGCTTCATCTGCATCAACTTTGCATACCACGACGTTGTCATCGTAGACGGGTCAAAGATCCCTGCCGCGTTTCAATAGTGCGTATTGAACCTTCTATTTGAAGACTTACGGGCATCACTGACTCCGGCTACGGCGACAATAACAAACGACATGACATCTGTTCGTACCGATCGGTGACCACATCTTCATCCACGTCGCAAGTGCTAGGCATGCTAACGAGCTATCCAAGGCACGACATACGTTTCATCAGATGCAGTTCCGATTCAGAACGACAGACGAGAATAGGAATGGGACAGATCACTCACGATAAGATTGGACTTAGTAAATTAGGATGTAGTAGGGTGAGGATAAGAGGATAGTTGGTTGGAATAAACAATGGGTACGTTGGGAAAAGCCAGGATAGGGTTAGGATGAAAACGTAAGGAGGTAAGGATACATGGTAAAAAGGTTGGGATACAATTGAAATACTATAGAAAACGTTGGGATTCAAAAAAAAACGTTGGGATAGTTCAGGGAATCAAAAAAATACGTTGGGCGACAATATTTGTTACTCTCCTTTTACGGGCCATAGTTGTTCAGGCTCCGATCACAATCAGTGACGGTTGGTAGGTGGTGGGTCGCAGGATAGGGAACGAGATGGGCGATTATCGGATCGTGGAGGTAAGCTGAGGGTTAGGGCGGAAGGTGGAGTTATGGTTGTTATCTGGGAAGATGGAATGGGTTTGGATCTTGGACTGGCGGAAGCCGGAAGCGGACATAAAAGAAAGAGACTGTTTGGTTGAAAATAGGACAGGAAGGTTAGTGCAGAAGAGGTAAGAGGAAACCGAAATTGATTGGGTTGCCGTTGTAAATCCGTTTGGACTGGCACGCTTGCTATGCACGGCTTAGCTCGTCGGAATGGGGGGGGGGATCTTGTCCAAGCGGAAACAAAGGAGTAACGAATATAAAGTTCGTGCCGAGGGGAAAGGCAGGTAAGGGTAACATTTAACATATAGAACATCATGGTTTCAACTCACCTTGGCCAGCCGCCATCCGCTGCGCTCTTACGGGCTCTGCTGGTGTTGTGCAGGAAGCCGCCCACCCCACCTGGAATCCGTGGCGGTGAATGTCGGACTCCCCTAGGGCTGAACGAGAGCCGTCATTAGTTCTCTGCCTCCATCAACCGGTTCACCCCATTTCACCCCCTGAAAATTTTAATTTAGCACGCTATCGCTAATTCAGGCGCAGAGAAATTCATGGGTTTGGCGTATATTCACCATTTTTATTACAGAAAAGGAAACTATTCTAACATTTTTAATTTATAATCTTATACTAGTATAAAGGTAACAAAAATAATAATTTATTAGAGGAAATATAAATAAAAAAAAAAAAACAATAAAATTGAAAAGGTAAGAAAATTCGTTTAAACAAAAGATTTTACTACAAAAAAAAACTTTAAACGGTTATTTATGTATGTATGCATGTAATGGGGAACTAGTTCAGGATTAAATCGGATTACAAAAAAAACTTTATATATTGCTTCGAAGGTGGGTTTCAGTCTAGGGTGGGTAGCGAGACTCGGACGCTATGGCCCCGATCCGCTCTTAAGCCTTCCCGTGGGCTGCCCGTTTTGATGCCCCTTTCAGGCTTTGGCGTGTTACGGTGCGCGCCCGTCGAACCTACCTAACTGGACGTTAGTCTGGGGATTTCCAGTCCGCACTCGCGATGCCTACTGAGGGAAAACTTTATCGGACTGGTGACCGTCACCTCCTTTGTTCCCTGTACCTGCCCGACTTTTCCTCAGCCCCCTTTTCTTTGTTTAGTTATGTTATCTTTTTCTTTTTTGATCTTTCTTTTTGTAATAAAATTTATTCCCAACCAGGATTTAGCAGGAGAATAGTGGCAAAAGTGAATATGTATATATTTAAACAACAGAAAGTTATAGCCTACAACGCCAAAAAAAATTTTCAACAAAATGTAGTACGGCAAAACCTCTAGGTTACAGGAAACAAAACAATGGTTTCGGGCGGTTCGCCTAGGATTCCTGCGTAGTTCCGTAGTTCCGGTAGGCGAATTGTTTCCTGATGGGGGCCCACTTGCGGCTTACTGTTTCGGTTACGGGTCGTATCCCTCGCCACGGTCTTTTTTTATTTCGGCGGCCACTTGCTTACGTCGTGACCGCCAATCCTACTTCCTTTTGGCCCTCTTTATTGAGTAGTACCCTGAATATGCCTCTTTAAGTTCCTGTACGGACTTCTGTCCGGTGTTCCTTTACGGGATGATGGACTCTATTTCTTAGGGAATATTGATGTTTGGTTCTTTGTTTTATATGTCTTTGATCACGTATTGGTTTTTTTTTTTTTTTTTCTTTTTTACATTTTCAAACACATGGATTTTTATTATTCAATTAGTTAATTATTTTTTTTTTTCTTTTTTTTTTTTTTTTTTAAATCCTCTATACGGGAAACTCACTGTGAACAAACACTATAAGTTTTTGGGTTCTCTATTTTTTTTTTTTTTTTTTTTTTTTATAATTAGCGCGCACACAAGGGGTTATTACTACCCTTAAAATGATTTACACAGTACGAGCATTAGGAAAATAAGGAGGGGTTTAAAAGGAGATACCGATGCACATTAGTTTTAAATTTTTGAACATTACAATGGGAAGGAAAAATAGAGCTGGGTAAAGCATTCCACATTCGTGTAGTCCTGCTAAAGAAAGAATCTCTGTATTTCACAGTACGTCCGAAGGTGGACTTAAGGGTAAACTGATGAGCATTCCTAAAAGCGCGAGTATTGCGGTTAAATTGTTTAAGGGGAGGAATGCAACTGGCTATTTCGCTAGAGCATTGTCTATAGAAGTAACGGTAAAATAATGAAAGACAAGAAACATTGCGACGGTGCTCGAGAGATTCAAATGTTTCTGTTATACTTCTATCACCTATCATTTTTAAAGCTCTTTTTTGGATTCTATCCAAGAGACTCAAGTGTGTTATTGGAGCACCTGCCCAAATATGGGAATTGTACTCGAGCTTTGGACGAATATAAGCCTTATAGATTACAGCCAGATCAGAAGGGGTAAAAAATTTCTTGCACCGTCGAAGGAAACCTAAACACTTGGCAGCGTTTTTGGCAACGTCGAATATGTGGTCATTCCACACAAGATGGTCTGTGATGCACATACCGAGCACAGAGAGTTGTTCAGTTTCCTCAACGCAAGTGCCACTCATGGATAGCGGCATAGGGGGTGGGTTCTGCTTTAACGACAGGAGACAGCATTGAGTTTTCGAAGCATTAAATTCTACACGGTTTTTTATTCCCCAATGGACAATGCTGTCAAGATCAGAATTTAATGAGCTTATCATACGCTGCCGTTCAAGTTCCACTTCCGAAGAACAAGGAAGTGAATCTTTGAACGAATATGAAAAGCTGAGGGTACTATCATCAGCAAAACAATTTAGTGGATTAGAAGTTTCAGATAAGAGATCGTTGATAAACATAAGGAAGAGAGTCGGAGACAAAACGGAGCCCTGGGGTACACCAGCATTTATTTTATGAGTTTCAGACTTGAGACCATCCAATACAACTTGTATTGAGCGGCCTGAAAGGTAATTTCTAATCCAACGAAGAAGAGATTCGTCAATACCAAATGCACGCATTTTCGATAAGAGAGCTTGATGCCAAACTCTATCAAATGATTTTGAAATATCAAGTGCAATAATCTTACTTTCTCCAAAACGATGTAAAGATTTGTGCCACTGTTCGGTGAGATATACCATCAGATCACCAGTGGACCTATTGCTACGAAAGCCATACTGCCGGTCATTAAGAAGCTTTCGTTCTTCGAGATATTTCTTGAGCTGATTATTTATCAGCGTTTCCATGACCTTGGAAAGAAGGGACGTAAGTGCAATTGGACGATAATTTGAGGGGGACGAAGATTCACCTTTTTTAGGGACAGGCTGGACAAATGCTGTTTTCCATCTACTCGGAAAGAGTCCAGAGGAATAGGATAGATAGAAAAGCTTACGCAGTGGTTTTGCCAGCGTTGAAGAACACCTCTTCAGAACAATAGGAGGGATACTATCCGGGCCAGCGGATTTGTGTATGTCAAGATCTTTCAGGACTCTTGCAACTGTACGAGTACGAAAGAAGACTCGTCCCATGGAAAAATTTGTGTTCTCAAGTACAGGAGGAGTCATAACACTCTCTGGCAGCGTCGAATTAGCAGCAAAGTGTGCTGCAAGCAAATTGGCTTTATCAATAGAGCTGACGTAGGGAGTGTCATTGATAACGAGCGTTGGGACCGATGACGAAGTAGTATTTCGGATATTTTTTACAAATGACCAGAAATTTTTACTACCCTTGGGACATTGTAGTATTTTCTGCCTAATTTGTTGGTCATGTAAGAACTTGGTCTTTCGAATATGATCATTGCAAGTCTTTCTAGCTTGTTTGAACTTATTCCGGTTTTCCTCAGTAGGGTTGGCTTTATAACATCGGAAACTTACTTCTCTGACCCTGATAACCTCTTTACAGCTCGAATCAAACCATGAGTTCTCTTTCGGTTTGATAGATTTTTCCCTATGCGGGATATAATCTCTCATTCCGATGAGAATTAAATTTGTAATCATATCTGCACTGGAGTTCACGTCACTATCGAGGAAGCATAATGACCAGTTAAAGTTTCTGAAGAAATCATTGAGACCGTCCCAGTTGGCTTTCTCGTATTGCCAAACGGTTCTCTTGGGAGTTTTCTCTTTAACTGAGGTTTTCAGACACGAGAAATTCGCAGATATGACACAGTGGTCTGATGTGCCTAGAGGCGATAATACACTGATGGTGTATTTATCAGGATCAGAGGTAAGGAACAAGTCTAGTGTGTTGGCGGTTTGACCTGCAACGTCAGGAATTCGAGTTGGCTCATTAACAAGCTGAGTCAAGTGGTTTAACTCAGCAAAGACCTCAACATACCTTCCTTCGGGTGTTGTCTGACCAGAAAAGCGAAGCCAACTAGAATTGTGTACATTGAAATCGCCCGCAATGACGATTTCAGTGTGAGGATAATGGGAAACAATTCTTTGGATGGAATCGGACAGAGCATCAAATTCGTTAAAAGTTGAATTTCTGTCTAGGTTTGGACTTCGATAAATGAAACAGGTATGTATGATGTGCTTATGTACCGTGAATTTTAACCATATAAAATTGAAATTCGTATTTAAACATTTACCATATTGCGGTTGAAGTTGGTACGCAACATCATCTCAACCGAACATTTGAAAATAGATGTTCTTTTCTATTTCCTAATTTGGACATTTTACCATTAACGCTTTATCTACAATGCCCGTTTGACATTGCCGAAAGCTCTACCCCTCCCCGGTCCGCTAACATGACCCGCTCGCTCGTCACTGTACGCCTATACACCCATGAATGCACCGCTCGCCAAGTATGAGAGTGTTAGAATCAACTATTTGTTTGAATGTTGTAGGTGTTAGATTGGATTCTAACACTCTCATCCCAACACAGTAGCCGGTTCCAATTGTGATTCTCTACGACCGCCCTTACTCACCACACCTCACTTTGCAGAATTTATTCAACTTAGCCACCGACTATATATTTTTCTCGAAAGTCTATTTCATTCATTCATCTTTAATTTTACTACCCTATGTATAGTTCGACATTTTGTTGGTATTATTAATTATTTTTGTTTTTTTTTTTAACAACATGGAGCTGCCGACGCTCGTGCGCATTTTCAGGAAAAATGTAAGTATTTATTTTGTCTTCTTTTATTGTTAGGAATTATAAAAATTGTGTCGTAGTTTGTGTTGGTTTCGTTCGTAACGTTTTTACAAAAGTAGTCAGTGTGTTAAGTGTATTTCTAAATTTATTCTTTTCTCGATTTGGCTGGACAAAGGTGTATTTCTGCGAGGTAGGTAGATGTCAATTATTTTTTTTGTCTAATTATGGTACTTATCGTATTTTATTTTTTTCAGGTGATCGTAACACGCCTTAACAATATAGCGTGGAACGCTGAAATACCAATATAATAGAGTAGTACGATAAACACCACAAAATTATACCTAAAAATAAGATCAAACTTTAAAGTGACTGTTAATTGCTGGTTTTGTAACCAAAATATTAAAGTTCCCTACTTGGAGGCGAATAGCTTCCCACAATGTTACCAATACAATGGATTTACCAAGGATGGCGACTACAATCGGGAGATCTATCAACAGCTGGACTGCAGTAATTTAGCCTCGACTAAGAGAGATGAACAGCAGAATGATTTTTCCGACATCAGCGATCCATTCCCTGCAAGTGATTTGTGTCACCTTTGTAATGAGGTAAAGATTAAGAAACTGGCACAATTCGAACCGAAAAACGAGTCCAAATTCGAAGACGAACTCAAGGTGTCATGAGTTTTAGTTGGATTTAAAAAAATAAATTTGTAGAAATATTTAGCTTGAAAAAGTTTTAGTGTTTATTTGGTTGTTTAATGATACAAAAATATTGAATAGTAAAATGTTTTTTTGTTTGTTAATTTATATGCTATTCTTTTGTTCTAACTTAGTATTTTCCCGCAAGGCAATCAATCCTGCTAAAAACTTTTTTTTGGTTGCCGCTGTCAAATAACTTTTCTTACACAAATTTTAGTAGCGCCCCCTATGATAGTCACGCATTTGGAATAGAAACGAGCCCTCCATATTATATATACTCAAAGGTTTAGAGGCATTTCCCTTGTATATAAAAACTATAGTACTCTCATGAAGAGGAACGAACGATGCGGCGCCATCATGAAACTTTGTACACATATTCTTGGAGGTATTAGAAGTAACATGGGCTACTTTTTATTTAAAAAAAATTACCGACGGTCATGACAATATCCATTCCGATTGACTATAGTTTCAACTGTTTAAAATTTTTCTATATTTATTGTTTTTTTTTCTTCTGTCATTATTATATGAAGTATAAAACTATTTGAATATTTGAATAATTGATACAATTATGGATACGGAACTAAGTACTTCATATCCTGTGGAGTTTTTAAATTTACCTGAACTGTCGGGTGTACCGTCACATAAACTTCAATTGAAACTAAATGTACCAGTAATGCTTATGAGAAATCTAAACGCCCCTCTGCTATGTAATGGAACAAGGCTTCGGATAGCGAAATTGGGGCAGAATATACTAGGTGCTACTATTTTAACAGGTGTCGGCAAGGGAAAAAGTGTTATCATACCTCGGATTCCAATTATTCCCACTGACCTTCCATTCCAATTCAAAAGGGTTCAGTTTCCCGTTAAGCTTAGCTTTGCTGTTACTCGTACTATAAACAAAGCACAAGGGCAGACAGTGTAGCGGGAGTGCATTTAGAAAAGCCATGCTTTTCTCATGGTCAACTATATGTAGCCTGTTCGCGAGTGTCTAATTCCCAGAATTTACACATATTTGCACCAGACGGAAAAACTTATAATATAGTCTACAAAAATATCCTAGATTAATACGCAGCATTTTATCTTTTTAAATTGTTAGACTTCGAAATTATTTATTTTTGTTACAGTGAAATATATTTTAACATTGTTGTTGCAATTCAATAAAGCATATTTTAAGTTTTTAAAACTTCATTGTATGTAGTAATTTTTAAAAACTGATAATCCCATCTAAGCAATAAAATATACGTATCATATTGATAAATTTATATGGTGATGATGTCTGATACTTATTCAATGACTTAAATGCGGGCGAAGCCGCGGGTAAAAGCTTTGTATATACACTCTATAGTATTACATGGAGATCCAGATGTCGCAAAATCGCTTATTTTAGATTTGAACCTGACCAAAATAAACAAGGAAATTTTTTTGGGAAATTGGATTTTGTTTTTAATCCCCTTATGCATTCTTGCAAACAGTCTGCCAATGTGTGGATGGCTGCGGCGGCGTGCGCGACGTAAGGGGATGATCTTGGTGGTTGGTTTTCTTTGATTATTTCACAAATATTTTGTTTCGTTTTCTTTAGCTTATGGATGCAGGTGTAAGAATGAATGCGAGCCTAATATGTATAGTAGGTTTGTACGTATTTGATTTTATCTATAAGTGTGTATTGTGAGTTTTACGTATTTTTGCCTTGCAATTTTGGGTAGAATGTTTTCTTTGGATTTTTGGGTTGAATTTACAAATCGCTAAATGTAGGACAAATGCAAGGATATGGAAAAGGTATCTTTTCGGATATTTTGTCCTTGCTTTTTTGGTGATCTTGACATGATTTTGATTGTCGAAGAGAATTTTATTATTTAGGTATATGCTAGTTTTTCACTGTTTTAGTGGATTAAAAACAAGGATAAATGTTTTTCTTAGCTTTCTTGGTGTCATGTCAAAAAAAGTAGACAAGTTTTAAGGACAAATCGAAGCATCTTTAATTCTTTATAATCTTATAATTATGTATGTATGTTGTTAAGCAGGTATTTAAATATTATAGGTACCTTTTTAATAAGTAGATAGGTACGTAGCTATGTTTAAAAGAAAGAATGGCGCAAAATTTTAAACAGCTTAGTAGGTATGTATTAAGGTATTAGTAGGTTATAATACTATTTAACAATTTGCTAACTTAGAAGTAGTTTCATTAATGGCAGTTCGTGAAAAAAAAAGTAATTAAACAAACCTTTTAACCACTAAATTGTTGCGTACCGCCGTGTCATGGCGAGGACCTGAAAATATTTAAAAAGATTAGCAAATGGTACAATAGGAAAAATAGAGAAAAAAAATGATAATAACAAACAAAACTTACCAATCTTATATTAACTCTTCTGTTGCTGCTGTTGATTTGATGTTGATATGGCGATTCTGGACGTGGGGTTGTGAATGGCATACTTTGAGTATATATAATATGGAGGGCTCGTTTCAATTCCAAATGCGTGACTATCATAGGGGGCGCTACTCAAATTTGTGTAAGACAAAGTTATTGGCCGCGTTCACTTCGTAGATCGATAGGGTATCTAAGATACTTTAGGGCCATTTGCTGATACGAAACTTAAATATTTATGTTCAACTTAAGCGCTTATGTTCTACTTTTTCCTCTACGTAAACTGTCACATAAGAGTTTATGTGGAACATAAGTACTTATGTTCCGCATCAGCAAATGGGCCTTAGTATCCTATACGTTGGCGAACGACCAAAACCGGATAGGTAACATTTACTGTCAAAGTCAAAAAAAGACGTGAATCGTCCAGGGTTGGCCGATTCAACTACATGCCTAACTTACTACAATTTGTTGCGTCTGCTACATACGTAGTTAATTCATAAAAAAAATAGAATAATGGAAACCAAACAATTTTGCACATTTATGATCTTATGAAGGTTTGAACAAAAACTGAAAATGTTTCATTTACCATAAGGATGAGGAATTGTAGGAATTAAATATGATAGATGGGAAGTTTATTTTTGCAGACAAACAATTTTCTTTGGCATAATCAAAGGATATGGATTATGAACACATGATTTAAAGATATTTTTTAATGCTGAATTTATTGTACAAGGTATGTTGCGACGATTTAGTTGCAGCAAGAGACCATTTGCTAATCCGCAAAACAAACAATTATTATTATACATATGTATGTATACTGGATTACAAATCCTATGAATTTATTTTTAGTATAATAATTCATTAAATATTTAAGAATATAATATGGTATAGCCCTTATAAATATATATACAACTGACGATGTCTATTAAGTTTTTAGTTCAAATTTTTGATAATTTAATCCTGCAATGAGGAAAGGTAAATTGAAAAGGGCAGATTTAAGCCGACAGAGTTAAGATACGATTTGTTTTAGTGCTTGTTCGCATTTGGTGAGCAGACGCTGTCGTTTCAAGGTACGTACATAAAAATATTCCCAAAAAACTTTTAAAAAATAATAAAAACCAAGAACTGGTAATTATATTGAAACTGTTTATTTTTAAGGAGCGCAGCACACTTGTCGAAGAGAGCTCCAGTACGATCATTTTCCATTTTAATTGGAGTAAATCCAGCTTCAGCCTTTTAGCTTTTTGACCAGCCATTTTCACTTCGCTTATTAAAAATGAATAAGCCCAACTAACATACTCTCCAGAGCTAAAGCCTAGTACGCAGAGCGAGACAAGACAAATTTTATCTCTACAATTTTAATCTCTACAAAACTTTTACAAATCTCGCGCAAAAGTTTGAAGTTGGAGAATTAAAAAATAATTTAATGTGTTTTGTTGTATATCTCTGGAACGGGTTGTCTTACAAAAATCGTTCATACCTTCTTGGAATCTCCTCTCGATGCTTTCAAGAGAAGCATCAGCACCTTTTACATAAAACCAGGTTTCAAAAAAATCACTTTTGGCTGTCAAAATTTGTCCCGCAAAATAATGCTTGTATCATTCATTTTCCTGGCAAAATTTAGTGGAGACATTTTGTAGAGCAATTCACAATAGTATGAATTTTTCCCGCGAACTGCGTACTGCTCGGAAAAATATCCGAGACAAAATTTGTCCCAGGAAAAAAAATGTATGGGAGACAAAATTTTTCCCGATCTGCGTACTAGGCTTAAACTCTTGAAATCTGACAAAAAAAACTCCCATACAACTCTCTTATATCCCATTCGTTATACCTAAGTATTAATATCTTGTTATGAAACTGAACTGGGTTTCATAACATTTTTATTTTAAGAGGTAAACACTTTTGCAGCTTAAAACTACTTAAATCTTATAGCTAAACTATTTTCTCTTCTTGCAATAAGATTATATAAGCTTATAGTCTTAAAAGAATCCTTTTCTGAAAACTCAGCTCTAAATAATATGTCCATATAATCCCATAACATTTCATATTTAAGAGTTAACATTATTTCATATTTCTATGAATACCCTAAAAGAATTTGAGTTTAATACCTCCTATATCAAGAAAAAAATTAGTAAATTAGTACTAGACGTAACAAATGTTAAAAAGTTACAGTTCGGCCAACCCTGTACTCGACACAAAAGAAAATGGCCGCGTTCACTTCGTAGACCGATAGGGTATCTAAGATACTTTAGTATCCGATACGTTGGCGAACGACCAAAACCGGATAGGTACCATTTACTGTCAAAGTCAAAAAAAGACGTGAATCGTCCAGGGTTGGCCGATTCAACTACATGCCTAATTTACTACAATCTGCTACGTCTGCTACATACGTAGTTAATTCATTAAAAAAAATAGAATAATGAAAACCAAACAATTTTGCACATTTATGATCTTATAAAGGTTTGTGCAAAAACTGAAAATGTTTCATTTACCATAAGGATGAGGAATTGTAGGAATTATGCATGATAGATGGGAAGTTTATTTTTGGAGACAAACAATTTTCTTTGGCATAAAATCAAAGGATTTGGATTATGAACACATGATTTAAAGATATTTTTTTATGCTGAATTTATTGTACAAGGTATGTTGCGACGATTTAGTTGCAGCAAGAGACCATTTGCTAATCCGCAAAACAAACAATTAATATTATACATATGTACATAAGTATACTGGATTACAAATCCTATGAATTTTTTTTATTATAATAATTCATTAAATATTTAAGAATATAATATGGTATAGCCCTTATAAATATATACAATACTGACAATGTCTCTATTAAGTTTTTAGTTCAAATTTTTGATAATTTAATCCCGCAATGAGGAAAGGTAAATTGAAGAGGGCAGATTTTTTAACCACAAATTATCTCACGCCAACGAGGTTTCTTTTTTTTTGAGATTTTAATTAGCGGTGAGCTTTAAGCCGACAGAGTTAAGCTACGATTTCTTTTAGTGCTTGTTCGCATTTGGTGAGCGGACGCTGTCGTTTCAAGATACGTATATATAAATATTACCAAAAAAACTTTTTAAAAATAATAAAAACCAAGAACTGGTAATTATATTGAAACTGTTTATTTTTAAGGAGCGCAGAACACTTGTCGATCATTTTCCATTTTAATTGTGTAGTAAATCAACCTTCAGCCCAATAATTATGTAGCTTTTTGACCAGCCATTTTCACTTCGCTTATTAAAAATGAATAAGCCCAACTAACATACTCTCCAAAGCTAAACTCTTGAAATCTGACCAAAAAAAAAATCCCATTGTTATTAATATCTTGTTATGAAACTGAACTGTGTTTCATAACATTTTTATTTTAAGAGGTAAACACTTTTGCTGCTTAAAACTACTTAAATCTTTTAGCAAAACTATTTTTTCTTCTTGCAATAAGATTATATAAGCTTATAGTCTTAAAAGAATCCTTTTCTGAAAACTCAGCTCTAAATATGTCCATATAATCCCATAACAAGTCATGTTTAAGACTTAAGATCATTTAATATTTCTATGAAAACCCTAAAAGAATTTGAGTTTAATACCTCCTATATCAAGAAACAATCTGAAGTTCAAAGAATAAAAGCTTTGCAGTAGGATCCGAATGAGATCTTTAATGCAACAAACTTTACTTTTCTCAATTAGTAAATTAGTACTAGACGTAACAAATGTTCAAAAGTTACAGTTCGGCCAACCCTGTACTCGACACAAAAGAAAATAGATCAGCTGAAATGTCAGCTGTTCTTCAAAATTCCCCTTGGATAGTTAAGTATACCAAAAATTTTTGGATAGCTTTAGATTTCTGCTTGACATCAGCTGTTTCGTTAATCAGTTGTTTTTTCCTATGGGATTACAACAACACCAACAAAACCGGATACCTTTGGATACGTACCCGAACGCGACCAATAGCTCAGCTGAAATGTCAGCTGTTCTTCAAAATTCCCCTTGGATAGTTAAGTATAACAAAAATTTTTGGATAGCTTTAGATTTCTGCTTGACATCAGCTGTTTCGTTAATCAGTTGTTTTTTCCTATGGGATTACAACAACACCAACAAATCCGGATACCTTTGGATACGTACCCGAACGCGACCATTGCCGAGTGCTTCATATCACATGTGACGGAGAACTATATGCGAGGAGAAGGTAAGCACAAATCGGAGGATACGGCTGTATCCTTAACTTACAGAAAGTGAGACAGCGACCCCTATCACAACTTCAAGTACTACAATGCATTAGGGATAGGAACGAGCCCTCCATATTATATACAGTATTCCCCGCTTAATTGCACTGACCACTTTGTCAGATTTTTCGGTCAATTATCCGGGTGGTTCAATTAACGAAACCCCGCTTAATTGACCGACCTGTTCAATTAAACGAAACCCGTATAATTGCACGAGTCGGTCAACTAAAAATTAAAATATTCATCCCAGAAATTTACTATGAACATTTCATTTTCAACTTACGAAAACCTTGAAAAAACTGAAAAAGAATATACACACAAAAATATTTGAACACGTTTTATTTAAAAAATAAACATACATACTAGGGTGGGTCAAAAAAATCAAGTATCTTTTTTTTTGGATCCGACACATGAAAACAAGTTCCTAGGTACCTCTAGAAAGTACTTACCAAATAATAGCTCTTAATATTGACGGGAAGATTATGCTCATCATAGTTTTTCATTTTCAATTTAGTATCATATAAAAATGGTCATATCTTATCAACAATAGATCGTTTAACCAATCGCATAGTCAATATTTATAGGAAATTGAACGCTCTACAAAAATGATCTTAAATACTTTTTTCACTAATCCAACCATTTAAAAGATATTCAACGTCAAAGATTGCAGTATTTTAAGGAAAATAACTTTTTTGTTTTGAATTTTGTAACTTAATAAAAAATAATTATTGTCAAATAAGTTTCAATTATTTCTATAGGAAATTGAACGCTCTACAAAAAAGATCTCTGTAGTTAATCGATTACTCTAGCCATTCAAAAGATATTCGCAGTAGAATTCCAATGCCTACTGATTTTAGTAGTTTTTCAATAAATATTCCCAATTTACCCAGTTAATTTTTGAATTTTAAGATAGTTCATGTTCTATTTCAGGAAAAGAAGGTTTTTATTTAAGAAATATAATTTAACATGTCAGCAGAAAAAAAAATTCTATTTCATCATATGAAATTTTATAATTTAATAAGTATTGATACAAAATGATTCAAATTTGAACTAAGTAGTTTTCATGTGTCGGATCCAAAAAAAAGATACTTGATTTTTTTGACCCACCCTAATACATACATAATTAAAACTATGAAACAGAAATAAATTATTCTTAAAAAAAAGTCACTGTTAGCTTCGAAAAGGATAAAAAAAATAATAAACACAATAGTAGGTATGTACCTCAAAAGGCTCATAATGGTTATTTGCATACATTGGTTTGAAAAAATTTGTGATTTGATTTTGATTGATTGTTTTGTTTCGAACAATGTCTTCTTGTTTTTCAGCTCAACTGTAAATTTATTTAGTGGTAAGAAGTATAAACGTAGAATTGCAATGTCCTGAAGAATTTCGAAAGTCGATGGTAATATGGCTTCAACTTCTTCTTTTTCTTTAACCATTGTACTTAAGTATGTTGTCTATGACCACGATATCATTTTCCGGCTGCTCTTTATCTTGAATAATACCTGTCTTTTAAAAAACCACTTCAGACGTAGGTTAAGTAATAAAATATTTCTAATATTTGTTTCATTAAAATTTATTGTACGTCCAATTATCCGAAAAATGTCCATATATTTTTTTTTCGGGTGCATATTTTAAAGTTCAATTAACCGAGTAATTCAATTAAGCGGGGTTCAATTAACCATCTAAAAAGCTATGCTACTAATACGGGAAATTTTGCAAAGCAAATTTTTCGGTCAATTAAGCGGGATGTTCAATTAAGCGAGGTGCAACTAAGCGGGGATTACTGTATACTCAAAGCATACAATGGGCAGAGATTGACACTTGAATATCTATCGGGCTGAGGTGAATGTTTTGTCATTGAATAGTATTTTATAAAGACAAATAATTGTGTGGTAAAAATGATTAATTGAGCCCGATGATTTTTGGTCTCATCAAATACTTAATGAATTTTTAGAAGAATTTTATGAAAATAAATGGAAGGAAATGGGTTGAGCAAATTGCTGATGTCATGTGTAGACAAATTTCAAGTCACGCCATCTGTTAGGTAATGGAATGAGTGAATTTGACAATATGGCGAAGGAGATGGTTTGCCAAGTGTGAAAATGAGAGGAAGCGAAAAGAGAGTAGCCTGAAAGGCCAATACAATGACATCTCCAAAAAAATCTAAAACCAGCAAACTAGCGGGCATATGGAATCATACGATGCTATAGGTGTGGGAGGAGAAATTTGACGAGAAAAAAAAAGTGGCCTGTTCGTTAGCTAGTCCTTCAAAAGTCAAATGTCATATTGCTGTAGTAAGTTAAAGTCGGATGACACGGTGTTTTTCTTGTTGGACGGAAGAAATTGTTTTTGGTGGAAATAATCCACATTTTTTCTAAAATTTAAAATTAAAAGTAAGAAGATAATTTTTGGTAAAATTTTGAGTTTATTGAATTTTAATTTTATTTTGTTTGCGCTATGTAGTTTTCGATACAAATTAAAATGTATTTGTTGAAGAGTATTAATTGCCTTCCACCAATTGCCTGAGCGCAGCAAATTGCTCAACGAAATTTATGAGAAATAAATACATAATTAAGAGTGAGGTGAGTTTGAAATGAACAATTTTGCTGAGAAGTCCTTAAACGCGGTATTTTTATTTAGGCTAAATACCCATCTCATTGTGCTGTTCTGGCGGTACCAGCTTGCCAGCGGAGCGCTGGGCCGCCGCCTCAAAATTTTTGTTGGTGCAATTGTTTGTGTTGCTGAATTTTGTGAGCGTCTTCACTGGAACGACCACTACAACCGCATTGGCAGTATCCTAAGACAGCAACAAATCCGTTTGACAGTTTTGTCTTGAGACATAAGCGGAAGGGTGAACTGCGACACCAACGATAAAACCAGTGGATCGGGATAGTCATTCAGCAGAATACCCTCTCTAGTGGGGTCCCAGGTTTTTATTAAAATCGAAGAACTTCACTTGATTTCATATTGAGTTAGAAAAGGACCGTTTACGTCCCCCTATTTTAAAAACCATTTCGTTGCTGTTTTGTGTTCGTGATTGTCCTAAAAACCAAAAAAGAAAGAAAAAAAAAACAAGCGAGACGTTAAAGTTAATTTTTTCTGATTAAATATTGAAAATTCATTATTTTTGCTTGATTTCATTTATACATTCATGATCCTTATTATTATATACATTATAACTTAAAGTGTAAGTGGGAAGTATTGATTTTCAAGGTCTGTCGTCTGGAATTACTCCGTTCTTTTGTTATGTCCTTTCTTGGGGGAATCCAAAAATGGCCACCGGCGTCGACATCAGCAGTGCCTAGAAGTGGTAATCGTCCGTCCGCTGTCAATTTCAATGAATTTTGTTTTATTCATAGGCCTGATTTGTGTTTTTGTTGCTGGTGAAGTTGAGTTTCGGTGACAAGATCTCCCCCATTCCGGCGAGCTAAGCTGTGCATCGCAAGCAGGCCGTGTCACTTGAAACTTAGCACTCCTACCCTTCTCTGAACTATTCCTTTTCCAATTTCCTTTCCTTTCCTTATTTTTCCTACCCCACCACCTTACCGACATCCTAATATTCCTCTTGCCTCGCAACAAAATGTCAAAGAGTCTTATGAAGTTAACACTATACTAACAGAATAAAATATTTAATACGATGATTTTAACTGTAATAAAAGGGTAGATTATATTCGAACAAAATTTGCAACATCAACGTTTTTAACTTTGTTTCATACTAAAACAGCCTTAGCATCGTATTAATTCAAATAATTGATTCAAATCTTGTCAAAATATTATCAGCATCACTTAATTAGACAATGCTACAAATAAAACTAAAATGCATAAACTTTTTAATTTAGGTTTTAGGTTCTGATTGAGTACAAAAAAATAATAGATAAATAAATAATTACTGAGTGACCGTGCCCTAAACGATTTTTAACTCATTGATTTTTTGACCGATTTAGGGTAGTGTTAAGGTTTTGAAGGTAAGTGACTTAAATTTCCTTCTAATGATGTAGGTATTTTTTGTATACCTACCTATTTCTTTGTTCGCAATACAA
Source organism: Philhelius festivus (assembly GCA_963931855.1). Lineage (NCBI taxonomy): Eukaryota > Metazoa > Arthropoda > Insecta > Diptera > Syrphidae > Philhelius > Philhelius festivus. The sequence continues at coordinate 14,347,737 of OZ007558.1, forward strand.
AATAGGTAGGTATGTATGTATGTGTAGATTTCATTGAGGCTACGTAAAATTTCAAGTAATTTTTCCAGTTTTTCAAAGTTTTAAGCCAGTAATATAAATGTAAGCTTATGTAAATGTGTGCATGTACTATATGCACAGATGCATATAAGTGTATGTATTTGTTGGTTTTAAATTGCTTTTAAAACTGGCCAAAAAAAGCTATTGTTTATATTGGAAAAAACGAAATCGAAATAACAAAAAGTTTTTTTTGAGGCGAATCAATTTCAATAAAGGATATGGTTTGTGGAATTAAAAAAAAAAACTACAACAAAATTACTAAATCTGTATTTTTTTATCGGGTGAGTGGAATATGAGGTACCTATGTCTATGTATCTATATACAGTGATCCAGTGATGGACATTAAGATAGACACACTCCTTAAGGTTTTAAGAATTCAAATATTTTATTCAATAAATACTTAAAATAAATTTTAATTTGGAGTTCAATTTGTTTTTTATGTTTATAAAACTAGTTTTGATGAAAAAAATAAAAAAAAATTTAGAAACAAAAAAAATATTCATATATTAAAACAAAAATCAACATATTTCGTGGTCATTAAAATAGATACAAAAATTTAACATTAAAAAAACTAAAACTTTAACAGAACCTAATAAATTTTTTTTTTAATATTTTGTTGCCCCACCCTTACTCCTTATTACAGCTTGACACCTGTTGGGCATGGAGTCAACTAGTTGACGGCATTTCTCAAAGGAAATTTTTGACCATTCTTGTTGTATAACCCGCCACAATTCCGTTTTATTTTTAGTGGAATGCCTCCCAACCGCCTTTTTTAAATCCCCCCACAAATGTTCTATAGGATTTAAATCAGGTGATTGGGATGGCCATTCCATAACATTGATTTTATTATCATTGAAGTATTTTTTTGTAAGTTTTGACGAATGCTTCGGATCATTATCCTGCTGTAGGATCCATTTTAAAGGCATATCCTCTTCCGCATATGGCAGCATCGTGTTCTTCATGATATCAACATACCCTACTTGATCTATTTAACCTTCAATAAGATGAATTGGTCCTACGCCATACCAGGAGAAACAACCCCAAATGAGAATACTTCCACCTCCATGCTTTACAGTCTTGATGGTATATTTTGAATTGAGTTCACAACCTCTTGGTCTTCGAACAACTTGTCTGCCATCACTTCCGAACAAGTTGATCTTCGTTTCGTCGGTCCACAAAACATTTCTCCATTTTTTGAGTCCTTACTGTCCAGTCCAACTAAAATGGTCTTTTGCAAACTTCAAGCGAGATGCTATATTTTTTTTCTTAAAAGGGGCACTCTCCTTGCGATCCGCCCGTGCAAATTATTTTCGGCAAGTCTCTTGCGAACTGTTCTGGAAGAAACTCCAAGCTGTAATTCGGCTCTAATGTCTTTTGAAGACTTAAAAGGATCTTTTTTGGATACACGAACGATGCCTCTATCTTCTCTGATGGTCGTTTTTCTTGGCTGGCCCAGTTGTTTTTTTTCCCTCGTTGGCTTAATTGCGTTTACAATTAGCTTGAGAGATCTACCAACTTTCTCAGCTATTTTTCTTAGCGATTTACCTTCTTTACGCAAAACTAAAATGGCATATTTCTCTTCCTTCGTGCAGTGTCGTCCACGCCCCATAATCTCTAAACTATTACACTATATGTATATATTATATAAAAAAAGTAATGCAGTTGGAACATACCGTTTTGATAAATTAAGATTTTTAAAAAATTATTGAATTTTTTCACACTAAAAGATAAACACGTCTTGATTAATGGTCTGTTTCTATTTTAATGACCAGGAAAAATACTTGTTTTCTCAATAAACTGTTAATTTTCGATCACAAAGCAAGAGAGAAAAAACTAACGGTCCCTTAATTTTACATAAGGCAGTGTTACTGTGTTTATAATAACAGTTAGAATTTTGAGAATAGCTTGTTGTTGTTTTTTTTTTTTTGACTTTATATAATGAAGTTGTTGATGTTTCTATTTTAATGACCATATCTGTACATATATTTTGAGATATCCGCATATCTTTTAATATAAAAAAAAAGTGTTAGTGCCAGGACTCACGGTTAAGATGTGTAAACATCAACGTTCGTCCGAGTGCCGAATTTTTGTTATCGAACGTACCCAATAAACATACAATGCAATCGTACTAGTTTGCGACTTTAGATATATACCGATATAATCGATAAAGTACTTCGCTTTTGTATGAGCATTTACACACCAATACGCCGACGTAGAAGTACATGCCAAAATCAGCTGTGAAATGGTAGAGCTGTAAAATTATAAATGAAAAGTGAAAATGACCAAAAAATATTTGAATTTTAATGCTCCAGAACCACTTTTTTGTGTTGATCAGAGCTTTATTGAATTGTTGCTTAAGGAGATTGAATTTTACTCTTGCTTTTTCAGGCGATTTGTAAATTTTAACAACTAAAACCGAATAACATCATAAAAAATTGTTTCGACGAACTAGTTCGGTCCTTTTTACACGCCATTTCGGCATACTACTTCGATTCCCAGAGTTCGCACTGCTATGTCGACACATATTCATTTCACACGACCGAAAAACCTTATCGACAATATGCTTCGATGAAGTAGTTCGTGGTGTGTGTTAGGGGTAATATTCAAATGAAAGCCACTAAGGGTATTCATGCAACGAGATAATTTTCCGCTTTGCAGAAAGATATAACTTTCCGCAGCATGTTTTCATGAACACCCCTAAGAAATACTTGCGTAAATGTGGGAAATATTTTGTGAAATGTCAAATTAAAAGTCAGAATCCATACTTCTTTAGTTTACGAGGTTTATTTCTGCACTTTCCGCAGAAAATTTGTGAGATAATTTTATGCGATTTGCAGAAACTTTTTCCCATACAAATTTTGACAGCTCGTTTCTGCGGAGATAAAATTATCTGGTTTACGAGGTTTACGAGGGTTTTCCGCGCTTACATGAATACCCCTACTTTTTTTTGCACAATTTATCCCTTCCACTTATACTTAAATCCAAAAATATCTCTACATAGCTGTACATAACGCTTTCCACCTAAACACATGTATTTTTGGACCATGTACTGTAAAAACGTTTTGCAATAATCAACTATTTTGTTGTATTTACTTATTTCTAGTAAAATTATTATTTCGGAACGAGTCCAAACACATTTTCCTTGTTCATTTTCCATTATTACTTGTGTTTAGGATACTTTTAATGTAATAATCAAAAAATTATGAAGTCAATTTAAGATTTGTTGCGGACGCCTGATTAGTCCAGGAATTATCCAGCGCCGATGCCAAAAGTTCATGTAACCACGACCTAGGAAGTAAAGAAGAAAACGAAAACATTATTAACACTGAAAAAAATGTAAACAAACTTACTATCTTGATTGTAGACTATTGGTGGCCAGATCCATCCAGTTAAGATAATCTGAAAAAAGAAAACAATAAAGGTTAATTTTTAAGACCATTTAAACAATAAATTTATGTATAATAGGCGTGTTTTGTTGAGTTTCTTAATGTACACATTAAGAAATGTTACACATTAAGCTTATTTTGCACATGTAAATACAACAACAACAAGTTAACAGCACATTCACTCTTCAGTAATTTTAATGTAACATTTCTTAATGTGTACATTAAGAAGCTCAACAAAACACGCCTAATAATGAACCAATAAAAGAAAAATAGTTTTTGGCACTTACCAAATGAGACGTCCGCCATGGTGGTGGCTGATATTGGTTGTTTACAAATAAAACTCACATTATTGTTGTTGTTTGAGTCCATCTCCTCTGACTAGCCAACTATTATTTATATACGAGACAACAAACTTTGGAGTTGGGCGTGTTCAACGCAGTAAGATCTTATGGGAAATTTTGGATATGTGAATTGTGGAGAGTGGAGACAATTCTGTCGATTTATTTTATTACGCAATTATAATTTTTCAAATGTCTTCGTTTCTTGTTTATTCTTGTCAATTTCTGTTTTCTGACATGTTTCGTTCCCGGGTTTCGACGTTTTTAGGTGTTATGTTATTTTTGTTTCGTTTTTTTTGGTTTGGAGAGTAAATCCCGCAGGGTAAATCTCCTATCAACGACGTCAAGATAAAACTCAAGTTCGGTTTGAAATTCGGAACGTTGATGTTGAACATGCCCGTTAAAGGGCCTACTAGAGAGTTAATGTTAACTAACACATATGTAGACTGATCGGACGATCCATGAGTATGATGATCGGATGTTGCTTGGACAGTTAAGAGAGGGAGAGTGGGACTTGTGTACCGGTGAAGTATTCTGGTGGGTAATGATCAATAGTAAATTGACATTCATAACCTAAAGGCCGGTGAAATAAACAAGTACTATTGAATTAAGAAGTTGAAGTAACATTTGGTGCGTTTTTTTTTGCTTTGTGTGGAGAGAGTTGTGTAATTAATATTTTTTTTTTTTGTTGTTCGTGTTTTTAGAATTTTTCCTGGAAATAATTTAAAAAATTATGATATAAAAGACAACCTAAGTCTACGTAACAAAAAATGATAAATATTTACAATATGAAGTGGTGAGTCGATACATTAGAGTTTTTGTTTGGAAAAGTGTTTGAAGACTCTTAACCTTTCAGGTGAATTTTCGGCGGCCCCAGATAATCTACAGAATACTGGGCCGCCGCATCTGTTTATTTTGTGTGCTTTTCTTGTGTTACTTGGGGCTCATAATAATTAAACGGTGACCAGAATCAGTCATTGGTTATGAGCTAGTTGATCATCGGTGTTGCAGTGGCGCCGAAATTTTCGATAAATGCCCCAAAGGTTCTCTCCATTTGGAGCCCTCCCAGACCAAAGTCACCGATAACCAGCAACAGGGAGTCCTCGTATGAAAACAACAACAACAACGAGAAAGGCCCCTAGTGGTATTGTAAATATTAATTAAAGAAAAATCATCTTTCTGCAAATAAGTGTCTGTGTTTGTCCTTTACTTGAATTTATTGAGAATTTTGTTTTGAGATATTTATAAGGCGTCGAAGTTAAGTTTTATTTTTTTTCCTTTTTTAAGACTTTCCTTAAAAAAAAAATATAAAAGGTAATTTTTTTCGTAAGTGTCGAACTTGTGAAGTCGTGTTTCCCTCGGGTTTTTTTGTTTGCGCGAAGTACCAAATCAAAATTCATATTTCTGGAATTGTAGACCACCTTCAAAGAGCTCGTTGTAGGTAGGGAACGTTCTTTTGACGGAGATAAATTTAAAGCGCCACGGTTGCCAAAAAGGGCACTTTTCAGAACAGAATGGGGGAACAGGTCTCCGACACCATACTTCTATTTCATTCTTTCTTTGATTTTTTTTTGTTTGCTTGATATGTAAAGTTTAGTTTTCTTATTTAAATTTTTTTTGTTATGAAATAAACTTCAATACGCCGGTTTTTATGAAAGTTGAATTGTGTTTTTATGTTTCGATAAATCGAAACATGTCATTTTGAAGAGTTTATTTCAGGGGTGTAGAGGGTAGCTGAATGTCGGTGAAGATGGCGTGATCTGAAGCCGATCATCCACCATCTTGGGGGAATCTAAAAATGGCCGAAGATTCCTAAGGTAGGGTGGGTAATGGCCTCACTGCAACAACATCCGCAGTGCCCCTGGTGTGTCGATAGTCCGTCCGTCTCTTTTTAGTCCAAAATTTTCCTGTGTTGTTTACCTGGCCTGATTTATGTATTTGTTTGCAGGCGAGGTTGAGTTTCGGGGGCAAGATCCCCCCCGTCCGACGAGCTAACGCCGTGCACAGCAAGCAGGCCGCGTCCCCGGGACTTGGCATTCAATCCGTTTTCCTAACCTCTCCCTTTCCTAGCTTCCTACCCATTACTTTCTCCCATCCTACTTCCTTACCTACTCCGCACCTCCTCTTGCCTCGCAACAAATTGGCGCCCAACGTCGCTAAAGCGGTTCTCCAACCTAGTTGGAACGTTTTTTTGACGACATAGTTTTTGTAGTCTTAGTTTCAGTTCGTTTGTGTTGTATAGTCCCCAACCAAACTTACTGTGGATTTTTAAACCTCGTAAGTCTTTATCAGGAAAGTCTCAGACATACCTAGATAAATCGCGACGAGTGTTTGAAAATTCACAGTGACTGCGGTTAGTAAATGTTCTGCGTTTGTCTGGTATTACTGGAGTTTTTGACAAGGGCGTATGTCTGCGTCAGGAAGGTCACAGACGAACCTAGACGTATCGCGACGTTCCTTGGCGAAAGCTTGAGTGGTGTCAGATAGCGTAGTTGAGTATCGTTTTTACCTATTCCCATCCTTTATTACTTTTTTTTACTTTTCAAATTCTTAATTTAATTTTCTTATCCTTTAGTTTTGTCATTTTCTACTTGGACGATTGATTGTGCGTGACGTTTAGTCCAACATCATCGTTCCAAATTTTTGTAAGTTTTACCTTACCGTTTCATGTCTTCTAGCAAGGTCCTTAAGACAGTCTAGGATTGCGGGAACGGTAAGAGAAAACTTTGTAATGTGATTTGTCAGTGTTTCTAGTAGTATTCCTTTTTTATTATTGTCACATCAGGGGATTTTTGTCTGTCCGTCTGATGTCTTGTTCTTAGCGATGTCGTAAGTAGAGTAATACCATGTCGAAAAGAAACCACCGAGTAGAAGCAACCCGAAGCACCCCGCAATTCATGATACAACAACTACATAAATTACGAGTACCTACTTTGTTAAAAAACAAATCTGCTAATGTGAAACATTATTGTTTCTTTTTGGAAACTTTAAAAGTCAATTAACTTTATAGATAATTCAAAATACGTTTATCCCTTAACTACTTTTTGAAAAGAAAAATATATTTTTTTTTGAAATTGGTTTAATTGTTTTTCTGTTTCTTTTTTCTTTATAGTTTTTTTTGTTTAATTCAAATTTTTTTCTTGCAAGTTTAAATTTTTCTTGGTTAAAGAGTTTAACTTTTTAAAGTGAGGAAAAGTATAAAATTTACAATCTTTTCAATATTTTTTTTGTTTTCTTTTTTAGGTTTAGTTTTTGAAAAATAAGTGAAATTGAGATAAAAGCGAGTTTTGGTAAAATAGTTTTGGTTTTGAAACATTCAGTTTTTGAAAAACTTTGTTTTTGAAAAACTTAAATTTTTTTTATATACGTTTTAGTTTAAACATTTTCTTTTCGTTAGGTTTTGGAATCGTTATTTCTTTATTTAGTAATTTTTCAAGTTTTTTGTTTTCTTTAAACTTTAATTCGGTTTTTTATTTAGATAAAATTCTGATATTAGAGAATATTTTCGAAAATAATTCCTTCTTTTTGTTAAGTTTAGTTTTTTTTTCTAAGAGAAAAAAATACTTTAAATTTTTCAAATTAGTTTTCTTGTTTTCAAGTTATTTGTTTTCGAAAAGGTCGAAAATATTTGTTAAGTACATTTTTTTTTGTTTTCTATTCATTTTCCTTCTTTTTAAGTTGTTTTTTTTTGTTTTTTTTTTTCAAATTTAAGTTCAAATACTTTGTTTTGGAAAATTTTTGATTGTTTTTCAAAATATTTATATATATTCCTTTTGTTCATCTTAATTCTCGTGTGTTAATTATACATAAAACAACTTATTTTCGTTATTTATTTTTTTTTTCCAATTTCAATATTTCTTTTTCTTAGTTATTTCAATATTTTTTGGTTTTTTGATAAAGTTTACATTTTTTTATGTTATTTATTCTTTTTGTTCTAGTATTTATTTCTTTCGTTACAATTTTGGTTTTTTTGTTCAACTGGACAGTTTTTTTGGTTAACATAATTTTCGTTACTTAGTTTAGTTTTTTTTGAAATTTTTTTTTGGTAAAAATTAATACATTTTGGCTATAATAACAGTTAGGTTTTTTTGTTACCATATCTGTTTTTTTTGCAGATTTATATTCATTTATTTGGTTACAAGTTTTTCGGTTGTTCATACACTTTAAAAAAACAGAAAGTTTATTTTTGACTCACCATTTTCTTTTGTTGTTTTTGACCGGTTGTTAATTTTCGTTTTTTTGTCGAGCCTAAGTTGAGATTTAAAAATGGCGTACTCCAATAAAGATGAAGAAGAACGCATCAATCGACTTATTAGGATTCTGAAATAGAATAATAGACTAGAATTACCAGATCGGCTGCACAGAATTTACTCATCTGTTCGGCCAAAAGGTTTTGCATTCTCCTCTCGTTTCTGAGAGACAAATCCGATCATCATCCCAAAATATAGGTAGTTCTGGCTTTTTGGCTCCGAGCTTTCACTCCACCAACGAATCGATATCGGCACCGTCGTATAGCGATCTCGGGGGCAGAGGAGCTGAGTACACATCACCTCGACAAGAAACTTTTGGCTCAAACAACAACACAGTTAGTCAAACCGTGTATAGGGACTCTGTTAACAAATCCTTTCCGGGCATCTCGAACCATGGCTCTAGAAAAATCGCGATACTCCGAAATTTATTGAAAAATCATTCGTTTCATTTCTCATATTTCTTGTTTTTAATCGTTCAATGTGTTATTTATTTATTTTCACGTAGTACCTGATAGTTTTTTAATATTTGTTTTTAGTCACTTGGACTTCCATACACATTTCATATAAATTCCACCATGTCTTGAAAATTCTTCAAAAAGAATTGTATTTTAATTTTACCACAATGTACCTGACGTTTTGATACAATCAAACAACAAATTTCTTTTAGTTTTATTTATTGACTGCGTTAGTTTTTTTCTTTTTGATTTTACCTATTAATACTTAAATTATTTTATTGAACTGTGATAATTTACTAACCCAAACATCTGTGATTACTAAGTATAAGTTACTAACCCATAACTCTGTGATATTTTAATAATTTTATTTCTTAAAAGACTGATAACTTACTAACTAATTAAATTATTAGTAGGTACCAACTGTGATATTTACACTTTTTTTTTAGGATTAATAAATTATAAAGAACTGTGATACTAATTTAATTAACTTAGGTATAGTCAACGGTGATATTAGTTCAGTATATTTATTTTATTAATTCATTTTTATGTCTAATCGTTTGCATGTTAGTATTAATATCTATTATCTAATAATATCTTATTTCTAACATCTATCTTATATTTTCTTAACATCTGACTTAAAAAAAAGCTCACCAATAAACATTGATAGCTGACCTAGGAGCTGCTAGGGTGATGAGGTAGTGTCGGTAGCAATTCTTTCGTATTACAATGTAACCCTTAGGTCGTTGACCTTGAATTTTTTACGTAGAAGACCTGGAATTTCAATGAAAAAGTACTAAGAATATAATTTCGAATGAACAGCACTAACCGGTACTCTTGCGTCGTCGCGTCCGTGATTTTATTAAAAACATTTGTTGAAACTTTATATTTTTGCCCGGCTTGAATCGTGGGTTGCTCCCCACAGTTGCATCAAGCACTCCTAGATCTCTTAAAATGTCTGCAAAAGAATATCGACGATGAATAGGTTAGAAAAAAAAAAACAGTATGGACTTACCCTTCCAATTGAGGCCTGGTTGGTGTTCGTTCCGCTAAAGTGTTGTTTTTCTGTTAGCTTGCCGTGGCCCCGTGGGGTTACTTCTCGCTAGGTGCTCTTTCTTCAGGCGACCGTAGTTTTGTTTTTGCTTTTTATGCGGAATGTATCCGAATAATCAGCAAATTTTGTTGCGGACGCCTGATTAGTCCAGGAATTATCCAGCGCCGATGCCAAAAGTTCATGTAACCACGACCTAGGAAGTAAAGAAGAAAACGAAAACATTATTAACACTGAAAAAAATGTAAACAAACTTACTATCTTGATTGTAGACTATTGGTGGCCAGATCCATCCAGTTAAGATAATCTGAAAAAAGAAAACAATAAAGGTTAATTTTTAAGACCATTCAAACAATAAATTTATGTATAATAATGAACCAATAAAAGAAAAATAGTTTTTGGCACTTACCAAATGAGACGTCCGCCATGGTGGTGGCTGATATTGGTTGTTTACAAATAAAACTCACATTATTGTTGTTGTTTGAGTCCATCTCCTCTGACTAGCCAACTATTATTTATATACGAGACAACAAACTTTGGAGTTGGGCGTGTTCAACGCAGTAAGATCTTATGGGAAATTTTGGATATGTGAATTGTGGAGAGTGGAGACAATTCTGTCGATTTATTTTATTACGCAATTATAATTTTTCAAATGTCTTCGTTTCTTGTTTATTCTTGTCAATTTCTGTTTTCTGACATGTTTCGTTCTCGGGTTTCGACGTTTTTAGGTGTTATGTTATTTTTGTTTCGTTTTTTTTGGTTTGGAGAGTAAATCCCGCAGTGTAAATCTCCTATCAACGACGTCAAGATAAAACTCAAGTTCGGTTTGAAATTCGGAACGTTGATGTTGAACATGCCCGTTAAAGGGCCAGACTACTAGAGAGTTAATGTTAACTAACACATATGTAGACTGATCGGACGATCCATTTTCATATGAGTATGATGATCGGATGTTGCTTGGACAGTTAAGAGAGGGAGAGTGGGACTTGTGTACCGGTGAAGTATTCTGGTGGGTAATGATCAATAGTAAATTGACATTCATAACCTAAAGGCCGGTGAAATAAACAAGTACTATTGAATTAAGAAGTTGAAGTAACATTTGGTGCGTTTTTTTTTGCTTTGTGTGGAGAGAGTTGTGTAATTAATATTTTTTTTTTGTTGTTCGTGTTTTTAGAATTTTTCCTGGAAATAATTTAAAAAATTATGATATAAAAGACAACCTAAGTCTACGTAACAAAAAATGATAAATATTTACAATATGAAGTGGTGAGTCGATACATTAGAGTTTTTGTTTGGAAAAGTGTTTGAAGACTCTTAACCTTTCAGGTGAATTTTCGGCGGCCCCAGATAATCTACAGAATACTGGTCCGCCGCATCTGTTTATTTTGTGTGCTTTTCTTGTGTTACTTGGGGCTCATACTAATTAAACGGTGACCAGAATCAGTCATTGGTTATGAGCTAGTTGATCATCGGTGTTGCAGTGGCGCCGAAATTTTCGATAAATGCCCCAAAGGTTCTCTCCATTTGGAGCCCTCCCAGACCAAAGTCACCGATAACCAGCAACAGGGAGTCCTCGTATGAAAACAACAACAACAACGAGAAAGGCCCCTAGTGGTATTGTAAATATTAATTAAAGAAAAATCATCTTTCTGCAAATAAGTGCCTGTGTTTGTCCTTTACTTGAATTTATTGAGAATTTTGTTTTGAGATATTTATAAGGCGTCGAAGTTAAGTTTTATTTTTTTTCCTTTTTTAAGACTTTCCTTAAAAAAAAAATATAAAAGGTAATTTTTTTCGTAAGTGTCGAACTTGTGAAGTCGTGTTTCCCTCGGGTTTTTTTGTTTGCGCGAAGTACCAAATCAAAATTCATATTTCTGGAATTGTAGACCACCTTCAAAGAGCTCGTTGTAGGTAGGGAACGTTCTTTTGACGGAGATAAATTTAAAGCGCCACGGTTGCCAAAAAGGGCACTTTTCAGAACAGAATGGGGGAACAGGTCTCCGACACCATACTTCTATTTCATTCTTTCTTTGATTTTTTTTTGTTTGCTTGATATGTAAAGTTTAGTTTTCTTATTTAAATTTTTTTTGTTATGAAATAAACTTCAATACGCCGGTTTTTATGAAAGTTGAATTGTGTTTTTATGTTTCGATAAATCGAAACATGTCATTTTGAAGAGTTTATTTCAGGGGTGTAGAGGGTAGCTGAATGTCGGTGAAGATGGCGTGATCTGAAGCCGATCATCCACCATCTTGGGGGAATCTAAAAATGGCCGAAGATTCCTAAGGTAGGGTGGGTAATGGCCTCACTGCAACAACATCCGCAGTGCCCCTGGTGTGTCGATAGTCCGTCCGTCTCTTTTTAGTCCAAAATTTTCCTGTGTTGTTTACCTGGCCTGATTTATGTATTTGTTTGCAGGCGAGGTTGAGTTTCGGGGGCAAGATCCCCCCCCCGTCCGACGAGCTAACGCCGTGCACAGCAAGCAGGCCGCGTCCCCGGGACTTGACATTCAATCCGTTTTCCTAACCTCTCCCTTTCCTAGCTTCCTACCCATTACTTTCTCCCATCCTACTTCCTTACCTACTCCGCACCTCCTCTTGCCTCGCAACAGATTAATGGGATCAAAACCACTAGTTAACAACTAAAACCGAATAACAACATAAAAAATTGTGTCGACGAACTATTTCGATCCTCTTAAGGCCAGGCGCGCACATTCAGTTTTTAGTTTCACAACTGTTTAGTTGCTAAAATGAAACATATGGGCTTATATGGGACACCGCGCACTTAGAGCAACTCGATTCGAGCAAATAAAAAGTTTGTATTTTGACACAAACTAAACGATTGTTTAAAATTAATTCGCTGCAGTTGAGCTGTTTTCTATAAGCGCAAGAGAGAAAAGAGTGTGAGCGTGAGTAAAGAGTTGCCAGTGCACGGTACTCTATCAACTGGTGATTAAACTATTTGATTTTGATCACAGTTGCTAGTGCGCGGCTAGCCTTACACGCCATGTCGGCATACTATATGGATTCCCAAAGTTCGCACTGCCGTGTCGACACTTATTCATTTCAAACGACCTAAAAACCATATCGACAATATGCTTCGATGAAGTAGTTCGTGGCATGTGTTAGGAGTAAGTGGACTCCGCTACGTAACGTAAAGTTTGTTTGACTTATGTTTAACCAGGGATGTTGCTTGTGACAGCATTATATTTTTACACTTATATTCAAACAGAGATGTTATCTGATAAAAAATAGACTGTTTACACGAATCTGATTTTAATCTCTGTTTCTCTTTTGGCTTCTTTTCGAGTGCATCTGTGCTTTTAAACACAGCGATTTTTAATATAAGTTAACTTTGTTCATGCGAAAAGGAGTCATCTCTTCGCACTCCTTACTCTACTCAGTGCGAATTGCACTGAGCGAACGCCAAATATAAAAAAGAAAACCACAAAGAAGAATGAACGATAACTCCGCATTTTTCTCAGCAATTATTGTAAATGTATTAATGAAAAAGTCACACGTAGGTATAGATTGGATGTAGGCTTGAAGAAAAATCAAAATCTTTACAATCTAGCGTACTGCATAGAAATATTGTATATGCAAGGTTGATGATTGATCATGTATTTATTGGTTCATTTGTGTATAGTACGTCGAAGACATGAGAACACAGCACAGCATAATAAGCACTGATTAAAATATTAAAACAGCAAACGAAAATTATATGATGAAATGGACAGACAAAATAAAACAAATTACTCGGATAAAATTACAAAAATCCCAAAGAAATTCGTTAAAACACAATTTTGCTGAAAAAAAAAACACAAAGGGCAACGTTCTCTCGCCACTGAAATAATAGACTTGCACGTGCTTTTCATGCATTTGAACAATGTATATCTGGCTTAACGCCGCTAACAAATATATTTGTCATGCAGCGAAAAAGTCAAAACTTTTTTTTGAAAAAACCACTAGGTGGAGCGTTCACCTTATCAAAATCAAACCAATCCTTTAACTTTTCTTTTAGGTTTCTCTACTTTATCTTACTCCCTCTGTCAGAGATTTACAAACCGATTGACATCATTCCCACCTTGTAATGGAATTATTAGTGGCAAAAACTAATTTTTTTAATACATTGAAGTCGTAGTCATCATCCAGTTCATGGCGTGACAGATGGAGAACGATCTATATTTTGATATAGTGAATGCTAAAAGTATATTTTGATATAATAAAGAATATCTAATTCGATAATTAAAATAATTATATGGTATGACAGATAAGGGACAAATTAAATTTTGACGTATCGAGAATATTTCATAACAGATGTCAACTGATTGCCCTGAAGAACAATTTTTGATTTTTTGCGAGCATAAAATAAAATGTTATCGTCCTTCAATAACATGAAGTGGAGTTTTTAAGACATCAAATGAACCCCTTATGAAATTTTACACCAGTTGATTTGTCTTTCGTCTTTTTCACATATTTAGGTCTATTCGGCGAGAACTTTTATTTTTCTATTCTGTTATTCTGCTATGAATGTCCATACAAATGTTTGAACTGTCAACAAATCTTTTATAAATTTTAATTTTGGTATTCAGCACGCTAAAATCTGTTATAAAATCTGCTAAGAAAACTTGTATGAACTGTCAAACGTTCGAACATAGAAAAAATTTTTTACGAATAGCATTTTTGGTATTCAGCATGCCAAAATCTGTTATGAAATCTGTTAAAAATCATAAAAGAATAAAAGACAAACTTCTGTGACTTTTATCATAAAAGATTTCAATAAGTACGCAGGTGCATCAAGTAATAATGAATATTTATCTTTTATTTCGCCAATGAAATGTTCTTTCAAGGAGACAAATGAAAGAAAATATATCAAAACACATATCATATAAACATATAAGTAGAGAATGGTCATGGTATTCCCAGAAACATATGAGATAAAATCGTGTTCCATTGTATGAATACCCATAGTGTGTAATGCTAGGCGCGCACATTCAATTTTTAGTTGCACAACTGTTTGGTAGCTTATAGAAAACAGATGAACTACTTAGTTGAATGTCCGCGCAGGTGCATATAATTATATGTTACACCAAATGGCCTTAGGCTAGGCGCGCACATTCAATTTTTAGTTTCGCAACTGCTTGGTTCGAGCAACTAAAAGTTTGTGTTTTGATACAAACTAAGCGATTGCCTAAAATGAGTTCGCTATTCTGTGTAACATATAATTATATGCACCTGCGCGGACATTCAACTAAATAGTTCATCTGTTTTCTATAAGCAACCAACAGTTGTACAACTAAAAATTGAATGTGCGCGCAATCATCTAGTTTGTGTCAAAACACAAACTTTTTAGTTGCTCGAACCAAGCAGTTTCGAAACTAAAAATTGAATGTGCGCGCCTAGGCTAAGAGTTTACTTTTTTGTTCGTCATCCATTTCAATTATGTCAGATGAAATATTTTACATAATCACAGATGATTATGACAACAGATTTAGTTCAGTTTTATAACAGATCTCGTTTTCGAAGTAGCATAAGGCCAGGCGCGCACATTAAATTTTTAGTTTCGCAACTGTTTAGTTGCTAAAATGAAACATATGGGCTTATATGGGACACCGCGCACTTAAAGCAACTCGATTCGAGCAACTAAAAAGTTTGTGTTCTGACACAAACTAAACGATTGCCTAAAATTAATTCGTAATAGTTGAGCTGTTTTCCATAAGCGCAAGAGAGAAAAGAGTGTGAGCGTGAGTAAAGAGTTGCCAGTGCGCGGTTCTCTTTCAACTGGTGATTAAACTATTTGATTTCACTTAATTGTGGTGTGGTCTCCATGTTGCATGAACTATTATAAATATTGATTTTAAATATAAAATTAAAACAAATAAAATTAGTTTTTATAAAAAGAAAAACTTATTGTTTTATTTATTAAGTTTAAGTTTAAGTTTAATTTTATTGCAACAATTTGAATATTATAAAATAGCGACGCGTTTCGGATTTAATAATCCATCATCGGGCTAATGCTGTCGTACTATGGTGTTGTTTTGCCAATGTTGGTGTTTGCTATTTGGTGTCTTTTTTTGGTTGAGCTTTTCATTTCTTTTTCTCTTTTTTTTTTTTTTTTTTTTCATCGATGTGGAGTTTGATATTTGATGGCAGTGTCAAACAGTGTGTTGTTCTTTATGGTTAGTTTATCATTCATTATTTTGTCTCGTTCTAATTTGTTTGCCTTGTAAATTTCGAACTCCTCGAGTGCATCCATTGTTGTTCCTTTTTTACAAATGTGCATTGGCGTTAAGTTAGTCTCAAAGTCCGTATAGTTGTGCTTGTTGTCTATTAAATGTAGTGCAAACGTCGATTTTGTATTTGTTTTTGGTTTGTGTTCTAGAAATCTGTCGTAAAAAGTTCTACCTGTTTGTCCAATGTAAAAGTTGTCACAGTCATTGCATTTTATTTTGTATATTCCGGAGCATGTTTTAATTTCTTTTTGAGTTTTTTGTTTAAGTATTTTTTCTATATTGTTTTTTGTTTTAAATGAAATATTTATGTTTAGTTTTTTAAATTCGTATTTTAATATTTGTGGGAGTAGGTTTGTGTATTCTATTGCTATATATTTATTATCGGTGGCGTTTGTGTTGTTGGTTCTGTTTTTGTTTTTTATTTTAATTTTCTTTTTGTATATTAATTTGTCTATCATTTCAGCTGTGTATCCGTTTACTATTGCGATGTGTTTAATTGTGTCTATTTCGTCTTCATAATCTTCTTTTTTCATAGGTACATTAAAAAGTCTGTTAATAAATGCGTTGAAAGCAGCCATTTTTTGTGCATGTGGGTGATGGGAATTCTTGTTTATAGTGATATCAGTTGTTGTTGGTTTTCTGTAGATTTTATAGTTGAGTTTATTGTTGTTTTTGTATATTGTTAGGTCGAGGAAATTAATTGCATTGTTGTTTTCTATTTTGGCTGTGAATTTTATTTTGTCATTTATGCTGTTGATGTATTTTTTTAAAATTTCAATTTGCCTATGAGTACCGTCGAAGAATGAAGAATGAAGACGAAATAGACACAATTAAACACATCGCAATAGTAAACGGATACACAGCTGAAATGATAGACAAATTAATATACAAAAAGAAAATTAAAATAAAAAACAAAAACAGAACCAACAACACAAACGCCACCGATAATAAATATATAGCAATAGAATACACAAACCTACTCCCACAAATATTAAAATACGAATTTAAAAAACTAAACATAAATATTTCATTTAAAACAAAAAACAATATAGAAAAAATACTTAAACAAAAAACTCAAAAAGAAATTAAAACATGCTCCGGAATATACAAAATAAAATGCAATGACTGTGACAACTTTTACATTGGACAAACAGGTAGAACTTTTTACGACAGATTTCTAGAACACAAACCAAAAACAAATACAAAATCGACGTTTGCACTACATTTAATAGACAACAAGCACAACTATACGGACTTTGAGACTAACTTAACGCCAATGCACATTTGTAAAAAAGGAACAACAATGGATGCACTCGAGGAGTTCGAAATTTACAAGGCAAACAAATTAGAACGAGACAAAATAATGAATGATAAACTAACCATAAAGAACAACACACTGTTTGACACTGCCATCAAATATCAAACTCCACATCGATGAAAAAAAAAAAAAAAAAAAGAGAAAAAGAAATGAAAAGCTCAACCAAAAAAAGACACCAAATAGCAAACACCAACATTGGCAAAACAACACCATAGTACGACAGCATTAGCCCGATGATGGATTATTAAATCCGAAACGCGTCGCTATTTTATAATATTCAAATTGTTGCAATAAAATTAAACTTAAACTTAAACTTAATAAATAAAACAATAAGTTTTTCTTTTTATAAAAACTAATTTTATTTGTTTTAATTTTATATTTAAAATCAATATTTATATTTGATTTCGATCACAGTTGCCAGTGCGCGGCTAGCCTAACAGACTTTAATAAAAATTCGATACTCTAAATACCAATCATAAAAGATCTTTTAAGGTGGAAATCTTTTATGATTCATAACAGAAAATCTATAGCAGAATAACAAATGTGGCAGAATAGGCCTAATTGGTCGAGAGGTGAAGAAATGTTGAGGGATTGAATTAAGTTCTA
Source organism: Philhelius festivus (assembly GCA_963931855.1). Classification (NCBI taxonomy): domain Eukaryota; kingdom Metazoa; phylum Arthropoda; class Insecta; order Diptera; family Syrphidae; genus Philhelius; species Philhelius festivus. The sequence continues at coordinate 14,365,427 of OZ007558.1, forward strand.
TCCAGCAATGGAAAGTAATAAAATCGAGATTTCAGTACTCAAAGTCTCCAATGTAAACACGATGTCGTAAGTACGCAATATTTACAATGTAAACATGGTGTTAAATGCAATCGTCGGTAAGGTAGCTTGCTACACGGAACGTGTAACCGTAACGTGTAACCGTAACGTGTAACCGGAACGTGTAACCGGGACGTATAAGTTTTACACACGTTTTCAATTCACTCTACCGCCGGGAAAGATGTTTACACATCAAAAATTGTACTGTACATATGAACAATATTTAAGCTGAAATTTTAATAATTTTTAATCAAATTGAATGGAAAATATGATAGAAAAATTATTTTTTTTTTTGAAACTCATACTCATACTTTCAAAAGGATCAGTTCAAAGTAGATGATGATAGTAGAAGATAAATACTTTTGTTCCTTTAATTTCTTGTTGATTTTGCTGGGCTGATAAATATGTAAATAAAATATCTTGTAGTGTAAACAAATTTCTGAAAAGACATCCCGAAATGTGTATAATCGCAGCGCATAAAGATAATGTCACTTGATGCGTTATTAAGTTTTGTAATTTTCATTTATTAATATTCATAAATAACTTAAACTAATTAATCACATCATTTAATTTCATTTTTAACTTTTAACAATTTGGTTTGATGATAGTTGATAATAATTAAAAGGTAAGACCACGACCACAAGCTAGAACCGCCATCAATCAAATGAACTTCAGAGCTATAGAAATAGGATAAGTAGGATAAGTATGTATATGTATTTTATGTCAGTTGTACGAGTAAGTACCTATGTAGTTGTGAATTTATATACAGCGGTCACTACACACTGTTGCAATTTCGAAAGATCCATATTATAAATGATATAATGAGAAATCGAGATACGTATGCCATTTTGGAAAATGACTCTAACAACAAACCATAAGTTTGTAACAATAGTTATTGTAAGGATTTATTCAGTCCAAAAATTATAAACGAATTTGAAAACAAAAGTATTAGGACAACATACACTTCCAACAATCCCAAAATGTTTATCTCACTGAAGAACTGAAGATTCATAAAGAAAATTGGCCTTTAAGACCAATCTGCTCTTCCACAAATGTCCATTGCTATCAACTTTCAAAATAGGTATATTGTGAAGATAATTAATAAAATTTCTCAATACTCAAAATATAACTTAAAAATGACAAAACATTTTACTGAAACAGGTCACAAATAATTTTGGAAAAAAATGATGTAGGTACCTACTTGATTTTTATTTGGTTTTATTGTTCAATCTCAAAACGGATTGGAACCTTTTACCCAATAAAAAAACCATATCTGGGTTTCCAAATTCAAAATCATTTATTTCTCCTATAACAACACTATTTTGAAAAACTGCAATTTAGAAATATATATACCAGGTCTATTTTACTATGATAAGCTGTTTTTTTTTTTCTGCGAGGGCTTCGTCATTCTCCAATAAGCTCGTTGTTGAAAGATCAAGTGTCAAGTTCATTTCAGTGAAAAAAGTTCGATTTTTTTATAAATTTTTTAATATAAACAGGTTAGTTCGACAGATAATGATTGTTCCGATGACGAACCCAAATCAAATCTACCGAGGACAGAAAAAAAGATCAAAGAAAAATCTAGGCCTGAAATACCTACCACTAAGAATTAGTTAAAATAAATTGGAATTATAATTTTCATGTATTCAAACGGCAGTTTATCAGCGAATAGTTACAACTCCAGTTTGAAGTGGCCTAAAACAATACAATCCCTCAAAATCTCATAATTGGAGATACAAAAATTAAGTCTTGACTGGGGTATCTGCATTAAGTTATGATTTGGACATATTTGCAAGTGATCAAAGTAACACTCGTCCTGAGGGCGCTCCTGATTTGAGTGTTGGTGGAAATGGGGTTACTCATCTCACAGCAACTGTACTCAAACATGTCAACCATAAAATCTTCTCTGACAATTGGTCCAACAGTCCGAGACTCCAGGTACATCTTACCTTAAATGGTCTTTAGAGCATAATAAACCATGTATGGGCTGTTAGCTTGCAATTTAAAATGGACTTGGTGCATTTTAACCCATTTATGACTATTTATATGTAAACCCAAATAAAGCTTGAAAAATGTTAATTTAATTTTCATTTTTATCTCTTTTATAATTCTTGCAGTACTTTAGAACTTTTACTTTTTGTATTGTTGATAGTAATTATTAATGGCTTGAAAATTTCTAAAATCCGAAAATCGCCTTCAACCACAGTAAAAAAATGCAAACACAAAAATGGTCACAGACGATAGTGACCAAGAAACGAAGAATGGGCTGGGCACTTCGCCTATATTGCGATTGCCACTCCTCTGGTGAAAATGAACGTGAGGTGATGGAGCTAAATGCTTTCTCTAAAATTGGTAAAATCCTCTTGAGAAGAGGAACAGTCCCTTGAACTTAATCAGCAATACTAACTAAACAAATAGACATATATATACAAAAAACACTGACCTGTCGAACTCATCTACTAGATTTGCAAGGAGCCACATGCTCCTACGGGCCTGGTGGTGGGATTCTACCTCAGGTGGGGGTAAAGAAAAGGACCACGCCCTTAGAATCTCTCCTTAACCAGGTAATTATTAGGTGCCATGAAATAAAGTCCTATGTAATAAAGTCCAAAACAAAATTTTGAAGAGTGCAAAAACTCAATTTTTTTAAAGTTTTTACAAAAAAAAAAAAAACAAAATCTATTATTTTGTAATAACACATTGTTTCACAAATTGTAACACTAAACTAACAATAAAAAATAAACTAGGAACAAAAACAAAAAAAATAAAAAGGAATTTCAGTTAATTTTGCATACTCTTAATCTAATAGAATGTCCAAAAATTTGAAAAAGTTTCCTTTTTTGGAAGTTTTGAGCACAAATAGCTATATGATACTCTTCAATCGAGCTGGTCGTTCTGAAGTTTTCATTATTTAATGAAAGAGTTTCTATTCCAACCTTTAAGATAAAATTTTGTATTTTCATTTCTTCTGTTATTATCTTTGGACTTTATTTCATTTCAATTTTGTACTTTATTGCACTCTTGGAAGTGCAATAAAGTTCAAAATTAACATAAAGATACAACTAAGATCGAGTCAAAAATATGTAAACCAAATGAAGTCAATTTGAATTTGGCATTCTTAATTTCAATTCACGGTTGAAAGTGCAAAACAAGGTATAACTTGCCTACCTTGTAAAAGTCATCAGAAAGAATAATCATTTAATAGGTATTTGGTTGGTATAATAAACAAACTTCTTCAGGACGTTTGAAAATAACCAAAACAAGTGATTATAAAAAGAGCAAACACAGAACAAATAGAGTTCTAGACCAAAGTGATATAGGTAGGTACCTAACGTATTTCAACATAACAACATTGAAATCATAATACACACATTATATAGACAATTTATTCACAGCAAACAATATATCAAAGCATCTACATAATTCCAAATTTCTCAAATCGTTATTTAAAAATTTAAAAAAATGACAATTTTAAAAATAGTAGATATATATGCCTACTTACGATACTTCAAGAAAATCGCTCGAGCCGCTTAGGCTGTAGTCGAACAGACAGACAGAATTACAAGACCCACTTTTTTCGTCTTTGCTATTATCGTAATATCAACTTTGATCAAAATTCTAGTTCGATTTTTTACGAATGTGTAACTTACTTTATACAAAGTACTAATAAGTTCCAAGTAAAAGTCGTAGTCTTAAGACTGATTAAAATATCGACTTCGATTTTGTTTACAAATGCATAAAATGCCATATTGTACCTACCTACCTATGTCACACGTAAAAATGTATGTACATTTAGAGGCCAACAAGTCTACCATTTCATCACAAAAATTACAAAAATACCAAAACATATAGGTATTCTTCACCCTTAAATGAAAACAGAGAAATCCTTCAAACAAAACTCTTATTTGAAACCTTGCTTGATATATTTTTCTGACCTACAAAAATTCTCAGATAACTAAAAAAATCCTTGCCATCGAGAACGCGATGAATGATAACCCCATCCTCCAAGTAAATACCTACATACGCACGGGTACAAAGCAAAACAAAATAAAAAACAATAGTATACCTACCTAATAAAATACTGAAAGCTAAAATACGATTTTCTTCATAACTGAAAAAAAATCATCAAACACCAGCTACCAGGACAAAACAACAAAAACATACACAGAATAAAAGGTAATAAAAATCTTCATAACCAAATTTACAAAACAAAACTAAAGCAATCTCTCATCCCTCACGTCTCACTTCTTACGAGACACCACGTATTGACCCCCCTATTATGGAAGACAACTCAACTATAGTTTAGTTGTAATTCTTAAAATTGGTATTATCGATCACAACCAGTTGACTGTCAAAGCACAACCAGGGGCCTGTTTCAGCGATACTACATCAAGTACAATGTATCATTTTGACTGTTGTAATACATCAATTCTGTTTCATAGGTACTTTCGATTTTCAGTTGTAGGGTTGCATTGGAGTGTCCGAGAGTGCAGACGTGTTTCTGCGTCTGCACTCTCCAAAAAATAAAATTAACATAATTCTTGTAAAAACGTGTTACGGTTTAAATTAATTTTTTTCCGTTTTTAATGTCTTTTTTGACTAAATTTTATTCGCTTTTACTAAAAGCGAACTTCCTAAACATCCTAAATTAAACTCAACGCCGGATGGTGCTGTGATTACAACGAAAAAACTAGATCACTTTTTTTAACACAAAGTGCCCATTAGTTCTCCCCAGCGAGATAAGAAAAAGTAGAACCTCAAAATGAGGCATTAACCTAACAAGTGGATTAAGCAACAGTGTAATACACTACACAAAAATCGACGATGCCGATACATGGCTCACTCCCAGCAGGAAGCGAACCTGCACATTAATAAAAATCCGCAACTGCAGTTCTGCGGGCAACAGTCCGCCGAACAACAATCGATGACGCCATGTGGCTAATTCCCAGCAGGGGGCCGATTCTGGTTCTGTGAAAAAGTGAATCGAATAAATTGTTTTCACATTCGCTGTCATGCATTGCTTTCACTTTTTCGATTCACTTGGTGCAAATAAGCGATTCTGGTTCCGTGAATGAAAATGGTGTGGTGAATTCAATATCATTTGTCGTGGTGGATGATTTTTTGTTGTCTTTTTTGAATTTATCTACTATTGTGAATGCTTTATTTCAAAACGAAATTATTATTTTTCATTGTTGTTTCAATTTTGCCAAACGTTTGTGTACATTTGTGAATTTGTTTATAATATATTAACATATTAAATTGTTTGTATACGTTTTTATAACGCCTTCAATATATGTATATAAGAATTCTTATGGAAACAAATCGGAGAAATGCTTATAGGTTTGATAATTATTTGTGCTTTATATAGATGTATTTTTGTATTGTATTAATATACATTTTTGTTTTGTAGGAGAAATATGAGGATCATTAGGCGAAATTTGAGAGACAACGAAAATCCTTTCGAAATGATACAATTGTATCAACTGAAACAAATCTACAAAAAAAAATTAAGACGCGATGAAATAAATTTTCAAAACTTGTTTTCGTACCTATCATGAGCAATCTCCAAATTTATTTCCAAAAAAACTAATCAAAAATTCTTTTTGTGCCTGTGTCACACTCTTTCCTTTATTTTTTTTTTTAAATCTCCATATTTTCCGCTTTCACCTATTCACTTTGAACATTCACCATCGAATAAGAGCGTGAAAGCAAATTATTCATATGAATGTTTTTGACGTTTGGTTTCACTTTTTCACAGAACGAGAATCGCATTTATGCGTGAAAGCGTGAAAAGCTTTTCGATTCAGTTTTTCACAGAACCAGAATCGGCCCCCAGGAAGCGAACCTGCACATAAATAAAAATCCGCAACTGCAGTTCTGCGGGCAACAGTCCGCCGAACAACAATCGATGACGCCGACATATGGCTAATTCCTAGCAGGAAGCGAACCTGCACATTAAAAAAATCCGCAACTGCAATTCTGCGGGCAACAGTCCGCCGAACAACAACTAAATCTCACTTGGGTCTGGAACTGAGTATCTCACGGCGATAGCCAACAACTGGGGCTTACAAAATCACCACCAAACGCAACAAGTAACGGATCTGATTCCAGTGTTAAACAACTCGTAATAATCGTATATTTATATTATATATGTATAAGTATAGAGCCATCGCTCTCAATTTATTATCTCTGTCATGTGATATTAGTGTAACCGTATAATCTTCTCACTCATTCTAAATGTATAAATATAAGCAGTATAGAGCTATCGCTCATATCTGACTATCTTTTTTTTACTCTATCACTCCTCTAGTGAACTAATTGCATATTAAAACATAAAGAGCGTTCTCGCTCTCATTTTCAAAAAAACATTAAAAAACATTATATGTTAAAAAAAAAAGATATAGCGCATGGCGCTTTTTTAGTTTTTAGTTCTTTAGTTTTTAAGTTAGTATTAGTTTATAAAATTGTAAATATGTATATAGTCAACGAAACTTCCGTTTCACGCAAATGTATAACGCTCTTGAGCACGAGCAGAACAAAACTATATTATTATATAAAAATTGACATGCCACGAGGCTTAACCTTAAATAAAGTAATTGTTAAAGAAGGCCATACGCTACAGCCACTTTTGTACCTATGTTAAAGTTAGAATAAGATTAAACGACTTTGTAATTGATACTTAGACTCAATAAAACATTCATTCATTCATTCATTTTCAGTTGTAGTACATCAGTGTTGATATGGATGATACACTGCAATTATTGGAATAATGTATGATTCTGTTTCACAGCTTTTTGAGCTACATTGTTGTAATACAACTTACAGTAAAATCTTGCTACATTGATACAACATAAATGTTTGATGTAGAAGCTGTTTGAAAGAGTTTATAGGATATTAGATAAGTTATTAGAAAACAAAATATTTTAATACATTATTTACGCAACGACATACGGATGACTTTGCGACACCATGCATGATCCCAACACCAGCTTCCATTTCCAAGCCAATGAAGAGTTAAAAGAATTTGTTGCAGGGGTGACATCGTAAATTGGTTGCAATCAATTGGGTGAGCAATAAATGCTCCCAAGCGTTCAACCAAAAATTCAATACAATTTCTTGGCATTCGAAATCGCTCCACAAAATATGGATCTTCCGAATTAAAATTGATTCTTTGTAAAAATACGTTTATTTTTGTTAAATTAAGTTTTTTTTTTCACGAGATTTGAATTAAACAAGAAAACAGAAAGCAGAAGAAATGTCAAATGAACTACACATCAACTATGTTTTCCAGGTACATCATACAACACTTTCAGTTTTATGTGTGAAACAGAAAAATGTAACTGATGTAGTTGTAGGATGTAGTTGTAAGATGTAATTGATGTAGTTGATGTAATAGCGCTGAAACAGGCCCCAGTTGTCCATTAGCAGACAACTAACAAAATGGTCCACTTTTCAGTTGTCTCTTCGTATTATGTAAGTAAGTTGAGTTGTGCTTCAGTTGTAATAAGCGTCAAAATCAGACAACTGGTTCGAAGCAGTTGTGTAGAACATTTTAATGAAAAAATTGTTGGAATCGCTGAGGAACGTTGGTTGTTTTAGGAAAACTATTTCGAATCAAAACTAAGTTGAGTTGTAATCCATAATAGGGGCATTGAATATCTATACACAAAGGTATAGAAAGATAAACAAAAATCATCCACACAAGAAAAAATCCTTTTTTGATCCCCTTTATTTTATAACCGCCATTTTTTTAAAATTTTGAATAGTTTTGCACTCTGAAATAATCTGAAATAGTAGTCAGGCCGACGATAGATGTCCTCTTAAATTAAGGTTGGCAAGAGTACGATAACTTAGGCGCCAAGAAATTATAACGGTTTTTTGTAGAACAGTTCAATACAAGCATTTTTTACTATGGGAGGGGGGGTCTATCTCCCCCCGTTTGGGCGGGAGGGGCAATTTTATAAAAAAGGTACTAAAATGGAAACAAAAATATTAAAAAATAACGGTAATACTTACAATTAAGCATTATACCTTTTTTTAAAGCCAATACTCTGATCTATTAGATAATTTTTAAATCAAGTAAAATCTATGCACAGTTTTTGAAAAAAACGAGTTTTAAACTCAAATTTTGGTGAAAAAAAAAACATAAAAAAAAAGTTTAAAGTTTAATTTTTCAAAACTGCAAAGTTATATATTATTATTTTTCCTAAAATTCATTGCTCTAATATATTCTTATTCAAAAACTGAAAACTAGATGATTTTATGTCGTCTAGTTTTTGATAAAATTGAAAATAACGAAAACTACTTTTTTATGGGATATTTGCTTTTTTTGCTTGCTTACGCATTACGGCGTATAAACAGTGAGATATGTATGGGGGGGCATGCTGCCCCCCTGCAACCCCTCTGCCTGGGCACACTATAGGATTTGGGGTAGGTGCGAGGTTGGGTGTATGCAAGGTTTCTTTGGCATTTACAGAATCTGGATTTAAAGAAACTTTGAATTTACCCTATGGTATATATCCAATGTCTACTAAATATATGTATGTACGTAGCCCAAAGTTGCACATTTAAAATGTTCAGACATGAAAATTTTATACATTATGAAAAATTCACATTACCTAGGTACTACTGTACGAATGCAGCAAATTTATATAATTTCTTAATTAATATGTATGTTTATTGTTTGTTTTTAATGCTAATATGGTACAGGTTATTGTTTACCAAGGTCATTCGTTATTCAACCTTTGTAAGAGTGAAGTATTTTTTTCTTGGAATAAAGAATGCGGCGACTAAGCATCCACTACTTCATCCTAAATTAAATAACTTTTCAATATTTCAAAAAAAATGTTTCAAAAGCATCGCGTTCTTAGAAGAAATTGGTCTAATTCCAACTAAAGCGTCAACTCCCCTCAACTCCAACTCAAAAAGGTGACAAAAATTGTAAGAATACAATATTATTATTATTATTTATTCATCAACCAGAGCATATTATACTCTTACAGACTAAGATACATAAGTAAATATACAGTTACAAATTTGTAGGTCGGTATATAAAATTCAAATTACATTTAAATGATTTACATAGTTAATCTTTTATTTTAATAAATAACGTTACTTAAATTTTGCTTAAAACTAATGATTTAAAAGTTTCTCTGGTGCAATCCATATAAAAGTTAATCTCCGAGCAATAAACCCATCTATCGGCACATTTTTCCATGGGCCTCAATATTGGCTAGAGATTCGGGAGGTGCTTGCTATAATTTTTTTTTTTTTGTGATCAAAATGCCTGTAAACACGGTTTTAATACATTGAACATTGAAAAATTGACTTGACTATTTTTAAGTAACACCTGACTTACTCACAAACTGACTGACTGAGACGCGAAATGCCATGCAATTCTACCTCCTCTGGTGCATTCTTGGTAACCCTAAATGATTTTCTGTACTTTACCTACAAATGAACTACATTAACATTAATCCTCAAAATGAAATCACCGTAGTTAAATACCAAAAATCAAAAATTTCATAAAAAGTAGTTTTAGTAATTTTCGATTTTCTCAAAAACTAGAAGGGACAAAACCATTCGGTTTTTTGTGTTCGATTCAGAATTAATAGTAGCATTGACCACAAAAAGCCAATTAAGCACTTCATTTTACAATTTTGAAAAAAATTGATCTAAACTTTGTTTTTTCATTTTTTTTAACAAAATTTTGAGTTTGCATGCAAATTTTTCAAAAACTATTGACATAAATAATTTAATTTAAATTTACGATTATAGAACAGACTTCTGGCTTTCAAAACCGGTATAGTATTTTATTGTAAGTGTTGCCGTTGTTTTTTAATATTTTTTTTTTTAATTTAAGTCATTTTTTCTAAAATCGCCCCTACCTCCTAAACGGGGCGAGATAGACCCCCCCCTCCCATAGTAAAAAACGCTTGTATTTGACCCTTCTACAAAAATCCGTTATCAATTTTTGGCGCTTAAGTTATCGTACTCTCCCCTTAAGGTTTCATGAGAATACTATAGAGTGTACTGTGAGTGTCAAAAGTGAGTAAACACCTAAATGATTTCTTGAGTTACATGGAATTGAAACCAAAAAATAAACAAAAATCGAATTCCAATAATACAAAATAAAAGTTTTATTTAATAGCAATAAATCAAAACCAAAATAAAATTTCAAAAAATGAAGTTATGCATTTTTTCCTAATAAAAACTAAAAATACTCCATATTTTAAGCGTCAAAAGTAAGTAAACATCTGTTATATCTTATATATATAGTACCTTAAGTAAAAAACTGGGTATTTCATTTGACCACATTTAGACTTCATAACATGTCTTAGTCGGCTTGACATGGAAACAACAATTTTATTTCCAACATCGGAGGATATTTTTGGCAGTTCTTCAATTAAAGTCTTTAAAGGTCATCTTTGTTCTTGATAGCCCTTTTGTGAAATTTTCCGGTCCAAATGATCCCATAATTGTTGTATAGGGCTTAGGTCCGGCGATTGGGGAGGCTGGTGGAGGTGCTTTGAAGTCCTATAAAGTATTAATTCTGAAACAAGTGAAGAGAAAAATATTTTAAACGAGAACACCGTAGTAGTTAATACGTTTACATCTACCCCGGCTTCAGCCCCATCTCCTGGTCCGCAAACAGACACACATTTTCGCAGATCCGTAATCGGAAACAACTCTTCTACATTGCTTGAAAGTGTTTCTGTACCAAAAGTTAAATGGTTGCATCTTTCCTACTTAGGCATAAAAACATCGGTAGAATCTCTAACCTCATACATTGCTGATGTGCTTGAAATTTCCCCGAATTCAATTAAATGTAATATGCTTCTTAAGAAAGGTGCAAATATATCAAACCTCTCTTTTCTAAACTTCAAAGCGGCAGTTCCTGAAGAATACTTTGACAAAATTATGCAAGCCTCTGCTTGGCCTGCAGGTATTCGTGTAAGAGATTTTATTCAATTCTCAAAAAACGAAGAGCGAACAATGCCATTGAAACCACCAATACATTCCCTATAAAAAACTCAACGACAAAACCTGTTTTTAATATTGCCGCTGATGAAGTCCTTGTTGTTGTTGCTGAAACTGCTGCTGGCCATGTTGATGATGTTGATGTTGTTGGTGTTGTTGCTGCTCCTGCTGTTGCTGCCCATGATGAACCTGATCCGAATGCTCTCTCCGTTTATTATCATAACGTGGGGGGGATGAGAACGAAGCTAAGAAGCTTTTCTTCTGCCACTGTGGATTGTTCTTATGCTATCATTGCACTTACGGAGACGTGGTTGAGTGACGACATTTACAATGCCGAATTGTTGTAATGATGAGTATAATGTTTATAGAAGAGACCGAAATTTCATCTGTACTGAATTAACTAGAGGTGGTGGAGTGCTGCTAGCAGTAAAATCTAATATTAAGAGTAGACAAATTACACTTTCAGACTCTTCAGGTTTGATCGAACAATTATGTGTTCAAGTAGAATTTCCTTATACTAAAGAATATAATTGCAATCCAATCAAAATTTATTTTTTTGTATCATATATTCCTCCTAATGCAAGTTTAGATGTCTATGCTTCTCATATAAATAATATTCAAGTTATTGTAAGCCAATTAAATTCAAATTCTTATGTCGTAGTGCTAGGAGATTTTAATTTAAGTAAGGTTAAGTGGGTTTATTCAGATGATGATAAAACTTTACTTCCGTTTAATGTTGTCAATGAAAATGAAACAATAGTTTTAGACACCTTGTATGCTTTAAATTGTTTGCAAATTAATAATGTTTTTAATTCTCTTGGAAAAATTTTGGATCTAGTTTTTGTTCATGAAGAATTGAATGTATCTTTGTTAAAAGAAGATTTCCCTCTCATAAATAGTGATAAAAATGATGTTCACCATAATGCTTTGAATATTTCAATTGATTTTATTTCCTTTAATAAAATTTACTCTACAGAGCAATTTATTAACTATAGATTTGACTTTAATAAAGCTAATTACGATAGCATAAATAATTATCTGAGTAATATTGAGTGGAAATCAATCTTATGTTGTCAAGACGTATCTAGTAACTATGTAAATTTTTTAAATGTTTTGTATGATATCTTTTCTAACTTTGTACCGGTTAAACGGATTAAGAAGAGTGGTAAGCCCGCCTGGTTTTGTAAGAGTTTAACGCGATTAAAAAATGCTATGATAAAAATGCAAAGTAAGAGCAAAGTCGTTCCTAGTTTTCGAAGCGAATATTGTCGGTTACGTCGTGAGTATGAATACTTAAAAAAATTTTTGCATAGACAATATGTATGGTCCATTGAATCAAAAATTAAAACGAATTCGAAATGTTTCTGGCAATATATCAATTCTAAGAGGAAATCTTTTGGAATTCCATCTTCTATTAGCTATAATGGTGTTGTAATTAGTGATCTAAAAAATATTTGTGACTGTTTTGCATCATCTTTCCAATCAAATTTTATATTAAATTCAAATAATTGTGAAATATATCCTGATATTTTTGCTACTCATTTAAATTTCTCTAACATTTCTCTTTCTGAAGACGAGGTCCTTTCTGAATTGGGTAGTTTGAAAAATAGTTTGAGCATGCCTCCTGATAACATTCCGTCATTATTTTTAAAAAATTGTAGATTAAACTTGTCGAAACCTCTTTTGTTTATTTTCAATATGTCTCTGAAAAACGGTGTGTTTCTTGACTGCTGGAAGAGTTCATACATTACTCCGATTCATAAATCGGGATCAAAACAATGTGTTGAAAATTATAGGCCTATTGCAAAATTACAGTTAATTCCGAAAGTTTTTGAATCTCTTGTTAAGAAAAGGATGTATGAAGCTGTAAAAAAATATATATCACCTTCTCAACACGGGTTTGTCAGTGGTAAGTCAACATCAACTAATCTCACTTTATTTACAAATTTCTGTGTTAATGCTATTGAAAATGGAAATCAGGTAGATGTAATTTTCACAGACTTTTCGAAGGCATTCGATAGAGTCAATCACAAAATACTGCTTAAAAAGCTTGAGTCTTTTGGATTTCATGGTAAATTTCTAAACTGGTTAAAGAGCTATCTGACTAACCGCGTTCAATATGTAAAAATCGGCCCTGAAAAATCTGTGAAAATTTTAAACCACTCAGGTGTTCCTCAAGGCAGTCATCTTGGGCCGCTTCTGTTCTTGTTATTTATAAATGATTTGCCTCTACACATCTCTCATTCATCATGTTTAATCTTTGCAGATGATGCTAAAATTTTTAAAACAATAAGATGTTCAACTGATTGCCTTCAGCTTCAAGAAGATTTAGATAAATTGCTTGAATGGTGTTATTTGAATGACATATCTTTAAATATAAGCAAATGTAGGGTTATGTCATGTTCGCGATCATCCTTTCCTTTTATTTATAGTTACAAAATTTCAAGCAATGAGCTTGTGAGAGTTTATAACCACAAGGATTTAGGAGTTATATTTGATGTTAAATTAAATTTTAAAATGCACGTAGATTACGTTATATCCAAAGGCAACTCTATGCTCGGATTTTTAATGAGAAATTCTCAGGATTTTAAATGTCCTTTCACGTTGAAGTGTCTTTTCGTTAGTTTCGTTCGACCAGTTTTAGAATACTGTTGTGTTGTCTGGGCTCCATACTATAAAAATGCTTCAAGTAGAATAGAAAGGATTCAAAAACGATTCACGAGGTTTTCGCTTCGAAATCTACATTGGACTGCTGCTATGCCTGCATATAAAGCTCGATGTGTTTTGATTGACTTAAAGAGTCTTGAATCTAGGAGAGTTTACTTTTCGATCTCCCTTGCGCGTGATGTTATAACTGGTCACATTGATTGTGCTCCTTTAAAACTGCTGTTTAAACTATACACTCCGGCGCGTTGTTTAAGACCAATTGTTAACCACTGTTTCTTAATTCCACATCATTCAACAAATTACGGTATTAATGAACCAATAACACGAGCCTGTAAACTGTTTAATAAATATGCAAATGAAATAGATTTCGAATGCTCTAAAAATGTTTTTAAGAATAAAATATTAAATCTGATTTTATTTGAATAACAACAATTTATATTATTTTGTATCTTAAGATTATTATTAAATAGTTTTGATGTACATTTTTAAGCTGTTAACATATTTTTGTAAGTCTAAGAAAGTTTTGTACTTATAGGCAAATAAATATAAATAAATAAATAAACAAATATGAAGTTTATTTAGTTTTTACTGGGTAAAAAAGCAATAGTTCGTTTCTTGAATTTTTATTTTAGTTTTGATTTATTACTATTAAATAAAACTTTTATTTTGTATTATTGGAATTCGATTTTTGTTTATTTTTTGGTTTCAATTCCATGTAACTCAAGAAATTATTTAGGTGTTTACTCACTTTTGACACTCACAGTATATACAAAGGTAAAAGCTAGTAATAATAATTCTGTTGTGGTGCTGTTTGTTTTATTTATTATTTTGGCTTAATTAAATAAAAAAATTAATAAAAAATTACATTTGCTCCTTTTGAAACTGGCATTTGCTTCGTATGGCCATCAGCTTGCTGTGTCTTCGATTCGCGTATGCCCTTGTTCATCTTAACCGGCGTGAGTACGCTGGTGCTGGGATTCATCTCATTGGCATAGGATGGAGCTTTTGAAATGTGTTTCGGTCGTTTTTCTGGTTCATTTAAAACTGACTTTGCATTAAATTTACTTGTGGATGTACCCCCTCGAAAATCAGTGCTTCTAGTAACTGGAACAAAAGCATTGGAAATCGAAGAATTACATTTCTTCGGAGGCAGAACAGTCTTGGGTTTCAATAGAACGGAATTGTCTTTTCGTTTCCGAGGAAGCTCTTCCATATTGGCTGCGATTTCCACCATCGGTTTGCTGTTTAATGGTATTTTGGTCGCTTTAGTAGTTACTACAAATGTCTTGTCAGAAGCAGGCTCTATTGCTGGCGTTGTTTTCTTATAAGACTTAATCGCAGAAATGCCGTTCTCCAACTTGTTCATCTTTTTTTTTGGTGCATCACGGAAGTGGTAAGTTTCTTTTCGGGTGCCATTAATTAAAAGAACAGTGTTACTATTAATTACTTTTAATTCAGGTTTTTGAATTGTTGCGGGTGGTCGGAAAATATGATTTTTTGGAGCAAAGGATGGTAAGTCAGATAAGCCGGGTGCTGGGCAATTACGGGTACTAACAACAAAAGGAGGGCGTTTTGACGCTTCCTTAATTTGGGCTTGTTTGGCTTTCTCTGCCTTCCAAGCGAGAAATTTCAGGATATGAGCCTTTTGACGAGTTAGTTTTTGATCGATTTTAGAACTCGGAGAACCGGAGATTTCAGTTCTTGGAAGTTTTTCTGCTTCCGAAGAGTTAAGAGGTTTTACATTTTCTTTTGAACTGCAATGGCCAGATGAAAGATTTGGGGAAATATTTCGAGTTGATGAGTATAATTGATTTCGTTTCTTGGTACGGATTTCGTTCGATTTGCATTTTTTGGGAGTGGTAAGTTTGATTTTATACAACGAACGAAAATGATCCATAACTCTAAAAAATAAAACTAATTTAACCAACATAAAACATATCAATGACAAAAACTTACAAATTTTCAATTAAATTATTCAAGGCTTTAAGAAAAGTTTTTTGTTTTTAAATGGTAAACTTATTATATATATATAAATTATAGGATTAACTTTGTCTTGCTTCTTCACTATTACTACGTTTATATGAGGTATTGAAGCGAGCTTGAAGGCTTTAAGAAAAGTTTTTTGTTTTTAAATGGTAAACTTATTATATATATATAAATTATAGGATTAACTTTGTCTTGCTTCTTCACTATTACTACGTTTATATGAGGTATTGAAGCGAGCTTGAAGCTCGCTTCGACCCTTTGTAAACGGGTATTGAGTTGAAATGAGCTTCGTTCGACTCGATCTCACTCGCTCAGCGGTGTCGAGTCGAAATATGAGAAGAAAAACCATTGTATATAATAAACTATAGTACTCTCATGAAGAGGAACGAACGATGCGGCACCATACGAGCGTATTCCATAATTTTTTACGTAGAGTTGTGGAGAGTAAGGACAGACGATAATCAGGAAGGAGTGATAATATTTTGGGTAAAAGCAAACCGAAGGTGCAGAACAAAGCGACGACAAGAAAGCTATTTTTTGTTTTGTTTTTATTCATTTTCTATACAAATAAGTATGATGTGGCATTTTTTGCTTCACGCATAGAGAAAAACGGTACTATATTGTTGGAATGAAGGTTTTATTTTTTTCGTTCGCTGTGTTGTATCTATGTTGGAGCAAATAAATATATGTATGTAGGTACGAGTAGAGGATTTTAATTAAATACACGATTACCAGTCAGAACAATTTTTTTGTATAGGTAGTTAGATAATTATTTTTGTAGGCAGATTTTTAAAATGCAGAATTTCGAGAATTAGAGTATTAGAGCTCTGAAATTAATAGGTACAGAAAAATTATATTGAAAGCTAAAATTTTGAAGAGTAGAATTTTGGAATGCAGATTTTTGGGAAATGAAATTTTGAAATGCATAAAACTTAATAAGTAAAATTTTGAACAACAGATGTTTGAAAAAGGAATTTTGAAATGCAGAAAGCTTAGCACCTAAGTAAAATTTTAAAAAGCAAAACTTTGAAATTCAGAAATTTAGAAAATAAAATTTTGAAATGCAGAATTTTAGGAAATAAAATTTTGAAATGCAAAATTTTGGGAAATATAATTTTGAAAAATGTACTTTGAGCAGTAGAATTCTGAAATACAGAAAATTTAATAAATAAAATTTGAAAAGCAGAATTTTGAAAAAGAAATTTTGAGAAGTAAAATTTTGAAATGCCATATTTTGGGAAATTTTAATATGCACAAAACTTAGTAAGTAAAATTTGGAAATGCAGAATTTTGAGAAGTAGAATTTTGAAATGCACAATTTTGAGAAGTAGAGTTTCAAAATGCAGAATTTTGAAAACTTTAATTTTGACAAGTAGTATATTGAAAACTAAAATTTTATCAATTAGAATCTTGAAATTCAAAATTTTGAGAAGTAGAATTTTGAAATGTAAAATAACAAAAAAAAATCATGTGATACATCACTCCCTACATCACGAGTATGCAATTTTTAACTCGCTAAGATGCCTAGTTTAGCCAGAAATCACGTTTGAAAAAGTCAACTTTGGGGGGTCTACGAAGCTCCGTTTAGCCGCAAATCGCATTTAAAGATAAACATTTGTTTTTCGTTACATGCGATACGTGAATTGAAAGGTGGCACTCCCTAGACCACGAA
Organism: Philhelius festivus; assembly: GCA_963931855.1. Lineage (NCBI taxonomy): Eukaryota > Metazoa > Arthropoda > Insecta > Diptera > Syrphidae > Philhelius > Philhelius festivus. The sequence continues at coordinate 14,382,789 of OZ007558.1, forward strand.
TATGCAATTTTTAACTCGCTGAGATGCCTAGTTTAGCCAGAAATCATATTTAAAAGTATATTGGGTGGCCCGCTCTGCAGGACTTAAGAATTTTAAGTCCCTTTTTCGGGGACACACCCTTTCACGTGACTCCATCGATCCGCTTAGGGTATGTTAAGTCACCTCGCAGGCGCCAATGTAAACAATGTATGAAAAATCAAAATTTCTTCAATTTTTAAAATAAATATTTCAAAACTCAATATTTCGAAAACCCCATGCTAGATTTATTTTAAACTTGATAAATAAAAGTTTATCAATATAATCTACAAGATGTGAGAAAAAAAAATTTTTTTACCTAAAAATAAAGGTACCATCCATACAAATGTAAAAAAAAATTAAAAATGGTTTTAAAAATCGTATTTTTCTCGAAAACGGCGCGCCTGGAATTTTGATAATTTTTTTTTTTGTATGATCTTTAATTTAATAAAACAAATTTTGAAATTAAGATATTACAGCTTGTTCCTACCATAGAACCATTTTTCCAAATTTTGACATTTGACAATTTTCTCATTATGGAAATTTTTTATATAGATGCTTCCAAAAAGTTTAGAAACATTGCGTCTCAAAGCTTTGACAAAATTTTTTTTTTTTTAATTTTTGGAAAGAAGTAATTTTTTTTCTTAGAAAATTCGATATCTCAAAAACGGCTCAATATTTTACTTCGAAACCTAATTTCCATTCGTACAATAATAAAAACTTAAGGTTGGTGTACCAAATTTTTTTTTATTTTATTTTCACTTACAAAATTATGTACATAATTGCAAGTTTTGTATGTGGAAAAAATTTAACGCTAGATTTTGATCAAAGTTGACTTTACGATGATAGACAAAACGGAAAAACATTTTTTTATCTAAAAATTTTTTTTTTGAAAAATCAATGTCTTAAAAAAGTTTGAGCGATTAATTTTTGAAAATATTTCTTAGAATCTTTATTTTTAAATACATAAAATTAATATCCCAAATTTTTTTCTAGAACAATTTTAAAGAAATTTCTTATATTTAAAATTAGTTTAATAATAAAAGGCTTTTAAAACTTTGTTTGTATAAATTCGTACTTTTTATATTTATATTAACAAAATACAAAAAAAAACAAAATTTTTATTTTAATGAATTAATAATTTCCAAATTTGATGAAAATTCGTAAACAAACATTAAAAGAAATATTTGTTTGTTCAAAATTCGCAGGGCAAATATCTTATTTTTTTTACAAAATATATGGATAAAAACTATTTTTTATAAAAAAATGTTTATTTTTATTTTCAAAGTTTTTCATGTGGGGTGTATCAATAATTTTTTTAAATTGACACCAAATTTCTTTTTTTTTTTAATTTTTCTAAAATTGCTTATGAGCAATATGTATATGCATACAAAATATTTTTTCCAAAAAAGGTATCTGATTTTTTTAAAATACCTATTATGTCAATAATAATTTTATTCTATTTATTTAAATTTTTTTTTAATTAATTTAAGTTTTCTGAAATTATTTTTTTCTCGAAAAACTTATTTAATTTTTTTCACAATTGCTTTATGTGAATATTTATACATTTTTGAAATTGTTTATACCTACACACATAAAAAGTATTAAAAATTTTCTATATTTTTTGCAAACAAAGTTTATATGAATAAATTTTAAGAACTGGTCTATATACCTATATCAAATTTCTTTTTTTTTATTTTTAATTATATAAATACCTATCAACGCATAAAAATATTTTTTTTTGTAGATAATCAAAATTATTTTCTACCATACCATATTTTATATAGGTATGTACATATGTAAAAGCTATTTTCTTTAATACAAATAAAGGTATACGTACCTATTAGATTTGCTTAAAGAAATAGTTTTATACCTATATATGTACATAATTATTTTAATTGCAAAAAAAAAAAAACAATTTCCACAACCTAACCACCCACTGCATCTAATGTAGGCAGTTAAAATAGTTGATTGCAATTATTATTTTTGTTCTTCAAAATTACTTCAATTATTATACTTTTGAATAACAAAAATAATAATAATTGCAATCAACATAGATAAGTTACCTAATATATTAAGATAAAGTTCCTATGTAGATATACTAAAATTCAAAAAAGCCTAATCCTATCAAGAATCAATTTTCAAAATTATTCCTACTTAAATCTTTTCAAATAGGTATGTGTGTCCATACAAATAAAAAGCAACGTATTATTTTGGTTAGATATGCCGAAATTGAACAACGTTGCTTTGTTGCGTATGAAATAGCAAAAACAAAACAAATATTCTTGACAAAAAAATATAACAACAAAACACACAGAAGATCCCTCAAAAGGAAAATGATACAAAACAAATTTTATTTTCTCTTTCTCGTCTTTCTCATTGCCAGAGCTGATAAAATTTTCTCGCTCTTCCTCAATTACTACCCCACCCTAAATCAAAAGTCTCCACGACAATATTTTCCTACGACAGCACCCTCGGTAGAGTGTATTCCATAACACTTTTTTCTGTTCCATGAGAGTACTATAGTTTATATATACAATGGAAAAACCTGGGTCGAGGAGTTGGCTTAACAAAATGTTTCATACTACGTTTATATGCAGTATCGAAAGATCGAGTTGGATTAGGGTCGGATTTTCGACCCAGGTTTTTCGTCATTTGAGTTGAGAGCTCGATTTGGAGTTGAGTTGAAATGGTGTTGAGCGATTCTGAAACATTTTGTTAAGCCAATTCCTCGACCCAGGTTTTTCGTCTCATATTTCGACTCGACACCGCTGAGCGAGTGAGATCGAGTCGAATGAAGCTCATTTCAACTCAATACCCGTTTACAAAGGGTCGAAGCGAGCTTCAAGCTCGCTTCAATACCTCATATAAACGTAGTATCAGAATCGCTCAACACCATTTCAAATGACGAAAAACCTGGGTCGAAAATCCGACCCTAATCCAACTCGATCTTTCGATACTGCATATAAACGTACTATATATTACCCCGGTTACAAGAGAAGATTGAGGAATCGAATCGAATCCGAATTGAGATTTCGATCCAGGTATATGGTGGCACTGGATCGAGAGATCGAATTGAAATGGGATCGAAATGACAATATGGTTTTGTACATGCACTCGATTCTTCGATTCCTCGATTCTGGTATACATGCATATTTTCGATTCGATTCAGCTCGTTTAGTGGGATCGAATCGAGAAATCCTATTTCAATCCGATCCAGGTATACATGGAGCTAAATCCTGATTCAATTCTCCATATAAACGTAGTAATTGTCATTTCGATCCCATTTCAATTCGATCTCTCGATACAGTGCCACCATATACCTGGATCGAAATCTCAATTCGGATTCGATTCGATTCCTCAATCTTCTCTTGTAACCAGGGTATATGTATATTGTTTAATATTGACAGAGTTTATCAAATTAAGATGGGAAACATTGGTCGCGTTCACCTCGTAGTCCGATAGGGTATCTAAGATACTTTAGTATCCGATACGTTGGCGAACGACCAAAACCGGATAGGTAACATTTACTGTCAAAGCTTTGAGTATATATAATATGGAGGGCTCGTTTCTATTCCAAATGCGTGACTATCATAGGGGGCGCTACTCAAATTTGTGTAAGTCAAAGTTATTGCCGAGTGCTTCATATCACATGTGACGGAGAACTATATGCGAGGAGAAGGTAAGCACAAATCGGAGGATACGGCTGTATCCTTAACTTACAGAAAGTGAGACAGCGACCCCTATCACAACTTCAAGTACTACAATGCATTAGGGATAGGAACGAGCCCTCCATATTATATATACTCAAAGTGTCAAAGTCAAAAAAACGACGTGAATCGACCAGGGTTGGCCGAATCAACTACATGCCTAATTTACTACAATTTGTTACGTCTGCTACATACGTAGTTAATTCATAAAAAAAAAGAATAATGGAAACCAAACAATTTTTCACATTTATGATCATAATCTAATGAAGGTTTGTACAAAAACTGAAAATGTTTCATTTACCATAAGGATGAAAAATTGCAGGAATTATACATGATAGATGGGAAGTTTATTTTTGCAAAGCAAACAATTAATATTATACATATGTATACTGGATTACAAATCCTATGAATTTTTTTTATTATAATAATTCAATAAATATTTAAAAATATAATATGTTATAGCCCTTATAAATATATACAACTTACAATGTCTCTATTAAGTTTTTAGTTCAAATTTTTGATAATTTAATCCTGCAATGAGGAAAGGTAAATTGAAAAGGGCAGATTTTTTAACCACAAATTATCTGACACCAACAAGGTTTTTTTTTGTGTAATTTTAATGAGCGTTGAGCTTTAAGACGACAGAGTTAAGCTACGATTTCTTTTAGTGCTTGTTCGCATGTGGTGAGCAGACGCTGTCGTTTCAAGGTACTTACATATGAATATTACCAAAAAAACTTTTTAAAAATTAAAAAAAACCAAGATTTGGTAATTATATTGAAACTGTTTTTTTTTTTAAGGAGCGCAGCACACTTGTCGAAGCACACTACGATCATTTTCCATTTTAATTGGAGTAAATCCACCTTCAGCCCAATAATTATGTAGTTTTTTGACCAGCCATTTTCACTTCGCTTATTAAAAATGAATAAGTCCAACTAACATACTCTCCGGAGCTAAACTTTTGAAGTCTGACAAAAAAACTCCCATACAACTCTCTTATATCCCATTGTTATACCTAAGTATTAATATCTTGTTATGAAACTGAACTGGGTTTCATAACATTTTTATTTTAAGAGGTAAACACTTTTGCAGCTTAAAACTACTTAAATCTTATAGCTAAACTATTTTCTCCTCTTGCAATAAGATTATATAAGCTTATAGTCTTAAAAGAATCCTTTTCTGAAAACTCAGCTCTAAATATGTTCATATAATCCCATAACAAGTCATGTTTAAGAGTTAAGATCATTTCATATTTCTATGAAAACCCTAAAAGAATTTGAGTTTAATACCTCCTATATCAAGAAACAATCTGAGGTTCAAAGAATAAAAACTTTGCAGTAGAATCCGAATGAGATCTTTAATGCAACAAACTTTACTTTTCTCAATTAGTAAGTTAGTACTAGACATAACAAATGTTAAAAAAGTTACAGTTCGGCCAACCCTGTACTCGACACAAAAGAAAATAGATCAGCTGAAATGTCAGCTGTTCTTCAAAATTCCCCTTGGATAGTTTAGTATACCAAAAATTTTTGGATAGCTTTAGATTTCTGCTTGACATCAGCTGTTTCGTTAATCAGTTGTTTTTTGCTATGGGATTACAACAACACAAACAAATCCGGATACCTTTGGATACGTACCCGAACGCGGCCATTGCCGATTGCTTCATATCCTTTGAGTATATATAATATGGAGGGCTCGTTCCTATCCCTAATGCATTGTAGTACTTGAAGTTGTGATAGGGGTCGCTGTCTCACTTTCTGTAAGTTAAGGATACAGCCGTATCCTCCGATTTGTGCTTACCTTCTCCTCGCATATAGTTCTCCGTCACATGTGATATGAAGCACTCGGCAATAACTTTGACTTACACAAATTTGAGTAGCGCCCCCTATGATAGTCACGCATTTGGAATAGAAACGAGCCCTCCATATTATATATACTCCAAGTTGCCAGAGCTGATAAAATTTTCTCACTCTTCCTTAATTACTACCCCACCCTAAATCAAAAGTCTCCACGACAATATTTTCCTATGACAGCGCCCTCGGTAGAGTGTATTCCATAACACTTTTTTCTGTTCCATGAGAGTACTGTAGTTTATATATATACAATGGTTTTTTTACAATTCTATATGGATTTGCAAAAAAAACACGGCTAATGTACGTTTCTGGAAGTATTTGTCAAACCAACCCCTCGACCCAGGTTTTTCATCTGATGAGATCGAGTCGAACGAATCTTATTTCAACTCCATACATGTATCCAAAGGGTCGAAGCGAGCTCCAAACTCGCTTTAATACCTCATTTAAACCTAATAAATATTTGGATCCATTCGTCTTGTATAATACTTTCGTTTGTTAGAACAACTTTAAAAATCTTTTAGCCCTCTGTCTTTTGATAATTAATTGTTTTTGTTATTTATGTGTGTGGTGTATGAAGGAATGGTGTCAAATTTCGTTTATGCCGTTTTTCGAATTATTATTGGAAAATGGTTAACTTCGAGTATTACTTAAACTTCTAAAAAACTGAAAAAGTAGAACGGAAAAAGAAATAGCTACCAAAGGAAATGAAAATTAAATTGTGTGTGAACTTAACCTGTGGGCTCTTGTCGCATATTCAATTAAGCAAAATATATTTGTTGAAAAGAAAACAAAAAATGTTGATCTTCGTGTTTTTCGGTTGTGCATTAAAGTAGCCTGTGCATATAAGAATACGAACAGGAAAATAAACTGTATTTACTGATTATTATTCACTAAGCTGTAAGTGATGTTGACAGATTTTATACAATTTTGTTTTCTTTAAAGTTTATTTGATTCGTCATATCTCACTCCCATACTAGAATCCGGAATTTCATGTGAAGACTTCAGATTTTATCGTTCGAATTTTATAATTTCTTACATTTGTTCCAGGTACTTAAAGCTTTCTAATAAGACGACACTCGTAAATTAGCATAAATAATAAATATATGGGATGGGATCTCCGATCATTATCAAAAAAAAATTGAAAAAAATACATAATTAACTTTATCAAATTTTTACAAAAAAAAAAAAAAAAAAAAACAAGAAAATCAACTTTGATAGTCAAATGAGTCGCAATGAAGAAATCTGATTAAGCGAGTGATTGAATGCATCAAAAAAATATATTTTTTCAATATGGGATCAGACCACCCTTACTATAGGATTTCGGGGTCGCTGAATCCGAATCCGACCACCATTTTACCCTATCACGTCAGGATTTTTTGCTTGCGTTTGAGGAAGTTTGTCTGTTTTTTTATCCCTGCTCTGCGAATGATTCCCTGGAAGAGCTAAAACTCTGATGTCCTAGGTTTATTGGGGTTAACCTGGTTGGGTTTTAGGGAGTTTGAACTTTTTTGCACCTGTCATCCTCGAGAGCTTCAACTCGGGCACCCTGGGTCACTGGGGGTTGACACTGAGGTTATGAAAAATCCTGACGCCAAAACCTATAGTAAAGGTGGTCTGATCCCATATTAAACATTTTTTTTTTGTGGAGCTGTGTTATTCATATCTACAGCTTCCAAAAATCTAAGTATGATTACAATTGAACCTTCAAGAATTATGCCAAGAGTTTTCCAATAAGGAAGAGTAAATATTAAAATTGAATAAAACAACAAGTCGTTTTATTTGAAAGATGTATCAATAGTTGCATTCAATAATGAAGTGACTACATAGTCAAAATTCAGCTAGCTTTTGAAATGCAAAATTGCACTAAAAAGCAAGTCAATTCTAAACTGTCATATTATTGACAGATGTAAACATATGAAATAAGGAATATTTGGGCGCATGCACTACTGTAGTGACTACGTAGTCAAAATTCAACTAGCTTTTTGAATGCAAAATTGCACTCCAAAGCTATTCAATCCTAAACTTTCATATTAATGACTATATAATATTAAATAAGAAACATTTGTGTTTTGAGAACTTTGAATAAACTTTTTTTTTACAGTTAAAATTAAATAACATCAAATATAAGATATAACATTCATCTTTTTAATAATTTCTTTTGAAAATATCTTCCACCAAAAATTAAACTTCTATTTTCATCGAACAGCTGATTGTGAAATGTCAAAATCTTTATCCATTGCAATAAAAAATATTTTATCTTGATCTTCAATGTGGTAATTTATGTTTTCATATTGCAACATAAATTTCAAATTTGAGTAGAAGTTGTTAGCACCGTTCCATTGGATTTCAGAATGAATAATTCCTTTTTTTTATATATATTATATAATAATATACTCAAGGGGTTATGAATACCCTTATAATGTTAAACGCAGTGCACAATTAGGAAAGTAGGATAGGATTAGAATTTTGAATGTCTGCACATTGAAATGAGGGGGAAATAATGAGCCGGGAAAGCATTCCACATTCGTGTAGTGCGGCTAGAAAAAGATTCTCTATACTTGACAGTACGTTCGAAATTGGGCTTAAGGGTAAACTGATGAGCATTCCTAGAAGTACTGGTATTACGGTTAAATTGTTTCAATTTTTCAATTTCAATTTATTTATTAATTATGAATGTACAAGTAAGACTAAGTCTTTAATAGTACTAACTAAGAAAAAATACAATAATTATGTTAAAAATAAAACTCATGAATGTAGTAAGAAATATGAAATAAGAAATATGAAATAAATAAGATATAATGAGATAGAAGGAGGAAAGGAGTTTAAAGGATTAAGATAGAATTTATAGTATATCTAAGAAGCACTTTCAGATAAGTGTTCAAGTATTTTATTCTTAAAACGTTTGGGAACATTTATTTGTTTAATATTTGTTGGCAAAGAATTCCACAACCTAGAAGTGTAGACATAAAACAGTCGTGATGAATTAAGATAATGATACGTTGGGATAATAAGGTTAAGAGTTCTACGTGATTGTGCAAATTCAAGTTTTTCAAAAAGATAGTAAGGTTGTTTTATATATATTAACTTTTGCATAAAAATCAACTTTCTTGCATCTAAGAACTGTGATAATGAGCAGCCTAAGACCAGTAGATTGTGTTGTGAAATGTGGTCATATCTACGAAGGCCATACACATAGCGAACTGCATTGTTAAATGCAACCTGGATTTTATGTTGCGATACTGAGTCCAACTTACAATACACTGTTTCAGAGTAACATATAAGGGGCAAAATAAGTGTCTTTATGAGTCTCAATCTAGTTTCTTGAGGAGTAAATGACGCTGATAGCCATAATTTGCGGAGGCCACCATAGATTCGACCAACAACATAATTTATATGATTAATACAGGATAAATTGCAATTTAATTTGAAGCCAAGAGTAGTTATGTTGCTTACAAAGGATAGTCTACTATGTGAAAGAGAAATAGGCGAGAGAGTATCAACATCAAAGTTTCCTTTAGAAATTAACACCAGTTGCGTTTTGGGTCCATTTAGCGTAAGCCGGTTTGTAAGGGACCAATCGTGTATTGCTTTCAGATCCTCATTAATCCTACAAACCAAGTCCTCAATAAGGCCAAGCGGTCTCGATAAATAAAACTGTACGTCATCTGCATATAAATGAACCGAAACATTTCTACATACTTTTGGCAAATCATTTAAATACATACAGAAAAGTATAGGGCCCAAAATAGAGCCCTGTGGGACACCCGATTTAAGATTTTTGAGACCTGATTGCACAGGTCCAATTACGACCCTCTGCGATCTATTTGTAAGGTAATTCTTAATTAGGTTGACAGCTCTTTGAGTGAATTACGCAACTTACAGCACAAAATATGATGGTTAACTCTATCAAAGGCCTTTGAAAAGTATAGTAGACAGTATAGTCAACTCACCTTGATCAAACTTGGCCCTTATATCATCCATAACTTTTATAATAGTCGTGGAACAGCTATGATTTCTTCTGAAACTTGACTGATAGGGATAAAGTAAATCATTTCGATCAAGATGAGCAACAACCTGTTCCACCATAACCTTCTCAAAGACCTTTGATAGACATGATAAAATGCTTACTGGTCTAAAATCATCTGGTAGTAATGCTCGTGGCTTTTTAGCAACAGGAATAATTCTGGCAACTTTCCAGCTGTCAGGAAAGGATGACGAGGCAATGCAAAAGTTTATCACATGTGTAATGGAGCTAAGAAAATACGGTATTATTATTTTTAAGAACCTAAGTGGTAAACCGTCCTCGCCAATAGCATTCGACTTTAATGAATAAAATATTTTGGCAATGTCACTTTCATTGACAGTTTCAAAATCAAAATTGAAGTCATTAAAAAGTTGCGGATTTGAATCAAAAATATCGTCCTCACCATCCACTGTGAAATGATCATTCAGAACATTTGGATCTAATGTACAATTAAAACTATTTGACTTGCCTATCCCAATGTTGCGTAAATTAGTCCAAAGTTTTTTTGAACTAAGATGTGAATCTAGTTTGGAGGAATAGTAAACTTTCTTCGCCCTTTTTGTAACCCATGTAGCTAAATTGCGTGCACGACAATAAATGTCCCAATTGCTGACACTTCGTTGACGTTTCCATATCAAATACTTTTTCCTACGAGATTTGATTGCATCGATGACTTCAGTTCCCACCCAAGGACATTTCTCATTTCATTTCTCATTTCATTTCGAACTCAGACAGATTTTAGCGGAACATATTTATTAAAAAGATCGAGAATGAGCGATTGCACAAAGTTTAATTTATCATTTGCGGTTGATAAGTACCGACAGTGATCCCAGCTGACCATACTTGCTTCAAGGGCAAGTGCAGGAATATTAAAAGAATTGAAATCTCTATACTGAAAGGTTAAAGGGCTAGAAACATTTGAGAATTCAACATTGTATGTAGAAAAAATTAAATCATGGTCCGATATACCATCTAGGGAAAGCTGATCAACTAAGAGCACATTTGTAGTGTCAGACACTATTAAAAGGTCAAGTAAGCTTGGATCAGAGTTCAGTGAATATCGTGTGGGATAAGAGTTCATTACATGCAATCCAGATAAAGATACAAAATTAAGTAGACGATCTGAGTAACTGTTTTTCTCCGCAGATTATTATGTGTTCATAGTTGGGAGTTAGCTCAATTAAATTTTTCATTAAAAAACGGTTCATGGGAATATCTTTTTTTTTTGGATTGTAAACACAAGACACAATGATTTTAGTAGCACATTCCGACAACTCCAAAATAAGGTACTCAATTCCTTTTTCCACTGATTCTTTTATAACCTTGCATGTAATGCCTCTTCGACAATAAATGGCAATACCTCCACCAACCGTATCTGTGATCCTATCATTTCGGAATAAATTGAAACCAGCAATTTCATAACAATTATCTTATGAACCATGACTCTGCAACACAAATAATATCTACGTTGGAGTCGTCCATTACATATCGTAAAAAGTCCAATTTTGATGTGTTTAAACTGCGCGCATTTAAGTAACATACCCTAAAACCACTGACAGTATTCGATAGAACATTAAGCATAGCACGAATTGAAATATTGCTTACACAATTAGGAGTGTTATTAGCCATTACCATATTTTCCATCATTAAACAAGTAAAGTATAAAATGTATATACTTGAACGCACTAAAACACTTCTCTGTATAAAAAGCAAACTATGCAGGGAAGAGAGGAGGGGAATCAGAATAAAGATAGAGAAAATGACAGATGGAGAAAAAGATATAAAATTAAAGAAAACAAGTTTATTTTTAATAATAGATAGAAAAAGAAAAAATGTAATAAAAATGAATTAAATTAATATGTGTATGTAATTAGATTCAAAAATTAACAACAGAAATATTTGAAAAAAATAAATAATCGTATTTTAATATAAAAATGTAAATAATTTGTGTTTATAATAATTCAGTTTCGTGTTGATTTATTCTTCTTTAGAGATATGTGGTAGTATTTAATTCATATATTATATGGCTTTGATTCGGCCCCAGTTTCTTATTTTAGGAGCGAACAAATGATCTACTGCATCTCTATGGTGTTGACATCCCTTTCGTCTGCATTACCCGAGTAGTCTTGGCTGTTATCGGGAGCTTGCTTATGACGTTCTCCTACTATCGAACCATTCACACTGTCAGAGCTCAAAAGATCATCACAACATTGAAGAGAATTTATCAGCACTCCTTCCGATTTAAGCTCTCGCTTCACATAGACATTCCCACGATATGAGAACACTGCAGCAATTTTAGACTTTTTCTTTAACTCTAGTGTATATTTCATTAATGTGTGGTTATGCTTTGTCAGAGACTCATGTAAATATATAGGAGCATCAGAGTCAAAGCCCAGGTCAAGCAGACAAAGCGGAGAACCTTTGCTTTTGCAGAAGAGTGCAACAGATTTCAATAAAAAGTTTTTGTCATACGGGGAATTGAACTTTATCATGATAGGAGAAATACTGTTATCATTGATATTTGATCTGAGGCGATAAATTTTACTTAAAGGTGGGGTATCGATATTTAATTTTTGGCAGAGTTTATTGTATATGGAAATTAAGTTTTCACTGGGAGAGTATGGAACTCTATGTATTAATGCGTCGTCAGCAGCAACGGCTCTATTCTCTTGCGCATGAATCACTTTTTTTAGTTCAGATATTTGATTGTTAAGAGCACCACTGTCAAAAGTAACTGGAATTTGTTGATTACACTCAAGTCTAGTTACTCTTTCATCAATTTCCACGATGTTTAATTTAATAGATTTTATTTCGCCATCAATATTGTCAATTCTATTAATAATTTTTGTTTCGGATTCTAAAATCTTTGATGATAGAAGATTTAAAGTAAAAAATAACTTAATGCCAAATTATTTACAAAGAAAGATTACGGTAAGAAGTGAAAGACGTCCATATAACTTAAGAAATAATGATAATTTACCATTTACCATTCTTTAGAAATTGTAGAACACAAAACATGCTTTTTTATAAGGGTATTCAAATTTATAATAATCTTCCAAACAATGTAAAAATAGAAAGTAATTTAGTAAGATTTAAGCGTTCAATTATAAATTTTGTTAAACACAATTATTGAAATATTATGTACATAATATACTGTGTAAAAAGCTTTAAAATAGCAAACTCAATGCTAAATACAATTTTAACTAACTAACTAACTATCAACTCACTTTGTTTGGAGCACTTATTTTTTTCATTGCCCATGATCTCTTTATTTTCATTTGACTTTGAGTCTTTAAAGGTTTGGGTATATTCAAGGCTAGGGGAAAAAGGTGAGGTTTCTTTATGGCGGGAATTCGATCGATGTCTCTTAACGTTGGACATTAGTTTTTAGATTTTATATTATTAGAATTTTAACAAAATAAAAATGTCACACAAAAGGGAAATACTAATCACCAGAGTTTATTTACGATTTTAAGAAAGCAAGACTGAACTTATATGACGGAAAAACTTAAGAAAAAAGCGGAGCCGAAGCAAAACACGTCTATTCAGTTAGAGTCATACTCTCTGTTTGAGGGGAAGAATGCAACTGGCTATTTTACTAGAGCACTGTTAATGAAAATAGCGGTAAAATAATGATAGAAATAAAACATTGCGGCGGTGCTCGAGAGATACAATCGTTTTAGTTAGACAACGGTCGCCTTCATTTTTATAGCTCTAATTTGAATTCCGTCCAAGAGACTCAAGTGGGTTTTCGGAGCACCTGTCCAGATATGGGAATTGTACTCGAAATTCGGAACAATAAATGCTTTATACAGGGTTTCCGGTAATTCGTGTGCCATACTTTTGGATGTGATTCTTGGTCATATCGTAAGAAAAAAAATGTGTGTGTACTGACGTACGCGCGCTTGAAGACTCTGTACGATTCATGTGCTTTTCGAAAACATAAAAAAAATCTAGTTTTAGTATATCTAGTCTTGTAAATTGCAAGATGTCAAAACCACTTCAAAATACATTTTTTTAAATAGATATTTCTTCGAATTGAAAATGATAGTAGGTTTAAATTGGAACTCAAAACTGATTCAATTATACAAATGATGCAATTAGTTTTGAAATGACCACTTTGGTCTATCTGCCAATTTTTTGAATTTATTAAGAAAATCATGTATAACTTGCTTGTTACTAAAGTTGAGCAAAATGGATGGCGCTCTTTTTGACGCACAGATGCAGCTTTTTTGACGAACAGATGGCTTTATTTATGGCGCAGAGATGGCTCTAACGCACATGATTACTAAGCTGGGTGCACATCATTAAATCGTGAAAGGACACTAATATAATACTAGCCGTTTCTTAGTTCATTTTTATCATCGCTTAAATTTTTCAGATTTTTACTTTGAAATACAATTGAAAACGACAGACAAAAGTTTTTATAAGGCTCCAGTTCTAGCTATGATTGAAATGCATCATTGAAAATTTTCATTACAATTTTTAAAGCGAATAAACAAACTGCAATGGCTTTAATTGATACCAAAATGAAGCTAATGAATAGTAGAATTTTTTACTCTATAAAATAAATAATGATTTGAACTTTCTTTTAAATCCACTTTTATTATTTCACTGATAGAAACCGATTTCAATGAACAGCTGATTTTCTATGTATGTGGTTTTGTCTCCATGTTGTATAGTTATAAATTTAATTTTAAATAAAAATATTTAAAATTGTTTATATAAAAATAAAATTTATTTCTTTTATTTAAAATTAAATTTATAGCTGATTTTCGTTTATTTAATATGGAACACAATCGTTCCACTGAATGTGTTCGATTCTCTTTCTGTTCTCAAATGTCAGCTTTGTATATTAACAGCCATATTTATAAACTCATTATAGTGAGTACATAAGGCTATGTAAGCCTTATAATGCCTCTAAACGCGAAATCGTTATTTATAAAACTTATGTGACGTTGAATAGAGGCATTATAAGCTAAACGCGTTTGGAGGTTGAATAGTGCCTACATAAGGACATTTTAGTATTGAACTGTCACATTCACTTTGACATCACATTGAATTATAAAGATTATCAACAAAATAAAATACCTTTGACTTGATATTGAAACTAAAACTTTGTGTTATTTTTATTTATTGAAACAAAAATGTTATACTAATATATTAAAAACAAATTAAAGTGAAAATTGTTTAGAATTAAATAAATAAATAAACTTTTTGGTGATCTCTCTCCATGCATCCTTCTTCACCCGGTGTGTTAGTGTTGTAATTTTTATTTTGCATTATTTAATTTTATCCTCAAGAACTTGTCTGAGGAGTATTCCAGCTAGGATGAAACGAATAACAATTTGATTTCCAGTATTGTGCTAGAGATAATAATATACTTTATCTGATGAATCAAAGTTAATTGTTCGAATTCTTTTAGCTTTTGGTAGTTTCGTTTTTGTTTATTAAATTCGATAGACAGACATGTTTTTTTTTTTTTGACAAACAGCTGAGTGTTATGAAGGCTAAATGTAATAGATTCATACTTTTTGGTACTTTATTTGACGCAAGCTCATTATAACTATGCAGGGTAGGCAAATGTTTTATAAATATGAATTTGCATAGTGGATGAATAAATCCTTATGCATTGCATAACTATTCACGCGTTTAGCGAATTCTAATAAATACGGCTGTAACTCTATAGTAGTCTCATGGAACTGAATTAAAAGTTTTCTATCTCTGCCGCAGAAACGTTAGTATCGACAGTGAGATGCGGTAGTGATATACGATATCATTGACATACAAGATATAGATATAATAAGTCAATGTACGATATACTACGTGGAAGGGAAAAATATAAGCAAAAGACGAGATGCGGTAGTGATATATTTTTAAAAGAGGGTATGGGAGAAAATCCTATCTGCGTTTCTTTTTGCTGTCAGAATCAATTGTAGGTACAGTGGTGCTAGAAACATTCCGGATTTTTTTGGTCAAGTTTATTAATTCTTGTTTTGCTACCCAAAAATGTACAAACAATTTCTTTTATATTTTCTATATTTTCTATAAAGGCTTTAGATTATACAAAAATTAAAGCAACTTAAACTAATCCATACAATAAATAATATTAAAAAAAAATTAAATAAATTCAGAAATTCGTCTGCTAAAAACTAACCGGATTTTTTTATTAAACCGTAGAAATTAATTATTATTATTATTATACATTTATTAAGCAGGTAATAAAATTACAAGTTAATATATTAACAATTGAGCTAGAAGCTACTATGGCCTTACGCTCTAAATCACAAATTTTTGATTCTATATATGTACATGTATATGTACATATTATTTAACATAGGTTATTTTACAATTTGGAATTTTATATATGTCTATTTACATCAGAAAGTAGTTTATTAATTTTGGTTATATTTGGCACGGTTGGATGTTTGTGTTTCGATAATATCGTCTGTTAGAGGATCCGTGATGGCTGACTCAGCCGTGTCGCATTTGTAGAGGAGGTGTTGCAGGTTAAGTGTAGTGTGGCAGGTGGGACAGGTGGGTGGGGGAGTTTTTTTGATAATGTGGATATGAGTGGCAGAAGTATGGCCAAGTCGTAGTCGGATGAAGTTTTTAATCATTTGCCGTGGAACGCTTGTTGGGTAGCTTGGTGGAGATTTTGTAGGATTGACCCTGCTGTAATGGTGCCGATATGTAAGCCAATTGCCCCGTTCGGTGTTAGTGACCACTTCCATACGATTCCTAACAATATCCCCCCTGGTGTAGATATTGTAGAGAAGTAGTGGTGATCTGCTAGCAAGCTTAGCAGCTTGATCCGCTTTTTCATTGCCTGGGATGCCGGCATGTCCTGGAATCCACATAAGTTTGATGTATTGATTCGTTTTGATTAACAAGGATCGGATGTTGTTGATGATGTTGTTATTGTTGTTTGAATTTAATACAGCTTTGATGGTAGAAAGGCTGTCTGTGCAGATAATATGTTTTTTATCGATTTTCATAGCCTCTTGTATTGCAATAAAAACTGCGAAAGCTTCTGCAGTAAATATTGAAGCTATTTCGGGGAGTATCCCAAGTCGGATCGTGCAGCCATCATACATATATTTTTCTTCCATTAGAAGTAAAAAATGTGAAAATATTTTTTTTTTTCGAAAAACAAATGTTTATCTTTAAATGCGATTTGCGGCTAAACGGAGCTTCGTAGACCCCCCAAAGTTGACATCTTCTAACGTGATTTCTGGCTAAACTAGGCATCTTAGCGAGTTAAAAATTGCATACTCGTGATGTAGGGAGTGATGTATCACATGATTTTTTTCTAATTGATAAAATTTTAGTCAAAATTAAAGTTTTCAAAATTCTACATTTTGAAACTCTACTTCTCCAAATTCCGCATTTCGAAATTCTACTTCTCAAAATTCTGCATTTTAAAATTTTACTTACTAAGTAAAAAAGCACAAAATTTTAAAATATTATTTCCTAAAATTTGGCATTTCAAAATTTTGCTTTTCTAATTTTATTTATTAAGTTTTCAGCATTTAAGAATTCTACTTCTCAAAGTACATTTTTCAAGATTATATTTCCCAAAATTTTGTATTTCAAAATTCTACTTCTCAAAATTCTGCTTTTCAAATTGTACCTATTAAGTTTTCTGCATTTCAGAATTCTACTTCTCAAAATATCTTTTTCAAAAATTTACTTTTTAAGTTTTCTGCATTTCAAAATTTTATTTCCTAAGATTCTGCATTTCAAAATTTGCCTTTTCAAAATTTTACTTACTAAGCTTTCTGCATTTCAAAATTCCTTTTTCAAACTTCTGCTGTTAAAAATTTTACTTGCTAATTTTTATGCATTTCAAAATTTAATTTCCCAAAATTCTGCATTCCAAAATTCTACTCTTCAAAATTTTAGCTTTCAATATAATTGTTCTGTATTTCAGAATAATACTCAAAACTCCAATTCTCAAAATTCTGCATTTGAAAAATCTGCCTACAAAAATAGTTATCTATCCACACAAAATAGTTGTTCTGAGTGGTAACCGTTTAAGAATTCGTGTATTTGAATAAAAATCCTACATTATTTGCTCCAATATAAATACAACAAAAATCAAACCCCACAATATACCGTTTTTTTTTCTATGCGTGAAGCAAAAAATGCCACCTCATACTTATTTGTATAGAAAATTGATAAAAAGAAAACAGAAAATAGCTTTTTTGTCGTCGCTTTTTTCTGCACCTTCGGTTTGCTTTTACCGAAAATATTATCACCCCTTCCTGATTATCGTCTGTCCTTACTCTCCACAACTTTACGTAAAAAGTTATGGAATACGCTCGTATGGCGCCGCATCGTTCGTTCCTCTTCATGAGAGTACTATAGTTTTTATATACAAAGATATTTACCTCCGGGTATTCCGATACTCTTTCTCGGTCAATAATTATGTGTTGATGTGTATCGTCGCATGAAGACGACCAATCTAAATAAAAAGCAAATAATTAAAATATTATTACTAACATACAAGTGGAAATTTCATTTTTGTATCTTCAAAAATTGAAAACTTAAATGTTACAAAACAAGAAATTCAGCTGCTATATCCACTTGTTAGCTGCATGTGATAACATTTCAATAACACTTTATGAGCCAAAAATTGGTATTTAGTTTATGAGGGTGTTTAAAAAGTTGTTTAATTTAAAAGCGCTTGGTGAAACCAGAATGTCCCGTTTTAAGGTTTAGCAGCCTGTTAAGTGTTTAAAAGTCCTTCGTGAAATCCGCCATAACTCTTGCGATTGATAAATAAAGGGCAGTAAAAGTCAAATCTTCGTCTGTACACGACGTGTTTTTTTTTTGACCCGAGCTAGTTAAGGTATTCTATACATCTGTTATTAAAAAAAACCGAAATTCCGAACAGGAATCGCACCCCAACTGAAGAAAACATGTCCTCTTAAAAAAATATCAAATTGGCTAACAATAGTAATTATTGGAACCCACTTCAATGTTTTTCTGACACGGACATTACCGATATCCCGTGCGAAGAAAATTTAGCAAAACAAAAAAATTGAAGTGCCTCCCATCAAAGTAGTGCAAAAAAACTCAGAGTTTATTCATAAGCTTATGAAGGATTCAAACATTGAAAATTATTCGATTAAAAAAAATTTCAATCTGAATTAAAATTATTTGTGATGACATTGACTCATACAATAAAACAATCCAAGCACTGAAGTCTCGTAAGTGTCAATTCTTTTCCCATGACTTGCCCAATAATAAATCATACAAAGTAGTTCTGTTTGGACTTGATGAAATATCTACTGAAGGGTTAAGAAAAGAACTTAATAAATCGGCTTAAAGTGTGTTGATATTGTAATATTTTTTGCTAAGTTCGTTAAATAAAACTTATTACTCCTTTTATAATTTCTTCTTTATTTACACTTTCCAAATCGCAACAATAAATATCAATTTATAATCAACTCAAATACTTTATTCAAATAAAATCACACTTGTTTTACACTTTCCACAATCCAATAAGCAGAGTTTTGCACACTTCCGTAATCAAAAATCAACTGTGCCCTCGCTCACCGTGAACACTCCCTTATAAACTCAAATTAGTTCTCGAAAGTTCTTGTCTTGGAATGTTCTAGATGGTTGGAATAAGGGGAAATACATTTGACATTGGAAAAGAGCTTTTTGTTTCTTCCATAAATTAGATATGCGATTTTCCAACAGATGGCGCTGTAGTAGTATAAAGCTCTGTTCACAACATTGCCCCCTTCTTAAGGTTGTTCGTCTCGAACAATTCTATCTCCAGCTTCGCCACTGTATCGGTGCAGTCGATCGCTATGCACAACTTTTAACTTTCCTCTTGACCCTCTTTGAATTCGGTAAACGACATCATTGATTTTCGTGACGACAGTATAAGGGCCTTCTCAGTTTTGTTGAAGCTTCGCCGACAATCCCTTTTGACGATGTGGATTATACAGCCATACACGATCTCCTACTTGGAATCCTGTCGTGTTTGCTCTTGTGTCATACCTTGTCTTCATTCGATCGCTGTAAGCGCTCATTCTAGTCCTGGTCCTTTCGTGGATGTCGATTAGCCTCTCTTTCAGGTCACTCACGTAATCCCCTGTTTCCTGAGACTCTTGAAATGGGTGTCCAAACCTTATCTCACTAGGCAGCCGTATGCTTCTTCCGAACAGGATTTCAGATGGTGTTTGTCCTGTTGAGCTATGTATTGCACTTCGGTAGGCCATCAACAATAGTGGTATGTGCCTATCCCAGTTTCTTTGGTGGTCGCTTACAACTTAAGTGAGGTGCTCTTTTAAGGTCCTGTTGAATCTCTCGACCATTCCATCAGATTGCGGGTGAAGTGGTGTGGTTCTCGTTTTCTTAATGCCAAGGAACGCGCAGACCTCTTGGAATATGTTCGACTCAAAGTTCCTTCCTTGGTCAGAATGGAGCTCCATAGGCACACCGAACCTGCTTACCCAGTTAGACACAATCTGGTCGGCCACGGTCTTGGCTTCTTGGTTCGGGATAGCGTATGCCTCAGGCCATTTGCTGAAGTAATCCATTACCACCAGAATGTATTTGTTTCCAGCATTCGTTTCCGGAAATGGGCCAGCCACATCAACAGCAATCCTTTCAAACGGTGAGCCGACATTATATTGCATCATTTTTCCTTGCAGTTTTCTACCAGGTCCTTTGGTTGCAGCACAAGCGTCACAATTTCGGCACCACTTCTCAACGTCGTCTCTTGCATGCAACCAGTAGAATCGTTGCCTCACCTTTTCTAAAGTCTTATTGACTCCCAAATGGCCTCCTGAAGGTCCATCATGCATCTCTCGAAGAACCTCTTTGATTTTTGATTGAGGTAACACAAGCTGCATCACAAAGGATTTACCATCAACGGACTCCCATTTTCGCCGAAAAACACCTTCTTGCACATGAAGTGAGTACCATTGTGCCCAATAGGCCTTTAAAATTGGACTCCTATCGGAAATGTCATTCCATGCGAGTTTTTCTTCATGTTCCTTCCATGCGAGAAGAGGTTCAATGTCGGGGTCCTCTTGTTGAGCAGATCTTATTTCCTCATTGCTCCATCCACAAATGGGGTCAGCCCTTATTCGCAGAATGTTGATGGATTCCTTTTCTTCTTGTCGCCTGCAATGCTTGCAATCTATTTTACAAGGTCTTCGGGATAGCGCGTCGGCATTTGAGTGCAGCTTTCCCCTTCGGTGTTGAATTTCGTAATCGTAAGTCTGCAGTATTTCTATCCACCTTGCGACTTGTCCTTTTGGGTTCTTGAAGTTCAACAACCAGTTAAGAGCACCATGATCGGTTCGTAGAAGAAACTTCTGTTCATAGATGTATTTGTGGAAGTGTTTCGTTGCCAAGATGAGTGCCAATAGTTCTCTTCTGGTCACACATTAGTTCCTTTCGGTCTTCGACAGTACTTTGCTGAAATAGGCGACAACCTTTTCCTCGCCATTGTGAACTTGTGACAGAACAGCGCCGACTCCCACGTTGCTTGCATCAGCATCGATGATAAAAGACTTGCCTGGAGTCGGATAGATCAGCACCGGAGCATTGCATAGACGGTATTTCAGTTCTTGGAAGGCTTTTTCACACTCACCTGACCATTTAAACTGCTTGTTCTTTTCCGTAAGCTAATGCAAATTCTTCGCAACTCCGGCAAAGTTCTTAACAAAACGTCTGTAATAAGTAGCAAGACCAAGAAAACTTCGTAGTTGATGTTTGTCCTGTGTTGTTGGCCAATTTTTGACGCTGTCAGCTTTTTCAGGATCAGTCTTGACTCCTTGGGACGAGATGATATGTCCCAAATACTTCACTTCAGTCTTGAACAGTGCACATTTTTCTGGGTTCAGTTTTAGGTTAGCCTCTCGAAGTCTCTGGAACACACCCCTTAGGTTCTTACAGTGTTGGTCGTATGTTTTTCCATAAACGATAACATCATCCAAGTAGACAAGACAAGTTTTCCACGTTAGGCCTTGAAGGACGCACTCCATCAAACGCTCAAATGTTGCCGGAGCGTTGCAAAGACCAAACGGCATCACCTTGAACTGCCAGAGCCCATTACTTGTGGAGAACGCTGTCTTTTCTCAATCTTCAGGGTGAATTTCAACTTGCTAGTATCCACTTTTCAAGTCCAGTGTTGAAAACCATTGTGCTCCTTCCATCGCATCTAAGGTGTCGCTAATTCTTGGAAGGGGATAGCTATCTTTCTTGGTCACGTCATTCAATCTTCGGTAGTCTACACAAAATCGTGTACTTCCGTCCTTCTTTTTGATTAGGACCACTGGTGACGCCCAAGGACTCTTGGAGTTCTCAATCAAACCATCCTTCTTCATGGTGGTAATCATTTCCTCAGCTTCACCTTGTTTGGCCAGTGGAAGACGTCTTGCGGGCTGACGAATGGGTCTTGCATCTCTTGTATTTATTCGATGCTGCACCATTTGTGTCCTTCCATATTTCCCGTTTGGTGAAGCGAAAGTGTCGGCATACTCATTCAGAAGGCCTTCTGCCGTTTTAACCTGATGTTAGTCTAGGTTAAATGAATAGAGTATCTTTGCCTTGATGCTATTGAGCTCCTCAGGGTCTAATATCTTTCTCGGTGTTTCAGCGTCAATTCGTGTTATGGCTGCGACAGATTCGCACTTACCGATAACTTCTCCTTTCACTAACTTTACATCGTACGGTTTGGTGTTGAGTATCCGTACGGGGACCATATTGTTCTTCGGAGCCACAAGTGTCTTCCCAATGATGACGTTTTGGGAAGAAGAATCTGGGCCTGGTTCCACCATTAGGTATCGATGGCGTCCACACTCACCTTCTAATTTTGTCCAAACGAATACCTCAGAAAAAGTAGGAATAATCACGTCTTCATTGATGACAGTCCTTAGAGTTGTTGTTCCTTCGTGCCCATAGATCATTGAAATCTCTGTATTCTGGTATTTGAGTACCTGGTTGCCAATATCCAAAATTACTCGATGTTCTTTCATGAAGTCCATGCCTATGATGCATTCGTCACATATATCTGCCACCAAAAATTTGTGTGAGAATTCTAGATCTGCAATTCGAATTCTAAGTCGGACTTCACCATAAACCCTAGCTGTTTCTCCTGTGGCAGTTCTCAGACGGTAGCTATTGGTGTTGTGTAGCCAATTCAGGTGCACTAGGTCTTGACGCACAATGGAGGCGGTGGCACCGATGTCGATGGTGACCACACGTTTGTTGCCATTTAAAGTTGCCTCGACAGTCAGACTTTTATTGTCTCGTTTAGTTTGGGAGACCTGGATGGTGTTTCTGGGGCCATCGATACCATAAACCATATTCTGCCCCTCGAAGTTGGTTCCCTGTTGGGAAACTGTTCGGGAAGTAACACTGATGTTATTGTTACCTTGTTCTGGGTTTGAAACTCCGTGTCCACAATGTTGACAAGTTCTTCTTGGTGGTAATCGACATTGACGCTGTAAATGTCCGGTCTTGTTGCAATTCCAGCACTTTGCAAGTCCGTTTCGTTGGTTCCTTTGGACATCAGTTCTTTGGCATGAGCATTCTTCGACGATGGCTTCTCTAAGTCGATGTACTCCGTGAGAAGCTTGCTCAGCTGCTTCCATTGTCAAGGCAAACGCTAATGTTTCAGAAAGCGTACGTTTTCCAGCAGTTCGCACGGCCCTTTGAAGATGTATGTTGGAAATAGCGCGAACAAATGTCTCAACTGCGAACTGGTTACAAATTTCCTCTCCAACATCTGGATATGCAAGATGAACAAGCCTTTCAATGTCCGCTTGCAGTTGTTGTAGAGTTTCGCCCCTCTTCTGAACTCTGGAATTGAGCTGCACTTTGAAGACTTCTTTCATGTGGCTGTTACCAAAGCGTTTGTCTATAGCCTCAACCAAGGAATTGAAGTCACCACTCTTATCTGTTGGTATGGTTTGCAACAACTTAGCAGCTGCTCCTCTTAGAGCAAGAGTTAAGGCTATGTACTTGTCAGCTTCATCCCAGCCATTTGTTGTGGAAGCAGCCTCGAATTGCTTCTTGTATATAGACCAAGAAGTTTGTCCATCAAAGGTTGGAGGTTGCATCTCCTTTTTCCTGAAGGTTTCTCCAGAACTTTCCCGAATCTTTATATTTCGAACACGGTCTTACTTTTTTGAAAACGTTTCCATTTTGCTGTCGACTTGGTTCCCTAGCAATGAAACACGTTCATCTAACTCTTTTGAAAACGTCTCCATTTTCTTGTCGACTTGATTCTCCAGCAATGAAACACGTCCATCAAGTGCAGATACATTATTCTCGATGTTAACAAGCTTGCCTTCTAGCATGTTTCTCTGCTCTTCGAGAAGGTCTTTTTGTTCGCTATGCTGTTTCTCAAGGCGTTCGAGAATATTCTTTTGTTCATTTTTCTGCTCATTGAAACGTTCGTTTTGTTCATTTCGTTGTTCTTCGAGACGTTCGAGAACATTCTTTTGTTGCTCTTCGAAACGTTCGAGGACATTTTTCTTTTCTTTCTTTTGTTCATTTCGTTGCTCTTCGAGACGTTCCAGAACATTCTTTTGTTGTTGGAGCAGAACACTAATCATATTTGAAACATCTACATTTTTACTTACGTCTGCTTCCTCAGCGTCAGCTTCAAAGACGAAAATGTCCGGGTCTTCATTTTGTTGTTTCAAATATTCGGCCAAACGCAGAACAAGCTCATTTTTCGATCCTGCTCTAGAAAGTTCTCGCTTGCCTAATTCACTTTTCAGCTCACTACAGTTGAGCTCTTTCAATAACTTGCTCATTTTTTATTTTTTTTTCCACACTTCACTGCACAATAAGTTTTATTCCACTTTTCTGACACCAATGTAATATTTTTTGCTAGGTTCGTTAAATAAAACTTATTACTCCTTTTAGAATTTCTTCTTTATTTACACTTTCCAAATCGCAACAATAAATATCAATTTATAATCAACTCAAATACTTTATTCAAATAAAATCACACTTGTTTTACACTTTCCACAATCCAATAAGCAGAGTTTTGCACACTTCCGTAATCAAAAATCAACTGTGTCTCGCTCACCGTGAACACTCCCTTATAAACTCAAATTAGTTGTTCTCGAAAGTTCTTGTCTTGGAATGTTCTAGATGGTTGGAATAAGGGGAAATACATTTGACATTGGAAAAGAGCTTTTTGTTTCTTCCATAAATTAGATATGCGATTTTCCAACAGATGGCGCTGTAGTAGTATAAAGCTCTGTTCACAACAATATTAAAATGATATCTAAGCGTTATGAGCACTATTTAGACACTTTCTATATTGTTCACTTAGAAAATGGATCAATCCGCATGAGTGATCTTAGAAAAAACATTAAATCTATATTTAAATCTCAAATCAAATGGGAACACAAGCGCCGCTCAAGGAACAGTATTACACAATGTAGAAACTGTCAAATGTATTGACATGGTGAGCGTAATTGTTATTAAGACTTTTTGTTCTAACTGTGCGGGTGATCATAAAACGTCCGACTGTAAGGCCTCTGAAACAGTGCGATGTGCTAGTTGTAACAAAAATCATAAGTCAACTTTTGGAAATGAAAGAAAAGCTCTCCCTGAAAAGCTCTTCAAGATCAATAGTGGTGAAAGCTCCCCGATCGTTTGAGTTATGCTCAAGGGAGCAATTTCCACCTCTTAAAACGTATGCAAAAGCTACTCAAAGAGTCAACATCAACAATAACATCGACTACGCACCCAGGGAGTGGAGGGGTCGTCCCAATGTAAAATCAAATTTAAACCCAGCTATCATTCCTGCACCTGTAACAAAATCATCTGCTGAAGATGATCTTTTTTCTCTTGAGAAAATTCAATCTCTTGTAATTGAAATGACAAGTCATCTTTCAAAATGTAATAATAAGTCCGAGCAGTTTAACGTAATCGCACAATTATCTTTAAAGTATTTACAGTCGACTCCCTCTGAGTCGAACTATATAGATATAGACATATAGATATCAAAACTAGTTCGAGTTAGAGGGAGTTTTAGAAAAATTCGAGTTAGAGAGAGTTTTTTTTAATGATTTATTGAATTAAATAACAAATAAAATAAATAAATAAAATAAGTAAAATAAATAAAATAATTAAAGCTAAGCTTCTTGCTTTTATCGCTCATTAATTCATAATTTATGAATTTTTTGAGCTTTTATGCTTATAGTGGCATTTGACACTATTTTTAGTACCTTAGTATTATAAAAATATAAAATGTCATTAATTTCCTTAAGTTATTTTAATTTAATTTTTTTTCTGATTTATTGTATAATGCAGAATCTCAATGTGGATAGCTCACTTGGCAACCTTATAAATTTCATGCTGAAAAGCAGAATTATAAATGCGCAACTAGGTAGCTTTACTACAAGAAGGTCAGTCAGTAGAGGAACCCCACAAGGTGGAGTCCTATGCCCACTTCTATGGAACATGGTAGTTAATGATCTGCTAATAGACCTAGAAGAAGAGGGATTCAAAGTGATTGCATACGCTGACGATATTGCCATTGCCGTATCAGGAAAGCATCCTCAAATTCTAACCGAACTTATACAAACCGCTCTCAACAAACTACTAAAATGGACAGATCGATGTGGCTTAGGTGTTAACCCCGACAAGACTGAACTAGTCCTCTTCACAAGGAAATACAAAATTCCTCAACTAGACCATCCATCGATTAAAGGTGTTCCACTTACTTTTTCAGATGAAGCTAAATACCTGGGTCTTATTTTAGACAAAAAGTTAAGTTGGAAACCTAATATACAGGAAAGAGTAAGGAAAGCCACGCTAGCTCTCTTTTCTTGCAAAAAAGCCGTAGGGAACAAGTGGGGCTTGTCTCCACAAATTACTCACTGGCTATATACTGCCGTCATCAGACCGATACTCACTTACGGGGTGACCGTATGGTGGACGGCTTTAGATAAAGCGACAAATCGCGATAAACTAAGCATCAGCGGAACTCTCCGCTCGGCACCTTCCGCAGCACTAGACATACTTCTCAACCTGACACCCCTAGATATTTACAGCAAACAAATGGCCGCGAGCACAGCCATACGTCTCAAAGCCATCTCTCAATGGACCAATAACTCTATTGGCCACACCACCATTCTGAATTTATTCGGAACTCTCCCAAGTCACTCTGACCACATCCCTTTCTTTTTGGTTTTCGATAAAAACTGAAGTCACCATTCCCTCAACGTCAGCTTGGGAGGAAGGGGCTTTGACAGGAAATAAATCAGTAAACTTTTTTACAGATGGATCGAAGACTGAAAACGGAGTGGGTGGTGGAGTGTACTCAGATGGACTAAACCTTAGTCTCTCCTTCCGCCTACCAAACCATTGTAACGTATTCCCAGCGGAAATTCTGGCGATAAAGGAAGTATTGTCTTGGCTTAAAGAAAACGTGGTATCTAGCACGGATATCCGTATCTTCTCAGATAGTCAGGCTGCTTTGAAATCCCTCGCATCAGTCTCTGTAAACTCCATTACAGCCCAAGACTGTCGATCGTCTCTGATGGAGATGGCCAAACAGTTTAACATTCACCTATTCTGGGTGCCGGGTCACAGGGACATTCCGGATATTGCAAAGCCGACGAACTCGCCAGAATTGGAACGGAAATGCCTATCTTACCCGAAAAGGCAAATATAGGTATGCCCATAGCTACAAGTAAACTTATGATGAAACGAATTGCTCTGGAACAATCAAACACAAGATGGCTTAATTTTTTCAATTTTGGTGGGGGCAATACCCCCATTTATTAGGCTTAATACAAGCTATAGCTTAATCTAACTTAAAACTAAGAAAACTTATAGCTACGAATTTTGGTTAGTGGGGGAATTGATTCAAGAGACGGAGTTTTAGGCGAGGGGTACTAAGGTTAAAGTCGAAGGTTATTGGGTTTGAGTTGACATTCCTTAGCATACGTGAGACTGGTTCATTAGAGCCATAAGACGTACGGTGGGTGGGTATATAAAAGAGAAGGGGATTTCGTATGTTGCGAGGGTTGGTATTAAGGAAGATGGAGTTATAAAGAGTTATACAGTCAATAGAACCTGTAAGAAGACTATGAATGAAAAGAATTTCATAAGTTTTTCTTCGTTCTTCTAGAGAATTTAGGTTAATTAGTTTAAGGCGGTCTAGGTAAGGAGGTAGGATTAGGGGATTGTTCCAGGAAAGTCCTCGAAGAGCAAAGCGAAGGAATCGACGTTGGATACTCTCAATTCGGGCGATGTGGACTTGTTGGTAGGGGGACCACACCTGACAGGCGTATTCAAGCAGGGGGCGGACAAAGGTAACATAGAGGGATCGGGTCACATATGGGTTGGAGAATTCCTTGGACCATCGTTTGACGAAACCAAGTGCGGAATTGGCCTTGAGAATTATGTCATCATAATGGGAGATGAAGTTAAGCTCCTGATCACATAATATGCCGAGATCACGTATCGAGTTAACGATAGATAGGGGTTGATTATGAAGAAAATAGATACGGGGAGTAGATTTTAAACGTTTTCGTGAAAAGGTGATTGAGTGGCATTTAGTGATATTTAAGTCTAAGCAGTTTTTAAGACACCAAACTGAAAAATTATTGAGATCAATTTGGATAAGAGTAGAGTCCTGTGCAGAAGAAATGGTTTTGAAAAATTTGGTGTCGTCGGCATAGAGAGATATATAGGAAAGTTTGATGACCAATTCAATATCATTAATAGTAAGAATAAAAAGGAGAGGCCCTAAGTGGCTGCCTTGAGGGACTCCGGACGTGGCTAAGAAAGGATAAGAGGAAGTGGATCGAAAACGAACACTGTAGTAACGGTTTTCCAGATAGGAAGAAATCCATTTTAAAAGAATGGGTTCGAAACCCAAGGTAGATAGTTTGAAATGGATAAGTTTATGGGAGATTTTATCGAAGGCTTTACTAAAATCAGTGGAAATGACATCGACATCTTTACCATTCTCTAAGGCAGAGAGGGTAAATGACACAAATTCAACAAGATTAGTGGTAGTTGATCTACATTTAAGAAAGCCATGTTGTATGGGAGAAATGAGGGATTTACAGTGAAAGCTCAAAATTTCATGAAGTATGCTTTCAAAGAGTTTGGGGATACAGGAGAGTTTGGCGATAGGACGATAATTGATGACATCGCCTCTTGGACCCTTTTTGTGTATTGGAATTATAAAGGAACTCTTCCATATCTCAGGGAATTCACCTTGAGAAAGGGAAAGATTGAAGATTTTCGATAGAGGAAGGGAAAGTGATGATGAACATTTCTTTAGGAGAATAGCTGGGAGTCCATCTGGACCAGGAGAGAAGTCATCATTAAGCTGATTTAACTTATTTTCCACAATAATTGGATCGATGGTAGGTGGGAGAAATGGCCCAAGCGAAAAACTTGGTAAATAATTAAAATAGACAGAGTCAGGTACAAAGGTATCATCCGTGAAAGATTGTTTGAAAAACGAGGCAAAGAAGTTGGCAATAGTTTGTGGATCATTTGATGTTATATTATTGAAGGAGAGAGAAGTTGGGTACCCATCGGATTTTCTTTTATGATTGACGAATTGGTAAAAGGATTTAGGATCATTAATAAGGTTGGCTTGCATCATAATTAAGTAACGCAAGTATAATGAGTTGGAAAGCTCATTAAATTGGAGATACGTACCGAGATAGTTAGAATAATCTGTAGGAGTTTGCGTGCGAAGAAAAGTTCTTTTGTTTCTAAGAGAACGGAGCCTTCGATTATACCAAGGTGGGCTGGTAGACGAAGTTTTGCGTCGTGTAAATGGTACAAATAGAGAGATAGAATACAAAATTTCTCCATAAAATTTTGCTAGAGCATCTTTTAAGGCCAGATTATTAAAGTTGAAGGAAATATCATTTAGATATTGATTAATTTGACGAAAATTATAAGACGATATGTCTACCGAGGGGGTGCGTACTGGAGGGCAATTGTGGAAGAATGAGAGAAGAAGGGGAGGATAGTAGTTATCGATGGTAGATAAGGAAAGTTGACTAAGTGAAACAGAAGAGTTTGTAGAATCTGTAGTGAAATTCGAGACGCCATTTATTTGGCAAAGGCTAGAATCTGTCAAGCGATCAAGGAACAGGCATTCCTTAGCAGAAGTGGGGTTACAAGCAATATAGAAAGATTCATCGTCTGATAAAATCCATTTAAGATGGGGAAGGTTAAAGTCCCGAAAAGAAAGATTTCGTCACCAGGATCACAAATTTCTAGAATTTGATCAACTGTTTTAATGGTAAGTTTATATGATTCATTGGGTTGAAATGGCAGTATGTAACAACAGATAACGTAAAGCGACTTACGTGAAAGTGTTATCTTTATAGAAATATAATCTAGGTACGGGGAAGGGATGATGCTATAAGGCAAGAGTCAATTGAGTTTTGGACAGCTATAAGCACGCCATGACTAGGAGATTCAGTATGTTGGCTATGGTCATCGTCGCGGTAAACATTAAAAGAAGATGGGAACAATTCTTGGTTTTTAATGCTAGGAATGAGATTAGTTTCAGTTAGAGCGTAGATTTCAAAAGGTAGAGAATGAGTTTTCTGATAAACAGCTTGAGTTTTTGAACGGAGACCTCTTACGTTTTGATAATAGACGGAGTAGGGGAGGTCTGGGTTGAATTAGGGACGAAAAAACCTATCATGGTCAGCTCTGCTGCGCTGAAGGTAAGATATCCGCTTGGAATGAATATACTTACCAAAAGCGTCGAGATCATTCTCTACTTTTTGGGGGGACAACTCGTGATATCTAATGTAGAGGTTTTTCAGGCTATTAACATTAGTAGGAAGACCTTCTTGTTGGATGGAGATCATTACACTTGTTTTTGTTTTCCCTTCGTAGCAGACTGAGTCTGATTTATCGTGGAGATAAGCTAAGAAAATGCGGGTATTCTCATAATTTTTCTTATCTCTTAGTCTAGAGAGAGCATAACGACTTTCGTTGGAATCTACTGTTTGCTGTGTCAATTTTACAGCTGGGGGCAGAAGGGGGTCGATAAAAGATTGGGTGGGCATAGGTGAAGAAGAGACGAAGTTAGGTGGCGATGGGGAGGGAATGTGGCTAGGGGTTGAAAATGTGTTGGGAGAAGAGAAGGCAAGGAGCAGTATTATTATTTGGTAAAGATGCTGGAGAGGGGTTGAGTATATGAGAGCTTTGAAAATTTGTATACTTGGCTCCAGAACTGAGGTCAAAATGTGGAATAGAGTTTGCTGTAGGCGATTGAGTTGGAATTGGGAAAGTAATGGGTGTAAGATTAAAGGAAACCCGGCGAGCTTGAGGCTTAGAAGGAATAGGGACACTAGGCAGTTTCTGTTGCATGGAGGGGTGGTTAAAACTAGGAAAAAGTTTTGTCTTAAAGCTCCAGTTAGGGTCAGGTCTGGGAAAATTGGCAGATTTATTAATTGGACGATAAGTGGTTTTGTTAAAGTTACCATGAACACGTCTTTTTGAAGGGTTATCTGGAAACTGAGGAGATTTGTGCTTGAGGGATGGTTTGGATTTGTTTTTTAAGTAGGAATTAAATTTTGTTAGGTTTTTCCATTTGAAAAGCATCATGTTTATAAAAAATCCAGTTGTACTTTGAAGGAAACTGGACTTTGAAGCATTTGGGTGAGACTTGATGACAAACATTCGGAGTGATAGAGAACTTTTGTCCAAAATATGAGTAGATCCAGGATTTGTTGGCAAAGTAGGGAGTGTTCTTCAGGCAAAAGTAATTGTTATTAGCAGATTCGAGCTTGCTTAGTCTTTTGTTCCAATCGGATAGGGTCCAACGGTGACCGAATTTGATGATAGTTGGAAACGACACGGGCAGATCGTTGGGGGGTGAAGAAGGCGCGGTTGGTTCGATTTGCGGTTGAACAGCAATTTGGGTGAGTGCAGGAGGATCGTTATTTGTTTCGGAGCTTAAAATTTCATCCGAGACCGATAGGTTGTTGTAAACCATTACAGTATCAGGAGTAGGATTCTTTGACTCGTCTATCATGTCGTATAACTGCAGCCGTAGCTCACGCGAGTTATTATTTAGCCGAGTCATATCCCGCTGGATTTCTATCATCCGTTGACTATTACTGGTAACATCATATCCGATAGAGATGAGTTCGGCAGAGACTCTGGATAACATCGTCTTAATAGAAAACAGATCATCGTATGTCTGGATGGGCAAGGGCTGGTCTGGCGGGGAGAAGGGAGAAACTGTTTTTGAGGAGTTACTTTGAAAGTGTATCTCGAGGTCAGATTTAAGGGAATTCAAGTTCGTTGATAAACTATTGTTAAGTAGAACCAATGAGTCATTAACCGATTCCGAAGATTTGTTGATAGAAATTAAGCGCTTGTCAACCTCTAGAAACTTTGAGTGGCACTCCGAGGTATTTTATGGACACTGTTGTTGGAGCTCGTCAACACTTTTTAAGACAATATCAAATTTTTTGGATAGATTATTAATATTGTTTACACATTCGGTATGGCTAATGGCAGTTTGGTCACTTAAGCATTTTTTCGCGAGCATAACGTGAGAGATGAAAATGTCTCTACATTCGTCGCAGTAGAATAAGAAATTTTTTTAAGATGTTTTAAGTGTTTCCATTGAAATTAATCGTGATATTTATGTCATACTTTGTGTATATAGATTTCACTTTTTTGATATAAATGCGTTTACGGAGGAATTTTCTGGTCTGTTGGAAAGGGAAAATTCAAATAATTTAATCATATTAGGAGATTTTAATATCAATATTCTTGAAACTAATGAAATTAATTCAAATTATTTATCTCTTTTAGCTTCGCACGGTCTTTTTTCTTTTATTAATACGCCTACTCGTCAAGTATCAGGCAGTTGTTTAGACCATATATATGGCCGTTTTGGTAAGATTTCTATCGTTGAATGTGAATCGTATGTGTTCGATTTAGCGATAACTGATCATTCTATGACGGGTATACTCATTGATAACATGCATAAAAGCAATAATGATAGATTCTCTGCTAATATGCAGGAAAAAAGCTCACCAAAAGTAGATATTTATAAATTAAAGGATGCTCTTTTGTATGAGTTTTGGGAAAATGTATACTCGTGTGATGATGTGTCAACTTCATACAATCTATTTATTAATTGGGGGCTATCGTGAACAAAATTTCCCTCGGAATTTTCCCCATCTTCGAAAATTGGAAAGGTCAATACTTCTGCACTGTTCATTGTAAGCTGGCGACTGGCCTTTTTAAATGAGAGCCAAAGTCACTACGAAACTTAATTCCCAATATCAATAAATTCCAAGAGAAACTTTCGACATTATTCGAGATCACAATTTTGAAAGTTGGGAACAATTCCCAGGGAAATTTTATTCACGATAGACCCCATTGTTTAACTAATCATATCTCTAACACATCGAAGTTAATTCAACATAAACAAATATGTAGAAGACTTAAACACTGGATTAGCAATTATTTAATTAGCAAAGTAAAACAAAAAAATAAATTAAGACATAAATGCTACAAGAATCCTAGTAATACTTTGCTAAAACGAAAATATAAAAATCTGTGTGTTGAATTAAAAAGAGAAATCCCGATTTGTCGTGATTCGTTCTATCGAAATCAAATCAATTCTGCTAACGGTGATTTAAAAAAGGAGTGGAAAATAGTGAACAGCGTACTTAACAAATCTTCTGTGTCTAAAATGCCTGAAGCTATAGTTATTGATAACTGCCAAGTCACTGATAAAACGTCGATTGCAAATGCTTTTAACAAATATTTTATTGATGTTGCTAGTAGATTACAACCCTTTCCATGTGAACCATTTTTTGTGATAGGTGAACCAACTCAAAGAACAAGTTTTGTGTTTGAGTCTATTTCTTCTCTTGATATACTAAAGAGTATTAGTAGCTTAAAAAGCTCTAATTCGTCTGGAGCTGATAATATATCTAATATAGTTGTCAAACAAATTGCGTATTTAATAGCTGATGTTTTGGCTTTCATTTTTAACCGATGTGTTTTTGCAGGTGTATTTTCTGAATCTCTTAAATGCGCTGACGTATTACCATTGTTTAAAAAGGGTTCCGCAAGCGATTTGTGTAATTATAGACCCATTTCCCTTCTTCCCGTTTTCAGCAAAGTTTTTGAAAAGATAATTAAAAAAAATGATAAGCTTTTTGTCAAAAACGAACTTTTTTAGTCCACTTCAATTTGGGTTTTTAAACGGTAAGTCAACTGAAGATGCATTGTTGCAGTTCTGCGATCAAATTATGTTTAATCTAGACAGAAAGAAGTTCACAGCGGGATTATTTGTTGATATAACCAAGGCTTTCGATATGGTAAACCATAACTATTTATTGAGAAAATTGTATAAAGCTGGTTTTCGTGGTTTTATGCTAAACTGGTTTAGGTCTTACCTTGAGAATTGAAGTCAAAGAGTTAAATTATGTGGATCCAGGAGTGATATTGGATACCTTAAACTGGGTGTACCTCAGGGTTCTGTCTTGGGGCCTGTTTTGTTCCTGGTATACATAAATTCGCTCTTTGCACTTAACTTTAGAGGTAAGCCTACCGCGTTTGCTGATGATATTGTTTTATCTTATGGTTCTAATAGTCGTTTGGACTTAGTATCCGACATTAATT
Source organism: Philhelius festivus (assembly GCA_963931855.1). Lineage (NCBI taxonomy): Eukaryota > Metazoa > Arthropoda > Insecta > Diptera > Syrphidae > Philhelius > Philhelius festivus. Next base: position 14,417,039 of record OZ007558.1, read on the forward strand.
GGGATCTCGACCTACTGAGAGTTTGGTTTGCTGAACATAATTCAGTTATAAGCTCTAAAACGAAGCTTATGCTTTTCAGTTTAACCTCAGTCAATGATTTCAATGTTGATTTATATTTCCACGCTCCTGAATGTGAAAGATTTAAACTGCCTGTTCGGAATTGTTCACCTGAGATTGCAAGTCACAAGACTTTTATAAGTAACTTGAACTGTTGTGATAATTGTTTTTTAGTAGAGAAAGTAAATGAATTTAAATATTTAGGGCTTACTTTTGACTCTAATATGAATTTTTCAAATCACACAATTAATTTGGGAAAGTATTTCCGGTGCACGTTGAGATATTTTTATTACTTACAAAACTTAGTATCAGCTGAATTATTAAAAACTATCTACTATGGCATTTTTCATTCAAAGCTGCAATATGGTATTGTATGCTGGGGTGGAACTCATGTGAATAAAATTAAACCTTTGTTAATTTTGCAAAAACAAGTCGTTAGAAAAATCTGTCGTAAAACGAGAAGACACCCTAGTTTCCCTTTGTTTCGTAACCTAAAAATTCTTCCTTTGCGTCATTTGTATTGTTTTAAAGTTCTGAAGTCCTTTTTTATGAAATCGGGAAGCCGTAATTTCAGGCTTATATCGAATTATAATTTACGTGGAAACTCTTCAAATCTCTTAACAGTTCCTTTATTCCGCACAACTGCGTTTCGTAATTTCTATTCAATCTCTTCCCATCGTTTTTTTAATAAGCTTCCACCATCTCTGAGAACAATTACTGCTCCTGGTTTGTTCACTTGTCGTTTAAAACTCTGGTTCTTGGACTTAGATTATTCTAATTTAGAATCTTTTATTTCTGGTATTCTGGTTTAAGTCATATGAGTATATTAAGCTTTTTTCTCTTTCTTTTTAAATAATGTCATTTTTTCATTATTTTAGTAGTTTATTCATGATATATTGTCTTTACTATGAATTTAATTGTAATTTTGTTTTGATTTTATTTTCAATGCATACATATAAAAAAATTGTAATTTATGTTCAAATCACCCCACCCCACCCATACTTTTATAATTTATACAGATCTATAAAATCTTGTAGTGGCATTCAACACTATTTTTATTACATTGTAATTAAATATAGAATGTCTCATATTTTTCTTATATACACTTTTAATTATTTATTTTTTGTAAATGAACTAGTATGAAATTTGTTATTTAAATAATAAGAAAAAAACTAGTAGGAAACCTTTTTGTTCCCTATTAGATCGTGGTATCACAATGGACCTCTAATGTTCTAAGTGTGTCAGACGCTTTAATGACAACCACTTTAACCTAACCTATTGTATAATGATTTTAAAGGGAAATAAACTTGTTTCTATCTATCTATCTATATAATTATGTATTATAAAAAAAATATTTTTTCAACTTCATTATTTAAAAAAAAATGTAATTGTAATTTGTAATGTATTGCAATTGGAATCTCACCACCACGTTCCCCTTTTCTTTTCCAATACACAGACCCACAATTATTTAAGAGAATTTCAGTGATATAGTTTTACTGCTTTCAAATAAAGCACAAAATGTTTGGAAGTTGGAATGGAGTCCAACCAAAAAATGCTTTTTTTATTGCCTTCCAGTTTTTTTATGAATATCTTTTTAGGAAGAGATTTTTATGTTTGACAATATTGTAAATTGCAGGTATAGCACACTGACATGACGGTGACGTTGCAGGCGATGCAGCATAGAGAAATTAAAAGCTTCTTGCGATTTGCACACACTCGAACACTTTGATTCTCTATGTTGCATCGCAATTGCAATTGAGGGGAATGAAAAAAAGTTAGAGTTAGACTTAGAGGGAGTTCGACTTAGAGAGAGTCGACTGTATATGTTAAAACTAAGTAATGGCAGTACAACTTAATCTGGTATGTTGGAATGCAAGAGGCATTCACAATAAATTATAAGAGTTTTTTTTTGTTTTTATGTAAAAATAGAATCGATGTTAGCCTTATCTGCGCGACTTGGTTGACTTCTGAAGTATCTTTTTCAAATAATATGTATCCGTGCTACCGTCTCGACAGACCAGATAGAATAGTGGGGTTGCAATACTTATTAAAAAGAATTTAAAACACACACTTTTACCCAGTCTAAATACAAAACTAATTGAAAACATAGGTATAGAGCTGTTTGTTGCAACCGGCAGGAGTATTTCAATTTTTTCTGTTTATTTTCCAGGTGGATCGTCATCTGCGTATAAGAGAGTTTGGCTAAAGAGTGATCTTCGTAAGATCATAAACCTCCAAGGAAATTTTTTAGTAGGTGGTGACTTCAACTGCAGACACAGAAGTTGGGGATGTAGTCGAGCAAATACATGGGGCAATGTTCTGTACGATCTTAATGCTAGTCATCAATTTCAAATTTTATATCCAGGTTCACCGACTTATTGTCCGACTAACAGTCGATCAAAGCCCTTCACTTTAGATCTATATTTGACAAATATTCCGCAATTTTTTACTCAACCCATTGTAATTAACGACTTAAGCTCGGATCATCTTCCCGTACTTTCAAGTGTTCTTCAAACACCAAAAAAATAGAGCATTATTTTCTAGATCACAAAAACGCGAATTGGAAAAAATATCGCAAACTAATAGATAATAATCTACAAAACCAAAGCCAAACCGTTGAGACCGTAACTAATTAGTCGCAAATAGATGATTATACAAATAAATTCACAAAATATATAGAAAATGCCATTGATCAGTCAGTACCAAAGAAATGAAGTGTGCTATTAACAATAAACAACTTCCACGGCACATTTTAAATTTAATAAAATTTCGCAATGCTACAAGAAGACACTGGCAAAGATATATGTTAGAAATATATCAACAGAACGTCAAATCTTTAAACGATCAAATCAAAACTGAAATAAATAAATTTCGTAATCATAGCTGGAATCGTAAATTACAGAGTCTTGACAAATACAGTAACCCTTTTTGGAATATTACCAAAATAATGAAAAAAAGTATACAGTAATTCCTACTTTAGACAATTTACAAAATTCTGCACTCACATCGACTCAAAAAGCCAACATATTAGCAGCCAACTTTCAAAAAAATCATTTAGTTTCTTGTGGCTTAGGAGACAATACAACTATTGCAATGTTCAGTGATACAATAAATAGTTTAAACTTAACTCCTTTACAAATTGATCACAGCAATTTCATCAAGTATGAAGTGCTAAATGATATAATATCTAATCTTAATACTCGTAAATCGTCCGGTTTAGACAACTTAAAAAATTTGTATCTAAAAAAACTATCTAAACGAGGTTTGAAAGCTATTTTGTTTATCTTTAATGCATGTATTAAGTTGCAGTACTTCCCAAAAAATTGGAAAAAAAACCCGAATTAATCCCTATTCTTAAGCCTGTAATTTCTGCAAATTTATCGACTAATTACAGACCAATTAGTTTGCTAAGTTCTCTTGGTAAGCTATTTGAAAAAATTATTAGTTTGAAAATCTCTGAACTTTTAGAAGAAAAAAACATATTACCACAGGAACAATTCGGTTTCAGAAATCACCACAGCACGATTAACCAAGTAGATAGAATTACAAGACATATCAAAAATTCATTTTCTGAACAGAAATTAACAGGTTTAGTATTACTTGATTTGGAAAAGGCCTTCGACTCTGTTTGGCATGAAGGTTTACTTCATAAGATACTAGGTTTTGGGTTTCCAGCTTATATAGCAAAACTCATCCAAAGTTTTTTAACAGATCGTACACACGTCGTCTCTGTTTAAAATAATTTTTCATCTCGCACACGAACTGTTCTGACCACTTTTTCAAGCGAGTTTGTGCGAGAAGGATCTTATTGTTTGTTTTGATGTTTCAAAAAAAAAATCAAACGAGTAAAATTTTGTTATTTCACTGCTTGTGTTGTGTGGTGCAACTTTTTGATAATTTTGGTGGCAATAATTATCAAGGAATTAACAACACAACCGCATAAAACCGCTTTTACTGTGCGCAGTATGTTGCATCTAATTCTCGCATCTCGAATCGCTTGTCGCACCGCTTCTCGTATCGCATCGCATCGCTTTGTCGCACCACTGTACGCACAGCCTAACTCTGTTTAAATTGTGCGGTTACAACCAAAATGTAAAGATTATGCTGTTAATAAAATATATAAAATAAATAAAGGGCGTACAAATTTGCGATTTTAAAATTAAAATTGAATGATCACCAACGTATTGAAGTATTAAAACAAAATGCACGACAGGATCGCACGTACTTGCTCTTATGTAAAAGTACTTTGGAATTTAAAAATTATGTATAAATAAATATAAAACATGTATTTAACGAGATAAAAATTTTCAAATGCATACAATTCTGATCTCTAGAAAAGTATGAATTTATGCAAACAAAACTCAAAAATCGTTTTTTTATTAAATTAATTTTTTATATAAAAATTTTCAAGTCAAAAATTTGAGATGTCAATTATAAGTTTTTCGGAATAAAGATTTAAGGAAATAATTTCAAAAAATAATCGTTCAGACGTTTTGGAGATATTGATTTTTCAAAAAAAAAAATGGATTTTTTTTTTTCAAAAAACGTGAAAAATATTTTTCGAATATTTGTATATAAAGTATTAATTTAAATTTAAGGGGTCTCATGTATACAAATTTTGGTTAAAATCGTAAGAGCCCTTAATGAGAAAATAAAAAGAAACGGTGTATGACAGGTATCATTAATAACTTTTTTTTCTATTTTTTTTGGCAAACTTGTTAACTTGTTTTTACATTCCTATCTCCATGGGATTATTTATTTACGTTAAATTGGTTTATTGTATTCGAACTTCGGACTATTTTATTTCTTAGAGAAAAAGTAAGCTCAAAAACTTTCAAGTACAAAATTGTCTTCATTTTTTTTTAAATCTTCCATTGATTGATATCAAATGCATAACTAAAAAAATCAATTAATCCTTATTTACAGCATTTGGATAAAAAACTAAAATTAAATCAACAATGGATCTCGTTGATATAGATAAGGTCTTGGATAATTTGGAACTTAACGAAGAGGAACATCGTAAAGAAAAAATTCCCATAGTTAAAAAACATCAAGCCTTAACATCAGATGTAGTTTCTTCACAATCGAAAAATTCGTCGCCGTCGCTTCTTAATGAATCTCAACAAAGTATTAACTATGGTACCTCAGCAGCGCTTAATACTACAATAACAGGAGGAGAACGTGTGAATAAATTTGTTGGTGTTTCGCAGGTCTTTAGCAGTTTAGATGAGTATCGAAAAAATGTTGAAAGCTTGGATTTGTTTACGAGCAATAAAAACAATGACAATACAAATTATAATAACTTAAATTCTGATGATCATACACTTCTCATACGAAATGATGGCGATGATGATAATAATGACGAAGAAGATGTAAGAAGAGAGAATGAAGACAAACATTTTGATGAAGATGAAAATGAAAATGTGGGTGATGAAATCAATAAATTTGTCGGAACAGATGAATATGGGTTGTCATCAAATTCTATAACAACATCATCATCGTCGACGTTTTCATCTGGACCGTCACCCGCTTTAATATCAACAGAATCTGAAACAGAATCATCACTTAATGCTAAAGAAGAACTAGCTGTTCGCAGTTTAGAAATAAAAGAAATTCGTAAAATTTCGAAACTAAATGAAGACGATAGTACAACAAGTGACGACTTGAATCCGATTCACCAAAATGAAAATGATTGTTCCAACAACAGCGACAATAATAGACTAAGACAACAACAACATTCTGATTTCGATGATTTAGCTGTTGGCTTATCATCGATTTCACTCACCACACATCTAGAAAGTAATTTATCTCTATCGGAAAGTCCTTTAGCCTCAGTTAGTAGTAAATTTGTTTTGAAAACAGACAATTTAAGTTCATCTATATCCCTATCTCAAAAAACTAAGAATTATCTAAATTGCAATAAAAAACCAAAAGAGTTCATTGAACAAAAGACCAACGGGGGAGGAACAATATCCTCGGAGCCTCCTAATTTAGTAAATTCAGAATCGGTAGAAGAAGAGGAGAACGTAGTACCAGAGACACAGCCAAATGTTATGGTCACATTTAGTTCGACAATGGATGAGATTTCTGATACAGAACTTGATAGTATTCTACAGGAAATTGATACAGAACCGCATTCACATCAATTGATACCACTTGAAAAAGATAATGCATATGTCGCCGCCATCAGTGATAGTGGCGAAATAATAAATACAATAACAAAAAAAAACACTCAAACAAATCATCAGGAAATTAAATTAATCACTAGCTGCATTTCATCAAATAGTAATATATCGGTTCTTGGTCAGAAATGTTCTGTCGGTGTCGATGGGATGATGAATATCGATAGTTTTTCACAAGCATCTACTTTAGAATTTACCGAAGATCGACCTGATGTCGAGGATGATATAGCCAAGCAGGGTGTCACCAATCTGGAAGAAAATGAATTTTGTGATAACGGCGAACGCAGAGAAAAGAAAGACATACAAAAGCGACAAAGACCTACCACGCTTGATTTGCCAGTTAGAAAAATCAATTTGTACGCAACAGCTGGACAAACTCCACCTGGATCACGTATCTATGATCAGACAACGTCATCTTCTGATGAAGATACACCCGAAGACAAATTAGGTGCAATGAAAAATGATGAAGATGTAAATTTCAACGATGGTGCTGGTCACACACCACCAGAAAGATCTGATCGAGCAGTTTGTTTTGGTATTGGTGGTGGCGCTTCGACGTTCTCGGATTTGGAAACGGAAAATGTCGATGAACCAATGATTGCTGCAGAAAATACAGATATAGAAATTAAAAAAGCACCATCAGTTTCTGATTCATTACCAGCAACAGAACAACTAACACTAGCATCATCTGAAAGTAATGATCTGCCTGCTATAAATAACACCAACAACATAAATAATATTGGAAAAGTTCCACCTATATGGGTACCAGACCAAGAGGCAAATGCATGTATGCAATGTCAGCATAAATTCACTTTACTCAAGCGACGTCATCATTGTCGAGCATGCGGTCAGGTTTTGTGTTCAGTGTGTTGTTCCCAGAAGTTCAAATTAGAGTTCCTTTCAAATATAGAATCCCGAGTTTGTGTTCAATGTTTTCTCATTTTGACAAAACTCACACAACAAAAACAACAAATCGATGATCAACAAATGAATTCCTCCTCATCCACACAACATCAGATGCCACAAACAACGTCATCACCGAATCCCAATAATCCAATGGAATATTGTTCGAAAATTCCCCCACATCGTCAAGTTAATCCACATGCAATGTCGTTGTGTCCTACGGTAATTGTTCCAGTAGGTGTTTTGAAGAAAGAAGGTAATACGGCTAAAAGTCGTAAACGTAAATCGGTGATGTTTAGCGATGGTATACGACCAGGAAGTGATTTGGCTAGTTTAGACAGTAAATGGAGCGATGCTAAACATGCACGTAAATCGATGCCAGGAAGTAATGTAACATCTGAAAATCTTCATGAATGTGCACCTAATAATGTTGAGAATAAGAAAAGTAAGTTTGACATTGTTTTACATTTATCAGAGTTAAATAATATCTTTGACGTTGAGCAAAATGTCAGTCAGTTTTCAAGAAATTTATTTAATGACGTTTTGAATCTCAACCAGTTTATTTTTATTCGATGCATTTGCTTCAGATTAATATTTTAATCGCAGGAAAGTACAGAGACAATTACATATATGTATATATGTATTTACCAAAGAAAACTGATAGTGTGGTTATAATGAGTACTTGCATAGGACATTCAATAAATAAGTAAACAGCAAAATGCGCATAGTTATGGAGATGTGTGATACATATGGAGGGCTCACAGCTGTACCGAACCAAGTCATAAAAAAAAATCCAAAACTAACGCCAAAATTTCCGCAAAATTGACCTCTATTTAAAGCTGTAATGAACTATGAAGCTCTAAATGAACCATGTAGTTCATAACAGCTCTAAATAGAGGTCAATTTTGCGGAAAATTTGGCATTAGTTTTGGATTTTTTTTATGACTTGGTTCGGTACGGCTGTGAGCCCTCCATATATACTATTCGCAAACTTTTTTAACCTTAGAGATTTAACCTAAGCCCAAAGATTTAACCTGAACGTAAATCGATTTCTGTTTGGCTTAAATCTAGTTGTCTTGAAGGTTAATTGATTCATTATTTAGTTAAATAAATATACAGGGTGTCCCACAGTCACCGCCCCAAATGAAAACCATGGATTTCTGAGGTCATTTTAAGTCGAAAAACTTAAGAGGTAGTTTTCTCGTTTTCGTCAAGTTTTCGAGTTATAACGGTTTTTATGATTTTTCCTTTAACTGGCTTTATCTTTGCCAAACTACGTCCGATTCGGAAGATTTTTTTTATAATCAATCAAGAATTTATTACAGTTTTAGTTTGTCCAATAACTTTTTTTCTGCGGACAACCGTTTCTCCGCAATTTTGCATCAAACCCAATTTTTTTCGTTTTTGAAGTAGTTTTTTTTCAGTTTAATATCATTTTATTCAAAAAAACACGTTAATGAGTATTTTTTTTTTATATTATGCGCGCACTCAAGGGGTTATGACTGCCCTTATAATGTTAAATACACAGTGCGAGCAATTAGGAAATTAGGATAAGATTAGAAAGCAGATACCGATGCACATTGGTTTTGAATGTCTGCACATTGAAATGACTTTGAAATACTGAGCCAGGTAAAGCATTCCACATTCTTGTAGTCCGACTAAAAAAAGAATCTCTGTATTTGACAGTACGTCCGAAGTTGGGCTCAAGGGTAAACTGATGGGCATTCCTAGAAGTTCGGGTATTACGGTTGAATTGTTTAAGGGGAGGAATGCATCTGGCTATTTCACTAGAGCACTGTTTATGGAAATAGCGGTAAAATAATGATAGACATGAAACTTATTAAAGCCCAGTTCATTTTCTTAAAAAAATATTTTTTTTCCTTAAAAAGAATATTAAATGTAATTAACAAAAAATAAACAAACTGAGTGAATCTAAAAAAAAAAAATAATTTTTAAATACAAAATTAATTCAAATGAATTAAAACTTTTTCTGAGCTATTGTGGTTAAGAAAAGGACAAATAGATAAAGTTAATCGTCCCATTTCAGCGTATATTAGTACTCGTAACATTTCCAGATATTCTTGATTAGTGTAATCCATTGTTCGCAAATAATTGAAAAAAAAACTACAACTTGAATAACAAATCCAAATGGAGTGTGAAGTGAAAGAACACGACGCGTACACGTGAGAAAGACATTTACAACCTTCAAATCATAATGCAAGTCTTTACTGTTTACATTAGTTAACGATCTTACTAATTAACTTTATCTATTTGTCCTTTTCTTAACCACAATAGCTCAGAAAAAGTTTTAATTCATTTGAATTAATTTTGTATTTAAAAATTTTTTTTTTAATTCACTCAGTTTGTTTATTTTTTGTTAATTACATTTAGTATTCTTTTTAAGGAAAAAAAATTATTATTTTTTAAGAAAATGAACTGGGCTTTAATAATAAGTGAAAAATCTTCCGAATCGGACGTAGTTTGGCAAAGATAAAGCCAGTTAAGGGAAAAATCATAAATACCATTATAACTCGAAAACGGGACGAAAACAAGAAAATTACCTCTTAAGTTTTTCGACTTAAAATGACCTCAGGAATCCATGGTTTTCATTTGGGGTTGTGACTGTGGGACACCCTGTATATTACTAATAGCTTCAATATAATAATAAAAATTTAAAAGGTTTTGCTAATAGTTCGAATCGATTTGCGTCTGGAGACCTATGTGTTTGGGTTAAATCTATTTACATTTAGATTAAATTGATTTCTATATTTAATTATATACATATTTTTTTAGTATTTTCATCTATTTTAACATACAATTCAAGTTTTTTTTCTTGCGCTTGAAATATTTTTTTCTCTTCGTAGGGTACAAGTTCACGGAGGGGTCGGCAGAATCTCACAGCTAAAAGTAATCCAAATATTTTTAGTAAAGGCGACCATGTGAATGTTAAAAAGAACTGTTTGCCACATTCCACATAAGTTTTCTTTACAACGAGCACACATTATAACTTTGTACACTGGCAGTTAAGTTCTTCGATTTCATCTCTAATACAGAACCGCCTGTTCGTCAAAATTTATGTCCTCATTGTTTTTAGCTGGGGTTAAACTAAAAAATCGTGGGATTAACACGTGAATTCCTTCATTGTGTATACATCCGCTGAAAAATGTTAGTCCTTCTTACATTAAAAACGATTTAGAAGGCACTGTTCGAAGAGTGTGCTTAATAAACTAAACTCTTTACTGTGAAGGTTTCAAATTTTATACCACCGTTAGCAATTTTTTCCGTTTACTTATTGAGGGATTATCTTCCTTGTCTGTTTTCATCGTAGTATCTACTGTATAAGAGGAGTTGTTGTAGTTAGAAATTCTACAAACTGTTGTTCATAGTGTCTTCATCAACAAGAGACTTGCGATCGACGCGAACGCTGTTTCGCGGCATCTTTATTGTCATATTCTTTTCTCTATCTTTTTACTCTCTTTCTCTCTTTAAAGTTATCACAAGAAACAATAGCAAATCTATTGTTTTAATGGACGATGGAAATGGTTGCTACATACCACCAACAGGTGAAAACACCTTGCCCCCCATAGTCGTTTCAAAAAAGTCGGAAATACTATACCAAGAAGTTACAAATAACAGTGATCTTATCAAAAGATTACAGTCCGAAAGTTTGAAGTTTGTCATACAAAACAACTTTTTTGTTTTCGTTAAAATTTCTCATTGTAAGTTGTGTGTTGTATTTTTTCATATTTTTTTTTTTTAAATCCATTAAATTTCAGTAAAATGTTGCATCAACAAAACAGTAATCAACTTTACAACTTGTGGTCTAAATAATGTTGGCAACGATGAAATAATAATTCTACTTGAACTTGATAATTCGAATAAAATCCCTAAAGATATATTTGTTCATTTAGATGAAATTTACTGTGAAGCAAGTCATGGCCGTCCGATTACTGAACTTGGCTTCTCGATGCCAAAAAATTTACATTTTCTTGGCTCAAGAGAACATGGCGGTTTTTTATTTATTCGTTCAACTTTTCAATGCTTACTCGATGTGCATGTTCCAACACCGCCATTTCTAATTGGAGTGCTAATTCATCGATGGGAAGTACCATGGGCAAAGGTATTTCCGTTGAGATTGATGTTACGTCTTGGTGCGCATTATCGTTATTATCCATCTCCACACATATCAGTTAGAGAACGTGAGCCTGTATATGTAGAAATTTCACAGACAATAATAAATTTATTAGCAGTAAGTTTACTAGTTTTTATAGTTAAATTTATTAAAAGTTCTTTTTATTCTTAAATAAGGATTTCCGAAACTACACATATACCATTCCGACAATAAAAGGAATGTATATTCATATGGAAGATAGACGAACAAATATTCTCATACCACGCAATCGATTAGATGAGGTTATTAAAGCGATCAATAATTCGAGTGATCATATTTTAGCAATGGGAGCTAATTTTTCAAAAAAAGCCGATGGTCATTTGGTTTGCATACAAAATATTATATTAAAGAATGGTGATTCGCATGCTTACTCAACTCAAGCTATTAACATTCAGGGCCAACCTAGAAAAGGTATTCATTTATTCCAAAAGCTTTAATACTATTAGTTCGAATTACATCACATATATATATTATTCTAGTTACTGGTGCAAGTTTTTTTGTATTTAACGAAGCATTGAAATCAAATAGTGGACTCTCTGGCAAATGCAGCATCATAGAAGATGGTTTAATGGTGCAAATTTTACCGTCTAAAATGGCTGAAATACGACATTCGCTTATAAATATGAAAGACATTAACATAGCTTGTGGACCAATTGATGTCGATGAACAACAAAGTGAAGTTGTTCATATACAATGGGTGGATAATGATTTGGAAATTAATATAGGGTATATAATGTGAAAGCATTTATTTTAAACCCCAACTTCAAATCCTCTCTTGTTTTGGAGTCTTTAAATTTTAAATTGATACACGCAGTTCTATGCACTTTCTAAAATTCCATTGAATATATGTTAAGGCCCCGAGGCGTTTCGTTTAAGTTAAACAACAACCGCTATAATGGTGACATACTGTAGAGTCGGGGTATTGAAAGGGGATATATTTCAGTGATTTCTCTCAGAAAATAACAAAAACAATTTTGTGAAAATGCCAATTTAGAGTCAAAAGGATTTTTCCAAAATATAGATTTATGTAAAGAATGTGTTGTGGGAGAAATCCCGTCAACACCCTACTCTTCCCTCAAGTTGCAACAACGAAAATCGATTGAATAAAATTCCTGATATTTCTCATTGTGAGTGTTATTTTTTTCTTACCGATTTCTGTCAAAAGTCAACCTTTGAACATTTTACATGTCTTAAGTTGTAAGAATAGACAGGTTTGCAACAACACAACGCTATCCAGATAACTTTGGATATAAATTTGAACGCTTTTGAAGCGATCGTCATTTATCGCAGCGAACATAGAATGACACTAGCAATAACATGTCGATCTTTCTTCTAATTGATAACAACAATAGCAAACGTTTCAACAAACATTTTACTAATTTCTTAACAAAAGTTCCAAAGTAGCTTTATTTGAATAAGAGCATTGAGAACACAACTGATGCATATCCCCTTTTGAAAATTAGTTAGAGTTGATTTCGTTAGTTCTGGCGAAAAAACTTTTCTTGGGAGTATGTTCAACTGACGCTTTTTAACACCCATCAGATTTTACTAGAAAAAATTAAATGAATGTTTTGGGACATAATACATTTTCTGTTCAGTGAAGGGTCAATTGAATATATTCAAAATAAAACTTCCTTCACCATAAGTTTTCAAGTACAATTACCTCTAGGAAATGACCTTAAAACAACAAGGCTTGTATAACAGGTAGTTTATAACAAATCTAATTGACTTGTTAAAGAACACCTGTTCTACAAGATTAATTGTTTTGTGGAAGGGCCCTGGTCGTCTTAAACTAATATCGAAGTCAAAATTTTAAAACAGGGTAAGATCTCCAATTGATTCAAAGAAAATGGATGGAATACCTAGTATAAGAGTACATTCTGGTATTACTATATCAAACAATAATCACATTCTAAAATGGACTGAAGTATTTATAATTGAGGTGAGATTTTTGTGTTGTTTTTCGTAAAAAAATAATATTATTTTTTTTTTTTAGATAAGCGGAGATAACAGAACATGTAAGACAAAAGTTGATATATCTAAAGTATCTGAACAAATTGCCAGACATACATCGCTAGCACTTTTGCCGTTTTTAGATCTACTTGTAGCAAACGGAAGTGTTAAAATCGGATTGAGAGTAACATTAAACAATGACAATGTATGTTATGATCAAAAGTGTATCTATTAGTAGTAGCTTTGTATATATAACCCATAGTATTATCATGGAGCGTGATTCTGTGGTACCAACGCTGAAATTAACGCAAGATTTTACAGTGGAGAGTAGGATAAGATACAAAACAAGTAGTAAAAAAGAGAATATTTTATTATTAAATTTTGCAGTACTATCGCTATGTTTAAGATGTCGCCCCAATCTATCGTCTTCATGAGAGTACTATAAGTTTTATATACAAAGGTAGTAGTTACTTTTAGTTAGTTTTATTTATGAATTTCTTACACTTAGTCAATAACTTATTAAGGTTTTTGTAATGTGTCTTAAATATCTATGTTGCCCCTAGTGAATAATACTAATAATAAGAATTTAATCTTAGAAAAATTCCCGAAAGACTTGGTTTTGGTTTGTTGTTATAATGAAACAAATAAAAGTCCGCATTGAGTTATTTTCAACGGGAAATTTTAATTGTGTACACCCATTTTCATGCTCTAATAATTTCAGTGTTCCAAAAAAACACCGAAACCAAAATTAGTGGCATTTCGTGCACTTAGTTCATAGGGAGACACCGGACTCTTAATAAAGATGATTTTAGTTATACGTAAATATAAATAGTTCTAAATTAATTCTCTTTCTAGGTTTGCTATGAAGCTGGTAGTCAAAATGAAAAGTTACCTCCTCTGTATATGAATGCCCTCGACAATGAATTAATTCAAACATTGCATAAGCAGGCCAACGATATTGGCAAAACAATAGTTTTAGAGTTGATTTTTCATATTCTAAATGTAAATATTAATGTGTAAACAGTAAACACGAGTCATAAATTAACACGCAAACAAAGACGAAATAAATTTTTAAAAAACTAATAATGATGTTAAGTGTAAACATAGTCTGAGGTATTTAAGGATATTTTCTTAAAATATTTATATAATAATTTATGAACTTTACAAAACTATTTGTTCTGTTTGGTTTTAATATTTGTTTGCGAATCTCTCGTATCTTAATATTATATATATAAATATGAAAGAATAAATGTAATTATTATAAAAAAAAAGTTGTGTTTGTAAATTCGTATGAAAAATATGTTATGTTACTTATAAGATTGAAATTATATTAATAAAAATATTATTATAAACTAAGTTGCGGAAAGTTGTCAAAATATAGAAATAGCATTATTTTAATTTGTGTGCTTTATTTTTTTTATAGTCTAGGTAGACAAAATACGTTTTAATTTTACTTGCCGATTTGAAGTCCTCTTGTTATTTTGGTTTTTTCTATTGTTTTTCAACATAAATTTAAAGAAAAAACATAAAAAATAAAAATATAATCTGTGTTTCCACAATAAAAGAAAACGAAATAAATTAAAAAAAAAAATCAACCTGTGCCGCACAAGTTATATATAATAATAAATAATTGATGTGACTTTGAATGAAAAAAGACTTTATTATGACACTCTAAATCAGCAAATAAATGAGACTTTATTTGTCTTCATTCGCAAGGTTACTTTTATTCTAGATACCTCCATAAAGTAAAAGCTCAATGGTATATAATGTGAAAGGATTTATTTTAAACCCCGACTTCAAATCCTTGTTCTGGAGTCTTTAAATTTTATTTATTTATTTATTATTTAATACCAGGTATTTAAAAATAACTTGGTAAAGATACAAGAATAGAGCCTAGCTGCGAGGACTATTAGCTCTGAGGTAATACCGTCAAATTTTATATTTAAGATAAGATATAAATTGGTTTACTATTTCAATATTTTTAGTGCTGGGATTTTTAAGTATTTCGAGTATGTTTAAATCTTTAAGATAGTTTTTAGATAATATACATCTATTTAATAAATGATCTAGATTTAGTGGAACATTGCAGGTGGTGCAGGACGGACGAGGTTGATTGTTGAGGAGATGTTCGTGGGTTATTGCAGTGTGGCCAAGCCTTAGGCGAACGAAATTTGTGATTTTTGGTTTTGGAAGGATGGGGTATCTCGGATGAGATTTGTTGTAGTTGATTTCCTTGTAATGGTGATGGTATTGACTCCAATCATTAAGCTGTTTTTGTCTTTCAGAATTTTTTATAGTATTAACTAAGTCCTTTTTTGTAAAAATGTTAAGATAGAATACAGGAGCTTTGTTTATTGAGCTAGCTGCTCGATCTGCTTCTTCGTTTCCACAGATTCCAGAATGGCCGGGAACCCACATTAATTTTATTTTTTTTGATAGTCTGCAGAGTTGGCTTCTTATTTCGCTTATAAGTTCGACATTATTGTTTGGGTTGGCGGTAGCTTTCAAAACAGCTATGCTGTCTGTGCAGATTATGGTTTTACCAATAAGGTTTGAATACCAAATGCTTCGGCCGTAAAGATTGATGCAAAATTTGGTATGATTCCAATTTTGACTATGAGGCCGTTTTCTTGTGTAACAGCAAATGATGTGCTCTCGGAGGTTTTTGAGCCATCGGAATAGAGAAAATTCCATCCTTGACTGTGGAGTCGTGATGCGATATCGGAGAAGATAGCTCGGTAAATGGAATTGCTGGTGTTACCTTTTCTATATTTTGCGAGATCCATTATTATTGATTCTGAATTTGTAATCCATGGAGGAAATGATGTTTTGAAGTTGTATCCTCTTTTAGTAGGAATTTGGAGTTGATTGGCTTTATCTAAAGCAATTTTTAAGGCTGCTGGAATTCTTTTTTCCGATTTTTGGGTTAAAGCGCATACGATGTCATCGTCAATAACCGAATTGTTAGAAAAGACTAACTTCGGAGTAAGTCTTAGGGTAAGCTCGTCTATTCGATGCTCTATAGATGGGAGTCCGGCTTCGGCAAGAATATTTTTTATAGGTGTCGTTGGAAAAGCGTTAAGGCATTTTCTTACTGCAAGATGATAAAGTGGTTTGATTATATTGAGGGTAGATTTTGGGCACCTGCCATATATATACATATATTCCAAAGTCGATTTTACTTAGTATTAACATTTTAGTAATATTTGATAGTGTATTAATGTGAATATTGCTTTTGTTACTACTTAAATATTTGATAATGTTGGTTCTCGCAGCTAGAGCTTTCCTTAATGCTAAACAAGGATCTTTCCAATAATAATTCTTACTAAATATTAAACCTAGAATACTTAAATTATTGACATTTGTAATCGTAACATTATTTATAGGTAAATTTACATTGGTACATGATGTGAAGTAATTTACATTTGCTTAGTGATAATTTAGCGCCGGATTTACAAGACCATGTTAAAATATCTTTAACAGCATTTGAAAGAAGATTTTTACATTTAGTTAAATCAGACATTTTACTTAGGATATAGACATCGTCAGCATACAGACAATGATCTAAGAGTTTATGATTGTTAAGAATGTAGCTTATGTCATCGAAAGCTATGGTGAAAAGGATTACGGAGAGGGGAGACCCCTGGGGTATACCGTTCTCCAGTGTGTATATTTTTGAAAATTGATTGTTTACTCTTGCGGAAAATTTCCTATTTGAGAGAAAAGATTCGATAAATTTGAAGATTTTTAGACTGACAGAATGACATGTTTGCCGATTCTTTCGAATGCTCGTTCGAAATCTAATGCAAGCACTGTTACATAGTTTCTCGACGATATGGCTTTTGAAATGTAGCTATCTATATGAAGATGAGCATCTATACAGCCTTTGTTGGGTTTAAAAGCAACCTGCTTGGGGGATATACACCTTTTTTTATTTGCAAACCAAAGAAGGCGTTTGGCGATGATTTTTTCTAGGATTTTTGATAAGCATGAAATGAGTGAAATCGGACGATAGCTTTCTATAAGATCTATGTCCTTTTTGGGTTTGGGGATTGGAAGCAAGATACTAGTTTTCCAGTTTTGAGGTATGGTCGAACTTTCTAAGATGTTATTGTACAATCGGATTAGTCGTAGTTTAGCTTCAAGAGGGAGATTTTTTATCATGGGATAAGAGATTTTATCTCTTCCTGGTGTTTTGCCCTTGACGCTACTCAAAGACGACTCGAATTCTAGAAGGGTGATTTGTTTATCCAATGACTTGATGAAACGATTATTTGTTTGACTCGGAGTGTAATTGATAATTTCATTTTTTTTATTCCTGAAAGTGTTATCAAAATTTGAGTCACTTGAATATTCAGACCAGGATTTTGCAAAGTAATCGGCCATTACTGTTGAGTCTGTGATCAAATCATTGTGCGTTTTAATAGTTAGAATTTTAGACGATGAAGAATTTCCTGTTAAGCGGCGAATATCTTGCCATATTTTTTTCGAAGTTGAATTGGGGTTTATTTGTGATGTGAATTCACCAAAGCTTTTGGCTTTGCTTTCTTTTAGCGCCTTTCTAAATTTGGCGTTCGACTTTTTATAAAGGATTAGATGTGTTTGTGTGGGATTTTTCTGAAATGATTTTAGGGATAACATTTTTATTTTACGAAGTTCTGTGAGCTCTGAATTCCACCAAGGAACGACTCTCTTAATTCTTGGACAGTGTGAAGAATTTTTTTGAGGTATAGATGCGGTAGCGGCAGCCCTTATAGCTTTTTGAATGTTCGCTGCTTCTTTGTTGTTATTGGGACTCTGTTCTTTTCCTGTCAGGTAATTTTCAATTGATTGTTGATATTTTGACCAATCAGCTAGATCGGTTTTAAACTTAAGAATTGGGGGATATTTTGCGGAGGAATTTCCAATGGAAACCGTAGTTATAATAGGGTAATGGTCACTGTTATGGAGATCGGATAATGTTTTCCAGGAAGTTGCGGGGAAGAGATTGGGGGAACAGCATGTTATATCAACATGAGTGAATGTACCATGTGTCGATAGGTGGGTATGAGAACTATCGTTAAGAATAACCACATTTGAATTTAATATAAAGGCTTCACTCATTCGGCCTTTCTTATTAGTAATAGGAGAACCCCAGAGTGTACTCCAGGCGTTCACATCGCCACCAAATATTATTGGAGAGTTGACCTGGGAAATAATATTGTTTAAATCGTTTGTTTGTATAGTTTGTTCGGGAGGTATGTATACATTAATGTAGGTAAATTTGGTTTGAAGTTGGACTTCAATGCAGATGGTTTGTATATTGGAATTTATAGATAACAATTTGTGTGGAATGTTATTTTTAACGAGGAGGCCTATGCCTTGCTTACAAGTCGTATTACACTGGCTATTTGTAAAATAAGCTTTATAAGTTTTTGGCACGATTGGTGATGAGCCGAAAGGAACATGTGTTTCTTGGATAGATACTATACTTGGGTTGTGTTCTTTTAATACAACATTTAACTCATCAAGGTTGTTAAAAAAACCTTTAATATTCCATTGTAGAATAGTGAGTCATGTTTTTTACTTGGCAGTACTTGCACTGGTTTTTTTGACTCGAGACAAAAAAACTGTGTTTACTTGTGCCCGGGTTCGAGATTGTTGAATGGGACTTTGATTGTGACGGAAGTTTTTTAGTTGTTTGGTTATTGTGTTGATCGGGTGGAGGCCACGATCCCCCACGATCGCCGGCTGCGCCTGTCAATCTGCCATCAGATAAACAAGCACATTCGGCGACCGAAGAGGACCGTGGCCTGAGGGTTGGGCTATTGTTGATGGAGTTATGCGGGTTCATGTTCATCATTGGATATGTTCATGAAGTAAGAATTGTTTTGCAGTAAATTGTTTGTTAGTGAGGAGATTGGTGAATTATGGAGTTTTTGATTTTGTAATTTTGTTATAAGAGTCATGTCTTTGGGTTTTTGATTTTGTAATGTTGTTATATGAGTCATTTCGTTGGGTTTTTGGTTAATGATTGGTTGTGTTGTTTTTGGATTTATTTGTTTTTCAATGCTTGAATTTGGGTTTTGTTCAGAGTAAAGAGAATTGGAGGAGGTGGAAGCGAATTGATTTAGAGGATTGGATGGTTTTGGAATGATGACGTTTGCTATGGTATTGTTGTTGGCTAGTGATGCGGTTGTGCTGGGTTTCAGAGTGCGGAGTGAATCGGCTTGTTTGTCTATATCGGGTGAAGGGGTTGAGCTTATATTGGTGTTGGTTTGTCGGATTTTCTGGGAGTAGGTGTTTGAATGGGGTTGTTGGTTTGCAGGGTTAAGCTGATAATAAGCTCGCTTGGCTTCTGCCATGTAGCACTTGTTTCTCGTTTTTATTGTAAGTATTTCCTTATTTTGTATATATTTTGGACAATTTAAGGATGAGGAAGGGTGAGCTGCTTCGCAATTGGCGCACATGGTACGTGTACAGATTTTTGACATGTGTGAAGGAAGATTGCATGTTTCACAGATTTGTTGCTTATCACAGCGTTTTTTTGTATGGCCAAGCAACTGGCAGTTCCGACACCGCATTGGGTTCGGAATGTACTCGTTGACTTTTGCCTTGTACCATCCTATTTCTACGGTAGTAGGTGGTTGGTAGAGGTTCAAATGTGAACAACATGAGACCGGAGGGGACATATTTGTCTTCAATTTTTTTGTTGAATTTATAAACCCCTGTGACATTTTGTGAGCGCATTTCGGCAATTATTTCTGTTTCTGGAATATTTTTCAACCAAGGAGCATAGACAATACCTTTTGAAGCATTGAGGCGGTCGTGGAATTTAACCTTTACTGAACACATGTTTGCAATATTTGTTATTTTCATGAATTTTTCAGCGATTTTGATGTTTTTAGCTAGAATAAGGATGCTGCCGTCTCGTAGTTGAGTAATGTTTTCATATTCAGTACTTACTGCGTCGATGACTTTTTTCAGAACGAATATGCTCACAGAAGAGATGGGCTTCTTGTCATCAGTATGGGTTATGACTACAAATTTGGGGTTTTTGGCGATTGTTTTTGTTGGTAAACTGGGGAAGGCTTCGAAAGGGATCGTTTTTTGTTTTTTTTGCCGGAGGGTTCAAGAGAAGGGCATCGGGAGATAGTCCCTCAAATCGATTCCCTTTAGCTTTTGACCCCATCGTGGGGAAAGATAAAGGGAAAAAACTAGACCACCACGTGCAAAAACTGTGGTTTTGCTTTATTAGCGAATCGAATATACAAAAGCAAAAGCAATAGAGAGAGACTACTTGAGGAAAAAAAGGATAGATAGAACACTGATTATTTGAATTCCTAAGTCACTGTCATGCCAATTTAGATTCAAAAGGATTTTTCCAAAATATAGATTTATTTAAAAAAATGTGCTGTGGGAGAAATTCCGTCAACACCCAGCCCTTCCCACAAGTTGCAACTACGAAAATCGTTTGAAAAAAATTCCCGATATTTCTCTTTTTACTTGCGATATAGGTACTATCTAGGGCAAGTTCTGCATTTGGAAAGAAAAATCGAACTCGAGATTTTGATCAAAGTTGACATTACGATGATAGCGAAGACGAATAAAGTGGGTCCGGCAATTCCGTCTGTCTGTCTGTCTGTATGTCTGTACCTCGATCTAGAGCCTAAGCCACTGGACCTATTTTCTTCAAACTCGGTAAAACTAACGGTACCCCCCATACACCCGTAATGCAAAATCTTATTTATCTCCAAAACGGCTCTAACGATTTTGATAAAAAAATTGGGTGTGATATTATGGACATGGACTACGTTTTGTTAAAAAAAAATTTTGGGGCAAAATGTTATTAACGGTACCTGTCATAGAACCGTTTTTTTGATTTTCGACTTTCTCATTAACGGCTCTAACGATTTTAACCGAAAATTTTCAGGAGGAGTCCCCCTAAGTTTAAAATAATATTGTATATAAAAATATTCGAAAAATTATTTGTTGGTTTTTTTTGAAAAATCAATATCTTCAAAACCTATGAACGATTATTTTTTGAAATTATTTCCTAAAATCAATATTTTTAAATACTTAAAATTCGCATCCCACATTTTTTTCTTGAAAAATTTTAAAGAAATTTCTTATATAAAAAATTTATTTATTTAATAATAAAACGATTTTTTAAAGTTTGTTTGCATAAATTCATACTTTTCTAGAAATCAGACGGCAATTTCATTTTAAATTCATGTTTTATATTTATAAAATGTATCTTAAATTCGAAAGTACTTTTACATAAGAGCAAGTTCGTGCGATCCAGTCGTGCATTTTATTTCTAGTTCATTTTATGATTATATAGGCCCTCATTGTGAGTATTATTTTTTTCTTATCGACTTCTGTCAAAAGTCAACCTTTGAAAATTTAACATGTCTTAAGTTGGAGGAATAGACAGGTTTACAACAACACAACCTTATTCAGATAGCTTTGGATATAAATTTGAACGCGAACATAGAATGACACTCGCAATAACTTTGCTTTCTTCGAAAATATCCTAACATGTCGATTTTCATTCTAATTGATAACAACAATAGCAAACGTTTCAACAAACATTTTACTAAATTTTTAACAAAAGTTCCTAGTAGCTTTATTTGAATAAGAGCATTGAGAACACAACTGATGCATATCCCCTTTTGAAAATTAGCTGGAGTTGATTTCGTTAATTATGGTGATAAAACTATCTTTTCTTGGGAGTATGTTCAAGTGACGCCTCTTAACACCCATAAAATTTTAGTTTAGTTTAGTTTTATTTTATTCATGACAAACTTACACTGTAAGATATAATATCTTATAAATATAGTGAAGCTTTTATATTGTATATTAACTACATTATTTGAAATTTAACACATTCAGTTTAAAATGAAATATAAATAAGTTTTTGAAATATACAAAAATAAAGAAGCAAAATCATATTATTTATACATTACTAAAATGAAGTTTAAGTTGTTTTTTATCATTTTATTTGGCGCGGCAATGAATTCCATATACGTACAGAGTTTACAAAGAACAGTCGTTCAGATGTTAGATACTTGAACCGGGGTATTACTAAAAGACACGACCTATTTGAATTGAGATAGGTTATTTCATTAAACAAGTCAACTGGTTGATGGGTTAGAAGTATATCCGAAAGTAAAGTTAAGGTTCGAAAACGGAGAAGACTTTCAAAAGACATACCTAAGAGGTTTTTGAATGCTGTGATACACGATCAAAACGCCGTAGCCCATAGACACTTAATTTTCTCTTACAATCGTAATCTGAATTGCAGAAAATTTCACACCCATAAGTAGCTAAAGGTAATATATGTAAGTGTTTTCACAAGTAATGGACGTATTTTTAAGGGTGTATAGTACTGTGTAGACCAAAGCGTGCGAAGAACACCGTATGTCTTGCCAACAATATAATCGATGTGATTTTTCCAAGTACAGTTGAAACTCGATTAACCGGGATGGTCGGGACCGAGCTCATCACGAATAATCGAAAATCCCGGATAAAAGAACTTTTTTTTTTCTCACAAAAAAAAAAAAAAAAGAAATTGATATTTAATTCTTTATTTTTATAAAAAAAAAAAAACATACAATTATTCCATAAAACTTAACAATTCAGTACATATTTTTGTTTATACCTATATATAGATTTGTTTCTTTTACGGATAATAGAGTTATGTACGGATATTCGAGTTTTTTATGTCAAATATTTTCATCACGGATAATAGAGCGTCCCGGTTAATCGAATCCCGGATAATCGAGTTTCAACTGTAAGTGTTTTTTTTTTTGAAAACTACACCTAGGTTCTTTGCGGTATCAACGAAATCTATACGACAAGAGTTTAAGATGATAGGGGGGAAGTATGAAAGTTCTAGCTTACTCCTAGAAATAACAACACATTTTGATTTATTTGGGTTTAGCACTAAACCATGATTGACCGACCAGCGCGAATTGTGCAGTGTTTTACAATAGAAAGACGGATTATGATTACCCTTTAAATGTTTCAGCACAGCGCGGGCGTGATGTTAATGAAGAGAAAGAAGGATAGAAAAGATGTGTGGCACGATGTTCTGAGACTTAAGGTGGTTGTCTCAGATATTTTTATCTCCAGGGATGGCGGCTGAACTAGAGCGCAGAAATGCCGTGTCTTAATTCTATGTCACTTATAATTCACATTATTTTTTTTTATTGGTATTCATCCTTGATGGGCATACTAGTTTAACTCAATTACATGTTAGTGTTATGCTTGAACAACATGTAATGAGTAAACCAGTAAACCCATTGATGACAATTTTAAGAAAGGTGTTTAATGGAATTAAAGCGACATAGACGACATAAATTGAAAATAGCAGGGGACCGAGAATAGATCCCTGTGGTACTCCACTACTATTTAATAAAAATTCGGAAAGAGCTTTATTGAGTTCAACAGCTTGTAGTCTGTTGGTTAAGTAAGAGTAATACAACTATTTTTCCTACGGAAGCCGGACTGCTTGGAAGTTAATAAATTTTCATGGTTAAGAAATCTAAGTATTTGAGCTTGGATGATTTTTTCAAAATCTTTTGAGAGAAATGGTAGAATAGATATCGGCCTAAAATCATCACACCTGGAGGCACTGGTATAATTTTTGCCTTTTCCATTGAGTTGGAAACTCACTTGTCGAAACAATTGAATTAAATATATGAGTTATATATGGTAGAAGCACTGGCAATAAAAGAAATGAGGGATGCGTTTGATGAAGACCTACTGCGTTTGAATTAATAGAGACACTTTCGACCACATCTTCAGAACAAATAGTAGTAAATTTAAATGATCGTCTACTTGAAGTTTCTCTATTATAATCGGTTGCTGCAGTGGTATTTAGAGTGTTGTTGGAGATAGAGTTGGAAACGAATTTCCTTTTCCATCGCTTGTAAGCCAAATCGCGCTGTTTCATCAATGATTTTATCTCTTCTGTGAACCAAGGTTTCCTGCATGGAAGGGAGCTTTTAGTTTTTAAAGGAACATGCAAATCGAAAAGTCTTAACACATTACTGTTGAGATATTCTACTTGTAGGCCAGGTGAAGACTGTGAAAGAATAAGATCCCAATTTACACTAAGAACATCACTATGAAGTAAAGGGTTATTATTATTATTATTATTATTATTATTATTATTATTATTATAAGCCTTGTATTGCCTCAGGTATTTGGATTACAATATTAGATATTTACAATTTATTTTTGTTATAATTTTTAAAAGAAATTTTAGATATTAAGATCGTGAGAATTTAACACTTATTACTAGAAAATGGCAAATATAATTTTTTTTTTCTTAAATTCAAAATTTATAATCAGGGCTATTTCCCATGAAATTTTTCCCATAATCGAAAAATAGGTATCGGGAACTTTTTTCGAAATTAGGGAAAAATTCCCAGAGAAAAAAAGACCAATCGTGAACAAATTTTTTATGGGAAATTTGTTGCTTTTTCCCTCGGAATATTTCCCTGCCATTTTGCGTGGGAATTCAAAACAACAAACAACGATGTAAGATATTCTCTAGAAAAAAAAAATTAATAAAACTAAAATTAGAGTATTTTTTAAGGTCAAATTCTTCAAATTCGAAGCAAATGGAAGTTTTAATTAACTTTATGGAAAAAACCGAGATATTGCCAATGGATTCACTACAAATAGAACGAAGGAAGATGTGAAAAAATGTTGGAAAAACGTTGAAAGTGATCTCAACTGCATTGGCCCTCCATTAAAATCAGTTAGTTGCCGAGTGGAAAAAAGTAAGTGGTTAAGGATGTTTTCATTAAAACAAAATAATTTAAGGTTTGGCTTGATAAAAGAAAATATGTGAGGAATAAAGTGTCAGAAAATTTAAGAAACAAAAAAGCAACTGGCGGAGGCCCTTGCAAAGAGTATAAGTTCAGCTCCTTGGAAGAAACCATCATAAGGATTTGTGCAATGGGAGAATCAGTGCAAGGATTTCCAAACGCTTCGACTTTTGGTTTGCCTTCCAGCTGCAAGAAAAGGAAATTAAATATCGACGAAAATGAAAACGTTGAAAAAGAAAATTGCTTACCTTTATCAACAGGCAATCGTCCTGTTGAAGCTGAAGTTGACCAATGGTTAGATGAAAACAATTTATTGGATATGCTTAATAATTCACCAGAACCGGAAGGACAAAAGGAAAACAATGCTGAACAAGAAGAAACGGTGAATATTCCAAACCAGACACGAACTCCACGTCCGACAAAAGAAAGACAAAAAGGAATGACATCACAAGCCGCTTTGGAAATAAAAATTCAAAAAGAGCTCAACAACAAGATTGATAATGCCGTCTCAGCAATGAAGCATCACCAAGAAGCAATGGAAACAACCTGTAAAAAAATTTACAGGTCAATTGACAGACTTTATGACCAGCAGAAAAGAGTCTTGGAAGAAACGAAACGACACAACATTGAAATGGAAAAAAGCTTGAATTAAAAAAAAAAGGCTAATTGAAATTGAAGAGGAAAAATTGCAAAAACTTCAACTGAACTCGTTCGATTTTAAAAGTTTCTTATATTGTGATGAATGTTTTAATTTACTTTTTTGTGTTTACTTTTTATTTTTTGTTTAAGTTTATATAGTAAATTCATATATATATTTTCTTTTTTCTTTTAGCATTTAACTCCAAAGTTAAATAAACAAATCTTATATACGTTAAAATCAAAAACTATTTCAACTGAACTCATTCGATTTTAAAAGTTCCTTTTATTGTGATGAATATTTTTTTTTTACTTTTTATTTAAGTTAATAGTCAATTCATATATATATTTTCTTTTCGCTTTTAGTATTTAACTCCAAAGTTGAATAACAATAATAAATAAATCTTATAAACGTTAAAATCAAAGACTATTTCCTATTTCTCTTCTTATTCGTTTTGCTTCGCAATCGATTTCTGAATCTGTTGCAACCAAGTCATCACCTCTATCATTTGTGTTACTAGAATCTTCATCTATTAATTCAGTATTTGCTGCAACATCGGTGGGAAAATCGCTTTTGAAGTGAATACAAATATTGTGTAAAGCGCAGCAAGCATTCGTTATTTGCATTGCTTTTTTTGGAAGGTAGTGAAGTTCTCTAGCCCCAAGCAAGCACCTCCATCTTCCTTTAAGCACCCCATTAGTCCTTTCAATTATATTCCGGCATCGAGTATGAGCTTCATTGAATTTGGCTTCCGACGAACCTTCTTCGGTTGTTCTATGTGGTACCAACAGCCACGGCTCCAAAGGATATCCACAATCACCTGTTAAAAAGTTTGATTAATTAAGTTTAGTTAGTTGAATACAACTGAGTTAAGTACCCAATAGCCAAGAATTTCTTTCACCATTTAAATATTGTTCTTCCATCCACGATCGCAGTTCACTTACTTTCCAAATTAGTGAATCATGACATGCTCCTGGGTGAGTAGAATCCACAAATTGTATTCTCAGCTCATCATCGCAAATCTTGACATAAAAAGTTATCGGAGAAACAAAAACTGGAAAAAAAACTACTTACAAGTAAGACGGTCATGTTATAATATCCTTTCCTATTATAATATAAATGTTTGTTTATTGGTGGAGCAATTATTTTCACATGAGTGCCGTCTATGTTTTTCATAAAATGTTAAGCTAGTTTTCCTTTTTTTCTTCTTGGGTCATTTGCATCTTGATCCATAACGGGCAAATTTTGTTCTCAAAGAAATCCAATACATTTGAGAGGACTTCTGAAAATGAAGATTGAGCCAACCCAACTTCGTGGTCTTTTCCGACTCCTGTCTGATACCCACCTTCTGCAAAGAACCGCAAGCACGCACTTATCTTAATGAAAGGAGGTATAGCGATAGGTTTCTTTGATTGAGGCAAGAAATCAGACAGGGTATCAATTAAATGTTTAAACAATGGCTTGTTTACTCTATAATAACGATGGAATCCGAAGATCAAAACGATATCAAAATTGAATGAGTCAATCGAATGTTTCAACTTACAGCGATTCTGGTAGCTCTAAAGGATTTGAATGATCCCTCAAACTCCGCCTTATTATTCTCTGCTCATTTCGTGCCCTTTGTTCTATCTCGTCAATTAATAATAAAAACGATATTCTTTGCATTTTCAATTTGCTTATAATTTAAACCACTGAACAAAATAAATAAACTCTTTTGTATTTACTGCAAAATCAAATGTCAAACTCTTCGAAAACAATATTCGAATATTTTTTTTTATTTCCATGTTGGTAAAAGTTGTTCCCAGGGAAAAGCATTCCGTGGGGAATTCCCGATAGGAGGAATGCATTCCCGGGAGCTATAAAATTCCGTGGGAAAAATATTTCCCAAGGAATTCCCGATAGGGCTGAATATGTATTAAGGTTATAAATCAAAACATATTTTTTTTTTTTTTTGTATTTGATAGAAAATATAGGATAAAAGTTAAAAGTGTTGGTTACTGGCATAAGCCTCCCCCAAGGCTGCCCATGGCTCTATTTTTGGCTTCGTTCTACCAATTTGTACTTATTTGGGATAGGTCGTCACTCCATCTTTTATTGGGTCGTCCTGCTGGTCTCTTGTTCTCTGGTCTCCATTTCGTTGTCATTTTTGTCCATCTGTGGTCCTGAAGTCTAGATACATGACCTGCCCAGCTCCATTTCAGCCTTTTTGTTCTATTTATGACGTCAATAATTCCGGTTCTATTACGAATATCTTCATTTCGTACCCTTTGACTTGGTCGTATGTTCAGTATTTTCCTTTCCATTTTGATCTGACATATCCTTAGCTGGTCAAGTGTTTTTGCAGTCAAGCTCATTGTTTGTAGTCCGTATGTAAGAATCGGTAGAATAGCAGAGTCGAAGATATATTTCATTGTGTCTGCACTTTGGTCCAATTGTAAAATATGTTTAAGGCTCCAGAATTGTTTCCAGCTATTTGTGATGCGTCTGTTAATTTCTTTATTTTCTTGGTCCTCAAATGATTTTAGTTGTCCCAAATATATGTAATCTTCTACGTACTCAATTTTTTCTTCGTCCAATGTTATATCGTCTTTTGTGTGATTTGTCATGACTTTAGTTTTCGATTTGTTTATTTGAAGTCCATAATTTTTACACAATGTAGTTAGTTCTGTCAACATTTCTTGAATGTGTGTTGCTTTTGTAGAAATAAGAACTATATCGTCTGCAAATCTTAAGTTGTTAAAAACTTGTCCGCATATCCTTAGTCCATATTTTGTCTTCCAGTTAGTTTTTTGAAAAATGTCTTCCAGAACTGAACTAAATAAAGGTGATGAAAGCGGATCTCCTTGTCTAACTCCTCTTGTTATATTAAATTTGCGTCCTTTATTCTCTGTTTTTATTCGTGCTGTGTTATTTTTGTATATGGTTTTAATTGTTTCTACTACTGTCATCGAGCCATGTCCTGTGTAACTTTATCAAGATATATATAGTAAAGTCATTCTGGCAACGTCGTGGGATGGGAAAGAAAACAAAACGTCAAAATAGTTCGAGAAGTTTCTTTTGGAAAATGGACTCCTTTTTGCCTCCATAAATGCACATTTTTTTTTTCTTTTAATCAGACGGAGATTTCTTTTACCATCCCATGACGTTGGCCGCAGTTTTTTGAAATTATTTACCTATGTAAGTAAAAATATCTTTATTTAACTAAAGTTTATCAAAATTGTTAATGTTTTTTTTAGCAAATAAAATCAATACATTAAAGCCTAGAAAAGGAATTTAGGATTTTATTTGGGAATTGAAATTCCCAGGAAGCCGCGGGCCAACATAATTTTATTTGATAGTCTTCTCGAGGATAATTGATTTAGGTGTTCCAAAAAGATGCCAGGCGAGGTGGAATACAGCTGTACAGCATCAGGGTGCAATTTGCCGGATGATGACGACATGGTTTCATGCGAAACATGTAGGCGATGGTGGCACTACACATGTGCTAAATTTAACCCTACTTTATTTGACACTGCAACCCCTTGGTTTTGTCGCTCTGAGGATTGCGATGAAGTTGCGAAGGGTCAAAGTAAAGAAGGAGTTTCAAGCAATGTAGTTTCCGCAAAGGTTAATGAACCTGACGCATTATCTGATGCACTTGACGTTTTGATCGAGGCAGCGAATGTAGCCCAGTCGACTGTTGTACAGAAGGATAAGGAGATTGCCACTCTCAAGGCCGAGATGGACCATCTTAAGTCGAAGCTGGTCGCTGCAGCGTCGGTTCCAGTTGAGGGTGAAGTAAAGTCTGCAGAGTGGAAGAAGCTTGCTAGCGATAGGTTAGAATCGATTCGACTGATTGATTGCAGACACAAACAAATTTTAAGCTCGTCTGTTCCTCAGTCCACGCCGTTGGGAATAAAGCTTGGAAGGCCAGATGTCCATCAAGGGAAAGACAACTTTAGTCATCAAGACAGCTCTTGCCATGAACTAGACATGGCCAACTTGTTGACGATTTTGAACCGAAACCAGATTCAGGAGTTGCCGTTGTTCTCGGGCCAAGACAAAAAAGAATGGCCTTATTTCGAATCGGTGTACAGGACAACCACCGCTGAGGGTCGTTATAACAACAAGGAGAACGTTGCTCGCCTGAGGAAAGCGTTGAAAGGAGAGGCATATGACCTCGTCAGTGATCGTTTGAGGTATTCAACTGACGCGAGTGCGATTATGGACACGCTGCGAACGATTTTTGGTAGGACCGTCGTGTTAGTACACAACCTCACCACGAATCTGCTCAAGTTGCCAACGTTAAGCTCGGGGAGTGATCCGAAGTTGCGGCAATGGGCTGTATTATTAAATGGTTTCGTTGCTGACCTCAAGTCAATGAATCTTAGCAAGGAACTCGAAAACAACTACGTCCTAACAGATATGTCGAGCAAGCTGTCTCCTTCTCTCTACCATGACTGGCAGAAAAGAAAGTGCAAAAATCCCGACGTCAATTTAGAAGATTTTGCAGTTTTCGTCACAGAAAAATTATATGATGTGCCTCCGGAGCTAAGTAAGTCATCGAAACCATCCATTGAAAAGGCAAGTGGCTCAGGTGCAGTCAAAAGGGTTCTGACTCACAAACCAGTTTCCGAAAATGAATGTTGTGTTAAATGCGAAAAATCTGGACACGATTTAAGTGAATGTGAAGATTTTAAGTCGTTGTTAGCAGACGAGAGGTTCGCTTTCGCAAAAAGCAAGGCTATTTGTTTTAAATGCTTAAAACCATCCCCACACAGATGGAAGAATTGTTCGCAGAAAAAGTTATGTGGTGTTGGAGGCTGTTCGAAGCATCATCATCAGCTTCTACATCCACTAGCTCCAAAGACTTCTTTAAATTCATCTGCTTCACCTTTCGTACCACATGCGCAGATTCATTCGTCACATCTTGGAGTTAAGGCACCGGTTATGTTTAAGATTGTTCCTATTCGTTTATACGGAAACAACGACAAACACTTGGACACCTTTGCCTTTTTAGATGATGGCTCCTCAATTACGATGGTGGAACGAGACGTCTTCGATTTTTTGGATTTAAGAGGTGAAGAAGAACAACTTACTCTCCAGTGGACGAACGGTGTTTCGAGAACTGAGAACTCACTGCGAACAAGTTTATATGTCTCCGCCATGAACAAACGTAAACGGCATATATTAAGGGATATATATACCGTGAAGGGTCTAGAGCTCCCTTGTCAGAGTATCAACATTGCTGCCTTGCAACAAACGTTCGCCCACCTTAAAGATTTGCCGTTAGTGGAACTTAATAATGCGAAACCAAAAATTCTACTGGGCTTAGATCATGCTAAGCTCCTTGTTGGCAGTCAGCAGCGATCCGGCAAAGATGATGAACCACACGCTATTAAGACACTTCTCGGGTGGACTGTCTTTGGAACGACGAAGTTGAAAACCAGCGTGTCGTGCATCGACCCTCCAAGGTTAGCTTCAATTTCGTATTTTCACGGCATTGGTAGGGAAGATGAAGAACTACATGACCTTGTTAAACGTCATTTCTCAACCGAGGAGTTTGGAGTTCGGCCCCCTAGTGGTAATTTCGTAAGCAAATCTGATAGCCGTGCTTTATCCGTGATGGAACGCACCCTGCGCCATGTTGGGGAGCACTACGAAATTGGACTACTTTGGGATGGAGATGAAGTGAAGCTCCCGGACAGCTACCCTTTGGCTGAAAGAAGACTTATTGGTTTGGAGAAGTCTTTGCTGAAGAAGCCCGAGCTGCTAGAATGGATGAACCAACATATACGTGAATTATTAGCGAAAGGCTACGCTAGGATTGCGACGGAGGAGGAGCTAAATCGAGAGTGGGCCAGAGTTTGGTATGCCCCGATGTTTGTGGTCGTAAACAAAAATAAATTTCCGCCGAAACCCAGAGTTGTTGCAGACGTTGCTGCGAAAGTGAATGGAGTTTCCATGAACTCACACTTGTTAAAGGGTCCAGACAACCTAGTTCCTTTGCACGCTGGACTGTTTAAATTTCGTGAGCGACAAGTTGCTGTAAATGCAGATGTTCGAGAGATGTTTCATCGCATCGAAATAAGTGAAGCTGATCAGCAGTGCCAGAGGTTTCTCTGGAGAGATGGGGATTCTTCTCGTAAGCCGACCGTATACATAATGCAGGTGATGATGTTCGGTCCACGATGCTCCCCCGCTTCTGCACAGTTCGTCAAAAACCATCATGCTAATCTCTACAAGGAGCAGTGTCCCGAAGCTGTTGACGGTCTTGTCAACCGTACTTATGTAGATGACTACTTTAATAGTCACGATACGGTGGAAGAGGCGGTGGCTGTGAGTAGAGACGCTATTAGAATCTGCAAAGCTATGAACTTCGATCTGGTGGGATTTCAATCGAACAGTAGAGCCTTTTTGAGCCAGATTCCGGAAGCAAACATCAAAGCTAGCCTGGTGAGTATCGATCCTAATGAGTACGACAGTTACGTTACCAAGATTCTGGGGATGTTTTGGCATCCCATATCTGATCAACTGATTTATAAACTCAACGATGATGAGAGCTTCAAGAAGATGTCGGATCCGCAGGCTGAATTTACAAAACGTGAAATTTTAAGAATGATTATGAGAATCTTTGATCCCCTAGGTCTCATTTCATGCTTTATCATTAGAGGACGTGCTATTTTGCAAGAAATATGGCGTGAAGGCGTTGGCTGGGACGAGCCAATATCCGGAGGCTTGAGGTGTCAGTGGTTGGAGTTTATAAAAGTTTTGAGGCAAATAGAACAAATAAAGGTACCTCGGTCGTATACGTCAATGTCTCCTGACAGTTCAAAGATTAGTTTGATTGTCTTCGTCGATGCATCGGAGAAGGCCTTTGCCGCTGTAGCTTACTGGCGATTTGAACAGAAGGGGGCTGTGGAAATAGCCATTGCGATGGCGAAGACAAAGGTGGCTCCAGTCAAGAGACTTTCGGTGCCTCGTTTGGAGTTGCAGGCGGCGGTGCTTGGTGTACGTGTTGCAGAAACTGTGAGAAGGTCTCACTCAATCCAAGCTGATAATGTCATTTACTTGTCCGACTCTAAAACGGTGTTATCTTGGATCACCACTTCCACTTACAAATTTCCAACGTTTGTTGCAGTCCGGATTGGTGAGATTTTAGAGACCACGAATCCAGATCAGTGGTGGTTTGTAAAATCTTTGGATAATGTTGCTGACGACGGAACAAGATGGTGTGAAGTCTCAGAAGACTTGGATAACTCGCGATGGTTTGCGGGCCCGAAATTTTTAAAGCTTCCTCAAGCCGACTGGCCGATTACACCAGGAAAAGCTGCCGCTGTCGCTAATAAGGTAAGCGATATTGTTCTTCCTAAATTCCCAGTATATTTGCACAATCAATCAATGTCATATAAAATTTATGATGAGTTGAATGCAAGGTTTCGTGCGAGGTGGTTTTCGGGAGTAAGGGTGCTGGCTTTTCTTCTGCGTCTTAAGGACCTACTTAGAAAAAGGCCTATTGAGAAGGAACCATTCCCAACGCCATCAGAAATACTCCGAGCTCAAGATTGGCTATTTAGGAAGATTCAACAAGAGGCTTTTTCAGATGAAATTGCCTGCCTACAATCGAATCGAAGTTTAGGTTCGACGAGTTGTTTATTAAATCTTTCACCGTTTATTGATGACGAGGGTACAATGCGGCTAGGTTCTAGAGTCCAAAAGGCAAATATATCGTACGCAGCACGCAATCCGGCTATCTTGCCCAAAACCCATCCTCTGGTTGATTTACTGATAACTCATCACCATGAAGCGAACTTTCATATGGGCACCGAGACAACTATATCGGATATAAGAGAGAGAGCATGGATTATTAGTATCCGTGTATCAGTATCCCGAGTCCAATCCAAGTGTTTCATGTGCAAAAGACGCAAGGCAAAAGCGGCTGTGCCACTAATGGGCCAGTTGCCTGAAGGTCGTTTAGCTTTCGACTTGAGACCATTTGCGCATGTGGGAGTAGATTGCTTCGGACCGTTGTATGTTAAACATGGAAGAGGTACAGCCAAACGCTACGGTATGATATTCACCTGTTTGAGTTTCCGAGCCGTTCACATTGAAGTTCTCAACGACCTAAGTATGGACCAGTGCACCATGGCCATTCGCCGATTTCTCATCAACCGTGTGGTCACCAAATTCATCTATAGCGACAATGGTCTCAACTTTGTCGGGACGAAGAACCGTTTTGAAAAGGATATAAAGGAAATGGAGACCGGTCTAAGTGAGTATTGCGCAAAGTACGAAGGCATAGTTTGGCGTTTTATACCGGCGTATTCTCCATGGATGGGCGGAGCCTGGGAGCGCCTTATAAGATCTATCAAGTCGAGCATTGATTTCACGTTAAGGGGAGTGACGCCTCGGGAAGACGTTCTTGTTAATGCTTTATTGGAAGCGCAAGGACAGATTAACAGACGACCTCTTACCCACATACCCGTCAATCCAGAAGATCCGAAGCCGCTTACTCCGAATTCAATTTTATTCGGTAGTAGCGATCGAGATTTTACAGCGCCTGGTGTCTTTTCTAGTCATGATCAATGGAGCAGGCTATATTGTCGAAGAGCACAACACCTTATGAGGGAGTTCACTAATCGTTGGTATACAGAGTACCTTCCTGAGATTACGAGGCGTTCAAAGTGGTACAAAGTTACGAAACCAATTGAAATTGGCAGCATCGTGCTCGTGATAGAACCGGGAGAGGTTCGATCAGCATGGAGGTTGGGTAGAGTTTCCGGCGTTTATCCTGGACAAGACGGTGTTGTTAGAATCGCGGATGTACGTTTGGCGAATGGAACTTTATTGCCAAAGAGGTCGGTTGGAAGGCTCGCTGTCTTAGATCTTGAGTCTTCGTGTACAGCTTCAGACGGGCCCCGGGATGTCATCGAGCCATGTCCTGTGTAACTTTATCAAGATATATATAGTAAAGTCATTCTGGCAACGTCGTGGGATGGGAAAGAAAACAAAACGTCAAAATAGTTCGAGAAGTTTCTTTTGGAAAATGGACTCCTTTTTGCCGCCATAAATGCACATTTTTTTTTTCTTTTAATCAGACGGAGATTTCTTTTACCATCCCATGACGTTGGCCGCAGTTTTTTGAAATTATTTACCTATGTAAGTAAAAATATCTTTATTTAACTAAAGTTTATCAAAATTGTTAATGTTTTTTTTAGCAAATAAAATCAATACATTAAAGCCTAGAAAAGGAATTTAGGATTTTATTTGGGAATTGAAATTCCCAGGAAGCCGCGGGCCAACAACTACATTTGGGTTTATGTTTTGATTTTTCAGGGAGGACCATATCATTTCGTGTTCAACGGAGTCAAAAGCTTTACTAAAGTCAATAAATAGAAAATAAACCGGTAGTCTAAATTCATTGCATTTTTCTATTAGCTGATTCATTGTCTGTAAGTGGTCTGTTGTTGAGAATCCTTCTCTAAATCCAGCTTGTTCTCTTGGTTGCTTGTTATTAAAATCTTCTTTGATGGTCCTATAAAGTGTTTTGGAAAAGAGCTTGCAAATTGTCGAGATGTTACTTATGGGTCTATAGTTATTGATATCGTCCTTCTTTCCTTTTTTGTGTATTAATGTTATTGTTGTTTCTTTCCATTGTTCCGGTATTTGTCTTGTTTGAATTATTTCGTTAAATATGTTCGTTAAAATGTTGGAAAGTGAGTTTTTTCCATATATTAACATTTCTGATGATATTTCGTCATTTCCGGTGCATTTGTCTTTCTTCAGGTCGTCTATGGTCCGTTCGATAATTTCTTTGCTGAACATAGGGGTGTTGTCTATGTTGTCCATTGTATCTTCTTCTGTGATAATTTTGGTCGAGGTGAACAGTTTTTCAAAAAATTTAGTTGCGTTTTCATTGATGTCTTTTCGGTTTGTTATATCGGCTGTGTTTTGGTCCTTCATACTTGTTATCCATTCTTGTTTATTATTCAAATATGTTTTTGCTTTTCTTATTGATTTTGTTTGTCTAATTGTATCCTTTATAATGTTTTCATTAAATTCACGTATATCTTTCGTTATTTTATATCTTATAGTTCTTCTGAGTTCGCTTAGCTCTAGTTTTTCCTGGTTAAGTAGTTGTGGTTTTGTTCTCAAGGTTTCTCTTCTAAAAATAAGAGCTTTGGTTTCGTCTGATATTTTTTCTTTGGAAGTCTTTGTGTTTTTGATTATTGAGATTTTTGCTGTAGTCTTTATAATATTTTCTAGATTGACAAATTTATTTTGAAGATTATTATTCGTGTTTGACTGTTCTAAAAGCTTATTGATCTTTGTCTTTAGGTTTTCGTTATAGGTAATTATTTTTTGATCAGGAACTATTGTAGGGATAAAATAGGTTTGTCGATTTCTTCTAAATGTTTTGTGGTCAACTTTTATCTTCATTCTTACTAGTCTGTGATCGCTGTCAAAATGTATTTTATTAAGGACAGTTATGTCTTGGATGGTTTCAATTTTGTTTGTGAGGATGAGGTCTATTTCCTTTTTTGTCTTTCCATTCAATGAGATCCACGTCCATTTCCTGCTATCTTTCTTTTTGAAGAATGAGTTCCCGAATTTCAAATTCATTTCTCCTAGCCACTTGATGAGTCTCTCCCCTCTTTCATTTCTTAATGTATATCCATGAGGTCCTATAGCTGAGTTTTCTTCTTCAGTCAATCTTTTTCCTAGTTTTGCATTAAAATCACCTATTACGTACATTAACTCTGTTTTGTTGTTATTGAATGTTTCTTTTAGAATGTCGTAAAATTTTATTATTTCTTCGTCATCAGCTTTTTCTGTCGGTGCATATACTTGTATTATAGTCATTTTTGTGTTTGGATGTTAAGCTGTATACTGCATATTCTCTCATTATGAAATCGGATGTTAATTATTTTGTCTTTTAGTTCTTTTTTAATCAGAAATCCTACTCCATAGAGTCCTTTAGTTTCTCCTATGTAACAGAAGATATCGTTGTCGTTATTAATTATTCTTTGTCCAAATAGTCTTATTTCGGCTAGTCCTATTATATCCCAATTTATGTTTTTCAATGCTAGTCTTAATTCTTCCTGTTTTTCGTCTGAAGAAACTGTCCTGACATTAAAAGTACAAATTCTTAGTATATTTTGTTGATTTTTGATTGTTGTAAAGGATAGAAAGAATTAAATGAATATTTTGGGACAATGTATTTTCTGGTCGGTAAAGGCTCAATTGAATATATTCAAAATAAAACTTCCTTCACCATAAGTTTGCAATTTGGAATTATCTCTAGGAAATTACCTCAAAACAACAAGGCTTGTATAACAGGTAGTTTTTAACATGTATGTAGTTTATAACAAATCTAATTGACTTGTTAAAGAAGACCTGTTGTACAAGATTAATTCTTTTGTGGAAGGCTCCTGGTCGTCTTAAACTAATATCGAAGTGAAAATTTTAAAACAGGGTAAGATCTACAATTGATTCAAAGAAAATGGATGGAATACCTAGTATAAGAGTACATTCTGGTATTATTATATCAAACAACAATCACATTCTAAAATGGACTGAAGTATTTATAATTGAGGTGAGATTTTTGTGTTGTTTTTCGTAAAAAATAATATTAAATTTTTTTTTAGATAAGCGGAGATAACAGAACATAAGACAAAATTTGATACATATATCTAAAGTATCTGAACAAATTGCCAGACATGCAACGCTATACTCTGTTCAATTAATATTTGCAGTACAGGCCTTATGAGAGAGCTTTTTCAGAAACACTCGTGCCTGCTGCTGTTTGCACGGCACCTTAACTTAAAAAATTGCCACTGAAATAAGAAAGAGAATCACTGAGTTACATTAAAATTGTTTGTGTAATCTTCTTTGAGCTCACGTACAACCCACCATGACCTATCTGCTCCATTGGTGAATGGAGACTGACCGCCAATTTGCAACCAACCCTTATTGTGTTTATTAAAAAAAAACACTAAATCAGAGTTACCATTGTCGAGTTGATAGAAATTCATATGGCATTTTCTTTGGTTTGTGCTACGTAACTTTCAGGATGTAAGCTTTTGGTACCAAATATTTTTCTGAGATTTTCGGAAATTTTTAATGCTACTACGGCAATCCTGTAAGAGCTTTAAATTAAAGATAGCTTATTGAAATCCATAATGGTCAGACTGAAAGGCAAATATCCTATTTTCCTTGTACTGCAAATATAAATTGAAAAGAGTATAGCTCTTTTGCCGTTTTTAGATCTACTTGAAACCAACGGAAGTTTTAAAATTGGATCGAGAGTAACATTAAACAATGACAATGTATGTTATGATCAAAAGTGTATCTATTAGTAGTAGCTTTGTATATAAAACCCATGGTATTGTAATATTTTTGCTTGGTTCTTTAAATAAAACTTATTACTCCTTTTAGAATTTCTTCTTTATTTACACTTTTCAAATCAAAACAATAAATCTCAATTTGTAATCAACTCCAATACTTTTATTCAAACTTAAATCACACTTCTTTAATTACACTTTCCACAATCCAATAGTTCAGCTATGCACACTTTCATAATCGAAAATAAACTGTGTCCGCTCACCGTGAACACTCCCTTATACAGTGAAAGCTCTAATAAGCGGACACTCATGGTCCTCCAATTTTTGTCCGGTTAAGGGAAATCAATAAAAAAACTTTTTTTTTTAACTTCATATTAATTCTGATTAATATTGGATCTACGATCTACCTTGCCATTTTCCACGAACATCTTCTTTATTTCTTGAAATCTCTGCAGCTTGTGTTTGTCCAATATTAAATCTAATAAAATGCACGAACTTGCTCTTATGTAAAAGTACTTTGGAATTTAAGATACATTTTATAAATATAAAACATGGATTTAATGAAATAATAATGTTCAAATGCATAAAATTGCCGTCTGGTTTCCGGAAAAGTATGAATTTATGCAAATGAACTTTAAAAAATCGTTTTATTTTTAAATAAAATTTTTATATAAGAAATTTTTCAAGAAAAAAAATGTGGGATGCGAATTTTAAGTATTTAATAATATTGGTTTTAGGAAA
Source organism: Philhelius festivus (assembly GCA_963931855.1). Taxonomy (NCBI): domain Eukaryota; kingdom Metazoa; phylum Arthropoda; class Insecta; order Diptera; family Syrphidae; genus Philhelius; species Philhelius festivus. Next base: position 14,455,828 of record OZ007558.1, read on the forward strand.
TAATTTCAAAAAATAATCGTTCATAGGTTTTGAAGATATTGATTTAATTTTTTTTTTTTTTTTTTAAACCCAATAAAAATTTTTTCGAATATTTTTATATACAATATTATTTTAAACTTAAGGGGACTCCTGCTAAAATCCTTAGAGCCGTTAGTGAGAAAGTCGGAAATAAAGAAAACGGGTCTATGGCAGGTACCCCTAATAACATTTTGCCCCAAAATTTTTTTTGACCAAAATGTAGTCCATGTCCATAATGTCACACTTAATTTTTTTTTTATCAAAATCGTTAGAGCCGTTTTCGAGATAAATAAGATTTTGCATTACGGGTGTATGGGGGGTGCCCTTAGTTTTGGAGCTAAAAAAAAATTTCAATTTCTCCTCTAGGGAATCACCGAAGACTCTTAACTACCGAGATTGAAAGAAATAGGTCCAGTGGTTTAGGCTGTAGTGAGAGGTACAGACATACAGACACACTGAAACATGTTTTTTGTGTACTAAATTTTCCTTAAAATTTTTATAAAAAAAATTGATATGCAAATTGTTAGTATTTAATAAAATACATTTTAAAACGTAATTTAAAGATTTAATCGTGTATCGGTTTTCAAGATATTGAATTTTCAAAAAAAAATATGTATTATTTTTTTAAAAATCCAAAAACTATTTTTTCGAAAAACTTTTTAGTTTATATTTTTTCAAATGCAAAGCAGCTCCTTCATAAAAATTTTGGTTTAGAGCCGTTGGTGAGAAATTCGAAAATCAAAAAAACCGTTCTATGACAGGTACCCCTAATAACATTTCCCCCCAAATTTTTTTTCACCAAAATATAGTCCATGTCCATAGTATCACACTTAATTTTTTTTTTATCAAAATCGTTAGAGCCGTTTTCGAGATAAATAAGATTTTGCATTACGGGTGTATGGGGGGTTCCCTTAGTTTTGGAGCTAAAAAAAATTTCAATTTCTCCTCTAGGGAATCACCGAAGACTCTTAACTACCGAGTTTGAAGAAAATACCTCCGGTAGTTTAGGCTGTAGTTCGAGGTACAGACATACAGACGGAATTGTCGGACCCACTTTTTTCGTCTTCGCTATCATCGTAATGTCAACTTTGATCAAAATCTCGAGTTCGATTTTTTTTCCAAATGCAGAACTTGCCCTATAGTACCTATATCGCAAGTAAAAAATTTTGCATAGATAAAATATTTCATGTCGTGGCTGAAAAAAAAAAAAACCTTTTTGCCAAAGCGCGAACCAATAAGTTTTTGTTGCCCAATGCATTGCCAATTTACAACTTTCCTTGCCTCACCCTTTTTTACCGCTATTTTAACGGACTATGCTCTAGTGAAATAGCCAGCTGCATTTCTCCCCTTAAACAATTCAACCGTAATATTCGCACTTCTAGGAATGCCCATCAGTTTACCCTTGAGCCCAACTTCGGTCGTACTGTACAGAGATTCGTTCTTCAGCCCTACTACGCTAATATGGAATTCCTTACCACGCTCGGTCTTTCCCAGTCAGTGCAATGTTCAAAAATTCAAAACCAATGTACACCGACACCTCCTTTCTGAGCCCTCACTTTTTTCCTATTGCTCACACTGTGTCTCTGACATATTAAGGGTATACAAAAAACTTTAAAGTGTGATGAATGAGTAGCTGAAGGAAAGGAAATGACATGTGTAAAAACGAAACGCGATGAAAAAAGGGAACCATATCCTCTCAAAATTAAACCAACTACCCCCAGTAGTTGGGAAATCCCCTAATAACCTTTCAACATAACATCGCACTGTCCAAATATTAGAGCTTCGCGTCCGTTTATCGGAGATTTTCTATAGATTTACTTAGGTATTAAACATAAACTGCACTTAGAACAGATCTGCTGTTCTTTTCCGTTACATTTTTGAGAAAAAATAATCCCTAAATAAAATAATGTGTCCGCGTATGGGTTTTCTATCTAAAATGGGCAAGAAAACGTATCCGCGTCCGTTTATGAGAGTGTCCGTTTATAGGAAAGTTTGTTACGGACGCCTGATTAGGCCGTCAATTGTCCCGCGGCGAGTCCAAAAACCCATGTACCCACCACCTAGGAAGTGGAAAAGGAAAACAAAAATATTTTCAATATTGAAGAAAATGCAAACAACTCACCTTGATTATCGACAAGTAGGGGCCACATTCATCTAGTAGACACTATCTGCAAAAAGAGGAAATTAAAAGTCAATTTTTGAAATTATTTAAACAATAAATTGATTTAAAATAATAACAAAATAAAAGAAATACATTTTTGTTACTTACCAAAGGAAATGTCCGTCTTGTTGGTTGCCTCTGTTGGTTGTTTATAGTGTCCCTTAAACATCGATAGTCTATCGATAGTTATCGATAGTATTCGACTATCGAAAACATCGATGTTTTATAAACTATCGCATGTGCCGAAAATTAATACCATTTACTGAATAATATTCCACGAAAAATTCCTTTATTTACTTTACGCTGAGTGCATTCATTTCACACTTCACATAGTAGTTGAATGTTGACATTTTGTTTGATCTTTGAAGTATGCAATGTCAACGAAAGTATTGAACAGGCGTTTTTCTTTTTAAGCTCAGAGCAAGAAGCTAAGCTCTCAAAAATATCTGGGTTTCTTTTTTATCTCAGACGCATTAGCATATAGTGCGTATATATACTCGTATATTCTATCAGCCTTATTTACTAACTCTTTTTATCGACGGAGTAAAGTTATTTCTACTTAACAACGACTATAATCCTGAAAAGCTTATTTATAAAAAAAATACATGAAGAATAAAGGCGGAATAGGCTAAAACCATAGGAAGTTTAAAATCGTTGTAGTATCTAAATCTCATTTTGACATGACATCGTGTGAAAAAAGGTGTGTAAACAATTTTTTTCCGTTTGTTACTAAGACAAAATGAATAGTTATTTTGCTAAACAAACGGTATTGATGAATAATGGAAATCAGCCTGGGAATTTAAGATTTAGGCGTAGCTAAAACGGTCAAGAAAATATTTTATAAATTAGGATTTGTTTGACGTGGCGTAAACCCGAAATAAGTGCTTTGACTCGCACTCGCACAACTTGAGAGGTTGGACCGAGTATCAGAGAAATCTATACATAATATTTAGAGTCGACTCCCATTCTAAAATTGATTCAGATCAGGTTGTTTAAAATTTAGTCATTAGATGAATTACTTTTTTTTTAACAAAATGATATATTTTTTTCGTCAAAATTAAAAAACATTGAAAATATTAGAATTTAAATATTTATTTCTTTATCAATAACTTTATTACTAAAATAAAAAATGTAGTCCTCACAAATGTTAATATAATTACTTCCTGGAAACTATCGATTAACTATCGATACTATCGGGTGTTTTTCGAAAACTATCGTTGACTATCGCAAGTGCCGACTATCGATGTTTACACCCCGACTCCACAGGAGATAAATTCTCTCAGGATGCTCATCATGATATGAAATCTCCAATGGAGACGCGATATTTCCTCTTATGATGGGATGTCAGCGATCTATGTCAGCGGTTTTGTCTTGATATAGATGTCTGATATGAAATTTGACAGATGGTTTTTTTTCGTACTTTTGTCTCATTATTTCGTGTCTTCTCATTTGGTTGGTTCTTGTCAAGTACTCCGTCGGCAAATATTTTTTTTTTTTATTTTGTAAGTAAATACATTAATGTGTCATGTTATTCATTTGTTCGTGCGTTAAGTTATGTTTGGTGTTATTTATTTATACTTTAGGTAGATGCGCATTCTTTTCTTTGCAAATATATATAATTTTTGTTAGTTTTACGTTTTGCTAATCTATGTTGTCCGCACAAAACACATCCCGTGCAGTAGGGATAGAAATGAAAAATCATGACATAATTTGCCCAGCGAAGCAATAAGAAAATGTAGAGATAGAGATATCAGACATTGAGTTGGAGAGACAGATATCTTGTGGAGTCGGGGTGTTAAGGAACACTAGTTGTTTACAAATAAAATTTTCTTGATGTTGTTGTTGTTTGAGTCCATCTTCGTATATTTGCAAAAATTATATATACGAGACAGCAAAACTTCCAAGTGGGGCGTGTTCAACAAAGCGAGATCTTATGGGAGATTTTGGATATGCGAATCGTGGAGAGTTTGGAGACAATTATTTCAATTCATTTTATTACACAATTTTTATTGTATTCGTTTATTGTTCATGTTTGTCAATTTCTGTTTTCTGACATGTTTTTCGTGGTTTCGATGTTCTTAGGTGTTATATTTCGTTTTTTTTTTTTGGTTTGAAAATTAAAGGCACTTCATTTCCGGCCATGTAAATAGTATCAATGTCTTCAAGATCGAACTCGAGTTCGCTTCGAAAGTCCGAACGTTGAGCTTGAACATGCCCATGGAAAAGCCAGACTATCGCAGAGTAAATATTAACTCATACATACGTAGACGTGTCGGACGATCCATTTACGTATGAGTTTATGATGATCGGATGTTGTTTTGACGGTTAGGATAGGGATTGTGGCTTGCAGTCGTTCAGTTGAAGTTTTCTGTTAGGTAATGATCAGTTGAAGCTCATAGTGACATACCCAAAGACCAAATTGATAGCGAACAAGTAAAGTTTAATTGATTCAACTCAAATTCGGTGAGTTTTTTTATATTTTTTGTGAGAGGTGTTTAATTATTGTTTTTGTTCGTGTTTTTTTATAGTTTTGTTGGAAATAAGTAAAACTAAGGGAAAAAAACTCCCACAATTATCTGTTTCGTCTCGTTGACGTATATGCAAAAAAAAAAAACATTTTCTTTAAAATACAAAGTGGTGAGTCAAGACCCTAAAAGTTCTTCTTAGAATAAGTGTTTAATAAATGAAAACGTTTTAGGTAAATTCTCGGCAGCCCCAGATGATCAGCAGAGAACTGGGCCGTCGCAGATTTTTTTGTTTATGTGTCGTTTATTGAATACCTACGAGCTAAACAGTGACCAGATAGAAAAATTAGACATGAACAAGTGTCGAATGAAGAGGCAGTGGTGCAACTATTTTGGCAATAACCTAGAGGCTCACGTCATTTGGAGCACCTCCTAGCTTATGTCACCAATACAGGTACCACAATCACCTGTCACACAAGTGAGTCCTGTTGAAAGCGAAAACCACAACTACAAAAAAAAAGAGGAAAAAATAAACAACAACAAGAAAGGCCCCTATGGGTATTGTAAAAATTAATAAAAGATCCTCCTTCTGAATTATTTAAGTGTTTGTGCTTGTCTTATATCTGAATTTATCAAGAATTTTGTTTTTGAAAAATCTATGAGGCGTCGAAGTTGAGTTCTGATGGGGAGAGTACGATAACTTGGCCGCCAAGATTTGATTACGGGCTTTTGTAGAGTGGTCAAAAACAAGCACTTTTTACTATGGGAGGGGGGGGTCTATCTCCCCCCGTTTAGGAGGTAGGGGCACTTTTAGAAAAAATGGTTTAAATTGAAAAAAAAAAATATTAAAAAACAACGGCAACACTTACAATAAAGTGCTATACTGCGTTTGAAAGCCAGAAGATTGTTCTATAATCCTGCATTTAAATTAAATTACTCATGTCAATGGTTTTTGAGAAAATCGCATTTAAAGTCCAAATTTTGATAAAATATCGTGAAAAAAAAGTTTAGGCCGATTGTTTTCAAAATTGTGAAATGAAATCGTAAGTTAGCTTATATGTGTCCCATGTATCTATCAGTTTTTAATCGAACACAAAATACCGCATGGTTCTATGTCTTCTAGTTTTTGAGAAAATCGAAAATTACCAAAACTGCTTTTTTTGATTTTTGGCGGTGACGGTGATTCCATTTTAAGGATTAATGTTAATAAACATAATGAATCTTTGTTAGTTCAGTACCGCAATTCATTTAGCGTTACCCAGAATGCACCATGAGGAGGTAGAATTGCATCTGGGTCAGTTATTTTGTCAGTTAGTCAGAAGTTAGTCATAGTTAGTTAAAAAAGGTCAAAATGTATTAAAAAGGTGTGTAAGTCTCGTCAATAAAGCCATCGTCCGTACTATAACTGTCGAGTTTGTTGAGTTACTCTTTTATGGTGGGAAGCCGAGGATGTTTTGGCGGTAAAACACTTTCTAAATTTTCGCTCTGAACGGTGGGAGGATCGATGTCTTTTAACTGTAAACCCTCACATATATCACCATCGGCATAACAAGGGTAAACTTTTTTTACATCTGATAAAAACTATATTATTTGCGAACCCCAGTCGTCCTTATATTTCCTTTCTAGGCAATATTTTCGATAGAAAAATAGTGCCATATGTATTGGTGAACATGGTCGGAAGTTTGTTTTCGTTTTCAAGATCGTTTATTGTATTTCATATGTATTTAGTGGACATTGAATAAATAGAATAAATTTGAATTTTTTTAAATACAGATTCTGTGAATGCAAAAGAAACTTTGCATGCACCCAACCTCGCACCTACCCCAAATCCTATAGTGTGCCCAAGCAGGGGGGTTGCATACTTTACTGTTTATAATAATATTGTAATGTTGGAAGCTAGCACTGATTTATTTATGTAAGGAAGCAAAAAATATCAAACATTTTGTAGAAAAGTAGTTTTAGTTATTTTCGATTTTCTCAAAAACCAGAAGACATAGAACCATGCGGTTTTTTGTGTTCGATTAAGAACTGATAGATACATGAAACACATATAAGCTAATTTACAATTTCATTTCACAATTTTGAAAACAACCGGTCTTAACTTTTTTTTCACGTTTTTTTTATCAAAATTTGGACTTTAAATGCGAATTTCTCAAAAACTATTGATATGAGTAATTTAATTTAAATGCAGGATTATAGAACAATCTTCTGGCTTTCAAACGCAGTATAGCACTTTATTGTAGGTGTTGCCGTTGTTTTTTAATATTTTTTTTTTCAATTTAAACCATTTTTTCTAAAAGTGCCCCTACCTCCTAAACGGGGGGAGATAGACCCCCCTCCCATAGTAAAAAGTGCTTATTTTTGACCCCTCTACAAAAATCCGTCATCAAATCTTGGCGGCCAAGTTATCGTACTCGTGCCCAATTATTATTTTTGTTCTTCAAAATTACACCAATTATTATACTTTTGAATAACAAAAATAATAATAATTGCAATCAACATAGGTAAGTTACCTAATATATTAAGATAAAGTTCCTATGTAGATATAGTTAAATTAAAAAAAGCCTAATCCTATCAAGAATCAATTTTCAAAATTATTCCTACTTAAATCTATTCAAATAGGTATGTTTGTCCATACAAATAAAAAGCAACGTTGTATTCTGGTTAGATATGCCGAAATTGAACAACGTTGCTCTGTTCGTATTAAATAGCAAAAACAAAACAAATATTCTTGACAAAAAAATATAACAAAAAAACACACAGAAGATCCCTCAAAAGGAAAATGATACAAAACAAATTTTATTTTCTCTTTCTCGTCTTTCTCATTGCCAGAGCTGATAAAATTTTCTCGCTCTTCCTCAATTACCACCCCACCCTAAATCAAAAGTCTCCACGACAAAATTTTCCTGTGACAGCGCCCTCGGTAGAGTGTATTCCATAACATTGAAAATGAAATTTGCTTGTGGTTTGACAAGCATGCGTTCACATTCTCAAATATGCTTGTCAAATCAGCAAAATATCAAAATATTTTGATATCATCAAGCATGTTTGACAATCCGTTTGATGAAGCGTTCACATTTTCAAATTCGAGTCAATCAAACCGCATTTGAGAATGTGAACCCCCCTATTCTGAAACATTTTGTTAAGCCAACTCCTCGACCCAGGTTTTTCGTCTCATTTCAACTCAATACCCGTTTACAAAGGGTCGAAGCGAGCTTCAAGCTCGCTTCAATACCTCATATAAACGTAGTATATATACAAAGGATATACTCAAAGACAAGGCCGAAGTTTCCTCTCCTTATAGTTGATAATCTCTGATTCTGACGTTTTTACTTTTTTAGGTTTCGCTGAAAATATTATGAACTTCAAGTTTCTGTGTTTTATTTACAATAAGTAGAATAACAAAAAATCTCAAAAGTTGAAATACATAACAAAGTATACAAGAAAACTTTTTTTCGTTTAGAAAGTGCTTCTTTTTGCTCAATGCTAGATGACATGAAAAACTCCAATTCACAATCAAAATAAATTATAAATACAAGTATTATACACATTTTCTCTTTGATTAATTAATGAAAACGAAACGAAGAAACGGATATAAGAAGATACTTCCTCCACCCTACTGTCGCGCTGACGGTCGTTGCCGTTGTTGGGTTTGTCATCTTCGTTATCTACGTCGTTACGTCCAATTTCGCCCTCCATACATGACTACAAAATAATGAATTATTAAATGAGGTGTTTGAGAAAATGTGTGCTCGTTTGTTTAGCAAAATACAAAAACATCACAACAGCAAGGACTTGGCCAACTTACCTCGATTATCATCGAATCCATCGATTTTGTGTGTGTAAAGTGAAGTGGATTTAATAATAGATTAAATTATATATTTTCACGACTATCAACTTCATTACCCATTTATTGGTAAAAATCGGAATAGCGATCGATTCGAATTGCTTCTTTATTATTTCTTAGCTAAAGCAATATTTATACCACCAGCTGACTATAATTACAACGAATGAGAATATTTTTTGTTCTATTACAAGATCTGCACAAATTATTTTTTGACTCGATACGAAATTTTGTAATCGGTTGTAATTGTAATTTATTTGATTATATACTAAAATTCTTCCCTCCAAAAAGAATATTCTCTGGTAATATAGAAATTGTTGCTTGTGTTTTTGTTTTGTTATTGTTGTCCTTGCAACAAATCAAATAATTGTATCAGAAATATTTTTTCTGTCAAAATTTTAAAAATTGTTAATACATTAAAAAAAAATTATAATAATCACTCGGAAGTGATGTGCGATTGATCACAATGAAATTAATGACAAAACTAACAAACGAAACATTCAGTAAAACCATTTTAATAATATTATTTTTCAAATTGTATTCGAAATCGGAGTCGGTATTATGTTTTAAATTATTATCGTTACCAATTAATAATTCGTTTATTTATAAATACAACGAAAAAGGAAAATTTCAACAACAACAACTGCAACTATTAAAATCCGTTCTAATACTTACCGGAATAGCTGTAGAAGATAATAGTAATGTAAGTAGAAATTGTATTCAATAGAAAAAAAAACAAACAAATATTTCACCTGCAAGATCATTGAGCGAAAAAAATAAATGTATGCAATTTAATCAAACTGTTTTAACAGATTTTTAAGGCTTATAAACATTCTCATTCGCTTGTGGGATGATGGTAAATATTTATTTATTAATTTTGGAAGAATTAAATATATTAATGAAAATAATGGTAAGTCTTAGAAAACTTCTCGGAGAGTTGAGTTTTGGTCTATAGCTTCCCTAATCGGGTAAAAACATTTGAATCTCCTTAACGTCGATGGGTAGGTAGAAATGACCACCACTAGTCTAGTCCTCTGGTGCAATTGGCGCTGAATTGGGCCATTTTGATAACAGAACTCGTTCGAATCTGTGGATGAAATTGTGGCCATTCTCACGAATTCATCTAATTGGATTAAGTTCAAAAACAAAGGAGCTGGCGACACAAAAAATTGTAAGATTTGCGTACTCATGATTTTATATTTTTTCGTAATTTAGGTGCCCGATAAACAGAAAACCGACTGCTGCAGGCTCACCCGTGGTGGGTTGATTTACTGTGAATTTTTGAAGTTGCAAAAAAAACCGAAAATTTGTCTAAAATGCGTACTCATGAAACCTAGCCAGAACGTTAGTTTGCATCCCCTGATGACAAAAAACCACTGCTTACACCTGGACAGTGGTAGGAAGTACCGCTGCCAAGGGCCTAAAGTTGCAAGAAACACAAAAAATTGTCTAAAATGCGTACTCATGAAACCAGTGACATATATTTTTTCCTGGCCTTAAAATCTTGTAGAAAAAATTTTGTTTTGATGGAATTTCATAGATAATTAGATGAAGATTACGGGAAAAATAGCACGTGTTTTAAAAAGTCATCTTTTACCCTAAAAAAGGGGCAAAAGGGGGGAAAAACACTCTTTTGAAAGTTTTTTTTTAAATCTCAAAAACTACATGCATTTTGATGAATCTGATAAAGCAATTTAAGATTTCATACAAACATAGACCAAATAATAAAATTATGAAAAAAATGGGGGGTACCGGAGTTAAAAGTACCCTTTACACGCATCTCAAAAACGAAATGTATTTTGAAGACTTTTTTCTTCTGAGGTTTTCTTATTCACAAATGCATACATATTCAATTATACATATGTATATAAAATAAGGGAGGGGGCTTGGAGGGGTAGTACTTTTTCGATTTTTTTGTCATTATCATAACGAAATTCATTTTTAGTAATCCGCTAACGAGGTTTATTCTGTACACAAATTCAGAATCAAACATAAGAGCGTAAGAGCAAAAATTATCACCCATGTAATGGAAACATCAGGATTGAGAAATAAACAAGACATCACAGCTGATTTGCAGAAAAGTTATATCCAAAAGTCAACCAGCCAATTGAAAAAATTGATCGCCAACATCGAACAAAACATCGATCCTTTTTCGAATTCACTGGACAAGGAAAATCTATACAATACTTCTACTGGACAGGCGACAAACGAAAATATTTCAAAATATTTAATAAACATCGCAGAGCATGGCAACAGGCAAAGAGAGACCTTTATAACCGAATGTGCTGATGATGCAAACCGATTTGAAAAGGCGATAACAAGAAACAAAATCTTAGTTTTGCGGATTCACAAAAGAAAACAATTAATGTATCTGGAAAAATTGTTGAAGTTCCCATGCAACGTGACTTATTTGGAAGATTGCTGGGGATTTCTCTGGAAAATGCACTAGACATAGCAAAGATATTGACTAACCCGTTAACACCCGTTCCACTGTCATTGTGCCATATCGATGGAGCTATGGATTTTTTATGCTTCATCTTATGAGAAAGGGCCCGTCAACTTTTGGAAATATTTCTAAAAAGATTTTGCAATGTTTACGAAAGGCACTGCAAGAACAGTAGTAATAACGTTTGATGAATATTTTTCACCCTCAATCAAGGACAACGAACATAAGCTGCGTATGACGAGCAGAAGTGGACTTTATCAAATTTAGGGTGCTGATCAAGTGCATCCAGCAGATTTTGCAGCAGAGTTGAGAAACATCAACCTTAAGAACAGTTTGGTAGCATTTTTGATAGACGACTGGAAAAATCCCTATATGGCAACATTTTTCAAAAATAGAACAGTTTATGTCGATTACGAAAAATGTTTCAAATTAATAGAGGTCAATGATGTTGTCGTCAGGACTGAGGAAGGAAGTTACACTTGTATTGCACAAAAAGAAGCCGTCACAAAAGTGATTTATCATGCATGTAAAGTGGAATCAAATTCAAACGTTGTCATTCGCTGCTCCGATACCGACATTTTAATAATTGCTCTTGGAAATATGCCGCATTTGCAAGATAATGTAAAAATGTGGCTGAAAGCTGGTGCTGGTGCTGGCAATGAGAGGTTCATCAATGTGACAAAACTCTACGTTGCACTAGGTCAACATTTTTGTGAAGCTCCTCCAGGATTTCACGTTTTCACAGGATGTGATTTTAATCCTGCTTTCTTCAAAAAAGGCAAGAAGCATCCATTCATAATTTTGAAAAACTCTCGTCAATTCATCGAAGCCTTCTCAAAACTACAAAATTACCCAGATGTTGAGGCAGATGTATTCCAAACGTTGGAGAAATTTGTTTGCTGTATGTACGGCTACAAACAGCTTAGCAACGTGAATGAAGCCCGAATGTCAATTTTTACAAAATCCTTCAAATGCAATGATATTGAGGAGCAATTTAAAATCAAAACAAAGAACTTCGACGGCTCAATATTACCACCCAGCAAGTCGAAGCTTCGGCAGCTAATTTTGAGATGTGCTTACATCTCAAGGATATGGTGCAACGCATATGTTCAAATCCCCACCTTTCTGTCTCCTTCGGAATGCGGATGGCAAGAAATCGACAACAAACTGGACTTTCGATGGTTTGAAGGTGATCAATTATCAACTTCAGTCAGCGAAGTTGTATTGGAAGATCTTTCGAAAATCAGTGATGCAGGTAATTACAAAAATGACTCCTTCATTTTGTACTTTTTTTTAAATTATTTCTCAATTGTATAGACTCTAGTACCCAAAATGATAGTGAAGAAACTGATGCTGAAGAAGAATCAAGAAACACCCAAGTGTAAGGATGGTTGAGGGTCGGGGTGTCCTACCGAAATACTTTAGAGATCTAGAATCAAATCGCTTAGCAACGAATGCTTCAGCTCGGACCTCTGGCAAAACTGCACTCGAGGTTTTGACCTACAAATCAAAGTATTCGCTTTTTCCTTTCAGCTCGCAAGCTCCTCAAGAATAAAAAAAGAAAAGACCTTCTGTTTTGATGTCTAAGGCGAAGACAAATTTATTTTGAAAATATTGTTCCTATTTATACTTACAAATTGGTTATCGGAATCGATCCATACTTCGATTTTCAACCTCACAAATAATCGATATTAAAATCATCACAATTCGTACGTATGGGCTAAGGGTAAACGACCAGCTATCTTAAGTGGCACAAATCGTTCGGCTACAATGCTTAGTTGACATATTTTGTCAACCTAAACAAATGACCGTTGATCGCACACCATCAACCCATTCACATAATACCATGCACTTTGTATATTTATGCCGTTCGTGCCATTAGGGAAATATGATACTGTTTTTTTTTTGGTTGGTCATCGACAACGAGTCGGATATGTTTATTTCATGTATATCTTTTATTACCTTGGCGTAGAAGGCAAATTAATACATTGCATTGGATTTTGATCGTTATGTTTGGCTTAAGGCAATGCATTTCATATTGTGGGAATTGAGTGTCAAATATCGAAGTATGGTTCTGTATGGAAAAGATAATTAAGTGGTCGCTAGTGCGATCCCTTCACACAAGTCAGCACAAGGAGGATTCTGATGAAGAAGATTTATCCTGTTGGTTTGTGAATATTCTTATCCATCTTTTTAATTCTGTTTTCGATTTGTTTACTTTCAAAAGAGTGTTTTTCCCCCCTTTTGCCCCTTTTTTTAGGGTAAAAGATGACTTTTTAAAGCACGTGCTATTTTCCCGTAATCTTTGTCTAATTATCTATGAAATTCAATAAAAAAATTTTTCTACAAGATTTTAAGGCCAGGAAAAAAATAATTAGGTTATAGTGCAACGAGGGGGCCCAACTTCCCTTAACTGGCAGCGGTAGTTTCCACCATCCCCCAGATGTAAGCACAAGTTTTTTCATCGTTTTAAATGTTAAACTACTATATGTCACTGGTTCGTGAGTACGCATTTTAGACAAATTTTTTGTGTTTCATGCAACTTTGTAAGCAGGTGTAAGCAGTGGTTTTTTGTCATCAGGGGGATGCAAACTAACGTTCTGGCTAGGTTTCATGAGTACACCTTTTAGACAAATTTTCGGTTTTTTTTTTGCAACTTCAAAAATTCACAGTAAATCAACCCACCACTACCCAGGTGGCAGCAGTCGATTTTCGTCGTCACCTACCTTAGAACTACAAGAAAAATAAAATGCACGACTGGATCGCACGAACTTGCTCTTATATAAAAGTACTTTGGGATTTAAAATACATTTTATAAATACAATGCATGGATTTCCGGAAAAGTATGATTTTACGCAAATATAAAAGTAAAAAATAAAATAAATAAAGTTTAAAAATCGTTTTATTAAAGTTATAAATTTTAAAGAATATAAATTTTAAAGAATGTCACCGACCGAAGAACAAATGAAATGCAACAACACTATATTTTAAGAGTACTTATTTATTCAACATAACGATGTAAGAATAGGAAAGGAGTTAAGCAAAATGTAAGGAATATAAATAATTCCAAGAATTTCAAGAATTTAAAGAATGTAAAGAATTTAAAGAACTTTTTAATTTATAGTTTTTATCAGCTTGCAGTTCTCTTGGGCGGTGGCTACTCGACTCGTCTCGGCGGTTATTTCAAAGATATTAAGAACGAAGATAGCTTCGTTTAGTATCTTTACGTTGGGTTTTATTCGGTGTAGGTTGGCCGCCATGGTATAGTGATGCCAAATGATTTTCGAAGTTATGATCTGCACTCATCGCCGCCAACACTCCCCCCTGGTAAGACAGAAGTTTGGTCTGTCTTAACACTTACTTTAGCGGCGTCTCTGACATCCAATACTGCTAACTTGACTGCAGGCCTCGTATAAATTCCGCTTGAAGTTCGTACAGTTGCTTGTCGTACTTGGTTGTCCTTGCTGACAATGGTATCCAAAATTATTCCCTTCGGCCAACTACTCCGGGGTAGATTTGGATCGATGATTATGACTATGTCTCCTTTTTCTATTATTATTATTATAATTTATTAGCTAGTAATTAAAATTACAAGGTAATGTACATACAAAGTAGGGAGCCTAGCTGCGAGGACTATTGGCTCTGCTTGTTATAAAATCGTTATCCTTTTTCTATTTGTTTGGCAGGCTGAAACCATTTCGTTCTTCTGGTCAAAGTTGGAAGATATTCAAGAATCCAACGCCTCCAGAATGAATTGGCAATTTGTTGAGCTCTGGTCCAGCTCTTCCTCAATAAGACACCTTCGTCGGTAAATGCGCCAACAGGTTTCCCACCAGCGGATGAACCCAACAAAAAATGATTTGGGGTCAGAGCTTCATCTTCTTCTGAATCGATGGGTACATACGTAAGAGGACGGGAGTTCACAATTGCTTCCACTTCCAATAATGCACTATGCAACTCTTCTTCGGCTGGTGTTTTGGATTTGAGAACTTCTGAGAGTACAGTCTTCACTGAGCGGACAAGACGTTCCCAGCATCCGCCCATATGGCGATGCTGGTGGGATGAATCGCCATTGTGTTGAAGAGTCCACGAAATTGCGTGAAATTTCATCAAGATTCATGGTACGATATGCTTCTCTCAACTCTCTGCTGGCACCTCGGAAGTTGGTCCCGTTGTCGCTATAAATCTCTAACGGAGTTCCTCTACGGGCGATGAATCTTCTCAGACTAAGGATGCATGAATCTGATGATAGTGATGCTGCGATTTCCAGGTGAATCGCCCTAGTTGTCAGACAGGTTATCAATACACCCCAGCGTTTTTCTTCTCGTCTTCCTATTTTGATTCTCATCGGACCGAAATAGTCGATCCCTATGTAGGAAAAAGGAAAAAGTGTGAAAGAAGCCAGTCGTGGCGATGGTAATGATGACATTTCCGGTGGACTCGATGCAGCACAGAGGTTCTTGCAGTATTGGCAGTTTTTTCGCTCCATCTTCACAGCAGTTCTCAGCTTGGGAATGTAAAAACGTTGACGTATCTCGTTGACGGTCTCTTGGTTTAGATGACAGTACTTGGTGTGGTAGAATCGAATGAGAAGTTTCGTTATCTTGCTGCCAAATGGAAGAATGATGGGCCTCTTTGCATCTTGAAGAACTACACTTGATGCATCTATTCGTTCTCGGATACGTAGTACTTGATGCTCGTCTAAATATGGACTAAGTCGATATATTGTGCTTTGTGGACTCAATAGTTTATTTTGCTTGAGTCGTCCTATTTCGTCAGCGTAGAATTCACTTTGCGCTTGTCGGTATAAAAGGCTTTCCGATTTGGCGTATTCTTCAGATGTCAAATTTCCTTTTAGTGCTGTAAGTGTTAAATAGCGGTTACAGAAATTTGATACATACTGAAATATAAAAGCACAGCTTTTGACCATCTTCTTCCAGTCAGAGAATCTTTCGACTTGAATGATTTTCGGATTCAAAACTTTGTGAATATGCATGACACTTGACTTAAGTTCTTCAGTTGTATCGGCTTCCAGTGGATGATTAGGCCAGTATTCTTTAGAAAGATATAAAAATGCAGGACCCTTGTACCAAGAACTACTTGACTGGAGATCAGGAGGCGGCTTCCACTTTGTAGCGACATCCGCTGCGTTAAGCTTCGAGGGTAGCCATTGACATTCCAAAATATCTGAGCTTTCCAAGATCTCGCCGACTCGAAAAGCAACGTACTGACGATACTTCCGTTGATCTGACTGTAGCCAAGCCAATACTACCTTAGAGTCCGTCCAAAAGTGTCTTGAAGATATTTTAATGGTGAGTGAGTTTTGAATCGAAGTGGCCAGTCGTGTTCCCAGTAATGCAGCTTCCAACTCCATCCTTGGTATCGATAGAATCTTGAGAGGTGCTACTCTGGTCTTGGCTGCAATAAGACTGCATTCAATTTTTGTGTTGTTGTCGATGCGAAGATAAGCAACTGCCGCGTAGGCGCTGTCACTGGCATCCACAAACATGTGCAGCTGGATGTTAGTGTTTTTTGTTGGAGTTTCTTCAACGAAGCAACGTTTGATGTGGAGATTCTGAACCTGCGGCAGTAATTGTAGCCAATGCTTCCACTTCAGTAGCTGTTCATCTTGAATATGATCGTCCCAGTCGATGTTCGATCTCCAAACATCCTGAAGAACAATCTTGGCGTATATCAAAAAATGAGCAAGTAGGCCGAGCGGATCGTAAATAGACATTAGCACTTGTAGAACTTCCCGTTTTGTGGGTGTTTTCCGACCTGTTAATACTTCCTTATTTTTTCCGTTAAATGCAATGGTGAAAGTAAAGGTGTCAGTTTTCGTCGACCACCACATGCCTAATACCTTCTCAGCCCCATGCTCTGACACGATGCTCAGATCTTTCTTATGATTATCTGGATCATTGAACTTTTCCATAAACGACGTTGAATTAGACAGCCAGTTGTGTATCTCAAATCCTCCTTGTCTGTGAATATAGCGCACTTCTTCAGCAAGTTGAATTGCTTCTACATCTGTATCCACACTGTCGAGGAGATCATCAACGTAGTGATTGTTGACAATCGCTTCCGATGCTCTAGGAAATCTGGCTTTAAAATTCATCGCGTTCAAATTCTTGATGAACTGAGCACTGCTCGGAGAACATGTAGCCCCAAACGTCATAACCTGCATGACGTAGATATCTGCCTTCTCATCGCTTTCGTTTGTTCGCCATAGAAAACGTTGCGAATGTTGGTCTTCTTCTCTAATTATTACCTGATGGAACATCTCTTGTATGTCTCCACAGACAGCAAAGAGTGTTTGTCGAAATCTCAGAAGAACAGCAATCAATGATGACAGCTGGTCAGGCCCTTTCAATAACATATCGTTCAGTGATATGCCATTTACCTTCGATGCAGCATCCCACAGGACACGGATTTTACCGGGTGTGTATGGATTGGATACGGGAAAGATGGGAAGATACCATGTTCGAGCATGTGGAACGCTCAGTTCCTTGTCGCTCAGTCTTCTGATGTATCCTTTATCCATGTGGTCTGATATACGTTGCTGCATGACTCTCCTTAAGTCTCAATCTCTTGAAAGCTTTTTCTCTAAACAAAGAAGTCGTCTTCTGGCCATTTCAAAACTGTCAGGGAGATTGATTGATGTATACTTCCATAAAAGACCAGTTTCATAGCGAGATCCTCGACGCCGTGTTGTTGATCGTAGAATCTCCAAAGCCTGGTGTTCATCTTTGGAAATATTATTAGGGGCGACTTTCCAAAACGACAGCAGGAGTTGAGTTTTGATTTTTTTTTTTTACAGTTAGGTATGGGTCTCAATAGAACAGGGTTAAAATATTAGAGTGAGGAAACCCCCCTAAATCCTAAAAAAAAATATTTTCTTTTTCGGTTTTAACCTCACTTTTTGTTTGACTCAATTTTTTTGGCGAAATTGTAAAATAAAGTGCTTAATTGGTTTATTTAGTCAATGTAACTATCTATTCTGAATCGAACACAAAAAACCGAATGATTTTATGTCTTTTAGTTCTTGAGAAAATTGAAAATTACTAAGACGACTTTTTGTGTTTTGCTTACATACTTACATAAATGCATCAGTGCTAGCATCCAGCATTATGGCGCAGAAACAGTGAGATATGTATGGGGGGCATGCTGCCCCCCTGCAACCACCTACCCGCGCTCAAGGGATTATGATTACCCTTTAAATGTTTCAACACAGCGCGGTCGTGAAGTTAATGAAGAGAAAGAGAGATAGGAAAGATGTGTGTCACGATGTTCTGAGACTGTTGGTGGTTGTCTCAGATATTTTTATCTCCAGGGATGGCGGCTTTGCTAAAGCGGAGAAATGCCGAGTCTTATTTCTATGACGTTTATAATTCACATTATTTTTTTAATTCATGTTCATGCTTGTTGGACATACTAGTTTAACTCAATTACATGTTGTTAGTGTTATTCCTGAACAACATGTAAAGAGTAAACCAGCAACCCATTGATGACAATTTTAGAAGGTTTTAATGTAATTAAAACGACATAGACGACGGTAGGGATCGAACCTGTGATGATGAGGTTGACAGGCGAGCACACAACCATCGTGCCACGGCCACCCCCATAAGTGATTATCTATCGAATAAAAAAAACCGCATGTGAAAATTCCTGCTGTCGTTTTGGAAAGTTGAGCCCTCTTTTTTCTCTGCAGCAATGTTCTCATGGTGAAGAATCGTATTGTGGTTTCGATTTCAAAGTTGGAATTTTTCAGCTTTACTTGTGCATTTTGTGTGTATTGTATGGTCTTAACGCACATAGCATAGTTTTGATTTTCGAGCCTAAATTCGTTGTGCCTTTCAATTGTAAAAACTGTCGACAATTTTGTGTGTGGTGGCCAGAAATTTGGCAATTAAAATATTTTTTTTGGTAATTCTTCTGAGCATTGTTGTTTTCACTGGCTTCTCCTCTTACTGTCTCAAGTGTTTGATATTGCTGCTCCAGGAATTGTAGAACGTCGTCCAAGCTCTGGATTTCTTTCACTTTCTTCACCTTGCTCGTACTGCCTTAGGATATATTTGTCCAGTTTCCTTATAATCACTCTTGCTATAAATGGACATGCATCATTTAGTGGTATGTTTAGTTTCTTCAGTGAGAATATGCTCTCATTTGTAGTGTAATAGTCTTTTTACTGACGCTGCCGACTCGCTATTAATTGTTGGCTGATGAAGTAGTCTGTCAACCAGAGTCATGGACAGCAATCTTCGATTTTCGAATCCCTGCTGAAGCATACTCGTACTTCATGCCGCTTCATAATTTGCAATTGTTACGCTGAGATGCATAATGAGTTTTCCTGCTTCACCTTTGACTAAAGATTTGAGTCTAAACATCTTTTCTACCTTTGAGATGTGCTGTGCTTCATGAACCAATTTCAAGCGACATTTCATCCCCTATTTGTTTTTGGGATTTGTGCAGTTTATTTTTGTTTGCCATTTTGATTAATTTTTGGACTGCACTTTTTTTTACTTCACAACACTGCACTGCATTTTAGAATCGGTGTCTAAGTCCCGATAACACTTTTACTTCACTGTTCAAGTTCAATCAATCGATTGCTTGTTATCGTAATTAGTTTATGTGCTCACATTTGCTAGATAAAATATCCTAAGCAAACTTATCATACTCGTTTCTTATCCGAGTGTTCAATTTGTTTGAACACCCTCTATCAGTTCACTTGTTTCGCTAGGCATGCTCATCAATTCACCCTCGAGACTTATTTTTCAATTCGGAAAAATTCAAGACCAATCTTCATCGATACCTCCTTTCTCGCCCCCGTAAAATTTAATGATTTAAAAACCCAAAGCTATGCATTACACATCACCTTGTGTGGAATGATCACATATTCGACTTGGTCGAAAACGCTGCTAAGTGTTTCGGTTTCCTTCGATGATACAAGAAGTTTTTTACACCTTCAGATGTGGCTGCAATATTTTAAACCTATATTCGTTCAAGGCTTGGGTACGATTCCCATATATGGGCAAGTGCTTCAGAAACCCACTTGAGTCTTTTGAATAGAATCAAAAAAACATAGATGGTAGAAACATTTACATTTCTTGAGCACTGGGACCTTATTCGGAAACTTTGAATTTACCCTATGGCCTATATTCATTTTTTTATACTTCACTTTTTTACCATAAAAAAGTGTTTCTCCTCCATAATTTGATGTTTTTTTTTCAACAGCACACTTTTTTTTATCGATTCATTAAAAAAAAGTGCATTTTGGTGGGGGGGGGAATTCCGAATAAGGACCGAGCACTGTCCCAATCTTTCATTCTTTACCGTCATTTTTCAAAGAAGTATGGACCGTTGATGCCATCAGCCGAAAATCCACACCAAACAGTGATCGTCAAAAATTCGATAATCTTGCTTGGTGACGAACCTATTCATTTAGAAATGGCCCTCGTCGCTGAACATGATTTTTCGATCGTGAAATATGCGAAGTGCGCTAAATCTTATCTGAACAGAAAACAGATTTTCATAAAACAATTAAATCATTTACCCTTTTTTAACCCTACAACTCTTTGTTAGTTTGGCAAGAGATATTTAATAAATGATAGCTACAGATTTAACTTTAACAATATAGACACAATCACATTACAAAGTTCTGAGAGGTTTATTGGAAAACCCTTTTCATATATGACAGAAAAAAATAAAATGCACGACTGGGTCGCACGAACTTGCTCCTATGTAATCGACTAGGAATTTTAAAAACGAATGTTACTAGAGAAAACTGTTCATAAGGATAAAATTAATTTTTAAATTCTTTTAGTAGTTAGAGAAAAAAACAGAATGCTATCGAACTATGAATTTATGCAAGAACAAAAATTATAAGTTGTTGTAGTGGTTTCTTAAAAAAAAGCTTTTATAAACAAACTTTTTAAAAGCTTTTTAAGAAAAAATTTAGGTACGCGAATTTAAAGTTTTTATTATTGTTCGAATAAAAATTAGATTTACGAAAAGAAATATTGGCCCGTTTCGGAGATATCGAATTTTCAAAAAAAAAAGAAAAAATAGATTTTTTTTTCAAAAATTAAAAAAATATTTATTTTAAAGTTTTGAAATGCAATGTGTTTTAGACTTTTTAGAAGCTTCTCTATAAAAATTTTCATTAAGATCCGTTGTGTGGATAATGAGAAATTCAAAATTCGAAAAATTGGTTCTAAGGTAGGTACAAGCTGTAATATCTTAATTTCAAATTTTTTTTTATTAAATTAAAGATCGTAAAAATTAATTGAAAGAAAAAAAATTATCAAAATTCTAAGCGCCGTTTTCGAGAAAAATACGATTTTTGAAAACCATTTTTTTAAATTTTTTAACGTTTGTATGGTGGGTACCTTTATTTTAAAGTAAAATGAAATTTTTTTTATCACGTCTTGTAGATTATATTGAGAAACTTTAATTTATCAAGTTTAAAAAAAATCAAGCATGGGGTTTTCGAAATATTGAGTTTTAAAAAAAAAAAAATTTTGAATTTTTTTTAAAAATCCAAAAATTTTTTTTTTGGAAAATTTGAATAAACAATTCTATTTAAAATTTTGAAGAACCTTCGCAAGAAAAAAATGATCAAAATCGGTGGTACAGTTTTTGAGAAAATCAAAAACAAAAAAAATGGTTCCATGGGGGGTACCCTCAATAACCATTTTTCGGAAAATTTTTTTTACCCATTACCTAGCATTAACTAAATGAAAATTTTTTGTGTTTTTAGTTTTTAAATCTGTGTAGTAGTTTTTGAGAAAAAAAAATATTTATAAAATTTCGAAAAATATTCGTATGGCAGGTACCGTTATTTTTGGTCTTAAAAAAAAAGAAAAAAACGAGTGGGGGTAAAAAATCAAAACCCATATCTACCAAGTTTAAAGAAAATCGGCCGAGCCGTTTAGGCTGTAGTCGCAGCGACAGACAGACAGAATTGCCAGACCCACTTTTTTAGTGTTCGCTATCATCGTAATGTTAACTTTGATCAAAATCTCGAGTTTGATTTTTTTTACGAATGCATAACTTGCCTTATAGTACCTATACGTCGCAAGTAAAAATCAGGGGAGTCAATAAAAAAGCTATCAATCGCGTTTAAAGAAAATGAAGCAGACGTAAAGGCTTCAGCCGAGCAGGCGCATGGACAAAACTTCGATACTCACTTTTAGTATTTAGTATTTAGTATTTATTTATTTCGTTTCATCTTTTACAATAGACAAAAGTTTTTTATAGCAAAAGTTAAATTACATGATAAAATAAAAAGTGGTTGAATAAATACAAAAGATCGATTCGAACTGGAGAACACGATTTTGTTGTACAGATATGATGGTTCTTTCTTTATTATGATATTGTTCAAAGTCTTTAGCGTGATGAAATTTAGGTATCCGTTTAAGGAACTTCCTAATATTTTTTTTGTTGAAATTAGATACATGATCAAAACGTTTAAGATTATATACGTAGCGGACTATGTTGTTAAAGGCAACATTTAAGTTTCGTTTAGATTCCGAACTGTGAGTGTAAAATATCTGACAGCCATAAGTGATTATTGGCATTATTAAAGTTTTTGCTAAACAAAGCCTTATATTTAGTGGAGTGAAGTATTCCTCGAGTTATTTTTTTTATGAATGCATGTTTTGCCACAAATAACGTGATTTCATCATCGACCCAACTTTATTCACAGGATGAACATTTAATATTAAAAGCAAGCATTTTATTGTGAAAAATACTAATAATCTTTTTTATCAGAGATTTGTTTTAAATTGAATAATCGATAATTTTTATCAATTTCAGGATATAAAGGAGGCATTATGGCATCAGCACTTGAAATCAGTAGCGATTATAACCACGAATTTTTAGATCACAACAAATTTAATCCATCAAGATCATTATCAAAAGGCAAAAATAATTTAAAGATATTTTCAAATTCTAAAAAGAACCGAAAGAATCATGATTTTTCCTTGAAACGAACGGATACGTCAAATACAAAAGGCCTAACAGAAATAATAAACAATAGCAATTTGTACCGATTGTTGATGCGAAAAACAGAACGACAAGAAAATACAAAACAAAATTCTTTGAAGAATAACCCCAATAAATATCAAACCAGAAAATTCGGAACACCACCTCATCTATGGAATAGTTTTTCGTTATTTGAAAAAAAACTGAATACAAAACAATCATCGTTAAATAGTTTAAATGATGAAAATATTTCAATTGTCGATGAAGTAGACATTGTACCATTAAATGGAAAATCAACATTGTTCACAAGTGTTGAAGCGATTGCTTTGGTTGGAGTTATTTTCGCTGTTTTTGTAATTCTATGTTGGATAAAGAAAATCATACTTAGTTTCGCCAGTAAAAAATCATCAATTAAAATATTAAAAATTGAAAAGGAATCAAATCAAGCTAAAGCAAAAAGAATTATATCTGTTTTTCGCGAAAGTTTCATATTGCGACGACCAATTGTTGTGTCGAGAATTATGGATACAAATACGGAAACTGATAAAGTGAATGACAGGTCGAATAATGACAGCAACAAAAGTACACCATATTTTACACCGTCAGGAACATTCGATGAGGATCGATATCGATTTGAATATCCAGTTCCATCGGCACCTGTCAGTAGTTGCAGGAGTATTGGTAAACTTAGTTCTAATGAAGATTTGCTAATGCCAATTTCTATTGCACCACCTTCTGCTGCTGAATCTGTAAAGATTGCTTCGTCGAAATCGTCGGCGAACAATGCAAACTCCACGAACAACAGTATGGAAACAGAATCTCCTAGTCGAATGTTTTCAACAGAACGCCGTCCATGTTCGCCAGCATGGTCTTATATGGCTCATTTACTTACCAATCAGGTTTCAAATAAATCTCAATATGAAACTTATGATAATCTTTATGCTGCTGGTTCGTCGCCGCTTTTTTCTGCAATGTCAGCAGCCATTTCATTTAATGCATCACGCTCACCACCACCAGCTTCAGCTTCAGCTGTCGAGGGTTGTAGCTTAATAAATATACAAAATTGTCGTAGTCCAAAAGAATACGATAAAGAGGGTGACAAAGAGAATGAAGTACCCACCAAATCAATGCACAAACAACAGAGTTCGCCATTGGGGCTGGAAGTCAACCGTCAGGCTGCATCAAAATTTTCGTTCTCACCAAAAGATATCATCGATAGATCATTAGCGGCAGAAGGCAGGTATGTTGTAAAATCAAGTCCAACTCTTTCATCTTCAAGCTATACAAAAAATGGCGATTATTTTAAATTTCCCGAAGTTGATATATTTTCACCTGGAATCTCACACAAAACAAATACCTATTATTTTGAAAATGAAAACGAAGATGAACTTGAACGTGAAAGTGAACTGGCATATCCCTCGAATATTATATTGCATGACAAACTGAAAGTGACATCCTCGACAGCAGCCTCCAATGCGCAAGCAACAAGAAGAGCACGTTTAAAATCGATTTCACTAGATTCTGACGGTGCAAAGTTGGTTGAAGATAACTTGGGAGTTCCAGTAGAGGAACTCATAGAAATGACCACACCTACACTTTTGGCAAGTGATTTTATAGTAACTTCTCCAAATACAAAAAATAAAAACATATCAAAGCTGAAAAACATCTCCACATCAAATTTAGAATGTGACCAACTTGAAGCAAGAGATGATGCTGATGATAGCTGTTGTTTTGAAGAAGACGCCCCCAATGGGCAGTATGTTCTTAGCAGCAATAAAAGTAATAATTTATCATTAAAACTAATGTGGTATAATGATGTCAATCAGAATTCACACAAGGAGCCCGTCATTCGAACTCCACAACCGAAAACTCCAACATTGTGCAAAACCAAACAAAAAGCTATTTCATTTGATTCTTCGGATTCTTCTAATTTTTTGTCTTCGTTGTCGCTATCACGACGATTGCAAGATCAAGATAAAAATGACGCACTTAATGAAACCAATGTCGAAATCTGTCCGACAACGGCTGTCGTGCATATGTCTTCACTGTCCATGCCCGGTACACCTAAGAGGATTTTTTCACCCAATAAAAATTGCAACCATGGTGTGAATCGAATACAGCGACCAAAACAGAGGCAAGTGAGTTCAAATATAACACTGACACCCTCGACGCCCTTACATTCGTCATGCGATCATAGTACTTCAACTTCGAAGTGTGCAGAGCGACAAGGATTTATACTGAAATTAGATTCATTTAATGAAAATTGTATAGATGGTCTGGATTATGGTGATCTGGAATTGAGTACAGTAGATGATGATGGTGAAAATTATTTTATCAATTTTGACGATTCGGCCACTGCTGGGGCGGCTCCACCAGTACTATCATCCACATCATTCACAACCAAAACTACTAAATCACTAGCAATAAAAAAACTAAGTCCCGACTATTTAGTTGGATCAAATCTTCAAACACAAAAGTCTGCTACAGCACTTAGTTTGTCGAATAGTAATTTGAAAACTTTACCTGAAGTTATGACACTTAGTGATTTTTCTGTATGTCGCCCAGCTGAAGAAATCTATAGAGATACCTTAAAAGCGTCATCATCAGTAGGTGTTGCTGGTTCTATTGGTGGTGTTAATAATGGTGGAAAACAATCAAATTTGTTAAGCAGTCGAGCAGCAGCAAGAAGTTCACTACTTCAACGCCGAGGATCTAATCATAGTTTAACTCTGAACTTAAACGAATCATATGGTAGTCTCAAAAAAGGACTGAGTGCATCAAATTACAGTTTATGTAGTAATTCGCAGTACAATTTATCAAATTCAATATATAACTTGACTGGTTCGAAGCAACAAGCCGTATTCCTTAAGGGTAATTCAATTGCAATTCCTTCAACTTTTATTCATAATGAAAATAATTCACTTACTCAAGGATTAGGAGTTAATACAGGAAATATAGTTGAAAAGAAAAACTTACTACAACGTCGAGGATCAAATACAAGTTTAACTCTAAATATTCATGGTTCGTCATATGTTCATTTAAATCGTTTCAAAAGTCATAGTTCCCTTAATATAACCTCACATCCACCACAGCAAAACATATTTAAAACCCAACAGCCGCATCATGGGATAAAGGATTCAATTCTAAATGAGAATTCTTCAAATAGTAAAACTTCAGGCAACAAAAAGGGTCTCTTAGAAAGGCGAGGCTCAAATACTAGTCTAACAATTAATTTACAATGTAATGCCTTGGCAGCATCGAATTTACGTGGTTCGGCGTGTAGTTTGAGTAGCATCAATACAAATCAATTAGAAGAATATGAAATTCGTGGACATCAAGAAAGCGAACTTCTGGATGCAGACACAACAGCAGAAAATTCTGTATGCGTTGGCCAACAAAGAAAGTTTTTCAGTTCAGAAAATTTGAATAATCTGAACAACAGGTCACAGTATTCGAAATTAAATCAAACCCATATGCGCAATTCAACAAAAACATGTTTCGGATCGGTGTCGGATTTGAATAACTATTGTCAGTTACCGATTTCTTTGATTAGCAATGAAGGAGAAACAATTCTTCCAACAACTTTACATATCAATCCAACTTCTTATTCAAATTCTCAACTAAATTTTTCAAAACCTAAACAAGTTATTCCTGAGAGTTTCATAACAAATTTTGAACAAAGCAATTTATGTTCTTGCACAGGCTTAAGAAATATAACAACACGACCACTTTCACCACAAACAACTTCCGAGGACTTCAAAATGTATCTTGCCAATGTTCAATTCCTTCAGAATGCCTCAAATGTCTTGGATGGATATGATTTAATGAAATTAAATTATGTGTTCGAAAAAAGCTATAATGATGATGAGAATCTTCATTCAATATCAAATAATGTTGAAATATTCGACGAGCAAAAACAGTGGAAATCAATACTATCGTCATTTTTCAATATTGATTTGCCTGATGAAAACGAACAGAAACGTTTAATAAGAAGCTTACATCAAGAATTTTGGGATTTGCCAACGAATCATCAAGAAAAACCAATGGTATTTGGATCACAGTCGAAAAACCGCTATAAAAGTATTTTGCCAAATGAACATTCAAGGGTGCAGTTAATTACCGAAGAGGGATCCATGGAAGCTCCTTATATTAATGCTAATTATATTAAGGTAATTCTTTTTTTTTTAATTTAAATTCATTTAAGATTTATTTAAATTAAATTAATTTATTTATTCATAACTTTATTTTAATTTGCTTGGATATCAGTTTGACATGCTCAAAATCGATGTTGAGGGTGTCGAGGCATTGTGAAGGGTTTTTGCAAAAGTAACAGAGTTGTTCTTTTGTTATGTGTTTTGTCAATCTAATACTTTTTAGATCGAATATGGAATTCTTATAATTCCTTTCAACAAGTTGAATGTCTTTAAAAAATAAAAAAAACTTCGATTGAACCACGTTATAATAATTTCGATTTATTTAACATGTAAGTTTCTAAGTCTGGCTTTAATGCAAAAATGATCCGTACAAGTTGAGATGATAACGAAAAGTGATAAAAAAAGAAAAATAGATCTGCAATGCATACATTTCCCATTAGCGGATTAAGTTAAGCTTCATCACCTGATTACGAGGGGAATTTATGTATGGCAGATACATACATTTCGTTATATTGCAAAAACAAGTAAAGTTAATGATTATTAATTCTTAACTTATCATAATTTAGATTTATAGGGTGTTTCATTTATTTTTGCATGAATCAATAATTAGGTATTTGAAATTTAAATTTTAGTTTAATTTTTGATATAATAAAAAATTGTCTTAGCAAAGTTAAATATACTATATTAGAATTCTAAACATGCACCCCGCGTTGAAAGCATCAGGTTTCAACATTTTTAATTTCTTCAGTGCACCCTTCATCCCCTTTGGGAATAGGCAATATACATATCTTTGAGATGGCCCGTTTGACAATTCCATCTTGAGTTTTTAAGTTGACAACTCGAACATGTCCATCAGGACCCTTGAAGACTTCCAAAACTCTAGCCATTGGCCACTTTAAGGGTGGTAGATTATCGTCTTTGATAATGACTAATGTTCCTATTGAGATGTCCTTGGTAGGAGTGCTCCACTTATGTCTTTCTTGAAGCGTGTGCAGATACTCTCTGCTCCAGGGGTGGCCGTGGCGCGATGGATGTGTGCTCGCCTGTGAACCTCATGATCACAGGTTCGATCCCTGCCGTCGTCTATGTCGTTTTAATTCCATTAAAAACCTTCTAAAATTGTCATCAATGGGTTGCTGGTTTACTCATTGCATGTTGTTCAGGCATAACACTAACAACATGTAATTGAGTTAAACTAATATGCCAAACAAGGATGAACACGAATAAAATAATGTGAATTACATATAAGCGACATAGAAATAAGACACGGCATTCTCCGCTTTAGTTCAGCCGCCATCCCTGGAGATAAAATATCTGAGACAACAACCTTCAGTCTCAGAACATCGTGCCACACATCTTTCCTATCCTTCTTTCTCTTCCGTAACTTCACGCCCGCGCTGTGTTGAAACATTTAAAGGGTAATCAAAATCCCTTGAGCGCGGGTAGATTATAAAAAAAAAAAAAAAAAAAATCTAGTCCAGAAGTGTTGTTGCATTGACTGTCGTAGCTGCCAGGATGCAAGTCGGCCAGGTTTTTCAGTAGTAAAATTTGGTTCCGGAATTGAGGTTAGAGATGTTCCAATCAGGAAATGACCTGGAGTGAGGGCATTGAAATCAGCAGGATCATCTGAAATGGGACTCAAAGGGCGAGAGTTAATAATTGCCTCAACTTGGCATAAAAGAGTATGAAGGTCATCAAAATTTAGGCTAGCATAGCCTACTATGCGACGTAAATGAAATTTAGCTATCTTTACAACAGCAGCCTCCCATAGGCCGCCAAAGTGAGGAGAACGAGGAGGAATGAATTTCCATTCGATTCCTTTATCTAAACATTCTTTGCGAACAGGTTCGAAAGCTTGCTGCTGGTTATTAAATAATATTTTGAGCTCTTGCAATTTTGAGTTTGCACCAGCGAAATTTGTTGCATTATCGGAAAAAATCATACGAGGTTTTCCCCTTCTAGATACAAATCTTCTTAAAGTTGATAAAAATGCGTTAGTGGAAAGATCAGCAGCCAATTCCAAATGCACGGCCTTTGTTACCATGCAAACAAAGACACAGACATAGGTTTTTGTAGGTCCTCTTCCTCGAAATCCGGACTTGGTATAGAATGGTCCACAAAAGTCGATGCCGCTGTGAAGAAATGGTCTTGTAGGTTGAGTTCTTTGATATGGTAGATCTCCCATGATTTGTTGGCAAATCACCGGTCGAGCCTTGAAACAGCGAACACATTTGTTGATTACCCTTCGTATAGTGTGTCGGCCCCCCAAAGGCCAAAAACGTTCTCGCAGGAAACAGGTTAAAGCTTGACAACCTGCATGATGATTGTCGATGTGATAATAATCAATTAATGTTTCTGTAAACCTGTGATTTTTTGGTAGAATTATTTGGTGCTTTGCATCATAAGAAAGAAAGGACTTTGAAAGTCTCCCACCAATGCGAATTAAGCCTCTTTCATCTAAAAATGGGTATAAAGTTTTAAGAGTGCTATCCTTACTCAATTCCATTCTGCTTTTAAGTCGTTTGTAGTCATCTGGAAACGCTTTAATTTGAATACATTTTATTAAAAGTTTAAGTCCGGAATCCAGATCAAATGTAGAAAGTGGCAAATTGTTGCGGTATAGTTTCTCTAAAGTTGAATTTTCAATGAAACGTTCAATATAAGCGAAGGTTCGACGAATACGTATAAAGTCATTAAGATAAATGCATTCTTCAACTACATCGGTGAGATTTTTAAGTGTTGACAAACAATGTTTTAAAGAACGTCTTTCAGGCAAATTTTCATTGGAACAGGTTTCTAACAGAGGCCAGCGTTCAGGAACCTCTTTTAAGAAGCAAGGACCAAAGAACCAAAGGTCATAATGTAGAAGATTTGATGGTGAAATTCCGCGAGAGAGGACATCAGCAGGATTTTGATTCGACCGAACATGTCTCCAGTTAAAGTTGCAAGACAGGTTTTTAATTTTGGCAACACGATTGGCTACGAAGGTACTCCAAGTACAGGCCGGTGCTGAGATCCATGCTAACACGATAGTGGAATCGGTCCAGCAAAAGATGTCTTTGACATTAAGTGGCATCGTTGTTAAAATACGATCTAAAAGTTCAGCTAGTAATAATGCTGCAGACAATTCTAGTCTTGGAATAGAAACGGTGTTTATGGGAGCTACGCGAGATTTTGAACAGAGCAATCTAACTTTATTGTTACCTCTGTCGTCAAAGCTTCTGACATAAATGCAGGCTCCATATGCATGAGTGCTGGCATCAGCAAATCCATGAATCTGTAGGTCTGCTTTTGGTGATGAAACATATCTAGGTAGTTTTAAGTTATTGATGAATGGAATCTCTTCACAGAATTGTTTCCATTGCGTGTGGAGATGAAAGGGAAGGGTTTCATCCCAATCAAGATTTTCTTTCCAAATAGATTGGATGAATAACTTCGCTTGCAGGATTACTGGCCCTATAAATCCAAGGGGATCGTAAAGTTGGGCAATCCATGACAATACTGTGCGTTTTGTTATTCGTTTTGACAAATCTGGACGCTTGCTAGAGAACCGAAACTCATCATCCTTGGGGTTCCAAATAAGCCCTAAAGTCTTCGTGACATTCTCATTGTTTATATGAAGAAATTCTTCCCTCTCTGCCAATGGAATTTCCGATAAAAGCTCTTCTGAATTTGAACACCATTTTCTAAGGTGGAAACCACCTTTTAAAAGCATTGCAGAAACCTCTGTTTTAATTTTAAGTAGATCTTCCAAAGAATCTGCCCCCGTTAATAAGTCGTCGACGTAGAATTTAGATTTCACTTCCTGAGACCCAAGTGGAAAGTTTTCTTGCTCATCCTCTGCAAGCTGATGAAGACTACGGATGGAAAGGAAGGAGGCTGGCTTTGTACCATAAGTTACAGTGGTGAGATTGTAAATAACAAGCTCTCCAGAATCGTTATCACGCCAAAGAATACATTGGAAACGATCATCTGGTGGCTGAATCTGCACACAACGATACATTTTTGCAATGTCAGCAGTGACTGCGAATTGATGGATGCGAAAATTTAAGAGTGTACTGAATAAGTCATTTTGAATAGTAGGTCCATTCATCAGAACGTCATTTAATGAAGTACCACTGGATGTTTTAAAGGCACCATTGAAGACTACACGAAGCTTTGTAGTACTACTCTCTGGCTTTAAAACACAGTGGTGTGGAAGAAAATAATGATTTTTTTGAAGTAGGTCAGCCGGCGCTAAACGAAGATGATTAAGTTCCTTATATTCTGATATGAACTCGGTTCTTTGTTTCAGGATTACGATTGAGCTTAGTTTCTAAATTGAGGAACATTCTTTTTGCGACTTCATATGAGGACCCGAGGCGAGTTGGTGAATCCTTGAAAGGAAGGCGTACTGCATATTGCCCCGACGGCAAGCGAGTGTAAGTTTGTAAGAAATGATTTTCACATTTAACTTCTTCTGGGGTTTTAGTTTGACTGGAAGATTCACGGGATTCCATTTCCCAGAAACTTTTAACTAATTGATTGAGCGACAAATCGTGCACGTTATTTTCGCAATCATTTTTAGTGACACTGAGGCAAATGCTATTTGAAGAATAATTACTTAAATTTCCGGAGACAATCCAACCCAATCGGGTTTTTTGAAGAAGAGGCTTGTTTTCACCTAGACGGATTTGTCCGATTGAAAGGAGTTCAAAAAACAACGAGGCCCCGATTAGAATGTCGATTTTTTGAGCTTTGTAGAAGTATGGATCTGCTAGCTCTATGTTATTTGAATTGAAATTTCGATTAGGTTGCTTTTCGGTTATAGATGGAAGTATGAAACAGTCAAATGATTTCGAATATTCATTTAAGCGTGATTTCAATGTAACGTTAATTTTGCGATTAATGGCGGATTGAGACGAATTGATTCCGCTAATAGACATGTCAATCGAGGTTGTGATGCCGAGTCCAGCAAAGCTCTGGCTGGAACAAATTTGTTGTATTTATCTCGTACAAGTACTACTGCAGTAGCCAGAAAAACAAAGTTGTTAGAATCGTCATTAGAAAATTGGTTTGAATTAGAAGAAGAAGCAAGTGCTGTGTTGTTGCCATCTGTTCGAAAACGAGATGGATTACTAAATTGATGGGAAGATGATGAAGGTAACGTCCCTTCATCTGTAGGATCAACGAGTTTAGCTTGACCCACAAAATCTAGTAGGATGCCCAGCTCTTAAACAGTTTAGGCATAGATTTAATTTTCTAGCTTCAGATATACGTTCTTCGACTTTAAGTGCTGAGAAATTCTGACAGCCATATATGTTATGTCCAACCGATTTACAAAATATGCAACTACAATTTGATAAATTTGATGAATTAGATGCAATAAGTACCTTGTTTGTTTTCTGGTGCTGCCTTGAATTTTGGTTGTAATTTACCCGTTTGTTGTTAGAAATCTGCTGCAATCCACACTCCATATTCTCCAGCGTCTGGCACCTCTTATTGAGAAAGGTTGACATTTCATCCCAGGTTGGAATAACATCCAGTTTAGCGTCTTCTTCCCACTTAGATTGTGTTTGAGTATCAAGTTTGTTTCCGATTAAGAACGTCAAGAGTCCATCTGCGAGTTGCTCCTTTGAACCCAACGACTGCAAGGCACGCAGGTGGGAGTAAACTGAATCACTTACTTCTCTTAAGATCTGAGAAGATGATGAGGTCACCGGTTTAATTTCAAAAAACTGTCTGACGTGTGCCTGAAAAACTAATCTTTTATCTTGACTTTAATAACTCAAGGGCTGCAGAATAGTTATCCTCTGACAGCTCCATTGTTTCAATGGAAAGTAAAGCTGATTTCGATAAACAGGAACGTAGGTGTTGGAACTTTTCAATTCGTGTGAGCTCCTCATCCGAATCCACCAACGTCATGAACATTGAATAGAATGAA
This sequence comes from Philhelius festivus, assembly GCA_963931855.1. Taxonomy (NCBI): domain Eukaryota; kingdom Metazoa; phylum Arthropoda; class Insecta; order Diptera; family Syrphidae; genus Philhelius; species Philhelius festivus. Next base: position 14,488,824 of record OZ007558.1, read on the forward strand.
GGCCATTCAATATAATTTCCCGAAAATTTTGTAAGTGGAATTTTGGGCAACTTCGTGGCTTTTCTTTGAACGGAGGACGTGTTAAGAGTTTCAATATGAGTAATAGTAATGGTAACTGCAGGATATTTTTTTCTTTTGATTAACGAGACGATTTGAGACTTAATGGAACAATAGCTTTCTTCAAAACCCGAGCGCTTATCGCCGCTCAATTCGGTAACATCAAGAACTTCTAACGCGGTTTGATACTCGTCGAATTTATTATAATAACTTTCAAGCATACCAAGCCTGGTTTCCAACTCTGAGACAGTCATATCGGCGCTAGAACTTGAAATTATTGATTTTAACTTTGTCAAGCAACCAAGAACCGACGAGCGTTTGGTTTTGTGCGTGAGTATGGCGGATTCTTTCTCGGTAGCCATGATCCAATAATTTAATTAATTATAAAGCTGAGAAATATTTTTTTTTAGGACTTGAAAACGCGTCCTGTCACGGTCGCCAATGTTTTGTCAATCTAATATTTTTTAGATCGAATATGGAATTCTTATAATTCCTTTCAACAAGTTGAATGTCTTTAAAAAATAAAAAAAACTTCGATTGAACCACGTTATAATAATTTCGATTTATTTAACATGTAAGTTTCTAAGTCTGGCTTTAATGCAAAAATGATCCGTACAAGTTGAGATGATAACGAAAAGTGATAAAAAAAGAAAAAAAGATCTGCCCATTATGTAAAGAGATTAGGGATTAAGTTAAGCTTCATCACCTGATTACGAGGGGAATTTATGTATGGCAGATACATACATTTTGTTATATTGCAAAAACAAGTAAAGTTAATGATTATTAATTCTTAACTTATCATAATTTAGATTTATAGGGTGTTTCATTTATTTTTGCATGAATCAATAATTAGGTATTTGAAATTTAAATTTTAGTTTAATTTTTGATATAATAAAAAATTGTCTTAGCAAAGTTAAATGGTCGTGAGTGATGTTGCAGTGGATTCGGGTATATAGTTTTTTGAGTTTGAGGGTTTATTTGATAATAATAATAGAGATATTATTTCCAATTGCTTTTTTGAGATTATAAGCTGAATGCAAAAGGGGTTTGCTTGCGTCTTTTTTATTGAAAATTTTGAATTTGAGTGGTTCTCCCAGTTCTGCTTTTGCAGTCTTGTCTGCCACCTCAATACCGGATCTTCCGGCATATCTTGGCATCCATATAATTTTAATGTTTGTATTTCTGAGTATTTTATCCATCAGGCGATCGATTATTTCGGTTTTTATCAACGTTTTTAGAGCAAAAAAGTTTTTCAGGGGTGTACTGCCTCTTGCGTGGAATTCACAAATCCATATAATTTTAATGTATGTATTTCTGAGTATTTTATCCCTCAGGCGATCGATTATTTCGGTTTTTATCAACGTTTTTAGAGCAAAGTTTTCCAGGGGTGTACTGCCTCTTGCGTGGAATTCACAAATCCTCTAATAGTATCTCTTTTCACCAGAAGTGCTGCTGTTCGGAATCGGCAGAAAATTGTAGGGAATTCTTGGGAACAAGCACACAGAGAAATGGTTCAGAGTTGTAACTCACTAGGTCTATGCTCTCTACCAGTACTTATGGCCTCCTGTTTATTGTTTTTAATTGTTGAGAAGTTGTCTGAGAAGATTACAATTTTTTTTTGTTTATAAACATTGTGGATTTGAGGATCGCGAAGGCTTTCGCATTGAAGAGGTCTACCAGAGACCTTTGATTTTTATGCTTCAGAATTTAAGAACAATATGACCTTTTTAAATGTATTATCGTTTCCATAAACATTTTTTGGTACTTCTCATTATGATGATTTTGTGGAGACCGTAGTCTATTTTTGAAATTTAAACTGATTTTATTACATTTATAAGAGAGTTTAAATTACAGAAACTATGCTTAGAAGCCAACTATCTTATATTATTGCTCCAGGTAGCAAGACTCTTTTACATTCGAGTTTCGAGGTATGGTGCTGGATCTATGGGCCTTTAAAGCGTGCGTTATAGTGCGGCATTCTCGTGCCAAAAAAAAAATGACCTTTTCAATAGAAAACCGGATGTTAGCAATTTAATTAAAGTTCTTAGTAGTTTAGCCAATTTTGATATTTTTTTATTTTCCCTTAATAACATTTATGTAATGAAGATACCAAATACCAAGTTTAAAGATGGGATCTAAATTATTTTAAAAGTAACATGTTTTTTAGTGTAACAGCGAATAAATAAAGTCTATAGTCAGAGTTGTAGGTATACTTAAGTGTTTATTGTACCAGTCTACCTGTGTTTACATTACAACCATGCCCTTCAGAATGGTAATGTTATGATAATACATTGCGAGATGAGACCTTTGAGTATATATAATATGGAGGGCTCGTTTCTATTCCAAATGCGTGACTATCATAGGGGGCGCTACTCAAATTTGTGTAAGACAAAGCTATTGCCGAGTGCTTCATATCACATGTGACGGAGAACTATATGCGAGGAGAATCGGAGGATACGGCTGTATCCTTAACTTACAGAAAGTGAGACAGCGACCCCTATCACAACTTCAAGTACTACAATGCATTAGGGATAGGAACGAGCCCTCCATATTATATATACTCAAAGGATGAGACAGACATATGACATGTTACATAACACTTCTCCCCTCTTAGAACAGAAATAAAGGAATATAATATATACATTAGGGTGGTCCTTATTTGTATGGAAGAAAAAAAAATGTTTTTTTTTTTTTATTGAGCACCATTTTTTTTGTTCTCCTATATTCAAAACGTGCACACATTTTTTTTGAGAAAATCGGGTTGTATTAACACGTGCCGCAATGAGTGAAATCTGAAGAATTGTCGTCTATAGGAAACAAAAAAATAAATACAATCGGTATTGAAATTTTATTTTTAAAATGATATTTTCTTATTTTAATTAGACAAATAAAGATGTTTCAATAAATAAATCGCTAGATAATACTTTTACAAGGAATATCAGAATGAAATTTAGTCATTGTAACGAGTTTTTAGACTTTCTCGACTAAATCCAGGGTATTTTTGGCAGTAATTTCAGAGAGCCTGTAAATTTAAATAGAAATTATTGAAAATTTTTTAAATAAATTATTTAAAAGCTGTCAGTTTTTGAAAAGGGTATACTCACTTGAAGTAAGAATTGCTTTTGATCCTCGTTTTTTGTAAGTTTATTATTGAACTCCTCCATGAGTTTAACTCCACATTCAGCTGCATCATTGACTACTTTTAAGGATTCGACTATTTCCTTTCCTCGTCTATAGTCAGGTTGCTCATCCCAAAGTAATGGATCAATGAGGAAAAAATCTATAGATAAACCCAACCTTTTGAACGTTTTCATAGATTTAGCTGACATTAGTTCTAATGGAGCGTTTTTCGTAATAAAATGTGAAACATCAGGTGGTTTCATATGTAATTTTTTCTTAACTTCTTCTCTTTTTTGGTTATCACTTTTAAAACCATCTTTCGTTTTTCTTCAACATTCAGCCTGTCATCAAAAAAGGGAAAAGCAACACATTTCATTCAAGTGCCATAAATGATTAAGAAACTTATATATTGCAGCTTCGGCCAAGATTGTGTGTAGAATCAAATGCTACTCGTACAATGCAAATAGTTGCCAAAGCTCTTTTGTCCTTGGCATTAAGCTTAAATTGCTGTTGGAATAATATTATTTTAAGGCAATATATTCCCTTTTCCTTCCACCGAGCCAAGTGATAGGCTCCTGGTGCCCGAAATTTGATGCCACAAATAAGCTGTAGGAACTCTTTAGAGTAATCGCAAGGAAAATTGTCTTCCAGCCTTGTCATAGCAAATGACAAAATTTCTTCCCTTACATCACAGCCTTTTCATCCTTTGACCATATGGAAAATTGCCTCTTATCCAATGTTTTCCCCTGTGCTCTAAATCTTTTAAATAAAGGAATGTCAGGTCCAGAAGATGGATCAAATTTAGATTCGTTAAATACTAGTTGAAGAACAATTTCAAAAATATCATGTCTGCAAGCTAGGTAGAGTATGTCTCGGCCAATTTTGTTTTCTAGCAAAACACAAGCTCCGTTTAAACGCTCAGTACTAGACGCAGTTGTGTCAAAAACAAAAGCCTGGACCTCATCGATCAATGACTAATCTTCCAATACCTCAAACACTGCAGACGAAACTTCAATACCAGTTCCAGCTGAAGGTTCTGCTACTCCAAGAAGTTGTTCAATTTTTGGGGCAGTTACAATGATTGGAAGTCTGTCAACTTTGGCTTGACCAGTTATATCAGGCAGACGTTTCGAATCCCAGTGTATAGTGACAAAGCTTAAATCCAAGATGACAAATTTAGTTTTACTTACTGTAGCTGTTTGTTCGCGAAAATGTTGACGAGAGAGCTTGATAGAGGTACGATTAATCACAAACTTTAAAGGATCTAAGGAAGTGGCTTCAATACAGGCTATCAAAAGGTGAACGGCATCTCTGTCACTTATCTCATATTTATTTTTATTAAGTACTGCAGATAACCTGGAAGTTAAAATATCTACTCTTGCTCTTTTAGAGCCTGACGGTCCTGGCACTGAAGATTCAAAACTACAGTTTTCGACTTCAGCCTCATCTGAGGATGAAAACGTAGTATTATGTAGATACATATATATTCTGGATAATGCGCATAGTTTGTTCGTTAGTCATTAATCCGTTTATTATGGAAGGGATCAGGTGAAATATTGAAATAATATTTTTTTCAGTGTATGTGGGTTGAGTAAAAATAATTCTACGGAAATTCGGGAAGGGATATTGAAGTTGGAAACTATTTTTTTCGCCTATAAGTAAAATGAGCTGATTTTTGAAAACGTTAATTTGTAATTCTACTGCCGGAATAAGTTCATGGGATGAACTTTCGTCGCTTTGTTGGGATGCTGTGAGAGAGTTAATTTGAGAAGGGGATGCTGCGAGAGGATTAGTTTGAGAGGGAGATGCTATGAGAGAATTAGTTTGAGTGTGAATAGGTGGTCTTGAAAGTGCACCAGCAACTACGTTGCCCTTATCAGGTTTATATTTGAGTTCGGTAGTTATATTCTTCTATTGCTGCTTTCCAGCGTTTCATTTCCGAATTGTTGTTTTCGCTACTTAAAGCATAGTTAAGAGGTTGGTGGTCGGTTAATATTTTGACTCTCGCTGAACCAAATTAATTTGATAAGGGGTTGCTGCGAGAGGATTAGTTTGAGAGGGAGATGCTATGAGAGAATTAGTTTGAATGTGAATAAGTGGTCTTGAAAGTGCACCAGCAACTACGTTGGCCTTACCAGGTTTATATTTGAGTTCGGTAGTTATATTCTTCTAATGCCGCTTTCCAGCGTTTCATTTCCGAATTGTTGTTTTCGCTACTTAAAGCATAGTTAAGAGGTTGGTGGTCGGTTAATATTTTGACTCTCGCTGAACCAAATATGTAGGTAATTACCTGAAGGTGTTAAGAGCCCAAATTATAGCCAGCATTTCTTTTTCGTTTGCGGCATAATTTTCTTCGGCTTTACTTAGTGTCCTGGAAATAAACATTATTGACTTGCCTTCTTGTGCCAAGACTGCTCCAATGCACAGTGAATCGAATAGTACATGCTATGTGGACAAAATTCATTCTCGAGTGAAGCTTTGGAAACAGGATAATTTTGTTTACAAATGGACACACATTAATATTTTAATCAGCTTTTAGCCGTCATTATTTTCGTTTATCAGTTATTCGTAGCCAAAGTTAAATAATTAGAAAAAAATTCATTGATTTTTGCTCAGTTGTGTTTTATTTCTTTCAGTGATGGTTTGTATATTTTTTTGTAAATCTTGTCTTTTTTTGGTTTATAATGGAAAACGCCGCCCAAGGTATGTTTAGTATGTTTAATAGGTTTAAAAACCTAATGTATCAACATTTGTTCTGGTTTAATATTTAAATTTTGCTAGAATTTAACGTAATTTTTAGGTTTCCCATTTTAAAACTATTAGCTCCACGCCTCTCCACGCGATGATTCTTATATTTTTGAAAAGATTGAAAGTTAAGCTTTTTTTTTAATACCAAATTCCATTTGCGAAAATTTGCGAAAGTAATTTTAATAAATTTATAAAGGTATTCGAATTTAGATCACTTGGATGGAATTTTTCATTATTTGGCAGTTTAACCAACTATTCCAACAAGTTTTACTTCAAACCTTTGGAACTACCTTACCCATAATTCAATCCGACATTTCAAGAATAATAAGTCATAAGTCTCGTTCTGAAAAAATGGCCGTCAGGCAGAAATATTTTTGAAGAGCTTTGAAGGCTGGCTTAATGGTGACGATTTCATATTATTCGAAGATAACCAGGATGAATCTTATTACAAACTTTTTCTTGTGGCCTATCAACTTAGAAAAATTTCAACAACTTTGATTTTCTACACTAAGTCAGATAAATTCTTAGTCTGTATTCTTGGTTTATTATGCCAGTGACCCTACATACATTCTTTTATCAAGCTAGTAGTGTTATAAAATACTTCATAGTTCCAAAAGGTCATCTCAATAAGGCCCAAGAAGCACGAAACAAAGACTTTCGAAGATATCGAGAAAACCATACTCGAAAAATCTCAAGAAAGTCAAGCAATTCTGATTTATTATCAATGTTCCTCATTACTGTCCCCTTACCAGTTTGCGCGAACTCCCGAAAAAATAAACAATTTGCCTCATTATCTTCTAAAGTTGTAAACTTGCTGCCTGAAAACACTAATGCGATCGTTCAACGTGGAGAAATAACGAGGACCAATTCTAATGATTCTGAGGAAATTCAACCTTAGTGATTATGTTCTACTTTTTCCTCTATGTAAACTGCCACATAAGAGCTTATGTTGAACTGAAGCTAGTTAAGTTTCTCTCCAGTAAATGGCCCTAAGATACTGAAGACTCTGGCAGAGAATAATACATAGTAAAGTTTTTTATTAGTTAGCAATTGAAAATTTATAAAATTTAAAATATATTCATTTTGATAAATTTTAGTAAATATAATACCTAATAATAATAAATAATAATAAAAGTTATAAAATTAACCTCCACCTTATATTTGTGAGCTTTTTTAAAAAGGAATGTACTTAATACAAAAATAAACATGTATTCCTACAAAACATTTTTATTTTAATCATTTAAAAGACAAAAATAATTTTGTCCACCTAGTATGTTCTATTCGATTCACTGTGCAATGGCGTAATTCGAAGCGTCAGTTGTAAGTTTGAATTCTTTTCTGTAATCGGGGTAGGTTAGTATAGTGTCTTTTAATGCTAGAGAATATTTAATTTTATTGAAGGCTTCTATAGCTTCTTCATTTAATCGAATTAATTTTTTGCCATAGAGGTTTTTTGTCCATCCATCTTCCATCTTCCCCTCTTCAAAGGGTTGTTAAGGGTTTCGCTAATTTAGCATAATCCTTAACAAAACGGAGGTAAAAGCCTGACAGACCAAGGAAATATCGTAGGTCTTTGAGCGTTTTAAGATATGGAAATTGAAGTACCGCTCTAACCTTTTCAGGGTTAGTTTTAATGCCGTTTGAAAAAAATTATGAGTCATAAAACTTTTAAGGTTTTCGCGGTTGTTAACATATGAGTCATGTTTGCAGCTTCTAAGGTTCTGAAAATTGTTTTGATATTGGTTAAATGTGTATCCTCATCTTTGCTGAATATGATTACATCATCGATGTACACGAAGCAAAGTTTTCTTATTTGCTCTCTCAGTATATCGTCAAGTGTCCTTTGGCAAATGGAAGGGGCGTTTTTCAGCCCAAAAGGTAGCCGGGTGAATTCATATTTCCCATTTTTCACCGAGAAGGTTATTTTTCAATATCATAACAGAGAAAAATTTGTTTTGACCTTATTGTACGAGCACTTCGTTAATTTCCGGGATGGGATACCGGTCAGCTAAAGTAATGGTATTTAATTTGCGATAGTCGATCACTAAAAGATACTTTTTCTCGCCAAAGGCATTAGATTTGTTGGGAACAATCCACACAGGTGAATTGTACGGTGATCCTGAAGGTCTTATTATGCCATCATTAATGAGTTTTTGAATTTGGCTCTCTACTTCGTCCTTGAATATGGATAACATTTAGTGTAAACGGGTTAATCCGATGAGGTTCGAATCTCACTTATAAAAACGGTCGTATAAGTTAGTTTTTTGTCTGGGTCATCAAATAATTTGAAGTATTTTATAGCAAGTTTCTTAATTAAGTCTTTTTTTCCTGTTGTCATATGTTCTGTTCTTAAAGATACAGTATTTACTGCTTGTGCAGCGAGTAAAATAACTGATTCTAAATACATTCAATGTGAACATTTATGCAAAAACAAATTTCATAAGAAATGTGCTTGTATCTCGGAGTCTAGCTTTAAAATTCTCGTAAATGATGCAAATATGATGTGGCGGTGTAATTCCTGCACTGTGTCGCGGCATATTGTGAACGATTTATTTAATAAACTTGATAAGCTTTCAACAGAAATCTTAGAGCTTAAAAAACAAATAAATGTTTTAAATAATTCCTCTAATGCCCCTTGCGCTTCAGTTATTAATTCTCCGAATAAACAATTAAGTAAAAGTTCCTCAAATAATAAAGAATTAGGTATAAACGTTTCAACGGGTCATTGCACTCGTATTTCTTTGATTCCATCATCATCAAACAATGATTCTGAAGAGATCGCTACCAATACGTTCGTATTTAATAAAGATGAAGAGAAAAATGCAACTAATAACATTGCGGCCCCCTTAACCCCGATAGTGCCGGCTCTGAATCACCAGGGAAGAAGACCTAATCGTAAGAATGTTGTTGGGAACAACACATCTACTTTGATTAAAGGTGTGTCAGTTCCCAAATCCAAATGGTTACATTTGTCATACCTAGGCACCAACACAACAGTGGATTCTCTTACTTCGTTTATTGCTGGTGTACTTGACATTTCACTTACTTCCATTAAGTGCACCATGCTCGTAAAGAAAGATGCTGACATGTCTGATTTCTCTTTTATAAACTTCAAAGCTGCAATTCCGGAGAATTGTATTGAAAAAATTATGCATGCTCCGATATGGCCTGCTGGTGTACGTGTAAGAGAATTTATTCAATTGCCAAAAAACTACCAACGATCGAAGCCACCAATTCTCTCTGCATAACAAATTCAACAACAAAACCTGTTTTCTCTATTGCTGATCCCGCTACTGATGTTGATGACTCCGTGGACGATTACAATTTTTCGTTTTCTGCTCGATTAAATGAGAATGAAAAATCTCTCTTATTTGATGTTTTGCCTGCTGATGCTGATGTTGTTGTTGTTCCTGCTGTCCTTGCTCCCGCTGTTCCCGCTGCTACTGTTACTGCATTCGACAAATTCTCATTCTATTATCAGAATGTGGGAGGCATGCGCACTAAAACCAATCAATTTTATTTATCTGTGGTGGATTGTACGCATGATTTGATTGCACTCACGGAAACATGGCTATATGAAGGCTTACTATCAACAGAGTTATTTGATTCTAGCTTTGTTGTGTTCAGAAGAGATCGTAGTGCTGCATGTACTGGACTAAATAGAGGGGGTGGTGTGCTGGTTGCCGTCAAATCTGGTTTGAATTGCAGAGAAATTAAATTGTCAAATTCCTCGGGTATGATCGAACAAATATGTGTTTGTGTTGAACTCCCCATAAGATCTCATGATATTATTTTTAACAAGATTCAAATTTATGTTTTCGTTTCATATATCCCACCTAATTCAGAATTTCTTATTTATGATGCTCATGTAAACAATATTAAAAGTTCAAATTAGCTTTTTTGGCCTTTAGTCCACAAAAATTGGCGTTTCGTCCGGGTGATCTCACATGGACTCATCAGTTGACTTGTGAGGACCTTGTCAATACGCAATTTTTGTTAAGTTCAGTTCATCTTACATGAATTTTTTGACAAAAATCCAATGTGAACTATATCCAACAAAGATTAGGATTGTAATCATTAATGTTGGAATTTTTTTTTTTTTTGCCCGTGGCCTGGCATTGAATATTTATATGAAGGTTTTTATAATACAAACTCTATATACTACTGAAATAAATCAGCCAAGTAGAAGACTTAGCACTATTATTGGACTTGTTGAATTATTGATTCAAATTAGCTTTTTTGGCCTTTAGTCCACAAAAATTGGCGTTTCGTCCGGGTGATCTCACATGGACTCATCAGTTGACTTGTGAGGACCTTGTCAATACGCAATTTTTGTTAAGTTCAGTTCATCTTACATGAATTTATTGACAAAAATCCAATGTGAACTATATCCAACAAAGATTAGGATTGTAATCATTAATGTTGGAATTTTTTTTTTTTGCCCGTGGCCTGGCATTGAATATTTATATGAAGGTTTTTATAATACAAACTCTATATACTACTGAAATAAATCAGCCAAGTAGTAGACTTAGCACTATTATTGGACTTGTTGAATTATTGATTCAAATTAGCTTTTTTGGCCTTTAGTCCACAAAAATTGGCGTTTCGTCCGGGTGATCTCACATGGACTCATCAGTTGACTTGTGAGGACCTTGTCAATACGCAATTTTTGTTAAGTTCAGTTCATCTTACATGAATTTTTTGACAAAAATCCAATGTGAACTATATCCAACAAAGATTAGGATTGTAATCATTAATGTTGGAATTTTTTTTTGCCCGTGGCCTGGCATTTTATTTATATGAAGGTTTTTATAATACTGTAAAATTTTTGCTAGGTTCGTTAAATAAAACTTATCACTCTTTTTAGTATTTCTTCTTTATTTACACTTTCCAATTCAAAACAGTAAATCTCAATTTATAATCAGCTCAAATACTTTTATTCAATTTAAATCACACTTGTTTAATAACACAATCCAATAAGCAATACTTTTGCACACTTTCACAATCCAAAATCAACTGTGTCTCGCTCACCGTGAACACTCCCTTATATACTTAAATTAGTTGTTCTCGAAAGTTCTTGTCTTGGAATGTTCTAGATGTTTGGAATAAGGGGAAATACATTTGACATTGGAAAAGAGCTTTTTGTTTCTTTCATAAATTAGATATGCAGTTTTCCAACAGATGGCGCTGTAGTAGTATAAAGCTCTGTTCACAACAATACAAACTCTATATACTACTGAAATAAATCAGCCAAGTAGAAGACTTAGCACTATTATTGGACTTGTTGAATTATTGATTCAAATTAGCTTTTTTGGCCTTTAGTCCAAATAGTGCTAAGTCTTCTACTTGGCTGATTTATTTCAGTAGTATATAGAGTTTGTATTATAAAAACCTTCATATCAATATTAAAAGTATTATTTCTAATTTTGAGGATAATTGTTTTGCTATTGTCTTAGGAGATTTTAATCTTTGTAACATTAAATGGCTGTATTGTGAAAATGATAAATGTTTATTTCCAATTCATGTTTTAAAAGACTTTGAAGCTGTTGTAACTGATACATTTTCTGCTCTTAATTTATTTCAAGTCAACAATGTTGTAAATGAAATAGGTAGAATTCTAGATTTAATATATATTCATAATGAGCTTGATGTTAAAATTTTTGAAGATGAAAACCCATTATTAAATAACAGTATTCACCATAAAGCCATAAGTATTTCATTTAATTTATCAGTTTTTTGTTCTTTATCAAATCAATTATCTACTTTAAATGTCAAATACGATTTTAACAGAGCCGATTACACTTGCATTAATAGATATATTCAAAGATTAGATTGGGATTCCATTTTGCCTCAATCTGAATTGGCTTCCAGTTTTTCTAGTTTTATTAATGTAATCCAAGAATTGTTTGATAAGTTTATACCTAAGAAGGCTATAAGACGAGGATTAAATAAGCCAATATGGTTTTCAAAAGGATTAATTCGCTTAAAAAATGATCTACTTAAGGCTCAAAAAGAAGTAAATTCAATTCAATTTTTCGAAGCAATTATTGTCGTTTGCTGAAAGAGTATAATTTTTTAAAGACGTTTTTATATAACCAATATTTATGGTCTGTTGGATCGAAGAATCAAAATGACTCAAAATCTTTTTGGCAATTTTATAATTCAAAAAGAAAATCGGTTGGAATTCCTATAAATATGAATTTCAATGGTGTCGTCAGTAGCGACGTATCCGAAATCTGTAACATGTTTGCAACGTTTTTTCAGTCCAATTTTGTTTTGGATGGCTCAAATAATAATGTTTTACCGGCTTATTCTGAATTACTTGATATGGGTTCGATGGATATATCTGAGGAAGAGGTTTTTAAGGAACTTTCTTGCTTAGATATAAGTTTAAACTTGGGACCGGATAATATTCTAGCTAGGTTTTTAAAAGAATGTGCATGTCACTTGTCCAAACCTCTGACATGCATATTTAATCTTTCTCTTCGCAGCGGCGAGTTCTTAGACGATTGGAAATTTTCCTATATTACTCCCATTTACAAATCGGACTCAAAACAGCTTGTGGAAAATTATAGACCCATAGCCAAGTTGCAATTGATTCCGAAGATTTTTGAATCCTAAAGTGATTAATTTTAAAGTGATTAAATTTTAAAATGTCTAATGTTCGCGGACGATGTTAAGATCTTTAAGTCAATTAAGTCAGTGGCTGATTGTTTAAATTTTCAAAAAGATATTAATAAATTGAATGAATGGTGTTATATAAACTCTTTGGACTTAAATATAAACAAATGCTCAGTTATGTCTTTTTCAAGATCATTTATGCCTATATTATTTGATTATAGAATGGTTAATGTGATATTGCAAAGAGTTGTTAGTCAAAAAGATTTGGGAGTCATTTTAGATCCACATCTTTGTTTTAGTATACATATTGATTATATTATATCGAAAGCTAATGCTATGTCTGGGTTTATATTTAGGAACTCCCATGAATTTCGTGATCCCTATACATTGAAAACTCTTTTCATCACATTGGTTCGTCCTATTTTGGAATATTGTTGTGTCGTTTGGTCTCCTCTTTTCAAAAAAGATTATAATCGTATTGAAAAAATTCAGAAGCGATTCACTAAATATGCACTTCGAAAATTGAATTGGCCTGCTTCAATGCCATCTTATGATAGTAGATGCTTTATTAATTGATTTAAGGCCTATATCTTGTAGATTAACGTACTATTCAGTAACATTCGCAAGAGATGTCATAACGGGTCATATTGATTGTCCGCCTCTTTTAGCCTTGTTCGGTATATATGCACCTACTAGGTCCTTAAGGCCTAGATGTAATGTACTTTTGTATGTCTCTCGACATGCAAGAAATTATGGCCAAAATGAGCCAATAACAAATGCTTGTGTTAATTTTAATAAATATGCAAATGTTTTCGATTTTAATCAAAACAGAAGTAATTTCAAATCCCTTATTTTGTTAAGCATAACCTAATGTTAAATATTTGTCCATGTATTTTTAATATGTTATCTAATAATTATTATTTTGTACATATGTATGTATCTTAGTCTAAGAGAGTTGTAATACTTATAGGCGAAATAAATAAATAAATAAATTACAGCTGATAATTCTTTCAAATTATCATTTCCGATAATGCCTTGATAAGATTTTAGGTGCGGCATCACGAAGAATTTAATTTTTAGATCTTTTAAACAGAATACATTTACGAAAGTGTGGTGAGTTATTTCTATGTTTCTCCAATACAGTTGGCATATAATTTTTTGTCATTTAGAATAGGGTTTTTTACTACGGACGGCTGAATATAATTTTTGTTGGATCCTTTATCAATTAAAATTTTTAGCACTTGGCCACCATCTGTTTTGACTTCGATATATGGCAACGAAAGCTTGCTAATCTAAAAAATGTATGTCACTAAGCTCAGATACCACTTCAGTAACATTCTCTTATACTTGTTCTTGCGTTAGAGGGTCTGTGTAATTGTTAAAACTTTGTTCATATCAATAATCGTCTAAATATGGTGCAGCGTAATATTGTTTTAATTCTGATTCCTGGGTTAAAGGGTTTTCATAGGAGAAGGTGTTCAGATGGAAATTTCTTTGTAGTTTGTTAGGGTTATTAGGTTGCTGTGGAAAATTATTAGCTCTCTTCGTGCAGGTGGCCAATTTCTTTGTTGCTGTTGTAACCTGTTCGCGTAGTTTACTCTGGCGGTGCCAATAGTGGAAGTTTCCATTTGATTTGGTCCTGGTTGTGGCCTAGGAGGTGGTCTGATATTATTTTCTTGTGTTTGATTTGGGGGTTGATATTGGTAACAACGGTCATTGTTAAAGGGTTGTTGTCTAGGGATATTGTTGTTATTAAAAGGATGCGATCGTTGGTTATAGTTCATCGCTGGTTGAGGCAAATAGGTTAGTTGAGGATAAAATGGTATTTGATTATTTGGTAAGGTGTTTTGGACTGGTCTTTGTGAAGGAAGTGTTGGGGAGTCGGGTGGTGAAATTTTGTAACTGCTCCTTCATGGCTAATAGCATAATTGGATCTATAATTCTGGTTCTCTAGCTTAAGGCATAGGTAGAGGGCTTGTGGAAGGTCTACGGGGTTCACGAATCCCGAGGAGTCTAGGTAAGTCTTCTTTTAGACCTCTTACGAAAGTGTCGAGAGCTTTGTCTCTATAGGTTTTTGTGAGTAAGGATAATGCTTCAGAACCAACGTCCACGCAAGCTATTTTATTTAAAATTAGGGATAAATAAAAGTAAACGGCTTGATAGAAGCCTTGTATTGTATCATTTCCTTGAACTAGGGAAGTCATTTGGTACTCCAGTGTACCCAAATCGCGTTTGTCCGCGTAGTAAAAGGTTAGGCATCTTGAAATACAATCCCAATCAAGGGGTATATTATATGATTCCAGCGCAATGTCTGCATTGCCTACTATTTTGTTTCAGATTACGTTTAAAACTCCGAAATATTTCGGTGAACCTTTGACAGGTTCATAAAGGTGAATAATTTAATTTGGTTAGTCATGTTTGGTATTTATAGAAGTTAACGGGGTAAATTTGTAGATATTATTAAAAAATTAAAATCTTAAATAAATTTTTTCTTTATCGATTTTTGATGTATATTTCTATTTTACGAGTAGTTGTTTACTGATCTTATATTCTAATTTATTTTTTTTTTAATATTTATAAATTATATTTTAGATTCTCAAAAATAAAGCATCTTACTGTATAACAACGGTGATAATCATGACTTCTGCGGAGCGGCAAGCAGATCCACTGCGTCCTTTTTCCCTCTGGTTGGTTACTAGGGGGCCCTTTGTATGTTTCCCCAGCATTTCGAATGTTATTTTTTTTCTTCTGTACCACTTAGGGACTTGTAGGTTAATCAAATGTATTTTTTTTTTCAATTTTGTACCACTTAGGGACTTGTAGATTAATCAAATGTTTTTTTTTCTTCAATTTTGTACCACTAAGGGACTTGTAAATTAATCAAATGTGTGTTTTTTTCCAATTATGTACCACTTAAGCACTGGTAAAAGATCACTTAATATCACCAGGGTTAGGTGATTCACTGTATATTGTCACAATTTTCTTGGTAGCCACTGTGTTTGTTTTTTTTTTCTGTACCGCTTGGGGACAATTTTGTTTGTACGCGATTTTTTTCTTTTTAGCACTAATAAAACGCGTTTGAAAATTTTTTTCACGTAACACAATCACAGTGGTCCCATGTTGGGCGCCAATTATTATTATTTTTGTTTAGTTTTTCTTAAACAAAAATTATTATTTTTTTGTTTTAATTTTTTAATTTATTGTATTTCTATATAAAAACTAGCAGCGATTCTGCCTCTGAAACTTTAATGACAAATAATGCTCAAAATCTATACCTTAAATACTAATTAACTGCTAACATTGCCATTCCCACATTGTCGCTCCATATTTCCAAGAATTTGATGTGGTTTTCTGCTGGCTTCATTTGGTGTCATTGCCCAGACACTATTTCAGCAGTGCCTATCTGCATCCCAACGTGAGCGCACGCGTGGGAGTGTAGTCCATTTACTCGTAGTGTTATTTCTTCAAAATTAGCAATAGAAAGAAAAAACAAAGAACATTAATACACAACAAAAATCACAAATAAAATATAAAAGTTGCACTTTCTTTTTTATATTATTAATTAATTTATTGCAAATGTTTTTTTTATGTTTTTAATATAATTTTTGAAGAATTTGTTTTTATGTTTATAATATATTTATTTGTTTAATTCAAATCTACGATAACCAATCCACAGATTTTGCTTATAACTGCTAAATTCTAATTTAAATAATTTTATAACAACAATTATATACTAATGTTAGTACAATAATATGCAAACAATATTATTATTTATTTTTTTAGTTCAAAATTGAAAAAAGTTAGCGTCTTGTTCTACTTTATTCAAAATAAAAAGTTCATGTTTTACTTAAAAAAAAAAACAAAAAATATATTTCAGTACAACATCAAAAACCCATACATTTTAGAAAAATGTCAATAACTTTTTTTCTAATAATTATTTATTAACCAAATTAGGACCACATATGTATAAGATTGATCTTAATATGTGTGCCAAATTTCATTTAAATCCGTTAAGTAGTTCAGATTTTACAGATTTTTTTCCGCTCTCCCATACAAACCAAACCACTGTGCGCCGTAAAGTTTCATGTCTATCATTATTTTACCGCTATTTTTATAAACAGTGCTCTAGTGAAATCGCCAGTTGTATTCCTCCCCTTAAACAATTCAACCGTAATACCCGTACTTCTAGGAATGCTCATCAGTTTACCTTTGAGGTCAACTTCGGACGTACAGTCAAGTACAGAGATTCTTTTTTTAGCCGCACTACACGAATGTGGAATGCTTTATCCGGCTCAATGTTTCCCATTTCAATGTGCAGACATTCAAAACCAATGTGCATCGGTATCTGCTTTCTAATCCTATTCCATTTTCCTAATTGTGCACTGTGTTAATACCCAGCACAATTTCCCACACAACTATACACATTTCAAAACAATCTAATACCCAGCACAATTTCCTACACAACTGACCTATCACAATTCACAAACAATCTATACACATTTCACACTTACTTACCTACCTTAAGTAGGTCACAATTCAAGTCACAATAAAAACCTAAAATTCATTTCTTATACATTGTGCAGAATGTGCATATTTCTTTGTTAATAATTTTTTGTTTACACATTGTGCGGTGTGTGCACATAATGTTTTTATTTTTGATCAAGTCAATGACACATTGTGCACACGCTGCATATTATAGAATTAAGCAATAAAATTGATTTATTGAACCTTATATTGACTTTTGTAGAATAAGCTATTTGTTGATTATTGAACTTCTATTGATTTTTGTTAATAAGCTATTTTTTAGTATTTAAGACGATTATGTGAAGGAATAAAATTACTTTCTGTTTAACCACCAAATATTGAGTGTTTCTTAAATTATTGCAACTTCCCCCCACCAGAGGTAAGGGGTTGCATTAATCGAAAGTCAATAAAAAAATTCTCATCAAAAAGAACCAATCAACAATCCCAAACACGTCAACAAAGAGATCTTCTGGTTCATGCACTAGAAGCGTCTCACGTCGTCAAGGTGATATCACTTTGGTCGACACGTTCTTAATCGTACACACTGTGTTTAACATTATAAGGGTATTCAGAACCCCTTGAGTGCGGAAAACTTTTTCCGTGTGAAGCAATTTGTTTGTTAACTTCACTATGTTGTCGTTAACTTATATGAGACATTTATGTATACTTTCATGTAGGAGAATGAGAGATGATGATTTTTGTTGTTTATTTCAACAAAATGCGATGCGAAAATTCTCAAGTCGCATACGCAACATAATGTAAGTACGAGTAGACAACATTCTACACATCCCTCCATGGAGGAGAACGAGCAACGATGGTTGTTTTGTTTTTTTTTTTAACGAGACGAGACAATCTCAAGTCACGTACGCAACATATTGGTTATTTGCAAATCACATACATATACATATAACACTCGCGCTTGGTATGACAAAAAACGAACGAGCTATAGGCACTTGAATATGGATATAAATATAATACAATTAATTCACCACCTCGCTGTACTTTTTGCTCCTGTACAATAGATTTTCAGCCCGATTCTCCCCAAAGTCAGTGATGCCTCACAAGTCACAAGAAGAGGTGAAATTGATTTTGTGAGTTCTTCGAATTCTGCCGCTCAGTCACAACTTGTGAGAGTCACAAAAACAATCGAAACTGTGATCTCCTTCAGAGCAGGTCACAACTCATAAATTTTCAATGTTTCTTGGATTGACATTCAGTATATTTTACTAGCGGCCCGGTACGTGCTTCGCTACGTATAAAGTGAAATAATAAAACAATTTAATTGTAACTTCAAATTATTCATTTATTCAAACAAAAAAATATTTTATTAAATTTAAAACTTAATCCAAAACATTTGGATAAACAATATTTTTTGTTTTTCCATATCAGTTGGAATCATAGGGAAGTGCGGTATCAAACAAACTTCTCCTTTTGATTTAGCAGTTAGGATCGTAGCTTCAATCAAATTTGGCAATAACTTTTTCTCTGCCAATCTGGTGCCTTTACACAGTTTTGGTGGATTAATATTTCGCAATAATATAATCAAAGAACCAACTTTCATTCAAGCAATGCGGTGGTATACCAGCCGGTTCCAATGAAGTTAAAAATTCAATTGGATAATTCATCTTGATTCATAACACTGTAAATTGGCAACTGGCATGGCAGTTTCGCTTGAATTTGAAAATGAATGGCATTGATATGAATGTTCTTGGGTGCTAAAATAGTGCGTTTTCTCAACCAATCATAATTTCTGTAATTCTGAAGAATATTCGGAAAAACACATTCAATCAATTCATCTATCGATTGCGCAATTGTACAAAAATTGTTTGGTACTCTCGATTTATATTTTGCCATCACCAATTTCTAACAATTGTTTTGAAAATTCATGGGCAGCTAGATCATTTTGTAGGTGAATACGCATATTAATGTTCAGTGTCAATTTTTGTACATACATATCTCCAAAGAACTGATGACTTCAATCAGGCATTTATTTCATCAGCAGGAGTTGATCGAGGAATGACAGGCAATATTTGACGAAAATCCCCTGACAGTATTATCAAAGCACCACCAAAAAGCTGTTGATTACCACGTAAATCTTGCATTGTTCGATTAAATGCTTCTAGTGATTTTTTATTCGCCATTGTACACTCATCCCATAAAATAATTGACGTTAATCGCAGAACTTTTGCCATAGCAGAATTTCTCGAAATATTGCAAGTTGTAGTTTCAATCACCTGTACATTCAATGGCAATTTTAATGTAGAGTGTGCAAAAATTGATTATCAGCGTCGGGGTATGGCAATAACGAACCAGCTTGATGATAAATCTGGCCCTGAATCTGTAACATGTATGCAATTTTAGGTAGATGTTGGATCAGAATTTTTAAAACTATTGAATACTTTACGATTCAGATTGATATAAACATGTAACAGTCCTGTTGAAGTATTTACCATAAACGTCGGCATAAAATTATCTCTAATAATTTTAGTAGCACCAAAAGTAGTCATTTGAAATGCCGAATTGTATAGTTCAATATGACTCAAAAAGTGATTCAACGTTTAAGATGTCCCAAAAATAAGTGAATACAATGGTTCGGGTGGAGTTTCTAATGCTGGTAATCTCACTTTGCCATTAGCACAACACATGCCGGGCAGGGTTCGAACCTAAATCTACTCCTACGCTCCGATTTTTCTAGATTTACTCCACTTTTTCCACATAGGCAAATTGTCTTATTTATATACAAATATGACATTGTTGAAAAAAACCATTAAACCTTTATTAAAAATTCTTTCTGAATTTGTAATTTGTTTATTTTTACAAAACAATTTTTGAAAATAATACTAAGGCGTTTTACCTGGAAAGTTAGCCGCATCACACATGGACATATTGCGTCCATCATTCCAATGTATCCGTACATACTATAATTAATTTGACTGTTGTAATTAAGAGCATCAGCACGCATCATTTCAGCCAAAGGAGCACGACGTATTCGTGATCGCCGTGCAAGATTCAGTACAGGTACAGGGTCAACAGATCTATTTCGTGCATTACGTTCACGCTGCGATGCATTAGCTTATGCGCGTTCATCTGCAGTCTGTGATCGTCTTAGTAATGCCACATCATTTGCATTACGCGTTCGCCGAGCTATATTTGCTCGCCCGGCTCGTGGCATTATTCCTTCATATAAAAAAGAATAAATCAAATTAAAAACAAATTGCTACATTAATAGTGGTGTATCATTATCGCTAAAAAACTGATAAAAGTACACGCACACATATACATAGTACATTTGAACAATTCAATTTGCAGCACAATCCATATAAGTATGAAAAAAGTTTCAATTTGACAGCAAAATCTCCACTAACAAAATGATCCAACATTTATTGAATTCATTTGTTACAAAAAATGTGATAAATGCAGAACCGCTTGACCGATTTTGTGCTAACTTCACATAAACCATCTACTAAATAGTCCGAACAAAGCCTAAACATTTGGTTTGGATAGGTGAACCCGTTCTTTAGTTATAAAATTACAACGAAAAGTGGCATTGATTTTTATATATATAGATAAGAAAATTTTCTAGATTTGTTAATAGTTGTGAGTACACAAAAATGGAAGTGGACTTTGTTCTAGTGAATATTATTGCTGATCTTTCCCACGAAAATGGAAAGTAACATTTTTACATAAACACAAATTTTTTTAAGAAACTAATCGTATCAAGAAGTTTGCAGCGCCGACGGTTTTTAAAAACTGCGAGATACAAATGATCCATTCGCTTTCCAAAACAATACATTTATAAAGTAACTAGCCGACCCGTACTCGCGTTGCTTCGCAAATTGTAACTACGAATATTTTTTTAATATTAATTTTAGCATATGAAAACATTTCTTAATGGGACTGAGCAAATTTTCTACAATAATATTTACAATAATATTAATTTCAGTTTATATGTACGAGTATATACTTACCGTATCGAATTAGATTCACTTGAAAAAAAGAGTTTGTTCATTTTTGTGAGTGTATTCAAGTAACTTAAAAAATAAAATGCACGAATGGGGGAGAGTACGATAACTTGGCCGCCAAGATTTGATAACGGGTTTTTGTAGGGGGGTCAAAAACAAGCACTTTTTACTATGGGAGGGGGGGGTCTATCTCCCCCCGTTTAGGAGGTAGGGGCACTTTTAGAAAAAATGGTTTAAATTGAAAAAAAAAATATTAAAAAACAACGGCAACACCTACAATAAAGTGCTATACTGCGTTTGAAAACCAGAAGATTGTTCTATAATTCTGCATTTAAATTTTATTACTCATATCAATAGTTTTTGAGAAATTCGCATTTAAAGTCCAAATTTTGATAAAAAAACGTGAACAAAAATGTTTAGACCGGTTGTTTTCAAAATTGTGACATGAAATTGTAAATTAGCTTACATGTGTTTCATGTATCTATCAGTTCTTAATCGAACACAAAAAACCGCATGGTTCTATGTCTTCTGGTTTTTGAGAAAACCTCCGTTTAAGAGGTAGGGGCACTTTTAGAAAAAAATGGTTTAAATTGAAAAAAAAATATTAAAAAACAACGGCAACACTTACAATAAAGTGCTATACTGCGTTTGAAAGCCAGAAGATAGTTCTCTAATCCTGCATTTAAATTAAATTACTCATATTAATGGTTTTTGAGAAATTCACATTTAAAGTCCAAATTTTGATAAAATAACGTGAAAAAAAAAGTTTAGACCGATTGTTTTCAAAATTTTGAAATGAAATTGTAAATTAACTTATATGTGATCCATGTATCTATCAGTTCTTAATCGAACACAAAAAACCGCATGGTTCTATGTCTTCTAGTTTTTGAGAAAATCGAAAATTACCAAAACTACTTTTTTTGATTTTTGGTGGTGACGGTGATTCCATTTTAAGGATTAATGTTAATAAACATAATGAATCTTTGTTAGTTCAGTACCGCAATTCATTTAGCGTTACCCAGAATGCACCATGAGGAGGTAGAATTGCATCTGGGTCAGTTATTTTGTCAGTTAGTCAGGAGTTAGTCAGTCATAGTTAGTTAAAAATGGTCAAAATGTATTAAAAAGGTGTGTAAGTCTCGTCAATAAAGCCATCGTCCGTACTATAACTTTCGAGTTCGTTGAGTTACTCTTTTATGGTGGGAAGCCGAGGATGTTTTGGCGGTAAAACACTTTCTAAATTTTCGCTCTGAAGGGTGGGAGGATCGATGTCTTTTAACTGTAAACCCTCACATATATCACCATCGGTATAACAAGGGTAAACTTT
Organism: Philhelius festivus; assembly: GCA_963931855.1. Classification (NCBI taxonomy): domain Eukaryota; kingdom Metazoa; phylum Arthropoda; class Insecta; order Diptera; family Syrphidae; genus Philhelius; species Philhelius festivus. The sequence goes on from OZ007558.1 coordinate 14,511,183, forward strand.
TTTTACATCTGATAAAAACTCTATTATTTGCGAACCCCAGTCGTCCTTATATTTCCTTTCTAGGCAGTATTTTCGATAGAAATATAGTGCCATGTATTGGTGAACATGGTCGGAAGTTTGTTTTGGTTTTCAAGATCGTTTATTGTATTTTATATGTATTTAGTGGACATTGGATAAATAGAATAAATTTGAATTTTTTTAAATACAGATTCTGTGAATGCGAAAGAAACTTTGCATGCACCCAACCTCGCACCTACCCCAAATCCTATAGTGTGCCCAAGCAGGGGGGTTGCAGGGGGGCAGCATGCCCCCCCATACATACTTTACTGTTTATATATTGTAATGTTGGAAGCTAGCACTGATTTATTTATGTAAGGAAGCAAAAAATATCAAACATTTTGTAGAAAAGTAGTTTTAGTTATTTTCGATTTTCTCAAAAACCAGAAGACATAGAACCATGCGGTTTTTTGTGTTCGATTAAAAACTGATAGATACATAAAACACATGTAAGCTAATTTACAATTTCATTTCACAATTTTGAAAACAATTGGTCTAAACTTTTTTTTCACGTTATTTTATCAAAATTTGGACTTTAAATGCGAATTTCTCAAAAAACCATTGACATGAGTAATTTAATTTAAATACAGGATTATAGAACAATCTTCTGGCTTTCAAACGCAGTATAGCACTTTATTGTAAGTATTGCCGTTGTTTTTTAATATTTTTTTTTTTCAATTTAAACCATTTTTTCTAAAAGTGCCCCTACCTCCTAAACGGAGGTTTTCTCAAAAACCAGAAGACATAGAACCATGCGGTTTTTTGTGTTCGATTAAGAACTGATAGATACATGAAACACATGTAAGCTAATTTACAATTTCATGTCACAATTTTGAAAACAACCGGTCTAAACTTTTTTTTTCACGTTTTTTTATCAAAATTTGGACTTTAAATGCGAATTTCTCAAAAACTATTGATATGAGTAATTTAATTTAAATGCAGGATTATAGAACAATCTTTTGGCTTTCAAACGCAGTATAGCACTTTATTGTAGGTGTTGCCGTTGTTTTTTTATATTTTTTTTTCAATTTAAACCATTTTTTCTAAAAGTGCCCCTACCTCCTAAACGGGGGGAGATAGACCCCCCCCTACCATAGTAAAAAGTGCTTGTTTTTGACCCCTCTAAAAAAATCCGTCATCAAATCTTGGCGGCCAAGTTATCGTACTCGTGCCCACGACTGGATCGCACAAACTTGCTCATATGTATAAGTAGTTTGGAATTAAAAATACATTTTATAAATATGAAACATGGATTTAATGAGATAAAAATGTTAAAATGTATGGAATTGCCAACTGATTAATGTTTTTAATATTAAAGTATTTTTTATATAACAAATTTCCTTGAAATTTTTCGAGAACAAAATTTGGGATGCCAAATTTTAAGTATTTAGTAGTACAGTATTTAGAAATAGCTTTTTTCGAATATTTTTATATACAATATTATTTTAAACTTAAGGGGGCTCCTATTGAAAATTTTTGGTTAAAATCGTTAGAGCTTTGATGAGAAAGCCAAAAAATCAAAAAACGGTTCTATGACAGGTACCGTTAATAACATTTTGCCCCAAAGTTTTTTTTACCAACATGTAGTCCATATCCATAATATTACACCTAATTTTTTTTATCAAAATCGTTTGAGCCGTTTTCGAGATAAATAAGAGCTTTGTATATATATTTGAATAGTACTCTCATGGAACACGATTTTAAGTTAACTTATTGTGCCGCAAAATCGTAAGTGTGGCTATGTTAAGCAGTACAGAGTTGACGTGGAAGGAGAAAATATAAGCAAAAAAAGAGACGAGGTAGATATATATTTATTCTGACAACAATAAAGAGGGTAAGGGAGAAAGTCTTATCTGCGTTTCTTTTTGCTGTCAGAATCAATTGTAGGTAGTTATATAAAGTTGTATATGCCATGCGCGAGATGAATACAAGCAAATAGTATTGAGAGTGTATGAGAGTTTTTGTGAATTTTGTTTTATTCCTCATGCAATCTGGTTTGTTTGAATTCTGATACGATTAATTACCGAGGTTGCCATTTTATGGACTTTGTAATAAGATCTAGAGGAATTTGAACTTAATAAACTCAAATGGTTTTATTTCGTTTTTGAAAACTAAATAATTTCAAATTGGCTTTATTTCGTTATGGTAACCAAAATAATTTTATAATAATCATTTTATAATAATTATTTGCAGTGGGTAGATATGTACATACACAGTTAGAAAACTATTTCTTTAAGAAAATCATATAGGTACGTACCTATATTTTTATTAAAGAAAATAGCTTTTGCATAGTATGTAGGTACATACCCATAGAAAATTGTAACAAAAAATAGTTTTTATCCATATATTTTGTAAAAAATAAGATATTTGCCCTGCGAATTTTGAACAAACAAACATTTTTGAAGTAAAACTTCTTTTCCGGCGTTGGGGGTAAAAAAATTTCTATGCAGCTGTCAGTGACATGTCAAACCGTCACGCCATCCGTCAAAGACAGCGACATGTTTTTAGCATGTGCAAAGTAAAACATGAAGTTGAATACGATTTAGAATTTACATATTTCAAATGGCTGCATTCAAAGATAAACATAAAACTATAGGTTCAGACGCGCAATGGCTATGCAACCGAATAATTGCAATCCAAATAAATTTTACCAACACCTAACCCTCGCATACAAAGTACTGGCCAAAAAGTTGGGTATATACTAGCAATTTTTAGTTGCGAAACTGCTTGTTTCGAGCAACTAAAAAGTTTGTGTTTTGACACAAACTAAACGATTGCCTAAAATAAGTTCGCCATTTTATTGAACATATAATTATCTGCAAATTCACCGACATTCAACCAAACAGTTCATCTGTTTTCTATAAGTAACCAAACAGTTTCGCAACTAAAAATTGCTAGTGCGCGGCTAGCCTAAGTTGCTCGGGTTTGTACGGGTTAATAAGAAATGCTTGTGTACATTACAAGATTACAACCTGCTTGCCAATACTTGCACGTGCAGCCCTAGGGTAATACAAACAAAGCGAGGCAACTTGCTTGTCAAGTGGCATGGGAGTTTTGTACTTTTCTTCTCGATTTCATTTAAGGCTAGGCGCGCACATTCAATTTTTTGAAGTAAAACTTCTTTTCCGGCGTTGGGTGGTAAAAAATTCTCTATGCAGCTGTCAGTGACATGTCAAAACGTCACTTTATCCGTCAAAGACAGCGACATGTTTTTAGAATACAAAATGTTTGTTCGTAGGTTATAATCTTACAGAAGCTTTGCTTGAGGAAAAAGAAGTTTTACTTCAACCGCGCGTACGTCAGTACACACAATCTTTTTTTTAATGTTTGTCTACGAATTTAAAAGAAAAATTTAGCCTTTTTTTTATTTTGTTAATATAAATATAAAAAGTAAGAATTTATGCAAACAAAGTTTAAAAAACATTTTATTATTAAACTGATTTTGAATATAAGAAATTTCTTTAAAATTCTTTTAGAAAAAAAATTGGGATATTAATTTTAAGTATTTGAAAATAAAGATTCTAGGAAATATTTTCAAAAATTAATCGCTCAAACATTTTCAAGACATTGATTTTTCAAAAACAATGTTTTTAGATAAAAAAATATTTTTTCGTGTTCTCTATCATCGTAAAGTCAAATTTGATCAAAATCTCGAGTTAAATTTTTTCCACATGCAAAACTTGCGATTACATAATTTTGTAAGTGAAAATAAAATAAAAAAATTTGGTACGCCAACCTTAAGTTTTTATTATTGTACGAATGAAATTAAGTTTCGAAATAAAATATTGAGCCGTTTTTGAGATATCGAATTTTCCAAGAAAAAAAAAACAATTTTTTCAAAGCTTTGAGATGCAATGTTTTTTAAACTTATTGGAAGCATCTCTATAAAAAATCCCTATTTCAATAATGAGAAAATTGTCAAATGTCAAAATTTGAAAAAATGATATCGAAAAAAGAATTTTTATTTTTAAACGCGATTTGCGGCTAAACGGAGCCTCGTAGACCCCTCAAAGTTGACATTTTCAAACGTGATTTCTGGCCAAATTATTCATCCTACAGAATTAAAAATTACATATTCGTGATCTAGGGAGTGCCTTTCAATCCACGTATGAAACGAAAAACGTGGAACAAAAAAATATTGTTTTTAAGTTAAATCTCCTCAAATCGTGCGCTAGCTTTAAGTTTTATTACTGTACGAATGGAAATTAAAATTTTCAAAAAAGTATGAACATTTTTTGGAAAAAGGAAAATTTGTATACGCGTGAAAATATTTTTTTTTTCGTAAGTTACTTGGTATTTTTTCAAAAAAGGGTTTTCGAAAATCGTATTTTTCTCGAAAACTGTTCCGAGGCTGAAATTTGTTTCTTTTTATTAATTTTTGTATATAAAAGCTTATATTTTTAAGAAAACAACACGAATTATAATTTTTGTTCATGGAAGATAGTTTTGAGGAAATATTGAGTTTTCAAAAAAAAAAAAATTTTAAAGTTTTCTTAAAAATCCAAAAAATATTTTTTTGGAAAATTTGAATACACAATAATATTCAAACTATTAGGGACCTTTAGCAAAAAAAATGATCAAAATTCGTCGTACAGTTTTTGAGAAAATCGAAAACAAAAATAATGGTCCCAAGGGGGGTACCAAAAATAACAATTTCTTGTAAAATTTTTTTCAACCATTACCTAGCTCATTGTATATATATACAATGCCTAGCTTTAACTAAATGATTTTTTTGTTTTTTAATCTGCGGGACAGTTTTTGAGAAAAAAAAATATTTATGAAATTTCGAAAAAAAATCCAAAGAAAAAAACATCTACCAAGTTTGAAGAAAATCGGCCGAGCCGTTTAGCTGTAGTCGAACTCAAATGTTTAATAAAGTGGTTTATTGAACATAATAGTTCTTCATAACTTAAAAACTAAAAGAGATAGAAAGAAATGGAGTATGCCATTCGAAAGAGCATGTTTGATTTATAAAAACTGCATTTCTAACTAAATTTGGCCAAAAATGCTCTTTTGAACAAGATATAACTCAGACGACAATATGCACAGAAATAATTTTCTTCTATCCCAAAAAATACGTAATCGCCAAAAAAGTATTGAAAGTATTGACCTTGAAAATATTTGCCTACAGAAAATAACAACTACCAAATCCCCACACACACCTACATTCTACTCCAATGTACATAGTATGTGCCTTTGTTCTCCTATTTTATATACAGTATTCCTATTGCTGTCACTGTCATGTATTAAATGTCTATCTGTTAAAACTCTGCCATAGGCATCTCTGCTAATTTAGTAATTATGGTGCCGCTTGGTTCGCCTAGTCGCGTTCCTATTCATGATAGTACTATTCAAATATATATACAATGATAAGAGTTTGGAATACGGCTGTATTGGTAGTTTTGGAGCTTAAAAAAAATTCAATCCCTTAACTACGGGGATTAAAGAACAAACGTCTAGTGGTTTAGGATGTAGGGAGTGGTACAGACATACAGACACACTGAAACATGTTTTTTGTGTACTAAATTTTTCGTAAAATTTGTATGAAAAAAATGATATGCAAATTGTTAGTATTCAATAAAATGCATTTTATAACGTAATTTAAAAATTTATTCAGATATCCGCTTTCAAGATATTGAATTTTCAAAAAAAAACTTGTATTATTTTTTTAAAAATCCAAAAACTATTTTTTTCGAAAAAAATTTTAGATTTTATATTTCAAAATGCATAGGAGCTTCTGCATAAATATTTTGTTTAAAATCGTTAGAGCCCCTAATGAGAAATTCGAAAATCAAAAAAACCGTTATATGACAGGTACCGTTACTAAGAGTTCCCCCCAAAATTTGTTTTTACCAAAATGTAGTCTATATCCATAATATTACACCTAATTTTTTTATCAAAATCGTTAGACCCGTTTTCGAGATAAATAAGATTATGCATTACGGGTGTATGGGAGGTACCGTTAGTTTTAGAGCTAAAAAAAAGAATTCAATTTCTCCTCTAGGGAATCACCGAAGACCCTTAAGTACCGAGTTTGAAGAAAATAGCTCCAGTGGCTTAGGCTCTAGATCGAGGTACAGACATACAGACATACAGACAGACAGACGGAATTGTCGGACCCACTTTATTCGTCTTCGCTATCATCGTAATGTCAACTTTGATCAAAATCTCGAGTTCGATTTTTTTTTTCAAATGTAGAACTTGCCCTATAGTACTTAGTAGTTAGTACCTACATATATCGCAAGTAAAAACAATGTGCGTGTGTCGGTTAGTTAGATACAATACAGAAAAATTTAATATGTAGGTAGGTAGGTAAAAAAAAAAACGGAATGGAACAGATATTAAGAGAGAGAGAGAGAGAGAGAGCATGGGAAGAAAAGAAAATTTAAAATGTTGGAATGATAATGAAATGAAACAAAGCAGCGACCTCGCGATTGTGATGAAATCTAATTCCTGGATAAAATAAATTCTAAAAGTTTATAATTTTATAATTTGTTTTTATTTATTTCTCAGGTTGTATGTGTAACTAAGAAGTGATTTTGGGCTTAAAATTTGCGCAACAATATTGACTTTATGAAGCAATGCTAATCTTGGTCGATTATTGTATAGGTTTTAAGATATGAGTGGTTGTATAAGTCAACTAATGAAAAAAAAATGGACAAAAAATGTAAAATTAATAATATTTAAGTTTGACAAATTATTAATGAAAATAAATTATAGCCATAAACACTCTTATAACAATATAGAAAATAATAAAACTTATTTCAAATAAATCGGTTGACTACTTTCTGAGATCGTGCGTTACAAACTTTAAAATGGTTTCGCTTTTATATAATAGTATATAGATTCATGCTGAGTGTTAAGTTCACATACATAATTTGTTGATTAATTTAATAAAATAAACAAAAGAAATTATGTTAGTAAACTTTCAGAGCGCATGGCTGGATTTTTTCACAGTTGCTTCTATAGGTACACCTACACACGTTGTTTATTTGGCGTTTACCAGATAGCGATATAGTTTTATCATCTTTGTTTATTTCTATTCTATGTAAGAAACTTATTTGAAAAGGAAGACATCAGTTCTGCCAATGACCTTAAGTCATTGAATAAAGTATACCACATTTATCTGAACAACACACAAAAAAAAACTATAGCTAACGAGATTTTGTAAGCTGGTTTTTTGATACGAGTAGCAAACTGATCTCGCGAATGACTTGAAAACCACCTATTCACATAATCCGCCAGCCCAAGTAACCATTTTGTTCTTTTGATTACATTTTTAGAAAATTCAACCGAGAACAAGGTCTTTAGTTTAGTTAGGTGTCTTAAGCCTAATTTTATGATTTGGCAGATATATAAAAATAAATTAAATAAAAGAATTCAACAACAAAGGAAATTTTAAATAATTTCTTTTAAAACGATCTTCTGCTTCTTTTTTGGTTCTTAGCTAAAAGATATAGCGGTAGGGAAGTGAACGAAACCATGAGCATCCTATATCCTTAGATATCGGCCAAGGATACAGCCAGCGTCTAACATGGTTTATTTCTAAAGTCCATTGTCTAATGTAAAACGTAATCCTAGCCCATGCTTCTGACAGTCGAGTCGTCTTTTGTTCGACCTTTCTTGGTGAACGAACTTTGGGAAATTGAATTTTCTTTGGTTAATAAAGAAGGAAGAAAGAGTTATTTGTGTGCAAGTATTTTGAAATTGATAAGTTATAAAACCATTAAATTAAATCTCTAATTTGTCTGGTTCTTGAGGACGCGTGGCTATCTAAATGCATATTTATATTGCTATTACAATTAATATGAAATATTGAAATTTGATGTTTTTTATTTCAGGGACCAGATTATGTGCAGAAAAGTTACATAGCTACCCAAGGCCCATTACCAAATACCATTTATGACTTTTGGTTGATGATTTTCCAAAATATCTGCAAATATGATGAACAAAAAAAAATTGTTGGAAGTCAAAATCGATATTGTAGGGATAAGAGCAGCGAATTCCCATCATCACCAACTGAATGTGAGGAAATTCCAGAATCATGTTCAACAGAATCCACAAATCGAGAACAATTCAGAAGCAAACAACAAAAAATTATTATGCTAACAAATTTTGTTGAAAATAATCGACCAAAATGTGCAACATATTTTCCAATCAATGAAAATGATATATTTCTAATAACTTATACAAACGATGAGATTAAAAACAATGATATTAAAATATTTTACAATGAATATTTTAAAAAACACGAGACATCATCATCGAATTACGATAAATTCGAAATAGAAATAAGTGATAAAAACCTAATTGATTACTTACCAAAAGTTAATTATTTCATTGTGAAAAACAATGGAATTATAATGAAAAATGGTTTTTCCATAAGAAAATTGCAATGTTTGTTTTGTTGTAATATAAGTAATAAACCATCGAGTAATAATTGTAGTAATGGAAATAGAAACAGCAAAGGGGCTATTGGTGATTTAAATGATAAGCTAATTCAAATTGTGCATAGTTTCAATAGCTTGCATTATTGGTACCCTGACTGGCCAGATCATCGCTCACCAAGTGACATAAGCGTTCTACTGGAAATCAGTCAACATATGTTGACGTGTGGTAAATATATTTTAACTTTACATATATAATTCATGACTCCCAGAGAAAAAACGCCTAAAACTATTAGGCTAACGCATCTAATGAATTTTCTTATCACCCCAAAAAAAAAAAAGAACATGAAAACTCTTTGTAGTGCAAATATTTTTAATCGAAATTGTGCTTGTAACATTTGGGCATTATCTTTCTAATTCAAGTTCGGACATAGTTCGTTAAAATTAAATTCCCAACTAACTAAGAAAGTTCCAAATGAAAAACAAACTAAAGTTAATTCAGAAATTACCTAAAAAAATAGGGAAAAAATTATAAAATAGATTCTGTTAACTACATACAAAGGAAGCAAAGTCTCGAAGTCGTTCGTTTTTCAGTGTAAAACTGAGAGTTTAAAAACTCTTTCGAAGTTAATTAATGTTGGAAATTTGTAAATCATTTAGACAACGAATGAATGTTGAACTCATAATAAAATTTTCTTAGAAAAAGACATCATATCATAATTTTTACTAAATTAAAAAGAATGCACCAATTCTAAATATATTTTCAATAGAGGAAAACTATGTCTTGGAATACCGCAAGTGGGTGTCGGAGAAAGAGATTTTGATAGAATATTTTTTTGTTTAATATCCAAACAAAACTTTTTTTTTGATATTTTTTTGAGTACCCAGTCTAAATTTTATAAATTCTAAAGGCAAAAAAAAAAATCTTATTAAAAACAAATTTGCGCATCAAAATTCAAAAGAAACAATATTTTGTTTAAAAGAATCGACTTTGAAAAACATCGGTATTTCAATTTGCATACAAATCAAGCATCGATGTTAAAATCGAATATTGTTCTATTTCGGTAGGTTAGGTTAGGTTGTTGGGCTGACAATTGATGTTGCTATTGTCACACTTAGATCGCTATATGCAACGGATTCTTGTATGAAAAGGTCTAGGGGTTTCAGGTTGAGTATCGCCTCCAACCCTGCTGTTTGTGTGGATCTCATGGCACCCGTAATCCCAATGCACGCGAGTCTCTGTACTTTTGCCAGAGTTTTGAGGTTCGTGCTTTTTTCCGTTGCATTCCACCATACCAAATTACCATAGGTTAGTATTGGTCTGATTATCGCCAAATATATCCACCTGATAATTTTTGGACTAGGTCCCCAGGATTTCACAAAGATTCTGTTACAGGAGTAGAATTCAATTATTCCTTTTTTCGCTCTTTCCTTAGTGTTAAGACTCCAGTTTAATTTCCTATCAAGAATCACACCAAGATACTTTGCATGATCTGAAATCTTCAGCGGGGTGCCTTCAATTGAAGGTATTCTGAAGTTTGGTATTTTCCTTTTATTTGTGAAGAGGACTAATTCTGTTTTTGACTGGTTAGCCATCAGGCCGCACTTTCTAGTCCATCTATTAACCTTAGAAAGGGCGTATTCAATCTGTTCACTGATAGTGGGTAAGAATTTACCTGTAGGTAATAACGCAAGATCGTCAGCGTAGGCTACTACCTTTACACCACAGTGTTTTAAATTAATGAGAATTGTGTTCATAACCAGCACCCAAAGGAGTGGTGAGAGAACTCCCCCCTGTGGGGTGCCCCTGGATGTAGACACTCATCTGTATCCCTGCCAGTTCCGAGTTAATTTGCCTGTTCTTTAGCATGCACATAACCCAACGTATTATCGAATTATCGATTTTATTGTCTACTAGAGCTGCCTTTACCGCTTTATTGTTCACGTTATTGAAGGCTCCTTCAATATCGAGAAACGCAGCAAGGGTATATTCTTTGTCGCTCATTGTCTTCTCAATCGTGCTAACGACGCTGTGAAGTGCCGATTCTACACTCTTCCCCTTTGTGTAGGCGTGCTGAGCTGGGGATAAATCAACCAGTTTCAGAGTGCCACGAGTATGTAGGTCTATCAGTCTTTCAAACGTTTTAAGAATAAACGATGTCAGACTAATTGGCCTGAAATCTTTTGCTTCTGTATGACTGGGCTTGCCAGCTTTTGGAATGAAAACCACTTTGACTTCGCGCCATGATAAAGGAACATGTCCCCATTTTAGACTGTTAAGGAATATGTTTTTCAGGAGCGGTATTATTTGGATTTCGCTTTTCTGTAGCATCATTGGGAAGATGCCATCAAGGCCAGGAGATTTATACGGAGAAAAGGAATGGATTGCCAATCTTAAGTCTCATTGCAGGACTCTGTCCAGCACTCAGTGGGCGTTTTAAGAGATCCTAAAGGGATTGAATCTTTGGAAAGAATTTTCCTTAGTCTAGCAGATTCGTTTGTCCCCTCGATTTCACTGCAAAAAGTTCTCCATGAGCTTCGTTTCGCTCGTTGTGTTTCTGCTTTAAATTTTCGTTGACTGGTTTTATATACTTCCCAGTCATTCTCATTTCTAGTGTTTTTGGCAGCATTGAAAAGTCTTCTTGTTTCTTTTCTCAAGTTACCGAGTTCTACCGTCCACCAGGGTGGTTTCTTTTTTCCTTTCCCTATATGTTTCCCTTGGACAACTTTTCTCGAAGGCGTTACTAAGAATCACCCTGAGTTCTTCTGATGCTTGATCAATATGCTTGGGTTCTTGAATCGCAGTGTTATTGAGATTTTTGAGTTTCTTCTCTAATTCCCTATTAAAAAGATCCCAGTTGGTGTTTCTTAAATTCCTATAAGGTTTCGGAGTTTCCACTGTATCATTTATCAAGAAGCCTATAAGCCTGTGGTCTGAGAATGATTCTTCTTTGAGAACATTCCATTGGTGGATTGAAATTGTATCTGAATTATTAGTAACAGTTATATCAAATCACTTTTTCCCTGTTTTTTATAACAAAAGTGGGCTCACTGCCCCTATTTGCTACCAGTAAATTATGTTCTATAATAAATTCAAAAAGAGACTCACCTCTACTGTTGGTGTCGGTACTTGCCCATTGAGCATGATGTGAGTTAGCATCACATCCTAGAACCACGTCCCATCCTTCGATTGCTGCTCGCTCTAATAGCTGGACTGTTAGGTCTGCAGGTGGTCCCTCCGTCCCGTCATATGGCATATAGCAAGATGCCAGGATGAGTGGTGGGAGCCCGATCCGCTCTAGCTTCACGGCAGTCTGGTCTACATTACTATATGTAGATCGAAGAAAAAGATTAAACTGTTTCCTAGCTACAATGCAAGTTCTAAAATTACTGTTTGATACCACTTGTGCAGTTTTGAACAGTGTAAGTCCTTTTGAGTGCAGGCCCTTAATTTTGCCACATGTGATCCAGGGTTCTTAAATAAGGGCGATGTCTATTTGCCTACTCTCCATGAGGTAGACAAGGTTGGCGCTGGCTGCTTTACTATGTTGGAGATTAATTTGTACTAATTTCATGTTCATAGTTTATTAAAAACCTTCCGCCCCTTACTTACTTGCTTGTTCTTGTTGGCTATTAGTCGCAGTTTGCACCGGTTTATCCCGATCCGAACTTTGAAGCCAATTTTCCTCAAAAGTGGTATAGACTTGTGACTGAGCTGCACAACCACTTCTTTGCCGTCTTTCGTCTGCTCTCCCATCTCAAGCATTTTCTAGTTCTCACTGAGCTGCTCAGTATTTAGGGTCCTCGGTCCTCGCATCATCATTTTCGCTTTGGGGCTGTTAAGGTCTTTTATTTCCTTAAGCCCCATAAGGCGAAGGTTTGCATTTGGCCAGGGAGTAATCGTTCTTTTGACGAAGTCCTGCAGCCACACGAGAGTATAATCGTCTTCGCATGTCAGCATCTTGAATCCGTGGACGGTTTTGAGATTACCGAAGAGAGGCGGTTGCCCGTTCTTAACGATAACGTCGTTCACCTCGTCCAGGATTCTGACTTCCATCAACTGCCATTGATCAACGGAGAGCTTTCGGGAGGGTGTGCCGAAATCCGCAATGGCAAATTGTCGCTTCTCCGTAGTCCCTTCCGTGATCAAGGTCTTTCTTCTCTTCGTTTTGGGTGAAGGATTCGTAGGCGAAGATCGTAGGCGGAGAAGGTCTTCTTCCTCTTGTGTTGTAATTGTCGTTGTCTTTGTCGTCTTGTCTTGTTGTTGTTGTTCGTTGTTCTTGGTCACTGGCGACTTATCCCCTCCTCCTGTTGGAGAGGCCAAGCCCGCGACGGCAGCCGTGACTTCTGTCGACGTTTCAGCGTATATCCCCGCTGGTGTTTTGTTCGTTTGTTGTGAATAGTCCATAGTTTTATCGTTGTGGGTTCCTCTTAGTTGGCTTAAGACCTCAGCAGATCGACTGAGGATTTAATAAATATAAATCTAAAGCCGATCAGCTGAGGCTTCAAACGTAAGCCTCCCCACCGCAACAAGGTGGAAACCCGGCGAGGAGGTCAATTTCGGTAAACTTTGAAACGAATTCATTAGAATGCTCATCAGTTTACCCTTGAGCATAACTTTGGACGTACTTTTAACATAGAATTTCTCTTTAGTTAGCCGTACTGCACGATTGCTTTACCCTCCCATGATAATATTGAAACATACAAAACAAATGTGCATCGATATCTCCTATTAAATCTTCTCCTAAACGCTTGCACTGTGCTCCAAAATTTAAAGGCTAATAATAATTCCTTTATTATTAAAAGAAATATGGACATTAATCGCAAAGTTCATGAACGAAATGAACCAAAAAAGGAATGGTCTAATAAGAAACTAAATGATAAATTCTGTCACATTCCACCTCTCTACGGAAGTAACACAATATGATACCCACTCATATTTTATGTTCTGATGTGACTGCTGATGTGTGCCACCTGTAATTGAAGCGTTATTTTTCTCACCTTTGTCTGTCATATTTGAGTTACTCATGTCATATTTGAGTACTACTCACTACTGTGTTGCGGTGGTGTCTACAGTGAATAGTTAACTTTCATCGTTCCTTTATTCCAAAAACTTATATCAATTACTTTTTTGGAGTCATGAAAGTTATGAAATTTTAAGTTTATCTTTTCGCGGACGTTATTCATGTTAAATAGACAAAGTTTTTCGAAACTTACCGCGTTAATTTCTTTAGACACAATTTTAATTTCTTTTACCCGACGCACAGTGGGTCCTCTCCATACACATCAGTGCTCAAAATACAATTTTTAATTTTTGCCTTAAAAAAAAAATAAAAATGCATAATTAATATACATATTATAGCACATGTCATTTGTAAGTATTATCTTCCCTCTCTGTCTAATGGCCAAGTTACGGTACATTCAAGTTGACTCTTTGTCATTAGTTTTTATTAGACATGCGCAAGTTTTAATTTTGTGTAGTTTTATTTTATTTTTAAAAGTTAACTCCGTTAAACAAAAAAAAATTAAAAATATGTTGTTTGTTCAAGAAGGCATGTAGATTGCAAATACATTTTTATTTTCGATTGAAAGGTGTTACTTAGTGTATAAAATACATAAATGGATGACGGCTTTACTCACGGGCAATGAAATTTTTAAAATGATTTTTTTTTAACTGGCGCAGAGAACTTTTAAATCTAAGTATACAGCATGAAAGAAGAAATATTTGTTATTAAAAATCCGAAGACAGAAGTAAAAGTTAGGTGCGCCAGTTTGAAATATCACTGTTTGAGTTCGCGGTTGAATAAATAGATAATACAAAGGCCGACAAAAAATGTTGGTAGTGGATGTTTAGCTTAAATATGAGTATGTGGGCTTATAGGTAGGTTTATCATGATATCAAATCCGAAAACTCCTGCAGGTTTTTTTCTCAGCCTTGGGTAGGGGGTAGGGGTGAAGTTCAAAACTATCTATTTTCCTATCTTTGTTCCAGGAATGTAACCACTTATATAAATATAAAATTTAAATATGCAATTTGATGCTCTGTAATTAAACCTAAGCTAACATACCTGAATATTGACCATCCGACTGATAGAACTTAAAATATAAGCTTTTTAGTGAGTCATATCGATTTTTTTGTTAATTTTTGCTTAATATAAGATCGGTTTTCAGATACATGCGGAAGAATTTAGGTGTTTTTTCCCAGAAACAGCTCGACTTTACGTAAAGCTCTGTCCTTGGTATCCCATGACCACAAGTCTGCACCAAATCCTTATCAATGAAAGTGAAATAATGACTCATGCCCTACTTCCAATTAGCCAGTTATCAGAACAAGACCAGGAGGTGCGAAATAGAGATTTTCATATATCGGCAACAATTCAGCGGGAAGACATCACAAAAAAAGAAGGATAACATGTGAGATGTTATAAATAGGTTGTTTATCTCTGCCAATCCCTTGATAACATCGCGCACAACGACAGTCATTCACCGAAAAATATTTTATCCTGAAGTCATAAATATGTTACTCGAAAAACAATTGTTTTCTTAAAGTAAATCAATCAATGACCTTGAAAATGTTTACTTTGGTCAGAACTATATTCATTATTAATAATGGTGCTTATTTTGACATTCTCTTTCGTTCGAAAGTGAGTCGAATTCGTTGAAACTTAATTTAGAGACTCGGCGATTAGAATGTTAAAAGTTCATTCATTTGCGAAAGCTAATCCAATTTTGACATTCGAAAGAATAGAATTAAATGTCATTTTTGTGTCGTTTGAATTTTTCTGTCGAGTAAGCAACAAAACATGTAAGTTTTTAATTATTTCATGGAAAATAAATTACTTTTATTAATTTTTTTGTTGTTTTATGTTTAAAGGTCGCATTCCAACTGGACAAACCGCGAACAAAAGGAAAAGTTAATCAAAATAATGGAAAAAAAAAACAGAGTTAGCAAAGGGTTTTTTTACCACCCGCGTTGATACGGAAAGATTTTGGAAGGAAACCGCGTGTCGAAATTAAATAAACACCATCTTCATTTATAAACAGCACAAATGCCATATTTTTATTTTGTATTTATTATTTTGTTTTTATCAAAGAAAACTAAATTACATATTAAACAATAAACAAAACAATTGCAAATAAACAAAGATTTCACTTTTTGGTTTACACATTTCACAAACACTTCTCTTTTGTTTTTGATATTTTAGTGTGACCAAGTGTATACAAAAAAAAAAATAAAAATTTAGAACGTGTCATGAACAACTTATTTTTTTTAAGAATAGTTTCAAAACAGCTGAGTTGACACAAAAAATGTAATGAATATGTAGTTCTTTATGGTTAAACTTTACTTTATAATGAAAAATTATATTATTTATTTTGTTTCTTGATTCTTTATCCAACATCTATAAAATGTTTAGAAACAAAAAAAATGTAAAACGGTCATACTAATTTAAATAGAAATATAGTAAATGTCAAACAGCTGACAATGAAAATGAATCTTTTTTTGAAGTTCATTTTATGCTATCTTTCGCAAATGAATGTTATTCGTTCGAATCTCAAAATTAAGAAAGTTCATTCGAAGGAATAGAATCATTCTTACGAATAGACTATTCATGAGAATGTCAAAATAAGCATGAATAAAAATTTGTTGGCACATTATGGGCCTAACTTATACAATGACTTATAAAACTCATAAGATTATAACATTTATAATATATATGGTAAAAATATTTAAAATTAAGATTAAGATCTTTTGGCATGGTTATGGATAGAGAAGATCCATGTTAGGTTAGGTTAGGTTAAAGTGGCTGTCATATAAAGCATCTGACATACTTAGACCAGTAGAGATCCATTGTGATACCACGATCTAATAGGGAACAAAAAGTTCCTTACTAGTTAAAACCATTTGGAGCTTCTGAAGGCGACTTTTAATGTCTGTGTTGATGAGATCGCAATTGGTGGTGGGTCTGCTGGAACACACAAGCTTAGATTTGGCAGCGTTGATTCGGATACCCCACTTTCTGTAATACTCGTAGTAGGGTCTGGAGATGTGGGCTTCCACAATTGTTGGCGCTATCGATAAGGCGTAGGTCAGTGAGTCGTCAGCAAAAAGCAGGTTCTCGCAATCAGTTGGCACCGGTTGATCAGATGTCATCTAGCTTTGATGGATTTGATTGAAGATAGGCAGCTGTCCAGTTGAACGAAGAATTTCCTGAAAGAGAGAAAAGAAAATAATATTTTTATTAGTGGCGAAGGCAATTCAAGTCCTCGAAGCTTATGGATAAGGGCTTCTATCCATACGCTGTCGAATGCTTTCTCGACATCCAGAAACCATCCTACGGTGGCACGATAGCTGTTGAGTGCAGAGGAGATGTCATACTGGAACTTTAGTAATGGATGCAGTGTTGAATGCCCTTCCTGAAAGTCAAACTGCATGTCTGGGATGATGTTGTTTTCATTGCAGTATTTCTTGCGCTTCCTTAGTATGACTTCTTCCAGAATTTTGCTGATATTGTTGAGGAGGGATATAGGCCTTTGATTGGAAACCAGGTTATTGGCGCCTTTCTTCGGGATTGCCACGATTTTTGTTGTTTTCCACTTATGAGGAAGTAGCAGTTGTTGACGCAGTTGTTTATGATGATTGTGAGTAGTATCATCACTGCACGTGGAAGCCTTTTAATGATGTAGTTGGGGACCGCATCCGGTCCTGCTGACTTCTTTGGCTTGGAATTGACGATGATTTCCGCAATTTCCTCTAGTTGTCCGTTGGGCAACTAGCTGAAAGATGGTCGTCAAACTCCCTAAGCAACACAATTATCTCTTACAGATATCTTGAAAAGTTATATTCCAAGTGTTTTTAACTCTTTTAACAATCTTAAAGAGATCTGTAATACCCAAAAAGGCCTTAAGAGGAGGAGCCTATTTTATTGAACAAAGAGTTCTTAGTAAAGTGTTTGTAAGACTTAATACAGATCATTCTTTTGATTAATCTACTTTCAACTGGTTTTCAATATATTTTCATTTTTGAGTAAAAAGTGTGAACTTCGAGGAAGAAAAATATATAAATAATATCTTTCTCTTTCATTCAATTACAAGTTTAATGCAATTTTAATAAAATGGATTGACTGAAAATAAAAAGCCAAGACATGACAAATTCTTTACTTTTATATTATGACTGGAATTTCAATATTCATATTATTACCTTTTACTATTGTGTGTTTTGATATGCGAGAAAAGATTTCATTTGAAACCGCATACTCTTCCCTACTTGAAATTAAGGCGCCTTCAAATGGAAAAGTATTTACAAAATATTTAGAAAAATAATGTTATAATAATAAAATTCTCTCAGAACAAAAAAGAAAAGGCGTTTAAGTATGCAATTGATATGGTCCATTCATTCTAATGCAAAGGGCGGTTAAATTTTAAGGGCCGATGTTGAATGTGAACCACACCTAAACGTCAAGTTCTTTTGATATTTTGATATTTCTCAATTTCAGACTAACTCAATTTGAACCATGGAAAGATACACAATCGAGCAACGCGTTAAAGTTATTCAGGCTTATTATGGAAATTGGCGTTCAAATCAAAACGCATATCGTGCACTTTTTTCGGTCAATTTAATCGTCCAAATATGCGTACAATCGGAAAAATCGTGCAAAAATTTGAGCAAACCGGGTCTGTAGGAGATGAAAAAACACCATTGCATGCTCGTACAGCTCGTACTGCAGAAAATATTGCTGCTGTTCGCGATAGTGTGGCTGAAGAGCCGTCCACCTCAACTCGTCGTCGTGCCCAACAATTGCACCTCTACGCTCGTCGTTGATGAACATTATGCATAAAGACTTCCATTTACACGCTTACAAAGTGCAATTGACTCAAGAACTAAAGCCTCTTGACCATTCCAACCGTTGTCAATGGTCAGAATGGTGGCAAGAAATTGCAACAGGGGATGATCAATTTTCGAAGAAAATCATCTTCAGTGCACATTTTCACCTCAGTCGATTCGTCAATAAGCAGAATTGCCGCATTTGGGCGAATGATAATCCAAGAGTGATTGTCGAAAAACAAATGCACCCACAAAGAGTGACTGTTTGGTGGGGTTTATGGGCTGTCGGCATCATCAGGCCGTATTTTTTCCAAAATGAGGCCGGTCAGGCAGTTACTGTGAATGGTGTTCGCTATCGTGAGATGATAACGAACTTTTTATGGCCCGAATTGGAAGATACGGATGTGGACGATATGTGGTTTCAACAGGACGGTGCCACTTGCCACACAGCTAACGAAACAATGGCTCTTTTGCGCAACAAATTCAATGGCCGTCTTATCTCAATTGTTGGCGATGTCAATTAGCCACCAAGATCATGTGACTTGACACCGTTGGACTTCTTTCTTTGGGGTTATTTGAAAGAAAAGGTGTACGTCGATAAGCCAGCAACAATTCAAGAGCTAAAGGATGAGATAATTCGGCACATTAACAGCATAGAACCTCAATTATGCCTCAGCGTCATCGAAAATTTGGACCATCGGATGGAGGCGTGCGGCCGAGGTCGCGGCGGCCATTTGGCCGATATTTTGTTCCATACATAATTGAACCATACCAATATTATGATAATAAAAAGAAATGACAATAATTTCCTAAATAATTTGTGTTTTATTCAAAAACCACATCGGCCCTTAAAATTTAACCACCCTTTACTTTTTGTATGGTAGTTTTGTGTTGAAAGTTGCGTTTTTAATATAAAATGTTGATCATATCGTATTTATTCATTTAAATTCTTGGTTTAGCGGCGATAAACCTGCTAACTAAGAGTAATCAAATCACCACTGCTTATTGCTCGGCTTCTGTTAGTCATAGAGGGTTAATTTTTGTTTTAAATTGTAGGGAATTACAAGGATTTTAAAGATAAAAAATAAAATTGCCTCGTTAAATGAGTTTTTTCTTAATAATCATGAAAAAGTGATTTTAAAACAACAAAAAATTATTTTAACTTACTATAACTTCTTTTTTATTTGTTTAAACAAATTTTTATTTTTTTCTGGAGCCGAGATATTCGCGAAAGATAAAAAAATGGCACAAAACACAATTTTACCAATAACTTTGTTAAAAAAAAGTTGTCAGGTGGTTCAAATTTGGTTTTAAGCCTTTCTCGTAAGTCCCTTTCGATCCATGAAAAAAAAAAATAGACCATGCCTCTGCGCGCAAGGTCAGGCCATTTTTCATAACG
This sequence comes from Philhelius festivus, assembly GCA_963931855.1. Classification (NCBI taxonomy): domain Eukaryota; kingdom Metazoa; phylum Arthropoda; class Insecta; order Diptera; family Syrphidae; genus Philhelius; species Philhelius festivus. The sequence goes on from OZ007558.1 coordinate 14,530,849, forward strand.
CTTTGACTGGACTATCATGCGTCTTCTCCTTTTACCTTGGTCTCTTTTGCCCAGGTAAAAGAGAATCACTGAAATCGGTACTGTCCTGTGCCGTCTGCTCGTCTGTGTCGTCTGAAGAATCTTCATCGCCAGTAACATCTTCCGTTGTCGATCGATGAATATCATCGATGTCTTCCTTTTTGTTTCGGAGCGATGAGCTTGCTTATGGTCTCGCTAAGCCTCTGATCATACTCAGGACTTAGGTTACTGACCATCCTCGTCAGCAATGCTTCAAGCGAAGCAAATGCTACCTCCGGATTAAATTGTTCACCCATTTCTTATTAATGACTAATCACTTTGTTAATTGTTTTACTGCTGGAATTAACCCTTTTCTTGCTGTCGGCAATAAAACCAGGTGGCCCGCAGATATAGCGGAATTTTTTACTTTTTTTTACTTACGGGTGGATTTTAAATTTAATTTAAATCTTTCGCTATATGACTGTTCGCACTGCACGATGTACACTGACTGGACTGAAATTTAATGCGGAACCTCTACTGCTTAAATACTCTTTTTCGTTGTCCAATACATGTATTTTTTTCAAAAGTACGAAATATTATTTACAAAAGTATTAAAAATTCTGTTAAATATTAGCAAATTTGCGGGTTTTCATTTTACGGGATTTCGTGATTACAATATTTTTTTTTGTTAAGATTGTACAGATTGTTACTTTGCGGGATTTCGTTGCACGGGAGTATGTTATTCGGGATTTCGTAACGCTCCCTGTAAAAACAGCAGATGCTGGCAATCTTGAATTTGAGGACAGATGCGTAGCTGCGCCAACCGCGACTTTTGTTATATATCGTCGCTGTAGATCGAATACCTCGTAACCCAGAAAAAGTCGATTTTTAGGTAATGATGCAATTATATTGTGAAAAAAATTCCGGCAAGAATACGATAACTTAGGCGCCAAGAAATTATAACGGTTTTTTGTAGAACAGTTCAAAACAAGCATTTTTTTACTACGGGAGGGGGGGAGGTTCTATCTCCCCCCGTTTGGGCGGGAAGGGCAATTTTATAAAAAAGGTACTAATTACTAAAATGGAAACAAAAATATTAAAAAATAACGGTAATACTTACAACTAAGTATTATACCTTTTTTTAAAGCCAATACTCTGATCAAGTAGAATCTATGCACAGTTTTTTGAAAAAACGAGTTTTAAACTCAAATTTTTGTGAAAAAAAAACATAAAAAAAAAGTTTAAAGTTTAATTTTTCAAAACTGCAAAGTTATATATTATTATTTTTCCTAAAATTCGTTGCTCTAATTTATTCTTATTCAAAAACTGAAAACTAGATGATTTTAAGTCATCTAGTTTTTGAGAAAATTGAAAATAACTAAAACTACTTTTTTATGGGATATTTGCTTTTTTTTGCTTGCTTACGCGTATAAACAGTGAGATACGAGTATGTAACCCCCCTGCCTGGGCACACTATAGGATTTGGGGTAGGTGCGAGGTTGGGTGTATGCAAGGTTTCTTTTGCATTTACAGAATCTGGATTTAAAGAAACTTTGAATTTACCCTATGGTCTATATCCAATGTCTACTAAATATATGTATGTACGTAGCCCAAAGTTGCACATTTAAAATGTTCAGACATGAAAATTTAATACATTATGAAAAATTCACATTATCTAGGTACTACTGTACGAATGCAGCAAATTTATATAATTCCTTAACTAATATGTATGTTTATTGTTTGTGTCTAACATTTTTAATGCTAATATGGTACAGGTTATTGTTTACCAAGGTCATTCATTATTCAACCTTTTTAAGAGTGAAGTATTTTTTTCTTTGAATAAAGAATGGCGATTAAGCATCCACTACTTCATCCTAAATTAAATAACTTTTCAATATTTCAAAAAAAAAAATATTTCAAAAGCATCGCGTTCTTAGAAGAAATTGGTCTAATTCCAACTAAAGCGTCAACTCCCTTCAACTCCAACTCAAAAAGGTGACAAAAATTGTAAGAATACAATATTATTATTATTATTTATTCATCAACCAGAGCATATTATACTCTTACAGACTAAGATACATAAGTAAATATATAGTTACAAATTTGTAGGTGGGTATATAAAATTCAAATTACATTTAAATGATTTACATAGTTAATCTTTTATTTTAATAAATAACGTTATTTAAATTTTGCTTAAAACTAATGATTTAAGAGTTTCTCTGGTGCAATCCATATAAAAGTTAATCTCAGAGCAATAAACCCATCTATCGGCACATTTTTCCATGGGCCTCAATATTGGCTAGAGATTCGGGAGGTGCTTGCTATAATTTTTTTTTTGTGATCAAAATGCCTGTAAACACGGTTTTAATACATTGAACATTGAAAAATTGACTTGAGTAACTTTAAGTAACACCTGACTTACTCACAAACTGACTGACTGAGACGCGAAATGCAATGCAATTCTACCTCCTCTGGTGCATTCTTGGTAACCCTAAATGATTTGCTGTACTTTACCTACAAATGAACCACATTAAAATTAATCCTCAAAATGAAATCACCGTAGTTAAATACCAAAAATCAAAAATTTCATAAAAAGTAGTTTTAGTAATTTTCGATTTTCTCAAAAACTAGAAGGGACAAAATCATTTAGTTTTTTTTTTGTTCGATTCAGAATTAATAGTAGCATTGACCACAAAAAGCCAATTAAGCACTTCATTTTACAATTTTGAAAAAAAATTGGTCTAAACTTTTTTTTTTTCATTTTTTTTAACAAAATTTTGAGTTTGCATGCAAATTTTTCAAAAACTATTGACATAAATAATTTAATTTAAATTTACGATTATAGAACAGACAGAACAGAAACAGGCTTTCACAACCGGTAAAGTATTTTATTGTAAGTGTTGCCGTTGTTTTTTAATATTTTTTTTTTTTAATTTAAGTAATTTTTTTCTAAAATCGCCCCTACCTCCTAAACGGGGCGAGATAGACCCCCCCTCCCATAGTAAAAAACGCTTGTATTTGACCCTTCTACAAAAATCCGTTATCAATTTTTGGCGCCTAAGTTATCGTACTCTCCCCAAAATTCCGGATCTAATGAAAAATATCCTGTGAACCTAAAAACTATAATTGCAGAGCCACGCGCATAATTCACAACATCTCTCATTGATAATAATAAGTTTTGTGTCTCTCCTGAAAAATCGACTTTTCTGGGTTATGAGGTATTCGATCTACAGCGACGATATGAACTGGGAAGAAGCAATCAGCCCTTCAACCAAAAGACATTAGTGCAGAAAGCCATACACATAGCTATAGACATAGATAAAGACTTAGTAATAGCCATAACCATAGACAGACATAGCCATAGGCACAGTTTTAGATATATACATTGGGATGGTTTTACCATTTTACCGTGGCACGATGGTTGTGTGCTCGCCTGTCAACCTCAATATAACAGGTTCGATTCCTGCCGTCGTCTATGTTTTCTTTAATTCCATTAAAACCTTCTATAAATTGTCATCAATGGGATGCTGGTTTACTCATTCATGTTGTTTAGGCATAACACTAACAACATGTGATTGAGTTAAACTAGTATGCTCAACAAGGATGAACACGAATAAAATAATGTGAATTATAAGCGACATAGAAATAAGACACGGCAATTCTCCGCTTTAGTTGAGCCGCCATCCCTGGAGATAAAAAATCTGAGACAACCACCTTAGTCTCAGAACATCGTGCCACACATCTTTCCTATCCTTCTTTCTCTTCCGTAACTTCACGCCCACGCTGTGTTGAAACATTTAAAGGGTATTCATATTCCCTTGAGCGTGAGTAAATTATAAAAAAAAAAAAAAATTCTAATTTGACTAAATTAACTTAATTTTTGTTGTTGCCAATCATAAAAAGAAAACACCGTTAAAGCAAGAACTGTAGATAACTTATAATTTTTTTTTGTAATCGTGATTTATTTTTTTTTTACAGAAACTTCACATGATCAACCATTGCCAGTTATACATTGTTCGGCCGGTATTGGACGTACAGGTTGTATGGCTGCTATATTAAATGCTATTTGCCAAATAAGAGCATCATTTCATTTTAAATCCATAAACGCTTTTCAACACGAAACAACAACAGCCCCAGCAACAGCCCCAGCAACAGCCTCAGCAACAGCTCCAGCAACAACAACAACTGATATTGCTTGTTGCAAGAATTCAAATAATATACAAAGCAGCATGAGTGATGTAGACAATCTCCAAAGTATCTCTAGTCAATCGTTTCCTTATAGAAACAATAGTAGTAGTAGTAGTAATGAAGTAAAACACAGTTATTTAAATTTAAATAAAATAATTCAAAGTCCTACTGAATCTAATAATGATAATAATAGAATTCAATGTATCGTAGATGTAAAGAATGGATTGTCTTCTAATGAGAATTCTTCTTATTCTTTTAATGCGCGAACTAAACATAATGTTTACTGCAAAATAGCGGCGATGGCAGCGAAAGCACCAATTAGAAAAAGTCCAAGCATTCATGTTGATATTCTTGGTATTGTTTGTAATTTAAGATTACAACGCGGCGGAATGGTGCAAAACTCCGAGCAATATGAGTTGATTCACAGAGCAATGTGTCTGTATTTGAAAAGAGTACTTAAATTAATCTACGAGACACAAATCTAATAATTTTTTTTTTAAATATTTGAATATATTATATACAATATATACATAAATATTAAGTGCCAAATAGCCAAATTTTATAGTCATATTTAATTTATACAACATTTGAGAGTAACCCAAAAAATTGAAAAAAATTAAATTTTAAGTGAAAATTGTTCAAAACGTAAAACAAAAAGCAAATATTTGATGAGGAGTTGGATATAAAGACAAAAGCTTTTAGCTTCTTTGGAAATATATTTGATATGCGAATTAAATCATTTTAATTCTTGTGTGAAGTAAATGCATATATTCTAAACTTAGACAAACATAAAAAGTACTACAATTATAATCGTTTTATTGAAACCAAAAATATTAATTGTATGTATATAAATATACGAATTTCTTCCAAATGTTGTCCTTACACATATTTTTTTTTGTTCTTTTTTATAGTATTTTTTTTTCTTTATAAAAATTTGTATGCAAAAAAACTGCTGTATTATATTGAAGAAAAAATTGATGTATTTGTGCATAATAAAATAAACAATAAAAACTAATATCTACACAATGTTGATCCAATTCTAAAGTTTGATTTTCTTCTGTTTGAATTAAATCATTATAGTTATTTGTATGTTTACGTTACTTAATATATGTTTTATTACATGCTATATTCCTCGAAACTAATAAAACTAATGAAGATTTTATTCGAAAATAGCTGTTGGAGAAATGTTATAGATAAAATGGCTGAGGAAAGATGCAATTTAAAATATCTGGGATCCCAACTGAACACTTTTTTAATTTTGATGATTCTGAAGTTTGGTGTGATGGTATATGTATATAAGCGAAACTTTTTATAATGCAAAACTAACAAAATATTTTAAACTTTAAAAGCTTGAAGATATAAATATTTACCAGTTCCTCTGAATATTTTTCTACTACTCCACGAAGCTCTGCACTTCAGATTTTTTTGGCATATCATCATCACTTGATGGCGACCAAGACGAGGGAGAGGATTCCAACAAATTTTGCAAGAGAATAAAATCAAAAATAATTCTTGTTGAAAGAAAATCACACCTAAAATTAGGATGGCAAAAATGTCGATTTTGACGATTAAGTATAGATACGGATGTTTGAGTCCTTACAGTTTCGATTCTAATTTCAAATTCAAAAGCAAATTTCTCTTTTCAGAATCAGAACTGTCACTTTTTCCCAAGTCAACACTTTCAGAACAGTCCAGAAGGCTTCCGGACTGCCAAATAAAAACGACATACATATGTCTAGACACGCACAGGCAACAATGATTGAAACCAAATAGTTTAATCACCAGTTGATAAATCAGCGCGCACATTCAACATTTGACAAGCAATCAAGAGAAACAAACGCAAGAGAAAACTAGTTTTCTCTTCTGTCGGGACTTTTGGTGAAACGAAAATACTGACTAAATTTTTCTCTCTTGCGCTTATAAGAAAACAACTGAACTACTAAGTTGAATGTGGGCGCAGTTCTATATAAATGTGTAACACAAAATAGCGGACTGATTTTAGGTAAAAATATTAATAAAGATGGTTGAGGTTTATCTTTAAGGCCTGGACTCAGTGCAGAATTTCATTAATAAAACAAAAATTTAACAAAAGTGAGTTTTTTCCAAATTAATTTTGAAAAGAAATTAAAATAATGGCTCATATATTTAACGATTTCTTAAACCGCCTGGATTTGCTGAAATTTTTCAAAAGGCAGACCAAACATTTATAAACCCTAAAATGATACAATGAAAGAGCTAAGGGACGAGGAATTCCGAATGAAATCTAGATTTTTCAAGAAAAACATGGAAAGGTTAGGTTAGGATAGGTTAAAGTGGCTGTCATTAAAGCATCTGACACACTTAGACCCAGTAGAGGTCCATTGTGATACCACGATCGAATAGGGAACAAAAAGTTTCCTTACTAGTTAAAACCATTTGGAGCTTCTTATGAAGCGAAGGAGACTTTTAATGTCTGTGTTTATAAGATCGCTTGGTTCATTATGGAAATATTCTCCTAGATGAAGTTTGCGTATGTAAGAGAGAGCAGGGCATGTACAAAGAAGGTGTGCGATTGTTTCCTCTTCCTCCTCGTCCAAGCAACTCCTGTAAAAATCGTTTGATAGTACACCGAGTCGTGCTGCGTGTCTACTTATGAGACAGTGTCCAGGGGTGACATTCTGTATCGCACACGCGAACAAACGTTTTCGTGTGTGCGAACGATTTGCTTCATGTAACTTAAAAAACGAAAGTTTTCGTTCGCACATGCGAAACAAAATAAACGACAGCTTATTCTTTGACGTTTCTCTTCTTAAATACTCCTAGTTCCGTTTTTTCTTTAAGAAAGTTTTTAATAAATTAAAAAAGAAGATGATACGCGAATATATTGCATTTTTGACCGATAGTGAAGAAGAACAAGAGGATTCGGAGTTATTGAACTTGCGGAGTATAAAAAGAAACCTGAGAGATTTGTCTGACCCATTTACTTTGTCAGATCAAAGGTGTGTTTTAATTATTTTTTGCAAATTATTATTTTATAATATTTGTCTACAAAATTATAGCTTTATTCAACGATTTCGGTTGAATAAAATAGCTTTCAAATATGTGTTGGAGAATATCCGCATAAAAACAGGGACGCGAGTCACATATATTCCTCCAGTCCAATTTTGAGACTTTTCAAATTACAAATTATATACTTTCTTCCAGGCCTTACAGTTTTTGATGGGAGGTCCATTCGCGTTTAGCTTAGTAGTTAGTGCCTCCCACCGTTTGTTGCACTGGTCCCTACCCGAGCTATTTGTTGCCATTGAGGTATACTTCCGCATATAGCCAAGTAAAATTTCTTTTTGGGCAGGTGTTGTGTTGGAAGTCCTTTATTTATAACAAAAATTAAACTATTTTATAAAATTTGATCGTAGAAATACTTACATTGCGTTCTTACATTTGTTTGGCAATTTGCATCACATTTCGGACAAAACACAATCTGTCACAGTAATAGTGATGAGTCTTCTTGGCATGTTATGTGTATACAAATTTACTTTCATCGATATTTAATGCTTTTTTATTTTTAATGTGTTTTTTTACTTAAAAATCAACAAAGCTAATGTTAATTGATATTAAAATCCCAAGAAAATAAATTACGTACCTTCTTTTTCTTAATTTTGCCTCATTTAATTTCTTAAATCATGTACATGTCATCGATTTTCTCGAGTTTTATGTATCGATTAAAATTGATGTTCCATCCTTCTAATTATCTGGCAGTTGTCAACATCATAGAAGTATGCAATAAAATTTTTGTAGATTTGGGGCATAAACGAACACAGAACCAAAAACGAAATGCGATACGGAATGCCAATTATCGCTTTCGCAGATTTTCTTTCGTTTTTGAAAAACGAACAATCGCTTTCGTTTCGTTAATTACAGAATCTGCCCCCAGTTATGACACCTATTACGGAGCTGATCTGAGATCTACTGAGGGACAATAGACATTTTGACCGTTTTAAATCCAGTTTAGGCCAGATTTGTTTGGTCGCCATACAAGTGGTATTGTTAAGCCAACTTGTGTTTGATTGTTCCAGAGCAATTCGTTTCAGCATAAGTTTACTTGTAGCTATAGCTATAGGTATACCTATATTTACCTTATCGGACAAGATACGCCAATCCGTTCCTATTCTGGCGAGTTTGTCGGCCTTGCAATTCCCCGGAATGTCCCTATGACCCGGCACCCAGAATAGATGAATATTAAACTGTTTGGCCATCTCCATCAGAGACGATCGACTGCAATGGGGTTTAAAGAGACTGATGCGAGGGATTTCAAAGCAGCCTGGGGCCCTAGCACGTAACTTGATGCAATCGAGTCAGGTCGATACAATCGAGAACAGGCAGTTCTTTCTTATGATCAGTCGATTGTTTTCGATTCGATTGAATCAAATAAGGAACTCCCTATACTCGATTACCTCGACTAGACTCGATTGTGTCAAGTTACGTGCTGGCACCCCTGACTATCTGAGAAGATGCGGATATCCGTGCTAGATATCACATTTTCTTTAAGCCAAGACAGTACTTCCTTTATCGCCCGAATTTCCGATTGGAATACGTTACAATGGTTTGGGGTAGACGGAAGGAGAGACTATAGTTTAGTACATCTGAGTACACTCCACCACCCACTCCGTTTTCAGTCTTTGATCCATCTGTATAAAAATGTACTGATTTATTTTCTATCAAAGCCCCCTTCCTCCCAAGCTGACCTTGAGGGAATGGTGACTTCAAAGTTTTTATCGAAAACCAACAAGGGATTGATGTAGTCGGAGTGACTTGGGAAAGTTCCGAATAAATTCAGAATGGTGGTGTGGCCAATAGAGTTATTGGTGCATTGAGAGATGGCTTTGAGACGTACGGCTGTGCTCGCGGCCATTTGTTTGCTGTAAATATCTAGGGGTGTCAGATAGAGAAGTATGTCTATTGCAGTGGAAGGTGTCGAGCGGAGAGCGCCGCTGATGCACATACACGCTGAACGTTGTACTTTGCTTAGTTTATCGCGATTTGTCGACTTATCTAAGGCCGTCCACCATGCGGTCACCCCGTAAAGTCCACAGCGATCTTTCCATTTGAGTAGCTTGTTGAGAGCGGTTTGTATGAGTTCTATTAGAATTTGAGGATGCTTTCCTGATACGGCAATGGCAATATCGTCAGCGTATTCCAATCACTTTGAATCCCTCTTCTTTTAGGTCTATTAGCATATTCCATAGAAGTGGGGATAGGACTCCACCTTGTGAAGTACCTCTACATGACTGTTAAAATATATGATCATTATATATTATTGTAAACACCAGACTTTAAGTATGCAAACAATCCAATGTTTCTAGGTTCACGCTTCTTGAATTCCAATAGTTCAAATCATCATTATTTTATTGTACGAGTACATACTAGCCTTAAAGTATGAGAACAAACCAATGTTTCGAGGTTCACGCTTCTCGAGTTCCAATAATTTAAATCATGAAAAAGTTTGTTCTCATGCTTTAAGTAATTTTGCATGCTTGCTATTTGTTCCTAGCCATAGGAAAATCACTGTAAATAATTCTAAATAAAGTTCATTCGTTGTAAATCCACCAAAGAGTTGTGTCTTTTTCAATAACCATTGTGATTTGCATAAGGTGTGACAAAAAGCTGCGGCGTGTAGGATGGACTTAGACAAGAAAAAAATCGTATGGGAGGGGGGGTCTATTTCCCCCCGTTTAGGCGGGAGGGGCAATTTAAGAAAAAAATCACTTAAAACACAAAAAAAATAATTAAAAAATAACGGTGATACCTACAGAGTAATGCTATAGCATTTTGAAAAGCCAGAAATACATTCTTTAATTGTTTTTAAATAAAGTTGTTCGAGTGAATAGTTTTTGAAAAATTAATTTTCAAAATCAAAATTTTGAAAAAAAAAAATTAAAATTTTTTTTTTCAAAATTTTAAGTAACTAAGTATTATTTTTTTTATTCAATATTCAATGCTCTTATTAATTTTTGATCAAACACAAAAAACCGGATATCGAAATGTTTTGTAGTTTTTGAGAAAATCAAAAATAACAAAAACTACTTTTGTTCTAAGAAAAGTCTTTTATTTTAGTTTTTACGTTTTTGGATTCTTAGGTGAATTTACGATTGAAAGGATTAACTTTCTTATTATTTTTTTTTTTAATTATCGTCTTCCTTCCCGTGAATTTGACCTTGACGCGGTGGGAAGGCTTACGTCCTGTTTTCTACCCCAGCAATCCAGCTGCGGTAGCAGAGACAACAAACAAAATTCAAAACCCAAAAATTATTCATGGTTCTAATGAAAAAGACAAAATTCGAACGGGGATATACGTTCAAATGTCGGCAGGAGTCGCGACTGCCGGCACGGGCTTGGCCTCTAACGAGGATAAGTCGCCAGCGACTAAAATAGTTTGCGGAACAACTGTTAAGACAGGGTCCGCGGGCTGTAGCAGGACTGAAAAGCTACGCTCCATTGGTAGTACTACCATCAAACCCAAACCCCACTTCAGTGGTAAGGCGCCCTTGAGAAAAGGGTCTGCTGCAACCACTATGGTCAGTGACAGTACGTCCAGCAAACCCCACTTCAGTGGTAAGGCGCCCTTGAAAAAAGGGTCTGCTGCAACCACTATGGTCAGTGGCAGTACTACCAGTAAACCCCATTTCAGTGGTAAGGCGCCCTTGAAAAAAGGGTCTGCTGTAACCACTACGAGACATCCCCTATCGCAAAGCGTTCGCGAATTGCGGAATGCTAAGAGGATCATCAAAAGACTAGGTGATAAACTAGAAACTAATGGTGATTCAAAGCAGGAAGCATCGCTAGCATGGGCCAAAAGCGTCATTGCTAAACAGAAAGATGCTGAGACCAGCGGCGACTCCACGTCAAAGCGACAAAGGTCCATTGAGGGAACCACTTCGGAACCCAAGCGCCCCAAAGTGCAGAAGACCAGCACGGCATCAACTGCGTTAAGGAAGGATGATCTTTCTTTTAGCGATACGCTACAATCAAACATAAATGTTGCAGTCATCGACAGAAGCGATATCGATGGCAAGACCTCAGTAGATCGCTGGGCAGTGGTAACAAGAGAGCTCTCGGTACGCTACTTTAGAGATAACGGCTGGCACCGAGGCCAAGTAAAGCTTATCTCTTGTAGAGATCAGAGATCTTGCGATCTATATAAGCTTGCTATCAGCAAGTTAGGAGATATCTGGACAGGCGCGAAGCTCGAGGTTGTTGCTAGAGAGCAAATCCCTACAAGGCCAAGGGCTCGCACCTGGATTCCAGACGAACCTTCTCGTCCGGATGTAATCCTTAAAATTATACAAAGTAGTAATCCAGACCTGCCCACTCATAACTGGAAAGTTGCGAAAGTGGAGGAACCAAAGGGTGCTTCAAGATCTGCAATCATTGTAGTGAATAAAGAGTCCTTGGCTCCTCTACTGGCAACCAAAAGTGTGATTGGGTACGGATTTTCTTCGATTACTCTGAAGATATATAAAAAAGATGAGGGTAACACCGTTCCTCCACAACCAAAAGGTACTTCCACAGTCGAAGAATCTGCGGTAGACATCAACCCAGCAATGGAAATTGATGCTCCCAGCAGCTCTGAGACTGAAGTGAAGACCACAAATATCGCCGAAAAGGCTCCTGAAAATGTCGACAGTCTCTCCGAAGGAAGCTGAAGACTCCGTGAGGAAGGCTCTTCTGAGTGAAGACGAACCCATCGGCTCGGACTCTGAAGCCGAGCTACTGGATTCGTCCTCTGAATCGGAAGACCTGAATCAAACCATGTTGGGGATTGGGACTTATATAAAGAATCCTTAAAGATTTATAAAAAACAATTGAGGACAAGCAAAAGATCTTCATGGAGGAACTTCTGTAATAAAATAGAAGATACTTCTGAAGCATCCAGATTGAGGAAAATCCTCTCAACAAATCCAGTCATGCCAAGCTCTTTGAAAATGTTAAATGGCTCCTGGACAAATTCATGTGAAGAATCACTCAATTTGCTACTTGACACTCACTTCCCAGGTAGCTCGCAAAACATTTGCAACATTAACTCATTAGAGTCAAATGACAAAGGTATAAAGATCCAAGGGTTAATAACAAGGGACAAACTAAAATGGGCAATTAACAGCTTCGATCCATACAAATCGGCGGGACCAGACGGTATAATACCAGCCGAACTGCAAGTTGCTTTAGACATTATCTTACCCACGTTAGAGATAATAATGAACAGTTGTCTAAACCTGGTTCATATTCCCCTTATATGGAGAGAAGTTAAAGTAGTCTTTATACCCAAAGCTGGTAAATGCTCCCACGTTACGCCCAAGGATCTAAGACCTATCAGTCTATCGTCATTTCTTCTTAAGACACTGGAACGATTGATTGACATTCATCTGCGTAGTGTTATAAAACCCAACCTTTTTTTCTACAGCACAACACGCTTACTGCAAGGGAAAATCGGTAGAAACTGCGCTACATACCTTGGTACGCGCAATCGAATACTCCCTAGATCACAAAGAATACACTCTAGCTGCATTCCTAGATATAGAAGGCGCCTTCAACAATGTCGACAGCGCTGCAATAGCGAAGACACTGCAGAATCTCAATGTGGTAACCTTATAAATTTCATGCTGAAAAGCAGAATTATAAATGCGGAACTAGGTAGCTTTACTACAAGAAGGTCAGTCAGTAGAGGAACCCCACAAGGTGGAGTCTTATCCCCACTTCTATGGAACATGGTAGTTAATGATCTGCTAATAGATCTAGAAGAAGAGGGATTCAAAGTGATTGCATACGCTGACGATATTGCCATTGCCGTATCAGGAAAGCATCCTCAAATTTTAACAGAACTTATACAAACCGCTCTCAACAAACTACTAAAATGGACAGATCGATGTGGATTAGGTTTAACCCCCACAAGACTGAACTAGTCCTCTTCACAAGGAAATCCAAATTTCCTCAACTAGACCCTCCATCGATTAAAGGTGTTCCACTAACTTTCTCAGATCAAGCTAAATACCTGAGTCTTATTTTAGACAAAAAGTTAAGTTGGAAACCTAATATACAGGAAAGAGTAAGGAAAGCCACGGTAGCTCTCTTTTCTTGTAAAAAAGCCGTAGAGAACAAGTGGGGCTTGTCTCCACAAATTACTCACTGGCTATATACTGCGGTCATCAGACCGATACTCACTTACGGGGTGACCGTATGGTGGACGGCCTTAGATAAAGCGACAAATCGCGATAAACTAAGCAGAGTTCAACGTTCAGCGTGTATGTGCATCAGCGGAGCTCTCCGCTCGACACCTTCCGCTGCACTAGACATACTTCTCAACCTGACACCCCTAGATATTTACAGCAAACAAATGGCCGCGAGCACAGCCATACGTCTCAAAGCCATCTCTCAATGGACTAATAACTCTATTGGCCACACCACCATTCTGAATTTATTCGGAACTCTCCCAAGTCACTGACTACATCACTCCCTTTTTGGTTTTCGATAAAAACTTTGAAGTCACCATTCCCTCAAGGTCAGCTTGGGAGGAAGGGGCTTTGACAGGTAATAAATCAGTAAACTTTTTTACAGATGGATCGAAGACTGAAACCGGAGTGGGTGGTGGAGTGTACTCAGATGGACTAAACCTTAGTCTCTCCTTCCGCCTACCAAACCATTGTAGCGTATTCCAAGCGGAAATTCTGGCGATAAAGGAAGTATTGTCTTGGCTTAAAGAAAACGTGGTATCTAGCACGGATATCCGTATCTTCTCATATAGTCAGGCTGCTTTGAAATCCCTCGCATCAATCTCTGTAAACTCCATTACAGCCCAAGACTCTCGATCGTCTCTGATGGAGATGGCCAAACAGTTTAACATTCACCTATTCTGGGTGCCGGGTCACAGGGACATTGTGGGGAATTGCAAAGCCGACGAACTCGCCAGAATTGGTACGGAAATGCCTATCTTACCCGAAAAGGCAAATATAGGTATACCCATAGCTACAAGTAAACTTATGCTGAAACGAATCGCTCTGGAACAATAAAACACAAGATGGCTCAATACTACCACTTGTATGGCGACCAAACAAATCTGGCCTAAACTGGATCTGAAACGGTCAAAATGTCTATTGTCCCTCAGTAGATTTCAGATCAGCTCCGTCATAACTGGACACTGTCTCATAGGTAGACACGCCGCACGACTCGGTGTGCTATCAAACGATTTTTGCAGGAGTTGCTTGCACGAGGAGGAAGAAGAGACAATCCCACACCTTCTTTGTACATGCCCTGCTCTCTCTTACAGACGCAAACTTCATCTAGGAGAATATTTCTATAATGAACCGAGCGATCTCATAAACAAAGACATTAAAAGTCTCCTTCGCTTCATCAGAAGCTCCAAATGGTTTTAACTAGTAGGAAACCGTTTTGTTCCCTATTAGATCGTGGTATCACAATGGACCTCTAATGGTCTAAGTGTGTCAGACGCTTTAATGACAACCACTTTAACCTAACCTAACCTAATTATCGTCTTATAAGCATACAATAATGTGACAAAGTACTGGATTAACCATATTCCACACATTTTTTCATTGAGAACACCTGCGTGAGAGCATTGGTTTAAAATTGACCTGCCACTTTTTTTTATTATGGTGGGGTCGGCTTGGCTTAGGTGCATTTACGAAAGAAAGGATTAACTTTTTTTGTACAATTTTTTTTTATTATCAGTCTTATAAGCATACAATAAAGTGACAAAGTACTGGATTAACACTGGATTAACACAGAACACCTGCGTGAGAGCATTGGATTAATATTGACCTGCGAATGTTTTTTAAATAATGCAACGTTACACTGCACATAAATTTATACTTTATAAATTTTCCTGTAATTTGACTCCAGCCACTTCAATCCGTTGTTTCAGTTGTTCCAAAGTTTCTATTTCCACTTCGTACACATAGTTCTTCATGAATCCCCAAGCATAAAAATTTAACGGAGTTAAATCTGGCGATCTAGGTGGCCATTCTCTTCCAATCCAACGGTCACTAAAATGTTCATCAAGCCAGTTCCTTATGTGCAGCAATAAGAAGGCGCTATAATCTTTGCCTACTACAAAATGGGGATCATATCGAAAATTTTTTGTAATAAGCTTAAGTTAAAAAATAGTTAAGAATTTAAATAAACAGTAATGATGTATTTTATCTAAATATGCATGTATTTCTTATTTTAATTGATTTCAAGATTCAGGAACATTTTTGTTCTTATTTCGCAATTGCATTTTTCTGTCACTAGTTAGGGCGTGTAACGTTGCATTATTTAAAAAAACATTCGCAGGTCAATATTAATCCAATGCTCTCACGCAGGTGTTCTCAATGAAAAAATGTGTTAATCCAGTACTTTGTCACTTTATTGTATGCTTATAAGACTGATAATAAAAAAAAATTGTACAAAAAAGTTAATCCTTTCTTTCGTAAATGCACCTAAGCCAAGCCGACCCCACCATAATAAAAAAAAGTGGCAGGTCAATTTTAAACCAATGCTTTTACGCAGGTGTTCTCAATGAAAAAATGTGTGAAATATGGTTAATCCAGTACTTTGTCACATTATTGTATGCTTATAAGACGATAATTAAAAAATAGTAAAAAGAAAGTTAATCCATTCAATCGCAAATTCAAATCCAAAAACGTAAAAACTAAAATAAAAGACTTTTCTAGAACAAAAGTAGTTTTTGTTATTTTTGATTATCTCAAAAACTACAAAACATTTTGACATCGGGTTTTTTGCGTTTGATCAAAAATTAATAAGAGCATTGAATATTGAATAAAAAAATAACACTTAATTACGTAAAATTTTGAAAAAAAATTGTTTAAAAAAAAAATTTCATTTTTTTTCAAAATTTTGATTTTGAAAATTGATTTTTCAAAAACTATTCACTCGAACAAATTTATTTAAAAACAAAATTAAAGAATGTATTTCTGGCTTTTCAAAATGCTATAGCATTACTCTGTAGGTATCATCGTTATTTTTCAATAATTTTTTTTCTGTTTTAAGTGATTTTTTTCTTAAATTGCCCCTCCCGCCTAAACGGGGGGAAATAGACCCCCCCTCCCATACGATTTTTTGCTTGTCTAAGTCCAACCTACACGCCCTAGCTTTTTTTCACACCTTATGCAAATCACCCTGTATACATTTCTTTTAATCTTTTTCCCGATTTTGAAATTAACATTTGGCGACCGTGACAGGACAAAACTAAAAAAGTTTAGTTGCCTGTATTTTAAATAATTGATTGAAGTTTTAAATCGTTTTTTTGTTTGTTTTCTTTTCATAAACGGTGTGTTTTGTGATCAAATAAGAATTTAAGAATATAAAACAGTGTTTTGACACAAAAAAAAAAAAAAACAAAAAATAAAAAAAGTGTAAAAATGACTCAACTAGAAGGTGCTATTATGGACTTGGAATACTACTCGGCATGCCAAGAAAAGGTGGGCGATGAAATTTGCCTCATGAGCCGGAATTATGCAAAGGATTCCGAAGCCCGGAAAACTTTAACATACTTGGTAGAGCGTCGAGATAGTTTGGATCGAAATTGGAAGCTGTTTGACGAGACGGATAGTGTTATCGGAAATATTCATTTGCCAATTTGTTTTCCGATAATTGCGAAAAACTGGCCGTTTGGTTGGTTCATCATTTAAACTGAATTGGATGTATCTATGGTCTGAGAACCATATTCCAATTTCCAATTCGTTATCATTTGATATATATAGTGTCAGAGACAAGAGTGATGTCTAGCACTTCTTGTCGGTTTCTGGTAACAAAAGTAGCTTCATTGCCGATGTTACTGACTTAGTACTTAGAAAATAATCAAAAAGAGACTCACCTCTATCATTTATATCTGTACTGCCCATACAGTGTGATGGGCGTTTGCATCACTCCCAATTAGGAGGCTGATATTCTGCAGTTTTGCCTCAGCGATAATCCTCTTGAACGTTTTGCCAGGAGGGCCAGGGTTGTCATGAGCAAGATATGCCAACACTATCCAATATGTCCCATTTTTGGTGTGTAATCTGGCGGCGGTTATATCTCGATCGCTGAAATCAAGGAGTAAATATACATTAGAACTACTTTTAAGAAATATGCAGGATCTGAGTTCACCTTAATCCGCCGCGTACAGCAATTAGTAACCAGTAGTCCTGAGTCCCTGAATTATAGATTTGGCAATCCTTGGTTCCTGGATCAGGACTATTTCCTCTCGGTTTTTGTGAAGACGGAGAAGAAGTGAGGCTGAAGAGTATTGAAGATTAATCTGAAGTAGTTGTAGCATTTTGGCTACAGTCACCCAGAGCAACCCCCAACATGGTTTGATTCAGAGAACGAATCCAGTAGCTCGGCTTCAAAGTCCGAGCCAATGGGTTCATCTTCGCTCAGAAGAGCCTTCCTTACGGAGTCTTCAGCTTCCTTCTCGGAGAGACTGTCGACGATTTCAGGAGCCTTTACAGCGATGTTTGTGGTCTTCACTTTAGACTCAGATCTGCTGGAAGCATCAATTTCCATTGCTGGGTCGATGTCTACCGCAGACTCTGCGACTGTGGAAGTTGTGGAGTAATCGAAGAGAATCCATACTCAATCACACCTTTGGTTGCCAGTAGAGGAGCCAATGACTCTTTATTCACTACAATGATTTCTGATTTCAAGCGCCCTTTGGTTCATCCACTTTCGCAACTTTCCAGTTATGAGTGGGCAGGTCTGGATTACTACTTTGAATTATTTTAAGGATTACACCCGGATGAGAGGTTTCCTCTGGAATCCAGGCACGAGCCCTAGGCCTTGTAGGAATTTGCTCTCTAGCAACAACCTCGAGCTTTGCGCCTGCCCAGATCTCTCCTAACTTGCTGACAGCAAGCTTATATGGGCTTATCCGTGCAAATTTTAACTTTTGCCATGCGTCGAAATATATAGACATTATTATTAAATATTCAGGTTTCGGAACTTATAATGTTATCCATATCATTGAGTTTTAAATATTCAATTTATAAAATGAACCATCGAGATAGTGCGAAAGTGTTTGAAATCGAAAAAATCATCGAATATTGAGACTTTTGGCTGCGTGCGTGGATAATTAACGTTTTGTATTATTGCAAAAATAATGTTTAACATAAGATTACTTAGTACAATTTTTGTTTTTTCAGATAAATGAAGGTCAAAATTAATTGAAATCATTCATTGAGTGCGTGCCTCCTTCCTTATAAATAATCCTATATGATATAAATTTTAGAAAAAACTGCCATGCGTGATTTTTCGTAAATCTTTAATTGTCACAAATTTTCGTGTCTATTTTTTTAACATTGATCATGGGGCATTTTTTTATGGTCTGCATCATTATTTAAGCTATCTAGATTAAAAAGAAACTTTGGCTTCAATGCGTGCTTCATTATGTACAAATTTTATGAAGTTAACAAAACGAACGTAAAAAACGTAACTGTTTCAAAAAAGGCACATTTTTTACTAGCACACCAAGGCATTGTTTGATTATACCCTTGAATGAATGAATGAAAAATTGGGGTATAAAAACACTGCGACCTAAAGATCTATTGTGTCCCCCATCTAGAACTGGATGAGGTTGGCTCATTACTACAGTTCTTCCTCCAAATCTGCTCCTCTGAGGAATCGAAGTATTTGGAGTATTTTAAGGGATGATAATTCACTCTCCTTTATGTGGTGCTTGCCCAGATACCTGTGCCTTTGATGCACGAGTGCATCACATTTCCCCAGTATGTGGTCGGGTGTCTCTTCGTGAGTGTTGCAGAATCTGCAGGTCGCGTTGCTCACTAAGCCAAGGATGTTGAGGTGTCTTCTCAACCTACAGTGGCCTGTGAGAAGCCCCGTGATTTTCCTGAGGTTGTTCCTACTTAAGCTAATGCAGTTTAGAAAACGCTCTCGGTTGTAGTCCCCGAGTAATAGTTTTGCCTGTCTTAGCTTAGGGAGTTCTTTCCAGATCTTTGATCTTTTTGTCTCCTCTTCTGTTTTGATTTTGTTTTTGATCACGTTTTCTCCTATTCCGCAGTAGGGCTCTGGCCCTGTAAGGGGTGTCGATGCACCTATTTTTGCTAAGGAGTCTGCCACTTCATTGCCCTGGACACCAACGTGGCCTGGTACCCAATGAAGCGTGACAGTGTTATTCATGCCCAGTTTATTAAGCTTAATCACGCATTCCCAAACAAGTTTGGAGCTTATGGTGTAGGAGCTTAGTGCTTTTAGTGCAGCCTGACTGTCTGACATGATGGCAATGTTTTGGTTTTTATATTTTCTATCGAGGTTTCTTCCAGCACATATGCCTATGGCATTTACTTCTGCCTGGAATATGCTTGTGGACTGTCCCATCGGTAAGGAGAGTTTAGTTCTAGGCCCAAAAACTCCAGCACCAGTCCCTTCAGCCGTCCTCGATCCATCTGTGTACCATTTGATGGTATTTTCTTTAAGACTATAGTTTATTGTTTCGCCTATCCAGTCTTTTTTGCAACTTAACTCCGTTTTGAAATGTTTTTCGAAGTTATATCTTTTGATCATACCATCTCTTGGGATGTCAATGAGGTTTGTTACTGAGGACCGGATTATCGAATCTTTTTCCCTGTTTCCAATAATCTTACCCATCCCAGTACCCTCCTTGGCAAATCTCATTATGGCTCCCTTAGCAGCATTTTCAATGACCACATGTAGTGGCGTCAGATGAAGGATGGTTTCCATCGCTGCTGTAGGGCATGTTCTCATTGCTCCTGTTATGCATATACATGCAAGCCTTTGCAATTTGTCTAGTGATTTCCTAGTTGTGTTTAGTTCGGTTCTTTTATGCCATGCAATTGCCCCATAGGTAATGATGGGTCTTACCATCATGGTGTACATCCATCTTATGATGTTTGGTTTGCAGCCCCATGATTTACC
Source organism: Philhelius festivus (assembly GCA_963931855.1). Taxonomy (NCBI): domain Eukaryota; kingdom Metazoa; phylum Arthropoda; class Insecta; order Diptera; family Syrphidae; genus Philhelius; species Philhelius festivus. The sequence continues at coordinate 14,550,958 of OZ007558.1, forward strand.
TGCAAGTCTCTTGCATATCATGAGGGCCTTTGTGGCTTTCCCGACAGTTATTTCGACATGCTTGTTCCAGAGGAGTTTGCTATCTAGTGTAACTCCTAAATATTTGACCTCCCTCTGGGTGTCGATTACATCTCCCGCCAACCGAATGGGTTTCATGCGAGGTAAAAGTCTTTTACTGGTAAATGGTACTATCGTTGTTTTGGTAGGGTTGATGTTAAGTCCTACAGATATACACCATTTCTTGGTTATAGACAGTCCTCTCTGGACTATATCACAGAGAGTTTCTTCGTATTTCCCCAGTGCCGTTATAACGATGTCATCAGCAAAGCCAATACATCGAATCCCTTGGGAGGTTAGACTTTCTAGTAATTCATCAACTACAAGACTCCACAGCAAGGGTGATAATACCCCTCCCTGCGGACAGCCTCTTGTTGTGATGACTTTCTGGACGTTTAGTCCTGCGTATGCTTCCGCCGTTCTTGTACTAAGCATTTTACTTATCCATCTGACTATAGTGCTAGGAACACTCTTCCTTTCTAGAGCCGAATGAACTGCTTCGTGAGAGGTGTTGTCGAAGGCCCCCTCAATATCAAGGAAGGCGCATAATGCCGTTTCTTTAATATCTAAAGCTCTCTGTATTATATTCGTTAGTTCATACAGAGCGGTTTCTGTGGATCTACCCGCTCTGTAAGCATGCTGACGGTGATTTAGGGGCATGTTTACTAATACTTCCGATCTAATGAAGTTATCAATTACCTTTTCCAAAGTTTTCAGTAAGAAGGATGTTAGGCTTATTGGCCTGAATGACTTTGGATGTGTGGTATCTTTTTTCCCCACTTTGGGGATGAAAATTACCTTTGCTCTTCTCCATAGACTTGGTATGTACCCAAGTGCAATACTACTTCGAAGCAGTCTAATAAGATAGGGCATCAGTTCCTCTTTACCTTTCTGCAGGAGCGCAGGAAAGATGCCATCTACGCCCGGTGATTTGAAAGGTTGAAAGGTACTTAACGCCCATTCAATCCTATTGCCTGAACAGATAGTCGCAGCTATCTTCCAGTCTTCCCGGTTAGGCCTTAGAGGTATTCTCTCTATCATATTTCCTACTATTGGTAAGCTGCCTGGAAAATGAGTATTTAGCAGTAGGGTTGACCTTTGCTCCTCGTTTTCAGTGAAGCTACCATCGGCGTAACGAAGTGCCAAAGAGGTTAATGTGTTATCTTTGGCTAGAGCCTTGTGTAATCTTGCTGCTGCAGGTGTCGACGAAATGCCCTCACAGAAATTTGCAAAACTATTTCTCTTAGCTCTCCTTATTTCCCCATTATATTTGGTCAATTCTGCAGAGTAGTTATGCCACTCTCCAGTACTCTTTGCTTTATTGAAGAGCTTTCTTACCTTGGATCTTAGTTTTGACAGATTGTTGTTCCACCATGGAGCATCTTTCTGCCTTTTAATGGGTTTAAGGGGACAACTGAGTTCATAGGCCTCATTTATGGCCCGCTAAACTCATTAACTAAGTGTTCTAACTCAAGGTTACTATTAGTCGTTTCTTGTGGACCTATTCGTTCAAGACTAGTCTTTAGGACGCTTTTGTACAGGTTCCAGTTTGTTTTCTTAGGATTCCTGCCAGAGGTGTTCTCTGTCAACAGGTTTTCTAAAGTAAACACTATAATTCTATGATCAGACATAGAAGGTTCGTTGGAGACTCTCCAGTCTCTAACTAATCGACTTAAGTTCGGGGTTCCAAACGTTAAGTCCAGAACTTCCTTCCTTACTCTAGTTACAAATGTAGGTGTGTTCCCTACGTTAAATATATCTAGATTTTTCTCGATAATAAAGTCTAAAAGGTACTCACCCCTTTGATTTGTATCGGTACTACCCCACGTTGTATGGTGGGCGTTTGCGTCACATCCAACCATAAGTGGTAGTCCTTTGCTGATGCAGTAGTCCACGAGCTTCTTGACTTCGACTGGTGGTATGTTGGCGTCGTCACCGGCGAAGTAGGCTGATGCTACAACCATCGTGCGGAGGTTGCCCTCGATGTCGATTTGGGCTTGTATTGGTACCAAGTCCCGCGTCATAAATTCTGAAAGACATATAAAATTTATGTTATTTCTTATCTTTATGCATGCTCTGGGCGAGTCAATCCTCGTATCCCATATTAACTTAGAGTCCTTACATGTTAGGCCCCTAACTTGGCCCCCGTAAATCCAGGGTTCTTGGATCAGAACTAGCCCTAGGTTGTCCGCTATGAATTTTCTGGCTATGACAGCTGATGCTGCCTTAGCGTGGTGGATATTCACCTGAGCTAGCCTGGTTCTGATCCCGCGTCCAGACATTGTTTTATTGGCTAGGGGCAAATGCCCCTTCATCTGCAAGCAGATCATCCTCCTCGTCCATGGGAAGCGACTCGTTCAAATCGAATGGGCTAGGAGAGAGGTCAATGCCCTCCATCTCTTCGCTCATCCGACTTGCTTCGTTTGTTGCCAGTGATTCTACCTGGCTTTGGATGACTGCTACGGTGTCGGTGTGGGTTAGTTCGGTGGTCTGGGAGGGTTTTGGAGTATAGGAGGTTGAATGGGTTTGTGAAGGTTGGGAGGATTGGACGGGTTTGGAGGATTGGACGGGTGGGGAGGATTGGACGGGTTGGGAAGTTTGGGTGGGTTGGGAGGTTTGGGAGGGTAGGTTTGTGGTTGTGGTGGAAGCTAATAAGGGGGGAAGGGGGGTGTTGGTAAGCAAGCTGGATTGGGGTTGGGTTGTGGTTGTGGTGGCAGCTGATGAGGGGGGGAGGGGGGTGTTGGTAGGCAAACTGGATTGGGGTTGGGTTGTGGTTGTTGATGTGGTGGGAGTTATTGAGGGAGGGAGGGGGGTGTTGGCAGGCAAACTGGATACGGCCGTGGTAGGGATGGTGTTGGCTCCTCTACCTGCTAATTCCATACAGCTCGTCTTACTGTTTTTACGTAGGCCAGTAACGGGGATCTTCCCGAATTTGTAATGCAGTTGATGTCCTGCATTACTTATGGCCTTCGCTGACTGACCGTCAATGCTTATTACCAGGAGCTGTCCTTTGCCTTCGACCTTGCTCGACAAGATCTTCCATGCATTGACAATCATTCCCTCATTCTGGGCCTGGATGAGCGCGAGCGATTTTTTGTCGTCTTGCCCGGTGCTTCTTGGCAGAAACAGCGTGATGTTGTGCATTTTGGGGATGTCATCGCCCATACATGCCATCAATTCGCTGCCCTTCCAAGTACTCAGCTTGGAGGCTTTTTCCTTGAGCCAATCTGCCGTCTCTTGCCCAGCGCAGTCGACTAACAACAGTCCCGCCCTGAAGTGCACGCCATTAAATTTAAGTTTATGCGTCCAACCAAGGGAGACTTCCTCAATAATTGCATCCTCCAATACCGACAATTCGTCAGCATTGAGGGAGACCTGAGGGTACTCCCTTGGCAGAACCGCAATCCTCAATGTACTGGCCGCGCTCGCGTACGAGAGCTGTTGTACGTCGGCTCCGATTTTAGCGGTGCTTGTTCCCGCTGTGGTTGCTGGCGACGTTCTGGCTTTTTTGACGTCTTGCCTTAGGGGAGGAGTTATAAGGTGGCTCTTCCTCTTACCCTGTTCTTGGCGTTGTGCAGGTTCCTTATTTGCATCCGCCTTTCTCTCGTCTACTTTCTTCCGGGCATCCTGCGGGGACATGCCCTCGGCGAGGAACCGGAGGTACCATCTTGCACCTGCACCGCTGAGTCCTTTCCTATTTGGGTCGTCCCGGCCACCTGGCTCGCCCATTTTCGGAAGTGGGCCGTTCTTTTTTCTGGTTCGGCTGCTTTCTTTTTCTGGGTGCATCATTTTCGTAGACTCAGAGACAGCTTTTGATGGTGTCATTTTCCCATCACTGATTGCTTTGACAGCATCCTTCACCGGCTTGGGAGGTATTCTCCTCATGCTAGCTTCAGATGTGCCAGGAGTATCATCTGTAACTCGCCTGGGTGGCATTTTCCCCTGACTCGTTGTAGACGATTCTCCTTTAGCTGCCCGATTTTGCACTTGCCCATGAGGCTTTCTCTTGAAGAAGTGACTGATGTTCGGTCTCGAATCGTCACCACGGAGGTTAGACTCCATGCGATCCGCATACTCATTCGCGGTGACATCCCGCGGAATGTTGAATTTAGTGTGGTTTGAGTTGTTTTTTTGTTTTTTGTTTTTTGGCATATTGTTCCCACGAGTAGCTAGAGAAGGGTAGGTCCGCCATATCAGAGCTCCGCATGATATGGTAAGGTCATGGTTACTCTTCGATTCGACCTGGTGTCGAAGAGGTACCGTTAGAATACAGCCGGTATACCCCCTGGCTGCAAACCATCCAATAGGCACGGTTCACGTAACACCCTGGATTAGGGGGGGCAGTTCTTAGTTCGTAACTCCTCAAAATCACTACCGGATTGGGACTTCCCAAACCTGTAGGTCAGATGAATCTTTGAAACTTAAGCCTCCGCACCGCGGCAAGGTGACTACCACGCGAAGGGATTATACCCTTAAAATGAGCGTAATTTAAACTGTAGAAACTATAAAAAAAAAATGGTAAAAGTGTTAAACAAATAAGTTTGAAAAAAGAAGCTGTGAAGATTAAAAATAAAAACCAAATCAATTAACTCGGTTCTTAAAATAAATTATTTTAAATTCATTTTTCTATACTTTATACCTTTATACTCTTCAACAAACAATACATATGAGTTATTTTGAAGTTTTTTATTTATTCGTGGTCTGTAATTGAAGAAAAACTCAAATTTACATGCGTGCCTTAATTTTTTTTTGTTTTTTTTATTTTCAAACTCAAGAAGGGATAAGCCCATATAGATTGCAAGATCTCTGATCTCCACAAGAGATAAGCTTTACTTGGCCTCGGTGCCAGCCGTTATCTATAATAACTCTGGGTGGTCCTGGATTGGCCTTCATAATGTTCAGGTAGCGTACCGAGAGCTCTTGTTACCACTACCCAGCGATCTGCTGAGATCTTGCTATCGATATCGCTTCTGTCAATGACTGCAACAATTATATTTGATTTTAGCGCATCGCTAAGAGAAAGATCATTCTTAGCACATCTGCTGCCGTGCTGGTCTTCTGTACTTTGGGGCCCTTGGGTTCCGAAGTGGTTCCCTCAATAGACATTTGTCGCTTTGACGTGAAGTCGCCGCCCGGTCTCAGCATCTTGCTGTTTGTCCTGCTTTGAGTCACCATTAGTTTCTAGTTTATCACCTAGTCTTTTGATGATTCTCCTAGCATTCCGCAATTCGCGAGCGCGTTTCGATTTTTTGGGAAATGAAGAATGTCTCGTAGTGGTTGCAGCAGACCCTTTTTCAAGGGCGCCTTACCACTAAAGTGGGGTTTATTGCTAGTACTACCAATAGGGCGTATCTTATCAGTCTTGCTACAGTCCGTGGACCCTGTCTTAACAGTTGTTCCACAAACAGTGCCAGGCCTGATAGCCGTTTCGCCACATAAAGCTATATCAGTCGCTGGCGACTTATCCTCGTTAGAGGCCTAGCCCGTGCCGGCAGTTTTTTTGTAGCTTTTTTGAGGGTTTTGAATTTTGTTTGTTGTCTCTGCTATCGCAGCTGGATTGCTGGAGTAGAAAATAGGACGTAAGCCTCCCCACCGCGTCAAGGTCAAATTCGAGGGAAGGAAAAAAGAAACATAGAAAACTTGTAGCTGTTATTAAGGCAGACCTAAATGCAGAGAGAAGAGGTGAACAGATTCCTTTGGATTTGAAAGTTATGGCTTCTATTAGATACTGGGCTCGTGATGAAGTATGATCATTGACTAATGTACATATATAAACAATGGGAAAATTAAAGGTCATACGTGGATTTCCACAAGTCGTAGGTGCAATTAACTTCACCCGTATTAGGGTACAAAAACAGGCAGAAGAAAATTTTTAATATTGTGTGAAAAGTAAAGTGTACTACTCCATTCATGTGCAAGTAAAGACAGCTTATCAAAAATTATATATATATAAATATAAATCCAAATATGTTTTTATTTTTTTCTTATTTTTTTATCCTTTGTACATAGGCAATTTGTGACGGCAATTTAAAAAAAAGGGACATAGTTTGTAACTGGCGTGTACTATAAAATACCAATTAGATATAGGAGAATTCGTAGGAAGACATTGGTTAGACGGTTGTTATGCGTGCACAAATGGTTTATTTACACCTGTTCAGAATCCAAGAAATTCTTCTATATATTGCTACAATAATATTCCTCATATATGTAGCTACTCGCAGTACTATTGAACGAATATTTGAAGTTTGGAAGTCCAGATTTATGATTTCGTTGACAGGAATAGCTCAAGAAAGTTAAAACTACATTTGTTGCATAACTCGGCTATTTAATATAACTATGAACTCATTAAAACCGTGATTATTTATAGATGAAATGAAATATTTCTTACCATAATTATTTGACCAAAACGACTCTAGTGAAAACTGTGCAACGCCAATAGATATATTAACGCCAATCAATCTCGTGTATATCTATCTATATACATCTATAAAAAAAAAGAATAATTATCAATCTGCCCATAAAAATAAATCAATCGAAAAGCAATCCACAAACACCCTTCTGTTTCCTATAATTGCTTTTCCCTTTCCCTCCATTCAATGTAAATCCTGAAATAAATTTATTTATCAATCTCTATTAAAACATACAAGGGATGACTAACTGTATCCGCTTAAAGAATTAAAACTTCAAAAAAATAAAAGAAACAAAATTATTCAAACACATTGGCGTAAATTTTGGTCCTTATTCGCCCAAGCAGGGGGGCAGCATGCCCCATACATGTCTCACTGCGTAAGCAAACAAAAAAAGCAAATATCCCATACAAAAGTAGTTTTAGTTATAGTACTGTGGGTGGTCCGCTTATACTTCACTTTTTTACCATAAAAAAGTGTTTCTCCTCCATAATTTGATGTTTTTTATCAACAGAAAACACTCTTTTATCGATTCGTTAAAAAAAAAGTTCATTTTGGTGGGGGGGGGGGGAATTCCGAATAAGGGTCAACAGTACTGTGGGTGGTCCGCTTATACTTCACTTTTTTACCATAAAAAAGTGTTTCTCCTCCATAATTTGATGTTTTTTATCAACAGCAAACACTCTTTTATCGATTCGTTAAAAAAAAAGTTTATTTTAGTGGGGGGGGGGGGGGAATTCCGAATAAGGTCCGACAATTTTAGAAGGTTTTTAATGGAATTAAAACGACATAGACGACGGCAGGGATCGAACCTGTGATCATGAGGTTCACAGGCGAGCACACATCCATCGCGCCACGGCCACCCCCAATGAGCATGAAAAGAATTTCTTTAGTATTCCCGGTTATGTGTTTCATGTTAAGTGTAATAATACGTATGCATCTGGTAGTACTGCTGTCTTTTTTAAAGAATGTTTAAACTGTGAGTTAACACTGATCTTTTAAGTTCGGATATGATTAAGATTTCTCTCACTATATACGCTGTTAAACTAGTTTTTATGTGTTTTTATAGATTCAATCATGTAAGTGAAGATGTTTTTATTACGGAGCTCTCCTCTATTTTAACTTCTCACAATGCTAAAAATTTGTTTATTGTTTGAGATATCAACATCGATATTTTAAATGAATCCTCTTCTGTAGACAACTACTTATCTTTGATGTCATCAAACGGTTTAGAATCTTGCATAAATGAACCAACGCGAATAACTCCCACATCAAAAACCTGCATTGATCATATTTTTTCTAGAATCGATCTTAAAGCAAATTTTAGACTAATAAGTTCTTTATCAGATATGAATATTACTGATCATTGCATGACCTGTCTCTTATTACATTTTAAAGATGAACCACAATGTAACATCCTAAATCCTATCTCGATTCATCAATTTATAAAAATTAACTTTGAGCACCTAAACTCTTGTTTGATTTTTGAAAGTTGGTTTGGAATCTTTTTTACGTCAGATCCTTCTATTGCCTTTGAATTATTTATTTCAATTTTGCATAGTTATGTTAATCAAAGCTCAGAAGTGTCTAGGAATAGAAAAGGTAAGCTCAAAAAACTGAAACCTTGGATTTCCAATTTTTTACTAAAAAAAATTGATAAGAAGAATAAATTAAGACATAGTGTAAGAAACATCCGTATAATGCTCTCCTTCGTAATAATTATGAACTATTGTATTATGTAAAGAGATTAGTTTTGAAGTTCCAATCTGTAAAGAAAACTTTTATATGAATAAGTTCCATAAAGCCCATAGAAATTCGAGAAAAGAATGGGGAATAGTTAACGAATTGTTTAATAGAAGATCAGCTTTTGATGTTCCTCAAAGTTTATTGTACGGAAACTTAAATATAGTCAATCATTTAGAAATGGCAAAGCTTTTCAATGATTACTTTATAGATATACCGTTAAAAACGCTTAGGGATGCAGAGTTTAATCGTTCTTCATATAACTGCACGGATACTTGTTTTAATGATTTACTTCAATGTAACAGTTTTTTTTGAGCCTATTTCTTCTTTTGAAGTATTTAAAGTCATAAATACTCTGGAAAACTCAGATTCATTTACGTTTCATAGTTTTTCAAATAATTTTACTAAGAATGTTTGCTTCAATATTGTAGATATTTAAACTCACTTATTCATACCATTTACTAGGAAAAGACTTCTACCACATATAAAATCTATCCGTTTGAATGGTGAAGTAATTGAAACGCAGAGGGAGGTAAAATATCTAGGAATTATACTAGATAGTAAACTCCTCTGGAACAAACACATAAATTATATAGTCGGAAAAGCCACAAAAGCCCTAATGATTTGCAAAAGAATTGCAGGTAAGTCATGGGGATGCAAACCGAGCATCCTCAGGTGGATGTACACTATGATGGTAAGACCCATCATTACCTATGGTGCGGTTGCATGGCACAAGAAAACCGAATTAACAACAACTAGGAAAACCCTAGAAAAAGTCCAAAGGCTCGCATGTATCTGTATTACGGGAGCAATGAGAACCTGCCCTACCGCAGTTATGGAGGTTATCCTCCATTTATCCCCTCTACACGAGGTTATTAGAAGTGCTGGAGTGGGAGGTATCATCAGGTTCTCAAAGGAAGGAACTGGGACCGGCAAAATTATTGGTCTCAGAGAAAGGGACCTAATTGACAGGTCCACAATAACAAACCTTATTGACATCCCAAGAGATGGAATGATCAAAAAACATAATTTCGAGAAAAACTTTCTTACACAGTTCAGTAACAAGAAAGACTGGGTAGGAGAGGATACAAACTACACACTCGAAACAAATACCATCAAGTGGTACACTGATGGATCGAGAACAAGCGAAGGGACTGGTGCAGGAATCTTTGGGCCAAAAACCAAACTTTCTATACCGATGGGGCAGTCCACCAGCATCTTCCAAGCGGAGGTAAACGCCATAGGGAAATGCGTGGATCGCAATCTCGAAAGGAATTATCGTAACAAGAACATTGCCATTATGTCAGATAGTCAAGCAGCACTCAAGGCGCTAAACTCATACACCATCAGCTCTAAGCTAGTGTGGGAGTGCATAAGCAGACTAAATGAACTAGGTAAACAGAACAGAGTCACACTCTACTGGGTACCTGGGCATGTTGGTGTTCTTGGAAACGAAAAGGCAGATTCCCTAGCAAAAATAGGCGCTTCAACCCCCCTAACAGGGCCTGAACCCTATTGCGGAATAGGTGAAAATGTCATCAAGACCAAAATTAAAGAAGAAGAGGAGGCAAACAGATCTAAAAACTGGAATGAACTCCCTAGGCTGAGACAGGCGAAACTGCTACTGGGCAACTACAACCGGCAACGCTTCGAAAACTGTATCAACCTTAGTAGGAATAACCTAAGAGTAATAACATGTATTCTAACAGGACACTGCAAACTTAGAAGACACCTTAACCTACTGGGTGTGGTAAGCAGTGCCACTTGCAGATTCTGCAACATGCATGAGGAAACGCCGGAACACATACTGGGAAAGTGTTATCCAATCATGCACCAGAGGAAAACACATCTGGGACAGTACCAGGTGGAAGAGAGCAACCTATCCTCTCTCAAAGTGCTCCAAATACTAAAATTCTTAAAAGCAATAGGTTTGGAGGAGGAACTGTAGGATGAGCCAGCTCATCATTTTTATAAGAGGGGGCACAATAGATCTACAGGTCGCAGTGCAATAACCCCCAATACAATTCATTCATTCATTCATTCATTCAATAAAAGTGTTTTTCAAGGAAAGTTTCCAGTGTTTGAAAATAGCTGAGGTTATTCCTATTTTTAAGAAAGGCGACAAACACAGTATTACAAATTATAGGCCAATCTCTCTTCTGTCAGTTTTCTCAAAAATTTTCGAGAAAGTTATAAAAACAAAAATGCTTTTCTATCTTGATAATCTTTCGTTTTTTAGCACAAATCAATACGGTTTTAGAGCCAAATATTCAACTGAGGATGCATTGCTAAACTTTTGTTCTAATGTATATATAAGTATGGACAGAAAAAAGTACACGGCTGCTCTTTTTATTGATATAACAAAGGCTTTCGATACCGTCGACCATGACATTTTGCTAAGTAAATTATATAAAGCTGGTTTTAGGGGTTTTATTCTCGATTGGTTTTCTTCCTTTCTTAAAAATAGAAAACAAAAGGTTCGAATAGGTACAAATTTTAGTGAAATAGGTGTTCCTCAAGGATCAGTCCTTTGCCCGATTTTATTCCTTGTTTATATCAATTCTATTTTCAGTTTAAAATTAAAAGGAACTAAAACTGGTTTTGCTGACGATATAGCTTTTGTATATTCTAGTTCATCCTTAATAGACCTGATTTCAGACATAAATCATGATTTGGAATTATTAAGACATTGGTTTGCTACGCATAAACTTGTTTTGAGCGATAAAACTAAAATAATGTATTTTAATCTACCATTTCTGGATGATCACCAACTGTTCTCATTTTGCATAGCATTGACTGCAAAAACTCTCCTCTTAACAGTTCAACTTGCAATAGCTTTAATATATCTGGCTGTATTGATTATAACTTAGATTGTTCTTCGAGATGTTTCCATATTGAAAATGTAACTGAATTTAAATATCTTGTATTAACAATTGACAGTAAAATGAATTGGAAAACTCATACACAAGTTATCAAGAAATATTTACTTTCTACCACATATATATTTTTTCATTTAAGAAAAATTTGCTGCCTCCTAGAACGTCTCTATTATGGTCTAGTTCAATCTAAACTGCAATATGGAATTGTATGTTGGGGTGGTACTTATAAAAACTATCTTCAACCCTTGTTAGTAACTCAGAAGCGAATCTTAAGAAATATTTGGAAGAAAAGAAGATTTGATCATAGCTTTCCGTTGCTTGCTAGCTCAGGAATACTCCCCCTTAAACATCTTTACTTTTATAAAGTCTTAAAAATATTCTATTTAAGAAGTGGTTTTCGTTTTACATCTGTTTACTCATTGCGCAGTAGTGATAGAAATCTCGCGTCTGTTCCAACGCATAATTCTCAACACTTTTTTCATTTTTATACATCAGTAGCACCAAGACTATATAATATTTTACTTACCAATATTCGATCTATCGGCTCTAGATACTCTTTTAATATGAAGGTTAAAGAATGGCTTTTGAACTACGATTTTGATAAAATTAATAGCTTACTTAGAATCTTAGTTTAAACTTTAACAGCCTTATTTATTATTTTTCACTAATACTGGGTTCAACCTCGGAATAGTTAAACCGATCCGAAGCACTTCGGGTTTACGCCACGTCAAACAAATCCTTATTTAAAATTATTTTCTTAGCCGTTTTAGCTACGCCTTCCTTATGTCAAATATACTGGGAAAAAAAGTGACAAATCTAAAACTCTGGTTATTATACACCTAAATCAAACCCCAGCTGATTTCCATTTTTATTCATTTTATTATAATTGTATGCATATTGGAAATTGGATACATTTAAAATTGGATTGTATAAAGTTCAAATCCAATAAATGAATGTACCAACCACATTGCGTTCCCAATACCATACAACTCTTAGAGGGTTTGGAAAATATAAATAATTTGTTATTGCAAAATACCTATCCTATTTGGCTTAGTAAGAAACAAAAAAAAAATTGCTTACACTCCTTTTTGTAAATTTTACAAGATGTCATCTCAAAATGACATTTAGATAATAAAACGGCCTTAAACCTCCTATGAACCAGTTTTAGCTTATTCCACCGCTATTTCTCGTGCATTTTCATTTTAAATAAGGTTTTCAGGATTAGAGCCGTTGTAAAGTCGAAGTAACTTTACTAAGGCTGTAAGTATTCATGTATGTATATTACTATGTAAACTTTTTGTTTTTCTTAATTATTTTATTTTATTTTTTGCTTTTCTGGCATTTCACCCCACAATATTTGCTTAGTAAAATTTCTTAAAAATTTTTGTAACTCGAAACTTTCGGCACTTGTCGTATGACAACAGATCGTATCATATTACTTTTTTCTTATTATTCGACAGTAATCTCATTTATCTATTATTTTATTTTATTTTATTTTTGTACATAAAATTAATATTGCATTTTTTGTTATCCTTAATTTGAAAATTTGTATCTATGTAATAAGAGAAAAGAAATAAAGAATTGAATTTGAATGACACGCAGGGAATCCAGATCCGATCTGAATTCTGACCACTCGTTGTAAAGGTCCATAGGGATAAACTCATCCCACCCTATTTGTCTTAGCCAAAGATGCTTCATGAAAACTTTCATTTTAACGACAGTTGGCGAAAGCCATCCTAAGGCCTCGGCCACGCAATAAGCGGCTGAGTGGCAGCTCTAAGCGACGTATGGCCAGACACTGAGCGACTGCTTTTGAGCGATTAGTAAATCTGGTCGTGATTGCACACACGAAATTAACAACTCAATGTTTACTTTGGCCATCTTTACTTCTTGCCGCTCAGAACATTACTAAAAATTAAAACAGGTTTGGTTGCTGAGCGGCGCCGCTTAGCCGCTCAGAATTTTGTTTCGCCGCTCGCTTATAGCGTGGCCGCTTCTATGTGATTTCATATGTTTTATATTTTTTTTTCCGCTCAGCCGCTTACTGCGTGGCCGCGGCCTAAGGGATCGAAGACGCGCGCAATGTCCGATAACACTTCTCGTTTTGTAACTTGTGCACGTAGGGTATTTAACGATGCATGGAACTCAAAGCAATCGACTTCAACGTTCCACCGTAGCCCTAATGTTTTTACACCAGTATCGCCAATACACAACTCGGTTGCTGTCTCTTGATGCTCGTCATCGATTGTATTTAAAAATTCTCGCGAGTTCGAAGACCATTTTCGAAGGTACATTACCGATTGTTTCAAAATATATCACCATCTCGTCGAAGTTCAAAGCAATTGCTTTGCCATTTGCTTAATTGCATACCAGACTTTTCAAGTAATTTGATTATAGAATCTCGTTTTAAAATGGCTTCAGATAAAGTGTCACCGCCCGAAACAACATCATCCACGTAAAAGTCATTTAGCACAATATCTGACGCAACTGGAAACTCTTCACGATAGTCTTTTGCTAATTGTTCTAAGGTTCGAACCGATAAAAATGGAGCGCAAGCAGTCCCGTATGTTACAGTACGTAATCATCGAAAGTGTTGCAAAGGCTCCGAAGGGGAATTCCTCCATACTATGCGCTGAAAATCTATATCCTTTTCGGACACCCAGATCTGGCGAAACATTTTAATTATGTCTGCTGTAAATACAAACTGATGTCGACAAAAACGGAAAACAGATTTCGTTGGATGGGTGGCCCGATCATTAGCGAATCGTTCAAGCAGTTGCCGTTCGAGTCCTTAAATGACCCATCAAAAACGACACGAAGCTTAGTTGAAGTACTGTCTGGCTTCAAAACAGCATGATGATGCAGATAAAAGACATTTTGCTTGGAGATTTCCGATGTAGGCACTAACGACATATGACCTAGCGTCAAGTATTCTTCTAGGAATCGAGAATAACTTTGGTACAGATCCAAGTTGTTCCAAAACCTCTTTTCCATCCATTTTAATGGCGAAAGTGCTCCATTTAATGTTTTACCAAATCGGGGTGGTGAGTTGAAAGGTAAATCGACGATGTATTTTCCACCCGAATCTCGACGATGAGTTTGAAGAAAATGTTCTTCGATTTGTCGATCCTCATTCGACATGATTGACTTTGGAACAACTTCTTCTATAGTCCAAAAAGATTGCAGAATTGAATCGATGTCTAAATGGACATGATTTGATGTTATACAGTGTTCAGTAGGAAATGGAAGTGGTCCAGCCAAAACCCAACCGAATACAGTTTTTTGTGCTATTGGATAGCCTTGAACACTTTTAACGCATTGTCCCTGAAGAATTTCCCATGCTTTGTCGGCACCTAGCAGTATGTCAACCGGTTTGGATTGATTGAACGAAGGATCGGCTAAATCCGATTTATGCAAGTGATTCCAATCTTCGATGGTAAACGAAATTGTTGGCAAATTTGTTATCACTTTTGATAGATTATAAAGCCTAGTACGCAGATCGAGACAAGACAAATTTTATCTCTACAATTTTAATCTCTACAAAACGTTTCCAAATCTCGCGCAAAAGTTTTAAGTTGGAGAGAATAAATCTAATTTAATGTATTTTTAGTATATCTCTGGAGCGGGTTGTCTTACAAAAGTCGTTCATACCTTTTTGGAATCTCCTCTCGATGCTTTTAAGATCAGCACCTTTCACGTAAAACGAGTTTTGACAAAAATCACTTTCGGAAATACGGTGGCTGTCAAAATTTGTCCCGCAAAATAATGCTTGTATCATTCTTTTTCCTGACAAAATTTAGTGGAGACATTATGTACAGCAATTCACAATAGTAAGAATTTTGCGCGGAAACTGCGTACTGCTCGGAAAAATATCCAAGACAAAATTTGTCCCAGGAAAAGAAATGTATGGGAGACAAAATTTTTCCCGATCTGCGTACTAGGCTTAAGTATCGACTGAGATACTATATAAATCACAGCAAGAAGTAATTACCAACGAAGGGAGGCCTCTGGATTTACCAACGCTGGTAGATCCAATGCCGCAGATTGGGACACGAGCGTTTCTTCGCTTTATGCCGAGCCTTTGGGCACAAGACTCAGTAATGAAAGATACCTGTGACCCTGAGTCGATCAGAATCCTAACTTGCTGGTATTTTCCGTTAATATCTAAGATTTTTGCCAATGCGGTGGGAAGTAAAGTTTGAATTGTGGGTTGCTACTACTACTACTGCGTGTGAAGATGTCGCAGGAAGATTGGACGAGCTATTTGAGTTTTGATAAACGTTGTTACTGGTTTGGTTATGACGATTTCTTACTGGATCAAACGAATGGTGAGTATTTTGAGAAACGAAGTCTATGGTCTGCCATGATTAAACGCTGTGTTATTTGAAGAATAAACCGAAGTATTAATGACTCTATTCACTGATTCATCATGAACCAAACTATGGTGACGCGATTTGCACGATCTGCAACGAAATTTGGATTGGCAGCGTGCCGAAGAATGTCCATTTCGACAATTTTGTTAATTTTAACAAATTCTCTGCGGGAGTGAACATCCAAGTCAAGAAACGATTGACATTGAGAGAGACTGTGGTTTCCATTGCAAAATATTAACGTTGGAGTTATGAACCGATGGTAAGTACATGAATGCTTTCACAAAATTATTAACAACTAGCGGCCCGGTACGTGCTTCGCTACGTATAAAGTGAAATAATAAAACAATTTAATTGTAACATCAAATTATTCATTTATTCAAACAAAAAAATATTTTATTAATTGCTAGCTATTTTAAAACTTAATCCAAAACATTTGGATAAACAATATTTTTTGTTTTTCCATATCAGTTGGAATCATAGGGAAGTGCGGTATCAAACAAACTTCTCCTTTTGATTTAGCAGTTAGGATCGTAGCTTCAATCAAATTTGGCAATAACTTTTTCTCTGCCAATCTGGTGCCTTTACACAGTTTTGGTGGATTAATATTTCGCAATAATATAATCAAAGAACCAACTTTCAGATTCAAGCAATGCGGTGGTATACCAGCCGGTTCCATAGAAGTTAAAAATTCAATTGGATAATTCATCTTGATTCATAACACTGTCAATTGGAAACTGGCAGTTTTGCTTGAATTTGAAAATTAATGGCATTGATATGAATGTTCTTGGGTGCTAAAATGGCGCGTTTTCTCAACCAATCATAATTTCTGTAATTCTGAAGAATATTCGGAAAAACACATTCATCTATCGATTGCGCAATTGTACAAAAATTGTTTGGTACAGCGATCAATCCGTTGGTACTTTCGATTTATATTTTGCCATCACCAATTTCTAACAATTGTTTTGAAAATTCATGGGCAGCTAGATCATTTTGTAGGTGAATATGCATATTAATGTTCAGTGTCAATTTTTGTACATACAGTGGTGCTAGAAACATTCCGGATTTTTTTGGTCAAGTTTATTAATTCTTGTTTTGCTACCCAAAAATGTACAAACAATTTCTTTTATATTTTATATATTTTCTATAAAGGCATTAGATTATACAAAAATTAAAGCAACTTAAAATAATCCATACAATAAATAATATTAAAAAAAAAATTAAATAAATTCAGAAATTCGTCTGCTAAAAACTAACCGGATTTTTTTATTAAACCGTAAAATTAATATTTTGTCCAGTAACCGTTATTTTTAATAACTTCTTGGCATCGACGAGGTATTGACATGATTAAATTGTCTGTAATATAGGCTGGAATATTCTCCCACTCATTCTTCAAAGCTGCAAAAAGGGAGCTTGTTGAAGTGTTCGTTCTCTTTCCAACCCGCTTTTTTAAAATCGCCACAAGTTTTCGATGGGGTTTAAATCGGGAGATTGGGACGGCTACTCTAAGACACGAATATGTTTTGTTGCAAACCGCTCTTTTAGCATCTTTGAAGAATGTTTGGGATCATTATCCTGCTGAAACACCCAACGCAAAGGCAGTTCTTCCTCAGCGTATGGCAGCATTGTTGACTCCAAAATATCCCTATATTGAAAACGGTCCAAAATTCCTGCGATTTGATGTATAGGACCAACGCCTGCACCTGAAAAACAACCCCAGACCATCACCGAGGCGCCACCGTGCTTAACCGCAGCGAGTACATTTGCAGGCTTTAAACGTGTCCCTCTCGAGCGCCTTACTGTTCCTTCACCATCGAAGTAAAATAAGTTGAATTTGCTTTCAGCACTGAAAAGCACACTTTTCCATTGGCTTATAGACCAGTTCAGATAATTTTTTGCAAATTCAACCCTGATTAAATGTTTTAATTAAGAAATTGAAAGTCTTTCCGAAACATCTATTATATTTAAACTTTTTCTACGCTGTTTTGCAGTAAGTAGTGGCTTTTTTGCTGGTCGAAACGCGTTAAGACCACATTCCCTCAAACGACACCTTACCATAGACGGCGCTATAGGCAAATTTAGATCCTCACAAATTTTTTTCGAGGACGCAAAAGGGTCTTTAAGGCACAAAATTCTTTATGCGCCTATCAGTTTTAGCTGTTGTTTTGCGAGGGCGTCCACCACGATGTTCTGCTTCTACTGACTTTCCGCTTTTAAACTTTTTGATGATGTCATAAACCGTTGACGTTGGAATTTTCAGTATTTCAGCGATTATATTTTGTTTTGTACCGGCTTGATACTTTTCTAGAACTTTGTGACGAATTGCGTTGGTGTGACGTGTTTTAGCCATTTTACAGCCTGCTTAGTCTTTTTAATCAATTATGTAATCCAAGAGACAAGAAAAACCGTTACCTAAACATCAAGACTCGAAGTTTTTATAAAATCCGGTTAGTTTTGAGCAGATGTGTTATGGGGTAAATTTATATATATTTTATTTTATTTTTTGTTTACCATCAGATCATTATTTTTTAAGGGTAATTATAAAGTATACCAATATATTTTTCAAATTAATAAAAAAAATTTTATCCAGTTTAATTTTTTCTCCTTGATATTAAGGAAGACATTATACAAAGAAAAAATCCGGAATGTTTCTAGCACCACTGTACATATCTCCAAAGAACTGATGACTTCAAACAGGCATTTATTTCATCAGCAGGAGTTGATCGAGGAATGACAGGCAATATTTGACGAAGATCCCCTGACAGTATTATCAAAGCACCACCAAAAAGCTGTTGATTACCACGTAAATCTTGCTTTGTTCGATTAAATGCTTCTAGTAATTTTTTATTCGCCATTGTACACTCATCCCATAAAATAATTGACGTTAATCGCAGAACTTTTACCATAGCAGAATTTCTCGAAATATTTCAAGTTGTAGTTTCAATCACCTGTACATTCAATGGCAATTTTAATGTAGTGTGCAAAAATTGATTATCAGCGTCGGGGTATGGCAATAACGAACCAGCTTGATGATAAATCTGGCCCTGAATCTGTAACATGTATGCAATTTTAGGTAGATGTTGGATCAGTATTTTTAAAACTATCGAATACTTTATGATTCAGATTGATATAAACATGGGACAGTCCTGTTGAAGTATTTACCTTAAACGTCGGCATAAAATTATCTCTAATAATTTTAGTAGCACCAAAAGAAGTCATTTGAAATGCCGAATTGTATAGCTCAATATGACTCAAAAAGTGATTCAACGTTTGAGATGTCCCAAAAATAAGTGAATACAATGGTTCGGGTGGAGTTTAATGCTGGCAATCTCACTTTGCCATTAGCACAACACATGCCGGGCAGGGTTCGAACCTAAATCTACTCCTGCGCTCCGATTTTTCGAGATTTACCCCACTTTTTCCACACAGACAAATTGTCTTATTTATATACAAATATGACATTGTTGAAAAAAACCATTAAACCTTTGTTAAAAATTCTTTCTGAATTTGTAATTTGGTTATTTTTACAAAACAATTTTTGAAAATAATATTCACCCCTATTGTGAGTTTCACCCTCAAAATATTTCACCCGAAAAATTATTGTTCCCCGGAATTTTAAAAGCTATTGTGAGTTCCACCCGAATGAAATTTCACTTCGAATTAGTGGTGACATTTCGAAAAAAAGAAGCGTTCATGGAAAAGACAAATACAAACTGAACGAAATATCTGAACAAATCCCAGAAAAAATTACAATAGGACGGTGTTCTAGTTTTGCAAATAAATTATCATTTTCAACCCCTTTTCGAATGAAAATGACAATTTGTTGAGTTTAAAAACTTTATTAAATATTTTTTGTATGTTAGAAGTAATTTTTCAAGAAAAAAAAACAAACGACGGTATCCATAACCAAATTACCGAACTACACCACTCAGAACAAAAAAAAAACCGAAACAATTCAGAACTACATCACTTCGAACACTGCTAAACAGATTTTTGACAGATGATCACTCAGTGGGAATTAAAATTTTTAAAAAGGTAAACTATATCCGTGCATTCCGTCTTCCGTTTCTTGTGATTTTGCCGTGGCCTTTCTATTTGCTATCATCAAAAGGTATGAACTTGAACAGTATGATATTTTATTACACAAATTGTTTACAATTGTTTTTATATTTTACTTTAGGAACATGTATAGCATAGCCCTGAGGGAAATGATAAATGATGAGGAAGAAAAAAAAAAAACCAAAATGTATCAGAAGACGACTCAGAGATTCCTCCAACCCTTTGGAGTTGCGTGAGCCATTGTAAGTAATAAGTTTCATGTAAAGCATTTGTGAATATAAATGTAGATTACCAATAAAACTTTTTTTCAGATTTCATCAACACTATCGAATAAATAAAGAAGCATTTAAGTATTTGTTGGATTTTCTTTCCCGTTCCTTGCCAATTATTAAACTTGCAGCCACCTTACGTTTCCTTGCAGAGGGCGGGTACCAAAAGGGAGTTGGGAAGGACCATGAAGTTGGGTTGGCACAACCATCTGTAAGCCTTATTATGGCTGAAGTGTTGAACGTGTTGGAAGAGAGGCTTTGTCCAGAATGGATAAAGTGGCCAACACAAAACGAGTGTAGAAGAATCAGCCAAGATTTCTTCATGAAATTTAACATGCCAAGCATAATAGGATGTGTAGATAGAACACACGTCAACATTATATCGCCAACACACAACAAACACCTTTTTTATAATAGGAAAGGCAAATTCAGTTTAAATGTTTTACTCGTAAGTATAAGTACGTTCAAAAATATTCATAAATTAATTTTCATTTTTATAGATTTGTGATAATGAGTTGCGAATACGCTACATTGATGCAACACATGCTGGAGCATGTCACGATTCCTTTGTTTGGATTTTGGAACGTGAGTATGATCAAATCCAAATTGCAGGAAGATTATTTGCGGAATGGTAGCAATGGTTGGTTGTTAGGTATGTAGGTAACATTTAAGAACATCGCAAAGCAATGCAAAAAAACTATCCTTATCAACTTGAAATTTTAATTTTTTTTTAGGAGATGCCGGATACCCCTTACAGCCTTGGCTACTTACGCCTTACAGAACACATCAAATAGGCTCGGTTGAGGCAAAATTTAATGATGTGCATTCAAGATGCCGAAATATAATAGAAAGAACTAATGGCGTCTTAAAAAACAGGTGGAGATGTCTGCTGAGTGCTCGAGAATTGCACTATTCCCCATCTAAAGCAGTGAAAATTATAAATGTATGTGCAGCAACATTTGCATTCACTACAAAAGTGATATAGAAAACCAGAACATAACGGAAACCTTCAGTGAAGTGATCGAGAATCAAGAAAGTATTCATACAGATGAAAACTTTCTACCTGCAAGTCAGCGTATTCGCAATGAAATTGCAAATTCTTTATAATTCATTTAAATGACAATAGAGAAAAAATAAATAAAAGAGGTTTAAACGTAAATACTTTTCTTTCTTTTAATAGCTAAAGCATAAAGGTTTGTTTAAAACAACAGCTAAATAATAAAAAAAATAAACAAAAACAACTTCAATAAAAAAAAGAGTTAAAACAAATAATTCATTAAACAAAATAACACAAACATTTTTTGATTATTTTCGAGGTTGTACTCCTCGTAAAATTTCCATTTCAAGTTCCTTTAGTTGCAACATTTTTTGAGTTTCAACAATTTTGTTTTCAAGTTCCTTCTTACGAAATGCTTCAATTACTTCGTGGTGACGTTTTTCTTCCTTTAGTCTCTGTTTGGAGAAATCACAAAGACGGTCCAGAGACCGGTAGATTTTTTTAAAACCATTTTGAATATCAGTATGAGGCAAAATTTAATGATGTGCATTCAAGATGCCGAAATATAATAGAAAGAACTAATGGCGTCTTAAAAAACAGGTGGAGATGTCTGCTGAGTGCTCGAGAATTGCACTATTCCCCATCTAAAGCAGTGAAAATTATAAATGTATGTGCAGCAACATTTGCATTCACTACAAAAGTGATATAGAAAACCAGAACATAACGGAAACCTTCAGTGAAGTGATCGAGAATCAAGAAAGTATTCATACAGATGAAAACTTTCTACCTGCAAGTCAGCGTATTCGCAATGAAATTGCAAATTCTTTATAATTCATTTAAATGACAATAGAGAAAAAATAAATAAAAGAGGTTTAAACGTAAATACTTTTCTTTCTTTTAATAGCTAAAGCATAAAGGTTTGTTTAAAACAACAGCTAAATAATAAAAAAAATAAACAAAAACAACTTCAATAAAAAAAAGAGTTAAAACAAATAATTCATTAAACAAAATAACACAAACATTTTTTGATTATTTTCGAGGTTGTACTCCTCGTAAAATTTCCATTTCAAGTTCCTTTAGTTGCAACATTTTTTGAGTTTCAACAATTTTGTTTTCAAGTTCCTTCTTACGAAATGCTTCAATTACTTCGTGGTGACGTTTTTCTTCCTTTAGTCTCTGTTTGGAGAAATCACAAAGACGGTCCAGAGACCGGTAGATTTTTTTAAAACCATTTTGAATATCAGTATTGTGTTCTTTTAGAACGCAAACAATTTCCAAAATACTCGAGCACATTTCTTTTTGGACTTTCAGCTCTTCATAAATGAGATCGTTTGTCGTGAGCCGAGCAGTCTTACATTTTCTTGGTTGTGTTGGTTTTGATGTTGATGGCTCAAGATTTGTTGATGCCTCCCTGACGTCATTGGTTTCGGTTCCGCAAGGAACACCATCATGAATTTTACCATTATCACAAATATCATCACCTTCATTTAAATAGTCCATTAGATCCTCTAATGAATTTATATCATCTCCATTCTCTTCGGCTACGTCAGTTTTTTTTTTTTCTCAAGGGGAGGCAAACCGAAGGCTGAGCCGAAACCTTCCACAGCTTCGTTAACACCTAAAAGTTGTAATATAGCTTCTTCCACATCTGTGTACTTGACTGTTTTATTAGGGCCACCTCCGGTTGCTCTTTGGTTCGCTTTATTTTCCGTCGCCTTTTTCCTCACATATCTTTTCTGGTCATTCCAAACCTTATGAAGCATTTTTTAATAAATCTGGTTCTAGAATAATAGAAGAACAGGTTACCTTTTTCCACTCAGTTTTTGACTTTATTGGAGGCCCTGCACTGTTGAGATCATTTGCCGTTGTCTTCCAGAACTCTGAAATTATATCTCTATTTTCCTTCGAATAACCTCTGGCGATATCGGGGTGTAATTGCATTTTATTCAAAAGCATCTCGCATTGCCTTCTATTTGTTGTTTTACTCCTTGAAAATAAAAAAGTAGAAATTATTTTCGATTATTTTGTTATTTATAAAAATTTCTTACATTTTCCGCCAAAGTTGTCCTTTTCCGCCGCCAAATTTTGAGTGAAAGAAAGAGTTGTCAAATACTTGACATTCCACCCGAAAAAAAAGTTCACAATAGGGGGAAATTTTTCGAAGTGGAAAATTTTCCGTCCGAAACTCACAATAAGGGAAATGTGAAATGTCATTTTTTTCGGACGGAATCCTGAAAAAGTGAAACTCACAATAGGGGTGACTAAGTTTTCCAATGAAACCTGTGATTTATTTTTCTTTTTTGCTAATACTATTTTTTTATGTTCATACATACATATGTATGTTTTAATTTTCCTGAAAAGTAAGGATTTTCTTTTTGTTTCAAATCTACTCCGAAAATCTTGCATTTGCTCGACTTTTTTTTTTCAAATTTGCTCCATTTCATGATTCAGGTTCGAACCCTGATGCCGGGCGTTTCATTTAGAAAGTTAGCCGCATGACAATGTGGACATATTGCGTCCATCATTCCAATGTATCCGTACATACTATAATTAATTTGACTGTTGTAATTAAAAGCAACACGCATCATTTCATCCAAAGGAGCACGACGTATTCGTGATAACCGTGCAAGATTCAGTACAGGTACAGGATCAACAGATTGGTCGCGTTCGAGTACGTATCCAAAGGTATCCGGATTTGTTGGTGTTGTTGTAATCCCATAGGAAAAAACAACTGATTAACGAAACAGCTGATGTCAAGCAGAAATCTAAAGCTATCCAAAAATTTTTGGTATACTTATATACTGGTATACTTATATTTTTGGTATTATATAACTATCCAAGGGGAATTTTGAAGAACAGCTGACATTTCAGCTGATCTATTTTCTTTTGTTTCGAGAACTGTAACTTTTTAACATTTATTACGTCTAGTACTAATTTACTAATTGAGAAAAGTAAAGTTTGTTGCATCAAAGTTCTCATTCGGATTCTACTGCAAAGCTTTTATTCTATGAACTTCAGATTGTTTCTTGATATAGGAGGTATTAAACTCAAATTCTTTTAGGGTTTTCATAGAAATATGAAATGATCTTAACTCTTAAACATGACTTGTTATGGGATTATATGGACATATTTAGAGCTGAGTTTTCAGAAAAGGATTCTTTTAAGACTATAAGCTTATATAATCTTATTGCAAGAAGAGAAAATAGTTTAGCTATAAGATTTAAGTAGTTTTAAGTTGCAAAAGAGTGTACCTCTTAAAATAAAAATGTTATGAAACCCAGTTCAGTTTCATAACAATATATGTATTAATACTTAGGTATAACAATGGGATATAAGAGAGTTGAATGGGAGTTTTTTTTGTCAGATTTCAAAAGTTTAGCTCCGGAGAGTATGTTAGTTGGACTTATTCATTTTTAATAAGCGAAGTGAAAATGGCTGGTCAAAAAGCTACAAAATTATTTGGCTGAAGATGGATTTACTCCAATTAAAAGGGAAAATGATCGTACTGGAGCTCCCCGACAAGTGTGCTGCGCTTCTTAAAAATAAACAGTTTCAATATAATTACCAGTTCTTGGTTTTTACTATTTTTAAAAAGTTTTTTTTGGTAATATTTATATGTACTTACCTTGAAACGAGAGCGTCTGCTCACCAAATGCGAACAAGCACTAAAAGAAATCGTAGCTTAACTCTGTAGGCTTAAAGCTCACCGCTAATTAAAATCACAAAAAAAAAGAAACCTCGTTGGCGTGAGATAATTTGTGGTTAAAAAATCTGCCCTTTTCAATTTACATTTCCGCAGGATTAAATTTTCAAAAATTTGAACGAAAAACTTAATAGACATTGTCAGTTGTATATATTTATAAGGGCTATACCATATTAAATTCTTAAATATTTAATGAATTATTATAATAAAAAAAAAATCATAGGATTTGTAATCCAGTATACGTACATATGTATAATATTAATTGTTTGTTTTGCGGATTAGCAAATGGTCTCTTGTTGCAACTAAATCGTCGCAACATACCTTGTACAATAAATTCAGCATTAAAAAATATCTTTAAATCATGTGTTCATAATCCAAATCCTTCGATTATGCCAAAGAAAATTGTTTGTCTCCAAAAATAAACTTCCCATCTATCATGTATAATTCCTACAATTCCTTATCCTTATGGTAAATGAAACATTTTCAGTTTTTGTATAAACCTTCATAAGATCATAAATGTGCAAAATTATTTGGTTTCCATTATTCTATTTTTTTTATGAATTAACTACGTATGTAGCAGACGTAACAAATTGTAGTAAATTAGGCATGTAGTTGAATAGGCCAACCCTGAACGATTCACGTCTTTTTTTGACTTTGACAGTAAATGTTACCTATCCGGTTTTGGTCGTTCGCCCACGTATCGAATACTAAAGTATCTTAGATACCCTATCGGTCTACGAAGCGAACGCGGCCATTTATTTCGTGCATTACGTTCACGCTGCGATGCATTAGCTTGTGCGCGTTCATCTGCAGTCTGTGATCGTCTTAGTAATGCCACATCATTTGCATTACGCGTTCGCCGACCTATATTTGCTCGCCCGGCTCGTGGCATTATTCTTTCATATAAAAAAGAATAAATCAAATTAAAAACAAATTGCTACATTAATAGTGGTGTATCAATATCGCTAAAAAAACTGAGAAAAGTACACGCACACATATACATAGTACATTTGAACAATTCAATTTGACAGCACAATCTATATATGGAAAAAGTTTCAATTTGACAGCAAAACCTCCACTAACAAAATGATCCGACATTTATTGAATTCATTTGTTTCACTTTGGAATATGTCTCGAAACGTAGGCCAATCCCGATAATTGCCTGAAAACGGGTCAATTCTAACCGATGGTAGACATCGTGTTTTGCAGGAAAAAGTTGAATTCCCCAAAGTCTCAATCAAAATTTTTTGCTGTGTAACTAATTGCGCCACAATATCACTGCTTTTCTCGGCGTTTTCTCGTTCACTTATTGCTGATAGAATAATGGATTTAACATTTAAAATTTTCGATTCAAATTCTTCTAATTCCGGCAATGGATCGGAATAATTGTCAGTTTCAGCAAAGCTGTAATACGATTTTTGGGAAGCAAGGAATTCCTTCCACAAATCGTCGACTTTATAGTACCGAAACTTGAGATCAGCTAACGGAGTTGAATTCGAAATAGATTCCGTGTAGGAAACTAATTTCGTTAGAGAGCTCTTTAAATAACCACGAGTTGCACGAAGCACGGGTAATGTCGTAGGTTCCGCCATTTCGATGAGAGAAAAATTGTCAAATATTATTTAAAGATGAATTTTAAGCAAATACAATGAAATTCGCACGTGATTTTATCAGGATGAACTCCCAAGTTTAATTTTTATAATAATATAACATGATAATTAATTTTCACAAATTTAGTTAGGTAACCAACGGCGAAAGCAATCAAATCAATTGACAAAAAAACGAACGATTTTTGATTTGTTGTTTGCGACGAGCGAATTTTATTTACTCGTAGTTATTACCCTTATTGTGTCTGAGATCCAAATGATCGAGAAATATTTCTGCATAAACGATAAACATACTTACATACATACATACATACATTTCTTTACCTTTACAGAATACGGTACAATTTGATTTATCATAGCTGAATATAAACTTCAACAGTCTTATTTATTATTTTTCACCAATACTGGGTTCAACCTCGGAATAGTTAAACCGAGCCGAAGCACTTCCAATTTACGCCACGTCAAACAAATCCTTATTTAATATATATTTTCTTATCCGTATTAGCTACCCCTTCCTTATGTCAAATCATTGACTTATTATCTATTATCTTATTATCTAGTATGTCAATGGTATGCATATTGGAAATTGGATACATTTAAAATTGGATTGTATAAAGTTCAAATCCAATAAATGAATGTACCAACCAAACCACATTGCCTTCCCAATACCGTACAACTGTTAGAGCGTTTGGAAAATATAAATAATTTAAGCAAAATATCTATCCTTTTTGTCTCAGTAAGAAAGGAAAAAAAAAATGCTTACACTCCTTCTTGTAAATTTCACAAGATGTCATCTCAAAATGACATTTAGATACTAAAACGGTCTTAAACCTCCAATGAACCAGTTTTAGCTTATTCCACCGCCATTCCTCGTGCATTTTCATTATAAATA
Organism: Philhelius festivus; assembly: GCA_963931855.1. Lineage (NCBI taxonomy): Eukaryota > Metazoa > Arthropoda > Insecta > Diptera > Syrphidae > Philhelius > Philhelius festivus. The sequence goes on from OZ007558.1 coordinate 14,577,941, forward strand.
AGGTTTTCAGGTTTAGAGCCGTTGTAAAGTCGAAGTAACTTTACTCCGTCGGTAAAACGAGTTAGTAAATAAGGCTGCAAGAGAACGAAAGAGATTTAGCGTTACTTTAAACAGGTTGACAATAATTACTTAAATAAAACATAGGGCAAATTACGTTAAGTTTGACATATTTGAACAACGAAAAATAGAAATTTTTGAAGAATTCATGAAAAGGATTTTAAATCAATTTAACACCTAAAATAAAATTTGAAACAGTCTTAAACAGATGCGTTGCGGAGAAAGTTCCGCTCCGACGGTTATCTTGATAGGGCCGAGTGTCAGTATTATATAGAAAATAGACAACAAATTCCTGAAAATTCGGAACTTATTTACATAATTGGCCCCGTTATAATAAATTCGTTATTCAGCTACTTCTTTCCAGGCTTTGTTGCGGAAATATCTCCATTAAAAGATTTTTTAGACATATCTGAATTCTTTGGGTTGGAAAATAGTGGCTCCGCGAAAGTAGGCCCCTAGGAAATTAGGCCCCAAAAGAAAAAATGAAATAAGGCCCCAAATTGGGGTAATTTTTCATAATGAAATTATGCCCCAATGAAATAAGGCCCCATCGAAATGAAAAAAAGGCCCCAAAAATAAATGAAATAAGGCCCCAGCTTGTTTTGTCTTTTTTTATTTTTAATGAAATAGACCCCAATTTGTTTTTTTTTTTATATTAAAGTTTATTTTCAAAAATGAAATAATACCCCAAACCATCAAACAAATACTTGGATTGTATCCTGTACAATTTCCCTGCAACAAGGACACTTGTAACTCTTACCAGCAACCGATTAATTTTGCCTGTGGGAAAACATTTTTAACGGCTTGTCTCATTCCTTGTTCATAATCCGTTAAACACTTCGAAGGGTTTAAATCAAAAATATGATTTTTTATGTATATCAACAGCTGCTCATACGCCTTTTTTGTTCTTTTATCCATAAGAACAAAAAAAATGGGAAAAATCTTAAATTTTAAAATATGTTAAAAATTATATGCAAGTAAAAATCCGCTGACGGTTTTTAACACGATCGTTATATTGAAAAGCATCACTAAGTCACAGAATAGCTGACAAAAATCGTAAAATAGTCGGGTGGGTATAGCTTTATAATCCTTCATAGATTTTGAAAAGCAGAAAATATCACGGAAATAATTTAAAGTCTGAGCAGTATGAAAATATTTTTTATTTTTCTTATGAATATGAAGACAACCCTAAAATTATATATTTTTTATATACATATATATATATATATATGTAGATATATGTAAAGATTTAATGCAACTAATTCTATTATCCTTTTCCATTGGGCAGTTTAGAATTTGATATCAGACGGAATATAAACGAAAACATAATCAGATATCAATTTAAAAATCGACTTTTTCCATATTTTTTGTGATAGTATTTATGAAATTTATTTGTCTAAATGCAAGTATTTCAAAAAAAAAATGATTCACTTCCACATGAGACAGATAAAATTAATGAATTTATTTTAAACCCGTTCCATTTCTTACAAAATATTTAAAACTCAATTTTGTACACAATTTTCACAACCGAAATATATCAAACAAATTTAAAACCCATATTTACAAAATGGAAGTTGAAAAATAAGTTGGTGTAAGTACAGTCAGAAAAAAGTAGGTCGGTTTATCCTTACTTTAAGCAACACCTATTTTGTTTTTTTTTTTTTGTTTTAGGTTTCAGGTTTTAGTTCAAATTCTTCAATAAAAAATTATAACCTCTTTTGCATTTTGTGATTAAGTTGATTAAAAAAAACTCACAAAGCTTTTGCTTCTTTTGAAAAGATTTTTGCAGTAAGGCCGATATTTTCATTTTGAATATATGTAAATGTAGATCAAATCGAAAATAAAATTACTAACGGCGGCTTTTTTTTTTACTAAATTTTAAATATCTAAAATGAATATGTTATATATGTATGTATTTAATTGTGTCAGACTTTTTTTTTTACTTTCGCAAATATATAAAATTTATCGCAATGAGAAAGCAAATTCGAAACTGATAACAATTAAAGGATCGGGTGCAAGAACCTATATTTTAAATATTCTGAAATTGATACAAATCAGAAAACAATATATTTGTAAAAAAAATAATTTCTCTTACATTTTTGTTAAAGTTCGTTTTTATTATCACATACTTAAGTCAAGTTAAATAACTCTTCTGGACTCAACTTTTCTTTAAGAAATATTATACAAAACAAAACAGTTTCGCATTACATACTTGAAACCTGTATGAACTTAAGCTACTTCACTGAAATCACCGAGTTAAAATCTTGAGCCGTGGATGAACAATGTTTTTACAACTGACCCTTAGAAATCAAGGCACTGCTCCATTTCAGTAAAATACAATGTATAATTAGTAACTTGAAATTTTCATCAAGTTCGCAAAAACTGTTTTTTTTTTCGTAGGGGTTTTAACATTTTGAATTTGAATTTTGAAAATGTTTAAGAAATTTCTAATTGCCGAATACTCCAGTTTAAAAATGAGTTTTTTTATTTAGTACTTCTTTTGTTGTTTCTGAATGAAAAACCATGGCTGCTAATGTTCTTTGACAATATTTTTTCTAGATCAAACAAATATTTACCTTTCTGCCCAATGGATTTCATACTTTTGGTGCACTAATTTAGCATTAAAAATATTATGTGCAAATGCCCTGCTCCGCTATAAATTCTATAAAATATGTGTTGTATTATACCAAGAACAGCCGATTGTTTGTTTTGAAGAGAAAAATCTTCTATCACCGATTGTGTTCAGCGAAAAGAAGTATTTAGTTCACTAGCTTTTGATTCGCCAACTGCCAATATTAACTTAATTTTTTATTTGGCAGATAGTCATTGTTTGCTGAATATTTTTTCCATTTAAAACTTGAGCACTTCACGTTTGGCAAAAACCCGGGCAAAATGTATTTCCTGGTAATTCCTCATGAAAAGGATAAGGTCCTCTCATAAAAACATCCAGTAATTGACAATGGGAGCTTAAATGAAAAAAAAAAAAAAAATAAAAAGGTAAAAAAATTGGGGCTTCCTTAACTCACCTCATAAATATTTCTAAATCATTGACGATCTCGCCATCACAATTCCATTGGCTTGTTCTCGAAGGTATTTCCTCATTGATGGGATGAGAAGAACCATCCCAGGTGAGTTCTTCATTCGGATTAACTCGGAAATAAAATTGTTTGGTGCGATAAACTTCAACAAACGGCAAATCTCGCTAAGAATTCAAAGAAAAAAATAGATGGGTTTTAGATTTCGACAAAGATTTATGGGTTTTATGGCGTTTATCGCGAACAAAATTATCTGATAACGTTTTCACCCTTATTGGTATCGGGAATGTGTGACGTAAATTTTAATCTAATTTCATTAGATTTTTGTTCAGGGAAATTTATTTCAGGGAAGGATCCCGGCAGTTCGAATGGTAGTAGGGTTGCCAGATTTTTCTTGCAACTCGGAGGGACAAGTGGCTTAAATAATGAAAAATCCCGGGATTTCATCATATTGCCCGGGACAAAATAAATAAAATGCACGACTGGGTCGCACGAATTTGCTGTTACGTTAAAGACTAAGAATTTTAAAAATGAATGTTATTAGAGAAAAATTAATTTTTTAAATGACTAAAACAACTCCTAAAACAAGCTCAAACTAGCTAAACACAGGATGCCATGTGATTCAAACAAATATTGATCAATGCAAGAACAAAATTATACTTAATTGATACTTAAATTGATTTTTTCAAAATTAAAAAAAAAAACATTTTTTTTAGAGTTTTGAAATGCAATGTTTTTTAAATTTTTTAGAAGCTTTTCTTTACAAAAATTTATTAAAATCCTGTATTCCGATAATGAGAAATTCGAATAAATCGTTCTGCGGTAGGTACAGTCAGTAATATCTTGATTTCAATTTTTTTTTTATTAAATTATAGAATTCTTATATAAATTAGATAAATTGAATACACAATAATATTTAATCTGCTGGGGAGCTTTAACATATAACATACCTAGCTTTAACTAAATGAAATTTGAAAAAAAAAATATTTATAAAATTTCGAAAAATCGTATGGCAGGTACCGTTATTTTTGGTCTTTAAAAAAACTAATTGGGGGGAAAATGTTCGTTAAAATTGGTAGATATCGCAAGTTTAACGAAAATCGGCACAGCCGTTTAGGCTGTAGTCGAACAGACAGACAGACAGACAGAATTATGAGACCCACTTTTTCGTCTTCGCTATCATCGTAATATCAACTTTGATCAAAATCTCGAGTTCGATTATTTTACGAATGCGTGTAGATCAAAATAAATAAATTCTTTTATTAATTACTAATTAAATGACTTTTTTCATTTATTTATCATTTGCAAATATTTTTCTTTTCTCAATTTTAATGACAGATGTCAGTTTACAAAAATAAATTTTTCCTTAAGTTAGGTTTGTTTGATTGAAATTTTAAAAGTAATTTCTTAAGGTTAAATCGCAATGTAGTGGTTGTTCCTTATCACTGAAAGACATTTAGATAAGGCATTATTTTTTGAGTTTGAGTTCCAACCCGGGAAAAAAGCTGTCCCGGCGGGACAGATGAATTTATGTTTGAAATCCGGGATGTCCCGGGTAAACCAGGACGTCTGGCAACGCTAAATGGTAGATACGTGCACCCAAGAGGACACAAGCGAGCACAGGTTTTTCTAAAAACCCACCTAGGTCTATCGACTCCTACTCTTACCTCCTCGCGGTGAACATCGAGTGCCTATTATTACCTCAACTGGAGATTGGGTCACAATCCCAGTGGAAGGTTGTTGGGGGTAGCAAACGAGAGGGGGGGGGGGGGGCGGTGTTCTCACTAAGGCATCTCTCCTTTCATCCAGGGAATCAACGGTGGCTTCTACAGTTCCAGTGAGGCTGAACTACTTAGTGAACACCTTACAGGGGTACTCCGACATATTCGGAGCTCAGGCCTGTAAAGAGCGGTTTATCCGGCTCCCCGTTCTTGGAGTTATACTAAAGATCTGGCCTTTCAGGTTGGGGGTTCTGCCGTCGTGATGACTTCCTGGCCACACCTTAATACACCTTAGTTGCGAAGCAAAAACAAGCCTTGGATACAGACGGGTTCACTGTTGACGAAACATGCAAACGAAATAAGGACAACGAACTTCGGATTTGTACGTGGTATGTTAGGTCCCTTAATAGATCACGTGCAGCCGAAGCTCTAAACTGCTACAAAGCAGATATTACCGCCATCCAAGAGATGTGATGGGACGGACCGGGGAGACGAAAATTAAAAGACTGCGATATCTACTACGGCGACTGCTATCGGGAACAAAAGCAGCGTTTATTTCGATGCGGATTTATTGTTGGAACTAAGCTCAAAACAAGTCTTAAGTTTCAAATGTGTGAACGAGCGCCTCACAACAATCCGCATTAAGGCCAAATTCGACAACATAAGCCTGATATGCGCGCATGCCCCAACAGAGGAGAAAGATGAAGACACCAAAGACATATTCTACGAGCTCCTGGACAAAACATACGAGCAGTGCCCTTAGTTATGACATTAAAATTGCCCTTGGAGATTTTAACGCCAAGCTAGGAAGAGAAGACATCTTTGGTAACACTATTGGAAGATATAGCCTGCACGATACCACCTCCAAAAACGGATTCAGGCTGTTGGCGAGACATTCTTGTAGCTAGTACGCAGTTTAAACATCTTAATATTCACAAAGAGACATGGCGATCTCCTGATCAATCAACCGCGAACCAGATTGATCACATTTCATTTTCATTTCATTTCATTTATTTATTCGATTGAATCTTTTACATTGGGCTTGCGCCTATAAAATTTTAGTAAAAGTTAATTTAGGGCTAATTACTTTAGATTAAATTGCAGTTTTACAGATTAATTCCAAATAATAATTTAATGACAAACTTAGAAACTGAATGAATTTTAATTTGATGAAGTTTAATTCAATTTATAATTTTAATTTTAACTTTTTTTAATCTTTCCTTAATTTTCCACCAAGTATCTGAATAAGGCCGCATCAAACTGCGAAGTGCCACGAAGTCTTCTCATATCATATGGTAAACTGTTCCACTGCCTGACAACATTAACAAAAAATTGACGTTCCGAGTTTCTACAAGTAAATCTCGGTTGTATAAACAAAAAGGACCGAGATGAGTTTGTAAATTGTATTTTTGCGATCGATTCAAGGTACTTCTCCAGTGTAGAGGATTTTCGGACGTTTCGAGAGATTAATATCGACTCGGACCACTACCCCGTTGTAGCCAAGGTTCGACTGCGGATATCCCGACCCAAGCCAAAACAAGGAAGTACTTGGAGGAAGTTCGACGTTGGACGTTTACAATCGCAAGAGATCACAAGATCCTTTTCCGATCGAGTTTCTAACAACCTCTTAAGAAGTCCTACGCCGCCAGCATCAAGTATTGAGAACCAGTGGCAACATTGCCAAGCAGCCATTAGAGATGCCGCCTCTGATGTACTGGGTTTTACACGACCACAACGAAAACCCTGGTTTGACGATGAGTGACGCAAGCACATGCAGCAAGACAAAAGGCATATAAAGAGGCGCTGCAAAGGACTATACTCTGTCCAACAAAAATTGTCAGTACAGGGAAGATAGGACGTTTGTCTCTCATTCTGGTTGCATTGCCATGCATAAGTGTGTCGCCTTTTAAAGCTCTCATAGGGATTCCGTAGTTTACATTATAAATCGCCGCAAATGAAAGGAAAAAACGCGTAGGGCTACCGTCTGCCGATTCAAAACGACTGAAAACAATATTCAATTTACCTTTTCCCACAACACCAAGCGGTAAGATAATATGCGCGTTTTTTTTAAGTTGAAAAGCAATATGACAACACTCAACATACTCATCTTCTTAAAATGTGTTCTCAAAAGCTTCAAATGCCAAAAGCTCCTTAATAAAAACCACTGAAAAAGCTCTTGCTTGCAATTGAGAATGATACTGGTAACTCTGTTTTGATGTAGATAAAGAGCGCACGATCGTATTGAGTGACACTTGACACTCTTGACAGTATCTCATCAGCAGTGGGATACGACGGTCGTGTTGGGGTGTACAACTTTTTGCAAAGAATTACAACAACAATTCCTTAAGAAAAGTCAGTGGCTTGCTCTTTTTTTAGTGGTATTTTTCCTAACGCATTGTAGTGAGGGTGCATCAGGCGCCACTGCTTTAGAAAAAGCTCTCCCATAAGGCCTGTACTGACAATTTTTGTTGGACAGAGTATAGACTGCTTGCGAGCTCTACGAGCAGAAGAGGAGAGAAGAACAATGGCTTCTCAGAAAGAAAAAGAAGGAGCATGATTGAAGAATAGAGGTATGCCATAGCCGGAATTAGGTTCGGAAGTTTTACTTAAAGGTAAAAAAAACATTACAAGGATACAATTACCGAGCCGAAGCCTGAATGGATAATCAAGGGAACATCGTAGTAGAACCGCAGTCCATGCTAAGAATATGGAAAGACCATTTCTTCAAACTTTATAACGGCGATGAAGAAGAAAATGCCACAGCTATAGAGATTGTACCATTCGAATTAGCCGACGTAGACCAACATACCACCCACCCGACCTGTCGAAGTGAAGATAGCTATATCGAATCTCAAGTCCAATAAAGCCGCTGGAGCTGACGGCCTCGCAGCCGAACTGTTCAAAGAGGCAGGCGATGATTGGTTGGGAGTATATACCAGCTAATCTGCAAAATATGGTCGGAAGAAAGCATGCTTGATGAGTCTGTCCGATCCTCAAGAAAGGAGACCGACCCTCTGAACTGCGCCAACTACAGAGGCATAAGTCTTCTGAACATCGCGTACAAGATCTTTTCTGCCGTATTATGTGAACGTCTGAAGCCTTTCATCAACAACCTGATAGGTCCATATCAGTACTAGGATAGTCTACCATCGATCAAATATTCACATTACGGCAGATCTTGGAAAAAAACCAGAAGCTACAAATCGACACCTACCACCTTTTTATCGATTTCAAAGCCGTTTACTATAGTATCTATAGGAACGAACTACATAGAGCCATGTCCAGTTTTGGCATCCCTGAGAAACTTGTCCGTTTGTGCAGGATGACAATGGAGAATGCACGCTGCTCCATCGAGATAGGAAAAGATCTCACCGATGCATTTGATGTCAAAAAAGGTTTTAGACAAGGCGATGTTGTGTCGTGCGACTTCTTCAACATCGTTCTTTAAAGAATAGTGCAAAACTCACGCGTGTTGTTTTTTTTTTTATTGCAAGCTGTTTGAGAAACCTTAAGTGGCGCAGTCGGTTATTTTTATAGTCAAAAGACATTTAAAATCGAACCTAACTTCCGAAGTGAAAAAGTGAATTGTAATGATTGAACTAAAGTTCTAGATATATTTGTGAATTAAATTGAAATATACCTTCTTTTTTTTAAATAAAATAACCTTATGCCAAAAGCCGTTGAAAATAAAAGAAAAAACGGAAGATTTCAGTCATTTTCGTATACCCAAGAACCAAAAATGTCAACACCTCCGAACAACAATGCCAGTGTACCAGCGAGCGACCTTATAAAGGAAGCCGCAAAAATTAAGGAGTATCATGGCGATAAACACTATGACTTATGATCTTTCATAAGAGAGGTGGAAATTGTTCTACCTCTGTTCAACGATAATCTTCAACTAAAGGAATTTATTTTCCAAAGATACATCAGGAACAAAATACAAGGAAATGCTCTTCAAGCCGTAAGGACACTTGGACCCACCCCAACATGAGATGAAATAAAAGAAGAATTGATAAAACAAAACTTCGGCGTCAGGGAAACGTTCAACCAACTACATCATCAAGCGTTTAACACTAGAAATGCAAGTGTAAGTGAATATTATCATTGTTTAAAACATACTTATACTAGACAAATTAAAAACAAAATATAAGTTTGATATTAAAAAACCAATCGAATTTTCTTTACAATTAAATGAATCAATAATTTTAAAAACTTTTCCAAATGGGATAGATGCTAATTTAGCAAGTATAATTTATAGTTGAAAAATTCAAAATCTTAGACAGGAATTTTACACACTAGAAGAGACAGGAATACTCAGACAATACAATAAACCATACAGTTATAAATACAATGTGCAAAACAATGCACACAATTTTAAAAATGAACACTTTAGGAAAAATTAACGGGGAAAATCCTTCAGGATACAATAATAATACGTTTAACTCAGGACAATACAGGCAGAATAACAATTCATTTAATCAAAATAACTTAGGACAATACAGACAGAATAACAATTCTTTTGATCAAAATAGCTCAGGACAATACAGACAGAATTACAGTTCGGTCCATCAAACTAAATTTAACCAAAATAATTCTAGACAGTACAGGCAAAATGGGGGAAAAAATAATAATCAGACCAAAAACATAAATGTTAAAAAAAGAGCCAAGTTCTTCTATACAAAAACCTTTGTGTAACAAGTCAGCCGTGAAAAGTAGTGAGATCTAAAAGTACGCCAAATTCTTACTTCATAAAGGTTTAATAGCGAATATTTAAAGTAGGATAATATTGAAACAGCTACAATGTAATAGAGAAATTTTATTATTTGATGATTACTGACTAAAATTTGATGGGTACGGAAAGATAGAAGGGTGGACTTTACCTACTAAAACCAACTTAGTTTATAGCTTCCTATTTCTTTTAGTATATTTTCTTTTTGTTATTGATTGTTTTGATTTGCGCTTCAATTATTTCTTCTTGTCCTGGCAAAATACCTAACACTAACATACCTACCTTAATTACGTGTTCCATATAAATTAAACATTTTCTCAGAAAGTGGGTGGATACCACGCCCCCTGAATAGAAAACCCCAATTTTTATTTTTGGTCCTTTACATGCAATTTGAGCCCTAACGTTCTACAAAATTTCATTGTTTTACTGCAATCGCAAGTGTGCCATATATAATTTACATCAGTTCTGTGAAACTGGGCGGATACCACGCCCCTGAATGGAAAACCTCCAATTTTATATATTTTTCTTTGTATGCAATTTAGGCCCTATCACTTTACCAAATTTCATCGTTTTACAGCAGTCGGAAGTACTCCATTCAACCAACACCGATTCGGAGAAAGTGGGCAGATACCACGCCCCTTGAATGGAAAACTTCAAATTTTATATATTTTTCTTTGTATGCAATTTCAGTCCTACCACTTTACCAAATTTCATCGTTTTACAGCAGTCGGAAGTGCTCCATTCAACCAACACCAATTCTCAGAAAGTTGGCGGATACCACGCCTCCTGAATGGAAAACCACAATTTTTATTATTGGTCCTTTATATGCAATTCAAGACCTACCGTTCTACTAAATTTCATTTTTCTACTGCAATCGGAAGTATGCCATATAATTTACATCAGTTCTGAGGAAGTGGGCGGATACCACGCCCCTGAATGGAAAACTTCAAATTTTATATTTTTTTATTTGTATGCAATTTAAGTCCTACCACTTTACCAAATGACCTAAAGACATAAACTCATTGGAGGAATTCAATGTAAATTAAAATATATTAGAAAAACTAGTAAGAGAAAATATGAATTTAGAAGAAATAAAATGCACGACTGGGTCGCACGAACTTGCTCCTATGTAATAGACTAGGAATTTAAAAAACGAATGTTTTATTAGAGAAAACTGTTCACAAGGATAAAATTAATTTTTTAAATTCTTTTAGTTGTAAGAAACAAAAATAGAATGCTATGCAAATATGAACTTATGCAAAAAATTATAAGTTCTTGTAGTGGTTTCTTAAAAAAAAGCCTTTATATACAAAATTTTTAAAAGATTTTTAAGAAATAAATTTGATATGCTTACTTTAAGTTTTTATTACTGTACAAATGAAAATTATATTTACAAAAAAAATATTGAAAGGTTTTTGAAATATCGAATTTAAAAAAAAAAAATGATTTTTTTTTTTTCAAAAATTCAAAAAACATTTTTTTTAAATTTTGGAATGCAATGGTTTTTAGACTTTTTAGAAGCATCTCTTAAAAAAATTCAATAAGATCCGATATGTCGATCATGAGTAATTCAAAATTTAAAAAAATGGTTCTATGGTAGGTACAAGCTGTAATATCTTAATTTCAAATTTTTTTCATTAGATTAAAGATCGTTAAAATTAATTGAAACAAACAAATTTTTATCAAAATTCTAGGTGCCGTTTTCGAGAAAAATACGATTTTTGAAAGTCATTTTTTGACATTTGTATGGTGGGTACTTTATTTTTCGGTAAAATAAAACTTTTTTTTCATACAACTTTTATTTATCAAGTCTGGAAAAAATCGTGCATAAGGTTTTCGAAATATTAAGTTTTGAAAAAAAAAAATTGAATTTTTTTATAAAAATCCAAAAAATTTTTTTTGAAAATTTGAATTACAATTCTATTTATATTTTTGGGGAGCTTTAGCAAAAAAAAATGATCAAAATCCGTTGTACCTTTTTTGAGAAAATCAAAAAACTAAAAAAATATTTTTGTTTGGGGTACCCTCAATAACCATTTTTCGGAAAATTTTTTTCAACCAGTACCTAGCTTTAACTAAATAAATTTTTTTTGTATCTTTTTTTTAAATCTGTCGAGCAGTTTTTGAGAACAAAAATACATATTTGCAAAATTACGAAAAAAATTCGTATGGCAGGTACTGTTATTTTTGGTCTTAAAAAAATAAAATGCACGACTGGGTCGCACGAACTTGCTCCTATGTAATAGACTAGGAATTTTAAAAACGAAAACTGTTCATAAGGATAAAATTAATTTTTTAAATTCTTTTAGAGACAAAAACAGAATGCTATGCAAATATGAATTTATGCAAGAACAAAAATTATAAGTTCTTGGAGTGTTTTTTTTTTTTAAAAAAAAGCTTTTCTATACAAAATTTTGGTATGCTAACTTTAAGTTTTTATTACTGTACGAATGAAAATTAAATTTCCAAACAAAAATATTGCACCGTTTTTGAAATATCGAATTTTCCAAGAAAAAAGATTTTTTTTTTTCAAAAATTCAAAACATCTTTTTTTTTTTAAGTTTTGAAATGCAATAGATTTTAGACTTTTTAGAAGCATCTCTACAAAAAATTTCATTAAAATCCGTCATGTCGATAATGAGTAATTCAAAATTTAAAAAAATAGTTCTATGGTAGGTACAAGCTGTAATATCTTAATTTCAATTTTTTTTATTAAATTAAAGATCGTTAAAATTAATTGAAACAAACAAATTTTTATCAAAATTCTAGGCTCCGTTTTCGAGAAAAATACGATTTTGGAAAGTCATTTTTTGACATTTGTATGGTGGGTACCTTTATTTCTAGGTAAAATAAAACTTTTTTTCATACATCTTGCAGACTATGTTGATAAACTTTTATTTATCAAGTTTGAAAAAAATCTAATATAAGGTTTTCGAAATATTGAGTTTTGAAAAAAAAAATTTTTAATTTTTTTTAAAAATAAAAAAAAAAGTTCTTTGAAAATTTGAATACATTATTCTATTTAAATTTTTGGGGAGCTTTAGCAAAAAAAAATAATCAAAATCCGTTGTACCGTTTTTGAGAAAATCAAAAACTAAAAAAATAGTTCTTTGGGGGGTACCCTCAATAACCATTTTTCGGAAAAAAAAATTATCATTCAGTACCTAGCTTTAACTAAATTAAATTTTTTTTTTCAAATCTGTCCAGCAGTTTTTGAGAAAAAAAATATTCACAAAATTTCGAAAAAATTCGTATGGCAGGTACCGTTATTTTTGGTCTTAAAAAAAAAAGAAAAAAAAACGTGTGGGGGGAAAAAATTAAAAATGATATCTACCAAGTTTAAAGAAAATCGGCCGAGCCGTTTAGGCTGTAGTCGAACCGACAGACAGACAGACCGACCGACAGAATTGCGAAACCCACTTTTTTAGTCTTCGCTATCATCGTAATGTCAACTTTGATCAAAATCTCGAGTTCGATTTTTTTTACGAATGCATAACTTGCCTTATAGTACCTATAAGTCGCGAGTAAAAAGGGAACTCAGAAATCTGATTAATAAAAATAAAGATCTGTTTTTCGTAGAAGGAGAAACACTTACTCATACACACGAAATTCAACATGAAATCATAACCACAACAGAAAGACCTATAAATTCTACTATATACAAATTCATGAGGAAGAAATTAACAAGCAAATGAGAGAAATGTTGGCACAAGGCATCATTAGAGAAAGTAATTCCCCATACAACTCGCCATTATGGATTGTTCCCAAGAAAGTCGATAATTCTGGTGAGAAAAAGTTGAGAATTGTGATCGACTACAGAAAACTTAACTTAACTAAGTGATAAATATCCTATTCCTAATATAGAAACAATATTAGAGAAACTAGGAAGATCGCAATATTTCACTACGTTAGACCTTGCCAAAGACTTTCATCAAGTATTAATAAAAAAGGAAGACAGAAAGAAAACTGCGTTTTCAACTCCACTAACGCACCTCTCCTTTTACCCAGACGGCAGCGGAAGAATTCCGCAGATGGAATCAAAGGTGGCGTCTACAGATCCAGTTAGGATGAACTACTTGGTGAACACCTTATATGGGCTACTACGACATATTCGTAGCTCAGGCCTATAAGGAGCGGATTCGTCTGGCTCCCTATCCTTGGAGTTATACTAAGGGTCTGGTCCTCCAGGTCGGGGGTTGTGCCTCGGGGTAACTTCCCTACCACGTAAAAATTTAACGGTTCCGAAACAACAACAAGCCTCGGATATGGATGATTTTAATGTTGACGACCCCAGCAAACGAAACAAGGACAATGATTTTCGGTTCTGCACGTGGAATCTCCGGACCTTAAACAGGCCACGTGCTGCCGAACAAATAGTGGAGAGCCTGGATAGGCTAAAGGCTGACATTACAGCCATCCAGGAAGTGCGACGGGATGGAGAGGGTATACGAAGGATGAAAACGTGTGACCTCTACTTCGGCGAGTGCTACAAGGAGCAGGGTCAGCGGCTTTTTTGATGTGGATTTGTGGTAAGGGGAAGACTTAGGAAAGAAGTCTTGGGCTTCAGATATGTAAACTAGCGCTTGGTCACAATCCGCATCAAAGCGAAATTCAAAAACGTGACGCTGATCTGTGTCTATGCCCCAACGTAAGAAAAAGATGACTCAAGCAAAGAAGAATTCTACGACCTTCTCGAGGTAACGTATGATAGGTGCCCCAAGTACGACATCAAGATTATTCTTGGCGACTTCAACGCCAAGATCGGAAAGGAGGGCATCTTTGGTTCGATAGTTGGAGAACACAGCCTGCACGACAACACTTCCGGTAACGGACTCAGGCTGACTTTGCGGCGGGGCGAACTGTCATCATAGCTAGCACTCGATTCCCACACCTCAATATACACAAAGGGACCTGGCGATCTCCGGATCAACTAACCGTCAACCAGATTGATCATGTTGCGATAGACGCGAGACATGCTTCCAGTATCCTGGATGTCCGAACATTCCGAGGGGCCAACATAGACTCGGATCATTACTTGGTGGTAGCCCAAGTACGGATGCGGGTATCCATGACGCCACAACGACGGACGGATGCTGTTAAAAGATTCAATGTCGCGAGGTTAAAATCGCAGGAGGTCGCCAGGACTTTTGCAGACCGCGTCTCTCTTAATCTCTCAGCAAGCCCGCCTCCAGCTTCATCTACGGAGGACCTATGGAAGCACTGCCAGAATGCCATCAGTTGTGCCGCCACTGATATGCTGGGTTTCACAAGGCCACCACAACGAAACCCCTGGTTTGACGAAGAATGCAGGTTGACGCATGTAGCAAAGAACGAGGCCTACCAATTAATGCTACATGCAAGAACCAGAGCTGCTGAGAGAGCTGCCCGGGAGCTCTACGGGCAAAGACAAAGGGAGGAACGCCGACTTCTAAGGAGGAAAAAGAGAAAGCATGCGAAGCGGGCCGTCGAGTCTATTGAGGAGTGTACCGGCACAGGGGATGTTCGAAAGTTTTACCAAAGGGTGAGGCAATCCACCCAGGGCTACAAAGCTAGAACGGAAGCCTGTCGGGATGAGAGTGGGAATATGGTAGTGGATACGCAGTCCGTGCTGAGGATCTTGAAACAACACTTTCCAGATTGCTGAACGGCGAGAAAGGCCAAAATTCCGCAGCTAGGCGAAACATTCCATTCAACCTGGACGATGATTGTCAAAATTTCCGTCCACCCGACCTAAATAATGTGCGGTCAGCGATAGCCAAGCTGAAAGCGTACAAAGCTGCTGACGCGGATGGCTTGTCAGCTATTTAAAGCAGGTGGGGATGACTTGGTATGCATAAACTCATCTCAAAAATTTGGTCGGATGAAAGTATGCCCAATGAATGGAACCTCTACATAGTGTGCCCCATCCACAAGTAAGGAGATGCTCTGACGTGTGCCAATTACGTCGCATACAAAATCCTGTCATCTGGCCCCTATCAGTGTGGTTTTAGGCCCGGCAAATCTACCCTGGATCAGATCTTCGACAGATTTTGGAAAAAACCCAGGAGTTCCAAATCGATACACACCACCTTTTTATAGATTTCAAAGTCCCGTATGATAGCGTGGACAGAGAACAACTATATAGAGCCATGTCTCATGTCGGAATCCCTGCCAAGCTCGTCCGCTTGTGCAGGATGACGATGGAGAAATCTCGCTGCTCCGTCAAGGTCGGTAAGAACACCACCGAACCCTTTGATGTCGAGAAAGGTCTGAAGCAAGGCGACGCGCTATCATGCAACCTATTTAACATTGCTCTTGAAGCAATTGTACGAAACTCAAACGTCAACAATAGAGGTACAATTTTCTAAAAATCAGGTCAACTGCTTGCTTATGCAAATGATATTGATATCGAGCTGTTACCGGTGCGTTTGCAAGCATTGAACTGGAGGCGACGAAAATGGGTTTGGCTGTTAATGAGGACAAGACGAAGCATATGCTATCATCGAGAAAGGAATCTCAACATCGTCGACTCGGATAAAACGTCACGATGGATAGGTATAACTTCGAAGTCGGCAAAGACTTTGTCTACCTGGGCTCCACTATAACATCGCAAAACGACATCATTGCAGAGATCAAGCGAAGAATTACTATTGCCAACCGCTGTTTCTTCGGGCTAAGAAGGCATTTGAGTAATAAAGCCCTATCTCAAAGAACCAAGGAGACCCTTGGTTTATTTATTTATTTATTTAGCTTAATACAAGCGTGCACTAAAATCTAAACTTAAAACTAAACTTAAAATCTATGGTGGGTTTTTTTTTATTTTTTTTATTTATATTTTAATATTAGTCTGGGCCCGTAGGCCCACCCACCAGTTTTTTAAAAAAAAAAAAAAAACTTAAAAAACTTAAAAAACTTAAAAAAAAAGAAAAAAATTGAGGATGAAGTGGGCTTTGAATTGAGAGCGGTTAAGAACTAGAAGAGAGTGTTTAAACACAGTGGCGGGATTGTGTGGTTAAGGTTGGGAATATAGCGAGATTTTGAGAGAGTGTTTGGAGGTGTGAAAGTCGAAAGAATTTTGCATAATGTTGGAGAAACGAAGCATGCGTGTCAATGGTTCATTACTACCATAATTAGTTCGGTGAAAATTGACATCAAAGAGGGACACCAATCTAAGATTTCTAGGGTTAGTATGCAATGAGATTTTTTGGAGAAGTGTGGGACAATCAATATTACCGGCTAAAATTTGATGAACGAATACAATGTCGGCTACTTTGCGACGTTTATCAAGAGGTTGCAGATTAATAAGTTGAAGACGATCAGCATAGGGTGGGAGGTGAAACGAATCAAGCCAGGGAAGCCCGCGAAGTGCAAATCGAAGGAATCTTCGTTGAACGGCTTCGATACGAAGGGAATGGGTATTGTAACAGGGTGACCAAACCTGGCTGGCATATTCAAGAAGGGGCCTAACAAATGTGAGGTAAAGGGATTTTGTAACGTAGGGGTCTGAAAATTCTTTTGACCAGCGCTTAACGAAACCAAGTGCAGAGTTAGCTCTATTAATAGATGTGGTAATGTGAGATCTAAAATTAAGTTCTTTATCACAAAGAATACCTAAATCACATAGTGAATCAACTACTGTGACTGTCTCATTGTTAATAAAGTATGTTCGAGGAGGGAGAGGTGAGCGTTTACGGGAGTATGTTATAGCTTGACACTTACTAACATTAAGTTCAAGAAAGTTCTTCTGGCACCAGATAGAAAATCTATTTAAATCTTGCTGAAGAAGAATGGAATCGGAAGGTGAGGAAATTTTTTTGTAAATTTTTTTATCATCAGCATAAACAGAAATCATAGAATCATTGATGACGCAGTCTACATCGTTAATGGTCAAAATGAAAATCAGAGGGCCGAGATGGCTTCCCTGCGGAACGCCAGAGGTTGCAAGGATGGGATTTGATTCGATACCTCTAAAAAGGATTGTGTACTGCCTATCGCTCAGATATGATTGGATCCATGCAATGAAGGAGGGAGGGAAGCCAAGTGCTTTGAGTTTGAAGAGAATAAGGGAATGAGAAATTTTATCAAAGGCTTTGCTGAGATCAGTAGCGATGACGTCAACTTCATTCCCAGCCTCCATGGTGCATATAGTACCAGGGACAAAATCAACTAGGTTTGTAGTAGTTGATCTACCGGTAAGAAAACCGTGTTGATTGGGGGAAAAAATTTGTTTACAATGGAAAAGCAAAGTGTCATAGACTATGCTTTCAAAAAGCTTAGGAATACACGACAGCTTAGCTATGGGGCGGTAGTTACATATTTCTTTTTTAGAGCCTTTCTTATGGATCGGGATAATATAGGAATTTTTCCAACGACAAGGAAATATTCCTTGTGAGATTGAGAGCTGAAAAAGAGTGGTCAATGGCTCAATTAAAGTTGACGAGCAATTTTTTAATATTATTGAAGGCAAGCCATCAGGACCACCAGTAAATTTAACCTTGAGTTTATTAATCTTATCTTCAACGATAGAAGGGGGAATGACGATTGAAGACAGTGAAGTTTGGGAGCAGGTGTCTAAGAAGGAAAAGTAATCCGAGTCTGGTAGGGAAGTGTTATCAGAAAATGATTGACTGAAAAATTGGGCAAAAAGGTTAGCGATAATTGAAGGATCGTCTGAACTGGTATTCAAATAAGTAAGCGTAGAAAGGTAGTTATCCGACTTTCTTTTAGCATTAATGAAATTAAAAAAACTTTTTGGGTCAGATAAAATGTTAGATTGAACTTGACTAAGGTATTTATGGTAGAGAGACTTACAGAGTTCGGAGAAATTATGGTTTGCACTTTGAAAGGTAGAGAAATCATAGCCCGTACGAGATTGCAAGTACTTACGCCAAAGTTTGTTTCTTTTATTTCGAAGAGATTTCAATTCATTATTATACCATGGCGGGCTAGATGAAATGTTTTTTTGGGGAGAAATAGGTACTGATTGGCTAAGGCAACAAAATATTAGAGAGTAAAAATGGTGAAGGGCAGAATTGATATCGTGACTTTCAAAAATAATATCAAAATCGACGGCACGTAGCAAGTTATTTAGTTTGGGGAAATTTGCCTTACAAAAATTAAAAGCCATTACCTTATCCGGAGCAGTGGCGATATGGGACGAGTCATAAGAAAAAGAAAGGAAAATAGGGGGATGGTATGGGTCTAGAGTAGAAAGAAGATGATTACTCGGCGAAACTACACAATTGTTCACATCAGAGGAGAAGATAAGATCTAGTTGACGGTCTAAATTATTTTTGACACCACTAATTTGGTAAAGATCTGAGTCAGAGAGACAATCAGTAAATAAGGTTTCCTTAGCAGTGGTGGCATTAGAACTCATATAGTGTGATTCATCATCAGAGAGAGTCCATTGGAGATTCGGAAAGTTGAAATCACCTAGAATTAAAACCAAGTCAGATGGTTCAGCTGCTTCAAAGATAGAATCTATAGCATCAACTGCGAGCTGATAACATTGAATAGGCTGGCAAGGTTTAATATAACAGCAAGCTATATAAAGGTTTACTTTGGCGATTGTTGATTTCACACAGACATACTCAAAGGAGGAGGAATTAGATATTTTGAAAAGAGTCGAATCAAATCGATTGTGAACTGCTAATAGAACACCGCGTCCAACGGATACATCATCGTGCAAAGAGCCGTCTACTCGAAAGACGTTGAAGTCGGGGTTAAAGAGCTCACTATTGTTAATACTGGGAAACAGGTTAGTTTCAGTTAGTGCAAAAATGTCATAGGGTAAGGTTAGTGAATTAAGATAGACTGCAGAAGTTTTGGTACGAAGCCCTCTGACATTTTGGTAATAAAGGGACAAGCATTAAGGAGGATAATTAAAGGAGATTGGAGGTTTAGGAACGAAAAAAACTATTAAAGTTGGACCTACTCCTTTGCAAATGAGTAATACGTTTGGAGTTTACATAAGAGGCGAAAGACGATAAGTCATTTGCAACATCTGCGGGAGTAAGTTGGAAAGATTCGTGAAAACGAACGAATATTTGCCTAAGTTCAGCGGGGTTAGTTGGGAGACCTTCTTGCTGTATAGATACCATGAGATTAGTTCTAGTAACGCCGTCTATACAAACAGAGTCATGTTTGTCATGAAGGTATGCATGATAAAGACGAATGTTAGAGTAGATTCTATGATCTCTGAGTCGTGAGAGAACATAACGACCATCATCATTAAGGTCAACAAATTGTTTGGTAAGTCTAGCAGTTGGAGGGGTGAGAGGGTCTAAGAACGGAGGCGAAGATCCGTGAGTATGGGTATGGTATGGAGCAATTGATTTGGGGGGAGATGGGATGGAAGTTGGTTGAGGAGATGTTGATGTGGTGGAGTAGAGGTTAGATGTGGGTGTAGGGATCATAGAAGGATGAGAAGAAGGGGGTGCTGTATGTTGTTTAGTTAACTTTTTGGATGTGGTTGGAAGAGGGGGAGAGCCGGAGACGGGAAGAGTGGACGAACGCTCGGGATTAAGAACATGGGATTGGATGAAGTTTGGGTAGTATGAGCTACGAGGGTGATTAGAATTGGCAGATTGGTCATTAAGTTTGTTAGGGATATTGAAAGAAACACGTTTCTTAGGAGGGACTGCGGGAGGATTTTGAGATAAAGAAGGTCTAAAGCTAGGAAAAAGTTTAGTTTTAAAGGACCAGTTTGGGTCAGATTTGGGATTGTTAGTGGGTTTGTTTATTGGTTTAGTGTTAGTATTTTTAAAGTTAGAGGAAGGAGGGATAGGGTTTATATTTTTGGGTTTAAAAGGTTTGTTTGTTGTTCTATGTTTAGCAGGGGGCTTATTGGGAAGTAGAGGGGACTTTCGTTTGAGGGAATGAGTGGACTTACTTTTAGAAGAGGGGATGTTAGTGATATTATGTTTTAAACTAGATAGATTTATATTCCATTTGAGCAGCGTCATGTTGTCGAGTTGAAACGGTCCTGAAGGTTGATGAAATAACCAGTCATACCTTGAGGGAAACTGGATTTTGAAACATCTAGGCGAAATCCGGTGACATTCAGTTAGTAGGATGGAGAATCTACGCCCAAAATAGGACTTTACCCAGGATTCATTTGCGAAGATGGGAGTGTTCTTCAGGCAAAAGTAGTTATCATTTGAATGTTCGAGTTTTCTTAACCTTTTATTCCAATCCGCTAGGCTCCACAGGTGACCGAGTTTAAGAATGGTTTGTGGAAGAGGTTGTTTGGGGGGTGTAGAAGGCACGGTGAAGGCTGGTTGGACATGTGGTACCACACAATTAGATGGAGGAGAGCTTCCAACAGTACTTTGGGTGATAATAGGAGGCACGGTATTCGTTTCGGTGTTTAGGATTTCCTCCAAAACAGATAAATTGTTAAACACCGTTACGGGTTCGGGTGTGGGATATCTAGGTTCATTCAAAATGTCATTGATCTTCAGCCGTAGTTCACGCGAATTCGAATTCAAGCGGCTCATGTCATGCTGAATTTCCATCGTCCGTTGACCATTGCTACTAACGTCGTATCCGATAGATATCAGCTCTGCTGAGACTCTAGATAGCAAAGACTTCGAACTTTGAAGTTCATCAAAAATCCCGATTAGTAAGGGTTGGTCCGGCGAAGGGAAGGGAGATACAGTTTTAGATGAGTTACTTTGGAAGTGAACCTCTAAGTCTGATTGGAGAGATTTAATTTTAGAAGATATGTTATTATTTAGAAGTACAAACGAGTTATTAATAGAGTCAAACATATTATGAAAGGAGTTGAAACGTTTATCAAAGTCTGAGATCTTGGAAACACATACTGAAGTATTTTGTTGACACTGCTGGTGAAGTTCTTCAACACTTTTTAAAATTAAATCAAGTTTTTTGGACACATTCTGAATTTTATTGATGTGGTCTGTGTTATTGTTGTTTGTTGAGTCACTTAGGCATTTGATAGCTAGCATAATATGGGAAAGGGATATGCTTTTACACTCATCACAATAAAAGAAGAAGTTTTTTTTAAAGTCTTTTAGTTAGGCAAGTGGCCTCTTACTTAAACCGACACAGGAAGGGTGAAAAGAGTTTCCACAAATACCACTGCAACTTATCCATTCAACACTGGGTTCGATGTTGACGCAAATGGGGTTTCCGCACTTGGATGACATAATTTGTTATTATTATTATTATTTTTTTTTTTTTTTGGCAAAATTTTATAAATTGCTTATTTGGGGCAATTGCGGAGCGAAAAGTAGATGTGTGTGTAGTAAGCACAGTTGAGAAATGAGGAACGGCGGCGGTGGGCAAATTATGTGGGTCACACACGCTATAGGTTTAGATTTAATTATTTTAAAGCTAATTGGGTCACAGAGTTCGTGGTTGGAAAATGTGCAGGGATAGGCGAAATTGTAACAGAAAAATTATTCACAGGAATACGAATGAAGAGACAAATTGAAAACACGTCTGTACTAGGCGGCGGTTGAAATGTTGAAATGCATAAGACCCTCATCATCCCGGTCCTGCTGTATGGGGCAGAAGCATGGACACTGTCTAAGACGGATGAAAATCTGCTTGGGTGCTTTGAAAGAAAAGTTTGAAAGAAAAATTAAAGCACGACTGTAAATTTGAGTTTTTCTTCAATTAAAGACCACGAATAAATAAAAAACTTCAAAATAACTCATATGTATTGCTTGTTGAAAAGTATAAAAGTATAAAGTATAGAAAAATGAATTTAAAATAATTTATTTTAAGAACTGAGTTAATTGATTTGGTTATTTTTAATCTTCACAACCACTTTTTCCAAACTTATTTGTTTAACACTTTTACCATTTTTTTATAGTTTCTACAGTTTAAATTACGCACATTGTAAAGGTACTCGTATAATCAAAGAATGCTTTGGTGTGCTAGTAAAAAATGTGCCTTTTTTGAAACAGTTATGCCGGCGTCCACTAGGCGATCAACGCACAAATTTCGAATTCAACGCATTCAACTCTAATGTACGGTGCCTTCAATTCTGTTCAACCAACGGGTTGGATCTAGTTGTTGGCCGTTGCTCAACGAATTGCGCAACAAGTGTACGGGTAGTGTACGAGCTCGTGTTGCTCTTTGAAAATGTTCGATCAACACGTTGAGCAACATTCTCAAGATAATGTGTTGCACATTATTTGTTCAACGCGTTGATCAACTTTTTAGTTTTCTTTGGGATTTCTTGACGTAATATTGTGTTGCGTTGCGTTGGTTGCAGTGAAATGTGTCTACTTGGTTGAACTTTTGCGTTGCCATGAACTTGCAGTTGTTGCAACTTGCAATATATAGTTTATTTTGGGTTTTCGTCATGGAAGGTGATAAAAAAACAGAGTGGACCACGGAATTAATTTTGCAATTGATTTCAGCAATTGAGGAAAAGCCCAATATATGGGACATTAAGAGCCCCTCTTATAAAAATCGAAATGCCAGGGAATTGGCTTGGTCTCAAATTTCCTCGAAAATCAATTGCTTAATGTAACGAACTGAAAATTATTTCAGGTTTGACGTTTGAGTTTTTTTTTGTTTATCGTGGTGCGTTCAACGCGTTCCCCAACGAGTGATCTTTGGTTAAGTGTACGAAGGTAACAACTCGTTCATCAACTGGTTGAGCAACCATTGAAAACGCAGTTGATCAACTCGAAAAACTTTTATTTCTGTCTAAATCGAACAAGTTTATCAACTAGTGTACGAAATTATTCAACATTTGAGTAAGTTGGTGAACTAGGTGTACGGAGCTATTCAACACTGGAATAAGTTTTAGGAGTTGATCAACTAGGTGTGCGAGGTTAATCAACATATGGGAAAGTTGGTCAATTATTTGTACGGGCTCCAAACGGATTTTGTTCAACTTTTGTTGCTCAACCTGAATTACGTGAGTTGCTGCACTAGTTTTAGAGGTTGTAAATTCGTTTATCCAACGAAAGAGTTGAATAAAAAGTTGAACGAAGTTGGTTGAACTTATCGCGCACATAGTGGACGACCGGCATTACGTTTTTTACGTTGGTTTTGTTAACTTCATAAAATTTGTACATAATAAAGCACGCATTGAAACCACCGTTTTATTTACTTTAGATAGCTTAAATAATGATGCAAGCCATAAAAAATGACCCATAGTCAATGTTGAAAAAAATAGACACGAAAATTTGTGACAAATAAAGATTTACAAAAAATCACGTATGGTAGTTTTTTCTAAAATTTATATCATATAGGATTATTTATAAGGAAGGCACGCACTTAAAATGAATTATTTCAAATAATTTTGACCTTCAATTATCTGAAAAAAACGAACATTTTACTAAGTAATCTTATGTTGAACATTATTTTTGCAATAATACAAACGTTAATTTATCTGCGCAAGCAGCCATAAGTCTCAATATTTCATGATTTTTTCGATTTGAAACACTTTCGAACTATCTCGATGGTTCATTTTATACATATATTGAATAGGTAGTTAAAACTCAATGATATATATAATATTATAAATTTCAAAACCTGAATATTTAATAATAATAATGTCTATATATTTCGACGCATGGCAAAAGTTAAAATTTGCACGGATAAGCCCATATGTGTTGTTTATCTAGATGATATTTTGGTATTCAGTACCACTCTAGAAGTACATATTTACGAATATACAAAAAAATTTCAATAAACTGTGAGAGCATAATCTGAAAATTCAAATCGATAAATGCAATTTTTTAGTAGAAATACAGAGTATTTGGGTCACATTCTGACGACAGAAGGTATTAAGCCGAATATGAAAAAATAAAAAATATTCAAAAGCTTAAACTGCCAGAAACCCAGAAGCAAATTAAGTCATTCTTGGGAATGACGGGCTACTACCGAAAGTTCGTAAAGGACTACGCGAAAGTAGCTTACGGTATGACAAAATATTTGAAGAAAAATACTAAAATCAAGAAAACAGATCCTCAGTACATACACTCATTTGAAAAACTTAAAAGGCTACTAATTGAAACACTGATTTTAAAATACCCGGATTACAATAAAAAGTTTAAACTCATTACGGACGCCAGTGATTTTGCGCAGTCCTTACCCAAGACGACCATCCCCTATGTTATGCCAGTAGGACTCTTAACGATCACGAGAAGAAGTACTCTACAACTGAAAAAGAACTTTTAGGTATCGCCTGGGCTGTAAACTATTTTCGCCTATATATCTATGGCAGGACCTTCGATCTTCTTACAAATCATGAACCCCTGAAATAGCTTAAGAGTAAACACAAAGGAAAAAGGCATTAATCATATATTACAACGATGGTTGCTTAGACTCGGCGAATACGACATTAATATCCAATACATCAAAGGATCAGAAAATAAGGTAGCTGACTTTATGTCTAGAATTAATGCTGAAACAGGAGAAATAAATGTTTAAGATTCAGAACAAGATAACGACAACATAAGCACAGAAGCGACAATTCACTCACAAGAAGAAGACCAAAATGATCACTTCCCAATTTTAGATACTGTTGTTTATAGGTTCTTTACTCAAATCATTTTAACACAAAATAAAACAAAAGAAATTGAAGTAATTGAAAATAAACGAAAGATTTATATTAGTAGAGAGGACATTCAAAGCAATTTCATGTCAGACACCTTTCGAAGATTCTTGAGATCAGGTAGAATAGGAATTTTGTCTGAATTTTCTGATCACGAAATAAAGTCCAACAAAAGCTGATCGAATTATTCAACACTAGTTTAAAATTTTATATATTTATATATACTTACCATGCAAAAGATATGTCAAATGAAGACGAAACATTGGAAAATATCATAAGCACGAAACAGGACATGCAGGAATTATTAAGAACTATGAGGGATTAAAGAAACTCAATTATGTTAAAGACTTAAAGTTATATATCCAAAAATACATTAATAACTGTGACACTTGCTTAAAAGCAAAGTATGACAGAAGACCCTTAAAACCAAAATTTAATTTAACCACAACTCTAAATGATATAAACCAAAATGTCCATTTAGACATAGGGTCTTGTGAATAAAAAAAAGTTAAAGCTTTTTTTGGAGGAAGCTAAAGCCAACTAGTTATAGCTTTTACTAGCAGCTAAAGCTAGACAGTACTAGCTTAAGCTTTGTTTTATGTGAATAAAAAAATGATAACGCTAAATAGCTTATGCTGGAAAATTCTAGCTTAAGCTTCGTAATTTAAGGTGTTCGTTTTTTTATTCACATGTTTCGGCTAGTTAGCTTTAGCTAAAACTGGTACATGCCTCAATTTGTTATCTGTTCTACAGGGCAAGTATTGGTTTCGGCTAGAAAATGTTTTTAACATTTCGTATGTCAGTTTCTGGGTCTATGCGTTCACAGTCCTATTTTTGAGATATTCCCTTATGTTTAATTAACAACTCGCACAAGTTAATACTGAAAATAAGAACTAGTCAAAGCTTTCTAGACAGGTCGAAAAAATCTTGAAATTTTTGTAGCTTTAACTATAATATTTTAGTTTAAGCTATTTTTATTCACACAAATTGAAGCTTAAGCTAGGAAAACAAGCTAAAACTAAATGAATTTAGCTTTCGCTATTTTAAAATAGCTATTACTAGAAAACATCTTTAACTAGCTAGCTTAAGCTTATTTTTATTCACTAAAAATCAAGCTTTTACTTAAAAATCCAAGTTTCAGCTTTAGCTTTTTTTTTTATTCACAAGGCCCATAGTTTAACATAGTTTATTGACATTTATTGACAAATTTTTAGAGCATGCAATCGTTTCCTATCTTGAGGATAAAAACAGTATAACAATAGTAGAAAAACTACGCTTTTATTTTTCGATCAAAGGAAAACCAAATATGATAGTTTTAGACAATGAATTCAATTCTGTCAATGTCAAAAACTTTTTAGGACAAGAAGAAGTGGAAACTTACTTTCCGAAGCCTAATGGTAATACGGGTAACGCAGACATCGAAAGATTTCACATACTTTAGGTGAAAAGCTCAGAAACTTAGAAAAGGAAAAATCCGCTTTACTCATACCTTTTCAAATGTATAGAATGGTACAACAAGTCTGTTATAAAAGCTAAGCCAATAGATGTTATAGAAAGTAAGGTTGACAAGAACAAAATAGAAAAATTATTAAAAGAGGAAAGTATTATTACAAAACGAAATGAAAAATGAGAAGATTATGAACAAGATAAAGAAGAAGGTTATATTTAAAATTACAAGGCACTCAGACACAAAGATGAACCCAAATATAGGAAGCTTAAATTAGAAAATGTTCATGCTTCAAACATTAAACGACCTATTAAATTTGCAGATCAACTGGACAATAAAATTTACGATACTGGCAATAATAACACATCTACCCACAAAGAAAGAACACTAATAATTGAAAAAATCAACAACGACATAGGATACGCTGAAATTAGTACTGACGAAGTACCAATTATTCACTTATAACATAATATTACACATAATAGAACCTCAAGAAATAGCAAAAATATTAGATATATTTGAAGATAATATAAAACAGTTAGAAAAAATAGATAAGAAAGGCATTTTACTTATGAACTTAATACACTAAGAACAAAAGTAAAAACCCTATTACCACATAGAATTAGAAGAGGATAAATCAATATTGTAGGAACGGTACTTAACTGGCTTTTCGGCTCTATGGATGAAAACGACAGAGTAGAAATCGAAGACCATTTAGGGAAGATTGATGAAAATAATCATAACATAATAAACAATTTGAATAAAAATATAGAAATAAATAATCATTTTAACGACACCTTTCATAAAATTAAAGAAACAATAGAAGTAGGCAAGGATAACATTTTAGAAAAATTTAACGACATCAAAACAAATAAAGAACAAATTCAAAAAACTTATTTATCTAGAGACATTACTTAAAATCAAACTTGGAGACAATAGCTGTGTTTTATTTTCGCCCAGATCTGATCCAGATTGGATCTTCATTCAAAATTACAAAAACAACACAAGGCCCAGTTCTGTTTGTATTTGTTGTTTTACATGTTATTTTGAAAACAAAATCCAATCCGGATCAGATCTAGGGGAAAATAAAGCACAGCTAATATAGAACACATTCAAAACAACAGAAAACAATCAGAAAATACGATATTTATAGATTTATACAAATTACAAAACATTAGGTTAGGAACTGCGGTATATAAAAAAGAAAAAAATATTATTTGCAATAAAAATTCTTAAAGATATATTTAAAGTTAAACGCTTATTCAGTCACCGACTAACTTCCAAACGGATCAGATCGTTTCAAGTATACTGTGTGATTTCTCTTCCGCCTAGTGCCTAAACCGGTTTTCCCTCTTCAAACTGTACTTTTTCTTTTTGCAATTCTCTCTTTTGCCTTTACGTGAGTGTAAGTGAGTGATTGTGTTATTTGCTAAAATGGCCCCCGGGCCAATGATAGGTGGTCGTTTCGGGCCTCTCGACCCGGATACTGACCCTGATTCTCAACCTAGAAAAAAATAAAAACAAAATACAAAATAAACCAATCAAAAGGCATAGCTTACGCTCCCTGTCGCATCAATGTTTCTGAGTCTGAAATAGTCAATGGTAGTTGTAATGGTAGTTCAAAATGCGAGGCATGTAATCTGCCTCCCCATACCCCAATACCATGCAGTCGTACCATGTGCGCTAACTGCTTTCTTCCCCATCCCTCGTCCTCCAAAGCATGCCCGTCTTACCAACAGGCAAAAGAAATTATAAAAATTAAAACATTGAATAAATGTACGAGTACTATGGCAGAGGCCAAAAAATTTTACAACCAACAAAACGCAATTCATACTCCGCACCTAACAGAGAGTTTTGCAGATAAAACAAAGAACACAACAAAATCAACGGTTCAACAAGAAGACCCCCACATACATATAAATCACATATAAATTCAACCAATACAGCTAAAGAAATAAAAGAAGTAAAAATCACAGATACATCCTCTTGAATTGTATTGCAAAAGTGGATGAATATTTCTATCTTCAATGTATCAATAGTGCTCAGATGTCACCAAGTCGACTATTATATAGAGAATTAAACCACTGCCTAGGAGCTGGGAACTATTTTAGTAACCTGTTTTCACCGTATCAAATCAGTCTAATATTCAAGATGAGAGTGGAAATATTGAATCTGAACTATATGCCATACAGGGAAGATGTCTCAACTATTTGTTGTCTCTGTAATAGAAACGAAAATGAAGATATTTACCACTTTTTAGCTGTATGTCCTATTCTGCAAGAATTGCGAAGACTGTACTTCTCAAAGAGTTCTTTATCTCGTGTAGAAGCTAAAGATATTCTCAATGGTAAATGTGGATGGAAAATCCTTTTTAGCTACTGCGATCATGCCTTCAAATACAGGAATAACTTTGTAACATAAAAAAATATATTCATAATCTTGCTTTGTATAAATACATTTTCAATGTTTCTGTAAACAGTAACCTAAATCCAACAAACTAACTAATTTTTTGAAATTAATTCTTTTTTTTTTTTTTTTAACGCTATAGTTTCAACTGAATAATTTTGTTTCTGCAATTAAACTATATACTTTTTTCTTTTTATTTTTTAATGTAAGAATATACGTCAATTATTTCGACAGACGGCATATTATGTCATTGTTCTATTTTCTTTTATATACTTCTTATAATATTATAATTTATATTTTTAAATAAAGAATTTTATAATAATAATAATAATAATAATAATAATAATACATCCTCTTCAAAAATAACAAATACAAATAAACCAGATCTCACACCATCTGTCCCTAGCTTAATACTCACAACTACAAACATTTCCACTCAGTCCACTAGTTCAACACCAATCACACACACATCAAACCCTACATCTCTCTCAAACAACAAGTCAAACACACTTTCCCAATATCACACCTTATCAAACTCCAACATTCCCGTCTCCACACAATCTTTATCCATACCAACCACCTTACAACCTCCTTTCACTCCAACCACATCTCATCATCATCATCGGCTCGACAACCGGGTTCCGGTCCTGGCCTCTTTCAACAAGTCTCTCCACCTATCCCGGTCTCTAGCCGACGCCATCCAGTTGCGCACCCCAAGGCTTCGGGCGTCCTGGTCTACGCCATCTCTCCAGCGCAAGCATGGGCTACCACGCTGTCGTCTACCATAGAATGTACCACAAAGAACTTTCCGAGCAGGTTCCTCTTCGCTCATGCGAGCTAGGTGCCCTGCCCACCGGAGTCTACCGAGCTTAATTTTTGTCACGATATCTGCTTCTAGGTAGATTGCGTACAATTCATGATTGTACCGTCTCCGGAATCGTCCTTCCTCACATACGGGGCCAACAATTCTCCTTAAGACTTTTCTCTCGAACGCAGCTAAGAGGTCGGAGTGCCTTTTGCTAAGCACCCAAGTCTCGGATCCATATGTGAGTACTGGCAGGACCATGGTCCTGTACAGCAGCAGTTTTGAAGTTATGGTGAGATTTCTGGATTTGAAGAGCTTTGACAGACTATAGTAGGCTCTGTTGGATTTGAGAAGCCGCCCGCGTATTTCTTCTTCTATATTGTTATCGGCTGCTACTATTGACCCAAGGTATTTAAAGGATTGCACCACTTCAAATTCGTGCTCCGCTACCTTGATTGTTTGACCAACTGTTCCTCTCGCATTCGACGCCACCATGTACTTTGTTTTACCTTCACTAATGTGCAGCCCCAGATTTTGTGCCGCCTGCTCGATCTGGATGAAGGAATCGTGTACAGCTTGTTCGGTTCTTCCGATGATGTCGATATCGTCTGCGTAAGCCAGTAACTGGCTGGACCTGTTGACGATGGTCCCTCTTGTTGCCGTGCCAGAGTCACGGATTGCTTTCTCCAACGCCAGGTTGAAGAGGAGGCAGGCCAAACCGTCCCCTTGTCGGAGTCCATTAAAGATGTTGATTGGTCTGGATAGCAATCCGGCTATTTTTACTTGGCTTGTTACGTTGGTCATGGTCAACCTACATAGTCGTGTCAATTTATTTGGGATGCCGAATTCTCTCATGGCTTTGTAAAGTTCTACCCTGGCTATGCTATCATAGGCGGCCTTAAAGTCTATAAACAGATGGTATGTTGGGATGTTAAATTCTAGACATTTTTCCATCGCCTGCCTAAGGGTAAAGATCTGATCAGTTGTTGATTTGCCTGGAATGAAACCACACTGATATTGTCCGATAACGGTTTTAGCGTATGGGGTTATCCGGTCTTGTAGGATAGAGGAGAGTATCTTATAGGCGGTACTCAACAACGTGATACCTCTATAATTGCTGCACGTTGTGACATCTCCCTTCTTATGTATGGGGCATATTAAACCTTTTCGCCAGTCTTCTGGCATTTCTTCCTGCTCCCATACGTGTACTATAATATCATGCATTGCTTGACGTAAGGCTGGCCCGCCGTGATGGAATAATTCGGCTGGTATGCCATCGGCTCCCGGGGCTTTGTTCTGTTTAAGCCGGCCTATAGCCTTCTCAACCTCTTCTATGCTTGGTGGCGGCAACATAGGGTTTTCTTCTTGAAGTAGTGGAGCCTCCACTTCTGCAGTGAGCTGACCATTTAGCAATTCATTAAAGTACACTTCCCATCGCTCCAGTATGCTTTCAGGATCGGTGATCAGATTTCCCTCCCCGTCCTTGCAGTATGTGCAGCGTGGTGTGTACTGCGTCATGTTTCGGACGGATTGGTAGAACTTCCGCGCCTGGTGCGGACCTCGCTCTCGGCTATTTTCTATTTCACAGATTAGGTTCTTCTCCCAGGCTGATTTTTTTTGTCTGTGTAGCCGTTTTTCTATTCTTCTGAGCTCTTTATATTCCTCTTCGCGTGCCCGCGTTCTATGAGATTGTTGCATTGCTCGGTACGCAACATTCTTACGTTCAGTCGCTAGCTTGCATTCATCATCAAACCAGTCGTTCCGATTTTTACGACTGCTGCCTAAGATGGAGTTGGCAGTACCAATGACAATATTCTTAAGGCGTGTCCACTTCTCATTTACGCCCAGCATACTGGCTCCAGGACTTACTCTCCCTAAATCAAGTGATTCTAGGGCGAGTCCTAACGCATTACCAAAGGTGTTACTGGTGTTTTCATTGCGCAGGGCAGCCGTGTTGATTCGAACCTGATCGGCGGATGCAATGCGTCTTCGCAAGGCAATCCGCCCTCGGAAAACCATACCAACAAGATAGTGATCCGAGTCGATATTGGCACCTCGGTACGTTCGTACCGTCATCAAGTTCGAGTAGTGGCGACGGTCTATCAACACGTGGTCTATTTGGTTACGAGTGACTCCATCAGGTGATACCCAGGTGGCTTTGTAGATATCTTTACGCGGGAACCTGGTACTCGCAACGACCATGTTTTTCGATGCTGCCAATTCTAAGACTCGAAGTCCATTGTCATTAGTGTTCTCATGCAAACTATGGGTGCCTGCGTAATGCCTGAATACCGGCTCCCGACCTATTTTTGCGTTCAAATCCCCAAGGATGATTTTAACATCATACCTTGGGCAGGCATTGAGGGCCCTCTCGACTTGTTCGTAGTAAGTCTCTTTTTCTTCGTCTGAGGACTCCTCCGTAGGTCCGTGAACGTTAATGAGGCTGATGTTCGTAAATTTGCCTCGCACGCGAAGGGTGCATAGCCTTTCGCTTATAGCGTTAAAGCCGATGATAGTAGACTTCATTTTTTCGCTGACTAGGAAGCCTACCCCGAGCACATGGTGTTTTGTATGACAGCTGTAATATACGTCATATTCTTTCTTCTGTAAAACACCATTCCCTGTCCATCTGATTTCTTGGAGAGCTGTTATGTCAGCTTTATATTTTGACAGGGCATCGGCTAGCTGCTGAGCAGCTCGAGCTCTATAGAGCGATCGTACGTTCCATAAGAAAATTCGTAAATCGTTTTTCCTTTTTCTTTGCGTTGGTTGTCGTCGTGTGATCAGTCCGTTTCCGAGGCTTGTTGTCGTTCTCGAAATTCTCTTAGTTTTACGGGACAGGGAATTAACCTGTCGCCAACCTGTGGAACCAGCCTGATCATATTAGCCAAACCTTTTTAAAAGGCTTGTTTCTAGCGGCCGCCGCGAAGAGGCTATGATCACACTTCCACCAGTCCCGAATAGTTACGGCACGTGCATGTTTTCGTATGCTACATGTTGTTCCCCCTATTCGTCTGATGGCTGACCACCCCAACCACATCTAATCAAAATAAAACCTACACTCAATCCCCATTATCAGCTGTTACCCAAATACTTTTGAGTAACAATGATTATTACATTAATACTACTAATCCTGAAGATGTCGAAATATTATAAAAATTCTAACCAAACACTGTGGTGCGGATGGTGAATCGATCGGACTCTTTAGGGTGTCCGATAGCTCTAGCATCTGGACCACAGAGTCCTAGTATTGAACCAAATATTCCTGTCAACCCCAATGTCTCACAACAAAATTACATTCAAAAAAAAAAGATTGTGTGTACTGACGTACGCGCGGTTGAAGTAAAACTTCTTTTTCCTCAAGCAAAGCTTCTGTAAGATTATAACCTACGAACAAATATTTTGTATTCTAAAAACATGTCGCTGTCTTTGACGGATAGCGTGACGTTTTGACATGTCACTGACAGCTGCATAGAAATTTTTTTACCACCAACGCCGGAAAAGAAGTTTTACTTCAAAAATAAACATAACACACAAGACTTCTTTCGTTTCAAGTTCAACAAATTTTCATAATCAATCCCCATCTAATCAAACTCTTCATATTCTACAATGGAACATGAATGGGTTTGCTAACAACCTTCATCAATTGAAAATTTTAATAAAACAATAGGTGCGTTTTATTATTCACAAATCTATCTGGATCGGGATCTGGATCATCCCTTGAAAATAAAACGATACGGATCTTAGTGACAGCAGTGTTATAAGCCCGTCTCTTTTTATCCTTAGCTTTGTAAATTTTAAATTATTTCTTGTCTTTTTTCTTTACACTATAACTTGCACTACCTTATCATAAAAGCCATCTACTCGCCAGTGTAATAACTAATTTTTGGATCTTTGAAATAGATCCCGATAGAAAACAGGATCCCAAATTGTTTTTGTAATACATGTTAAAACTTAATCCAGATCCGGATCCCGATAGATTTGTGAATAATAAAACGCACCTAATATAACCCAACACTTGTCTCTATTCAAGAAACCCACTGTCGAGTTGATTTCAAACCCTACTTACCCAAAGGCTATAATGGTTACGAGTATTTTCATAATCTTCCAAACAATAATACATCCAAACAAGGGATTGCCATATTAATCAAAAAGAACATCCCTCACACAGTACTAAATTTAAATTCTAACCTCCAAGTTTTAGCAATAGAAATTCAAACCAAACTTAAGTTCACTTATATATGTATTTATCTCCCTCCCGCGCAAATAATCAGTAAAAAAGATTTAGATAATATATTTAATCAAATTAGTTCCCCAATAATATTAGGTGGATATTTCAATGCGTGGAGTACCCTTTGGGGTTCCCCAAATGCAAACAGGAAAGGAACTTTATTGGAAAGCTCTTTTTCAGATTCCAATTTAATCGTCTTGAACAATGGTTTTCCTACGCACCTTTCGACCCATAGCACTTTGACACATGTTGACGTAACGTGCTGTTCTCCTGAATTGCAAGGGAAAGTTTCTTGGCAAATTCTGGATGATCTCCATAATAGTGATCACTTCCCAATAATATGCACTCTTATTGTTGGAATTGTATATGCTCAATCTTCAGTTAACGTGAAATTCAAAACTGGCCTCGCTGATTGGGTTTGTTTTCGCAAGCACTTATCAGATTATTTGTCAGTTAACAAATATTCAACATATAACAATAAAGAAGCCGACCTTCTGCATAAAGCGATTCGTACAGCCGCAAACATGACAATCCCTCAAAGTACAATAAAACCCCGAAAACGAACAGTTGCATGGTGGAATCATAAGCTGAATACATTACGGAATGAAAAAGTCAAAGCATGGAGGTTTTTTAGAAAATACCCCAACCAGACAAACTTAATCCATAATATTCAATGCCTAACTGGTGAATATGTACAAAGAACAATAAAAGTTATTGAAACTCGCAAAGGACCCATTTCACAGCCAACCGATCTTAGTAACCACTTTGGACGTACTTGGTCCAATAACTCCAAGGACGAAAATTTTCACCCTGACGACATCGCCCAAAAACAACTCTCGCTTATGTCTTCGGTGGATGTAAAAACTATTTCTGCAGCCTTAAAACTTATTGAAAAAAAATTTCCCTATTAGAACTCGAAAGTTGTATAATAAACTTAAAGGTCAAACTCCGAGTAGAGATAGGATTTCATATCCTATGCTAAAAAATCTTCCCGCTCTCGCAACTTCAAGGGTTATTCAACTATACAATAATATTTTAGAGACTGGAGTTATTCCACAATACTGGAAACAGGCAACCTTACTACCTCTACCAAAACCAAATAAAAATATCAACACTGTAAACGGTTACAGGCCAATATCGCTTGTATCATGCATGGCTAAAGTGCTAGAAAAAATATTTGCCAAAAGATTGCTTTGGCTAGTCGAACCTCGCAAACTCATAAAGCCTAACCAAGTAGCTTTTCAGCCTAAAAAAGATGCGCAGATGCGCTTCTTCACCTAGACTTTTATATTACAAAAGCTTTATCGGCACGCAACCATGTAACTGCTCCCTCATTAGATTTCGAAAAAGCGTTCGACAGAGTAGGAATTCATGATATACTAAATAAGCTAAAAACTTGGGGTATAGGCCCAAAAATCTTTAACTACGTTAAAGCATTTCTTACCAACAGGAAAATCTGTGTAAAAACAAACAATTGCTTTTCATACTGGAGCAATTATTCTCATCGTTACGCAAACATCAACCGGGAAAAAACACAACCAATTTTTCCAACGACAACAACAAAATCAATGAATACTACTTTCATAAGATTGCGCCTTGGACATACAGTCACCACGCATCAGCACCTTCTCCGTAAAGAAAACCCGCCTATATGCCAAACTTGCAACACCCAAATAGACATTAACCATATTCTCAACACAAACAACTGTTTAAATTCATCACCTCATCAACAACAACTAACATCCATCTGCCTACCCTTAAAAAATCCTAGTCCCGACAACATTATCAAAGTTATTTCTTTCGTAAAAAAATACAAACTTGATATTTGACTTTTTATTCAAAATATTATAAACATTTATCGTAAACCTAAATATTCTCAACGTTACATATTAAGGGTTTTTCAACAGGGACGCTACAAAAGTAGAGCGACAGGACAGCAAACGACGCAATTTTGCTTGCCGCTCTTTTGACATTTCTCTTCAGTAAGGTTTGCCATTTTATGATGGAAAGATAAACGAGCCAACAACGAGTCGAAATTATTAAAATTTACTACCGAAATTCGAAGTCAGTGGCCTCAACGTTAAGAGCGCTAGGTCCAATTAATGGTCGTCATAATCGTCCTAGCAGATCAACAATTGAGCGTCTAGTGGAAAAATTTGAATCCACAGGCACAGTACAAAATGTTCCCGTGCCAGTGAGACAAAGAAGTGCCCGTAGTGTCAAGAATATTGCTGCCGCTTAGGCTTCAGTTGCAGAAAGCCCAAATGTCTCTCACACGTCGTTCTCAAACGTTGGGCATCTCTGTGCCGTCGTTGTGGCGAATTTTGCGAAAAGATCTTGGCCTACATCCTTACAAGATTAAATTGACGCAAGAACTGAAGCCGCTTGACCACCAGAAGCGTCGTACGTTCCTGAATTGGGCTGAGCAACAACTTGAAAATGATTCGGATTTTCATCGAAAAGTCATCTTCAGCGATGAGGCTCATTTCTGGCTGAATGGCTTCGTCAATAAACAAATTATGCGGTATTGGTCAGGCAGCAATCTACACGTACTCCATGAGTCATCATTGCATCCCGAAAAAATTACGGTTTGGTGTGGTTTATGGGCCGGCGGCGTCATTGGGCTGTACTTCTTCCGTGATGATAAAGACCGGCACGTTACTAAGAATGGGGATCGCTACCGTTCAATGATAACCGAATATTTTTGGCCCCAATTGGATGATATGGAATTGGAGCACATGTGGTTCCAACAGGACGGCGCCACAAGCCACACAGCGAATGTCACAATCAATTTATTGGAAACCAAGTTTGGAGAACGTGTTATCTCACGAAATGGTCCAGGCGCTTGGCCGCCTCGGTCGTGCGATTTGACGCCGTTGGACTATTTTCTGTGGGGCTACGTCAAGTCTATTGTCTATGCCAACAAGCCAGCAACGATTGATGAACTTCGTACGAATATCGAACGTGAAATTGAAGCATTATAGGCCGATTTATGCTTGAAAACCGTCGAAAATTGGGTTCAGCGTCTGGACTTCTGCAAGCGTGCCCGTGGTGGCCATGCAAAAGAAATCGAGTTCCATACATAATGGCATCGAACGTACTTTCACAGGAATAAAGAATTTCATTGATATCCAAAACCATTTTTGTTTTATTTAAAAAAAACTTTTGTAGCGCTCTTATTGAAAAACTATCTTTATACTTATGTTAATACTATTATATCTTACTAGCCGACCCAGCTCTCGAAATTCGAGTGCCATTTTATTTATTAAATTCGTTATCATTTAATAAAAGACAGAGAATTCATGATTTTTTTAAATTGTTGAATGTAATGAGAAGTACCTACAAAGCACTCAATCCTGGAGTCCAAAGGAAAACAGTTTCAAACCTATACACATTTTTGACACATTAACAACTTTTTATTCGATTCTTTCATGTCATTGTCCTTCAGCTGTTGTTATGGCCATAATATTGGAATCGAACCCACGTCGCCGGAATGACGTCAAGCTGTGAATTTTGTGTTACATCTAAAACTTTCACTCTCATCATTTTTTCATATCGCGGCAATAAAAAAAAAGGTTGTGTGTACTGACGTACGCGCGGTAGAAGTAAGACTTTTTTCCCTCAGCCTCCATAAGATTCTACCCTTCAAGCGTACAAACATTTTGTATTCTTGTCATGCCATAAGTTCTGTCCCTGACAAAAACACGTTTTATTTAAAAAAGCAATCAAAATTCTTTTTACGTCATTTATTAAGTATTAAATTTACAATATAAATATATAAGAAACTATTCAAAAAGCACCCCCCCCCCCCCGAAGCCGGTCGTTTAAGAAAGTGTTTGAAGGCTAAGGGGGGGCATTTTGAATAATTTCTTATATATTTATATTGTTAATTTAATACTTAATAAATTACGTAAAAAGAATTTTGATTGCTTTTTTATGTTTTAAATAAAACATGTTTTTGTTAGGGACAGAACTTATAGCAGGACTATGTAAAAGCATGTCGCTGATAGCGTGTCCTTTTGACATGTCACTGACAGCTGCATAGAAAATTTTTTACCCTCAACGCCGGAAAAGAAGTTTTACTTCAAAAATATTTATCATTCTATTTGGACTCGAACCCACGTCGTTGCAGTGACATCAACCTGTCGATTTTGTGTTACATCTAAAAACGGCAATACAAAAATATACATATATCATTTTATTTGGACTCGAACCCATGTCGTTGACGTTCTTCCATCTCGAAAACACACAAAAAGTAAAAGTTGAAATGGTTCTAAATTTCACTTTTTCACTATTTGAAAACACTAACACAGAAATTGCCCGATAGATGATAGGTATGTAGATGATTTAAGACTTAACTACATTCAACTTCAAAGAGTGAAAAGTGAACAAAATGTGCTGTATTTTTCCAAACAACAACAAAAGCAAAAGTTAAAATGGTTCTAACTTTTACTAAACTTAAACTATATGACAGTATAGTGTAAATGTATACTCTATTCAGCAACAGATGTCGCTAGTCGATTTGACATGTCTAATTGTTTTTGTTTTCCAGGCATTTTTTTGCAATTTTTATTTAATGTGTTAAACAATTTCTGTGCAGTATATTTAAATAATTTTGGCATTCTGCACATCTTTCCTATCCTTCTTTCTCTTCCTTAACTTCACGCCCGCGCTGTGTCCAAACATTTAAAGGGTAATCATCAGAGATCCAAAATAACCGTTGACCTTTATTTCCAATCCGTTTCTCACTGAGATTTATTTAATTCACCAATTTCATTTTGGTCTTGGTCTGTGATTTATTTTTAAAAATACATTTTTTAGGTCTTTGGGTGAGATTTATCATTTATGTTCACAAATATCTCTTATCTGTTGACTTATTTAAGTAAAAATAAATGGAAATGATTAACCTTAAACCTTTTCCGTAGAAAATAAATCAAAAATGGTTAAAATGATAAATTATATTATTTTCTTTATTTTGCAAGTAAAATACAAAATATATTACTTCAGCCACAAAAATAAAACCTTTAACACTTGATAGTAAACTTGTGTTATTTCCATTCTTGAAATTTTGTTTCGACACTTTCACTAATCAGTTAATTCTTAAGTATTAAGCCTAACTAAAAGTAAACTCCCAAAAGTTTTTGAATTTAAATTGTATCTTCTTTCACTAAGTATAAAACTTAGAGAAGAATTTATTTTTATTCTTTATTTATTTATTTATTTATTTATTTTTATTTTTTTTTCTCAGCAATAAGTGATCACCAAAACCTAAAAAAAATCAAAATAAAAGTTTCTCTCTGAGAAACCGAAAAAAATAAAATTTAAGTAAACTGGTTATTAAGTGATCATTTTTGTAAATCTCAACAAGTGAGAGTAATTTAAGAAACCTTTCAAAAGGTTGAGATTTACTTTTGATCTCTGGTAATCATAATCCCTTGAGCGCGTGTAGATTATAAAAAAAAAAAAAAAAAAAAAAAAAAAATCTATGCAAAAAATTCTTTCGTTTAATATGTAATTTATGCCCCTTAATTTTTTGTGGGCCGCGAAAAGTGTACCACAAAAAACATGTTCGCCGTTTTAATATATGATGTTATCTCATGAACTATATCTTTATTCTTTAACCTCAGAGCTGAAAGCCATAGTTAGCTAATGCTCGCCATAATGTTAGCATTTTAATTTTAATTATATGTTAATAAATTATAATAATAATAATAATAATAATAATAATAATAAACACTCATTGTCATACCAATCACAAATAAAAAATATGAAGAAAGAGCTCTGAATCCAAGTTATGTATTTATAAAAACTAGTATCGCCTGTGGTCGAAATTCGACCATTTGTATTTATATTTAATCAGTGAGCTCAAGAAATTAAATCGTTCGATTCACATTTCTCTCTACATGTGTTTTAACAATTTTGAGAACCGCTATGTCTCACATACACGAGAAAACGCGATATTAAGAAGCGTTATGGTTAAGAAGACACAGAAGAAAGAGAGAGAATGGGAATTTCACATTTATATATCGTATGCAGGTAAGCGCGTGTGTACCCTTTCTTTCAGAAGCGATCGCACCAAAAAAGGGTTAAAATCAATATTATTTACCTGGTTTCACTTTTTTGCAGCTTTTGGTGTTGCATGTGTGCAACATTTCCTACGCTCCCAATGCCCAACTGACTACTCAAAGTAACTTGGTGCTTATCTTCAATTCAACGAACTGTACGGTTTTCTCTACCAACAATATTTACATAAAACGCAATCTAACCTTATAAACGATCCCAAATCCTTCTTTCAGTTCTTTAATTACAAAAGAAAGTCAGATGGGTATCCATCCTCTTTGTCGTTCAATTATGAAACCTAGAATGATAATCTCATTACTAATTACTAATTACTTTGCATCATTTTTTAATGACTCATTCTCAAAGGATTCTTTTTAACCAGATTGGGCCTATTTTGAGTATTTACCGAATTTGTTGCTGGGTCTATTCTTGCCTGATTGCATTGCCCTTTCGTCAATGTTCAAATGTTCTTTTTCTCTTTCAAATCCTCTATCATTTATCATTTATCCTTATCTCATAACATTTTCTAAGATATTTAAAGCATCTTTCATAACACAAATTCACAAGAAAGGCCCGAAAGGTGACGTGAAAAACTATCGACCAATTGCTAAGCTTTCACATATCCCAAAAACTTTCGAAAGTATTTTATATGAACTCCTTAGTTTCCGTTGGAGGTCCTTAATTACCCCAGCACAGCATGGTTTCTTAAAAAGCAGATCCACCTCCACAAACCTTGTAGAATTCGTTTCTTTCACTCTAAGAGCCTTAGAAAACGGAAATGAAGTTGTTATGATTTCCACTGACTTTAGCAAAGCTTTCGACAAAATTTCTCACAGCCTCATAGTCTTTAAACTATCCTCTAAGTTTTGAGCCCCTTTTCCTGCAATGGATTACTTCTTACCTAGAGAATCGTGAATATTGTGTCCGGTTCAGATCCGCGCTTTTCAATCCTATTCTAGCCACTTCTGGTGTCCCCCAAGGAAGTCATTTAGGCCCACTCCTCTTTATCCTTACAATTAACGATATTGACTTGGTCATTAAACATTGTCAAATATCCCTTTACGCTGACGATACGAAATTTTTCAAAATCATCGCAGCACCTGAAGACACATCTCTCCTCCAAACAGATCTCGAAAGTTTCTCAACTTGGTGTACCAACAATTGCTTAGAGCTCAACATTAGCAAATGCCAGACAATGACATTTTCACGTAAACGCATTAAAACAACTCCCCGTCTGTACTATCTTCATAATCAACCCATACAAATAGTAGAAAAGATAACGGATCTTGGCCTTTTATATGACCGTGAATTGAAATTTCTATTTCATATTGATGAAATAATCTATAAGGCCAACTCAGCATTAGGTTTTATAAAAAGGTGGTCTAAAGAATTTGCCAACCCTTACGTGACCCGATCCCTTTACATATCATTTGTCCGACCTTTACTTGAGTATGCGTCTCCAGTTTGGTCTCCATATCAAGATATACATACATTATATCAAGAATAGAAGACATCCAACGACGATTCCTTCGTTTTGCACTTCAATGCCTTCCGTGGAATAATCCTTTGATCTTACCCCCTTATCGTGACCGCCTCCAACTGCCTTAACTCATTACAGGACCGTAGAGAAATTGCTGACATACTTTTCATACATCGGCTTCTCTCTGGATCAATTGACTTCTCCTATCTCCACAACTACATTTCTTTCAACACTAACACCCGTAACCTGAGAAACCATCACCTTTTCTATTTACTATCACACCACATCTCCTATGGCCTTAATGAACCTCTGACCCGTATGCTGGGTTTGGTCAATTTGAATCCAAATTCATTTGATTTTAATATCAGCACTTACAACCTCAAACTCCTTTTGTCCCACCCCCACTCTTAGTTGTAAGTTTAGATTTAAGTTAGTTTTTAAGTTAAACTTATAGCTTGAATTAAGCTCAATGAATGGGGGTTAGGTCCCTCTGTTCGGAACGAAACAACAAAGATTGAATGTGAGCAACATGGAACACGTTGGAAGTGAACTTTGTTGACAAACAGCTGTGTGTATCGTGTATTTATTATTTTAGACATTTTGTATGGAGAATCC
This sequence comes from Philhelius festivus, assembly GCA_963931855.1. Lineage (NCBI taxonomy): Eukaryota > Metazoa > Arthropoda > Insecta > Diptera > Syrphidae > Philhelius > Philhelius festivus. The sequence goes on from OZ007558.1 coordinate 14,620,053, forward strand.
ATGATTTCTATTTCTATTTCTATTTCCACATGCAAATAGTCGACGGATTCACATAATCTCTTCTGATGTCACTTCTAATTAATATTAGCTTTCAAATGGTATATTTTTTATTGTCGGGCGTTCAGTTTAAGTATATTAAAAAGGAACTACAAAAAAATTGTTAACGCATTAATATATAGATAATTGTCTTAAAATAAAGAATAAACGACTTAAAAATCAAAACAAAGCAACACTATCAAGTTCATGTGACGAGAGAGTTGTAACTTTAGATGGCAATTACTTAATAAATTTTCATGATTGTAACATAAAAATAGGAAATCAAACATATTACGGAAAAAATGAAGAATTTACAAAAAAATTATGTAATAGAAACTAATCTTGATCAATTTGAGAATAATACTAATGCATTATGTTTTGATGATACTCGTATTGTAATTAACGAAATAGAAAACATGGAAGCAATCGAAGAACGCAAATTTCAGAAAAACAGTACATTTTATATAATTGGATATATTTAATTGCATTCTTTGTAATTGCTATTCTTTTCATTTTATTAATTTTGTTTACATTTTTAAAATTCAAATCAATAAAAGTCACAGTTAATAACGAAACCCAGGAGAGTTTCGACTTCCGCCGACATCACTTAAAGTCAATTGGTCAGCATAAAGCTAACATAAATTCTCCCATGAATTACGTTGACCCTATTCATAGCTTTATTACCAAATTGCATTATTGCATTATTAAAAAGAAAACAAATAAATAAAATTCCAAATCTTGAAATTGTAAACGACTCAATTTATTAAATCGAAAATGTAATTTAAAACCAAAAGGTTCAACTGAGTTCGTCAATATAAAATTGCACTGTAAGCAAATAATAAACAAACAAATATAATGAAAACTAATTCGAAGGTATCATTAAGTATTGCAATAAAATGTTAATTCAGTCTTACGAGTATGATTCGATCTAAATAAAAAGGTTTAAAATAAAAAATTGTTTTTTTTTTTTATATCTCAAGCTGTTTGAGAAACCTTAAGTCGCGTGTACACAAGAGGTACAATATTTCAAAAGTCCGTCCAATTACTCGGATACGCCGATGACATTGGAAGATCAAAACGTGATGTCAGTGGCGCTTTCGTGAGCATTGAGACGGATGGGTTTAGCTGTAAATGAGGGCAATACCAAGTATGTATATGCTGTCATCAAGCAAGAACACACAACACCGGCTTTTTGGACAGAACGTCATTATAGACAGCTATAACTTTGAGGTAGTTAAGAACTTCATATAGGCGCTGCTATAAATTCAGAAAACAAAACCAGCGCTGAAATCAAACGGAGAATAACTCTTGCCAATCGCTGCTTCTTTGGACTAAGAAGGCAATTAAGTAGCGAAGTCCTCTCTCGAGCAACTAAAGTGTCCCTCTATAAAACCCTCATCATCCCGGTCCTCCTTGTCTATGGTGCAGAGACATGGACTTTGTGCAAAGTGGATGAGAACGCTTTAGGATGTTTTGAGAGGAAAATTCTTCGTGTGATCTTTGGTCCCGTCTGCATAGACGGGCAGTGGAGGAGAAGATATATCCACGAACTGTACGGGCTGTATAGCGAAACTGACCTAGTCAAACGAATCAAAGTCCAACGACTGAGATGGCTAGGTCATGTAGAGCGAATGGATTCAGGTCCGGCGCGGAGTCTTTGAATCCAACCCCGATGGACGACGGCGCAGTAGAGGAAGACTGCGACTCAGTTTGCGCACGCAAGTAGGAGGACCTCAACCAATTTGACGTGCGAAACTGGAGACAGCTAGGTGAAGAAGCTTGTTAGTTGAGGCAGCGGTCAAATTTTCAAAATTCCCGATAGGGCACTATATTGTTTCGTAATTGAAGACTGTTCACCGAATTCAATACATTTTAGTTCAAGGCTCTGATTTACTAACTATCAAACTAACCCTACAGCTCATGACTTGGTTCCGAACGCACCTCACACGAAATAAAATGCACGACTGGATCGCACGTACTTGCTCTTTCGAATTTAAAAATTATACATAAATAAATATAAAACATGGATTTAATGAGATAAAAAGTTCAAACGCATGAAATTGCCATCAGATTTCTAGAATAGTATGAATTTATGAAAACAAAGTTTAAAAATAGTTTTATTATTAAATTAAGTTTTTATATAAGAAATTTATTTAAAATTTTTCAAGAAAAAAATTCGAGATGCCAATTTTAAGCATTTAGGAAATTATTTTAAAAAAATGGAATTTTTTTCAAAAAAATATTTGTTCGGATATTTTTATCTACAATATTATTTTAAATTTAGAGGAGCTCCTTTAACCAAATTTTGATCAAAATCGTTAGAGCCGTTAATGAGAAAGTCGAAAATAAAAAAAAACGGTTGTATGACATTAACCGTCAATAACATTTTTACTTGCGAATGCGATATACATAGGTACTATAGGGAAAGTTCTGGATTTGGAAAAAAATCAAACTCGAGATTTTGATCAAAATTGACATTAGGATAATAGCGAAGACGAAAAAAGTGGGTCCAGCAATTCCGTCTGTCTGTATGTCTGTACCTCGATCTACAGCCTAAGCTACTGGAGCTATTTTCTTCAAACTCGGTACTTAAGTGTTTTCGGTCTTCTTTTTTTTAAGACCAAAATTACCTGCCTACGATTTCTTTTCGAAATTTTATAAATATTTCTTTTCTCAAAAACTGTTCGACAGATTTAAAAAAAAAATACAAAAAAATTTCATTTTCATTTTCTCAAAAGCGGTACAACCGATTTTGGTAATTTTTTTATGCTAAAGCTCCCCAAAGTTTGAATATTATTGTGTATTCAAATTTTCAAAACAATTTTTTTTGCATAAAAAAATTAATTTTAAGTATTTTTTGAATTTTCGAATCTTTTATCGTACAATACTAAAAACTTTAAGTTGGCGTACCAAAATTTTTTTCATAAAAACGTTTTAAAAATTTTATATACAAGAGCTTATTTTTCTAAGAAACCACTACAACGATTTATAATTTTTGCTTGAATCACATGGCATCCTGTTTTTAGCTCCAAGTTTTAAGTCATTTAAAAAATTAATTTAATGCTTATGAACAGTTTTTCTCAAATATTATTAATTTTTGAAATCCTTAGTCTTTTACTAAGAGCAAATTCGTGCATTTTATTTTTATCAAAATCGTTAGAGCCGTTTTTGAGATAAGTAAAATTTTGCATTACGGGTGTATGGTGGGTCCAGTTAGTTTCGGAGCTAAAAAAGATCAATTTCTCCTCTAGGGAATCACCGAAGACTCTCCAATACCGAGTTTTGAGAAAATAGCTCCAGTGGTTTAGGCTGTAGGGAGAGGTACAGACATAAAGACAGACGGAATTGCCGAACCCACTTTTTTCGTCTTCTCTATCATCGTAATATCAACTTTGATCAACATCTCGAGTTCGGTTTTTTTTTCAAATGCAGAACTTGCCCTAAGTACCTATACCGTAAGTGAAAGTTGTTTGCTAATTTTTAGAGAGTTAAATACCATTAACTTCACAAACTAATTTCTTTTCGAATTCAATTGCTCAATAACGTAACTACAACGAACATAAAAATTTTTGAAGAGTTCAAATTCTCGTGGAACTTAATCGGTCCCTGATGAAGACTTTCCTCTTCTGGAAACGAACATGTGGAAAAGTTCTAGCTCATCGCAAAACTGTATTTACATATTGATTGATTAGGACACACTAAAATGAAACCACAAAAAATCTCTTACGATTTTGCCTCCTCATGTGAAAGTTTCAGAAAGTTTTAGAAGAAATCAAAAGACAACTTCAAATTTCCAGCAACTAGTTTTTACTTGCGACTTATAGGTACTATAAGGCAAGTTATGCATTCGTAAAAAAAAATCGAACTCGAGATTTTGATCAAAGTTGACATAGCGAAGACTAAAAAAGTGGGTCTCGCAATTCTGTCTGTCTGTCTGTCGTTCGACTACAGCCTAAACGGCTCGGCCGATTTTCTTCAAACTTGGTAGATATCATTTTTAATTTTTTCCCCCCACACGTTTTTTTCTTTTTTTTTTAAGACCAAAAATAACGGTACCTGCCATACGAATTTTTTTCGAAATTTTATGAATATTTTTTTTCTCAAAAACTGCTCGACAGATTTGAAAAAAAAAAAACAAAAAAATTTAATTTAGTTAAAGCTAGGTACTGAATGAACATTTTTTTCCGAAAAATGGTTATTGAGGGTACCCCCCAAAGAACTATTTTTTTAGTTTTTGATTTTTTTGATCATTTATTTTTTGCTAAAGCTCCCCAAAAATTTAAATAGAATAATGTATTCAAAAAACTTTTTTTTGGATTTTTAAAGAAAATTTCAAATTTTTTTTTTTTCAAAACTCAATATTCCGAAAAGCTTATATTAGATTTTTTTTTTAAACTTGATAAATAAAAGTTTATCAATATAGTCTACAAGATGTATGAAAAAAGTTTTATTTTGACTTTCAAAAATCGTATTTTTCTCGAAAACGGAGCCTAGAATTTTGATAAAAATGTTTTTGTTTCAATTAATTTTAACGATCTTTAATTTAATAAAAAAAAATTGAAATTAAAATATTACAGCTTGTACCTACCATAGAACTTATTTTTTAAATTTTAAATTACTCATTATCGACATGATGGATTTTAATGAAATTTTTTATAGAGATGCTTCTAAAAAGTCCAAAATCCATTGCATTTCAAAACTTAAAAAAAAAGATGTTTTGAATTTTTGAAAAAAAAAATCTTTTTTTTTTGGAAAATTCGATATTTCAAAAATGGTGCAATATTTTTGTTTGCAAATTTAATTTTCATTCGTACAGTAATAAAAACTTAAAGTAAGCATACCAAAATTTTGTATATACAGCTATGGACAAAGAAATAGTACACTTATGATGTTTTGTATGAATATTAGTTTTATTTTATACTTATGAACTGAAACATTTTCATTTGTATTTCAGGACCTCTTACAACAAATAAAGCTTCATCTAAATATTAATTTAAAATTATAAGCTATAAAGTAGATTTTTAAAAATTATTTTAATTTGTGGTGACGTTATTTCTTGTGGAGCATAGCACACATTCCTAGAATTGTAAAAAAATCAACCTTTTAGCGAAAAATTCTTAGAATTTCAAATCTTACAATATTACCAAGTTAGTACTTTGTTGGGTGACCACGATTTTTCAAAGTTTCCTGGCATCTTATTGGTTAACTCTCAACTTATTTTTGGCATCTACTTTGTGGGATAGAATACCACGTTTCCTAGATACCGGCCCAAAGATCGTTCGAATTTTTGAATTTTTTCTGCCCAATCTGAACCTTAACATCATTCCGTAGATGTTCTATGGGGTTAAGATCGAGACTTTGAGCTGGCCAGGTCAGTATATCAATTTGTTCGTCCAAAAGCCAATCTTTGACTATGTTTGATGCATGTTTGGAATCATTGTCATGCACGAATATCCAATTTACTGGCATAGAATCAAAGGAAAATAGTTCCATAGTATTCTTAAGAATATTGAGATGAGAAAATTTATCCATTCTGCCATCAATCCTCACCAGTGGACCCACTCCATGCCATGAAAATGCTCCCCAGACCATCAAGTTGCCCCCTCCGTGTTTCACAGTCTTAAGAGTGTACCTGTGGTTGTATGCTTGGCACTTTGGGCGATGGATAAATGTTTTCCCATCTGGACCAATTCGATTAATTTTGGTTTCGTCACTCCAAAGCACTCTCTTCCAAAACTGCACATTTTTGTTTTTATGAGTCTTAGCAAAAGTCAAACGAGCTTTGATGTTCTTCTTGGAAAGTAACGATTTTTCCCTGCTCACACGTCCAAACAACCCAGCATCGTTGAGTCTTCTTCTTATCAATCAGCTTGAGACATCAACACCAAATTCTTCATTTACTTCCACCATAATGTCTCGAGATGACTTAAAAGGGTCACATTTGCACTTTCTAGAAATGGCTCTGTCAATTCGTAACAAAGTTTTGCGGGGTGGTGGCTTACGAATTTTATTTTCTGTTGTCATATCTCGATTTGCTCTCACTAAACCAATGACATTATAAACCATTTTACGGGAACAATTTAGTGTTTTGGCTATTTGGGTAGGATTTTTACCTTGTGTATGAAGATCGAAAATAATTTTCCTCTTTTCGGGAGTACAATGCGCTCCTCGGCCCATTTTGTTAAAAACTTTTTTTATGAAACTATAAACAACACAAAATAAGCACTATCTCTCATACATTTATCGCGAAATAAAAATTCAACGGTTAAAATAATATGTGCTATTTCTGTGTCCAGGAGTAAAAGAGAAAAGAATATAATCAAAAGGCAAATGCAAGAATCTATCAAAGGTAACGGGACTATTAAGACTTTTTTGTTTACATCAATTAATGTAGACCATTATGCCTGCAGAACAAAGGTCGCGTTCGGGTACGTATCCAAAGATATCTGGATTTGTTGGTGTTGTTGTAATCCCATAGGAAAAAACAACTGATTAACGAAACAGCTGATGTCAAGCAGAAATCTAAAGCTATCCAAAAAATTTTGGTATACTAAACTATCCAAGGGGAATTTTGAAGAACAGCTGACATTTCAGCTGATCTATTTTCTTTTGTGTCGAGTACAGGGTTGGCCGAACTGTAACTTTTTAAAATTTATTACGTCTAGTACTAATTTACTAATTTAGAAAAGTAAAGTTTGTTGCATTAAAGATCTCATTCGGATCCTACTGCAAAGCTTTTATTCTTTGAACTTCAGATTGTTTCTTGATATAGGAGGTATTAAACTCAAATTCTTTTAGGGTTTTCATAGAAATATGAAATGATCTTAACTCTTAAACATGACTTGTTATGGGATTATATGGACATATTTAGAGCTGAGTTTTCAGAAAAGGATTCTTTTAAGACTATAAGCTTATATAATCTTATTGCAAGAAGAGAAAATAGTTTAGCTATAAGATTTAAGTAGTTTTAAGTTGCAAAAGAGTGTACCTCTTAAAATAAAAATGTTATGAAACCCAGTTCAGTTTCATAACAATATATTAATACTTAGGTATAACAATGGGATATAAGAGAGTTGAATGGGAGTTTTTTTTGTCAGATTTCAAAAGTTTAGCTCCGGAGAGTATGTTAGTTGGACTTATTCATTTTTAATAAGCGAAGTGAAAATGGCTGGTCAAAAAGCTACAAAATTATTTGGCTGAAGATGGATTTACTCCAATTAAAAGGGAAAATGATCGTACTGGAGCTCCCCGACAAGTGTGCTGCGCTTCTTAAAAATAAACAGTTTCAATATAATTACCAGTTCTTGGTTTTTACTATTTTTAAAAAGTTTTTTTTGGTAATATTTATATGTACTTACCTTGAAACGAGAGCGTCTGCTCACCAAATGCGAACAAGCACTAAAAGAAATCGTAGCTTAACTCTGTAGGCTTAAAGCTCACCGCTAATTAAAATCACAAAAAAAAAGAAACCTCGTTGGCGTGAGATAATTTGTGGTTAAAAAATCTGCCCTTTTCAATTTACATTTCCGCAGGATTAAATTTTCAAAAATTTGAACGAAAAACTTAATAGACATTGTCAGTTGTATATATTTATAAGGGCTATACCATATTAAATTCTTAAATATTTAATGAATTATTATAATAAAAAAAAAATCATAGGATTTGTAATCCAGTATACGTACATATGTATAATATTAATTGTTTGTTTTGCGGATTAGCAAATGGTCTCTTGTTGCAACTAAATCGTCGCAACATACCTTGTACAATAAATTCAGCATTAAAAAATATCTTTAAATCATGTGTTCATAATCCAAATCCTTCGATTATGCCAAAGAAAATTGTTTGTCTCCAAAAATAAACTTCCCATCTATCATGTATAATTCCTACAATTCCTATCTTTATGGTAAATGAAACATTTTCAGTTTTTGTACAAACCTTCATAAGATCATAAATGTGCAAAATTGTTTGGTTTCCATTATTCTATTTTTTTTTATGAATTAACTACGTATGTAGCAGACGTGACAAATTGAAGTAAATTAGGCATGTAGTTGAATCGGCCAACCCTGGACGATTCACGTCGTTTTTTTGACTTTGACAGTAAATGTTACCTATCCGGTTTTGGTCGTTCGCCAACGTATCGGATACTAAAGTATCTAAGATACCCTATCGGTCTACGAAGTGAACGCGGCCAAACTTACCACAAACATTGGACATAACCTTTGAGTATATATAATATGGAGGGCTCGTTTCTATTCCAAATGCGTGACTATCATAGGGGGCGCTACTCAAATTTGTGTAAGACAAAGTTATTGCCGAGTGCTTCATATCACATGTGACGGAGAACTATATGCGAGGAGAAGGTAAGCACAAATCGGAGGATACGGCTGTATCCTTAACTTACAGAAAGTGAGACAGCGACCCCTATCACAACTTCAAGTACTACAATGCACTAGGGATAGGAACGAGCCCTCCATATTATATATACTCAAAGGACATAACGGACATTTTGTTAAATTATGTAAATCTTATGATATGGCAACATTAACTATTTGAACTATTGTTTCAATTCCATTATTATATAGTACTAGCCGACCCAGCTCTCGAAATTCGAGTGCCAATTTATTTATTTAATTCATTATCATTCAATAAAAGACAGAGAATTCATGATTTGTTTTAAATTGTTGAATGCAATGAGAAGTACCTACTAAGAACTCACTCCCGGAGTCCAAAGGAAAACTGTTAATGGTAAACAAACTTTCAAACCTATATGTACACATTTTTGACACATTAACAATTTTCGTTTCGATTCTTTCATGAAAAAATGATGAGTGAAATTAAAAAAAAAAATCACATGTATGTAACACAAAATTCACAGGTTGACGTCACTGCAACGACGTGGGTTCGAGTCCAATATTATGGCCATAACAACAGCTAAAGGACAATGACATGAAAGAATCGAAACGAAAATTGTTAATGTGTTAAAAATGTGTACATATAGGTTTGAAAGTTTGTTTACCATTAACAGTTTTCCCTTGGACTCCAGGAGTGAGTTCTTAGTAGGTAATTCTCATTGCATTCAACAATTTAAAACAAATCATGAATTCTCTGTCTTTTATTGAATGATAATGAATTAAATAAATAAATTGGCACTCGAATTTCGAGAGCTGGGTCGGCTAGTTTTATGTAATATGCAAAGTTTTCGACAGTGCAAAAACAAAAATGACCCACAGTGTGTAAATGCGTGTCTCAAGTATATTCTGCACATCTCCGTAACTGTGGCTTTCAAACCATATAAAATTTATCGAAATCGGTTAAATACTTTAGGAGAAAAGTGTACCACAAAAAAACATGTTTGCCGTTTTATTATATGATATGATTAAACTTTCCCAAGATGTTTCTTTGTATGTATATTTTCAACAAGTGAATTCTATTTCCACTATGTTTTACTTTATCAATAAATCTTGTTCTGAGCAGACGTGTGGTCTCTTTATTTGTATCAATTTCTAACGGGTTATGGGACCAGGCCGAACCTAAAATTAAATACTAAAGTTAAATAATTTTTGTTTGTTTAAATAATAGTAGAGGTAATTTGTTGATTTCAAAAGTAACATGAGTGCCGCGGGTTTGTACTCCATTGAAAAACTAGACGACTCTAACTATGCATCATGGTCAGTCCATATGAAGAGCGTTCTGGTTCATTCAGATTTATGGGCTATCACAAGTGGTAGACTTATAAAAAGTGAGACTGCTACTGTGGCGGAGGCTGCAGCGTTCGATGCAAAAGAAGAGAAGGCTCTAGCAAGTATATTGCTTTGCATGAAAAATTCGCAACTAAATTACGTGAGGCACTACCTAACCTCAACATTGGCCTGGAACAAATTGAAAGAAATATACCAGCCATGTGGTCCTGCGCGTAAGATCACACTGTTCAAAAAGCTCCTATACCTTAGTTTGTCTGACGGAATTAGCATGTCGGAGCACATGAATGAATATTGTGAAACAATAGATAAGTTGGCTGAAATTGGTGTTGATGTGCCTGAGGAGATGATGGTTATTATTTTGCTCTCTAGTTTGCCAGATTCGTTTGAAAGTTTTGTAATGGCCATCGAAACACGTGACACACTTCCAGCTTTAAATGTGCTTAAAGTGAAATTGCTTGAGGAAGGAGCTAGGAGGCTTGAAAAGTCGGGTAAGGTAGCAGAGGTTGGCGAGAATCCTCAGGCATTTGTTGCTCGTGTGAGTTCTAAAAAAATTCTCAAAAATAAGCATAGTGGTGGCGGTGACACTAGTCTTGGGAGTAGCGTGGATGGTAGCATTAGGGGTAAAAGACGAGTAAAAGGCAAGTGTTACAATTGTGGTCGTCGGGATCACTTTGCATCTTATTGTAAGGATCCAAAAAGGGACATAAACAGTGAGCGTTCGTTTTCAATTCTCGCTTCGGAAGATTCCTGGTGCATTGACAGTGGAGCTACGTCACACTTATGCTGTGATCGAAATATGTTTTTCTCATATGCTGAACAATAAGAAAAAGTTGTATTAGCGGGAGAGAATTTTATAGAAGCGGAAGGCAGAGGAGATGTTTGCATTAAATTTAATGGTCTAGCTGTAAAACTGAGAAACGTTTTATACGCGCCAACATTGCAGAGAAATTTTATCTCCGTTACAAAGGCAGTGGATAACGGGCTAGCGATGGTTTTTGATAAAGATAGTGCTGTTATAAGAAACCGAAAAGGTGATGTCCTCATAAAAGCAGCTATGTGTGGTGGCTTGTTTACATTTAAGGCTGATTCTAATAAATGCATGCTCGCTAACGGTGAAATTAAAGACGCAGTCGATTGGCATAATCGATATGGACACTTAAATTTTGATAGTTTGAGAGTAATGTCAGCCAAAAACCTAGTACAAGGGCTAACAATAAAAGATGTGCCAGGCAAAAACGAGTGTGTGACTTGCGCAAAGAGCAAAATATGTGCGAAGCCGTTTCCAAGTGTAACAAATACTCGATCAAAAGATCTCTTAGAGATTGTGCACAGTGATGTCTGTGGTCCAATGAATAAAAATTCAATAGGTGAATCTCGCTATTTTGTCACATTTATAGACGGCATGTCTCGTTTCATTTTTGTCTACTTCGTTAAGACCAAAGATGAAGTATTTGGAATCTTTAAATCTTTCAAGTCCTTAGTAGAGAAGCAGACAGGTAGGCAAATCAAAATTTTGCGTAGTGACAATGGTGGCGAGTATCTCTCAAAGGATTTTGGGGCATTCCTAGATACAGAGGGTATACAGCGTCAGCTGACTGTTCCACATACACCTCAACAGAACAGCGTAGCTGAACGCGCTAATCGAACTTTGGTGGAGATGGCCAGGAGTATGATCGTCCACAGTGGTATGAGTGAAGATTTTTGGGGAGAGGCAGTCGCAACTGCGGCATATTTATGGAACAGATCTGCAACAAAGTCCATTGTTGATAAAACTCCGTATGAAGTGTGGACTCGCAAAAAGCCAACAGCATCACACCTGAAAGTATTTGGTAGTTTAGCTATTGCAATCGATAAAACGCAACGAAAGAAGTTTCGTCCAAAAGGAAAGGAACTGATCATGGTTGGCTACTCCGATACTTCCAAGGCATACCGGTTATATAATCCCGAATCGAAAATGGTAATTGTCAGCAGGGATGTCATTTTTATGGAGCATTCGTATGTTGGTTCCAAAGATACAGAGTTCGACATAGTTATCTATGATGCTGGTCAGGTTGAAGTTACTAATGAAAACGACCCTGCCCAGATGGAAAGTAAAAATGAAGTTAGTTGTGGAAAGCGAGGGCGCGAGAAGGAAGACGACAGCACAAGCGAAGATTGTGAACAAGAAGTAAAGTTTAGTAGAGGCAGACCAAGACTTGTTCGTACAGGGAGGCGAGGACGTCCTAGAAAAGAACGTCATGTATTGAATCTTTTGGAGGTCGATGATGTTTTAATTCCACAGAGTGTCGAAGAGGCTATAAGTGGCAAATATTCTAGGCAATGGCAAGCATCGATGCAGAAGGAGTATGATAGCTTAGTGAATAATGACACATGGTCGTTAGTTGACCTTCCAGCTGGACAGAAACTCATTGGCTGCAAATGGGTATTTAACTTAAAGAGGAATTCAGATGGCAGCATTCAAAAGTTTAAGTCCCGTTTGGTCGCGGAAGGTTGTGGTCAGCAATTTGGCATTAATTTTACTGAAACCTTTTCGCCAGTTGTTAGGTATGCAACCATACGCAGGATCATTGCATTGGCTTGTGAAAATAATCTGCATATGCATCAAATGGATGTGTCATCTGCGTACTTGAACAACGAACTCCAGGACACTATCTACATGAAGCAACCCGAATCATTTGTCGAAAAGGAGTTTCCACATAGAATACTTAGACTCAACAAAGCACTTTATGGGTTAAAGCAGAGTGGGCGAGAATGGAACAAAAGGTTAGATTCAGTTCTAAGAAAGATTGGGTTTTCGTCGTGTGTCAGTGAGCCGTGTGTGTACACAAAAAGTCATGAAGGTAATTTTAATATTATCGCTGTGTATGTTGATGATCTCATTCTAGCAAGTACAAAGTTGGATGAACTTACTGAGATCAAAAGCCAAATAGCAAATGAGTTTGAAGTTGTAGATGGAGGTAAGCTTGAGTATTTCCTGGGTATGGAAATAAATCGAGAAGGTTAAACTGGTGCTGTTACTGTTTGTCAGCGGCAGTACATAAATAACATCTTATGTCAGTATGGTATGGAGAATTGCAGACCGGTATCAACACCTTTGGACGCAGGATTTCAAGTCCATTGCACTAACGATAGCTGTAAAAGGGTCGATCAAACAAAGTATGAATCCTTTATTGGTGCTCTCATGTACCTTGCAATTTCTTCTCGGCCTGATATTCTACATTCCGTATTTAAACTGTCTCAGCGTAATAGGGATCCTCACTCCGAACATGAAGCTGGTGTTTGGCATATCCTTAAATATTTAAAGAAAACTATTGATTTTAAGCTACATTACAGCAAAACAGGACAGCCTATTGAATGCTTCGTTGATGCAGACTGGGGAGGCGACGCTAGTGACAGGAAATCTTACACTGGATGTACCTTTGTCGCAGGAGGAAGCGTGTTTTCATGGGAATCTAAAAAACAAAATATAGTTGCACTTTCCAGCACTGAAGCGGAATACGTTGCACTCTCCGCTGCAGCGAAGGAAGCAGTCTACATCAGTAACAATGCTCCGATGGTCCTTAACAGCGATAACCAGAGTGCTCAGCATTTGATCAAAAATCCTTTTTATCATGCTCGCAGCAAACACATCGACATCAAGTATCATCATATTCGTGAATTATATAAAAACAATGAAATTAAATTAAATTATGTTAGTACTAGTGAAATGATGTCAGATATTCTTACAAGGAATTTGCCGAAAATCAAGCATTGTAAATTCACCCAAGCTATGGGATTGTATTAATCTATTTTTCTTATTTATGAATTTAGTTTCAAATAAATAGTGTTGAGAAGGAGTGTTAAATTATGTAAATCTTACGATATGGCAACATTAACTATTTGAACTATTGTTTCAATTCTATTATTATATAGTATATGATTAAACTTTCCCAAGATGTTTCTTTGTATGTATATTTTCAACAAGTGAATTCTATTTCCACTATGTTTTACTTTATCAATAAATCTTGTTCTGAGCAGGCGTGTGGTCTCTTTATTCGTATCAATTTCTAACACATTTTAATCGCGAGATTTTTCTCATAAGTGTGCTATTTCTCTGTGCATAACTGTAAAAGCTTTTTTTTAAAAAAAAAAAAACACTACAAGAACTTAAAATTATTGTTCTTGCATAAATTCATATTTGCATAGCATTCTGTTTTTGTCTCTAAAAGAATTTAAAAAAATAATTTTATCCTTATGAACAGTTTTCTCTAATAACATTCGTTTTTAAAATTCCTAGTCTATTACATAGGAGCAAGTTCGTGCGACCCAGTCGTGCATTTTATTTTTTATGAGAAAGGGACCTTACCAAGCGAAGAAATATTTATGGAGTAGCACCAATTGCAAAAAAAACTTAAGCAAACCAGATATGAGAGAAGCAAACACGAATACAGAACAAAGTCATGTTTTTGGTCACGCAAATCAATCAATGTTAAAAAAATGAAAAAGGAAAAGGGCGTTAAAATATATTCTTAATTGATACACCTTTTCTTCTCAAAAAAAATCGAAAAACCTATTTACCTATACGTAAAAAGAGATAACTAATCAATCATTCAATTCAAACTTATAATATACTCACGATATCTCCAGTTTTATTGATCATTTTTATAAGTAAACGAATATTATTTATTAATGTTGTTTTATGGACCAAAATTAAATCAATGGATCCATCACCAAGATGAGAAAACTTAGCCATGCCATTAGGAGAGCGAGAGCATGCACATGTTATATTGGCTCCACTTATCATAAAGAAGCCACCTTTGATAGCCTTCCAAACCATTTGATTGCTTGGAGTTGCCACCAGCGTTGTTGTGGTTGTTGGGGTAGTTGCTCCTTCTTCTTCGAAATTATAAGAATTTTCCAAAAATTCTTTATGTTTTTCTACCACACTCAAGTTCGAATTCAATTTATCAGGCAGATTATCACAGGTATTGTTTTTATTGTTTTCCGTCCTCGCCGTCGTTCTCTTAAGAACATCTTCTTCCGAATTTGTCGATTTGTACTTATTGTACTCTGAAGACGTTGTACATTTTTCCTGTATATCAGGAGTTAAGTCATGTACTTTGTATACTTCATTGGCCAAAAAGCTTGAACTTGAGCAACGTTGGCAATTAACGAAACATTTCTTGTCACCTAATTCTTGATTACTTCCAGAGACCGATTTGTCCAAGGCCCGATCTGATTTAGATTGCTCAATATCTGAATTAGATAATAGAATACGTATTTCAGCTGGATAGCTTGTATTCATTAGTATGCTTTTGAAACCTATTTTGAAATGAAAACAAAACATCTGTGATTTCCTAAAATATTTTTTTAAGTGACTTGGGGCATAAGGTGTCATATATCCCAACCAGTGACTGGAGAAAACGACTTAAACAAAATTACCTGCATACTCATAGCGTTTTGTGCCCATCCACCGATATTTTTCACTTTGCAGGGCAATATCACCCAAATATCCATACGACATCACACTTGCGCAGAATCGAATCAAACCATTTGGATTTTGCACGCTGCAAATGTCAAGACCTCGCTTCTGTCCCAATACCATGTGTATAGCTGCTGTTGCCACATCACACGTTCCATGTAAACTAAAAGCTACCGTATCCGTACTGCCAGCAGGTATCACAGCAACCGGTATTTTTGGCTTTGGTATATACTTCGGCTTTTGCGCATCAAGATCCAAATCTTTCATAGTTCGAAATAAGAGCCCATTAACGACTTCGGCAAATGTTCCATCACCACCGACACAACAAATTGCATCATACTGATGCAAATTAGTCGTCATCACAATATCATGAATCTGATTCGCTCTCTGTGATATAATGCAGCTGGCATCGATTTTCGCTAATTCAAATATTGGCTTGCAATATCTCTCGTATGTTTCAAGACCGCGTCTTTGACCTCCAAAGGGATTTATAAAAACCAAGACATTACGCAAACGATTTTGTTCTCTTAGGATTTTTTGCAATGCACTATACCAATTATTCACAACTCTCGAATCGCTGCTTTGTAGTACAAGGGTTTGCTTCTGCCACCGATTGCAGTCTTTAGGAGATTTTATTACACGTTTGGCATAATGTATAGTTAGGTATTCCTTTAGAGGTTTGCTATTGCTGCTCGATGTCGTCACCGATGCTCGAGAAGACGGTGATTCTCGGTTAGTTGTTGATGATGACGATGATGATGACTGCTCGTATGATCGATTGCCTTCATCAATAATTGTAGTATTAATTGGCCGATTGTTAGACTGTTCAAATGCAAGAATATCACTTACAGGAATGATTGTTTTATCTAAAAAAAAATAATGTTAGGTATTAATTTTAGCGTTTCTACGATTTTTCTTACCATTTTGTTTTCTTCCTTCTTTTTCATAAATAATTGTTCCATAGTTAAGAAGCGCACGATAACGTTTCTTGTTTATTAGAAATGTATTTAAAAGAATATCTGTTTCTTGTCGATACATATTTGTTTATTTGACGCTATAAATAAAAAGTATTTAAAAAATATTACTGATTTAACGATTGTGAATTTTATCCTACAGTATACACATATGTACTGGGTGGGCCATCTAGTGGTCTCTTTTTAAATCATAGGTTATTTTGACACAGATAAAAATAAAAAAAATTGGTAAATTTGAATGTGCAAAACTTAAGCAACTTCGTTTCCACTCTAAGAGAATTTTTGATAATGGGGCTTTTACAGTAATATTTGGCATAGAATGCAATCAACAAGAGTGTAACAAAAGTCATTTATTAGTTTGGATCGATTAAGGCCTAGCTTCGGTTTGTTTTTCGATATGTCCCGAAATAAGTACGATTCCAACTTTAAAATCAAAATAATTAATGAGTATAATCGTGGGGCATCACAATTTCACTTTCCAAAAAATATAGCATTATATAATATAGATTACAAAATTTGAAACTACGTGAAGCGTCGAAAATCAAAATTTTGGAGGTCGACCGCGTAAAACAACAAGAAGAACCCATAGACAAATTTGTAATTTAATAAAAAAAACGTTAATCAGCTCAAAGGAAGTAGTAAACTCATTAAATCTTAACATTGATGCAAGCACCGTGCGAAGACGTGCACTAGAAAATGACCTTAGAAGTTACAAGCCATGCCAAAAACCGTTGCTTAAAAAAAAAAATTAAAAAAAGGTTGTGTTTCAGTCTTATGATATTAACTCAATTTAAGTATTAAATTTAACTTTTAACTTATTTAAAATAATTAGATTAGATTTTGTAAAAAAGTATCACCAATGGTCGGTTGAGAAATGGAAAACGGTACTTTTCAGCGATGAATCAAAGTTTAATTTGATACAGTCAGATGGAATATGGCACGTGCGAAGAGGTAAGGGCCAACGGCTTAATCCAAGATATTGCAATGTCACAGTAAAACATGGGGGTGGCATTGTGATGATTTGGACCTGTTTCTCAGGATATGGACAAGGTCCTTTCCATCAAATTGAAGGAATAATGGGCAAATTCAAATATAAACATATCCTGGAAACGCAGATGTTACCATATTCCGATTGGAATATGCCGCTTCGATGGGTGTTTCAACACGACAACGACCAGAAACATACATCGAAGCTGGTCAAAAAGTGGATAGAAGACAATGGGATTCAAGTTCTTGATTGGCCGGCACAATCACTAGACTTGAATCCCATTGAAAATCTTTTTGGGATTCTCAAAAATCGAGTCGCTGGACAACGCTTCCAATCCAAGGCGGTGCTCTTTAAATCTTTACAAGAACAATGGCAAAACATACCACGAGATGTCATCTCTAATTTAATAGCTTCCATGCCGAGAAGATGTGCTAAAGTCCTAAGAAATAAGGGAAACTATACAAAGTGTTGAAAAATTGCTTATGTTTTGCACATACGAAATCGTTGAATTTTGTGTTATTTTATTTTTAGAAAATGTTTATTATGTTATTATTTTTATATAAAGATAAAAACACGATACATAAACATAAAACTATAATTCCACATAAATTGCGTTATTCTTTTATTATCCAAAGCATGGAAAAAACTGTGGCAGCGGCGACTACTAGTGTAAATGTTGGAAGCGGAATGAGTAATGAGCTCATCTAAGAGTTCGGTTATGAACAAGAATATAGATACATATAATATGGGTATTGATTTAGAAAACTGAAATAATAAAGAGAATACATTTTCTAAAGCAGACATTATTATTATTAGTATTTTATTAAATACACGATCATCACATTGGCGACGAGGATCGGTAAGTAAACATAAATAAAATGAAAAAAAAAGAATGAAAAATATATAAGCTGGGAACCATAAGTTCTGATTGCTTTTATTTTTCTGGTTTGCAGCATAATCTAAAAGAAGCGTGACAAATCAAGAAATAAAAAGTCTTTGAGACTTTTTCAAAAGAGTCCGTGAGACCATAACAATAGAGTCCTTGGGACCAAGCCATAAAATCTTTAAACTGTCGGGAAGACAAAATCAGGGCTGTAAGCCAATTTATAAGCTGTCGGGAAGACAAGGCAAGAACACAAACATTTTGAGACTGTTTACGCACTAACAAGGTAGAGTAAACTTCATAGGTTATATGTGCTAGACAAATATAAATACTTCATAATTGTTTTAGATTAGAGACATTAAACATGGACAAATGGGATATTTGCTAATTCAATTTCAAGCAGTTTCAACCACATCAATTAAGAGATGAGTGGAAGAAATATACAAGAAACTTTGATTTCATTGCGGCAACAAATGAGATATCTGATAAGACACGACTTAAAAACATATTTCTTGCAAAGGCAGGACCAGATGTTCAAAATATTTTTTATACTATACCGGGAGCAGATGTTGTGGAAGATGAAGAAAATATTGACCCATACGGCACACTAATAGGAAAACTTACTGAATATTTTGCACCAAAACAACATGACGCTTTCGAAAGAAATCAATTTCGGATCCTTAAACCTGATACGGTAAGTTTTTACTAAGAGCACAGGAACAAGCTGGCCGTTGTAATTTTGGAAAAAGTGAAACCGAAAGCAGAGAAATTAGCGTTATAGATAAGACAATTCTCCTGGCTCCACAAGATTTACGTGAAAAGTTACTACAAAAAGAAAACTTGACTTTAGATGATATAATCAGAATGGTAAATTCTCACCAAGCTGTAAAATATCAAGCTAGTCAAATGACCGTTCATGGTGATAATTCTTAAGATATTGCGAACGTCAACAGAATTCAAACCAACCAGAAAACAACAAGAATGGATTGTACACGCTATGGATCAAAGAGCCACCAAAGTAACGATTCAAATTGTCTTGGAAAGGAATGCAGGAGATGTGGCAAGCCAAACCATTTTGAGATAAAATGTCAGACAAAACTTTACCTGAAGAACAGAAAACGGAAACGAAATGAAACTGTGACTGATAGACGAAATAAGTTTCAGAAAGTCAATAATGTAGAGGAAATGTTTCTAAACAACAATCAAAATTTTATACTTAACGCAGATGAGCGAAAAGAAATGGTGTTAGTTTGTATTGGAGGCGTTTTAACGGAAGTACTTGTTGACTCGGGCACAAGAAGAAATTTAATTGACGACGCAACTTATGAAAAATTAAAGCGACAGCATTTGAAGATTAACAAAAACAAAAATCATCAGAATATGACTTTAAACGTTACCTCAAGGATTCAGATCCTTTAAATGTGCTGGAGGTCATTGACACTACAGTGTCTATAGACGATCACGTTTTACGTAGTTAAAAATGGATCACGGCCTCTGTTAGGTTACACAACATCAAAAGCGCTCGGTATTGTTAAGATTGGGTTGCCAAGTACTCTTATAGAAACAACTCATTACATTAAGACAAATGATAAACGTCCATTTCCAAAAATGAAGGGAGTTAAAGTGCAGATAACAATCGATGAAGGAGTAACACCAGTGCAGCAACATCCAAGACGTCCACCAATTGCAGTACAGACTAAGGCTAGTCGCGCACTGGCAACTGTGATCGAAATCAAATAGTTTAATCACCAGTTGAAGAGAACCGCGCACTGGCAACTCTTTACTCACGCTCGCACTCATTTTAGGCAATCGTTTAGTTTGTGTCAAAACACAAACTTTTTAGTTTCGAGAATCGAGTTACTCTAAGTGCGCGGTGTCCCATATAAGCCCATATATTTCATTTTAGCAACTAAACAGTTGCGAAACTAAAAATTGAATGTGCGCGCCTAGCCTAAGATAGAGGACAAACTTAGATCACTTTTGGCTATGGATATAATGGAAGAAGTAAACGATTATAGTAAGTGGACATCCCCTTTGGTCGTTATCGTAAAATATAATGGTGATTTAAGGTTATGTGGGGATATGAGACGTACGAACCTGGCAATTAAACGCGGAAATCACCTAATGCCAACATTTGAGGATTTCCTTCATAGACTCAAGGACGCCAAATATTTTACGAGATTCGATATCAAAGATGCTTTTCACCAAATTGAACTGGACGAATCAAGTCGTCATAGCACATCTAGGAATGTTTAGGTACAAAAGATTGATGTTCGGGTTATCGTGTGCCCCCGAGATGTTCCAGAAAGTCATTGAACAAATATTGACGAAAATTCCAAATGCCTTAAATTACATTGATGACATTATCATTTTTGGAAATTCTAAAGAAGACCTTCAGAAGTCACAGGATCATATCTTAAGGTGTGTCCAGACCAAAGAAACATTTTTGAAACATTTAAGAAACATTTCAGAAACATTTAAAGAACATTTCAGAAACTGAGAAACATTTCTGAAATGTTTCTGAAATGTTTTATTTGGTCTGGACGCTCGTGAAACATTTCTGAAATGTTTATAAAATGTATCTCTGTTTCCCATTCCTAATGGGAAACTTTATTTGTTTTCCAAGCATTTACATAGGTAGAAAGTGCGTGAGAGTGGTTATTAATATAAATACTCGTATAAAATTTCGCGAAAAGTGTGGAGCAACGATAATGTTATCCAGTTGATAAAAATTTATGAAATGAAAAAAGATTTGTTGACGAAAATTTTGAAAATTAAACCAAAAAAGTCGATGCTATATCAGATATTGGCGAAAATATAAATTGTGATATAGATGAAGTAGAAAAAAAAAATTCACGCGCTTAAAGTGCAACACAGGCGAGAAAAAAAAATTACAGACTACTCAATTTGGAAACAAAGAAACATTTCAGAAATGTTTCTTAAAGCGTCTACACCAAAAAAAAACAAATCAGAAACATTTCTGAAATGTTTCTGCAATGTTTCTGAAATGTGTTTTAAACAAATGGGAAACATTTCAGAAACATTTTTTAAACAATGTTTCCTGAAATGTTTCTTTGGTGTGGACACACCTTTAAATGAATTTAAGAAATATGATATTCTGTTGAACCACTCAAAATGCAAATTTTTGATGGAAAAAATAGTATTCCTCGGGCACATAATATCTGGAGTTCAGAACACCACGAACAAATGAAGAACTTAGAAGTTTTTTGTGTTTGGCTACCTATCTAGCTCGATTTATACCACACCTTCCACAAATAACTACCCCACTACGACAGTTAATCAAGTCCGAAGGGAAATTTGACTGGAAGCCCCAACATCGAAAGGCTTTTGATGAATTGAAGAGTGTATTGTCGGACATGAACACTCTGTGCTTTTTTCGATAATTCTCTTAGGACTCGGGTAATAGCAGATGCAGGTCCAGATGCTCTAGGATCAGTATTGGTTCAATATAAAAACCCGGGTGATGAGGTGAACCCACAAATTATTTGTTATGCAAGTAAAAGTTTAACAGAAACCGAGCGTCGCTACTGTCAGTCGGAAAAAGAAGCTTTAGCTCTTGTGTGGGCGGTTGAAAGATTCGCAATTCATTTACTGGGTAGACGATTTGAGGTGGAAACTGATCATCGTCCATTGCAATCAATTTTCAACTCTACATCTAGACCGTGTGCTCGTATTGAAAGGTGGGTACTCCGCCTGCAATCATTCGATTTTACCGTAGTGTACAAAATAGGAAGTGAAAACTTTGCAGATCCCTTATCCAGATTTGCAACAAAGGGTGATGACAAAGAGTTTGATGGAGACAGTGAGTTTTTTGTATTAGCGATCTTAGAATCAGCAGCTATAGATATATCAGAAATTGAAGAAAAAGCTTAAGCAGATCAAGAATTGGCAACAGTAAGAAATTGCTTACTTACAGGTCGGTGGGATTCTGCCGAAGTGAAGCAATATGCGCCTTTTCAAACACATTTATGTGTAATTGATGATTTGCTCATCCGAGGAAACAAACTAGTTATTCCAAATGCTCTAAGGCATTTTGTTTTCAATGGCGAATTATTGCTAAATAAAATTTTCAAATCAAATCAAATCTAAGGCATCGTATGCTTTCCCTAGCACATGAAGGCCATCCAGGAGAAACTAATATGAAAAAGCCCGACCCGGCATTGATAAGGATGCAGAAAAATTTGTGAAACAGTGTGAAGGCTGTCGGTTAGTAGGATTACCATCTCGACCCCTACCTATGCAAAGAAAGGATTTCGCTACTGCAAGTTTAGAGGCATACTTCTCAACTTTACCATTCCTTACTGGCCTTAAGCCAACGGCGAAATAGAACGCCAAAATAGATCACTCAACAAACGTCTTAAAATTAGTAATGCTCTAGGACGTAATTGGAAAACCGATTTGAAAGATTATCTAATGTTGTACCTTTGTATATATATCTTATAGTAATATCGACAAGTCGAACGATTGTGGCGGCATCTTCAGGCTACGGACCGCAATTGCTAAATGTGTCTCTGCTAAATTTTGGAGACTTCAAGATACTCGTATGGGTGTAGAGATAATAGAAGAATGAGAAAAAATAAATTGTATTGAGAATGTGCGCAAAAAGAAAAAATAGGAATAGTAACAGAACGAGAAAATTATATTGATGGATGTGTATGTGACGTTTTGTGAGGATAGGGAAAATATATTTGTATGAAAAAATATAAATCTATGACCATGGTTGCCACAAACAAATAAATATAAATATAGAATGTAATGATGACTGATAGAATTAAAGAAAGTTTTTTTATGTTTTGGTTAACCTTATTTTACTAAGTATCTTAAATACTTGTAAATAAAATTAAATATATATGAATATGTGTACAGTAAATTATTAGGATAACCAGTACTAACTCGATTTACGCAACTAATAGAAATTAAGGCAGATGCAATAACCGAGTCTGTTGCACTTACTGGGTTATATATTTTTTTAAATAAATAAAATGCACGACTGGGTCGCACGAACTTGCTCCTATGTAATAGAATATATATTTTAAAAACGAATTTTATTAGAGAAAACTGTTCATAAGCATAAAATTATTTTCCTTTTAATTCTTTAAGTAGTAAGCGATAAAAAAAGATTGCTATGCAAATATGAAATAAGAAAAAAAATTAGTAGGCCAACTTAAAGCTTCTATTATTGTATGAATAAACGTTTTCGAGAATAATACGATTTTCGAAAACCATTTTTAGCATTTGTATGGTGGGTAGCGTTATTGTTTGGTTAAATACATTGAAATTAGTAGTTTGCGCAAGTAAAGGAACGCGTTTTGAGAAAATGAAAAAATTTATCAAAATCTCAAAATTATATGGAATAAACGATTCGAAACATTATGCATTGAAAATAATCAATTTGGCAACCATGACTTTCTGTCTGATTTTTCCTCTGCAAATTTTAAAGGTTTTTTGTGGATTTGTGAATACATGTACATATACAGTTCAACCTCGATATAACAAGGGGTGGCCGTGGCACGATGGTTGTGTGCTCGCCTGTCAACCTCATCATCACAGGTTCGATCCCTGCCGTCGTCTATGTCGTTTTCATTCCATTAAAAACCTTCTAAAATTGTCATCAATGGGTTGCTGGTTTACTCTTTACATGTTGTTCAGGCATAACACTAACAACATGTAATTGAGTTAAACTAGTATGCCCAACAAGGATGAACATGAATAAAAAAAATAATGTGAATTATAAACGTCATAGAAATAAGACACGGCATTTCTCCGCTTTAGCAAAACCGCCATCCCTGGAGATAAAAATATCTGAGACAACCACCAACAGTCTCAGAACATCGTGCCACACATCTTTCCTATCCTTCTTTCTCTTCATTAACTTCACGCCCGCGCTGTGTTGAAACATTTAAAGGGTAATCATAATCCCTTGAGCGCGGGTAGATTATAAAAAAAAAAAAAAAATCGGAAGGGAACAAGTAAATATTCGTTATATCAAGTAATTCGTTGAACTGAGGTTTGTTATGTTGAGGTTAGATTGGTCTAAAATTAGTAATAAAGAAGTATAAGAGGTAAAAGTGACGAGCAGCAGTATTTGCATTACTTTCCATCAAACAACAATGATTGTTTTACGAACAAAAGCGGGTCGAAACCTGTAGCGACATGAATCACATACTATGAGATTAAGGGTCATACATTGGTGGGAACTTTATATAAAGGTTTGGGTTGAGAAAATTCTTTAGTTAAAGGTGTTTATCCTTTTTCTTGATAGTTGAAAATTCGTTATAAAGAGGTTGTTCGCAAAAAATGTTCGCAATGTAAAGGTATATTTTACATTAACTCTTATGGACAATTTAAGCGGATTACGAAGAATTTGTTAAATCGAGTAAGTCGTTATATTTAGGTACGTTATATTAGGGTTGCACTGTATTTTTGTTTACTATTTAGACATAATGCCATATCAAAATATTTTCTTGAAAATAATTTTCCCGCTTTTTTGAATCAGTTGCAGTGCCAGTTGAAAAAAAAATTGCAAGAAATTGTTAGATATTTTTGAAACATTTTTTTTTGTTTTTGATTTTCTTAAAAACAGTACGACGGATTTTTCTGCTAAAGTTCCCCAATAGTGATTTTTGAGATTTTTTTAAGAATTTTCAAAATTTTTTTTTGGAAACTCAATATTTCGAAAACCTCATTCTCGATTTTTTTTTAAATTTGAAAAATAAAATTTTCTTAAAGTAATCCACAAGATATGAGAAAAAAATGTATTTTACCTAAAAAATAAGGGTATCCTCAATACAAATGCTAAAAAATGGTTATCGAAAATCGCATTTTTCTCTAAAAAAAGTTCCGAGAATTTTGCTAAAATTGTTTTCTTTTAATTAATTCTTACGATCTATAATTTAATTTAAAAAAATAATTTGAAATCAAGATATTACTGACTGTACATACCGTAGAACGATTTCTTTGAATTTTGAATTTCTCATTATCGGCATAACGGATTTCAATGAATTTTTGTATAGACAAACTTCTAAAAACTTTAAAAAAAACATTTCATTTCATTTAAAAACTTTAAAAAAAAATATATTTTTGAATTAAAAAAAAATTATGTTTTTTTTTTTTAAGTTCGATATTTCAAAAACGGATCAATATTTTTTTTTTTGGAAATTTAATTTTTCTTCGTACATTGATAAACACATTAACTTGGGCTTCCAAAATTTTTTCTTAAACATTTTTTTGTATATAAAAGCTTATTTTTTTGAAACCACTACAAGGAATTATAATTTTGTTCTTACATAAACTAATTTTTGCTTAAAACATATGGCATCCTGTTTTTAGCTGCAACTGCTAAAGGAATTGTTTTATTCATTTAAAAAATAAATTTTATGCTTATGAACAGTTTTCTCTAATAACATTCATTTTAAAAATTCCTAGTCTATTACATAGGAGCAAGTTCATGCGACCTTGTCGTGTTTTTTTGTGTAGATTATGAAAAAACATAATATAAAAATATAGGAATACCTATATCTAATATAAAAACTTCATTCGATCGCTTGTAAAAAAGTTATAAACAATTTATTATATGTACGTGAATAAGTGCGTTTACATGAACATTTAAAGCCCTGAAACTAGTATAAATTTTCATTTTTTTTCATCCTCGACATTTTTTTCATCAATCCGCCGTAAATACCTACGAAAATAAAAAAAACATTCTAGAGAAAAAAAAATATTTTCTAAGATTTGGAAAAAAAATTTTATGGCAGATATTTATTTAAAAGTAAAACAGTTTAATTAGGTACTAATTTCCATAAAATTTATCGCTAATATACTTTTTATAAAGTTTGTCATTGCAATTATTATGCTTTCTAGAACACACTGTATCTTTGTAGCATTGGTTGAGAGTTCGCGCTTCAGATAGTATTTGATTTTTCACCAGAATTGAAAATTTCAAATCAAATGATAGGCATATCTCTTTTTTTCAATACCTACAAAGCCCATACAATCAAGAAAATGTATTCACACAAAAAAGTTCAAGAAAAAAATATATCTGCCTCAATACATACTCACAAAAACATTCAAACAAGAAAATATATTCCAACAGAAAAAGGTAAAAAGAGATTTTTTTTCATTTCCACCACTCGGAAATCTCCCTTACTCTGTCTTTCGTTGAAAAATGAAAATAATAAATTTTCTCTTTCTTACTACTCGTTTCTATCTTTCTTATCCTACTCTCCACTGACAAATTTTGCTGATTTCAGCGACACCACAGGGTAGGGACTCTAACATAAAATCACGTCAATTGATAATACTATAAGATATATATACAAGGGTTGTACTATACAACACCACAGGCAACTACAGGAAAAACACCTACAGAGCTTATGTATGGAAGAACAATAAGATCCAACAAAAATTGTCAGTACAGGGAAGATAGGACGTTTGTCTCTCATTCTGGTTGCATTGCCATGCATAAGTGTGTCGCCTTGTAAAGCTCTCACAGGGATTCCGTAGCTTACATTATAAATCGCCGCAAATGATAGTAAAAAACGCGTAGGGCTACCGTCTGCCGATTCAAAACGACTGAAAACAATATTCAATTTACCTTTTCCCACTACACCAAGCGGTAAGATAATATGCGCGTTTTTTTTAAGTTGAAAAGCAATGTGACAACACTCAACATACTCATCTTCTTAAAATGTGCTCTCAAAAGCTTCAAATCCCAAAAGCTCCTTAATAAAAACCACTGAAAAAGCTCCTTGCTTGCAATTGAGAATGATACTGGTAACTCTGTTTTGATGTAGATAAAGAGAGCACGATCGTATTGAGTGACACTTAACACTCTTGACTAGAGTTGCGCAAAATAGTTCCAGTACCGGAACGGACATGGAACGATTCTTTTTCTCGTCGGAACTAGTTCCTGGAACCATGTTCGCGGAACTGTTAAGGTTTTTCAAATTATGTTAATGCGTATAGGTACCTATTTTGTTAATTGGTGCTTAGTTCCATGTTTCACTTGCTGGTTTGAGTTCCATATAAATTATGTAAAGTTATTTTCATTCGTAGGTATGTAGTTTAATTATAATAAGAATGATCCAAGAAATAATTATCAAAGCTGAAAAGGTTAATTCTAATAAAATATATACTTACTCCTACTACTTACGAGTATTAGAACAAACTGAAATCATTTCAGTGTGAAAAAAGCAATTTAAGACATGTATATGATTTAAATTCCTTTTTTGATATTCATGCATTTTCAAGAGTTATGAAAAAAAAACAGAACATTACTCTTTTCAATTTGAGTAAAATACAAATTTCTTTAATTAGAAAAGCTAAAAACTATAAGCTTCAAAGTTTGTTTTAAAAATGTAGCAGGAAGCTAAGTGTTTGAACTAGATTTTTGTACATCAAAGAAAGACAAACAAAAAACATTCAAGATTTATAGACAAATTCAGTCAGTTGAATGCATGAGTAGGTTTAAGACATAACAAAAATACCTACTTTAAAATTACCAATAATCCAACGTAAACACTTTTCTTTACTTAAATTACTAGTTCCTTACTGAACTATGAACTTTATCAAATCAACTTTCAACAAATAATTAATAATGATTAATGATAAAACACTAACTAAACAAAACAGTAAACAGTCACCAACCAGAAGAAAGAAAATAAAACCCAACGAAACCGAAGAAAACAATTGAATTGAACAAGAAACATTCTTTTTTCTTATTCCAGACAAACATGCATGATATCTCTCATTCTCTCACCATAATAGAAATGGAACTACAAATGAAAAGAACTGGGAATGTCCGCATCTCCGCATCCACATTAATAGTTCATTTCTTTTACGGATATGGAACTAGTTAAAAGACATGGAACTAACAAGCAATCCAACCGCATCCACATTAATAGTTCATTTCTTTTACGGATATGGAACTAGTTAAAAGACATGGAACTAACAAGCAATCCAAGGAACTATGAGTCCGGTTTCAGTATACTTCGTTCATTTCATACACAGAGTGAATGTATGATCGGACATTATTTTGTATCTATCCCACAAACCACAAACTGTTTCTCTGTACGCGCGAGTTAAAGTTTGTATGTATTGGTTTTCTTTTTTCTCCTGCTTTAAGATCTCCGTCATCGAACAAATTCGTTCTTTTACTTTTGTTTTGTATTTGTGAATTTGGAACTGTTTTGTATTATTCGTTCGCACTTTGCGTCTTGAAACATGTTCGCTTTACTTGTCTCTTGAGGTTGGAACTGCGGACATGTTTGATTTTGTTGATCGGAATGAAATGAAATGTATCCGACAGAAGACATAGTTCTTGGAACTATACATGTCCGGAACTACCCAACTCTACTCTTGACAGTATCTCATCAGCAGTGGGATACGACGGTTGTGTTGGGGTGTACAACTTTTTGCAAAGAATTACAACAACAATTCCTTAAGAAAATGCAGTGGCTTGCTCTTTTTTTAGTGTCATTTTTCCTAACGCATTGTAGTGAGGGTGCATCAGGCGCCACTGCTTTAGAAAAAGCTCTCCCATAAGGCCTGTACTGACAATTTTTGTTGGACAGAGTTATCTATACACGATCTCGAAACAGCTCCACTGAATACAGACTTTGTAGACAGAGATGCTATCCACAAAAGAAAAGGAAAGGAAAGGAAAGGAAAGGAAAGAGAAGATGTTAAACGCCATGCTAAAGAGTCTGAAATAGCTGTTGGGGAAACGGTGTTGGCTAAAAGGACAGAACCGTTAAAAAAGTTAGATACTCCTTTCCAACAAAACGAGTTCACTGTTTTAAACAGAACAGGATCAAAGGTTACTATAGAAGACAAAACTTCAGGATCTCTTTTTGACAGGAATATCGCTCATGCAAAGAAAGTATTGCCGGTATCAACATCAGCTGCTGAGGACTCGGTTATTCCCGAAGATAATGATGTAGATTGCAGTTTCCAAGAAATGACAGTGGAAAAGACAGCACGTCCAATGCGTACGAAAAGAGTTCCGGGTCGCTATGATGACTTTGACCTCTCATCCAAGGATGATGATTCACATCTACAAAAGAAAGGGAGATGTGGCAGCGGCGACTACTAGTGTAAATGTTGGAAGCGGAATGAGTAATGAGCTCATCTAAGAGTTCGGTTATGAACAAGAACATACATAGATACATATAATATGGGTATTGATTTAGAAAACTGAAATAATAAAGAGAATACATTTTCTAAAGCAGACATTATTATTAATAGTATTTTATTAAATACACGATCATCACAAAAACAACATCGAAATGCAAAGTCGAAATGGTTGCTTAGATTTTGCACAATACTGTATGTATCTATCGACATTGAAAATTTCGTGCATTTCAAATAATAAATTATGAGGATTTCTCTTTTTATGTTTTTTTTAATACGCGAATTCGCATTCTGTTTCTGAGAGGAACTGGGATAGTCATACTTTATATAAAGAAAGGTTAAGTGTGTTAGTTTTTTTTTTTTCAAAATGAGTTCAAAACGTAGGCTCGAAGCTGGTGATTCCAATAAAAGTTTGGCAGCAAAGTTTTTTGTATCGGCTTCAACAATCTATCATTTTCAAAGACCAAGATAAAATTAAGAATAATTTCGAAGAATTCAACTTAAAAATAAAAGAAGTTCGATGCAGTCACTATCCCGACATAGATGATATGCTTTGCTCAAGTGGTTCAAAGCTCAAAGAAACTTTAATAAAGAACAAAAGATGGAAAATCGGTTATAACGAAACACCGGATATAACGAACAAATTCTTCAGTCCTGTCGAGATCGTTATAACCGATTTTGACTGTATTTAAGTTTTCTGTTTATTTCCAACTTCTCATGAACAACGAGTATGATTTTGCAGCGCCTTAAAATTTGAATCCTATCAAAAATTGTAAAAATTTAGTTAAATTTTACATAAAAAGAAAAAAATTGTACAACGGCCTCCTTTAGCTAGGCCACTGTAGATGAGGATGAAGAATTGAGATGGCCTAGACGAAATGCCAATTTCGTGGACTAAATGCCAAAAAAAAAACAATTTTAAATCAATGTATTATGTGCATATGTAGGTATTACTGTAGTATTTTGTTAAGTTTAACAACTTCTAAAAGGAATTTGAAAATTTCAAAGATTTATGGAAAACTTCTTTTACATGACCCCCACCCTTTCTATCGGCGAATGGATCCGCGCTTGTTCCCCATCGCAAAATTTAGATACAAAAATGCTCTTTTTATCTAATCGTCAACAAAACAATAACTTCATTTTAATAAGCTTTCTACATTAATATGAAGGATTTGCTGTTGAGTTGAAAAAAGTGGGTGGTATCTACGAATTTGAATGTTAATGTTTCATTAGAAAACAAATTTATTAACAAAGAAAATATTCTGAAGGGTTTCTATTTCAAAACGAAACTATATCTTTAAAACATATAGGTACATTAACAACGTACTCACTGTCGACATTGCTCTTTAAATTTTTAATTTAATTTTTTATCTAAACATTCATTTCTGGTTTATAAAATACACACATATTGAGTATTGGAGACCTTCAAGTTGTGCGCTCTTGGACCACTTGTCACAATGGTTGTGATTTTTATCGAATTTACGATTAATAAATTTTAATTCTAACGACGATGACATAATAACCCACAAAACAAAAAAAATAGTAACTCACCTCATACCAACTATGCGGTTATGGACAAATTCCAGTTCCATATTAAGATATAATTAATTGTAGGTATTTTAATTAAAAAAAAAAACAATAAATTTTCTGTGCAACAACTGAAATAACTGGTTTTTTTTTGTCTTTAATTTACATGCAGTGCGAAGCTCTTTCTTAGAATTTATTACTTTTAAGTTAATTGAAGAAAATGAAATGAAACATGGCACACCAAAAAAACCGCAGAAACGCTGGTTTGTGCTTTGGTTAACTGTGGAATAGTAAATAATTAAAGAGAAAAGTTATCACAAAATTTTAGTTGACAGCCACCCCGGCAAATATCATTGGCCGCGTTCACTTCGTAGACCGATAGGGTATCTAACTATCTAAGATACTTTAGTATCCGATACGTTGGCGAACGACCAAAACCGGATAGGTAAACATTTACTGTCAAAATCAAAAAAAGACGTGAATCGTCCAGGGTTGGCCGATTCAACTACATGCCTAATTTACTACAATTTGTTACGTCTGCTACATACGTAGTTAATTCATAAAAAAATAGAATAATGGAAACCAAACAATTTTGCACATTTATGATCTTATGAAGGTTTATACAAAAACTGAAAATGTTTCATTTACCATAAAGATGAGGAATTGTAGGAATTATACATGATAGATGGGAAATTTATTTTTGGAGACAAACAATTTTCTTTGGCATAATCAAAGGATTTGGATTATGAACACATGATTTAAAGATAGTTAGTTTTTAATGCTGAATTTATTGTACAAGGCATGTTGCGACGATTTAGTTGCAGCAAGAGACCATTTGCTAATCCGCAAAACAAACAATATTATATGTATGTACCTATGTATACTGGATTACAAATCCTATGAATTTTTTTTTATTATAATAATTCATTAACACCCATATTAATAAAAAAAGCTTATTCGCTTCAATACCTCATATAAACGTAGTAAATATTAGTAGGATTGAAGCGAGCTTGAAGCTCGCTACGACCCTTTGTAAACGGGTATTGAGTTGAAATGAGCTTCGTTCGACTCGATCTCACTCGCTCAGCGGTGTCGAGTCGAAATATGAGACGAAAAACCTGGGTCGAGGAGTTGGCTTAACAAAATGTTTCAGAATCGCTCAACACCATTTCAACTCAACTCCAAATCGAGCTCTCAACTCAAATGACGAAAAACCTGGGTCGAAAATCCGACCCTAAACGTAGTAATATTAGGTGCGTTTTATCTTTGTATATAAAAACTATAGTACTCTCATGGAACCACTGATCTCTATAATACACTGGATAGCGCATTCATCCAAAAAAGTTGACTCCATTTGAACATTGTTATATTATGAAGCTGCCCACGGTGCCGTATAACAGTATAACTGTATAACATCTAAAACAGCATCATAAAGCGCGGAACAGATTGAACCAGCAACAGCACTGTCAACAGCAACAGCGGCCGCCATTAATTTTAAACCAATGCATTTCAATTGTTCAACACACATAAGAACAGCAACAGCAACGCCAACAGCGTCGTTAGGCCAAAGTCTTAAACTTTCTGTGTCTGGTGCAGTATTGTCAACTTTCCCACTGCAATATTTAGTGGCATCACAATGCAAAACAAAATAGAACGTAAAATAATTTTTCCATTTTGCTACTTTTTTATTTTGGTTGAAATTATCGTGTGAATAAAAAACAATAAATAATTTTTGATAAACTAAAATTGTAAAATTAAGTGACCAAAAAGTAATAAAGAATAAAAAACTATCGTGAGTGTTAAAAAATCGCTAAAAATAAATGAAAAAATGACTGTGTTTGCCAGTCTTGTGCCTAAAAAATAGAACTGAAACGACATTCCTTCAATTTTATTAAATTGTCAATTTGTCAATCAAAACAAATGATTTTCGTCCAATTTTCAATTTAATTGACATTCCTTCAATTTTATTAAATTGTCAATTTGTCAATCAAAACAAATGATTTTCGTCCAATTTTCAATTTATTATTTTATTTTTAATAATAAATATTTAAAATTTACAAATAATGCGAGAAATAAGAGAAACAGATTTACGGTGTGTCCATCTGTTGCTGTAACTTCAACAGCAACTTTAATAACCACGTCGCTGTTTTTAGGGCCACTGTTTTAAATGGCTTTGATTACATTAAGACTAGGCGCGCACATTCAATTTTTAGTTTCGCAACTACTTAGTTCGAGCAACTAAAAAGTTTGTGGTTTGACACAAACTAAACAATTGCCTAAAATGAGTTCACTATTTTGTGTAACATTTATATGTACCTGCGCGGACATTCAACCAAATAGTTCATCTGTTTTCTATAAGCAACCAAACAGTTGTGCAACTAAAAGTTGAATGTGCGCGCCTAACCTAACACAGCAACTTCGACATTAAAGCCTAGTACGCAGATCGGGAAAAATTTTGTCTCCCATACATTTTTTTTCCTGGGACAAATTTTGTCTCGGTTATTTTTCCGAGCAGTACGCAGTTCGCGCGCAAAATTCATACTATTGTGAATTGATGTACAAAATGTCTCCACTAAATTTTGCTAGGAAAAAGAATGATACAAGCATTATTTTGCGGGACAAATTTTGACAGCCACCGCTTCCGAAAGTGATTTTTGTCAATTCTGATTTTATGTAAAAGGTGCTGATGCTTGTCTTGAGATCATCAAGAGGGGATTCCAAAAAGGTATGAACGACTTTTGTAAGACAACCCGTTCCAGAGATACACTAAAAAACACATTAAATTAGATTTCATCTCTCCAACTTCACATTTTTGCGCGAGACTTGGAAACGTTTTGTAGAGATTAAAATTGTAGAGATAAAATTTGTCTTGTCTCGATCTAGGCTTAACGTTAGACCTTAACCCTAAATTCGATGTCGCTGTGCAAATGCTACTAACTTTTGAGGCGAAATTTGTCAGTATTATCAACACTTAAATGAAAATGTAACAACTATCTTTTTGATTCGTCTATTTATTTTGGTTTTGACAATGGAAGATTTGCTAAAAACAAATAAATTTTAGTACGACAAATTGTGCAAGTCGTATACATTGACGCAATTTACGTTAATTTTTATCGTTAAATTTACGGCAAAATCATTTCGCATTTGAATTTATTTTGATTATATGCTGTCAAAAACGCTATTCACGTTGTAATCTATTTCACTTTTGATGTTGAAGTTTTGGTTGCTCTTAGACTAGGCGCGCACATTCAATTTTTAGTTGAACAACTGTTTGGTTGCTTATAGAAAAGAGATGAACTATTTGGTTGAATGTCCGCGCAGGTGCAAATAATTAGATGTTACACACAATAGCGAACTCATTTTAGGCAATTGTTTAGTTTGTGTCAAAACACAAACTTTTTAGTTGCTCGAACCAAGCAGTTACGAAACTAAAAATTGAATGTGTGCGCCTAGCCTTAAAGTTGCTGTGTCAATCTGTTTCCCGCATAAACAAGTGCAGTCACATTTATTTTTCTGTTTGTCATGTCAAAATATTTTTTTTTTGTGAAAAGAAGACGTCAAATTATGAAGCTGCCCACCATCTGTCATCTTCAATTGGAGTCAAAAAATCTGTTATACAATGTAGTGAATGCGCTATCCAGTGTATTATAGAGATCAGTGCATGGAACAGAAAAAAATGTTATGGAATACACTCTACCGAGAGCGCTGTCGGAGGAAAAAATTTCGTGGAGACTTTTGATTTACGGTGGGGTGGTAATTGAGTAAATTTTTTTAGCCACGTGGCAATGAGAAAGACGAGAATGAGAAAATGAAATTTGTTTTGTAGCATTTTTCTTTTGAGGGATCTTCTGTGTGTTTTGTTGTTATATTTTTTTGTCAAGAATATTTGTTTTGTTTTGGCTATTATTTCATACGCAACAAAGCAACGTTGTTCAATTTCGGCATATCTAACCAAAATACAACGTTGCTTTTTATTTGTATGGACACACATACGTATTTGAATAGATTTAAGTAGGAATAATTTTGAAAATTGATTCTTGATAGGATTAGGCTTTTTTGAATTTTATAATATCTACATAGGTACTTTATCTTAATATATTAGCTAACTTACCTATGTTGATTGCAATTATTATTATTTTTGTTATTCAAAAGTATAATAATTGGTGTAATTTTGAAGAGCAAAAATAATAATTGCAATCAACTAGTTTAACTGCCTACATTAGATGAAGTGGGTGGTTAGGTAGTGGAAATTGTTTTTTTTTGCAATTAATATAATTATGTACATACATATATAGGTACAAAACTATTTCTTTAAGCAAATCTAATAGGTACGTATACCTATATTTTTATTAAAGAAAATAGCTTTTACACATGTACATACCTACTGTGAGTGTCAAAAGTGAGTAAACACCTAAATAATTTCTTGAGTTACATGGAATTGAAACCAAAAAATAAACAAAAATCGAATTCCAATAATACAAAATAAAAGTTTTATTTAATAGCAATAAATCAAAACCAAAATAAAATTTCAAAAAATGAAGTAATGCATTTTTTCCTAATAAAATCTAAAAATACTCCATATTTTAAGCGTCAAAAGTAAGTAAACATCTGTTATATCTTATATATATAGTACCTTAAGTAAAAAACTGGGTATTTCATTTGACCACATTTAGACTTCATAATACAGTGATCCACAAAAGTCTGCGTACAAGGAAGATATTTTTTAAAAATTGCTGTTATTCACAAATGTAAAGTGAATTATTTAAAAAAAAGGTATTTTTCATTAAAAGAAATTTACCACGTTTTCATTTTCAACAAAAAAAATAAAAAACAATATTCGTATCACAAAAAATTAATAAAAACAAAATAAACCTCTGAAATTCTTCCACAAAAGTCTGCGTACAGGTGAATATTTCTTGCATTACACGCTCCTTAAGTATCGATAAATTTGTTTTTGCATAATATGATTGTTTGTTTATTTTTAATCGTTCTAGACGCGTATTGCAAATCATTGTCTTTGGTTTTTTTTTTTGTTTTTAAAGCAAAAAATGGCAAATAAAGAGTTAAGTTTGTGTGAGCGGCAGTTGATTTATTAATCTTTACGTTAAACAAAAAAAGTCGTATGGTGAAATATCAAAAATAACCTGAAGAGCTCGGTCAACGATACAGAGAACGGTAGATCGCTTTAAAAAAGCAGGACAGATCAAATCGGAGACAAGATAAGGCCGACCTTCGAAGCTCTCCGAAAGGGATAAGCGTGTAATCAAGCGAATGGTGGAGCAAGATCACTTTATAACGGCTAAGACGATAAGCACACGGCTCGAAATATATAACAACAATACAGTGCATCCAGAAACGGTAAGAAGAGCTATTGTTCAAGAGGGGTTTAAGTCACGCACACCCAGGAAAAAACCATTGGTCAGAAAAATAAAGAGAAAGAAACGGCTAGCATTTGCAAAAGAGTATGTTAACAAGCCTCCGGACTTCTGGCGTAAGGTTATATTCTCCGACGAATCAAAATAAAACATTTTTGGTTCTGACGGTCGTTTGAGGGTGTGGCGACGACCAAAAGATGCTCTTAATCCCAGGTGCACAATTAAGACTGTCAAGCACGGTGGTGGAGGTGTTATGGTTTGGGGTTGTATGACGTCTTCAGGAGTCGTTAAGATGGAAGTAATAGAAGGAACAATGGATCAATATGTATACATCGTTATCCTCAAAAGAAATTTGAAAACAAGTGCTGAAATTCTGGGTATATCCAATAACTATAACTTCTAGCAAGATAATGACCCCAAACATACCGCCCATAATCGCGCATGTGGCTGGCATATAACTCTCCCCACCTGCTACGAACCCCACCACAGAGTCCATATATTAACCCTATCGAGCACTGCTGGGATGGATTGAAAAAAAAGATCCGAACCCACGATATCCGCAAAAAGGCGCAGTTAAAAGAAGCCTTGTTGCTTGAAAGGAGTAAGATCAATAGTTCTTATACAGAAAAACTGGTAGGGTCAATGCAAAACCGTTTGAAAGAAGTTATAAGGCTAAAAGGGCATCCGACAAAATATTACCAGCGAAAGTAGTACAAAAAAATTATTATTTGTCTATATTAACTAACTTTTTTCAATTTCTGTTACAGCTGTACGCAGACTTTTGTGGAAGAATTTCAGAGGTTTATTTTGTTGTTATTAATTTCTTCTTGTTATGAATAATTGTTTTAATTTTTTTTTGTTGAAAATAAAAACCTTGAACATTTCTTTATTAAAAAAATATATTTTTTTTAAACAAATCACTTTAAATTTGTGAATAACAGCAGTTTTTAAAAATATTTCTTCCTTGTACGCAGACTTTTGTGGATCACTGTATGTCTTAGTCGGCGTGACATGAAAACAACGATTTTATTTCTAACATCGTAGGATATTTTTGACAGTTCTTCAATTAAAGCCTTTTAAGGTCATCTTTGTTCTTGATAGCCCGTTTGTGAAATTTTCCGGTCCAAATGATCCCATAATTGTTGTATGGGGCTTAGGTCCGGCTATTGGGGAGGCTGGTGGAGGTGCTTTGAAGTCCTATAAAGTATTAATTCTTTAAGGAACCGCGAGATACGCTTAGGACCATTGTCTTGCTAAGAGATCCAATTGCTAAACATACCTAATTTGTGTAAGGTCGGTTGAAGGTTATTGATTAGGATGTTTAGATAGTCTTGATTATTCATTGTACTTTCAATGAAAACAAGATTCCCGATCGAATATGCTACCATACATCCCCGCACCATCATGTTTTACTGTGCTCCTTATATTCTGGTTATAATGTTTTCTTACTTCTGATGCGTTAATATGAATATTTTTTTATAATAACAAATAAACAATGGATTCTTATAATAAAAATCAATAAAAATAAATCAAAACACAAATAAAAATTCAAAATATAGCTTCTTACAATTTTTCCTAATAAAAACTAAACATACTATCCATATTAACGCATCAGAAGTATGAAAACATCATAAACAGAATATAAGGAGCACAGTAAAACATGATGGTGCGGGGATGTATGGCCACATATTCGATCGGAAATCTTGTTTTCATTGAAAATACAATGAATAATGAAGACTATCTAAACGTAATAAGCAATAACCTTCAACCGACCTTGCGCAATTTAGGGATACTTAGCAATTGGATCTCTTAGCAAGACAATGATCTTAAGCAAGCCTCGCAGTTCCTTAAAAAATGAATACTTTATAAGACTTCAAAGCACCTCCACCACCCTACCCAATCGCAGCACCTAAGCCCCATACAACATTTATGGGATCATTTGGACCGGAAAATTTCACAAACGGGCCATCAAGA
Organism: Philhelius festivus; assembly: GCA_963931855.1. Taxonomy (NCBI): domain Eukaryota; kingdom Metazoa; phylum Arthropoda; class Insecta; order Diptera; family Syrphidae; genus Philhelius; species Philhelius festivus. Next base: position 14,658,123 of record OZ007558.1, read on the forward strand.
ACAAAGATGACCTTAAAAGGCTTTAATTGAAGATATAACAGATGTTTACTTACTTTTGACGCGTAAAATATGAAGTTTATTTAGTTTTTACTGGGTAAAAAAGCAATAGTTCGGTTTTTGAATTTTTATTTTGGTTTTGATTTATTGCTATTAAATAAAACTTTTATTTTGTATTATTGGAATTTGATTTTTGTTTATTTTTTGGTTTCAATTCCATGTAACTCAAGAAATCATTTAGGTGTTTACTCACTTTTGACACTCACAGTATATAAAATATGGTATTGTAGAAAATAATTTTGATTACAAAAAAAAAAAAATATTTTTATGCGTTCATAGGTATTTATATAATTAAAAATAAAAAAAAATTTGATATATGTAGGTATAGACCAGTTTTTAAAATTTATTCATATAAACTTTGTTTGCAAAAAATATAGAAAATTTTTAATACTTTTTATGTTTATATAAACAATTTCAGAAATGTATAAATATTCACATAAAGCAATTGTGAAAAAAATCAAATAAGTTTTTCGAGAAAAAAATAATTTTAGAAAACTTAAATTAATTAAAAAAATTAGAATAAATAGAATAAAATTATTATTGACATAATATTTAAAAAAAAATCAGATACCTTTCTTGGAAAAAATATGTTGTATGCATTTACATATTGCCAATAAGCAGTTTTAGAAAAATTAAAAAAAAAAGAAATATGGTGTCAATTTTAAAAAAATTATTGATGCACCCCACATGAAAAACTTTGAAAATAAAAATAAACGTTTTTTTTATAAAAAATAGTTTTTATCCATTTATTTTGTAAAAAAATAAGATATTTGCCCTGCGAATTTTGAACAAACAAATATTTCTTTTAATGTTTGTCTACGATTTTCATCAAATTTGGAAATTATTAATTCATTAAAATAACATTTTTTTTTTGTATTTTGTTAATATAAATATAAAAAGTACGAATTTATGCAAACAAAGTTTTAAAAACCTTTTATTATTAAACTAAAATCTAGCATGGGGTTTTCGAAATATTGAGTTTTGAAAAGTTTATTTTAAAAATCCAAAAATTTTTTTTTTTTAAATTTTAATACACAATTCTATTTAAGTTTTTGGGGAGCTTTAGCAAAAAAAAAATGATCAAAGTCGGTTGTACCGTTTTTGATACAATGTAAAACAAAAAAAATGGTTCCATGGGGGGTACAAAAAATACCCATTTTTTGAAATTTTTTTTTCAACCATTACCTTAAAATAAATAACCACTGCCAATCGCACAGACAATGATTATGAGAAAAAAACGCGAAAATTTATTGGCAATTAATGTATAATGCTGCTCAAACACCTATACATATCCATTTGCCTCTAAAAAACGGCTGAAGTATGAAAAAATAAGACATGGTTGCCGCATTTAAAAATCACCATGTTAATTATTTTAGCAGAAATTGTTTTTTTTCTGATTTAGTAGTTGAAGTTTACCTATTACAAATTATCCAAAAAAAAAATACATTTAATACATACATATATTTTTCTTCCATTAGAAGTAAAAAATGTGAAAATATTTTTTTTTTCGAAAAACAAATGTTTATCATAGGTAAGAGTCTTGAAACCGAGTCATGTCATGTAGTCACGTTACCAGTACCCATTAAAAGTTCCAAGGATGAAGTTGTGGCAGAAAAATTCCTGACATACTTAAGAGATACAATAGAAAACAAAAATATTAAGCTAATAGGCTTCTCGTTGCCAAACTTAGGTAACAACACCAAAAATAATTTCAAAATGTTTATAGAAAAAGTCTTCGAGAAAGAACACTTAACGATATTTGTATATACTAACAAAAGAATTACTCTAAGCGATCCGGAAATTATACGAAAAGCTATTTTTGAATATCATGATTCACCTTTCGGAGGCCATCAAGATGTGTCACGAACTTTAAAAAGAATGAAATACAAATACTACTGGCCTACAATGACACAGGATATTACGAACTATATCCGCAAATGCGCTTCATGTCAACTTAATAAAAGTAGGAGAAATCCTCCCTTACCAATGAAGATCACAACGACCAGTTCAAGGCCATTTGAAAGAATTGCTTTAGACATAGTTGGCCCTCTTCCCGTAAGTCATAATGACCAGAAGTATTTACTAACCTTTCAAGACGACTTGACAAAATTTTCGGAAGCATTCGCTCTTCCTAATGCAGAAGCTCAGACAGTAGCAAGAGTCTTTACTGAAAAAATTGTATGCCAGCACGGCATTCCGTCCTCATTATTAACAGATCAAGGAGCAAACTTTCTCAGCGTCATGTTCAAAGAGATGTGTTCACTACTAAAAATAAAAAAATTAAACACCTCACCATATCACCCACAAACTAATGGAGCTCTAGAACGAAGCCATAAGACATTGATCGAGTATTTACGGCATTACGTTAATAAAGATCCACTTACATGGGACACATGGATGCCCTATGCAACTTTCGTTTACAACACCACCCCGCACTCTAGTACAGGGTTTACACCCTATGAGCTCCTTTACGGATTTCCACCTAACATCCCTAGTTCACTAACTCAATCACCTAAAATGTGCTACAACTACGATAACTATTTTTTTTTTTATTTTTTTTTTTTATAATCTAACCACGCTCAAGGCATTATGATTACTCTTTAAATGTTTCAACACAGCGCGGGCGTGAAGTTAATGAAGAGAAAGAAGGATAGGAAAGATGTGTGGCACGATGTTCTGAGACTGTTGGTGGTTGTCTCAGATATTTTTATCTCCAGGGTGGCGGCTGAGCTAAAGCGGAGAAATGCCGTGTCTTATTTCTATGTCGTTTATAATTCACATTATTTTATTCGTGTTCATCTTTGTTGGGCATACTAGTTTAACTCAATTACATGTTGTTAGTGTTATGCCTGAACAGCATGTAATGAGTAAACCAGCAACCCATTGATGACAATTTTTAGAAGGTTTTAATGGAATTAAAACGACATAGACGACGGCAGGGATCGAACCTGTGATGATGAGGTTGACAGGCGAGCACACAACCATCGTGCCACGGCCACGCTTGCAACATGGGTATGAAGCTGCAAGGGAAATCCTTATACACGGAAAGGAATCATCAAAAAAACATTTTGACAAGAAATCACACTTTAAAAGTTTTAACATTGGTGACAAAGTTCTCCTAAAAAACAACGCTAGGCAGAATAAACTAACCTCCTTGTGGGTCGGACCTTACGAAGTTGTCAAAATACTCTCCACAGAAAACACTATAATTCGAGTAGGAAAAAAAACAAAAGTAATTCACAATAACAATTTAAAATTTGTTGACGAATAATACAAAATTCTATAAATCCTTCAAACACACAACACACACCAAAGCAAGTCAAGTAAAAAAAAAAAAAAATTCGTTTTACAGAAATGGATCCAAGTATTTTGTTCATGTGGATAGGAATATTTCTACGTGCAAACGGAAATTTACTAATTTCTCCTATAAATAATAACCCTGGCATATACTTTGAGCAATGTGGAAAAGCGGAATTGTATTCCAACGAATGGAAGCTGATAGTGTACTACGACTTAGAAAAACTAACCGAAGCTTTAGAACATGCCCACCTCTATGTTGCAGAAATAAACAATTTATGTGTGCAATTACAAGGCAAAGTGAGTTGCGACATCTTATGTAATAGCGCGACTAGCGAATTAAACCATCTACTCATCGATGTTTCGCAGAAATATAGTCTCCTAACAGTAAATAATAACAGAGAAAAACGAGCACTACTAAATGCAGTAGGGATTGTAAGTAAAACCTTATTTGGAACCTTAAGTGAGGAGGACGCCGAGTACTACGATAGGCAAATAGAAAAACTAGAATCAAACTAAAAACATCTTCTGTTGTCACTAGTGAAGAACCAAACTATACTTCTGGAAACTACATCTAATGTTTTCAATAAATCCGAAATAGCCATAGAGTACCAGCTTTTTGCAATAAATTCAAAATTTGAAACAATTAGGGAATTAACAAACAAAATAAATAATGCAAATCAGGAACAGCAATTATTTTCTGAAATTGAATCCCTAACCACTTTAATTACTTTGATAATTATGCGTTACCAAAACACTGTAGATGAAATTATTGATCTGGTTAGTAATGTTAACCATGGCAAACCACATCCAACCATAAGTTACTCCAAATCAGCTAAGAACAGCGCTACTAAAAATCAAACAAGACATCCCTAGTGGTACAAGAATTTCATCAATTGTGTCAAATAACATCTTATCTCTTTACCAAATTAGTACAATCAGTGCAACTATACGTCAACAGAAAGTAATTTATGAATTCAGGATTCCACTCCCATATACCGAAAATTTTCACCTCTATAAAATTATCCCTCTACCTACAAATTTTAAAAACCATTTTATATTCATACAACCTGCAACAGAATATCTTATAATAGATTATAATAAAGAGTACTACAGTCCTATCAATGCCAACAGCTTAGAGAATTGTAAAAACCAGAAGAACACATTCTTATGCCCAATACTACATCCTTTGTTCAATTTAAATTCAAAACTATTCAACTGCGAGGTAGAATTATTACGAAAGTCGGAAGTTTTACCACCCTCATGCGAAGTGAAAGAGGCAAATATTTCAACCATATGGTTACAACTTTCTACCCATAACAGATGGTTATTCTCTACCACACACAGTTATGAAATAAATGAAATTTGCAAGGATGACTTAACAACTTACACCCTTCAAGGAACGGCTAAGCTTGAGATCACGGGAAATTGCTATATCAAATCTAAGGATTTAATAATACGTTCGTACAGTGAAATAGATACAATTTCCCACTCTTCTTATATACCATCCATGAACATTTCAACGTTTATAACCAACATTACTCTTCCAGAAATCAGTAAAAATAAAAATGAGATAGCGCTCGTAAAATTCTCAAGCCAGGATGAACTTAAACTTATATCAAAGCGAATAATAGATCTTAAGTCTGAAGAAAATACTCCACTTTTGCCAATTAGCTCCCATGATATACATCAATATACATTGATCTATACAATATTAGTCTTGATCTTAGCATTTTGTTTTTACTGCCTAGTTCGATGTATGAAAAGGAAACAAAAACCTGTAAAGAATAGTAACGAAATCCAGGAAACGAACAAACCTTCCCTAACCGTACAAAAAGTCCCTATAAAAACCGAACCCCTCCCGTCTACAGCACCGAAATTAGTGTTAACAACTGGTGTTTAAAAAGAAATGTATAAAATTTAAGAGTTTTTTTTAATAAATTTCTATCTTTTTCCAACACAACGTTAAAATTAAGAACAAAAAGCTATAATAAGCTACATTTAATCTTCAAAAAACTAAACTATAAAAAAAAATTTATATAAAATTTTCTATAAAAAAAAATGTATTAACTACTTATGAAAATATTGAACTGCAAATCAAAATTTTATGTTTAAATTTAAGTTAAAAAAAAATATAATTTTTACGTTTCCAAAAAATATTTAATTACCAAACAAAAAAACAATATATATAAAATTTTCTATAAAAAAAAAAGGTATTAACTACTTATGAGAATATTGAACTGCAAATCAAAATTTTATGTTTAAAAAAAATAATTTTTACGTTTCAAAAAAAAAAAAAATATTAAATTACCAAAAAAAAAACAAATTAAAAAAAAAAAAATTATGTATGAAAAATTTAAATAAAATTCAAAATGTTAACTATTAGTATATGTACATAAATGGCTTTTCAACCAACCATATCATTCATTTGCAGAAAATTCACCTTGAATTTTCTTTTTCGAAGGGGGGAAGGATGTAGTGACCGCACTACAGATCATCCTACCTCATATTCATCCATGGTGGTCTCTCTTCACATGAACCACATCTGCATCCCATAATGACGATCGTTTCTCATTTATTTATTTCATAAGATTTTGCCCACCAACAATACCGACGAATCGTATGTGTATCTCCATATAAACATTTCATCGGTAGGTACACTCATTCTGCCTGATAGCTGACTAACATACAATATGCATAATGCAGTCCAAGTGTTCTTGGCAGTGGATATCTGATATCCACTACCAAGGGCAAACACCGCAAATATGGGTCAGCACAGCACTACATTAATGAATGAAAGACGGAGGTACACTGCACCATATTGAGGGCAGACTTACGAGGTATGGAAGTGACGAAATAGTAATTGTCATTGGAAATGCGGTGTGTGTTAAAATACGAATGACCTGCACCGCAGGGCAGAAATATGTGTTTTGTGGCGGGAAGAACCATTATGGGTGAAGACTCTTCGTGTTTTAAAGAATGGTTGAAGAGTCAGAGTTAATAGTATAGTCAAACAAACAAGGTCGCAGCCTAGCAACAAGACAGCGGGCCTTAATCTTTAAACGAAATAAAATAAAAGAATTAAAAAAAGAAATAAATAAATCTTTAACTCTCCGATTCCACTCTTCCCTTTCATACGGAAGCTCGGTAGCGAAATGTAACACCTTCATAAAGCAGATATGTAATTCCCTACAGCTGACGCTGTAGGAGTATAAAGCTCTGTTCGCAACATTGCCCCCTTCTTAAGATTGTTCGTCCCGAACAACTCTATCACCAGCTTCGGCACTGTATCGGTGCAGTCGATCGCTATGCACAACTTTTAGCTTTCCTCTTAACCCTCTTTGAATTCGGTAAACGACATCATTGATTTTCGTGACGACAGTATAAGGGCCTTCCCAGTTTTGTTGAAGCTTCGGCGACAATCCCTTTTGACGATGTGCCATACACGATCTCCTACTTGGAATCCTGTCGTGTTTGCTCTTGTGTCGTACCTTGTCTTCATTCTATCGCTGTAAGTGCTCATTCTAGTCCTGGTCTTTTCGTGGATGTCGATTAGCCTCTCTTTTAGGTCACTCACGTATGCTTTTTCCGAACAGGATTTCAGATGGTGTTTGTAATGTTGAGCTATGTACTGCATTTCGATAGGCCATCAAAAATAGTGGTATGTGCCTATCCCAGTTTCTTTGGTAGTCGCCTATGACCTTAGTGAGATGCTCTTTTAACGTCCTGTTGAATCTCTCGACCATTCCATCAGATTGCGGGTGAAGTAGTGTGGTTCTCGTTTTCTTAATGCCAAGGAACGCGCAGACCTCTTGGAATATTTTCGACTCGAAGTTCCTTCCTTGGTCGGAATGAAGTTCCATAGGCACACCAAACCTGCTTACCCAGTTAGACACAATCTGGTCGGCCACGGTCTTGGCTTCTTGGTTCGGAATAGCGTATGCCTCAGGCCATTTGCTGAAGTAATCCATTACCACCAGAATGTATTTGTTTCCAGCATTCGTTTCCGGAAATGGGCCAGCCACATCAACAGCAATCCTTTCAAACGGTGAGCCGACATTATATTGCATCATTTTTCCTTGCAGTTTTCTACCAGGTCCTTTGGTTGCAGCACAAACGTCACAATTTCGGCACCACTTTTCAACGTCGTCTCTTGCATGCAACCAGTAGAATCGTTGCCTCACCCTTTCTAACGTCTTATTGACTCCCAAATGGCCTCCTGAAGGTCCATCATGCATCTCTCGAAGAACCTCTTTGATTTTCGATTGAGGTAACACAAGCTGCATCACATAGGATTTACCATCAGTGGACTCCCATTTTCGCCGAAGAACACCTTCTCGCACATGAAGTGAGTCCCATTGTGCCCAATAGGCCTTTAAAACTGGACTCCTATGGGAAATGTCATTCCATGCGGGTTTTTCTTCATGTTCTTTCTATGCCAGAAGAGGTTCAATGTCGGGGTCTTCTTGTTGAGCAGATCTTATTTCCTCATTGTTCCATCCACAAATGGGGTCGGCCCTTATTCGCTGAATGTTGATGGATTCCTTTTCTTCTTGTCGCCTACAATGCTTGCAGTCTATTTTACAAGACCTTCGGGATAGTGCGTCGGCATTTGAGTGTAGCTTTCCCCTTCGGTGTTGAATTTCATAATCGTAAGTCTGCAGTCTTTCTATCCACCTTGCGACTTGTCCTTCTGGGTTCTTGAAGTTCAACAACCAGTTAAGAGCACCATGATCGGTTTGTAGAAGAAACTTCTGTCCATAGGTGTATTTGTGGAAGTGTTTCGTTGCCAAGATGAGTGCCAAGAGTTCTCTTCTGGTCACACAGTAGTTCCTTTCGGTCTTCGACAGTACTTTGCTGAAATAGGCGACAACCTTTTCTTCGCCATTGTGCACTTGTGACAGAACAGCGCCGATTCCCACGTTGCTTGCATCAGCATCGATGATAAAAGGCTTGCCTGGAGTCGGATAGATCAGCACCGGAGCATTGCATAGACGGTACACTTACCTGACCATCTAAACTGCTTGTCCTTTTCCGTAAGCTGATGCAAACTCTTCGCAATTCCGGCAAAGTTCTTTGCAAAACGTCTGTAATAAGTAGCAAGACCAAGAAAAATTCGTAGTTGATGTTTGTCCTGCAGTGTTGGCCAATTTTTGACGGTGTTAACTTTTTCAGGATCGGTCTTGACTCCTTGGGACGAGATGATATGTCCCAAATACTTTACTTCAGTCTGGAACAGTGCACATTTTTCTGGGTTCAGTTTAAGGTTAGCATCTCGAAGTCTCTGGAACACACCCTTTAAGTTCTTACAGTGTTGGTCGTATGTCTTTCCGTAAACGATAACATCATCCAAGTAGACAAGACATGTTTTCACGTCAGACCTTGAAGGACACACTCCATCAAACGCTCAAATGTTGCCGGAGCGTTGCAAAGACCAAATGGCATCACGTTGAACTGCCACAGCCCATTACCTGTGGAGAACGCTGTCTTTTCTCGATCTTCAGGGTGAATTTCAACTTGCCAATATCCACTTTTCAAGTCCAGTGTTGAAAACCAGTGTGCTCCTTCCATCGCATCTAAGGTGTCACTAATTCTTGGCAGGGGGTAGCTGTCTTTCTTGGTTACGTTATTCAACCTTCGGTAGTCAACACAAAACCGTGTACTTCCGTCCTTCTTTTTGACTAGGACCACTGGTGACGCCCAAGGACTTTTGGAGTTCTCAATCAAACCATCCTTCTTCATGGTGGTAATCATTTCCTCAGCTTCACCTTGTTTGGCCAGTGGCAGACGTCTTGCGGGCTGACGAATGGGTCTTGCATCTCCTGTATTTATTCGATGTTGCACCATTTGTGTCCTTCCATATTTTCCGTTTGGTGAAGCGAAAATGTCAACATACTCGTTCAGAAGGCTTTCTGCCATTTTAACCTGATTTTGGTCTAGGTTAGATGAATTGAGTATCTTTGCCTTGATGCTATTGAGCTCCTCAGGGTTTAATGTCATTCTCGGTGTTTAAGCGTCAATTCGTGTTATGGCTGCGACAGATTCGCACTTACCGATAACTTCTCCTTTTGCTAACTTTACATCGTACGGTTTGGTGTTGAGTATTCGTACGGGGACCATATTGTTTTTTGGAGCCACAAGTGTCTTCCCAATGATGACGTTTTGGGAAGAACAATCTGGGCCTGGTTCCACCATTAGGTATCGATGGCGTCCACACTCACCATCTAATTTCTTCCAAACAAATGCCTCAGAAGAAGTAGGAATAATCACGTCTTCTTTGATGACAGTTCTTAGAGTTGTTGTTCCTTCGTGCCCATAGATCATTGGAATCTCTGTATTCTGGTATTTGAGTACCTGGTTGCCAATATCCAAAATTACTCGATGTTCTTTCATGAAGTCCATGCCTATGATGCATTCGTCACATATATCTGCCACCAAAAATTTGTGTGAGAATTCTAGATCTGCAATTCGAATTCTAAGTCGGACTTCACCATAAACCCTAGCTGCTTCTCCTGTGGCAGTTCTTAGACGGTAACTATTGGTGTTGTGTAGCCAATTCAGGTGAACTAGGTCTTGACGCACAATGGAGGCGGTGGCACCGGTGTCGATGGTGACCACACGTTTGTTGCCATTTAATGTTGCCTCGACAGTCAGACTTCTATTGTCTCGCTTAGTTTGAGAGACCTGGATGGTGTTTCTGGGGCCATCGATACCAGAAACCAGCTTCTGCCCCTCGAAGTTGGTTCTTTCTCGTTTCCCTTGTTCTGAGTTGGAAACTTCGTGTCCATAATGTTGACAAGCTCTTCTTGGTGGTAATCGACATTGACGCTGTAAATGTCCAGTCTTATTGCAATTCCAGCACTTTGCAAGTCCGTTTCGTTGGTTCCTTTGGACATCAGTTCTTTGACATGAGCATTCTTCGACGACGGCTTCTCTAAGTCGATGTACTCCGTGAGAAGCTTTCTCAGCTGCTTCCATTGTCAAGGCAAACGCTAATGTTTCAGAAAGCGTTCGTTTTCCAGCAGTTCGTACGGCCCTTTGAAGATGTATGTCAGAAATGGCGCGAACAAATGCCTCGACTGCGAACTGGTTACAAATTTCCTCTCCAACATCTGGATATGCAAGATGAACAAGCCTTTCAATGTCCGCTTGCAGTTGTTGTAGAGTTTCGCTCCTCTTCTGAACTCTGGAATTGAGTTGCACTTTGAAGACTTCTTTCATGTGGCTGTTACCAAAGCGTTTGTCTATAGCCAAAACCAAGGAATTGAAGTCGCCGCTCTTATCTGCTGTTCTCGCTCGCCTAATTCACTTTTCAGCTCATTACAGTTGAGCTCTTTTAGTTACTTGCTCATTTTTATTATTATTATTTTTTTTCGCACACTTCACTGCACAATAAGTTTTATTCCACTTTCTGACACCAATGTAATATTTTTGCTAGGTTCTTTAAATAAAACTTATTACTCCTTTTAGAATTTCTTCTTTATTTACACTTTTCAAATCAAAACAATAAATCTCAATTTGTAATCAACTCCAATACTTTTATTCAAACTTAAATCACACTTCTTTAATTCAAGAATCCAATAGTTCAGCTTTGCACACTTTCATAATCGAAAATAAACTGTGTTCCGCTCACCGTGAACACTCCCTTATATACTCAAACCAGTTGTTCTCGAAGGTTCTTGTCTAGAATATTCTATTTGCTTGGAATAAGGGGAAATTCCTATGGAGATAGAATGTTCTAGTAGTTTGGAATAAGGGGAAATTTAGAGGCGATGGAAAAGAGTTTTTTTTGTTCCTTCATAAGATATGTAATTCCCAACAGATGGCGCTGTATGAGTATAAAGCTCTGTTCGCAACAATACCAACACTGCAACACAAATCAGAAACGTCAGATGAAGCCACAAGAAAGAGACGAAAACAGATTCTGTTGCCGAGAGAAATATATTTACTAACTCTTTTATTTGCTTGTGTCTAGCTCACATCGATAATTCTTGTAAAACTTTAATTTATCTCTTTTAACCTTTTTTGATTAAAGATATTGTATTTTAGTAATATATTTTTAATTGTTTTATTAGTGTAATAACTAATACACTAAATATATTTCTTTTTAGACTTAGCAAACCGTTGAAGGGATATGTCCTGGTTAACATTTATTTCAATAACTGAACTAGGTATACATTAGACATTTACATATATCTTTATTTTATATATCCAATGAACGACCCTTTAAAAAGAAATATACTGCATAAATCACATAAGCTGGGAATCGTCGAAGACATCGACCACCAATCGAAACATTTAAATCGTCAAACATTAAGTACGCAAACCATAGAACGAATCCATCCTTGAAGTTTTCGGACATCAAATACGCCAATCATTGAACGAAGCATGAAATATTCGAACAACAAGTGCACGAACCAACATGCTAATAATCGAAATTATGGAAAATTAAAAACACGAACCAAATTAGTACCAACCGTAAAAAATAATTGCATGCTCTTGGGAACTATAATTTGAGAAAGCCAGACAAGACAAGGCATTACAAAAATATAAATGGAAGGAATATCAGGGTATGAGCCACCCAAATCCCTAAAGGGATTCTTTTTATTATTTATAAAGACCAGAAACTTCTGCTATTCATTTTTAAATCCCATTATTTTGAATATCTGAATATAATTATTATAGAGAAACTTATTTCTAACCACCATTTCCCTTGTATATAATTAATTAATAAGTGTCGATAAACCTAAAAGCTTTAATCTTTTTATTGCTTAGATAACAAAACCTTTTATTAATTCATTGCAATTTCCAAAACGAACATTTTGAGTGTCTTTGATTTTAGATGAAACAAATAAACAATTGTTAACATAAACTCTATCAGCCATATTTATAAACTCATTATAGTGAGTACATAAGGCTATGCAACCCTTATAATGCCTCTAAACGCAAAATCGTAATTTATAAAACTTATGTGACGTTGAATAGGGGCATTATAAGCTAAACGCGTTTGGAGGTTGAATAGTGCCTACATAAGGACATTTTAGTATTGAACTGTCACATTCACTTTGACATCACATTGAATTATAAAGATTATCAACAAAAAAATGCCTTTGACTTAATATTGAAACTAAAACTTTGTGTTATTTTTATTTATTGAAACAAAAATGTTATACTAATATATTGTTGTGAACAGAGCTTTATACTACTACAGCGCCATCTGTTGGAAAACTGCATATCTAATTTATGGAAGAAACAAAAAGCTCTTTTCCAATGTCAAATGTATTTCACCTTATTCCAAACATCTAGAACATTCCAACACAAGAACTTTCGAGAACAACTAATTTGAGTATATAAGGGAGTGTTCACGGTGAGCGAGGGACAGTTGATTTTGAATTATGAAAGTGTGCAAAAGTATTGCTTATTGGATTGTGATATTAAACAAGTGTGATTTAAATTTGAATAAAAGTATTTGAGTTGTTTATAAATTGAGATTTACTGTTTTGAATTGGAAAGTGTGAATAAAGAAGAAATACGAAAAAGAGTAATAAGTTTTATTTAACGAACCTAGTGAAAATATTACATTGGTGTCAGAAAAGTGGAATAAAACTTATTGTGCAGTGAAGTGTGCGAAAAAAAAAAAAAAATAATAATGAGCAAGTTACTGAAAGAGCTCAACTGTAATGAGCTGAAAAGTGAATTAGGCAAGCGAGAAATTTCTAGAGCAGGATCGAAAAATGAGCTTGTTCTGCGTATGGCCGAATATTTGAAACAACAAAATGAAGACCCGGACATTTTCGTCTTTGAAGCTGACGCTGAGGAAGTGGACGTAAGTAAAAATGTAGATGTTTCAAATATGTTTAGTCTTCTACTTGAGCGTTTCGAAGAGCAACGAAATGAACAAAAGAAAGAACAAAAGAATGTTCTCGAACGTCTTGAAGAGCAACGAAATGAACAAAAGAAAGAACAGGAGAATGTACAAAGGAACGTTCTCGAATGCCTGGAAAAACAGCATAGCGAACAAAAAGACCTTCTCGAAGAGCAGAGAAACATGCTAGAAGGCAAGCTTGTTAACATCGAGAAGAATGTATCTGCACTTGATGAACGTGTTTCATTGTTGGAGAATCAAGCCGAACGTGTTTCATTATTGGAGAATCAAGTCGACAACAAAATGGAGACGTTTTCAAAAGAGCTAGATCGCATTCGAAATATAAAGATTCGGGAAAGTTCTGGAGAAACCTTGAGGAAAAAGGAGATGCAACCTCCAACCTTTGATGGACAAACTTCTTGGTCTATATACAAGAAGCAATTCGAGGCAGCCTCCACAACAAATGGCTGGGAAGAGGCTGACAAGTATATAGCCTTAACTCTTGCTCTTGGAGGAGCAGCTGCTGGGCTGTTGCAAACCATACCAGCAGATAAGAGCGGCGACTTCAATTCCTTGGTTTTGGCTATAGACAAACGCTTTGGTAACAGCCACATGAAAGAAGTCTTCAAAGTGCAACTCAATTCCAGAGTTCAGAAGAGGGGCGAAACTCTACAACAACTGCAAGCGGACATTGAAAGGCTTGTTCATCTTGCATATCCAGATGTTGGAGAGGAAATTTGTAACCAGTTCGCAGTTGAGGCATTTGTTCGCGCCATTTCTGACATACATCTTCAAAGGGCCGTACGAACTGCTGGAAAACGAACGCTTTCGGAAACATTAGCGTTTGCCTTGACAATGGAAGCAGCTGAGCAAGCTTCTCACGGAGTACATCGACTTAGAGAAGTCGTCGTCGAAGAATGCTCATGTCAAAGAACTGATGTCCAAAGGAACCAACGAAACGGATTTGCAAAGTGCTGGAATTGCAATAAAACTGGGCATTTACAGCGTCAATGTCGGTTACCACCAAGAAGAGCTTGTCAACATTGTGGACACGGAGTTTCGAACTCAGAACAAGGTAACCATAACACCAGTGTTACTTCCCGAACAACAGGGAAACGAGTAAGAACCAACTTCGAGGGGCAGAAGCTGGTTTCTGGTATCGATGGCCCCAGAAACACCATCCAGGTCTCTCAAACTAAGCGAGACAATAGAAGTCTGACTGTCGAGGCAACATTAAATGGCAACAAACGTGTGGTCACCATCGACACCGGTGCCACAGCCGCCATTGTGCGTCAAGACCTAGTTCACCTGAATTGGCTACACAACACCAATAGTTATCGTCTAAGAACTGCCACAGGAGAAGCAGCTAGGGTTTATGGTGAAGTCCGACTTAGAATTCGAATTGCAGATCTAGAATTCTCACACAAATTTTTGGTGGCAGATATATGTGACGAATGCATCATAGGCATGGACTTCATGAAAGAACATCGAGTAATTTTGGATATTGGCAACCAGGTACTCAAATACCAGAATACAGAGATTCCAATGATCTATGGGTACGAAGGAACAACAACTCTAAGGACTGTCATCAAAGAAGACTTGATTATTCCTACTTCTTCTGAGGTATTCGTTTGGACAAAAGTAGAAGGTGAGTGTGGACGCCATCGATACCTAATGGTGGAACCAGGCCCAGGCTGTTCTTCCCAAAAGGTCATCATTGGGAAGACACTTGTGGCTCCTAAGAACAATATGGTCCCCGTACGGATACTCAACACCAAACCGTACGATGTAAAGATAACGAAAGGAGAAATTATCGGTAAGTGGGAATCTGTTGCAGCCATAACACAAATCGACGCTGAAACACCGAGAAAGACATTAGACCCTGAGGAGCTCAATACCATCAAGGCAAAGATACTCAATTCATCTAACCTAGACCAACATCAAGTTAAAACGGCAGAAAGCCTTCTGAATGAGTATGCCGACATTTTCGCTTCACCAAACGGGAAATATGGAAGGACACAAATGGTGCAGCATCGAATAAATACAGGAGATGCAAGACCCATTCGTCAGTCCGCAAGACGTCTGCCACTGGCCAAACAAGATGAAGTTGACGAAATGATTACCACCATGAAGAAGGATGGTTTGATTGAGAACTCCAAGAGTCCTTGGGCGTCACCAGTGGTCCTAGTCAAAAAGAAAGACGGAAGTACACGGTTTTGTGTTGACTACGTAACCAAGAAAGACAGCTACCCCCTGCCAAGAATTAGTGACACCTTAGATGCGATGGAAGGAGCACATTGGTTTTCAACGCTGGACTTGAAAAGTGGATATTGGCAAGTTGAAATTCACCCTGAAGATCGAGAAAAGACAGCGTTCTCCACAGGTAATGGCCTCTGGCAGTTCAACGTAATGCCGTTTGGTCTTTGCAACGCTCCGGCAACATTTGAGCGTTTGATGGAGTGCGTCCTTCAAGGTCTGACGTGGAAAACTTGTCTTGTCTACTTGGATGATGTTATCGTTTATGGAAAGACATACGACCAACACTGTAAGAACCTAAAGGGTGTGTTCCAGAGACTTCGAGAGGCTAACCTTAAACTGAACCCAGACAAATGTGCACTGTTCAAGACTGAAGTAAAGTATTTCGGACATATCATCTCGTCCCAAGGAGTCAAGACCGATCCTGAAAAAGTTAACACCGTCAAAAATTGGCCAACACCACAGGACAAACATCAACTACGAAGTTTTCTTGGTCTTGCTACTTATTATAGACATTTTGTTAAGGACTTTGCCGGAATTGCGAAGAGTTTGCATCAGCTTAC
This sequence comes from Philhelius festivus, assembly GCA_963931855.1. NCBI lineage: Eukaryota > Metazoa > Arthropoda > Insecta > Diptera > Syrphidae > Philhelius > Philhelius festivus. The sequence goes on from OZ007558.1 coordinate 14,674,161, forward strand.
GGAAAAGAACAAGCAGTTTAGATGGTCAGGTGAGTGTGAAAAAGCCTTCCAAGACCTGAAATACCGTCTATGCAATGCTCCGGTTCTGATCTATCTGACTCCAGGCAAGTCTTTTATCATCGATGCTGATGCAAGCAATGTGGGAGTCGGCGCTGTTCTGTCACAAGTGCACAGTGGCGAAGAAAAGGTTGTCGCCTATTTCAGCAAAGTACTGTCGAAGACCGAAAGGAACTACTGTGTGACCAGAAGAGAACTCTTGGCACTCATCTTGGCAACGAAACACTTCCACAAATACATCTATGGACAGAAGTTTCTTCTACGAACCGATCATGGTGCTCTTAACTGGTTGTTGAACTTCAAGAACCCAGAAGGACAAGTCGCAAGGTGGATAGAAAGACTGCAGACTTACGATTATGAAATTCAACACCGAAGGGGAAAGCTACACTCAAATGCCGACGCACTATCCCGAAGGCCTTGTAAAATAGACTGCAAGCATTGTAGGCGACAAGAAGAAAAGGAATCCATCAACATTCAGCGAATAAGGGCCGACCCCATTTGTGGATGGAACAATGAGGAAATAAGATCTGCTCAACAAGAAGACCCCGACATTGAACCTCTTCTGGCATGGAAAGAACATGAAGAAAAACCCGCATGGAATGACATTTCCGATAGGAGTCCAGTTTTAAAGGCCTATTGGACACAATGGGACTCACTTCATGTGCGAGAAGGTGTTCTTCGGCGAAAATGGGAGTCCGCTGATGGTAAATCCTATGTGATGCAGCTTGTGTTACCTCAATCGAAAATCAAAGAGGTTCTTCGAGAGATGCATGATGGACCTTCAGGAGGCCATTTGGGAGTCAATAAGACGTTAGAAAGGGTGAGGCAACGATTCTACTGGTTGCATGCAAGAGACGACGTTGAAAAGTGGTGCCGAAATTGTGACGTTTGTGCTGCAACCAAAGGACCTGGTAGAAAACTGCAAGGAAAAATGATGCAATATAATGTCGGCTCACCGTTTGAAAGGATTGCTGTTGATGTGGCTGGCCCATTTCCGGAAACGAATGCTGGAAACAAATACATTCTGGTGGTAATGGATTACTTCAGCAAATGGCCTGAGGCATACGCTATTCCGAACCAAGAAGCCAAGACCGTGGCCGACCAGATTGTGTCTAACTGGGTAAGCAGGTTTGGTGTGCCTATGGAACTTCATTCCGACCAAGGAAGGAACTTCGAGTCGAAAATATTCCAAGAGGTCTGCGCGTTCCTTGGCATTAAGAAAACGAGAACCACACCACTTCACCCGCAATCTGATGGAATGGTCGAGAGATTCAACAGGACGTTAAAAGAGCACCTCACTAAGGTCGTAGGCGACTACCAAAGAAACTGGGATAGGCACATACCACTATTTTTGATGGCCTACCGAAGTGCAATACATAGCTCAACAGGACAAACACCATATGAAATCCTGTTTGGAAGAAGCATACGGCTGCCTAGTGAGATAAGGTTTGGACATCCATCACAAGAGTCTAAGGAAACAGGGGATTACGTGAGTGACCTACAAGAGAGGCTAATCGACATCCACGAAAGGACCAGGACTAGAATGAGCGCTTACAGCGATCGAATGAAGACAAGGTACGACATAAGGGCAAACACGACAGGTTTCCAAGTAGGAGATCGTGTATGGCTGTATAATCCACATCGTCAAAAGGGATTGTCGCCGAAGCTTCAACAAAACTGGGAGGGCCCTTATACTGTCGTTACGAAAATCAATGATGTCGTTTACCGAATTCAAAGAGGGTCAAGAGGAAAGTTAAAAGTTGTGCATAGCGATCGACTGCACCGATACAGTGGCGAATCTGGCGATAGAATTGTTCGGGACGAACAATCTTAAGAAGGGGGCAATGTTGTGAACAGAGCTTTATACTACTACAGCGCCATCTGTTGGAAAACTGCATATCTAATTTATGGAAGAAACAAAAAGCTCTTTTCCAATGTCAAATGTATTTCACCTTATTCCAAACATCTAGAACATTCCAACACAAGAACTTTCGAGAACAACTAATTTGAGTATATAAGGGAGTGTTCACGGTGAGCGAGGGACAGTTGATTTTGACTTATGAAAGTGTGCAAAAGTATTGCTTATTGGATTGTGATATTAAACAAGTGTGATTTAAATTTGAATAAAAGTATTTGAGTTGTTTATAAATTGAGATTTACTGTTTTGAATTGGAAAGTGTGAATAAAGAAGAAATACGAAAAAGAGTAATAAGTTTTATTTAACGAACCTAGTGAAAATATTACATTGGTGTCAGAAAAGTGGAATAAAACTTATTGTGCAGTGAAGTGTGCGAAAAAAAAAAAAAAATAATAATGAGCAAGTTACTGAAAGAGCTCAACTGTAATGAGCTGAAAAGTGAATTAGGCAAGCGAGAAATTTCTAGAGCAGGATCGAAAAATGAGCTTGTTCTGCGTATGGCCGAATATTTGAAACAACAAAATGAAGACCCGGACATTTTCGTCTTTGAAGCTGACGCTGAGGAAGTGGACGTAAGTAAAAATGTAGATGTTTCAAATATGTTTAGTCTTCTACTTGAGCGTTTCGAAGAGCAACGAAATGAACAAAAGAAAGAACAAAAGAATGTTCTCGAACGTCTTGAAGAGCAACGAAATGAACAAAAGAAAGAACAGGAGAATGTACAAAGGAACGTTCTCGAATGCCTGGAAAAACAGCATAGCGAACAAAAAGACCTTCTCGAAGAGCAGAGAAACATGCTAGAAGGCAAGCTTGTTAACATCGAGAAGAATGTATCTGCACTTGATGAACGTGTTTCATTGTTGGAGAATCAAGCCGAACGTGTTTCATTATTGGAGAATCAAGTCGACAACAAAATGGAGACGTTTTCAAAAGAGCTAGATCGCATTCGAAATATAAAGATTCGGGAAAGTTCTGGAGAAACCTTGAGGAAAAAGGAGATGCAACCTCCAACCTTTGATGGACAAACTTCTTGGTCTATATACAAGAAGCAATTCGAGGCAGCCTCCACAACAAATGGCTGGGAAGAGGCTGACAAGTATATAGCCTTAACTCTTGCTCTTGGAGGAGCAGCTGCTGGGCTGTTGCAAACCATACCAGCAGATAAGAGCGGCGACTTCAATTCCTTGGTTTTGGCTATAGACAAACGCTTTGGTAACAGCCACATGAAAGAAGTCTTCAAAGTGCAACTCAATTCCAGAGTTCAGAAGAGGGGCGAAACTCTACAACAACTGCAAGCGGACATTGAAAGGCTTGTTCATCTTGCATATCCAGATGTTGGAGAGGAAATTTGTAACCAGTTCGCAGTTGAGGCATTTGTTCGCGCCATTTCTGACATACATCTTCAAAGGGCCGTACGAACTGCTGGAAAACGAACGCTTTCGGAAACATTAGCGTTTGCCTTGACAATGGAAGCAGCTGAGCAAGCTTCTCACGGAGTACATCGACTTAGAGAAGTCGTCGTCGAAGAATGCTCATGTCAAAGAACTGATGTCCAAAGGAACCAACGAAACGGATTTGCAAAGTGCTGGAATTGCAATAAAACTGGGCATTTACAGCGTCAATGTCGGTTACCACCAAGAAGAGCTTGTCAACATTGTGGACACGGAGTTTCGAACTCAGAACAAGGTAACCATAACACCAGTGTTACTTCCCGAACAACAGGGAAACGAGTAAGAACCAACTTCGAGGGGCAGAAGCTGGTTTCTGGTATCGATGGCCCCAGAAACACCATCCAGGTCTCTCAAACTAAGCGAGACAATAGAAGTCTGACTGTCGAGGCAACATTAAATGGCAACAAACGTGTGGTCACCATCGACACCGGTGCCACAGCCGCCATTGTGCGTCAAGACCTAGTTCACCTGAATTGGCTACACAACACCAATAGTTATCGTCTAAGAACTGCCACAGGAGAAGCAGCTAGGGTTTATGGTGAAGTCCGACTTAGAATTCGAATTGCAGATCTAGAATTCTCACACAAATTTTTGGTGGCAGATATATGTGACGAATGCATCATAGGCATGGACTTCATGAAAGAACATCGAGTAATTTTGGATATTGGCAACCAGGTACTCAAATACCAGAATACAGAGATTCCAATGATCTATGGGTACGAAGGAACAACAACTCTAAGGACTGTCATCAAAGAAGACTTGATTATTCCTACTTCTTCTGAGGTATTCGTTTGGACAAAAGTAGAAGGTGAGTGTGGACGCCATCGATACCTAATGGTGGAACCAGGCCCAGGCTGTTCTTCCCAAAAGGTCATCATTGGGAAGACACTTGTGGCTCCTAAGAACAATATGGTCCCCGTACGGATACTCAACACCAAACCGTACGATGTAAAGATAACGAAAGGAGAAATTATCGGTAAGTGGGAATCTGTTGCAGCCATAACACAAATCGACGCTGAAACACCGAGAAAGACATTAGACCCTGAGGAGCTCAATACCATCAAGGCAAAGATACTCAATTCATCTAACCTAGACCAACATCAAGTTAAAACGGCAGAAAGCCTTCTGAATGAGTATGCCGACATTTTCGCTTCACCAAACGGGAAATATGGAAGGACACAAATGGTGCAGCATCGAATAAATACAGGAGATGCAAGACCCATTCGTCAGTCCGCAAGACGTCTGCCACTGGCCAAACAAGATGAAGTTGACGAAATGATTACCACCATGAAGAAGGATGGTTTGATTGAGAACTCCAAGAGTCCTTGGGCGTCACCAGTGGTCCTAGTCAAAAAGAAAGACGGAAGTACACGGTTTTGTGTTGACTACGTAACCAAGAAAGACAGCTACCCCCTGCCAAGAATTAGTGACACCTTAGATGCGATGGAAGGAGCACATTGGTTTTCAACGCTGGACTTGAAAAGTGGATATTGGCAAGTTGAAATTCACCCTGAAGATCGAGAAAAGACAGCGTTCTCCACAGGTAATGGCCTCTGGCAGTTCAACGTAATGCCGTTTGGTCTTTGCAACGCTCCGGCAACATTTGAGCGTTTGATGGAGTGCGTCCTTCAAGGTCTGACGTGGAAAACTTGTCTTGTCTACTTGGATGATGTTATCGTTTATGGAAAGACATACGACCAACACTGTAAGAACCTAAAGGGTGTGTTCCAGAGACTTCGAGAGGCTAACCTTAAACTGAACCCAGACAAATGTGCACTGTTCAAGACTGAAGTAAAGTATTTCGGACATATCATCTCGTCCCAAGGAGTCAAGACCGATCCTGAAAAAGTTAACACCGTCAAAAATTGGCCAACACCACAGGACAAACATCAACTACGAAGTTTTCTTGGTCTTGCTACTTATTATAGACATTTTGTTAAGGACTTTGCCGGAATTGCGAAGAGTTTGCATCAGCTTACGGAAAAGAACAAGCAGTTTAGATGGTCAGGTGAGTGTGAAAAAGCCTTCCAAGACCTGAAATACCGTCTATGCAATGCTCCGGTTCTGATCTATCTGACTCCAGGCAAGTCTTTTATCATCGATGCTGATGCAAGCAATGTGGGAGTCGGCGCTGTTCTGTCACAAGTGCACAGTGGCGAAGAAAAGGTTGTCGCCTATTTCAGCAAAGTACTGTCGAAGACCGAAAGGAACTACTGTGTGACCAGAAGAGAACTCTTGGCACTCATCTTGGCAACGAAACACTTCCACAAATACATCTATGGACAGAAGTTTCTTCTACGAACCGATCATGGTGCTCTTAACTGGTTGTTGAACTTCAAGAACCCAGAAGGACAAGTCGCAAGGTGGATAGAAAGACTGCAGACTTACGATTATGAAATTCAACACCGAAGGGGAAAGCTACACTCAAATGCCGACGCACTATCCCGAAGGCCTTGTAAAATAGACTGCAAGCATTGTAGGCGACAAGAAGAAAAGGAATCCATCAACATTCAGCGAATAAGGGCCGACCCCATTTGTGGATGGAACAATGAGGAAATAAGATCTGCTCAACAAGAAGACCCCGACATTGAACCTCTTCTGGCATGGAAAGAACATGAAGAAAAACCCGCATGGAATGACATTTCCGATAGGAGTCCAGTTTTAAAGGCCTATTGGACACAATGGGACTCACTTCATGTGCGAGAAGGTGTTCTTCGGCGAAAATGGGAGTCCGCTGATGGTAAATCCTATGTGATGCAGCTTGTGTTACCTCAATCGAAAATCAAAGAGGTTCTTCGAGAGATGCATGATGGACCTTCAGGAGGCCATTTGGGAGTCAATAAGACGTTAGAAAGGGTGAGGCAACGATTCTACTGGTTGCATGCAAGAGACGACGTTGAAAAGTGGTGCCGAAATTGTGACGTTTGTGCTGCAACCAAAGGACCTGGTAGAAAACTGCAAGGAAAAATGATGCAATATAATGTCGGCTCACCGTTTGAAAGGATTGCTGTTGATGTGGCTGGCCCATTTCCGGAAACGAATGCTGGAAACAAATACATTCTGGTGGTAATGGATTACTTCAGCAAATGGCCTGAGGCATACGCTATTCCGAACCAAGAAGCCAAGACCGTGGCCGACCAGATTGTGTCTAACTGGGTAAGCAGGTTTGGTGTGCCTATGGAACTTCATTCCGACCAAGGAAGGAACTTCGAGTCGAAAATATTCCAAGAGGTCTGCGCGTTCCTTGGCATTAAGAAAACGAGAACCACACCACTTCACCCGCAATCTGATGGAATGGTCGAGAGATTCAACAGGACGTTAAAAGAGCACCTCACTAAGGTCGTAGGCGACTACCAAAGAAACTGGGATAGGCACATACCACTATTTTTGATGGCCTACCGAAGTGCAATACATAGCTCAACAGGACAAACACCATATGAAATCCTGTTTGGAAGAAGCATACGGCTGCCTAGTGAGATAAGGTTTGGACATCCATCACAAGAGTCTAAGGAAACAGGGGATTACGTGAGTGACCTACAAGAGAGGCTAATCGACATCCACGAAAGGACCAGGACTAGAATGAGCGCTTACAGCGATCGAATGAAGACAAGGTACGACATAAGGGCAAACACGACAGGTTTCCAAGTAGGAGATCGTGTATGGCTGTATAATCCACATCGTCAAAAGGGATTGTCGCCGAAGCTTCAACAAAACTGGGAGGGCCCTTATACTGTCGTTACGAAAATCAATGATGTCGTTTACCGAATTCAAAGAGGGTCAAGAGGAAAGTTAAAAGTTGTGCATAGCGATCGACTGCACCGATACAGTGGCGAATCTGGCGATAGAATTGTTCGGGACGAACAATCTTAAGAAGGGGGCAATGTTGTGAACAGAGCTTTATACTACTACAGCGCCATCTGTTGGAAAACTGCATATCTAATTTATGGAAGAAACAAAAAGCTCTTTTCCAATGTCAAATGTATTTCACCTTATTCCAAACATCTAGAACATTCCAACACAAGAACTTTCGAGAACAACTAATTTGAGTATATAAGGGAGTGTTCACGGTGAGCGAGGGACAGTTGATTTTGACTTATGAAAGTGTGCAAAAGTATTGCTTATTGGATTGTGATATTAAACAAGTGTGATTTAAATTTGAATAAAAGTATTTGAGTTGTTTATAAATTGAGATTTACTGTTTTGAATTGGAAAGTGTGAATAAAGAAGAAATACGAAAAAGAGTAATAAGTTTTATTTAACGAACCTAGGAAAAATGTTACAATATTAAAAACAATTTGAATTGAAAATTGTTTAGAATTAAATAGATAAATATACTTGTTGGTGATGTCTCTCCACGCATCCTTCTTCATCCGTTGTGTTAGTGTTGTAATTATTATCTTGCATTATTGAATTGTATCCTAAAGAACTTGTCTGAGGAGTATTCCAGCTATAATGAAACGAATAACAATTTGATTTCCAGTATTGTGCTAGAGATAATAACATACTTTATCTGATGAATCAAAGCTAATTGTTGGAATTCTTTTAGCTTTTGGTAGTTTCCTTTTTGTTTATTACTCGTAAATTCGATAGACAGACAAGATGTTTTTTTTTTGATAAGCAACTGAGTGTTATGAAGGCTAAATGTAATAGATTCTTACTTTTTGGTACTTTATTTGACACAAGCTCATTATAACTATGCAGGGTAGGCAATTGTTTTATAAATATGAATTTGCATAGTGGGAATTCTAATAAATACGGTTGTATATATTTCTTATCAACTTTTTGGAGGAATGTAAATAATAATTAATATTGTTGTGAACAGAGCTTTATACTACTACAGCGCCATCTGTTGGAAAATTGCATATCTAATTTATGGAAGAAACAAAAAGCTCTTTTCCAATGTCAAATGTATTTCCCCTTATTCCAACCATCTAGAACATTCCAAGACAAGAACTTTCGAGAACAACTAATTTGAGTATATAATGGAGTGTTCACGGTGAGCGAGACAGTTGATTTTGGATTATGAAAGTGTGCAAAAGTATTGCTTATTGGATTGTGTTATTAAACAAGTGTGATTTAAATTGGAATAAAAGTATTTGAGTTGTTTATAAATTGAGATTTACTGTTTCGAATTGGAAAGTGTGAATAAGGAAGAAATACTAAAAAGAGTAATAAGTTTTATTTAACGAACCTTAGCAAAAATTTTACAATATTAATCACACAGTGATTTAAATTATTTTGACAATAATTTGATCAATATCATAAGAATTGGTAGAAAAGCAGAAATGCGAAATGTGAACCATGTTTAAGGAAAACATCGAATTTATTTGTGTAGAATTAAATATTATTATTGTCATTATTTCTATTTATAAATAAAAACATAAATGTACGAATTAATCTTAAAAATAAGCAGTCTGGGGTTATACAATTTTACTTAAAATGTAATGACTTAAATAATAACACCCAAATCTATAAACATATTTTAACTTAGGTACTATAAGGCTAGCCGCGCACTAGCAATTTTTAGTTGCGAAACTGCTTGGTTCGAGCAACTAAAAAGTTTGTGTTTTGACACAAACTAAACGATTGCCTAAAATAAGTTCGCCATTTTATTGAACATATAATTATCTGCAAATTCACCGACATTCAACCAAACAGTTCATCTGTTTTCTATAAGTAACCAAACAGTTTCGCAACTAAAAATTGCTAGTGCGCGGCTAGCCTAAAAGTTATGCATTCGTAAAAAATATCGAACTCCAGATTTTGATCAAAGTTGACACTACGATAGCGAAGCGAAAACGATAAAAGTAGGTCTCGCAATTTTGTACGTTCTTCTGTCTGTTCGACTGCAGCCAAACGGCTAGGCAGATATCATTAGCCGTGTTTTATTGGTTAGTGAATACGCTACATCGCAAAATTTAACATGAAAAACAACAACAAACGATTAGTGAATAAACGTAAGGTAGTAATCGAAAAGAACATTTTAGTGAAGATGGAGTTTCGAATGTTGAAATGTAGGAGGTGTTTAGATGGTGTCCAATAATATATGTTGGCATGCTTGAGGGTGTGTTCGTTGGTATTTATTTTGTTATACTTTGCCTTTACTAGTCTAAAGTGTGATCGCTCCTCAATTTACAGAATAAATATTTTTTCAAATGCAAAATTTTAATTCATACCATAATTCCGGTTTATTACTGCCATGTCACAAAATATTGAATAAATTCAAAAGAAGGCGAATAGTTTCGATTAGTATGTTTTATCAGTACACTGGCATTTGTTCAGAAATGTCGTATAACTTCGGCATTACGCTGAATTTATATGACAACTGACAAAATTTTCACAAAAAATTAGTTGAATTAATACGATGTTAAAGCTGTTTTAGAATAAAACTAGGTTAAGACAACGAGTTTGCATAATTTTAATTGAATACAGCATCATACTTTCTTTACCCTTTTATATAAGTTAAACTCATCGAATACCTATTTTATTTTTTTAGTATCGTGCTTACTTCATTTCGAAACAAAATTTTTAACAAGAGTTTATTCAGTATTATTTGGTTATTTTTCACTAAAAATAAATAATTAATTGCGTACAAGTAACTATAGGATACAAAAAATTCAGAATTATAATAAAATAAATATAACTATAACACAAACTTTAAAGTTCAATAGAAACACAAATTAAATATACATTTAACAGTAAATAAAGACTTCTTAAAAAAAAAAAAAACAAAACCTATAAAAGTAAATTCAGACTCCAGACTTTAAAAAAAATAGTAATCAAATTTAACTATTATAAAATAAATTTTCCATCAACAAACTTGTATTTTTGTAAGAATTTTATCAATTCAAAAGGTGGCTCATAAATATCTTTACGTTTTTCTGTAAGTGATTTCATTAAATTTTTCACGGTATTTAAGTTTAAACGATTCCTAAACTAGTTTTTTATATAATACAGAGTAATCACCGCTGTTTTTAAATTTGTTGGTTAAGAATTTTTTCAAAGAGAAGTATATCCTAAAAAAGAGAAGTAGATTGAATTTTTTTTTCTAAAAATCGAAGTAGAACGATAGTAAACAGCATTGAGTTTTCGAAGCATCAAATTCTAAACGGTTTTTGATTCCCCATTGGACAAGCTGTCAAGATCAGGATTTAATGAGCTTATTTAAAAACGAATATGAAAAGCTGAGGGTACTGTCGTCAGCAAAAAAATTAAGTTGATTAGAAGTTTCAGACGAAAGATCATTAAATGAACATAAGTAAGAGTGTCGGAGACAAAACGGATCCCTGTTTATTTTGTAGATATCAGATTTGAAATCGTCTAACACTACTTGTAGTGACGGTCTGAAGTGTAATTTATAATCTAAAGAAGAAGAGATTCATTGATACCAAATACACACATGTTCGATAAGAGAGTTTTATGCCAAAATCTATCAAATGCCTTTGAAATATCAAGTGCAATAGTCTTAATTTCTCCAAAACGATGTAAAGAATTGTTCCACTCTTCGGTGAGATATACCATCAGATTACCACTGGACCTATAGCTACGAAAGCCATACTGCCGGTCATTGAGAAGCTTTCGTTCTTCGCTGATAATTTATCAGGGTTTCCTTGGAAAGAAGGGAAGTAAGTGCAATTGGACGATAGTAACAAAGGGTCAGGCTGGAAAATGCTGTTTTCCATCTACTCTGAAAGAGACCTGAAGAGTAGTACAGATAGAAAATCTTGCGCAATGGTTTTGCCAGCGTGGAAGAACACCTTACAATAGCAGGAATACTATCCGGGCCAGCGGATTTATGAATGTCAAGATCTATTAGTACTCTAGCAACTGCACGAGTGCGAGAGAAGATTCGTCCCATAAAATAGTTTACGCTCTCAAGTAGATACAGGACTAGTCATGTCACTCTTTACTTACTTACTTACTTACTTACTTAGGTCCTCGGATCTACGTCCGTGATGTTTCCCTTACGGGACATAGGGCCTCCTACTACTACTCCTCCTGCAGTGCTTGACCCGCAATGCATCCATCGCCTTCTCGAAGCGTATGGCCAATCCACTGCCATTTTCGTCTTCGTATAATAGATTCTATGGGTTCCTGACCTATTCTAGCATGAAGTTCACCATTGAAGATACCGTTTGCCAGAAAATTATCAAGCTGTTTCGAAGACATCTATTAACGAACGTTTGCAACTGTCTTGTGACAGTGTCTGTGGCTTTCTTAGTGCTGCACTCACAAGGGATTCAACATTGGAGCGGAACAGTCGTAGCTTGGTCTTAAAGATAAAAGGATTGTTTCTCCATATTTTGCATAGCATTCCAAACGCAGCCTTTGCTTTTCTAAATCGGCTGTTTACGTCCAGCTCAGTTCCGCCACCCGTAGATAGAGACAATACTCCCAAGATATTATAAATAATCTACCATCTCTACCGGTTGTCCAAAAATATTTACTTGGATTGATGAGGAAGTTCCAAGGCTGATCCTTTTAGTTTTTGCTGAGTTGATCTTTGGCCCCTCTATTTCTGATTCTCTCCCCACCATTGTTGTCATTTGATGGAGATCAATGATCCTATGAGAGAGTAAGCACACGTAGTCCACGTAGTTAAGATGTTTGAGGTGGGATTGCAGAGTCCACTGAATTCCTCCATTTTCATTTGACAAAGCTCCGTGAAGTACGTCACTTATCACCTACAGGAATAGTATTGGTGGCGGTATACAGCCTTGCCTAAAACCACTTTGGATTTTAAACTCTTCTGACAACATTCTCTTATGCAAAACGTGACATTTGGATCCATCATATGTAGCCTTGATAATAGCAATCCAGATAAATTGTCTATTTGACACTGTCGAACGCTTTTTATAAATCGATGAACAGCAGGTGAAGTGTTCGATTTGCATTGTTCGATGATGGTCCGCAAGGTGTTGATGTGATCCACACAGGAATATCCAGTGCGGAATCCTGCTTGTTCAACGTCAAGTGTGTCTCTCTTTGGTAGCGTCGAATTAACAGTAAACTGTGCAGCAATCAAATTGGCTTTATTTATCGAGCTTACAACAGGATTGTCATTGAAGACGAGGGTGAACTGAGGATGTCGTAGTGTTTCGTACGTTTTTTAAAAATGACGAAAAAATGTTACCACCTTTCAAATAATAATATTTTTTGCCGTAAATGAATGAAAGCGGCAAGGAAAAAAATGGTTGTAGTGACTGAGCATCAGTGAATGCAGAGCTATGAACGTTATTTAATTGTGTATTTATATGGAGGCTCATTGTTTTCAATTTTTGAACTAATATCACTTATATCTGAATTCTGATTTGATTTGTTGGCGTTTTACGGGGAGGAAAACAGCTATCAACAAGTGAAGAGAAAAACGCAAATTTTTCTTATTGTTTTTACTTAAAAAAATACCACTGCTTTAACGATCACGAAAATCATTGAGAAATTATGAAAACTTCAAATTGCACTAGAATTGCATTTCCAATAAATTAATTTGATAAAGCTTTAAAATCACTCTTTCGGAACTATGAAGTTTTTAGGAAATATTCGGTCACAGAATAAATTTGACTCAATAACTCCAGTGTTGTTAGATTATTTGTTAATTAAAAGATCGCAAGTAGCCATGTCTAAGACATGGTTATAGAAAATGAATTGACTGCTTTCAAGATTAGTTAGTCGCAGACACCCATTCAATTTTCCTTAAACAACAACTACTATTTCTTCATTATTTTGTTTCGTTGCAAATGGAGAGTTCAATTTTTCCAAAATTTTATATTTAAAATTTCTATAAATCTAAAATTTATATTTTAATACATTATGAAAACTTAAAATTCTGTAAATCTATAATTCTGGATTTAAAAATTTAGTATTGAGTTGATAATGAACAAAAGTGGGCACTTTCTTCAGTTTACAGTTATTTTTATGATAACACACGCTTCGAACTCACCGTGAAAACAAATTATGATAAAAATATTAAATTATTAAAATCCTTTAAAGGCAGTGATAAATTGCGCATCGATTAAAAAAGAAGTACGTATATTTTTTTGAAATCTTTTCTGTTGAAATTAATACATTGGCGCAAAATTTTAAACAGCCTATTATTAAGGTATTAGTATAATACTATTTAACAATTTGCTAACTTTCTATTAGTTTACTAACTCATTTTTAATTTTAAAGATTTTCTACCTGGTATCGTACTAAAAGAGCTTTCTTAATAAATTGCTTCTGAACACACCTAAAACAATGACATTTCGTGTAAAAAAGTAAGTACACGAACCTTTTTTTATGTTTGCAAATGTCAAAGAGTCGTATGAAGCTAGCACGATACTAAAAAAATAAAATAGGTATTCGATGATTTGAACTTTAACAAAAGGGTAGAGATAGTATGATGCTATATTCGATTAAAATTTGCAAATTCGTTGTTTTAACCTATGTAGTATCATACTAAAACAGCTTTAGCATCGTTCTAATTCAATTAAAATTTTGCGCCATATTTTTCTTCACTTTTATAATTTAACGGATTTTGTAATTTTTGTTCATTAAAAAATAATTGTTCTACAGATACAGAATGACCCATTTAAGTCTTTACAGAATTTTAAAATAGAAGTTCGGATTAATATAATTTTTAAAAAAAGAATTATGGACTTACATAATTTTGAAATACAGAATTTTGGTCACACAGAATTTTGGAATACAGAATATGGACTAGTTCTATTTAACAACTTTGATTTGAAATGGTATATTTAACTTTTTTGCTTCCTAAATAAATGAATTTATATGAACATTATAGGGGAAGTGAAGGACGAGCAAAAATATACCTAACGCAAAACCGGCTCCTAGATTTCAGGTGTAACCAGGGATGAACTTTCGTTAACAAAATCAGCTATTACTCAAAGAGTGGCAGCAAGGTGAGGGGGATTTATGGAATTAAGTTTGAAGTTTTTTAGTAGCATGGTAAAAGAGGTGCAAGACCCAGCCCCTACAGCATCTATGTAGCTATCATGCTACGGCCCCTTCCGCTAGACCCTTCTTTTTCATATCCCATCATATTTCCTGTCATTTCAGTTTGCTATTCTCTCAGAGCATCATATCCGCTCTGCCAACTTTTCTCTAAACATGTCCTCATGCATTTGCCCTGTAACATTTAAATAGTTGCAAGAAAAAAGAATTGTCCATGAAATAAATTGACACAACACACACCTACAAAATCTTACATAATAAGCTTTCAGTTTTAAGCCCAAAACTAAAGATAAAGACCATGAATCTCAGAGGCTGGTTTATTTTTGTTTTTCAACAAAAAAAAACACACACAAAGGATTTTTTTGATTGTTTGTGGCTATTTGTCAACATTTGTAAATTTCAAAGTGATATTTCAAACGAGTATACATATACATATATCCTGTATCCTTTTTGGAAAGGCGACTGTTGAATAGTATTTTCGTAATTATTATTTTCCTTTGCTTATGCGTTATAGTTTTGTTGATTATTTGCATCAAAGTTAAGAGGACACAAAATGAGCATTCACATTTCTTTTTCTTTCAAATACAAATTATTCAACTTTAAGATTAAATGCAGGCACACAACGGCATTACACAAAGGCCGAAAGCTTTTACAAATCAAATTTGAAAGTTATGCATCTATTCTAGATATGTATATGTAGGTACATATTTGTTTTTGTTTGTTTTTTTTTTGAACGACACCCATCAGTGATGGAAATTAGATATCTGTACGATTGTATTAAAGACTAAAAATAATAATAATTGTACTGAAGCAAATATTGGTAGGAGTAGGAAATTTAATTTTTTACTATTTTACTCTTAAGACCATAGGACAAATCAATGAAAGAGAATGTTGAATTGTTTAAAAAAATTTAATTTCACAATATTTCTGTACTACCTTGAATATCACACGCACAAAACGTTGTTTGGTTTTAAAGTTGTGTTAGCCTGGCTGTCCATCGACGGCATAAAGCATCCGATTTCGAAATTACAAAAAAATGTGTCACATAAGCTTCCTAGAACAATCCATTTTAATTCTGACCTTACAAAAGATCATTTTATTTTATTTCTTCTAGAGTATCTAAAATGATTAAATAAAAAATATGTTGAGAATAAAGAATTTCTAATGAGTTGTTTAAAAAGGAGAGGAAACCTGCACAAACTAGAATCTTATATTATCTAGAGAACGGACTTAAAGTAATTATTCCTCTTACCGAACAAACTGTAGTTAGATTGAAGAGCCGACATGCAATCAAAATGGACAAATGCGTTTCAATATACTTAGATACTTGACAAAAAAAAGTGCAGCCTCGAAATTCGGTGCGTACGGGCCTTAGTTTCTCAGTTAGTCCCATTTTTCCGCGTTGTACCTTTTTTATTTTGTTTGTTGTAAAAAAATGTTTCTTTGGTCTGGACACACCCTCAGAGACTCAAATATGATTTTACTTTGATAATTTGATAATTAAATAAATTACAACTATGTAAAGGGTTTTCAAAGGGAACTGGTAAATTTGTACAGTTCAGGACGATCATTTTCTTGTATTTGTCAATCATGTTTAAGACACTATGGCAAGTAACAACAACCATAGACAACGTCGTGTATTCGCTGACAGGAGCAATTGGGAGTGGACACAAATTTCAGCAAAGCATCATCTACAGAAACTGGCTTCACGTGTGAATGAACGGTTATGTCAACTGGTAAAATTGGGGATTTGGATGGTGCCAATCGACATGTGGTTTCAATAGGATGACGCTAAGCACTACGCAGCTTATCCTGAAATGAACATTTCTTTGAACTAAAAAATATGTGCACTAAATATTATAGGCGAAGGAACTCTAGCCGTTTGTGATATCTGGCCATTTACCATTAACTAGTCATAAAATTATCCTGATTTAAAAATATCTAACTATCAATCAAGAAGCCAAAGAAATAAATTAATGGCTCAAAATTTTAATTGAATTAGTACGATACTATAGGTTGAAACAACGAATTTGCAAATTTTATTTGGAATATAGCATCATACTTTCTCTACCCTTTTATTAAAGTTAAAATCATCGAATACCTGCTTTAATTTTTTAGTATCGTGCTAGCTTCATTAATGACTCTTTAAAATTTGTAAACATAAAAAAAGGTTCGTGTATTTACTTTTTTACACGAAATGTCATTGTTTTAGGTGTGTTCAGAAACAATTTTTTAAGAAAATTCTTTTAGTACGATACTAGTTAGAAAATGTTTAAAATTAAGAATGAATTAGTAAAGTACTTTAAAGTTAGCAAATTGCTAAGTAGTATCATACTAATATCTTAATAATAGGCTGTTTAAAATTTTGCGCCAATCTAATTAGAAAAAAATCTGTTCATAAGCATAACATTTATTTTTTAAATGACTAAACCAACTTCTGTTGTAGTTGGAGCTAGAAACAGGATGCCATGTGTTTGAAGCTAATATTAGTTTATGCAAGAACAAAAATTATAAGTCTTTGTATTGGTTTCTTAAAAAAATAAGCTTTTACATACAAAATTCTTAAAACATTTTTAAGAAAAAATTTTGGTACGCCAACTTAAAATTTTAAATACTGTACAAATAAAAATTACATTTCCAAAAAAATATTGAGCCGTTTTTGAGATATCGATTTTTCCAAAAAAAAAATATTTATTTTTTTTTCAAATATTCAAAAGAAATTTTTTTAAAGCCTTGAAATTCAATATTTTTTTTTAAACTTTTTAGAAGCTTATCTATGAAATATTTGATTGAAATCCGTTATGCCGATAATGAGAAATTCAAAATTCGAAAAATGGTTCTATGTTGGGTACAGTCAGTAATATCTCAATTTAGAAATTTTTTTATTAAGTTATAGATCGTAAAAATTTATCACAAGTAAGAAAATTATCAAAATGCTCTCAGTCGTTTTCGAGAAAAATACGATTTTCGAAAACGATCCTATTCTTCTTTCTCTTCCTTAACTTCACGCCCGCGCTGTGTTGAAACATTTAAAGGGTAATCATAATCCCTTGAACGCGTGTATATTATAAAAAAAAAAATAACAATAGCCGTGTTTTTTTGGAAAAGTTATCCGTAGTACAGTAGGATTTTTAATGAAAAACAAATACAACATCCGCAGTAGGATCACTGCCGATACTCGAATAAACGTCAAATCTCTATCCGCAGCAGGATTTCACTTCTTCTTTTATCAGCAGTTATCCTACTGCGGATGTTGTATTTGTTTTTCATATAAAATCCTACTGTACTACGGATAACTTTTCCAAAAAAACACGGCTAATGTAAAGTGTACCTACAAAACTTCCAGGAGACACTCTCTTGACTGCAGCTGCATTCAAAATATTTATATTTGTCTAGACAAATAACAGTAAATTAGTCACTTATATCGCACGCAAAATTAACAAGAGAAAAAAGGAAAATATGAAAACATTTACAAAAAGAAATTCACATTTTAGAGTGCAAATATTTAGCAAATTCATATCATCTCTAGATGACAATGTAAATTTTTGGCGGTTGACATTTAAGAGAAATTCACATTATCGGTAATTCACATTATCGAGAGCCTACTCAATTAAGAAACTTTTATTTATCAAGTTTAAAAAAAATCGAGCAGCGGGTTTTCGAAATATTGAGTGTGAATTTTTTTTTCAAAAATCCAAAAAAAAAAGATTTTTTTTTAAAATTTGAATACGCAATAATATTCAAACTTTTGGGGAGCTTTAGCATAAGGAAAATGATCAAAATCGGTTCTACCACTTTTGAGAAAATCAAAAACAAAAAAAAAAGGTTCCAAGGGGGGTACCATTAATAATAATTTTTCTGAATTCTTTTCCAGCTATTACCTTGCTTTAACTAACTGACATATTTTTAGAATTGTTTAAAAAAAAATCTGTGGGACAGGTTTTGAGAAAAAAAATATTTATAAAGTTTCGAAAAAAATTCTCAGCCGTTTAGGTTGTAGTCGAACAAACAGACAAACAGACAGAACTCCGAGACCCACTTTTTTCGTCTTTGCTAATCGTAATGTCACCTTTGATAAAAATCTCGAGTTACATTTTTTTTCGAATGCATAACCATATATACCTCATATGAGTCGCAAGTAAAAAGATCATTTAGTTTAAAAAAGCAACTCGCTCGAAATAGTTTTTTTTTTATATATTGCGTGCACTAAAGGGATTTTTGACTACCCTTAAAATGTTTGATCACAGTGCGAGCGCTTAGGAAAGTTGGAGAGGATTTTAAAGGAGATACCGATGCATATTACTTTTGAATGTGTGAATATTACAATGGGAGGGAATATAGAGCCGGGTAAAACATTCCACATTCGTGTTGTGCGCCTAAAGAAGGAATCTCTGAATTTAACAGCATGTCCGAAGTTGGGCTTAAGGGTAAACTGATGGGCATTCCCTGAAAACAACGTTAATATAATGAAAGACAAGTACTATTGCGGCGGTGCTCGAGAGAATCAAATGTTTTTGTTATAGTTCTATCACCTATCAATTTTAAAGCTCTTTTTGGCATTCTATCCAAGAAACTCAAATGACTTATTGGAGCAGTTTAAACTCTGGTAACTGACGCCCTAAAGAATATTTATGATTTCGGGTACGCTTAATGGGTCAGAGAGTTACTTTATCACAGCAGTATAAGTGAACATTACACGTTCGATTTGACCGTGTTAGAATTTTCCTAGTTAGGTTTTCTTAAGTTGCAGATTTATGCCAATAAGTCACAAGATCTCAAATTAGTACTGATTTATTCGCCAGAGTCATAGAAAATTCGACCTCTCGGATACATGGCACCCAGCAAATGTTTATTCTATAAATATCTTATATACCTACTCGTATATATGATATGAATGAATTAAAAGTCAGTTTCAGCATCGAAAACATTTAATATATAACGCCTATTTATTACTTACAAAATAAAAAAACAACTTGATAGAAGACCTAGCTGTTAACTGCTTGCTTTCCTTTCCTTGACCTCCGCTCACCTTATAAAAAGAATACTTTTTCCTATTTTTATTTTTCGATTTTTCCTTGATAATGCATTAATATATTTTCTTAAATGACAATCATCGGGTGTATTTTTAATTAAAAACGTGTATTCAATGCTTAAAAATGTAAAGATGAATTTATTTTATTTTAATAAGGTGATAAGAGTTAATTCCCAAAATGTTTTTGTAGCTGAATAATAAGTTGTTATTACATTGAATATGTTAATTGAGAAACAACAATTTTGTGTTTTTTTTTGTTTTATTTGTGTCGGGCTTAGAAAAGCCTATGACTGATTATAACATAAGAATATTTTTAAATTTGACCGTTTCTAGATAAAAATTAACTGTATGTATCATTTGTAATAATGACATTCCAACTTTTTTCGTCTTATCAATTTAAGTTAACTTTTGTTAAAAAAAACGCACCATGGACCGCCTTGAATCCAGGCTTTGATTTGTGACACTTTGGATTTGTCAATTTGATCTCAAGAAAATCAGGGTGTATTTTGGCAAAGACGCTTCGAAAGTTGGATTCCAAGTAGACATGCTACTTAACCGTGATAAAATATTCTAATGGCATCAAACCCCAAGACCGAGGTTGTGAGTTGACAGGTTCATTCCGTGACATTACATAACTGTTCGCTGAATGTTTCTTTCAGTAAACTAAGGGTCCCTAGCGTATTTAAGAATGTAGCTCCGCGCCGCCCTGCTGGAACCGCAACATTAATGCTCTCTAATTGAAGCACAAAAAAGATTAGCAAACATTTCTCTTGTATTGCTCACCATTGACTGTGTTCTGACTTTAATCATTTTTGAAGACATAGGCAACAATTATTACACCGGCCTATTTGGATTATCATCATCATTGGACCTCCAGATTAGCCCTTTGCCACACATACTCGTACTTTAAATCATGTTCAAACACTAATGCCATAAAAGTATCTGTCAAATGAAGCCAATTTCGTGAATAAATAAATATGTATGTATACAAAAATAGACGAGTAATTTTCATAGCTTCATATATTGTAATATATTAAATATTTCTAGTTAAGACACCATCCAAACGTAAGGTCACGTATCAATTAGATTTAAATCACGATTCGGTTCCTTGTTTAATTTTTGATACTAGCGTACAATTTAAAATGTTACTAAAAATTGAGAAAGTGAAAGTTTCTGCGTACTTAATAATTTCAATTGTACTAATTTCAGTAGAATAGTAGTGAATCTTTTTCGAACCATGACTCCGTTACAAACAACGCATAACAGAAGTATGTAGCAACAGAAGAAGTACCTTATTGCACTAGAAAGACAAAGAAAAATATAAAATAAAAAAGCCAACAAAATGGAGAGTTCATTTGTGGTAACATTCTTCATCCCTTTCGTTGCATACATAAGAGAGCTCACATTTTTCCAGCAGGCTACCAACATTAACATTTCATCCTATACATACCTACTTCTCCCATCAAAGAGGAAGAAAATTTCGTAACTCTTTTTCTTGTCAGTCAGAGTCGGAGTCAGTTAGGTCGGTGAAATATTTAGAATTCGGCTTTTTTGTTGTCATTTTGTTTGCTTGCATTTTTGTTCGATGATGTTACAAATACCACCGACAATAAATTTATATTACTTCAAGAATTTTTAATTACAAAGTATCTTAAGCAGAAAATACAAAAACGAAAAAATACATGCTGTCTCATCCTAAAGTTCAATTACTTGCACATATGGTTTTGTTGAATCTAAATGAAAATTAAACAAAAATAACGAACAAAATTCATTCAAAGTAGGGCATGGTACGTTTTAGGTCGCTTCTATTTTGTTTGTATATACTTGAATTTTTGTATATCTTTTGCGAAAGCATGTCTCTTACACACTCTTGATAAAAGTATTTCGATTGTCATCGCAACAACAGTTGTAATAAATATTTTACATAACAAACAAAAAATAAAAGAACGAATAGATACAATTCATATAATTAAGTGTGAAAATATTGTGCATAATCTTAGATGAAATAAAAAAGCGGGCGTATCATGCCAAAACTTTCGAAAGTATGCTACATATTTTTTTTTATTAAGTGTATACAAAAAGATAGAGCGAGGCATGTAATAAATTTTTGTTGGTATCTTCTGGATTTGAAAATCTATTCTGTTTGTATCTCTGTGACAGAAGTGAATTATTGAACACACACGATTTATGTTCTTAGGATAATAGTTATTATTTTTTCGTGTGAATTTTTCCAAAGCAATATGTAATGTTTTTGTTTTTTTTGTGTTAATTTATTTTTTTTTATTCAAATTACAGACACACATCTGCTTAAAAAATATATACACAAACTTTGAATTCAAATTATAATAGGAAATAAAATATTAAAAAAAAAAAAAAAAACTAATACAAAATGTCACGGATGCAAAGAACAAACATTAATAGGTACACCAAAAATTATATATTTTTAGAACCTACAACTAAACGGCATATCCTGAAGGTGAATAATAATGTGATCTTTAATGTTTTATTAACAAAACATAGTTGTTTAGTTAAACAACACTCGCAAATACATGGAAATTAAAAAACAACAATATTTTAAACAAAAACTAAAGTGTGAACAACGGTGCGACAAAATTTTTGTTTGTTGGCTAAAAATGTTTTTGTGATTTAAAATGTCTTATTTTTGTTTGTAATTTGTTTATGCGGTGTTGGTGATGTTTAAATATAAATATATACGTCTTCTTGTTTAAAAAATAATACAAACTATATTCTAAAAATGTTTTTAGTAAACTAGACAAACTTATTTTAAACAAATTTTGTCTCTCGACTAAGTGAAGCTTAAAAATATACAACACAATAAAAAAAACAAAGAGAAAAATTAAATACATACAAAATACATGCAAAACTCAACGAATTAGTTTAAGGAAAAAACTCATATAATAAAAAAAAAAAACAAAATCTTAATCAAAAATGTAAATTATTGTTATATTGCATCTTATGCTGTTTTAAGAAAACATTACAAAGATTAAAAAAAAGGTTATTATAAATATAAATAAAAAATACATTTTTTTAAATAACAAAAATATAATTATACCTAAAAGTTAAATAATAAAATAATATATAAAAATGTTAACTACGTACAAACACTTCCTGGAATTTAAATGATTTAAGGATTTAATCGACTTATTAGTGCCTCCACAAGTGACACACAACTTTAATTCCAAAATTATTAAATTATTTTTTGTGAAAGGACAAAACAAAAAAAAAACAATAAGCTTAAGAATATAGGTACAACAAGATTTCTTCAGATTTTAATTACACTCCTCTGCCGCGATTGCGAGAGTAACATGTAATGAGATGGCGTTTTGAAAATCAATCGAAAGGAGGAAATATTAAATAAAATATTGTCGTTTTGATACAAGGAAAAATTTAATAAAGCATATTGCTTGAAACCTAACAGAACAAAAGCGGTAAGTTTTGTTTTTAATCTCAATATTTTAGTTTCATACGTGTCAATAGGATAAATATTTCTATAAAATTTGATCAACTGAATAAAATTTGACGTTCCACGTATAAATTCATCTCAATGCAAACATATAATTTGAGATCAAATTTAAAGCGATATAAATTCAATTGGCCCCTCGTTCTAAGTTCTTCATATTTTGATAAGGTTTCAAATACGACCTACATTTTTCATTTACAATTTAATACCCGGTAACAAATAATAGAGGAAGAGATAAAATTTGCAATAGGGATAAATGTCAAACAAATCGTCAGGGCACAGCAGCTGTGTTTGACGTTTTTGTTCAGTTTATTAAATATTATGATACTATTTGTGAGCAAACGAAGCCAAAACATTGGCTGATTCTTTGATTTTTTTTAAAGTACGCGTATGTTTTATTCTCAATTCGTCATTCGATATAATATTGTTCGCAAATTTATTTAACCAGATTGCAAATTAATTTAACTAAAACGCAAATGCAAATAGATTTAACACTAGCACAAATTGATTTAACATAATAGCAAATCAATTTAAATAACTAATAGTTCAGTTATTTGCTAATATTTTGAAGCTCTTCGCGGTTTGGTTAAATCTATTTGCTCTTTCGTCAAATCAATTTGCGTTTAGGTTACATTGATTTGCTATTTGATTAGCCATATACTATGAGTGTCAAAATTGAGTAGGCACTTAAATTATTTCTTGATTCTTGATGGCATTGGAACCAAAAAATGAACAAAAATTGATTTCCAATAATACAAAATAAAAGCTTTATTTAATAACAATAAATCAAAACCAAAATAAAAATTCAAAAAACGAACTAAAACTAAAAATCCTACATACTTTACGTGTCAAAAGTAAGTAAACATGTGATATATCTTAAAATTATTTATAAATATAGTTACCTTATGTAAAAATCTCAGTATTTCGTTTGACCGACTTTAGTGTTATTAACATCTTTTAGCCGGCGCGGCGGCGGCCGACGTGACATGGAAACAACAGTGTTATTTCTTACATGTTTTTGGGTTGGCATTGCCTTTTTATTATAAGGCCGTGGTTACGGCCAACGCTAGTAAGCTAGTGCGCTAGCCCACGCTAGTTCTCACTATTTTGAGCTCGTGCGCTAGTAAGAAAATCGTGGACGTTTTTTCACGCTAGTTCCATTTGCACTAGTTAATATTTCATCGTATTGCTTATTTTGAGAGAATCATCAGGTTATTCATTTGAGAAGAGAAAAGAGTGGACAATTTATATAATTTATTTATTAACATATGTGTATATGGGTGATTCTACAATCAATGGAATAAAATGATACACATTTCGGCACGACATTTTTGGAAGCCAAAAGTCGTAAGAATTGTTTTAGTTGATGCTTAGAACGTCTCTTTGCGTTGTTGAAAGCGGCCAGTAAAAAAAAAATTAAAATGACGATCTCAAGGACATATGTATTTTGAAAAATTATGTTCAGGGGACTGAGTTTTTTTTAAGGGGACTGAATAAATCTTTAGTCTTTTTGTATTTTCTCTTGGGTACACACTGAAATATAGAAATTAAATTTAATAAGCCTTCATAAACATACAAATTCATAGTTAATACATAATAACTTAGCATTTTATTAAAAGAAAATAATATATTATAATAATTTTTTTTTCTACTTAGAATCAATTTAAAATAAATTATATTATTTTTAAAAATTTTTTAAATATTTCGTAATGAAGTTCGAAGTTCAACATAACTTAAAAATTCTCAGGTTTCTGAATAAAATATCATTTGTTTATTTATTAGCCAGGGGACTGAGGTTTTTCAGGGTTTTTGCGCAAAAAAGATTAAGGTTTTACTTAAAAAATTAAAAAAATATATATATTATTACAGTTTTATCAAACCTATACTATACTGCTAAAAAAGATGCCTACTTACATACAAATTTGTTTCGTAAAAACTCACCAGAGGACTGATAAACTAAACAGACAATCCACGACTTCATGCACAAATGTCTTTTTCACAATACTAACATAAGAAACAGAATCGAGTTGCACCACGATTTTATTGTAAGGAGACTTGGTACTTCAAATTGCCAGTGCTGGAAATCCGATCGACATCCTAGTTATTAATATTTTCGACTGTTTCAATATTCCAGGGGACTGATATGAAATACGGGGGACAAAGTTTAATTCAGTTTTTTTGTAATAAAATCAATTACTAAAAAATATTTATCTATTTCGTAGCAAAGATGTATTATTTGGCGTAACTTCGGTGGGATTCATTTTAGTATGAGACCTGAAATAAGAGAACGGTAATAATTTTCCTTTGCGAAAACGAACTGGGGACACGTCAGGGGACTGAGAATCGGGCACTTTGAAGAATTTTTTGAGCAATATAAAATAAGGTCACCCTAATAATATTGTTAGGCCAGGTAGATATAAGTCAGATTTAATTTTATAAAAAAAATCAGATTGAATAATTGAACGGATTTCAAAATATTTCTGGGGCCGCCGAAAATTCCATCGTTTGTAGAATCACCCATATGTATGTCTTGTTAAAGACATTTTAAAAACCTTCAAATGGTACTAATTTGAACGTGGCGTGAGGTCGGTTTTAATATCGATCGGTTCATTATGTCTTCAAAAATGACACTTTCACGAAAAGAATTCGAGATTGTTTTATAAAAACAACGAACCACCACATCGTACTTTTTCTGACCGCTGGCTGGAAGCATGGTGAGTTTCACCGTTTATATGAATGTTTGAGGAAGGACGAACAAAAGGTTTTTGAGTACCACATAATAACCACGAAAACTTTTGACTACATTTTTAAAGAAATAGATCCAATCATTCAAACTCGAGAAGCGAAACTATCAATTATATCTACAGAAAGACTTTTCATAACCCTGCGGTGCAGTAAACAAAATTATGTTTATCTTGTGGATTTAAATTAAGATCTTAACATTATTATTATTTTAAAGAAGATTCATTTGATATTAAATTATTATCTCTTATAAGGGGAATAAAAGATAATAAATTAATTTCTAAACCTATTCAAGCTCCTAATCATGAGTTGGATGAAATAGTAATTATTACTCTTATTATTAAAATAAAAATAAATAAAATTTTAGATGAATTATTAAAAATTAAAAAGAAAAGGATTAATTTAATTTAATTTAAATAAAATTTTGATGGTCTGATGGTCCAAAAAAAAATGTGTTGAGTAGTGTTATAAGTAGGTGTTGTATTATTAGGAGGTATTTTCTACATGCACGAGTGTGAAAAATTTGATAAGAATATCAAAAAAGGCTTGTTAATGCTATATTTATATCGCTTTTATATAGTCAAATTTACAGAAAATATACATGCATGTTTTGTATGTACGAGTATGTATATACATTTTCTTTTGAAACCTCTTAATTTAAAGTATTGGTTCAACTAATTTATGCTCAAAGGTTATGCTAAAGTCCAGCAAGCAAGTCATGTTTGATTTAAAACCAAAGCTCAATTTATGTCACAAGGGGCTTTTAAAGCATACAAAAATAAAAATGAATTCTTAGAAATTTTGTTAAACGTATTTATAAGTTGTACTGCGACCTTAGATCTCCATTATAGGTTAACAATAAAGTAGTTATACAAAAAATTAAATATAATTCCTAAAAATTTTATTTGTAAACTATTTCTCTTAATATGTTGTCTGTATTGATTACATCAAAATGCGTTGAAGGTGATGTTAACTTGGAAGTTGAATCTGAAAATTAATAACAAAGGTAATAAAATGTGAAAGATTTAAACCAACTAGGAAAAACATAAATTCCTCATTTTATCATAATAAGTCAGTAAGCTCAGATATTTATACCCAAAAGGACTCGTTTTCAGTTTTCCTAAAAACTGTATAATTTTAAATTTAACATCTTTAATTCCTTTGAAGATATCTAGCTACTGTCGCATCCATCGTATTGAAGTTTGGCGTTCAGCTACAGAATGGCACAGAGCACAATTTCTGCTATTGTTAAAAATGTGTTGTGTGCACAGCAATTTGGAACAGATTTGTTAAAAAAACATTTTCCACGTCCATGTGGAAAGCAATTAAAGGAATTTGCAAATAAATTTTATAGAATTTTATTTTATATATATGTATCATCCCTTTTGTCTTATTAGGAGATGAAGCGAGCTTTCAATGAACATTATTTATACGGAATATTTTTATTTAAACAATGAATACAAAAATTGATTGCAGAATCTAATATTATGTTTTTCATGCCTTTGTTAAAAATAAAAAAACTGAATATATGAACAAATAACTTGTATTTGTTATTATTAATCGTTCCATGCTTTTTTTATAGATTCTTTATTTTTGTAGTTTTCGGACCTTACATCGCACAAGAATTCCCTTTTTTACTTTACTTACCAATAATTGGATGTCTATTCCGACAAAAATTAAAACAGTGTTCGCGCTAGTAAGCTTGAAAATCAAATGAGTTTTGATCTACTAGCTTACTAGCAAGGACTAGCGCGCACTCTTTTACTAGTGTTAAAGCAACTAGCGTGATCTATGACCACGTTATTGATTATGCAAACATTAGATTTACTAGCTTACTAGCGCGGACTAGCGCACTAGCTTACTAGCGTTGACCGTAACCACGGCAAGACATAATAAAAACAAAAAGTAAAGTTCGGGTTGGCAAGATCGCCATGTAATGATTTCGGCTTGGGGAAGCCTATATACATATAATATCCCCCATAGTTTAGTAGGTGAGGTAGGTTATTCCCCAAGCCGGGATCATTACAAAAGATATTTGGGACAGTTCTCCAATTTTCGTCCGCTTTTTAGAAAATGTGTATATCGTTGGAAAGAGAAAAAGTACCTTTCAAAACGTTTAAAAAATTGGTATTAACTTTGTTTCACTACAATTTCTGAAAAATCTTTCCTTCGTATTATTATGTTGATATCTCATGGCAGAACGTTCGCATGCTATGTTTGTTAGTAAGTTGTAACAGACAGGTTTGAAATTTACAAATGCAATAATAATAGGCTTAATTAGATATATTTTAATTACAAATTGCAAATGTGATGCTCGATTAAATATAACTTGATAGTTTAACAAATGTAACGGATGGTAAAATTTTAGATTTTGTTTTCAATTTCATATTACAAATGTCATGCATAATAAGATTTATTGTAATTACATATCACACAATGTAATGAGTAATTTGTATTCGGCTAACCTGTGTATTTGTATAATATTGTTGTTGCAATATGAAGATAGTGAAAATCGCATGAAATAATTACCCATACAAACAAGGCCGTCTTAAGCTAGGCTGGGGCCCTTGGGCACACAAGAATTTGGGGCCCTTTTGGAAAGTAAAAAAAGCGAATTATAATAACATTTTTTTTACTAATAAGTATATTACAGGTAATCAAATATAGTATGGTATAATATGTCATTAATGGTATTGGAATGCTGCTGGTTTTTTGGTGACGATTACGATAACGGTTTCTTTCGGGATTTCTGTTGAGCAAAATCTTCTATTATATCCTTAAAGTCAGTTTTTTCAAGGATATCACTTTCTATGCACATAATTGACAAATTACTCAGTCGTTCTTGTAACATTGTTGTTCGCAATTCATTTATTTAAATTCTTTGCATTTTTTGATCAACTCATCAGATTCGATTGTTGTTAACTGACAAAGAAAACTAAATCGACTATCAATTTCTTGGTATGCTGCCGAACGTTTTCTTAAATGCGTATTTAATGTGTCAATTATGCGAATGAAAGTATCTACGCGAAACTTTTCCTTGCCTCTCAACTGTGCAGTCTCTGATGATCCTTCAAAAAAAATGATGCGTGTGCTGTGAAATTTTTTTCTTTCAAATGTATCTTTGTAGTCAGCATATGGATTTTTTTCTTTAGCAGCCGTTTCGTATTGATCAAAATTATTGCGTGCGGTATTGACATAACTGATTAGAGATTCGTAGAGTTTCGTTACAACTTCCATGGTCATAGTGCTATTCTGTAAACTTAGACTTGTTTTATTCATAACTCCCAAAAGATCATTCCATATTTCCTTTTTTTTTTTTTTTTGCTAGGCTTTGGGCTTCCTTTCTAGTGTCTCCTGGTTTATTGATGTCACTCGCGATAGAAGACAATGCTTCAGAAATATTTAAATTACCATTTTGCAAAGCATTAATAGCATTAGCGCGTGCAGACCACCTAGTTTCCGAAAGAGACTTCAGGACTCTATTTGCACCTAAATGATCTGTCAAAATTTTCCATCGTTTTGTCGAAGCCGAGAAAAAATTGAACAATTTTTGTACAAGTTTAAAAAATGTTACTGCTTCAGTAACACACTTAACAGCCTGAACACCCACTAATATTAGCGAATGTGCTGCACATGGAACGTAAATCGAAAATTCGCAAACTTATTTTATTCTTGACTGAACACCAGAGTACTTTCCAGACATATTTGATGCATTGTCGTAGCTCTATCCGCGACAATATTTTATAGAAATATCAAGGCTTTCAAAAAAGTTTAAAATAGTATCTGCTATATGTTGCGCATTATGTTCATCCATAGGAAAAAATTGCAAAAATCTCTCAATAGGCTGTCCGTCTTTTACGTATCTAATTATGAAAGTGAGTTGGTCAACGTGGGACAGATCGGGCGTAGAGTCGACGCTAATAGAGTAGTACTTTGCTGATTTAAGTTCTTTGAAAATGGTTTTCAAAACTTGCTGTCCCATTAAATTAATAAATTCATTACAAATATTTGCCGATAAATATGATGTACTTCCTTTTCCACGATTTCCGTAGTTTGGTATGTGATCAGTAAGAAAAGGATCAAATTCACTAATCAGTTCTAAACATCCCAAATAATTTCCATTATTTTGCGATCCTTATATCTCATTATCACCACGAAAAGCAAGACCTCTTGAAGCCAAAAATTTCACGACTGCAACAATTATCCTAAGTACATTCTTCCAATAGTTAATTTCTGTATTATATTGGGACAGCAACTCAGTATCAATCCGTCCAGTAGTTTTTATTCTTGCAACATAATTCATCATAAATTCCCTGTGCTGTAAACACTGTTCTCATGCTCCATCAATAAGTTACTTATATGCTTCCAATCTTTATATCCATCAGGAGAACTTAAGTTATGTCCAGCAGTGGCATAGATAGCTTTTCGCTATGGGGGGGGATAGATCTAGTTCGCTCATTTTTTTAAAGTTTTAATAATTAAAAAAAAAAAACAAATAACAAGACTTCATTGAATTCATTATGTATGCCATAAAAAAAATATATTTTTTTAAGATAATATATTATACGCATTAATTTGAATATGAACTAGAATAAATATTGATATACAGTGCCTTGCATAAGTATAACCGCACCTGTAAAAATGCGTTTTGTAGAAAATTAAAATGGGAATGCCACTTTACTATTTTTTTATTAAATGGCATCACTAATCAAGTAAATTGAGAAGAAAAAAAGTTCCGTTATTGTCTCTTCTGGTGTTTAAAAATTAAAAACAGATTTTTATATATTGCAAAAGTATATGAGTACCGCCTATAAGATACTCTCCCCTATCCTACAAGACCGGATAACCCCATACGCTAAAACCGTCATCGGACAATATCAGTGTGGTTTCATTCCAGGCAAATCAACAACTGATCAGATCTTTACCCTTAGGCAGGCGATGGAAAAATGTCTAGAATTTAACATTCCAACATACCATCTGTTTATAGACTTTAAGGCCGCCTATGATAGCATAGCCAGGGTAGAACTTTACAAAGCCATGAGAGAATTCGGCATCCCAAATAAATTGACAAGACTATGTAGGTTGACCATGACTAACGTAACAAGCCAAGTAAAAATAGCCGGATTGCTATCCAGACCAATCAAAATCTTTAATGGACTCCGACAAGGGGACGGTTTGGCCTGCCTCCTCTTCAACCTGGCGTTGGAGAAAGCAATCCGTGACTCTGGCACGGCAACAAGAGGGACCATCGTCAACAGGTCCAGCCAGTTACTAGCTTACGCAGACGACATTGACATCATCGGAAGAACCGAACAAGCTGTACACGATTCCTTCATCCAGATCGAGCAGGCGGCACAAAATCTGGGGCTGCACATTAGTGAAGGTAAAACAAAGTACATGGTGGCGTCGAATGCGAGAGGAACAGTTGGTCAAACAATCAAGGTTGCGGAGCACGAATTTGAAGTGGTGCAATCCTTTAAATACCTTGGGTCAATAGTAGCAGCCGATAACAATATAGAAGAAGAAATACGCGGGCGGCTTCTCAAATCCAACAGAGCCTACTATAGTCTGTCAAAGCTTTTCAAATCCAGAAATCTCACCATAACTTCAAAACTGCTGCTGTACAGGACCATGGTCTGCCAGTACTCACATATGGATCCGAGACTTGGGTGCTTAGCAAAAGGCACTCCGACCTCTTAGCTGCGTTCGAGAGAAAAGTCTTAAGGAGAATTGTTGGCCCCATATGTGAGGAAGGACGATTCCGGAGACGGTACAATCATGAATTGTACGCAATCTAACTAGAAGCAGATATCGTGACAAAAATTAAGCCCGGTAGACTCCGGTGGGCAGGGCACCTAGCTCGCATGAGCGAAGAGGAACCTGCTCGGAAAGTTCTTTGTGGTACATTCTATGGTAGACGACAGCGTGGTAGACCATGCTTGCGCTGGAGAGATGGCGTAGACCAGGACGCCCGAAGCCTTGGGGTGCGCAACTGGATGGCGTCGGCTAGAGACCGGGATAGGTGGAGAGACTTGTTGAAAGAGGCCAGGACCGGAACCCGGTTGTCGAGCCGATGATGATGATGATGATGAAAAGTATAACCGCACAATGCAAACCTCTCTGAAGCTTCATTCAGTTATGTGCTTGGAAATGACAAACAATGGCGCGTGTTAAACATTTAAGCGATACGGAAAAAGTTAAAATTCAAGATTTTCGGTTAACTGGCCTAAGCTTAAGGCCTATTGGTAGGAAAATTTAAAGATCCGATCGTGTAGTCCGAAATTTCTTACAAGATCCAGAATCTTATGAGACGAAAATAAGACCCGGGCATCTGCAGAAGCTGACACTTCGAGATAAGAGGACGTTCGTGACGAATTGCGCTTATGAATTTCTGTTTTTCGTGCCTTAAAAAGCAGTAAAGTGATTGTTCGGAGCAAAATTTTGCCAGCTCCAAATTTGACAACAGTCTACAAAAAAAGTAAGAATTTGCCCAGCAAAACATGAAACGGAATTGGAAAACCATAAGTAACATTCCATTAATTTACACTTAACTCTTGTTATTCCAAATAGCATAATAAAATGAATGCTTTTTTTTCAGATTATTTTAGATTATTTTCAGTGGCGAAAAAAAGTTTAATCTTGATGGGTTAGGTGGTTTTAACGGATCTGGGAAAAGAAAAAAGTTTTTTTCCAAAAGGAACTTTAGCGTTGGTAGTTGTAAGGTTTGGGGGGCCTTCTGCGACCGTGGTAAGGTTGCACTTGCCTTCACCTCTGCAAAGATGAACAGTTCAGCTTGCACCCAGGTGCTTCAGGATAGTTTGGTACCCTAATTAAGACGATTTCGTCGAGTCCGGCATGTCTTCCAGCATGATAATACCCCAATTCACGTTAGTCGTCAAAGTTTGGGATGGTACGAATCGAATAACATACATTTTATGGTGTTACCAACACGTTCTCCAGATTGTAACCCTATTGAAAATCTTTGGGGAATTTTGACCCGCAAAATTTATGCCCATAATAAGCAATTATACAGTGTTGCTGAGCTGCGGGAGGCGATTGTGGAAGAATGGAACTGTATAGACGATTCCATATTAAATAACTTTGTCAACAGTATGTCAAAAACAATTTTTAGATTGGTCGAAAATAGGGGCAGAAATGTCCTTTACTAATTTAGCCCAAAAAATATACTTCAAATAAAAAAAAACAGATCAAAATAAAAAAGCGGTTATACTTTTGCAATACAAAAAAAAATCTGTTTTAATTTTTAACCACCAGAAGAGAAACTAACGGAACTTTTTTTTCTTCTCAATTTACTTAATTAGATAGTGATGCCATTCAATAAAAAATAGTAGGGTGTCATTCCCATTTTAATTTTCTACAAAACGCATTTTTACAGGTGCGGTTTTACTTATGCAAGGCACTGTAGTAAGTAAGATAATATTAATTTAAAAAAAAAAAAAAAATCACAAAATAAAATCCCGTTTTCTGTTCTTTTTAGATAAAACACTTATAATCTCGTCTGCTAGTATAGGTATTTCGTGATGAATAGCTAGAGCAGCCAAACCATTCAACCGATCCTGCAAATAAGTAAACATCCAAAGCTTATCACACTGTTATTAAAATAGACATATTTTTAATAATCTCACTTCGTTGGTCATGCTTCTTTGTATTGTTTTTATTCTCTTTACTGACTGGAGAAAGTTCTTTCGGGAGTTGACGTTGAAAACGGCAGTGTAGCTAATATCTTTAATAAAATATATATAGCTGGATGGAAGCGCTTT
Organism: Philhelius festivus; assembly: GCA_963931855.1. Classification (NCBI taxonomy): domain Eukaryota; kingdom Metazoa; phylum Arthropoda; class Insecta; order Diptera; family Syrphidae; genus Philhelius; species Philhelius festivus. The sequence continues at coordinate 14,707,576 of OZ007558.1, forward strand.
TTCTTGCACATTTACCTATTATCAATTGTTGAGAGACGTAAAAGTGCGTTTCCTTAACTTATTTGGTTCATGACTGGTTATGTTGAACAATTATCGATCCCAATGGGGGGGGATATATCCCCCTGATCCCCCCCCTATCTACGCCACTGATGTCCAGTACCAGTAGCGGTTTTAAATAGACGGCAGCAATAACAGTATACAGATTTCTTTGCTGGTGAATAAAGGAGCCATTTTCTTTCTAAAGACTCACCGTTCGTCAATTTACGAATAAAAATATTTTTAGTCAAGTATCTAGTTTTAGTTTTACCATTTGCATCTGGAAAACTTGTAGAAGTTTCAGAGAAGTCACTTTTTTTATTTTGGAAAAACTCTGGCCCTTTTCGAATCCAAATATCACGGCATCTAAAGTGTGTTTGTCATTTTCGTCACAGGTAACCTCTTTTTCCTGGTGACATTCAGAGGTACTTTTGTCTTGCGGTGATGAGAATGAATAATCCCTCGGCTTATTTGTTTCTTCAACCGTAAAAACGAAGTGAGCTTTGGAAGTTTTTCCGTTATTTCTTTTTGAGCTATAACTTTTTTTCTTTTTTTGTGAACCACTTAAATATATTCTTATCGACATAATGAAATAATGTTTAAACGAACAAATCGAAACTTCTGTTTATCTTACTCAATTTTAGATATCAAACGAAACAAAATAACGCCACTCACTCTTATCAGACTGATAGTTTAATCCTTGTATATAAACAGCCATATTTATAAACTCATTATAGTGAGTACATAAGGCTATGCAACCCTTATAATGCCTCTAAACGCAAAATCGTTATTTATAAAACTTATGTGACGTTGAATAGGGGCATTATAAGCTAAACGCGTTTGGAGGTTGAATAGTGCCTACATAAGGACATTTTAGTATTGAACTGTCACATTCACTTTGACATCACATTGAATTATAAAGATTATCAACAAAAAAAAATGCCTTTGACTTAATATTGAAACTAAAACTTTGTTATTTTTATTTATTGAAACAAAAATGTTATACTAATATATTAAAAACAAATTGAATTGAAAATTGTTTGTAATTAAATAGATAAATATACTTGTCTGTGATGTCTCTCCACGCATCCTTCTTCATCCGGTGTGTTAGTGTTGTAATTATTATCTTGCATTATTGAATTGTATCCTCAAGAACTTGTCTGAGGAGTATTCCAGCTATAATGAAACGAATAACAATTTGATTTCCAGTATTGTGCTAGAGATAATAACATACTTTATCTGATGAATCAAAGTTAATTGTTGGAATTCTTTTAGCTTTTGGTAGTTTCCTTTTTGTTTATTACTCGTAAATTCGATAGACAGACAAGATGTTTTTTTTTTGTTTTTTTGATAAACAGCTGAGTGTTATGAAGGCTAAATGTAATAGATTCTTACTTTTTGGTACTTTATTTGACACAAGCTCATTATAACTATGCAGGGTAGGCAAATGTTTTATAAATATGAATTTGCATAGTGGATGAATAAGTCCTTATGCATTGCATAACTATTCACGCGTCTAGGGAATTCTAATAAATACGGCTGAAAATCTATAGTACTCTCATGAAGAGGAACGAACGACGCGCCGCCTGGACGAATGTATTCCCCAACTTTTTACGTAGAGTTGTGGAGAGTAAGGACAGTCGATAATCAAGAAGGGGTGATAATATTTTCGGTAAAAGCAAACCGAAGGTTCAATACAAAGCGACAACAAGAAAGCTATTTTCTGTTTTTATTCATTTTCTGTTGGTCCTAAGTTGACTATCAGAAACAATTACACCAACGGGATAACGAAAAAAAGCCGGCTCGATAGTGATGATAGCAACATTCTCAAACTCACTTCAGTATTTACCGATACGAAAATCCGAAAGTAGCAACGTGAAGCAATTAACTAACATAATATTTGGAGCAAAAGCAACACTGCATCTTACTTGGTGTCCTTGAACAACGAGAGACACTGGGCAATGAGAAGGAAGGAGAACAACTACCTAATATATTAAGATAAAGTACCTATGTAGTTATACTAAAATTCAAAAAAGCCTAATCCTATCAAGAATCAAATTTTAAAATTTTTCCTACTTAAATCTATTCAAATAGGTATGTGTTCATACAAATACATTGCAAAGTTGTAATTTGGTTAGATAATATCGAAATTGAACAACGTTGCCTTATTGCGTATGAAATAGACAAAACAAAACAAATATTCTTGACAAAAAAATATAAAAACAAAACACAGAAGGTCCTTCAAAAGAAAAATGCTACAAAACAAATTTGATTTTCTCATTCTCGTCTTTCTCATTGCCAGAGCTGATAAAATTTTGTCGCTCTATCCTCAATTACCATCCCCTAAATCAAAAGTCTCCACATCAATTTTTCCGCCGACAGCGACCTCAGTAGAATGTATGAATTGTACTTAGTAAATTAGGTAGGACACGTTCGAAAATATTATTAATTAGTACAGTAGGAATAAGCGCAGTCATCGATATAATGGCGTAGTACATGCCTTGTAAATACCTTCTGATAAGATTACTGATTTGTGAAAAAAGTGTAATGTGCCCGACAAAAATGTTCTGAGAATAAATGTGTGAGAGAAATTGTCGGTCCTTCGGGGCCCCCTGAGATTGGGGGCCCTGGGCACGGGCACGGGTAAAGACGGTACTGCATACAAAACAAAATAATGAACAACTGTTAATTTGAGTTGGAAGTAAATTGTTAACAGATTGTACCGGTTTAAGGAAGCGAGATTAAGATCGACGTTTGGTGGACGAATTTAGAACTTAGGTAGATTAAGGTGGACTGTACATTAATCTTCTTTAAATTTCAAAGACTTACCATGAATATTTAGAATTAAATTTTGTTAAATCTTCATCGTTTTACATATCGATCTACACTAAAGGCATACTGAACTGAACGTATTCATTTGAAACGAATTGCGGAGTTACACTAATTCTTTTGTAAAGTATGCTGCACTTGAGGATCAAATTTTGATTGTAACCGGTGTCGTAAGTAAAATGGCGAAAACAAACATTTCAAAAAAAGCTAAAATCACCCGGCAAAAGTGGTTTGATAATGATTGCTTTGTAGCAAGAGATCTTTCTTTCTCCCTCTTAAGCAAAATGAAATTCCCAAACGAAACAGTCACGGCTGAGTATCAAAAGGAATTAACATTCAGAGTTCAAACTCTATTTATATCACAAAATAGTTCGTACACAAGCCACAAAATGTCAAATTCCATCAAAGGATACCTAAGATGTCAAGGAATTAAAAAGCCTCCAACAAAATCCTCAAATGTGACACTATTTTCCAGCTCCAGAAGTGAATGATTAAGCGTTTTAAAGAGAAAGTGAAAACAAAAACTTCTAAAAATATCAAAAACTACTTTGTCTTTTTCTGTCAAGCTATAAACTATTTATTTTTACCAAAGGATGGATTTGACATACATACGTAAATTAAAAACTGTACTAAGAACTCGAATCTTTGCATTTTATATGAAAATGGTTTTAATGAAGAAAATTATTCGCAATCACCCCATTTTATCTACCCTCTTATGTATGCTCTTACGTATGTAAAAGACTAAGAATTACAAAAATTAATGTTATTATAGAAAAACTGTTCATAAACATAAAATTCATTTATTTAACGGCTAAAAAAACCCCTATAGTAGTTGGAGCTAAAAACACGCCATGTGATTCAAGCAAATACTAGTTTATGCAAGAACAAAAATTATAAGTCGTTGTAGTGGTTTTTTTATAAGAATAAGCTTTTATGTTTGTACATACAAAATTTTTAAGACATTTTTAAGAATAATAATTTGTACGAATAAAAAACAAATTTCCAAAAAAAATATTGAGCCTTTTTGAAGATATCGAATTTTCCAAAAACAAAATAGATTTTTTTTTCAAACATTCAAAAAATATTTTTTTTAAAGACTTGAAACGCAATGTTTCTTTAACTTTTTAGAAGCTTCTCTATAAAAAATTTCATTGAAATTCGTTCAACCGGTAATGAGAAATGCAAAATTCGAAAAATGGTTCCATGGTAGGTCCAGTCAGTAATATTCTTATTTTAAAATTTGTGTATTAAATTATAGATCGCAAAAATTAATCGAAAGAAAATTTCATCAAAATTCTCGGAACCGTTTCCGAGAAATATATGATTTTCGAAAACCATTTTTTTAATTTTTATGGTGGGTTATCTATCATGTTTAAAAAAATCGAGTACCTATGTGGATTTCGAAATATAGAGTTTTGAAAAAAAAATTGAAAATTTTTCTTAAAAATCCAAAAAATATGTTTTGTTTTTTGAAAATTTCAGTACGCAATAATGTTCAAACTTTTGATGAACTTTAGCATAAAAAAAATGATCAAAAGCGGTTGTACCATTACCTAGATTTAACTAAATGATTTTTGTTAAGCTGGGGGACAGTTTATGAGCAAAAAAAAATATTCAAAAAAATTCGAAATAAATTGTATGGCAGGTACCGTTATTTTTTGTCTTAAAAAAAACGTGTGGGGGGAAAATTCAAAAACGATATCTACCAAGTTTGACGCAAATCGGTCGAACCGTTTACGCTGTAGTCGAACAGACAGACAGACAGCTTTGATTAAAATCTCGAGTTCGATTTTTCTTACGAGTGCATACCTTGCCTCTTAAAGGGATGCAAAAACTGTATATGCTATAACACAAACTCTCCAAACTTTTCCAAATCCTCGTCTGACTACATTCATGGTATAAGAATTTGCTGTAGATTAGAATGCAACAACAACAATGCATGTATGTTTACATTTTTCAACTGCGAAATAGAGTATAAATAGAACATGTTTTGGTGTATTTTCTTCAAACTTCCACTTATTCAACGTAAATACCCCCGGCACCCGATACATGGGGCGGCAATTTAAGGTTCTTGCACGAGTTACATATTTGTATGGTGACCTTAAGCACCGTTAGGTTAATCACCCCTCTTCAAAGCATTTTCCCATAAAGTTAGAAGATACTTTTTGGCAAAATGCTTAATTAGCACATAAGAATTAATTTTTTTTTTTTTTTTTTTTTATAATCTACCCACGCTCAAGGGATTAGATTACCCTTTAAATGTTTCAACACAGCGCGGGCGTGAAGTTAAGAAGAGAAAGAAGGATAGGAAAGATGTGTGGCACGATGTTCTGAGACTGAAGGTTGTTGTCTCAGATATTTTATCTCCAGGGATGGCGGCTGAACTAAAGCGGAGAATGCCGTGTCTTATTTCTATGTCGCTTATAATTCACATTATTTTATTCGTGTTCATCCTTGTTGGGCATACTAGTTTAACTCAATTACATGTTGTTAGTGTTATGCCTGAACAACATGTAATGAGTAAACCAGCAACCCATTGATGACAATTTTAGAAGGTTTTTAATGGAATTAAAACGACATAGACGACGACGGCAGGGATCGAACCTGTGATCATGAGGTTCACAGGCGAGCACACATCCATCGCGCCACGGCCACAATGTTATTAGTTGTTCAATCAGCATATTATAATAAAGCAAAGTAACCATATCTGATTGAACAACATAGTCATGTATTTTAGAATAAGTTAGTCTTAACCGAAACCTCGAGTAATAAAGACCTTTAAGACCTTTTAAAAAGAAAAACAAATATAATTTTTCTTAACTGGCGCAGTCGGTGCAACACGATCGATTTTTTTTTTAAGTGTGAGAGTGATTGTTTAAATAAAAATATTTGTTGCCCCAGACAATCAAGCAATTGCAAGGATTCTTAGGCAGCACTGGATTTTATAGAAAATTTATTGCTCATTATTCAAAAATAGCGTACCCGATGGTGAAATATCTAAAGCAAAACATGAAAATAAATTGTAACGACCCAGAATACATTCAAGCCTTTGAACTATTAAAAGCAAATCTTACTAAACACCCAATACTCAAATTTCCGGATTTTAACAAACAGTTTTCTCTTTTCACTGATGCTAGTAATTTTGCCTTAGGAGCTGTTTTAACTCAAGGACAGCCAGTATGTTATGCCTCCCGAACATTAAACGACCATGAAAAAGATTATTCCACAACAGATAAAGAATTTTTGGCAATAGTGTGGGCCACCACATACTTTAGACCTTATCTTTGGGGGCAGAAATTCAAAATAATCACTGATCATATGCTTGTGAAATATTTAAATAAAAAAATATAACGGAAAGGAATTTAGTCAAAGAGTTCAAAGAGGACTTCTTAAATTACAAGAGTTTGAGTTTGAGATTGAGTACATAAAAGGTAAAGAAAATAAAATCGCAGACTTTTTAAGTAGAATCCCAAAAGACACTAACGAAACATCAGCAACAGTACATTCAGCTGAAGAACAACTTTTAGACCACATACAAATCAAAGAAGGAATTGTAAATCTTTACCAAACACAGTTAATATTAACTAATTCTGTGCAAAGTGAAATAAAGATACAACACAATAAAACCATAATTCAGGTAGCCCTAGAAAGGTAATCTTCGTCGATTAGACGAACATCATTTTTTCTTTTTAAAATTTCTCAAAGATTCTTCATAGATCTTTAAGGAGAATACAAAGTCACAAATCTAAAAAAATAAAATGAAAAGTGTGTTTTTATTAAAAGAAAGGTTTGATGAAAATAAATTATTAACATCTACAAGAATTTGTTAATAACTTTTCGAAAAAATTGCATTTAAATTTTACTTCGTCGATTCGACGAATGATTACCTTTAACGAACTAAAAAATATGATTACCTTTCTAGGGTTAAATATGACGAAAGATGATAATTACTGGAGAGATTTATTTCAAAGAACCATTAAATCAGGAACAATAGGAATTTATTTAGAAGTAGAAGATACCGAATACAATAAAGTGCAAAAAGTACTTATTGAAATATATGGAAATGGCAAAGAAGTTACATTTTAAAGCTGACTAAGGGGGCAGTTATAGCTCATCAGAAAAGTCCATCAGAAAAAATTTTGTCTTCAAAATTTGACCATATTACGACTCGATTTTGAGTGAAATTTTAATGCAATTAGACGAATACTTGCTTGAACTAATTTTTACAAAAAGAATTACAACATTTTGTTGCTAAATTTACTCAGAAAATGGATTTAAATATTTTTTCTGATGGAATTTAATTTTTCTGAACAGCTGATTGCCAAAACTCAAAATATATTCCATTTTTCTGATGAGAAAATTTTTTTCTGATGATATGACAGGAAAAAATTGTTTGTTTTCTGACGTAAAATTATTGGTAGCTAAAACCGGCCATCAGAAAAATGTTTCAGATTTCTATTGCTCCAATTTTTCTGATGGACTTTTCTGATGAGCTATAACTGGCCCCTAAGAGAGCAAGAGACCTAGAAAAAGTGGAAGATGCTCATAAACAAATATCCTTATATCACATAGAAGAAAGTAATCACTCAGGTATAGTGGAAACATATTACAAATTGAAAAACAAAATATATTTTCAAAAGCTTATACAGGAAATTTCAAGAGTAATAGGAAATTGTCAGACTTGTCAAGAGGGAAAATACGACAGGAAACCAATAAGACCTAAACTCAGACTCACAGAAACTCCAGTTAAAGGAAACGATGTTTTGCATATGGATGTTTACCATTTCAATAAATTAACATACCTGACATTCATTGACAAATTTACGAAAAAGGCTTATGCATACAATTTAAGCTGTAAGAATTGGACAAGTAAACTAGAATGCATAGATGAACAACTAAGTAAATTCGGGAAATCAAGAAAAATAATATGTGACAATGAGTTCAATTCAGAAAATATCAAAGAATACTTCAGGGAAGAAGGAATAGAAATACATATATGACTAAACCAAACTCACATACTGGAAACTCAGATATAGAGAGATTCCACTCAACTTTAATAGAAATTTTACTGACGATAAAAAATAAAGACATTTCGACTAATCGTAAAATACATAAGGCCGTTTCGATATATAATAGTAGATACCATTCAACAATAGGTATTAGCCCAAACGAAGCAGAAAATGCAAATACAACAGATTTGAGAAACAGAATCGAAACTAGGAAGAAACAAATCATAGATAAGAGAAATATTTCTAGGGAAAATTATGATGAAAAAAGAAAGTAAGGATACATCAGAAATTATAAACATTTAAGACACAAAAACGAAACATATTATAGAAAACATAATTTACAAAACGTTGACCCAACAAATATTAAAAGACCAAATAAATTTGCAGATAATCTTGTGGCTGCAGGTGATCCTCAAAATGATGTTAATGGGGGTAACAGAAGCAACTCTAATAATAACGTTGGGAATAGACTTTTATAAACGAAAACACTAAAATTGAACTTACGAAACTGGACCTTATTCGGAATTCCCCCCCACCAAAATGAACTTTTTTTTAACGAATCGAATAACGAATTCCGAATAAGGACCACGAAACTTGACCAAGACAGACTTATAATAGCTTTTGAAACTACCAAAAGATTATTTTTTACTCAACTAAAAATGATTATGCTAATCCCAAATAATGAAAAGAAAGAAATAGATATGGACAATTTGAAATTTGTTGAAATAAATAACATTAAATATGATTATAATCCTAGTATCATTGTCGCAAAATTTTAAACAGCTTATTATTAAGGTATTAGTATGATACTACTTAACAATTTACTAACTTTATAGTAGTTTACTACCTCATTCATAATTTTAAACATTTTCTAACTAGTATCGTACTAAGCGAATTTTCTTAATAAATTGCTTCTGAACACACCTAAATCAATGTCATTTCGTGTAAAAAAGTAAGTACACGAACATTTTTTGATGTTTGCAAATGTCAAAGAGTCATTATGAAGCTAGCACGATACTAAAAAAATAGAGTAGATATTCGATGATTTTAACTTTAATAAAAGGGTAGAGAAAGTATGATGCTATATTCGATTAAAATTATCAAATTCGTTGTTTTAACCTAGTATCATACTAAAACAGCTTTAGCATCGTACTAATTGAATTAAAATTTTGCGCCATTTATTTTAAAGATCTAAACATAAGTAATTCATGTATAACAAAAGATTTGTGTACTTTTCGTTATAATAAAGAAATTGAAAAAATTGACGACGATACGTTAATATGTAAAAAATTGGAAAGAGAAAATGTAATAAATAATTGTGATAATAGAAAATTAAATTTAACAGGAAATTTTATATTAAATATTAATAACTGTTCCATAAAAATATTCAATGTAACAATTTTTAATTATAAACTCGAATTCATTCAAAAATTTCATTATTAAGAAAAAATAAATTTAAATGTTATAGATAAGTTAAAATTCGAAGAAATTTCTAAAATTCAACAAATTGAAAATTTGCATAAAATTAATGAACTGTCTTATCATAAAAATATAAGTCAAATCAGTAATGTATTAATGTTTTTTATAATTGTAATAATCCTTGTTGTAATATTTTGTATAGTCAAGACAAATAGATTAAAAATTCAAATAAATAGTATAAGGAAGTCACCAACAAAAACTCCATCGATTCAGGAGAATCTTAAATTTGAGGGGGGAGAAGTTACATATTTGTATGGTGACCTTAAGCACCATTAGGTTAATCACCCCTCTTCAAAGCATTTTCCCATAAAGTTAGAAGATACTTTTTGGCAAAATGCTTAATTAGCACATAAGAATTAATTGTAAGACAATGTTATTGGTTGTTCAATCAGCATATTATAATAAAGCAAAGTAACCATATCTGATTGAACAACATAGTCATGTATTATAGAATAAGTTAGTCTTAACCGAAACCTCAAGTAATAAAGACCTTTTAAAAAGAAAAACAAATATAATTTTTCTTAACTCACGCGGGTGGACGAACACAACCCGCGGCGGCACCTGGGAGAAGTGATATTTTGAGCAAATTTCAAGCGGGCTTTCGTAAGGGATACTCAAACCACTATTTAAGCAATGGAAAGAGGCTTTATTTGTTTTTTTTTTTTTTTTTTTTTGTGGATTTTAAAGCGGCATTCGACTCTATTGATAGAAACGCTTTATTTTTTAAACTAACACGAAACGGATTATCCACAAAACTTATTAAAGTTCTGAGAAGTATGTATAACAATACAAGGCAGATGGTTTGGGATGGTTTTGCCCTATCGGAATGGTTTGAGACTCTATCTGGAGTAAGACAGAGCTGTGTCCTTAGCACCATACTATTTGCAATTTTTTTTAGATGACATAGTATCTCACTTGACTGCAGGGATCCAGATTGCCGGTTTAACCATCAAGGTACTTCTTTTTGCGGACGACATTGCTTTGTTTTCTGAAACACCTCAAAGCTTGCAATTAGTGAAAAATAAACTTAACAATTATTATAAAACGTGGAACTTGGAGGTGAATTTAGAAAAGCCCAAAATAATGATCGTGCGTAAAAGACAAACAAAGCTGAACACTATGAAAAAATACCTTGGGGTTCTTATGAAGCCAAATATGAAAATGGGATGCCATTTGGAGAAAAAACTAGATTCCGCAAAAAGCTTAATGGCAAAACATTATTAAAAAACCCAGACATTCCGTCATTAGCCAAGTACCGAGTTTATGAAACAGTCATGCGATCTGTGATGTGCTAGTATGGGGATATAGGACATACGATGAAGTGGAGAAACTCCAACGTTTTTTCATAAAAAAAAACTTTTTAGATTACCAGCGAATACGCCAAATTATGTAATACACCTCGAGACCGGTTTACCTACACTTTTTATATTGTGATGCTTTTTCTTCGTGGCTGAGGTAAAAGAGAACCTGTCCAATGAGCTGCCTTGAAGAGAAGATCAAAGGAAAGAAACGGGATGGTTTAGTAAATAATAATACTCTTAATAATAAAAATAATAAATGCTCCCCCACTCTGGCTAATACTCCTAATAATACTAAACCTTGCCCTACTCTAGCTAATACCCTACTATCTTATAAAAAAATTTAGATCAGCTTCACCATTACAGCAACGACTCTCTGTCACCGAAACGCCTTATAAAAGGTTTTTGTTTGCGGCCCGATCTTAAACTCTCTATACACTAGATTGTTATCCACACCGGACTAGAATAAAAGACAATTTTGTTATTTTTCCAACGTCCACTAATTAAATCTACGACTAGGAGTCAGTGTGAATTACAAGAAATAAACGACAAAATTGTACGTGTATCAAAGTGGGTATTGATCACATGACTCCAGATACACACTGGATACGAGTAATATGATTATATATAATATAAGGCCTTATGTAGGTGTCGTATCATTTTGCTCGGTAATATGATTAGGGGTCGTTGGTGTCGTAGCGTTTTGCTCGGTAATGTAATTAAATTGTTCAGTAATTGTAACGCTTTGTTACAATATACACATTAAAATTGCACTTCGACTATATAATAAAAGTACTAGGATATAGTCCTAATCGTACTATATAGTAAAAGTACTAGGATATATGTAGTTCTAATCGTATAACTTTTGTCCTTACAAAAAATATTCCGGAAAAAAGGATGGGCTGGGTTACAGACTGGTTTCTTCTGGCGCGGAAATGCGGGTGCGATCTGAATCTGCAAAGGACGGATGTGTACACATTAAGAAAACAAGTCTACAAGTTAGTGGACAAATTTGACATACACCAGCGTAACGACTGCATCCAGCAAGCGGTTTCCTCCATTAACAGGATTATATACCCTGAACTGAATTTTGATCTTGGTCAAAATAAATACTTAATGGATGAATTCGGTTTGGAAGCGGTGTCCCTGATTTGTAGAGCGGGGTGTGATCTACTTAATTAAAATGGTACACCATACAATAAAGCCGCCACTCCTCTTTATACCTTGTGAAACATAAACGTGAAGGAAGATTGTTTTCATTTTTTTGCCATCTGCCCGGTTCTTAAAGAGCTTAGATTCATGTTTTTTGGTTCTAGAACACTTAGCATGGAGCAATCAAATTTTATTTTAAATGGAGAAAAGTCTTTTCAAATATTTAAAATCTGCAAAAAACTACCGTTTTGCTATAATAAACTAGTATGCTTAGTTATACAATAAAAATAAAAAATATCATCTTCCTAGTAATGTTAATTATTATTGTATTAAAAAGAATGTATTTATCTGGCTGAACGGCAATACGCCATGGCCTTTATATTTATCTTTGTTATGTAAAATTTAAAACCCAGAAAAGAAAGTAATTTTATAAAAAACACTATTAAATTTACTTAATAAAGCAGAAATCTATCTATCTATCTATCATTGGAAAATTGATTGTTCTGCGTCTTTTGGTACAAATGAAAATTTCGGTCTCTTTTCCACTTCATAACAAAAACCAAAATCTATTTTTTAATCTTTCTGGGCAGTCGAAATACTTAATAAAATTATTTACAAATTCACTATTTTATACCTTATAAATAGTAATGAAATAAACTGTAGGAATTGAGGTGATCCAATTTTCTGCCGAAAACGAGCAGAAGCCCATACTGGGAAAAAATAGATCAACAGTTTTGACATTTAGCGAAATGCAGGTAGGTAAAAATTTTGATAATTCGAAATATAGCTTACATACGATTAGCTTCGAACTATTTTTATTTCAGGTGGTTTAAATTCACCGGGTTATACCTTTGTATATAAAACTTTAAGTACTCTCATGAAGACGAACGATTGAGCTACATCTTAAGCATAGCGATATTACTTGTTAGATTTGTCTCTGATAAATTTAATAATAAAATATTCTTTTTACTACTTGCTTTGTGTCTTATCCTACTCCCAACTATTGAATCGTGCGCTAATTTTAGCGCCAGCACCAGGATAGCTTCGGCACCACAAAATCACGCTTCATGATAATAATATAGGTTATATCGTCGCTGAAGATCGAATACCTCGTAACCCAGAAAAGTCGATTTTTCAGGAGAGACAAGAAACTTATTATCAAATCAATGAGAGGCAATGAGAGACGTGTTGTTAATTATGCGCGTGGCTCTGCAATTATAGTTTTTAGGTTCACAGGATATTTTTCATTAAATCCGGAATGTTTTTCACAATATAATTGCATCATTACCTAAAAATCGGTTTGTTCTGGGTTACGAGGTATTCGATCTACACCGACGATATATACAAAGGTTATACGTATGTTTTTCTATCGCAATCGATGTTTCGATAGTAACTCGAATTCGTAGTATAACGAATTCGATACACTCTCTTAGTCTCTTCAGAGAATTGTTTCCCATTTTCTCAACAATTAAATCGTTGATACGGACTAAGTTATTACCAGATTTTTCCTAAGTTAAACAACCGGACCCTGCTTTTTGATGTGCCTACTCGGAAGTTGGAAATCAATCTGCCAACACTCTAGAATAGTTTCTTACCTCTGATCCTGATAAATAAACAATAGGTGTAGTATTGCCTCAAGGCACATGACAAAATTATGTCATATCTGCAAATTTATGGTGTTAACCCCAGTTGGAGAAAAAACTCAACTGGGACAAAGATTTCACCACCAAATTTAACTTTACCCTAATGTTTCCGATTTAGTGCAGATCTGATAACAAATTTCGTTCTTTTTGGAATGAAAAAATGTATTCCGAATAGAAAATAACCTATCTAAATAAAACAGAATGCATGATTTCTAAGGCGGTTATTTGGGATAGAAAAGCAAGTTTTCGATGTTATGAAACCAAAAAACCCTACTTAGAAAGACCCGCAATAATCATATTCAACGAATCAAATTTTTAAATGACCAAAAATAAAGGTAAAAAAGTACGAAAAAAGTAATCTTAATAGAAATACCTAAAACTTTTGGATATTTGTAAAAAATATACAAGCTACTACTTCTAGGTACTAGGTGTATTTAATTGCATCCACTAGAGTAGAGTTTGCTGTTAGTTCGACGATGCTTCCTAGGATGTCATGACTCCTCGTGTACTTGAGATCGTAAACGATTTTATAGAACAAACCTTCTTTCGCACTCGAACAGTTACACAAGTACAAATCTTGATGCACACAAATTCAACACAGGGATAGCAGCTATGAGTGGCACTTGTATTGAGAAAACCAAACCGCTTTCATGATCGGCGTGTGCATTACGGATCACATTATATGGAATTACCATTATTTCAACGTCACCAAAAACGCTGCTAAGCGTTTGGATTTCCTCATGCATTGCAGGCTTTAACCCATACAGCCTTTATTCATCCAACGCTTGAGCAAAATTCTTATATTTGTCTTCTTTATGTTATCGTTAGTTTTATAATCATTGTTTTAATGATACTTTAATGATACTTGCGTTTCTGGTAATCATTTTGCTCATGAGTCTCCTTCGGATATACCTACTATTAAGTTCGGAGATTCTTTAGCTGCAAAACATAAATTTGTAGCGCCTTACCTGACATTCATTCAGCCATTTAACTAATGTGCATAGATTTATCGGTTTAAATCCTCTCCAAATTTTGTAAAGTCAACCACTGAGCTCAAGTTTAAAGCCTTTTCAGACAACAAATGGGTGCATACATCCTACAAAACAGGATAGCCGAATGATCCAATAGGTCATTATTGGACTGGACATGGCAAGATGTTAAAAACTGTGATGTTCAGAACTGTGAAAATCCACATGTTATTGGCGGACTTAATAAGCAAAGCTGCTTTTATCCGGAATAGGTGTCCAAATGACTGTACAAATCCAACCCAACCGAGGAAAATCGGAAAAAGTATAAACAAGTCAGAAACCAATGCCACGCTGTTAAAAAAGAACCAAATTCTTACATGACCAGAAATTAAGGCAACAAATCCTGCAATGTCCCAATCGCAGTAGAAATTTCTGATCATTTGTCAAAAACGTAAAAAATTCAACTTCATCTTCAGTTCCAACGCTCATCAACAATGACAAACCAATAACTAGCTCTTTAGATAAGGCAAATGTACTTGCAGCTCATTTTGCTGCTAGCTCTACGTTGCCTGTTAACAACATTACCCTGTACTTGAGAACGTAAATTATTCAAAGGGACAGGTACATTTCCGTACTCGTACAGTTGCAAGAGCTCTTTGAGATCTTGATATAAGCAAATCCGCTGGTTCTGATGGTATTCTCCCCATTCTTCTGAAGAGGTGTTCTTCATCGCTGGCAAAACCATATTGCGTAAGCTTTTTATCGCTCCTAAAGTTATGGAATCTTCCTTAGAAGATGGAAAAAGCATTTGTCCAGCCTGTTCATACAAAAAGTGACCCTTTCTCCCTCTCCTCCTCCAATTGCACTTATATCCCTTCTTTCCAAGGTTATTGAATCGCTGATAAATTATCAGCTCAAGAAATACTCGTATCTCAAAGATCGAAAGCTTCCTAATGGTCGGCAATACGGCTTTCGCAGTAACCGTTTCACTGATGATCTGATGGCATATCTCACCGAAGAGTGGTACAGATCTTTACATTGTTTTGGAGAAAGTAAGATTATTACGCTTAATACTTCTAAGGCATTTGATAGAGATTGGCACCAGGCCGACGACTCTACTCTCAGCTTCTCATACTCGTTTTAAAATTCACGTCCATCTCCTTCGGAAGTGGAATTGCAATGGTATCGTATAATAAGTTCAATAAGCAAAATGTCCTCCTTATGCCATTGCCCTTGAATGGCACTTGTATCGAAGAAACAGAAAAGTACAGTACTCGGTATGTGTGTCAACGACGATCTTCGTTAGAGTGATTACATTCTCGAGACCGCCAAAAATGCTGCAAAATGCTTAGGATTTCTATATCAATGTAAGAAACTTTTCACTCCATCTAATCTGGCTACCATTTATAAGGCGTTTATACGTCCAAAACTCGAGTACCTACAACTCACACCTTTGGGCAGGCGAACACAAACTTTTCTCCACTTATTGGATAGGATTGAGAACAGAGCGTTAAAACTAATAGGAAACAGAACTTTCATGGATTCATTTCCATCTCTTGAACACCGTCGGAATGTATCATGTATTTCCTTGTTTTATCGCTTCTTTCACAAGCACGGCTCACTCGAAGTATCCAGTTGCATTCCTCCCCTTTATAAGTTCACCCGCTTCGCTAGGAATGCTCATCAGTTCTTGAGCCTAAATTTGGTCTGGTCGCACAGTCGAATATAGAGATTCATTTTTTAGTCGCACAATACGATTATGGAATAACTTACCCGGCACGGTTTTCCCTTGCCATTTCAATTTGCAAACATTCAAAACCAATGTTCATCGATACCTCCTTTCTCTCCCTTTCTAATTTCCCATCGCCCGTACTGTGCTTAACATTATAAGGGTTTCTTAAAAAAAAAAAATATACTAGAAGAATTTTGGGCCAGAAAAAAACCGAATGTGTCAAAATTATGATGCATTGGAACGAATGTCTGTGCTCTGAATATGGGAAGCAATAATGGAAAATTTGACCCGAAAAGTACAGAGTACGACTGTGGAACCTAGAGGCTGTGGAAACTCAGAACGTGGCTTATTACAAATAAGAAGAAAGTCGAAGAATCCCAGTTAAACTAATACGCTTTCAACTGAACGTAAAACAACATGGATGCAGCATTTCAACAAAGGCTGAGATGGAAAAAACCCCGGACGTGGAAATCGATCCTATAAAACTTTCGCTCCTGTATAGCCAGCCTTCATTCGATCCGTCTATCGCTGGTCATTATAGCAGAGCACAACCTGGAGACATATTCTGCGTATCTCAACGGAGAAATTGACACTCAGATATTCATGGAATAGCCGGAAGATTTTCAAAAGTACCATGCTGCTAAAGTATGTTCGTTGAAGAAAGCCGTTTACGAACTTACCATTATCTACTGCGATAACCAAGCTGCCAAACTTATCGCTTATGACCGGGCGAATACCCAGGGGAGATACCCATGCAACTTGGTTTTGAATGTCTGAATAGTATATTGGGAGCGAAATATAGTGTTGGGTAAAGCATTCCATATTCGTGCGGTGCGGCTAAAGAAAGAATCTCCAAATTTAACCGTACATCCGAAGTTGGCCGTCCGGAAAAGGGTAAACTGATGAAAGGTAAAAACTGATAAAGCGCGAGTATTACGGTTAAATTGTTTAAGGGGAGGAATGCAACTGGCTATTTCACTAGAACAATTCGTAAGAGATACTCTTTTAATATTATTTAAAGATTAATATTTTTTTTTTTGAATTTCGCAATAAGTTCCTAACTTAATTTTAATATTTAATAAGGATACTTGACACTTGGTTATAAGTGGGGATGTTGGAATTCTATTCCTACAAAACTAGTTTAGTTAAATTTCTTTTTCCTGACAACTCTGAAACTCGTCATCTGTCAATCACTCTTCTTTTTCCCTTTTTTTTTAAATAAAAGCTTAAATCGGTCTTTTTTTAAATTTTTAAGCCTCGTATGCTGCGGATGCGAAATGAAATTTTGTGTGTGGTCCCTTACTAGAGAGAAAAATGTTTACAAAAATACAGCCAAAAAATAGTCCAAATAGTCAAGTAAAGTTTCAAACTTAGCGCTCTCCAATTCACAAATAATGAACGAAACGCAAAATTATTCTGTGCCAAAAAAAGAGAGGTACTTTTATAAATAATGTAATTTAAACTTTGTGCTAATTAACAACATTTTGAAATACAACAAAATTCTGAAAGTAGCCTTTGACACTAAAATATTACTTTATAATGATCTTCTGTATTACTTTATAATGGTATTCTGGCTACATGCAGAGGCGTATTTAAGGATTTGGCGCCCGGGCTGATAAATTTTGCCGCCCTTAAGAACAATGAAAATAAAATAGTAAAAAATAATAATAAAAAAACACAAAATGCATAATATTTGATTTAAAATTTTTTTCTGTGTGTATATTGATTACAAAATTCATTAACAATACATTCGTTATCCAAATTTTTTGTCAGTTCAGCTTCTATATTTTATAAAGCTAAACGTTCTTCGCTAATGCGAGGCCTTAAATAGGTTTTTATTCTTTTCAATATGGAAAACGATCTTTCTGCATCGAACCAATTTTCAGACAGCCAATGGAACGTTTTTTGATCATTCAGTCTGTCTAGTACATAACATACGCTCCAATGGAAAATTACATTAATATCCACATCCTGTGTTTTCAATTAATCGCTTTATTAACGTATCACCCTTTGTTTCAAAAGCAACCACCCTTAAGCCGGCCATTAGCACCACAGATACGCACGCTCTAGTGACGGTGTATTGAAATGTGTGCTGTGTGTGTGGGCTGGTGTGTGCACCAATTTCTTGTGTGAGTCTTTGATTTTTGGTGTCGGCCGGTTTGTCGATGTGTGCAAAGTTTGTTTAAATTGCTAAATTGCTAAAACAATGAAAGTTCATGCAAAAAACTAAGTAAACACACCTTTTCGACATCTGGAAGAATGCAAGAGGCATATGAAGATAGCAAGATACTAAAAAGATAAAACAGGTATTCGACGATTTTAACTTTAGTCAAATGTTAGAGATAGCATGATGCTAAATTTGATTAAAATAAGCAAAATCGTCTTCTTAACCTAGTATTATACTAAAATAGTTTTAACATCGTACTAATTCGACTAAAATTTTGTGCCAATCATTATATTGTTTCTTAAGTCGATCTAAACTATTGACGAAGGGAAGAGTATTTGTATATAGGGACACGAGTCAGCAAAAACTAGAAAAAATTGAGGCATGATTTGCTAAATATATAAAAAGAATAAAATGTTGTGTGTGACCTTATATCTACAATCCGACTTGATGGATTTTTATATTTTTTTTAATATAAAGGGTCTCTTTGTAGATGGTTTAAAAACAAAAAATTAAGATCCATCCAGCCAAAGTTTTTCTAGCCCATTTTTTAGAGCTACATAGCAACAAGTGCTTTTTTTTTTGATAATGTTTTTGTTTCATTGGAGTTTGTTCCAAAAAAAAGGTACATGTCTGTAAATATTTTTACAATCGATTTTCATTATAAAAAAAATCGTTTATAAAAAATAAGAATAGTAAATGGTGAAAAAAGTGATTGACATGTTACAGCGAACTCTCTCACAGCCGGACACTCACGGCACTGAATCGTCATGCTTAAAAAAATATTGAAAACAAAGATACAAAGAAGATAAGCTCTAACAACGCAATTGGTTCATTGAAGATTTAAGAAGATAAATTTATAATTTGGTACTCGTAGTACAAAACAATGGAATAAAATGATACAAATTTCGGCACGACATTTTTGGAAGCCAAAAGTCGTAAGAATTGTTCTAGTTGATCCTTAGAACGTCTCTTTAATGACGATTTTAAGGACATTTTTTGAAAAAGGATGTTCAGGGGAGTGAGTTTTTTTTTAAGGGGACTGAATAAATCTTTAGTTTTTTTGTATTTTCTCTTGGGTACACACGGAAATATAGTAATTAAATTTAATTAGCCTTCATAAACATACAAATTCATAGTAAATACATAATAACTTAGCATTTTATTAAAAGAAAATAATATATTATAATAATTTTTTTTTTCTACTTAGAATCAATTTAAAATAAATTATATTATTTTTAAAAATTTTTAAAATATTTCGCAATGAAGTTCGTAGTTCAACATTACTTAAAAATCCTCAGGTTTCTGAATAAAATATCATTTGTTTATTTATTAGCCAGGGAAATGAGACCAGAGGACTGAGGTTTTTCATGGTTTTTGCGCAAAAAAGATATTAAGGTTTTACTTAAAAAATCAAAAAAATATATATATTATTACAGTTTTATCAAACCTATACTATACTACTAAAAAGATGCCTACTTACATACAAATTTGTTTTGTAAAAACTCACCAGAGGACTGATAAACTAAACGGACAATCCACGACTTCATGCACAAATGTCTTTTTCAAAATACTAACATAATACTACGTTTTCACCAAAGATAAATCCGGGATTTAAGTGGATTTACCATAAATCTCCTTTAAATTTCGTATATTTACCATACAAATATAAATCACCTCAAATGAAGATTTAAAATAAATCTCCTTGAAATCTTCTCGCAATCAGAAGATTTGCAAAACAAACAAACCTTATTTTGTAGAACGCACCTATGTTAACCCACTTTCTTCATTGACAATCAACACAAAATAGAAATATCTGTTTTTTTCCTATTTACTTCCCAATTGCAATTTTTTTTCTCTTGTCCAAATTGACAATTGAATGACAAGACAGAGTGAAAACGTCAAATAAATCTCAGTTTCTTTGGTGAAAACACTTCAAGATTTATTTTAAATCTCTAGCGGATTTACTCTTGGTGAAAACGTAGTATAAGAAACAGAATCGAGTTGCACCACGATTTTATTGTAAGAAGACTTGGTACTTCAAATTGCCAGTGCTGGAAATCCGATCGACATCCTAGTTATTGATATTTTCGACTGTTTCAATATTCCAG
Source organism: Philhelius festivus (assembly GCA_963931855.1). Taxonomy (NCBI): domain Eukaryota; kingdom Metazoa; phylum Arthropoda; class Insecta; order Diptera; family Syrphidae; genus Philhelius; species Philhelius festivus. The sequence goes on from OZ007558.1 coordinate 14,727,997, forward strand.
GGGACTGATATGAAATACGGGGGACAAAGTTTAATTAAATTTTTTTGGAATAAAATCAATAACTAAAAAATATTTATCTATTTCGTAGCAAAGTTGTATTATTTGGCGTAACTTCGGTGGGATTCATTTTAGTATGAGACCTGAAATAAGAGAACGGTAATAATTTTTCTTTGCGAAAACGCACTGGGGACACGTCAGGGGACTGAGAATCGGACACTTTGAAGAATTTTTTGAGCAATATAAAATAAGGTCACCCTAATAATATTGTTAGGCCAAGTAGATATCAGTGAGATTTAATTTTATAAAAAAAATCAGATTGAATAATTGAACGGATTTCAAAATATTTATGGGGCCGCCGAAAATTACATCGTTTGTAGAATCACCCATTTGTATAATTAATCTTCGAGATTAGAAGTTAAAGCTAATTCACACTTATAACGAACATCTTATTGGAAACTTATTCCGCCATCTTTCTAAGAAGAACCTTTTAACTTCGTTCTCTAGATAATATATATATATAGTTTTTTTTTAATTTTCTTAATCTTACAAATTTTCAAATTAATTAACAGATCTGTATACTGTATCCTTACAGAAATGACTAGTATAATACTAATAGGGTGTCTGGCAACACTTGGCATCATCATTGCGATATCCCTATTCCTGGCTGGTGGATATTTATGGTGGCGACACAAACGTTCCCAACTGCAATTTATAGAGCCAAATGAAGATGAAGACTCAAGTAACTATAGTATGCGGTAAGAAAATTATATTGTTATAATAGTTTCTTTTCAGCCTTATTTACAAGAAAAAACGAATGAAGGGTTTTATGCGAGTATTTATATAGATTTTTGAAATGTTATTTGTAAAACATTTTTCTTACTAAATATAACAGCTATACAAGGCTTGTTTAAAGTACCAAAAAGGAGAAATCTGTTACGTTTTACTGGAGCAACTATTAAACAAACCTATGTGTATATACTATCTAGAGAACTAACTTAAAGGAGGTCGTTTTTTTACCCAACAGGCTGTAGTGAGAGGACAATACGCAAAGTGGTGAGCACTGAATAAGTGAATAGCTGTTCCGTGCATTTTTAACGGCACCGATACAGCTTTGTTGAAAACTAATGGGCGTTAACTCAAATAGAGCTTAGACCAGCATTATGTTGCAAAAGTATTTTTTTTTTCAATAAAGGAATGATGAAAGTTAACTACAGATAATTTCTTAGAGAAACAAGTTTCTTTTCAAGATAAATTTGGCATTTTGGTGCCTAATCCTCCATTCACGAAAGTTTCAGGCCAGGAAGATACGGTCTGCGCTCAAGATAATATAGGTCCTCCATGAAAAGAATTCTTCCACCGGTTGTATCATTTTTAATTTCTTTTAGAGCATAAGCATTCATATAACAGTGAAAAGGCATAACGATAACGAAATGAAATCGTTCAATTCACATTTCTCTCTACATGTGTTTTAACAATTGTAAGTAAAGGGTGGTTAAATTTTAAGGGCCAATGTTGATTTTGAATAAAACACAAATTATTTAGGAAATTATTGTCATTTCTTTTTATTATGATAGTATGGTATTCTTCAATTATGTATGGAACAAAATATCGGTCAAATGGCCGCCGCGACCTCGGCGGCACACCTCCATCCGATGGTCCAAATTGTCGATGACGCTGAGGCATAATTGAGGTTCTATGCCGTTAATGTGCCGAATCATCTCATACTTTAGCTCTGGAATTGTTGCTGGCTTATCGACATACACCTTTTCTTTTAAATAACCCCAAAGAAAGAAGTCCAACGGTGTCAAATCATATGATCTTGGCGGCCAATTGACATCGCCACCACGTGAGATAACACGGCCATTGAATTTGTCGCGCAAAAGAGCTATTGCTTCGTTAGCTGTGTGGCAAGTGGCACCGTCCTGTTGAAACTACATATCGTCCACATCCATATCTTCCAATTCGAGCCTGACTGCCTGCCTGACCGGCCTCATTTTGGAAAAAAATACGGCCCGATGATGCCGCCAACCCATAAACTGCACCAAACAGTCACTCTTTGTGGGTGCATTTGTTTTTGACAATCACTCTTGGATTATCATTCGCCCAAATGCGGCAATTCTGCTTATTGACGAATCCACTGAGATGAAAATGTGCCTCATCACTGAAGATGATTTTCTTCGAAAATTGATCATCCACTGTTGCCATTTCTTGCCACCATTCTGACCATTGACGACGCTTTAGTTATTGAGTCAATTGCACCTTGTATAAGCGTGTAAATGCAAGTCTTTATGCATAATGTTCATCAACGACGAGCGTGAGAGGTGCAATTGTTGGGTACGACGACGAGTTGAGGTGGACGGCTCTTCAGCCACACTATCGCGAAAGCAGCAATATTTTCTGCAGTACGAGCTGTACGAGCATTCATTGGTGTTTTCACATCTCCTACAGACCCGGTTTGCTCAAATTTTTGCACGATTTTTCCGATTGTACGCACATTTGGACGATTAAATTGACCGAAAAAATCACGAAGTGCACGATATGCATTTCGATTTCAACGCCCATTTTCATAATAAGCCTGAATAACTTTAACGCGTTGCTCGATTGTGTATCTTTCCATGGTTCAAATTGAGTTAGTCTGAAATTGAGAAATGTCAAATGAAATGCAGAAAAAAACTTGACGTTTAGGTGTGGTTCACATTCAACATCGGCCCTTAAAATTTAACCACCCTTTAGATGTACTCTGTTCGGAACGAAACAACAAAGATTGAATGTGAGCAACTTTGTGTATCGTGTATTTATTATCTTAGACATTTTGTATGGAGAATCCATGATTTTTATTTCTATTTTCTATTTCTATTTTCACATGCAAATAGTCGACGGATTCACATACTTAATCTCTTCTGCTGGCACTTCTAATTAATATTAGCTTTCAAATGGTATATTTTTCATTGTTGGGCGTTCAGTTTAAGTATATTAAAAAGGAACTACAAAAAATTGTTAACGTATTAATATATAGATTTGTTATTTTGTATATTTATTTTATATTTTGTACTAATAATTTAATTCCGAACGAACTAAATTGTAGCAAGCACAACCGAAACAAAATTAAACAAGAATTCTGTTTCCGGGTCTTACTTTTGACATTTGAGTATGTGTATTGTGATGTGATTCGTGAATGGATTCTGACTTGAAATCGAGAAGAGAAATTCTCTTCTCAGAATCGTCAGAAGAGTATTTTTTTCCAATCGAAAATGATATAAGTTACTCTAAGTTCTCTCTAAGAGCCGTTGGTCTCAAATTTTATTTATTTTTTAATGCTGATAACTTCTTATAACTTCTGCCAAATTCAGTAATATTGATCAAAATATACTCGTACATTATGTAATGCTTACGCGTTTTTAACTTATCAAAAACTAATGTTTTTGAGCATGTGATTCATAGTTTGACGAGTATTACGGTGGAATTGTTTGAATTTCATTTGAGCATTCGTGATAGAAAAAGCGATAAAATATAATGAAAGACAGGAAACATTTTGACAAAAGTTTCAAAAGTTTCCGTAATTGATCTGTCTCAAGTTTTAGTCAGATATTCGCCTAATAGATTGCCACCAGATCAAAGGGGGAAAAAATTCTTGTATTTTTTAAGAAAACTTAAGAAAACCTGCTGCGTTTTTGGCAACGTCGAATATATGATCATTTCAAAAGAGATGGTCAGAAACATACTCGTACATACCCACAATACTTTTCGGTTTCCTCAATACAAGTGCCATCCATGGATAATGGCAAGGGTGGTATATTTCGCTTGGTCCACAGAAGACAGCATTGTGTATTCGAATCATTAAATTCCACACGGTTCTTAATTTCCCATTGTATAATGCTCTTGAGATAAGAATCTAATGAGCAGGGATTTTGTTGACCAAAAAATTTAAAAAAAGGCAAAATAAAATATCTAAATAGGCAAAAAAAAAGCATTTGAGGGAATAAGTTAAAAGCTTAATTTTAGTAACATTGAACAACCATAAGTTTTTTAAAATTTTCAGGCAACAACCGCCTGCGGTTGTCTCTTAACTAAGAATCCGAAGTTGGTTTTAATGTAAGCTAGCTGAGTTTCTTAAAAAATCTCACACATCTTGCATTATCGTCTATGTCATCCATGAAATAAATTTGGTGGTGCAAGAGCTCGAAGCGAACCAGGATCTAGTGACTTACAACTCTTAACCATTCCTGTGTGCGTGTTACCAGGAACGGAGGGGACCTACAATTTTCTGCTGATTCCGAACGGCTAATGAGCAGCACTTTCCATGATATGAGATATATTCGTAGAGGATTTGTCAATTCTCGCAAGAGGCATTACACCCCTGAAAAAGTTTTTTACAGCGGCTAAGAATCGAACTCGAGTCCTTCCAGATAGCAGTCATCCACATAGTTTTTTCGAAGCGTTGATTGGTCTGGAACTTTTTTTTACATATTTTCCAATTAAAGCCTTGAATTCCGGACGATTAACTTTGAATATCACATGCCAAAAACATTTTGGTCAATTCTGCTTTAAATCCATCTTTTCCACTCCCAGTGACAAAAGATGTTATGGTTTGATTTTTTTTGTTTATTCTTCAATGCCACTGTTTGCTTGTGTTTTGCACGTTTTTTACGTTGCACAATGTAATATTTTTTAACGTGATTAACTTTTATACCACACAAATTACAGAGAAGGACTTTTCCATCAGTAGAAAAGTTATCTCGCCCAAATTTTAAAATAAAATTTTGAAATTTTGAAACAAGCGATTTTAGGCATTTAATTTTGACTTCCTTTTTACTTGCGATATATATGTAGGTACTATAGGGAAGTTCTGCATTTGGAAAAAAAATCGAACTCGAGATTATGATCAAAGTTGAAGAATAAAGTGGGTCCGACAATTCCGTCTGTCTGTCTGTATGTCTGTATGTCTGTATGGCTGTATGTCTGTATGTCTGTATGTCTGTATGTCTGTATTACTGTATGTCTGTATGTTTGTATGTCTGTATGTCTGTATGTCTGTATGTCTGTATGTCTGTATGTATGTATGTCTGTATGTCTGTATGTCTGTATGTCTGTATGTCTGTACCCATAGCTGGGCACCGTTAATCAAACAGTTAACTTCGTTAATCGTTAATCCGCTACTAAAAAAGTTAGCTTAGTTAAACGCTAAAGCGTTAAATTTCGGAAGAATTAACGCAAGTTAACGTTAATCGTTAATCCGTTAACATGTGATAAAAATTGCATTTTTTATATTTTTTTACTCTAAGCACCGGCGCTAAGTAATGCCGGTCGTCCACTAGGCGATCAACGCACAAATTTCGAATTCAACGCATTCAACTCTAATGTACGGTGCCTTCAATTCTGTTCAACCAACGGGTTGGATATAGTTGTTGGCCGTTGCTCAACGAATTGCGCAACAAGTGTACGGGTAGTGTACGAGCTCGTGTTGCTCCTTGAAAATGTTCGATCAACACGTTGAGCAACATTTTCAAGATAATGGCCCTGAGTAATAGATCCGAATCTAGCCTAAGTTCGATTTTAACCAAACATTCGTAGAAATAAAACAAATTTCAATTATAAATACTTAAAAGCTGCTTTCCTGTAACTAAGTTAAATTTAAAATGATAGAATCACAATAGAACTTTACGAATCTGGTTAGTAGAAATCTGTTTGTGTATCAGTTCACAATAACGAAATTATGAAAATGAGTCACAATTATTGGTATAAATAAGACTTTTGTAAATTTGATCTGTTACTACGAAATTTTAAAAGCAACTTTTCTACATCTAACAAAAAGTGACTTTAAAACCGATTCTATGAATGTCTATTACTAAGGGCTAATGTGTTGCACATTATTTGTTCAACGCGTTGATCAACTTTTTAATTTTCTTTGGGATTTCTTGACGTAATATTGTGTTGCATTGCGTTGGCTGCAGTGAAATGTGTCTACGTGGTTGAACTATTGCGTTGCCATGAACTTGCAGTTATTGCAACTTGCAAACTGTAGTGTATTTTGGTTTTTCGTCATGGAAAGTGATAAAAAATCAGAGTGGACCACGGAATTAATTTTGCGAATGATTTCAGCAATTGAGGAAAAGCCCAATATATGGGACATTAAGAGCCCCTCTTATAAAAATCGAGATGCCAGGGAATTGGATTGGTCTCAAATTTCCTCGAAAATGCAATTGCCTAAACTTTGAATTCGAATTCACGGGCGCGGTGGGATCAATCGATTTTAATTTCTCATATATTTCATTGAAAAAACAATTTTCTTCGCGACTCAAGCTAAGATAGTTCCAGTACCAAAATCGAATGGCAAGGATTTTCGTCCAATATCTATATTGCCTTTTCTTTCTAAGGTTTTTGGAAAAATATTACAAAGACAAATAAATATTTATATTAACAGATCAAATACGCTTACACCTTTTCAATCTGGTTTTCGTCTAAAACATAGCTTTATTACCGCACTTATGAATGTGACTGAAGATATAAGGCAAGCCATTGATGACGATAAAGTGAGTTTCTTGGTTTTGCTGGACTTTTCAAAAGCCTTCGACACAATTAACCACTCAATTCTCATTCGAAAGCTATTACAACAATTTAACTTTTTATTTTCTGCTGCTAATCTGGTACTATCATATGTATTTAAGCAACGAAAGCAGGCTGTATCTATTTCCGATACCCTCTCGCCTTTTTTGCCAGTCTTGAAAGGTGTTCCTCAAGGATCGATTTAAGGCCCAATTCTTTTCTCATTCTACGTAAACGAATTGCCATCCAATCTTAAATACACACTCATACAGATGTACGCCGATGATGTGCAACTGTATTTAAGTAGTCACCTTGGTCTTATTGAAAACTGTGTCCATAATATTAATCAGGATCTTTAAAGCATCCATTTTTGGTCCCAGCAAAATGGCCTGTTTTTAAATCCTTCGAAAACTAAATGCTTAGTCATTTCTAAAAAGCCACTTGATCTCTTATATTTCCCCCGCTTATTTCTTAATAACACTGCTATTGATTTTGTGGAAACTGCTAAAAATCTCGGAGTGATCTTCAACAGGTCCTTAACTTGGGAAAATCATATACATAAATTCAATTGTTGGTAAAGTTTACGGAACACTTCGTGTCCTTCAAGAATCCCAATACCTAACTCCTATAGCAACTCGAAAAATGTTGGCGAAAACTATGATTATTCCTACTCTTGTGTTTGGTTGTGAAATTTATTGTAACTGCGATTCGGAGAGTAGAAGAAAACTTACAGTCGCCTTTAACAACACTGTAAGATATATTTATGGTTTTAAGAGGTATGACCACATCTCTGGCTACATTTCTACTTTATACGACATGCAGTTTGTACATTTTATACAGTATCGAACACTTCTTCTTTTCTTCAGTATTAAACAGATACATAAACCACAATACCTATTTCTCCGACTTCAATTTCCTACTTCTAACAGAACAAACAAATTTATCACGCCCCGACATACTTGCCTTTTTTTCTGTCAAAATCGAACAAGTTTATCAACTAGGTGTACGAGGTTATTCAACATTTGAGTAGGTTGGTCGACTAGGTGTACGGAGCTATTCAACAATGGAATAAGTTTTAAGAGTTGATGAACTAGGTGTGCGAGGTTAATCAACATATGAGAAAGTTGGTCAATTATATGTACGGGGTTCCAAACGCATTTTGTTCAACTTTACGTATGTAAGTTGCTGACTAGTGTAAGAGGTTGTAAATTCGTTTATCCAACGAAAGAGTTGAATAAAAAGTTGAACGAAGTTGGTTGAACTTACCGCGCACATAGTGGACGACCGGCATAAAATGATCAAACGAAAGGAATCTCTTCGCAGTTTTCTCACTCGCACGCGCCGCGCCGTCAATATATAATACGTACCTAACTGTTTTTGTTTCACTTCACTTCAGTTAACTTAAAAGTTAATCCGTTAATCAAAATTTTAACTTCTTTAATTAACGATTAACGGATTAACGAGTTAATGCCCAGCTATGTCTGTACCTCGATCTACAGGTTAAGCCACTCGAGCTATTTTCTTCAAACTCGGTACTTAAGGGTCTTCGGTAATTCACTATAGAGGGGAAATTGAAATTTTTTTTTTAGCTTTAAAACTAACCGTACCCCCATACACCCGTAATGCATAATCTTATTTATTTCGAAAACGGCTCTAACGATTTTGATAAAAAATTAAGTGTCATACTATGAACCTGGACTATATTTTGGTCAAAAAAATTTTGGGGCAAAATGTTATTAAGGGTACCTGTCATAGAATCTTTTTTTTTATTTTCGAATTTCTCATCAACGGCTCTAACGATCTTAACCAAAATATTTAAGCGTTTTCCCCAGTGGGGTTTGTTTTGCATCGGAAGCTTAACTCTCTTAACCTGATAACCTATTTACAGCCATAGTAACAACAAGAGTTTGAGATAAAAGTTTTCATTCCATTGAGAATAATTCCTATTATCATATCTGCACTAATAGAATCTATTGAGGAAACAAAGTGACCAGTTAAAGTTTCAAAAAAAGTTATTTAGTCCGCCCCAATTGGCTTTCTCATATTGCCAAACGGTTCTCTTTGGAGTTTTTCCTTTTACTGTGTTGGTGGAGCATGAACTATGTCCAATTCACTTTTGACATTCGCACAAACGGGCATAGTTAACAAGTGCGAATAATACCATACAATTAATAATTCCAATTTTCATTTAGGGGTCGCCAGATACACACATACGTAAAACATAATATGGCGCAAAATTTTTAACGTTGTTCGTTTAAGGAATAAAACCTGCTCTACTTAAGACAGTAGTTTAGTTTGGAGACTTTGTCTAACTTTTTCATAATTTTAAGCACGTTAGACTACTCTTCTAACTAATGTGGGTTTTACAGAACCTAAGCTAATTTACGTTGAACAACCGTAAATTTGACAGATAAAGAACCCATTAACAAACAACTTCAAACCAAACAATTTGTCGACAAAAAGTATATTTTATATTATACTTATATACAGATTTTGATTGTTTACATTATTTTAGATGGAAATGAAATTTATATCGCTAATTTACAACATAAAAACTGAATTTTGTTGTTGTCGTACATGAAAGCATATGTACATTTGTAGGTACAGATTTATTTGTCCATCACCCACCGCAATATTGCAAAATCAAAGATCGTAGAGCACTTTTGTAAGATTGCTTCGCCTTTCTAATATTCAGTCTATTTACAAAAACATATTTTGAAAAATCAAATAAAACATAAGTAAACATTTTTACTTCGATTTGCTTTGATATGAAATGACTATTGTCAATTTGGATAAAGTATTCTTTTAAAAGATAAAGTAGCTATTCGGTACTGTTAAAGTTAGACGACGTTAGACGTATAGTTAGAAGTATAGTTTGCCATTTAAAATTAACAAAAAGTCGACTCTTGTTTATACATACTAGGTCAGGTTTTAAATCTTTAACATTTTGCGCCAATATGTATGGACCTTATTTAATTAACATTTTAAACATTTATATAAATAATATTTATTATTTTTAATTTTCAGCTTGCCACATTCTGCTACTCAAGAAATTCAACAAGAATCTGCGCAACCAATCAAGCCGCCACCTCTACCGCAGCAATCAACACCTATACAAAATAATATTAACCGAAAACTTAATGGTTTTCTTAATTTGAAAACACCTCTGATTGGGTAAGTTGCCTTTATTTACTATATACATATATATTTAACAAAGTTCTATGCAAATGAGATTATTTACTTTGAAAAAAAGTTTTATGTAATGCAATGCGCGTATTCAGCAGATTAGGATTGCGAGTAAAATAGATCTATGTAGGTAACGAAAATGTATAAATACGTGGCTATCTCAGTAGGCTCCGGTCGGGTTTTGGAAGAATCGAAGAGAAATAACAGTCTACATTAGGGTACAGCCTACAGTGTTTTACGGATTTAAGTAAGACTCAGGTAGATAAAAAGTACAGTGTCTTTTGCATAGACGTCTCTTTGAAATGAAACGTATATAAGGACAAGTTAATAATGAACTCATTTTTGATCACAAATATTAATTTCAAAAACAAAACATTACGCAAATGTTGATTTTCAGATATGCATGTTGTTATAGAGTATACAACTTGACGAGGAGTTTTACAGAGGGTTTTCCAATGGGAACGGGAAGATTTTGGTTATTTTTTTTTTTTTTTTAATTTATTTACACTTAGGGCAACTTGACATATTAAATAACAGCGTCGAATAACCCGTGCAATTGATAAAATTATATTATCTTTAGCTGTTGGTAGTGAACTCCATTTTGCCTGAAGACCACTGTTTGGTAGAGGTTGGTGGCATAATCGGTCCATATTTCTTGTATCTCTCGAAAACCGCCGCAATGTTTCTTGTCCTTCATTATTTAATTTTCTTATAAGGAATGTTAAAGCAAAATAGGCTGTTTTATTTTTCCCTTAAAGCAATGTAACCATAATACTCTCACTTCAGGGAATTTAGGACTTAATGTTAAATTCGATAGATTTTTCTTTAGCCACACTACACGAATGAGGAATGCCTTACCCGGTCTAATATTTTGCTTCAAATTCAAAATCAATAAATTTTCCTTGAAACCGTCCAATACACATGTATTGAACGATCCAGAAGGTTATTTATAATCCAAAGAATAAGGATTTCATTGATACCCACGTACTTCGATAAGAGAGCTTGATGCCAAACTCTATCAAATGCCTTAGAGAGATCAATCGCAGTAATCTTACTTTCTCCAAAACAATTTAAAGATCAGTTCCATTCTTGGGTGAGACATTCCATTAGATCGTCAGAGATTGTTGCGAAAGTTGTATTGTCGGATATTAAGGAGCTTTAGGTCTTCAAGATATTTCTCGAGCTGATGATTGATCAGCGTTTCCATGACTTTGGAAAGAAATTGTTCGATAGGAGGAGGTGAAGGAATGGTTGTCTTTTTTTAGGAACAAGCAAGAAAAATGGTGTTTTCGATCTTCCCGGGAAGATTCCCAAACAGTAGGAGCGATGGAAACGCTTACACACTGGTTTTGCCAACGAGGAAGAGCACCTCTTCAAAAGTTTTGGGGGCTTACCATCAGGACTAGAGAATTTGCTTATATCAAGATCTCGAAAGGCTCTTGAAACTGTACGAGTGTGAACATATATCTGTAACATTGAATGATCTGTGTTTTCAAATACAGGAGGGGCAATGCGATGTAAAGATAGCCGAAAAATGAGCTGGGAATACATTTGCCTTTAATGAAGAGCTATAGTTATCGGTTTGTCGTCGTTGATAAGCATTGGAACGTAAGATGAAGTTGATTTTTTTACATTCTTAACAAATGCTAGAAATTTCTACTGCCTTTGGGACTTTGTCGGATTTCTTTCATTAACTTTTGGTCATGAAAGAATTTGATTGTTTTTGTAACAGCGTTGCAATGGTTTCTGATTTGTTTGCAGTGACGTTTATTCGAAGGTACGCAGGTGTTCACCGCACACCCTACCAAAATAATCACATAAGTCACATTCCATATTTCATGTTCTCCATGTTCTCCTTATTCAAGCGCACCACGGCAATTCAATTCAAATGGATGAAGAATACATTTTCAAGCAAAATAACAAAAATAGTACTCTAGGGTGTTCTCCTGATGTAAACGCACCGACCGACCTCTGAAACCAAGGTAAAGCACATCCACATCCACACAAAAAAAATGCAAAGAAGAGACAAAATGTGTATATATAAATCCAAAATTCTATATTCCTTGGTGTTCACCTTCATCGAGCGCACCACGATCCTTCATCCGAACATTCATCCGGACATAGAATTCATTCTCACGCTACAAACTACAATGTTCTCTCCATGTCAACGCACCGACGCACGAAAGGCAAGGGCAACGCGACGTAAAGCAAATCAACATACAGAAACAACTCAAACATCAAACTACAGAAAAGAAGACAAATTGGTTTGGTGTATGTATGGTGTTCAACTTCATTGAGCGTACCATCCTCAATTCGGCATCGAGAGAGACAGTGAACTCTGATATGATTCATTTTCATTATAGAGTGCGAGTTCATTGTATACCAGTTGTTGTTGTACACAAGGTCACAAGTGCACAACAGAACAACACACAAGCAGGGTTCGGACTTGATAAATCGCAGATCGCAGTAAAATGGCAAAAAAAAATCGCAGTAAAACCAAAATTTTCGCAGTAGAAATACATATATTTTTTTGATTAGGTAACAACAAATTATAAACAAAGGAACCAAAGTTAAATCACATTTAAATCATTGTTGATTGTTAAAACAACATAAGTGATTAGATAGTAGATACGAGTATTTGTGAACAAATATACTCTTACTCGATAATGAAAATGTATAGTTTTAGCAAAAATATATAAAGCTAGGTAAACAAAATAAATTTACCATCTACAAATTTGTACTTTTTGAAACAAGAACAAATTAAAGAATAGTAGAACTAAAAACGTATATAGCTGACAAGACTTGCACTAAAGAGACAAGAATCTTTTTGAATTTTGACATTTTGTTATGAGCACATTTATTTCTATGACCAGTGCTGCTATTCAAACAAAATCTGAAGAATCGCAGTAGATTGTAGCAAAAGCGCAGTGGTGCAGTAGATTTAAAAAATAAGAAAAAAGTGCAGTAGATCTAGTGCTTTCGCAGTAAAGTCAGAACGCTGCACACAAGGCGAAGAAAATGAAATAGGATGGTTATCTATTACGTCCTGATTTGATTTGAATAAAAAGTTATAGTGAACACCCTACTGAAACCACCACGGCACGTCACTGTTTGTTTGTGCTTTTTCCAATTTTCTTCAGTTGAGTTGGCTTTTTAAGATTCGAAACTTACTTTTCTTAACCGGATAGCTTTTTTACAAACTTTTATCGAAACAAGACTTTTCCTTAGGTTTTATCCTTTTAATTTTGTTAAGAATCAAAATACGCATCCAAAGAAAAATCACTTTTGTGATGATATCGGCAGTGGCATCATTTCACAACTTCAGAATAGGTACCTAAACTAGGTTTCGCCATTCCGTTTGCCGCACTTTATGTCTATCACTTGACCTATAAAATCTTATGCATCTCGAACGCGACTCTAGCGGTTTCAGTTAAAACAATTTGTGTATTATTTATTGTAGGCATGGTCTATTTTCTGGTTAAAAATTACCAAACAATTTAACGCTTCCTGAAATAGAATCTTTTTTGATTTGGTTTTAATTAAATTAACTGATTCATTAAAAATTCCATAAGCTATAAGCAATATGACACAAACAATTTTCCGAAAAATAAAAATATTTTTTTTGAAAATTATATGTCTCAGAATCAGGTGGACGATTTTTATAATACATAACATATACTTTTCCCTTAACATTTCTTAAAGACTTTAATATTTAAGAAAATATTATTTTTGAAACTGTTCAACGATGTCCATTATTGGATACTTGATAAAGGAATCGGACGCAATTCTGTTCTTTGAGCTGAAACTATTTTAATTGTTTAGCAATTTAATCAACGAATTTCATATTTTTGAACATTTTGCTCTTATTTCATTTATGTTTTTATAACTTAAATTTTTGAAAATCCAAAAACTTAGCCAATGTGTCGCAAGGTCACAAAAGCACGTTGCACGTTGCATGAAAAAAGTCGGTGCCAACTGTGCTAAAATATATATATTATATATCTAAGAAAAAGTCTAACAGATAGCATGGTACACATTAAAGTTCATGAATGTGATATTCACGATGGATGAGAAAAATTTAGGCATACACCTATCAATCAACTAAATATTCCTTTCATAAATGTCAATCGAGTGTGTTCGTTTTTGACGTACCGTTTGGTATAGAGAGTCTGTCTTAAGTCGCGCAACTAGAATGTGCATTCATATCTCCTCTTAAATCATTCTATATTTTCCTTACGCTCACACTAAAGGGGGTTTTGAGTAGCCTCTTTAGTGCGCTCAAATTATAAATTTTTTTTTGAATTTTGTCCATAAATATTTCCATATTGAAGAATTCTAACAGCAGATCTCATATTAAAGTCAAAACTTTTCTAGAATTTTTAAACAATGAATTTCATATTTTTATAGGCGATACTTCCCCGATGCCTTGAGCTCAAAACCAAAAAGCTCGCCTATTCGTCGCCCGAGAATTGTTTTGTCGTATACGCCAATTTCATGATTTTGGGAAATCGCATTTCAAAGTTTGCGTTGCTATAAAAAAAAAACTGGGCGCTGAAGTTTTTTCCATTTTTAATAGAATATTCTGTGGAATATCTTCTACTTATAAATGTATTCAAAACTATATAGTTTATCTTTCAAATTATAGAGGTTTTTACCCAAAATTAGTTTGTCGTATACGCCATAAAAATGAGCTTTTGTTTCGATCCCATACACGTACGACAAAGTTAACTCACATACGACATTCCAATATTCAGGCGTATAGTATATTTCAATATGAATTGGTATGGGAATCTTTAAAAAAAAACTCAATATTCAATGTTTGTAATCCGTTTTATTTATTAAATATACCTTAATACATAATAATGTACATTACAAACATACTTTTCTTCCTTAAAGGCAGTTTTGGTTTACAAGAAAAATTAATAAATAAAATAAAATAAAATAAAAACAAATCTATGAGTTCAAAATAACATTTTGTTTTATACAAAATAACAAAAAAGTCATTCTATGACTATAAGATATCAAGGTAAGTCTATGAGATTAAGAAAATAACATTTCGTTTAATAAACACAAAGTAATAATGTGATAAACACAAAGTCAAAGTAAATAACTTAAAAATAATTATAATACTTCAGGTAACAAAAGAAGTCAAAATTAAATTATCAGTCCGTTTTTATTTATTAATAAACGTTAAAATACATTTTTTATTAAAAGCAGTCTTTTGATAAAGGGCAGTTTTGGTCTACAAAAAATTAACTTTGAGTACCTTTACATAAAATATAAAAATTAATCTATAAGATCAAAATAACATTTTGTTTAATAAACAATTAATAAGTCATCCTATGACTATGACTAAAGGTTAATCTATGAGATTAAGAAAATAACATTTCGTTTAATAAACACAAAGTCATTCTATACCCATGAACTTAGATAATTATAATAGTACTTCAGATCAAAAAAGAAATCAAGATTAAATTATAATAAAATTCATCATTTTATTCTAAGCTTTTGATCTAAACAATGCTTGGTAATAGTCTTGATCTGCCCTTGGCATAAATATAAAGAGGCTTTTTATATCATTCAGTTTCTCCTTTGATATGGATACTGATTTGTTGACAACTTGAAGATTTTGACTAAATAAATTTTTTGGAGTTGCCAGGCTTGATTTAGTTGATCTCTTTAATATTGAACAACGTTTGTAATCAATATCTCTACCACTCGTTTTGAAAAAAAGTGTAAAAAGATCTTCTTTGTTATATTTTAAAAATTTAATCTTACTGAATGGAATAAATGCGAAGTTTAATTGAGTCGCTCTTGCGGAAAATGCCATAAAATCTTTTGGCAGCATTTGAATTAATTTTAATTTAACATTTTGAAAGTTCATATTTTTCAGGTGTCGTAAAAGCGAAAGCTGACTAAATACTTCCAAGTTTCGAAGGTACTTATCAATTGAACTATGTACGCAGTCTACTTCCTGAATCAAGGAATGTCCTGGCTCAGAAAATTTTTGCTGTATTACTTTTAAGGAAGTTTGATTTTGAAGAAGGAAAAGCAAAGCAGTTGAGATCACCCTGTTTTTATTTTGGGGGACACACGAGTCACTCCAAAGAGTAAGAGTTTCAATAAAAGGATTATCAGAAAATATTTGATTAAGAATTTTTGAAATAGAGCTTGCAATATCATCACTAGAACGGCCGCTGTGCAATTCGTTCCAAATGGCACAGTACGTTATTTTTGGGTTTTCTGGCAAACAAAGTGTTGCTGTCATATTATAAACATTTAATTTTCGTTTATAAAAAAATGAAGACGCGTTACCTTTTGGGAGAGCAAAGACACTCTGAAGGTCAAAACACACAATGGCATGGTTAGGGTCAATGTTTTGACGATCAAGATCTCTCTCTGCCTTCATAGATGCCTTTCCATTTTTATGTTTATTAAATTCATTAATTTCAGCAGTATTTAGGCTAGTGTTTGCCTTGAAAACTAAACAACGGTCGCACTGGTCTTTTTTTGGTTTAAAATGACAAGTTAAAGCCATAGTTAAATTCCCTCCTATAAATATGCTCTTTGACGGGATTAATCGAAGCTTCCTTATATAGCTGATACATCTTGTTAATGTTCAGATAGCTTTCCAAATATTTTCTACTTGTATTAGCGCGGCAATAGTGCGAATCTATAGTTGGGAAGCTTGCAATATGATCTCGAACTGCTTTAATTTGATCAGGAGAAGTTACTTTTTTTACATTTTGACCCTTCTTTATTGGTTTAGGGCAGCCTTTTTCTTGTAAATTTTTAAAATAATAATATATTCTTCTTTCACTAATAGAAAGGGTGTTAAGAAAAAATAATTTGCAGACTTGTTGTATTCTATCGTCTTTAGATTGAAAATAGTATTTGAACTTTTTTTTTTTGATAGTGGATTCTTTTCTACGCCTTTCAACATGGGTTTTGTTGATGTACTTACAATAAAAAGCCGGCTTCTCAGCATCAGTCAACTTCCAAAAAAAACCATGGATTCGTTTTCTGTCCTCGTTGGAGAAATTTTGGGAGCAGAAATAAAAGCAGCTTGTTTTGCATGGTGGTTTTATGCTCCTTTCCTGCATGAATTTTCCCTTTATACTTGAATACTCCTGCCCTGATTCTCTAAGTTTTTTTCTGATGTGACTTTTCCACAATTCAGGTTGCCTTGCTCTTTTTTTTGTTCTTTTTGGAGAAGAGTAACTATCTATTTTATAAAAATGAAAAAAACTAAATAGTAAAAACTCCTGGCCTCATTGCAAATTTTATTAACCTGATGATGCGAAGTATTCGGAAGGTATGCTCCGAAAGCTTTCATTTACCGGGAGATCCAAAAGGGAATCTACATTCTGATTTACAGGGAGTTGTTCTAAGATAGGTTGTACATTTTCGCCTACATCAGATTCAAATTCCTTTTCTTCAAGTGGTGGAATAAAATCAGGATCTTTGCAAGTGTCGTCACTATCTAAAAAATTAATAAATATCAAAAAAATTAATTTATTAATTTTTAAATTTAAAAACAATAACAAAAACTATTAACTTACCAAAATCGCTCTCGGATAACACTAGGTCAGATTCAACGTTTTCCGCAAATTCAACTTCGCTTGGAACTATTTCATCAATAAGTCTAAGATTAAATAAATAAAAATTTACAGTATTATTATGTTACGAATTAAAAAAAATTAACAATATGGTTAGGTCAGGTACTTACGAAAGTATTTCCTTGGAAATTGCCCTGACCGGGGAATCCATTTAAAGCACAATACACACGAGGCAGAGTCACGACCTTACTCAACAAGATTTTGCAGACGACTGGAATTTTGTTTTTGATCGGTCTCCTATTTATACTTTCTCCGTCGCCAGTTAAAATCTGTATGCACGTACGACAAACCAAACCGGAATATTTCTGTTTTCATTTGTGTTGTATGTGTATGATCAGTCTTATAGTCCCTTTGAATCTCATACACGTACGACAAAACAATTTTAAAGTTTCATTTGAGCCTATTGACGTACGACAAAACAATAGTAAAGAAAAAATAACAGAAAAATACATGGACTTTTTGTCGTATATCCCAAAAACTGGCGTTTACTACAAAACAATAGCAAGGGAGTACTTATTTTGCGGATATACGACAAAATGCATACTAATTATCTCAGCAACGGTAAACGTTAGGCAAAATCTGAAAACAGGAATGAAAAGAGCAGCTAAAAAATATATAGGACTGCATCTCCAGTTAAAAAAAGTGCATTTTGGCGCTTACGACAAAACAATTCTCGGGCGACGCTATGTACTATAGAAAACTTTTTAGAACCAATAAAGACTATTGATGAAAAATGTTTATAAATAATGTTTTCACATTAGACAACTTTCTAACTTTGCAATGAATTTATAAATCCGACTGCATTTAGGTGTCGATTTTAGCAGAAAGGTACCGACCAGTCTTCCGTCGTGTGCACTTATTAATTGTAAGGGTCGTGTCGTGGAAAAAAGTATTTTCATTCGTTGTGTAATTTGTGTGCTTCTTGTTAAACTGTCCATCGTTCTTCATACCCGTGCGCGAATACAAACAGTCCCACAATAAAAAAAATTGTATTTAAAAAAAGCAACCGCCAAATTCGCGCCACGAAAGAAAGCCCATTTAACAGAAAATATATAAAAAAAGAACACAGAGAGTCATCTCCTTTCTTTCCTGATGATGGGTAAATGTCACATGATTGGTGCAAGTGTTAATCCAAATCAATAACAGATGAATAGAATGAAACTACTGTATACATTCCAGGGGCGGATCAATTTACATTGATACTAAGGCATAACATCCTTTCACTGAAATTGTCATTACGGGTGAGTTTAATCACCGTACTCAGCTTGTCGGCAAGCCTACTCGAATGTCAGACCTTAAAGGTCGAGTGGAAACTCCCTAGACTTATTCCGTACCACTGGTCCTGATGAATACACAATTAGTGTAATATCGCCTCTAGACCACTCACATTAGACCATTATGTCATATCTGATTATTTTTCGTGCCAACAAAATTTAGTTAAAGAAAAAACACCCTTCAGAACCGTTTGGCAATACGGAATGCGAACTCGGACACCATCAATAATTTCTTAAAGAACTTTAACTGGCGTCACTATGCCTCATCGATATTGATCAAGACTCCGATGCTTATATGTACATACATATATATATATGTATATATAAACTTAATTCTTTCTAGTATGAGAACTTTTATCCCGAATAAGTTTTAAAGTATCAGACTGAAAGAAAACTAATGGCTTAATTCGAGAGATATCATGGTCAGAGAACTACTTTTAAGGTCAACCCACTGAGAAATACCAGAATAAGCTTAAACAAGTTAGGAAGGCCTGGAAGGCTAACATTCCACGAACTGAATGTTTACACCAAAAATTAATGCAAAAATTACTACAATGTTCCAAAGGTAGTACACATTTTTGATCATTTGTAAAAAAATATTCGTTTTCTGTTTCAACGCTCATCTTCAAAAACACTCACTTTGTTCTCTTCCTCGCAAAACCTAATCTTTTAGCGAGGCAGTTTGGTAAAAAATCTACGCTGCAAGAAAGTGTCGAAACTCCCTTGGTCTTTGAGTACTTTAACGATTCAATGGGGACAATATTCTTTCGCACTCGTACTGGTCAAGAGGCCTGAAAAATCTTGACATTCCCCAATCCGCTGGACTGGAGAGTACCCCACACATTGTTCTGAAGAGCTGTTCTTCCACGCTGGTAAAACCACCGCGTAAACTTTTCTAGCTGTTTGACTCTACAAGTGTCTTCCCAAGTGGATGGAAAACTGTATATGTCGCTAAAAATTCCGGAAAGGGCATGGATTTCCTCCGTCGATGCATGCAGGAAATTTGTCTTCCCTTGTAATCTAGCTATTATATAAGTATAATTCAATTTTATGGGCTGGTCCTCTTGCGACTCACTTGGGTCTTAAGGGTAGTATTCAGAGAAGAGCCTTTAAAATTAAGAGATATTAACATCGTTGAAATATTTACGTCTCTTAAACACCATCGTAATGTTCTTTGTCTCTAATTATTTCATCGTTTCCTTAGTAGACAGTGCTTTAGTGAAAAAGCCTGTTTCATTCCAATTTTGAATTAAGAAAAGCACGAATGCTCTCTATGCAGCTGATAAATTGTCAGATCAAGAAATAGCTTCTTAAAGCCCGTCAGTATGGCTTTCGAAGCTATAAATCTAGTTGTGATGTGATGGATCGTTTGTTGTCGTTGTTATGTTGATCATTTAGGACAAAGCAGGATTATTGCATTTGTTATTTCAAAAGCATTTGATATAGTTTGGCATCAAGCTCTCTTGTCGAAAATGAGTAAATTTATAAATAATGAATCTTTTCTTTGTTGGATTAGAAATACTCGTAACGTTTCGAACCGCTCAATAAAAGTTGTTTTTAACAGAGCTAACTCTGATATTCATAAAACAAATTCTGAAGTGTCGCAGAGCTCCGTTTTGGCTCGGACTCTCTTTTTCATATTTATAAACGACCTTTTGTCTGGAACTTATAATCTATTAAATTGTTTTGCTGACGACAGTACTCTCAGATTTTCTATATTCACCTTCCTTCCTTCGGATATGGATCTTGATTATGATGTCGATAGCATTGTTAAATAGGGAACCATAAACTGGGTAGAATGTAATGCTTCAAAAACTGAATGCTGTCTCTTGATATTGAAGCGGAACCAACAAATATCTTGACGATAATCCTTGAGTGGCATTTGCATTGAACAAAACAGAACAGCTTTAAGTTCCCGGTATGTGCCTTACAGAACACCTTGTGTGCAATGATCATATATTCGATGAAGCAAGATATTTGTCACCCCTTCTTATCTGGCTGTTATAAAGCTTATATTCATCCACAGTTTGAGTACAATTCCCATATCTGTGCACTAGAATATCTCGATGATATATCGGGATGAAATAATTAGATATTCTCAGGTTGGAAGGAAGGTTTATGGTTCCTTTGTTATATCTTGGTTCTTTGCAAGGGGAAGGATTTGGTAGTAGTTTAAGTTAACACCCTTATATTCTTATGCTACATTAGCAGTGAAATATTTTAAACTACGTCCATTTTTATAAATTGGAAACAATTGCACCAACGCATTATTGCCAGTTTCTCATAAATTGCTCAATTGATAATTTGATAATCTTGATTTTTGAAATACCGGTCTATCTGAAAGCTGAGATTTGATGGATAGATTCTATTTATTTAATAGTAAAAAGCAATAGTCGCATAGAATGATTTCAGATAATTTTTAAAGTTTGAAATTTGTTATATGTACAGTGTTATTGTTATTGGTAGTACCCCTTGGCATAGTGGCTAGTGCGTTGGACTGTCATACGGAAGGTCTCGAGCTCGATTCTCAGCCGCTGCATTCTCAGGGGCTTACTGCCTCTGCGAGGAATTGAAAAATCCTCCAAGAGCGTCTCTTGTCATGGAAAGTGCTGCTCATTAGCCGTCCGGAAACGGCAGAAAATTGTAGGTCCCCTCCGTTCCTGGTAACACACACACAGGAATGGTTGAGAGTTGTAAGTCACTTGGTCCTGGCTCACTTCGAACTGTTGCACCACCAAATTTATTTTTTTATTTATATAGTGTTATTGTACTAAGGAAATTTTGTTTCCCAATTCTAGCCAATTTGACTATAAGAGCAAGTTCGTATAACTCATTCGGTACATTTAACCATTGTTTTTTTTTTTTGCAACCGAATACAGCGAAACTTATTGTTTGAATGATGATGTTTGATGATTTCAATTACATATATATATAATACACCAAAAATCCGTCGACTGTGTCATAATATTTTTGTGTGCATCAGTTCATTCAATATGTTCATGTACACACTGACAGTCGTGAGCATGACTGACAATCGGGATCGATAAAATGTATAACATTTACGTTTGTAGTGAGACCTGGCAAGCCTGATGGACTTGGACATGTCAGGAAATCCTCCCTGACGAAGGTGACGCGCTACGCTGATAGTAATAAAATGAAAATTGAAATATTTGCTCCAACTCACAATCCCAGGCGACTCGGAGGCCGGTCGGTGGAAAGAGATTGTTTTTTTATGATTTTCCTTTTTTTGTAGGCCTCTGCTCTAGACAATAATGCGCCACATCAGAAACAGAATTTGTGAACATGGGTTTTTGTTGGTATTGGTTTTTACTGCGCCTGGCATGGTCATGCGTCCCTGGAGGTGGGCGAAAATGATTATATCAAGTAGGTGGGTGAAACTTTCGTAATTCATCAACCTCATATTGCTTACATTGTTGTTTTTGTAATTTCATTATGTGTGCGTGGATAGATGTGGAATGCAGAACAACGAACAACTCTACTGGCGGTGAATTAAGATTTTCTAAAGTGTGTATGCTTTTTTTCACACATAATTTTGAATAATCCTTCAGTCGGTTCGACATTTGAGCTTATTTGTGTCCAACATGGAATACGAATATCGTCACCAACGGCAGCTTTCGCTTCTCCTTGATGGTGGATACTTTTTGCTCCCGTTCCATGAAATACACACAGCATTTAAAGTGGATGAGTATGTGTATTTGTAGCTAGGATATTTCTCTTGAGCCTCGATAGCTTTGGAAATTCCTTATCCAGGCATCAGAGCAACAGTTAGTCTCGCGTGTTGTGGCCAGTGTTGTTGACTTTTCATTACACTTTTTGACATAAAATTAAAAAAAAAATTGTTTCCGAATGTCATATACATATATCCTTAAACTGCTCTATTTATTTTTAAATATAACTTTTCTATTTCTATTTTTGTAAAATCAAATGAGCTTCATAAAAAACGTCTTTAATCTTAAATAATAATTCTGTAATCTATATGTATTTTCTTAAACTTACTAAATCAAGGTATTTAGTGACTATAAATGAAATTCACGAATGAAGTTTTGAAAAATAAAACACCAAAGCTATCTCATTTAGCTTAAGATTAGTTTTTAGATTTTACTAAGCAAAAGTGTAATAACGGGTGGTTTGTTTATATGTGAACTTATAACAAAAATGTATACATACTCCGCGCGAGCTGAAAACACTTATTCTTACATTCAAACAATTTGTTTAACATCATAAATACGAACAAAAGAAAAAACTGAGAGACATTCAAATAGCCGTTGACACGAAACAAAAACTAAACAGGATACGAGTACCTGGTTCTATCTGGCTACTTCCTGTTGAATTCAGTGTACACAAATTAATATGTTAAACATTTGATGTTTATGTCCATTTTCCATTGGTGTGGGGGTTTTACTCACTCTCAAATCTAGTGAAGCAGGAGAATAAATTGCTTATGCTCACTTTCAAAGTGGTGTCGTTTTGTTGATGAAACGTCAGAAATAGCAATAGTACATATTAAAAGTAGTGGGGCAGTAGTTTAACGAATGCGAATTTATTGTATATACTGTTAAATTTTCTGTTTAAATTTTATCCAAAGGTTAGTTTTGGACTTTTCTTCGCGTGTGCAGGGTCTCCCATAAGTAATGTTTTGACCGGATATATCATGACTTATTTTAAATTAGTATCTCGTGTGTACTAAATCATAACGGCTTTCAATTAACGGCAGTGTTTTTTTTTAATTTTGAAAAATTTCTTCTTTTAACCAGTTTGTTGTGGCGCATCTTTACAGTAAGACAAAAAGTTTATTTATATATTAACCTCACCAGTTTGTTGTAATCAAATGAATAATCGACTATTATAAATAATATAATCTAATAGCTCTTTTCTTAGTAAAAAAGTAGTGAGACCAACATTATGCCGTAAATGCCGGCTTATAACATTTCCCTCAAAAATTATTTTATGACCTAAAAAATAAATATGCTCAATATATGTATGTGTATACAAATTTTAAATATTCTTATAAAATGCCATTTCATGTACTAAAACGCTTCAACAAATTAACACAAAAAGAGCAATGCTCACCCAATCAAAATAAAACAGCCATCCAACCCAAATAAATAAAACACATGAACATGTTTTAGGCGCACAGCAGTTCAGTGGTGTAATCATGTTTTATAAAACAACCCCAATGACCTTCGTGCACATAATTTAGTGCTTTTGACTGTAAAACCTGACACGATCATAGTCTGCCCTCAAAAGAATAACATTATTATAAATCGACAGTCCCAACTTACGGTCATAAAACCGCTTCAAATTCTTTTCCAAGTTTGTCAGCTTAGCAGGCCACCCTTTCTTGATGTAACTATAGCAACTCTTTTCAGCAATGTGTCTTTAACCGGGAATTTGGCAATCGTTTCCGAATTTATTGGACTGTTGTCTAAATCTTCCAATGTGAGATTTGTGTAATTTGCTCTCCAACCGATCAAAAGCAACATCCTGGCCAACTGAGAGTCGAGACAAGGCATCCGCGTTAGCATGCCTGGCTGTAAGACGATATTTAATCTGGTACGTATATGACATTAATGTCAAAGCCCAGTTACGAAGTTGGCGCATATAGTCATCTCAGGAATCTGCTTACTGGGATTGAATATTGCTGTGATATGCTTATAAATAGTAGTGGAACTTTTTTACGCCCTAAATAATCGACAAAGCCTCTTCTTCTATTTGACTATAGAATTTCTGTTGGTGATCCAGAGTCTTAGAAGCGAAACAAATCGTCTTTTTAATTTTATATCTTACTAAAAAGTTGTAACCTCGTACTAAACTCTATTCATTTTTTTGTATTCTGAACTCTGAAATAATTCTGTTTTCGAGAAATGTTTCCACTGCATTGGCATTGCAAAAATACTCTTTTTTGTCACTCAGCGAATTTTTTTAAACGTGTAGCACATGCGCTACAGCAGATATGTGGGGCCCAATTTGTATCCTAATTTTTTATTTCATATAGTTAAAATAAAAATAGCAGGCATTATTTATCGTAGACGATATAAACTACTTTTGTTTAGATTAAAACTGCCTCACCACAAATATAACTATCAGGGTTATTTAAGCATTTTTCAGACATTAAGCTAATAATAAATTCGAATGTTTTCTTTTACCACTTTGATAATACAGCAATATAGATCAGAGCCACTTTAAATAGGTATATCCGTATAAATAGGTATATATATCGATACTTTATATATATTTTGTATGTTTCGTTAAGTTGATTGTTTTTGCCAGTTGAGGTCATGATTTTTGCCTTCGGTCTAAAATTTTTAAGTGATACTGAGCATAAAGAGCTACAGCTTACTAAAATCTATGCAATATTGTGTAAGTTATATTTATCAATTTCATTATTAAGATATATATTTCTTTAGAGCTGAAAATCTATTTATCTTATTCCAAATATTTCCATCAGTTAGGTATTTTTGTTGAATTTAAAACAAAACAATAATTCGATTTTTCGCGCTAATAATTCTCCACACCGTACTATAAACTATACTATGTACAAATTCAATCAAAGTTACTGTCTACAAAATGTCAAAACTTCATGTTATGCTATCTTCTGTACTTTGAACATCATCTGGCTCTTTGATTTCGTATGGGAACCGAATATTAAGAACTTCAAGTTCATGTTTTTGACTGATAGAAGTAGATTTATGCTGGATTTATGCATAGGACTAACAAATCGCGGAGTTTATTTTCTATAATACGAACTCTATAATCCTATTATTGAAATAAATCAGTAACTTAGCACTTTTTATTTATTTATTTATTTCATTCAAATCTACGATAATTAATCCACAGATTTTGCTTATAACTACTAAATTCTAATTTAAATAATTTTATAATACTCGTAACATTTATGTAATAATGCTAGTAAAATAATATGCAAACATTATTATTATTATTATTATTATTATTATTATTTTTTTTTAATTCAAAAGTGAAAAAAATTAGCGCTTGTTGAATTATTAATTCAAAATAATTTTTTTTAGGATTTAAGGACTATTCACATGAGAGCGACCAACGGATAAACGAATAAAAAAACAAATGGGATTTAAAACTTATATAAACATAGATTCTTCACAAAAACTTTACAAAAGGGTACTCGTAGCAATCTAGTATAATTTAATGTTAATTTACAAAAATTTGCGTTGTAGTTGCTAAAATGAGAGAAATTTGAGAAAATAAATTGTTCGTCGCGAATTGCAATATAATTGCTACGACCAATTTGTTTTCTCAAATTTCTCTCATTTTAGCAATTAAAACGCAAATTTTTATAAATTAACATTAAATTATACTAGATTGGTACCCTTTTGTAGAGTTTTTGTGAAGAATTTATGTTTATATATGTTTTAAATCCCATTTGTGTTTTTATTCGTTGGTCGTTGGTCGCTCTCATGTGAATAGTCCTTTAGTCCGCAAAAATTGGATTTTGTCCTGGCGACTTAGGCCAAAGATGCAATTTTTAATCAATAAATTCAACAAGTACAATTAAATAGTGCTCATTCTTCTAATTGATTGCTTTATATCAGTAGTATTTAGAGTTTGTATTATAAATTAACGTTCATTATAGAAACAATGTCAGGAAGGAGAAACAACTTCAAGGGTTAATGATTAAGAATTGTAATCTTGGTTTACATTGGATTTTTGTTGATGAAATCGATGTAAGATAAACTGAACTTACAACTTTACTTACGGACATACTGCTTAGTTCAGAAATTTTTTCTTTAGCCGCACAAGAAGAATGTGGAATTCTTTACCCGACTCAATATTTGCCTTCTCTAACTCTGCTCAAATTAATAGTTTAGTTTAGTTTAGTTTAGTTTATTTCATCAATCTGAGATTAACATTCTCTTTTAGATTACATAAATAAAAATAAAAATAACGAAAAATTGAAGATGTTTCAGCCAGGGAGGATAGCAGTTGGTTCTCTAGATAATATAGATGACACTTTCCAACCACGCACGCTGCCAGAAGTAGGAATATCAAACTGAGCTGACTGGTAGATAGCTGTAACTAAATATCTGTTCAAGTTAAACACTATCTTGGGTGATTAGTACCTTTCAACAATATCTTGAGTCTAAACTCCTAGGTCATCAATTGTAAGATTATATATTTTTTTTCGCAATGCGTTATAGGCTAACGTAACCATTACAAAACTTACATAATGTATATCTAAATTATTTATATATGTACTTATGAATGTAGGAAGTTTCATGGATTTAGAACAAAGATTATATACTTAAGGAATTCAGATTTAATATTGTCATTTGTAGAAGGAATTTATTTATTTAGAAGGAATTTATTTATTTAGCTGATTAAGAGGATTGTTAGCGCCAAAGTTTGATCTCCTAAAATAGTGCAGTTATGAAACAGGACTACAAATACTCTACATGAAAAGAAAAAAGGGGGAGGTGTATCAACTTCAATTGATTTGGCAAAAATAGTCGTAAAAATGCGTAACTGCCAACGTTGGTGCTTAAGCAAAAATATGTCAAAAAAAATAAAAAAAGAGAAGACTAAATGATCGGAGGCTTGGAAATAATTTCCTAAACAAAGAACATTTCGCAAAATGTATTATATGTAGCTCAATAAGAAACACCATAAGAAAGATAACGGGTCACTATACTGGCCACTGTATGCAAGACGATCACATCCCGGGTAGAAAATTATCTAGGAAACACTATCGAATAGCGTGGCCCTAGCTAGATTGGCCATTATATAGTAAATCCTATGCTGGGCCTAGACAGATGCAAGCCTGGCGGATCTTGACTAATTTATGATTATCCTGGCTTTATATTGAACCTGGCTAGAACTGCCTATTTATTGGCTTTTCCAGGAGTATCTTAGACTGGGCCTAGATATTTTTAACTTGATTTAGCCTAGATATGAAACTTTTTCTTGGCGATATCTTGGCTGTAGATAGTATCGCCTCTTTATTGGCATTCTCAGATGTTACTTATACTGGGGCTAGATAGTTTTTACTTGATGTATCCTAGATATGAAACTTTTCCTTGGCGATATATTGGCTGTAGATAGTATCGCCTCTTTATTGGCATTGTAACATATAAACTACAAGGGACCTGGATAGTTTTTACTTGGTGTAGGTAGCCTGGATAAGGAATTGTATCTGGGCGTTATATTGGCCTTAGCTAGTCTCGCCTCTTTATAGGCATTCTCAGATGTTACTTATACTGGGGCTATATAGTTTTTACTTGATGTATCCTAGATGTGCCTATACATATGTCTCTATAAAAAGCTATCCATTATCCTTCTAAAAACATAACTTTTTTGGTCCTAAATCGGTATTTTTCACATTCTTTAATACGTATTTAAGTCTTCTTATACTGTTTAATATAATTAAAAGAGAGTTATTTGACTAGCACTTTGAGACACGATATTTTATATATCACAGTGGCGCAATAGGTAGCGCACAAGCACGGCAACCGAGAGGACTCGGATTCGAATCTCAGTTGAGGTAAATTAAAAAAAAAAAAAATTCTTTCATTCCAGCAAAAAATCACATAAAGAGTCGAATATAGGGAGGCAAAGAAAAAATGAAAATAATCAACAATAATAAAAAATAAAAAACTTTATTTTTATTGTTTCTAATAATTCTTTTAAGAATTGCCGTAGCTCTTGTGCTACTTGTGAAGACCCATCTAGGGCCCATATAGGAACATCTAGCAAGGCCCATTATATGTATACAGAGCATTAACAAATTAGCGAGGGACTAGCTAGATACTGCTCGGTAGGGCCATGACTGAAACTAAGAAAAACTAGCTGGGGCCTTGGCAGTATCGAGTCGAAAATTCTACCCGGGATGTCAAGATTAATGCATATATGCAGTTTCTTGCAGTAAGATATAAAACATTGTAGTGGGAAAGGGTGAAACCTGTGGATGATACCTGTGTATGCGGATGTCCCAAAAAACTCCATCCGATCATCGAATTCTTTTTTGTGTTTGTTTGTTACTAGCCTTTTTTTGAGAGACTAGATAGCCACGTTCATAGAACATGTCGTCACTCAAATTCATCAATGCGGAAGAGTCATTGAAAATTGGAGCACTAGAATCAGTGCCACCGTGAGAAGCCGAGGAGGGTATTTGAATGATGTCATATTACATACTTATTGGCATACATGGGCCTTTCAAATAAAAAAAAACTTTGTTAATACCTCACACACATAGCAGATTTTAATGCGAGAACAATAACTTAAAAAAAGCTCAATACATTTGAGGTCAGCACTCAGTAATAAGAATGAATAAATTTAGAATTAAAATTAAACTGGCTGCGCTTGTTTTAAGTTTCACTAAAACACACCTACTGCAACTTGCCATGTTGAATTGAATGAAGCTGTAATTCAAGAACATCACTCAAGAGTGAAAGTTTGAATATATAAATTATGCGCCCTTAAAAGGAAATTGAAATGTGGTGTACCTTAAAAATGGGAATGTTTGAATGTCGATTCTTGAACATATTGGTAGATCTGATTCTTAATTGAACAATTAAATGGCTATTGTGCATGTTTTTGGCACCGATTTTTTGTTTTACTGTACTAATATGGTAGCAAACACACCGTCATTCGAAAAACAATCTAAAAAGCTATATAAGTATAAAGTTTCAATTTGTTCACTAGGTGCCTGTATAAATTTTAATGACTTACTAAAACTATAAAATTTATGGGGTTAATCTTAGAACGTAAGATTATAATGTTAATAAATATGTTTATGTATTTCAAATGCAAAATTAAAGATTCATACCAAATTAAACAAAGATTGATTATACAGTAAATATGTATATAAACTCTTTCTACATTATATCATACCGTACTAACAAATGTCAAAAATGTTTGGTGGGAAAAAATATATTAAATTTCATATCAACCAACTTGACACTCCATCACACAGAATTTTATATGTTTTGTTAATTCATGTTAAAACTATCATACAGTATATAACATTTGAGTTTTATTCGATACAAGTGTGGAAGCAGAAAATGAAAATAACTTTCAACCTACAAATTTGACAGGAATTGCCTCCCAAATTTATTTTGACATTGCGTTAGTAGATTATGAGATAGTGTGATTTGTGATAACGGGTGATTTTTTAAGAGCTTGAGAACTTTAAAAAAAAAAAAAACGCATAAAATTTGCAAAATCTCATCGATTCTTTATTTGAAACGTTAGATTGGTCCATGACATTTACTTTTTGAAGATAATTTCATTTAAATGTTGACCGCGGCTGCGTCTTAGGTGGTCCATTCGGAAAGTCCAATTTTGGGTAACTTTTTCGAGCATTTCGGCCGGAATAGCCCGAATTTCTTCGGAAATGTTGTCTTCCAAAGCTGGAATAGTTGCTGGCTTATTTGTGTAGACTTTAGACTTGACGTAGCCCCACAAAAAATAGTCTAAAGGCGTCAAATCGCATGATCTTGGTGGCCAACTTACCGGTCCATTCCTTGAGATGAATTGTTCTCCGAAGTTTTCCCTCAAAATGGCCATAGAATCGCGAGCTGTGTGGCATGTAGCGCCATCTTGTTGAAACCACATGTCAACCAAGTTCAGTTCTTCCATTTTTGGCAACAAAAAGTTTGTTAGCATTGAACGATAGCGATCGCCTTTCACCGTAACGTTGCGTCCAACAGCATCTTTGAAAAAATACGGTCCAATGATTCCACCAGCGTACAAACCACACCAAACAGTGCATTTTTCGGGATGCATGGGCAGTTCTTGAACGGCTTCTGGTTGCTCTTCACTCCAAATGCGGCAATTTTGCTTATTTACGTAGCCATTCAACCAGAAATGAGCCTCATCGCTGAACAAAATTTGTCGATAAAAAAGCGGATTTTCTGCCAACTTTTCTAGGGCCCATTCACTGAAAATTCGACGTTGTGGCAGATCGTTCGGCTTCAGTTCTTGCACGAGCTGTATTTTATACGGTTTTACACCAAGATCTTTGCGTAAAATCTTCCATGTGGTCGAATAACACAAACCCAATTGCTGCGAACGGCGACGAATCGACATTTCACGGTCTTCAGCAACACTCTCAGAAACAGACGCAATATTCTCTTCTGTACGCACTGTACGAATTCGTGTGGTTGGTTTAATGTCCAATAAAGTAAACTGAGTGCGAAACTTGGTCACAATCGCATTAATTGTTTGCTCACTTGGTCGATTATGTAGACCATAAATCGGACGTAAAGCGCGAAACACATTTCGAACCGAACACTGATTTTGGTAATAAAATTCAATGATTTGCAAGCGTTGCTCGTTAGTAAGTCTATTCATGATGAAATGTCAAAGCATACTGAGCATCTTTCTCTTTGACACCATGTCTGAAATCCCGCGTGATCTGTCAAATACTAATGCATGAAAATCCTAACCTCAAAAAAATCACCCGTTAGTTTGTCCCTTTGACCAATGAATTTTGTGAATGCAAATTTCCAAGTGCTCGGGAACTAAGCGTGTATATGAACAATGTTTCCTTGACATTCCCATCCAAAAATTACTGTTTAAAATTAATTAACTGCTTTGAACTGATAAAAAGGCGTAGAATAAAATATAGTTATCGTTGAACCTCCTATGCTCAGTGCTGTCTCTTTGCTTAGAAGCGTTTCTAAAAGTTCTCAGCTACATAATCTTCTTTCTAGTTATGCTAAATGTGTGCCATTTGTTTAATGGTAAATCGTTTCACAAAGATTAATTTTATAAATGCTCTAATGCGTGTTTAATCATTTTTTTTTTTGATTGATCATTGAACTTAAGAACAATGAACAAACCCTAAAACATAAATTGTGTGTCAACAAAAGTGTAATTTCGTTCAAACAACATATCAAAACTTAAATTTATTTGAAAAATAACGTTTATTATCCATCCCAATTCATACAGTGGCGACAAAATAAATAGCACATTTCTGTTAAAAATTCTTTCTTGGCCTTAAAACATAAGTGCATTTTGAAATCCGGCACTGTAAGACCATTTTTGTTGTAGATTTTGAATGTTGAGTATCTGGAATTTGAATATCAAATAACGAGATAAGATTTCTCCAGAAATTATTTTATAAAAAAGTCAAATGTAAGTCAAATGGTACACAAGTTGCACTCAGGTGAGGACAATTTAAATAGCACATATTGTTTCTGTTGCAAATTTAACACATTTTTAACAAATATTCTTAACTTTTAAAAGCTTAGTGAAAAAGTTATGAGTTTTAATAAAGTTCTTAGTTAAGTTGCTTCAATTTTAATTGCTAAAATTTAGTATGAGAAGTGGAAAACAATCAGCGCTGACGTTTACCCTAGGGGTTTTTGATTTTATGAAAAAAAGTCACGAAATCTGAACTAGAGGGGAAATAAAAATTTTTCAAGGAAGAATAAGAATGTTATAAATGCTCTTCATCATTGCGAAGAAGAAGGAAGTGCTCAAAACAAAATTCGTTTAAGTAAGACCAGAAAAACCACCCCTTGAACTGATTTTGACATCGTCTGCCTGAGCTAAGTCCCAAAAATTGAACATGTAAATGAACAAGATCTTGGTGCTAATGTGTCTGTAAGTACGTTTAGAAACTGTTTCAGTGGAAAAAAACTGTTTGGACGATTTGCCAGAAAGAAAGCAGACGTCTTTAAGAGCAATCTCTCACGTCGGATGCAGTTTGCAAGGGAGCATATTTCAAAAGCTCAAAATTGGTGGAGAAATATCCTACGGGGCGATGAGTATAAATTTAATCCTTTGGGTCAGATGGTGAAAACTACTTTCGACGAGGAATCCACCAGAAATATGACCAGAATATACACAATAAAGTCTGTTAGGGATAGTAGGGGTAGCATTCTTGTTTAGGCATGTTTTTATTGGCATGGTATGGGACCACTTCATCAGATAGAGCGTATTAAGGACCATTTATAATACAAGGAAATCCTACGGAATACAATTCTACCGTATTCTGAGGAGGAAATGCCTTGACGTGTAAATTTCAACAGGATAACGATCCTAACCATATGGCTAAGTCTGTGAAGCAATGGCTATTCATCGAAAAAACCGCTGTTAAGGAATAAGCCAGCTTAGTCCCTAGATCGTAATTCTATTTAGTACTTGTGGAATGTTGTGGACGAAGCGATAAATTGAACTGATACTTCAAATTTCGACAAACTTTGACGGAAAGTCAGCAAGCCTGGTACTCAGTATCTGTTGAACGATTCCGGAGTCTTCCTTCGTCTATAAAACGCCGGTATTCCGCTATGATTAAAAATAAGGGTTACTCGACCAAATACCGGATATTTTCTTCAAATAATCTTAAAATTTTGTTATTTAATATGTTTTTTATTTGTTATTTACGAAATATGCTATTTATTTTGTCCTAGTGTACTTAAATTGTATAATTCATTTTGTTTTAGTTTTTTTTTTATGAGTTCAATATACCTCATTTTATTTTTAAATCAGAGATATGTATATTTGGTCTTACTTCCTCATAAGTCAAACAGCTCTTTAAAGTTTAAGAAAGTGGGAAAAACTTGCATCACAGAAATTTAAGACTACATGTGCTATTTATTTTGTCGCCACTGTATATCTGTTGTTTCAAATTACCGTCATAAAAGTAAATTCTCAATGGTGCAAAATTTTAAACAGCCAAGTATTAAGGTATTAGTATGATGCTACTTAACAATTTGCTAACTTTAACGTAGTTTACTAATTCATTCTAACTAGTATCGTACTAAGGCAATTTTCTTAATAAATTGTTTCTGGAAACAACTAAAACAATGACAGTTCGTGCAAAAAACTAAGTAAACAGGCCTTTTTTGACGTTTGTAAATGTCAAACAGTAATATGAAGTTAGCACGATACTAAAAAAATAAAATAGGTATTCGATGAGTTTAACTTTTATAAAATAGTAGGGAAAGTATGATGCTATATTCGATTAAAATTAACAAAATCATTGTTTTAACCTACACTGAAAATAAATTCCTAGGTAATATTGACAAAAACGTTTTGTTGACCTTTAACAAAACAATTTTATCGTCTTGATAAAATTTTTGTCAATACGAAAGAATGATTTTGTTGATTTCACAAAATTTTTATAATTCAGCATGATTTTTTGTCAGTTTAACAAAATATGCACTACAAATAATATTGTCAGTTTAACAAACCAAGTTTTGTTAATATAACAAAATAAGACAGAAATTTTTGTTCACATCGACAAACTTTTTTGTGATGTTAACAAAATTTTTGTTGTATCTACAAAAACTCTGTTTTGTAAATGTTTGTCAATATCACAAAGTTTTTGTTAATTTTTTTGTGTCAATTTAACAAAAAATGAAAACATTTTTGTTAAAATGACAAATATTTTATTTTGGGGTTGAATTATCTTGTAATATTGATAAAATAATATTATCTGATAGATAAAACTATTTTGTAAGGAAACCAACAAATTTTTGTTCTGTATGATATAGTTCACACTTGGTTTTTGTTAAAAAATCGATGTAAGATTAACTGAACTTAACAAAAATTGCGTATTGTCCATACGCCCTCACAGATGGTTGCAAGTGAGATCGTAAGGACGAAACGCCAATTTTTGTGAACTTAAGTCCCACAAAAAAAAACTATTTTGACAAAATTAATTTTGTTTTTTGTGGATTCAACAAAAGAAATTTGTAAAATTGACAAAATATTTTGTTGAATTAACAAAATATTTTGTTAATTTAACAAAATATAACAAGACATTTTTGTTAATTTAAGAAAATATTTTTTTAATGTAACAAAACAATTTTGTTAATTCAACAAAACAATTTTTTTATTTAACAAAACAATTTTGTTAATTTAACAAAAAAATTTTGTTAATCCGATAATAATAAAAAAACAATAACACCAACAAAAAAATTGTTAATACAACAAAAGAATTGTTAATATGACAAATTAATTTTTTTAAATTCGACGAAATTTTGTCATATTGACAAAATATTTTTGTTATTTCAACAAATTTATCTGTTAGCATAACAAAATAATTTTATGGATACAACAAAATATTTTTTGTTACCTCAACAAAATTCTATAATTTTTGTCAATTTGATAAAACTTTTTGTTGGACGTATATTGAAAAAATTTTTGTCAAATCAACCTAGATTTTTATCATATATACCTAGATTTTATTTTCAGTGTAGTTTCATACTAAAACAGCCTTAACATCGTACTAATTCAACTAAAATTTTGCTCAAATCAGCTTAGATTAAGACAAATGATGGAATCCTTTGGTTTTAATTCTATTATGTTAAGGTGGCTTGAATCCTATACCTCAACGACACAACACAGGGAGTCACTTGGGAACCCTTCTGTTCCTGTTGCTGGTGAATGATATCCCTTATTTCATCAAAAAAATGTAAACCAATTAATATTCGATGACGCTTAATGACAGATTTTTTTCAAAGTGACCCCCAGTTCTTATCCGAATGGTGTTCTGTTAATCAAATATTTTAAGACGTTTCCAAATACAATACTCTATCTTTATCCCGTAGCTACTCACCCATTGTGTTTGAATATGAAATCGAAAGAACGAAACTCCCTTAGCTTAAGGAAAAGAAGTATATCTGTGAGTAATTTTCAATTTAAAACTCAACTCACTTCCCATATTGATTCTAAGGGTTTCACAAGAAAATTCTATGCTTTGATTTTTTAGCACAAACTCAAGAGAGTGAACGGACTCATTTACTTTTTGAACTCTTTTCAACGCGTATGTTCGGTATAAAGTTAACTGCAAACGGAAAAAATGTATCTAATTAATATTTACAGTATTAATTGGAATATACATAATCCCTCCATATAAAGCTAGGTGTCAATTCCTTGGCTTGCACTCTCTTGAAGTTTGTCGTGAATATTTAAATTTCAATTCTATGAATAAGTGATATTATCAAATTTCATATAAATTGTTTTTGTTTTTTATCCTTGGTCATACATATTCTTCTTCAAGGCTACTGCGATTCCACATAATTTTTCATTAATCCTTTCAGAGTATAAATGGAGGGCTCACAGCTGTACCGAACCAAGTCATTTTAAAGAAATCCAAAACTAACGCCCGGATTTCCGCAAAATTGAGCTCTATTTAGAGCTGTAATGAACTACATTATTCATTTAGAGCTACATAGTTCTATTTAGAGCTGTAATGAACTATACATAGTTCATTACAGCTCTAAATAGACGTCAATTTTGCGGAAATTTTGGCGTTGGTTTTGGATTTTTTTAAAATGACTTGGTTCGGTACAGCTGTGAGCCCTCCAAATTATGGTCTTAATGAACCGTTAACACGATGCATTAGAGAATCTAATGTTATTTCTAATCATGTTGATTTTGCTCCCATCTTAGTCGTGATTCTCTTAGTAAAACATATTCTGTACATATTAACTTACCTGGTGGCTTTTTAAGTACCTCATAGTAAATTTGATTTGTTTATATTTTATAGTTTGTATTTCAATTTTGTAAATAGTAGCAGTCTGTAAAATTATCTATTCATTTGTATATTCTGAATTCTGAAATAAATAAATAAATTTAAACTTCCTTAGTTATTTTTTTTTATATTAAGATATTTGGATTTTTTACTAAGAAGAATTTTAAAATGTTTTAATTTAGTAAGTCTTTCAGTCATAAGGCTTATAACCGCTAATTAATTTCAATAGCTTGATAACCAAATTGGTTAGCCTCTTTTTACCACCCTTATACACGTTTCTCAGAACTTAGATTTCGATTAAATATGACGTATTTAAGAGTTTTTTCATTTAATGACGACGAAATGAAGTAACGAACTCTTGAAGATAGAGACAAATAAAAAACGTTAAATAAAATCAAATAAATGTATAATACAACTAAACGTAACACAAAGTACAAAATAAAGACAACATTAAAATTGATTTAAGACTAGATATAAGACTAAGTTTAAGAAGAACACGCAATGTGGGCTGCTATGGCAAGGTCATTCGAAATGATTGTGGCACTTTTTGAATATTATTCGGCGGCAAATGAAACCGAAGGCGCCGCAGAGCAAAGGTATTATATAAATAAATCAATTATTTATTTCTTTTAAACCACATACATCAAAAAATTTCATTAAAAATTTAAGAAAAAAATAAAAAAATGTTAACACATTACATACTCGTAACTATTGTATTTTTTAATTTTGAACATTTGCGAAGAAATCTGATTTTGAAAACAAAGTATTAGAAAAACACTGAAACTCTAAAACTCGTTTGATTTTGGAAATGGAAAAAATTGTTTTTTTTTTTTAACCACGCTTTTATTAATTTAAAATAATCTGTTAATCCAAAGTTCTGTATTCCAAAATTATGAAAAAAAATATATTGTGTCTTAAAATTCTGTAAATCAATAATTCTGTATTCCAAAATTCTGTTTATTATAAAAGAAATATACATAGTTTTGATAATGAAATAAAGATATATATAGTTATAAAGTTATTATATAACTAAAAAATGTTTTTCCTTTTTTTACACAATTTTTAAATACAGAATTTCAGAATATAGACAAAAATTATTTCTTTTGTTTTCCGTAAGTCGAATTAAGCTAGTTTCCAATTTTTAGAAAAAGTGTTTTAATCTAAAGTTTGACTGCTTAAATTTGTTTTATGTTTTTCTTTTCGTTTATATCACATTTTAATAGCCAGGGACATAGATTGAGTAGTTGCAACGAGCAATGACTCTGCCTAATTTTTGAAAATGCTGCGCTGTGATTCATTGCTGTAGAGAGCAGCAGGATGTGATTACAGTCATGCATTTATTCTGTAAATGTCCTGCCTTATGAAAAATTCCATGGCGACCATAAGGAACTACCTGAATTGAAGATCAATTTTCGCAACACGACCAATTGGCTCTGAGACGATTTCTGCAACGGGTCCTCCTCGATCTTTAGATTGCGATGTCATCGTTACCCATTTGGTCCACAGGCCAAATGAGTATACTCGTTTATGGAAATGAAATCACACTCTTCTAAATGTACTGTGATAATTTGTTTGAAATGGATTTTGTCAATTTTTACCAAAAAGCATGTTAAACGTGTAACGTTTGCCCACCGATATTATATGTATGTAATTTTTGACGAAAGCCCGTAGATTTCTCCACGTCACGGGATTGGTAGTACTCGTACTAAATAGTACCTTTATTTTTATGGTTTGTTTTTTATACCCGACAAAAAGTATTTACCTGAGCATAAGAAATTCAAAATCTGCAGTTCTTGTCAGGACTTCGTAAAGGTGAGACGTCAAGAATAGATATAAACTGAGTTTCTGTTGTGTTGGTTGATGACAGGATTGGCCTGCAACGCCTTAAAAGTGTTATAAGCTGGGTTAACGTTAAAAACGCATTTTAGCTCGAAAATTTTGTTAAAGTGTGCTCTAATACTGCTTAGTTAAGTTTAGTTCTTAGTCAAAATAAAATATACAAACGAAAAATAAAAAAAAATAAGGGGAACAAACAAGTCAGAAAGAATTCCACAACCGGACCGCGTTCACAAAGAAGTGTCACTCTGAATTAAGCTTGAAAATCGAGGAACTATTATTTGATTTGAACGTCAAGTTAAACTGGAAAACTGGACTATATTATAAAGGTAAGATGTTAGGCGCTTATGAACAACTTCAAACCGTAAAATTAGAATACGAAAATTTCCAAGGATATCTAAAGAAATATCATAAATACTTTAAAAGAATGATAATATGATGTGATGTAGCGTAATACATTGTTATATACAACATTAAGTTTTCTTTGGCTTATACTATAGAGCGCGTAAAAGTTTTCACAACAATAAGTCAAAATTGGTACCACAAGATTTTTTACGGGACTTTTCCTTGTGTCCAATAAACCAAAGAGCCTCATTAGATTCTTCCCGCTTAATGTTCTACTCGTATTATAGCATACACTCAAGATATTGAGCATACTTTTACTTTCGAACCAATTCGTTCGATTTTAGGAAAACTACTCACGTCCATATATATTTTAACGATGTCGAGGCACTTATTTCTTAAGAAATTAAAAGTAAGTCGTCATTTCTCTGACCATAAACTAAAAGAAAGGAGGTCCTCATTGATTTTTTGAACGCAATCCTCAATCAATCCAAGTGAATTGCTCTCCTATAATTGAAAATCATCAGCAAAGAGATGTTCATTACAGTCACTATTAGAACTTCATTGACATATGTATAATGACAAAAATGAGGTGCCAAATATTGATCCTTGAGGAAGTGCTCAAGAAATTGGTAAAAAATTAGATATCTGAAATAGAAACCACCTGGCGTGATTCAGAGATAAGAAAAAATAAGCTTCACAGCTCCTGGGGAAAAATTGTACATTTTTATTAATTTTTGACAAATTATTCTGTGGTCGAAAGTATCGAATAAAAATATTAATTATAAAATTTAGTGAAAGCAGAAAAAAAAAATCACAAGCCTTTAACGGGCCACTCAAAGTTTAATTGTTGGAAAAATAAGTTTTAACGTAGATTCGAGCCTGAATCTTCGAATCACTTACCTAATATGGAAAAGAATTTATAGCCAATTGTTTTTGGATCTGCAGGGAGGTTGCGAATGAGCAACACGAGTGTCTGATTTGACTAAAGGTTGCAAATTATTATTTGAAATTATCAAGCTAATCCTTGCGGGATAGATTTATCATTTAATTTCAACAAACAAGACAAGTGCATGACGATGACGGCAGAACTGACAGGTAAGTGCGCCGCGGGGTCTGGGATACACAAATCATTTGGACATCTGGTTGTTATATATAAAGCCTCCATTCTTCCGAAGCTCGAGTACAATTCCCATATCTAGACAGGTACTCCCAAAACCAACTTAAGTCTGTTGGACAGAATTCAAAAGATTGCTATAAAAATGATAGGCGACCGTTGTCTAACTTAAACATTTGTACCTCTTGAGCAAAAAAAAATAGATTTTTTTTCTTCAAAATTCAAAAAAATATTTTTCTTAAAGTTTTGAAATTTAATGGTTTTAAACTTTTTAGGAGCTTCTCTATAAAAAATTTCATTCAAATTCGTTATGCCGATAGTGAGAAATTCAAAATTTGAAAAAATCGTTGGATGTTCGATACAGTCAGTAATATCTTGTTTTCAAATTTTGTTTTATTAAATTACAGATCGTGAGAATTAATCGGTCGTACCGTTTTTGAGAAAATCAAAAACAAAAAATGGTTCCATTTACAATTACCTAGCTTTAATCAAATGAGTTTTTGGATTTAAAAAAAAAAATCTGTGGGACAGTTTTTGAGAAAAAAAAAATAATAAAATTTCGAAAAAAATCGTATGGCAGGTACCGTTATTTTTGGTCTTAACAAAAAAAAGAAAAAAAACGTGTGGGGGGGGGGGGGGTTAAGGAAAATTGGCCGAGCCGCTTAGGCTGTAATCGAAAAGTCAGACAGACAGAATTGCGAGACCCACGTTTTTGGTCTTCGCTATCATCGTTGTCAACTTTGATCAAAATCTCGAGTTCGGTTTTTTTACGAATGCATAACTTGCCTTATAGTACCTATAAGTCGTAAGTAAAAATTATGTAAGGTATATGTACCTAATGTTATTGTAGTGATGATGATGATGATTTATCCCTTTTTTCATTTTCGAGATAAAATCGGAAAAATATTCCGATAGCGGTGGATCATTCATCTTTGGTTCAGACTGTAAACCCTTAATTGCAGTATTTGATAATATTTGCATACACTTTGTGAATGAATTTGAATGTCTAAAGCCATAATTTGAAGACATTTAGGTTGCAATAAATGAAGAAAAGCTATTGTTAGAAGTATCTCATTATATAATGGGAGGATATCCTTCAGAATGCAAAGTTCAACATCTAAAGCCATATTTCATTTCATTTGGAATAGCAAAAGTTATTGTCACAGCTAATGGTACTTGTCTTGTATCCACAGAATTCAGATTGATTTTATAAAAAAAAAATTTCTCATAACACCAGTTCAGTTGAGCTGAAAACAGTGATAAGATACATATGTAAAAATGTTTTGAAAAGATCTATCAACTTGAGTAATAGAAAAACCGATTAAAACAAATATCTAAAGACATTCCTGCTTGACTACCGCATCTACATTCATAGTACTACAGGGACTTCTCCTGCTATGTTCATGTTAAAAAAAATTAATAAGTCGTTTCGACATTATTAATCCAATTGAAAAATTAAGAATATGAAGATAATTGATTGATAATCCCAAATACAAGAGAGAAAAAAAGCAACAAAGATATTATAAGATTTTAAAATTGGTTATTTTGTTATTGCCAAATACTATTCAAAGCCAGAAAAACAAAGTTGGTTAAAAAGTAAAACTACTGAAAAATTGGTAAAACAACATTATTAAGTTAAACTATTAAGGAAAAGTAAAATTTTATGGAAGGGAATTTAAATCAGTTTAAATCGTAATTTATAATTTTTTTGCGGATAAGCCTTGTAGTAAAAATAAAAAGAGTGCACTTTAGTGCTCACCCCGAAACCTTAAAAGATATACAGCTTAAATTGATTTATTTGAATCAAGAAAAAAAATTATAATTTTGATTATGATCCCAATTAAAATAAAATGCACGACTGGATCGCACGAACTTGCTCTTATGTAAAAGTACTTTGGAATTGAAGATACATTTAATAAATATAAAACATGGATTTAATGAGATGATAACGTTCAAATGCATAAAATTGCCGTCTGGTTTCCGGAAAAGTATGAATTTATGCAAATAAACTTTAAAAAAACGTTTTATTATTAAATACATTTTTTATATAAGAAATTTCTATAAAATTTTTAAAGAAACAAATGTGGGATGCGATTTTTAAGTATTAAATAATATTGATTTTAGGAAATAATTTCAAAAAATAATCGTTCATAGGTTTTGAAGATATTGATTTAAAAAAAATGTTTTTTTCAAAAAAAAAAACCCAACAAATATTTTTTCGAATATTTTTGTATACTCCTGCTGAAAATTTTTGGTTAAAATCCTTAGAGCCGCTAATGAGAAAGTCGAAAATAAAAAAAGAACGGGTCTGTGGCAGGTACCCCTAATAACATTTTGCCCCAAAATTTTGTTTGACCAAAATGTAGCTTATGTTCATAATATCACATCAAATTTTTTTTTATCAAAATCGTTAGAGCCGCTTTCGAGATAAATAAGATTTTGCATTACGGGTGTATGGGGGGTACCGTTAGTTTTGGAGCTAAAAAAACAAATTTCAATTTCTCCTCTAGGGAATCACCAAAGACCCTTAACCACCGAGATTGAAAGAAATAGGTTCAGTGGTTTAGGCTGTAGTGAGAGGTACAGACATACAGACACACTGAAACATGTTTTTTGTGTACTAAATTTTCCTTAAAATTTTTATAAGAAAATTGATATGCAAATTGCTAGTATTTAATCAAATACATTTTAAAACGCAATTTAAATATTTAATCGTGTATCGGTTTTCAAGAAATTGAATTTTCAAAAAAAAAATTGTATTATTTTTTTAAAAATCCAAAAACTATTTTTTCGAAAAAAATTTTAGTTTATATTTTCTTAAATGCAAAGCAGCTCCTGCATAAAAATTTTGGTTAAAATCGTTAGAGCCGTTGGTGAGAAATTCAAAAATCAAAAAAACCGTTCTATGACAGGTACCCCTAATAACATTTCCCCCCAGATTTTTTTTAACCAAAATATAGTCCATGTCTATAATATCACACCTATTTTTTTATCAAAATCGTAAGAGCCGTTTTCGAGATAAATAAGATTTTGCATTACGTGTGTATGGGGGGTACCGTTAGTTTTAGAGCTAAAAAAAAAATTTCATTTTCTCCTCTAGGGAATCACCGAAGACCCTTAACTACCGAGTTTGAAGAAAATAGCTCTGGTAGTAGTTCGAGGTACAGACATACAGACATACAGACATATAGACATACATACATACAGACAGACAGACGGAATTGTCGGACCCACTTTTTTCGTCTTCGCTATCATCGTAATGTCAACTTTGATCAAAATCTCGAGTTCGATTTTTTTTCCAAATGCAGAACTTGCCCTATAGTACGTATATCGCAAGTAAAAAGAAACTGAAAAATGTATAGCTAATACATATAAAAAATAATGAAATCACAAAGACAAATGAAAATTGTAAACTATCGATGAGAACACGAAACACATTGAAAATGTAAGCAACATTCTAGATTCAAATAAAAGTATTGAGCCTGAATGTAATGCTAAAAAAGCTAAGAACAACATTGGACGCATTTCTAAGACAAAGAAAGATATCCAATAAGAAGCTTAACTAAGTAATGTTAAAATAAATACAAAAATAAATTTTAAATTTGAGGGGGACACAATAATTAATTGTAATGTAACAGTGTAACTAGCTGCTTATGTAATCCTCAACTTGCAGTCTTCTATACGTACACTTGTTAAGTATCAGTTTTTAATGAAGGCTATTTAAGAAAGATCAAATAAAGAACTTAAAAGAGCTGTGTGTATAATCTTGAAAACTAGAAAAGTTATTGTGAGATATGATAACACATTTTGTACGCTGATTAGTTCTTTCTTAGAACAGCGAAAAAAATATTTGCATAAGTTATTTAATAGCAGCCATATTTATAAACTCATTATAATGAGTACATAAGGCTATGCAACCCTTATAATGCCTCTATATGCAAAATCGTTATTTATAAAACTTATGTGACGTTGAATAGAGGCATTATAAGCTAAACGCGTTTGGAGGTCGAATAGTGCCTACATAAGGACATTTTAGTATTGAACTATCACATTCACTTTGACATCACATTGAATTATAAAGATTATCAACAAAATAAAATGCCTTTGACTTGATATTGAAACTAAAACTTTGTGTTGTTTATTTATTGAAACAAAAATGTTATACTAATATATTAAAACCAAATTGAATTGAAAATTGTTTAGAATTAAATAGATAAATATTACTTGTTGGTGATCTCTCTCCACGCATCCTTCTTCACCCGGTGTGTTAGTGTTGTAATTTTTATTTTGCATTATTGAATTTTATCCTCAAGAACTTGTCTGAGGAGTATTCCAGCTAGGATGAAACGAATAACAATTTGATTTCCAGTATTGTGCTCGAGATAATAACATACTTTATCTGATGAATCAAAGTTAATTGTTCGAATTCTTTTTAGCTTTTGATAGTTTCGTTTTTGTTTATTAAATTCGATAGACAGACAAGATGTTTGTTTTTTTGTTTTTTGACAAACAGCTGAGTGTTATTAAGGCTATATGTAATAGATTCTTACTTTTTGGTACTTTATTTGACACAAGCTCATTATAACTATGCAGGGTAGGTAAATGTTTTATAAATTATATGAATTTGCATAGTGGATGAATAAGTCCTTATGCATTGCATAACTATTCACGCGTTTAGCGAATTCTAATAAATACGGCTGTAGATGTATGTATAAGATTGTAAATAAAAATGAAGGAAAGGAAAAGCTAAGTTCTTAGGTTCTTATACTTTATATATGATGATTACTTATACAATTGTAAACTGTACAATATTACAATACAATATATAAAATTTTCCAAAATTTTGACACAGTTATGATATAGAATAATATTAATTTTGGAATAATGGAATACATTTAAATAAAAGAATTTTGTTTATATAGAATTTTGGAATACAGAATAATGACCTTAACTCGACTTTTGCATTTTTTTATTGTTCTTCAATTTCGCGTTTTTCTCGCCGTACCATAAACTACCGTTATTAACGG
The DNA here is from genome assembly GCA_963931855.1 of Philhelius festivus. Taxonomy (NCBI): domain Eukaryota; kingdom Metazoa; phylum Arthropoda; class Insecta; order Diptera; family Syrphidae; genus Philhelius; species Philhelius festivus. The sequence goes on from OZ007558.1 coordinate 14,772,423, forward strand.
TGCCAAACAAAGTTTGGAAAACAGGGTTTGATGATTTTTTTGTGTTATGTTTATATCTTAAAAATATACATACTTTGAAAGAAGTCCTTCAGAAACAAATTGATATAAGCTATTATTTGTTTGTCTTTAATAAAGTTTCACTGAACCGTTTAGGACGACGACTCAGACACCACAAACAAAGTCACCAGGCGGTTCAAATTCAGGTGTTGAACGCGATACGGGTGGAAAGGATAATGTTGCGGTAATTAATATTTTGTATATAATTTTTTTTCTGCTAAAGCTAAGTACGTCAACAGTTATTTTGAATACATAAATTGGTGATGGGAACAAAATTCGAGGTGAGTATAAAGTTTGTTCCTTTGGGTTAAGTCACAGTTCATTCCAAGAATGCTGGATATACTTGACTGAATTACTATCAGAATTTTTGTCTTTATGATATGATCTTTATCGTATTTACACAAAGACATATAATAGTTGTTTTAATTATTAAGTTAATTCTTTCTTGTTTAATTTCATAATTTGCAAAACGATGACATTATACTTAAACCTGATGCCAGTATAATGGCAGTATTGTTTATGATAAATATACTCGAAAGAAAAATGGATAGAAATAATAGCATTTTTTCAGCCGTGTTTAAGATCAAATAAGAAATACGAGTAATATATTTTCCTTGGGAAACTGAATACTTAGCTTTAGCGATTTATTTTAAATATTTTATCAAAATTTTAATAATATATGGTAATTTGCATTAGATATGGCTTAAAGCGTTTACGGAATGTCAAAAAAAAAATCGTATGCTAAAGGTTCCTTATTCATCTTCTGCCATCCCTTTCTATCCGTCCGATGAACTGATTGAAAGAACTTTTGCGGTTAATTGCATTGCAAATGTACTATCACTGACAAAACTAAAAGTGTTGTTTTTAAAAATATATTTTGAGAAACTCTTTCTAATAAATATCTCGAGAACTGGTCATTAGACAAAAAAGTTATGGGGATTATTTGTATAGATAATTTAATTATCTTTCTTTTGGGCTAAAATCTTTATGGAATTTAATGGATCCTTTGCACTTTTGCCATTGTTATTGATTCATACCTTGATTTGAAGGAAGACTTTTTTCTAAGATGACTTGTTCCTTTCATATCTTACAAAATCCCTAAAATATGAGCCTACGCACAATTCATACAGCATTCATTTACTAATTCAAATCATGTTATCTTATTGGCATGATAGAAAATCATTTTGTCTCTCCTAGCCGCTTGCCAGATCTTATGCGAATCGCTTACTTATGTACTTGTACAGTATTTAAATATTTTGTCGTTTTGTTCTTAGAATCGCAGCATTTCCATGGTTGACATGTACGTGGACAACACAGAACCCAGTGAAAATGTTGGACAAATACATTTTTCGTTGGAATATGACTTCCAAAATACCACCCTAATACTAAAAGTTCTCCAGGGCAAGGAACTACCAGCGAAAGATTTAAGCGGCACATCGGATCCGTACGTTCGGGTGACTCTTCTGCCCGATAAAAAACATCGCCTCGAAACCAAAATCAAAAGGCGAACGTTGAATCCGCGATGGAACGAGACTTTCTACTTCGAAGGATTCCCCATACAAAAACTTCAGTCGAGAGTAAGTAGTTTTTTTTTTGATTTTATTCCTTATATTGTTTAAGGCTTATGCACGGCCAAAATGTGATGGCTGTTTGCTGCATGGCACTTTTCGAACAAAACGAATTCCAGTAAGGAAAAAGATGAAGCAAAGCACATCTGCGTGCTGATGTTCAAAAAGTCATAACTCAAAGAGTCATCATGTGAAAGCAGTCTTTTTGTCATTTTCTGTATTATTATTTTTTTTTTGAACTTAATTCTGTGCAGGTTTTGCATTTACACGTATTTGATTACGATCGATTCTCTCGTGATGATTCGATTGGAGAGGTGTTTTTGCCACTGTGTCAGGTATAACTATAAGTTTGAACACTCATAACAATTTTTTGTATTTTTAATTTTACATATTTATAAAATAACTGTCTTTTTTTTAAATAAACATAAATTACACACTTAATACACACAATTAGGTCGATTTTGCTGGTAAGCAATCATTTTGGAAAGCCCTAAAGCCACCAGCTAAAGATAAATGCGGCGAACTGTTATCATCTCTTTGTTATCATCCATCAAATTCAGTTCTAACATTGACATTGATAAAAGCTAGAAATTTGAAAGCTAAAGACATAAACGGAAAGTCAGGTAAGATTATTTGATACAAAACTATCCAAAAATCCAGATCGGTGCATCATCGTTCAGACACCGAACCTTTAATATACCTACAGTGCAGTTTACCCCAGTTCAGACGCCCTTAAAGGAAATTATTGTTTCTGTTATATCTTCCTTTCTTCTTTACCTCACCTTACCATACATCAACCCACAATGTTTTCCTGCTAGCTCGGACTTTAACCATAGCGCTTCCGTTCCGCTTCGCTTAAATCCTTTCTTACAACTTCGGCGGGGATGGATTCTAGTTGCGCTGAGTATTAATTGATTTGCTGTATATTCGTTCGGCGTTTAGTTTTGTATATAGCTCGGTGTTCCTGTAAAGTAATTGTTATATCTTCTCCTCTACTCACTGTTCATGAAAACCGTGCCAAAATTTAACTAAATAACTTTTATAACAGAAATGTCTAAGGCATTCTTATCTGACTATGTCTATGTCTATGTCTATGTCTATGTCTATGTCTATGTCTATGTCTATGTCTATGTCTATGTCTATGTCTATGTCTATGTCTATGTCTATGTCTATGTCTATGTCTATGTCTATGTCTATGTCTATGTCTATGTCTATGTCTATGTCTATGTCTATGTCTATGTCTATGTCTATGTCTATGTCTATGTCTATGTCTATGTCTATGTCTATGTCTATGTCTATGTCTATGTCTATGTCTATGTCTATGTCTATGTCTATGTCTATGTCTATGTCTATGTCTATGTCTATGTCTATGTCTATGTCTATGTCTATGTCTATGTCTATGTCTATGTCTATGTCTATGTCTATGTCTATGTCTATGTCTATGTCTATGTCTATGTCTATGTCTATGTCTATGTCTATGTCTATGTCTATGTCTATGTCTATGTCTATGTCTATGTCTATGTCTATGTCTATGTCTATGTCTATGTCTATGTCTATGTCTATGTCTATGTCTATGTCTATGTCTATGTCTATGTCTATGTCTATGTCTATGTCTATGTCTATGTCTATGTCTATGTCTATGTCTATGTCTATGTCTATGTCTATGTCTATGTCTATGTCTATGTCTATGTCTATGTCTATGTCTATGTCTATGTCTATGTCTATGTCTATGTCTATGTCTATGTCTATGTCTATGTCTATGTCTATGTCTATGTCTATGTCTATGTCTATGTCTATGTCTATGTCTATGTCTATGTCTATGTCTATGTCTATGTCTATGTCTATGTCTATGTCTATGTCTATGTCTATGTCTATGTCTATGTCTATGTCTATGTCTATGTCTATGTCTATGTCTATGTCTTTGTCTATGCCTATGGCTATGGTGACATTCTGTTAAGTAATAATTGGTGTTGAGTGTTCTTTCTTGATGACAGATTCTATACTTGATTATGCAGTCACTGTACGTAATACGTCATTACGGTATGTTCTGAACTGTCGCGATATCCAGATAATTCGATAAGATTCTATACTAAAGCGAAGAACTTTCCTAAACAAGACCTCGACTTAAACGCATGCACATTGTTCCAACTCATTATTGCAACTGACCCGAAGAAAAACTGGATAAATACTCGTACTTCCGTTCTTTCAAAAAAGAAAGTTATGTTGACGCGTCATTTATCATAGTTTTTCAATCTACTTTTAACTTGGATTTTTGTCCTTCAGCGGTTAGAAGTCTCTGTTATATGTTCGTCTCCAAGTAAGCTTTAAGAATTCGATATCCTTATATATTTCCTTTTTTCAGTAAATCAATATTCAGAGCCTGTTACGGTAAAAGTTCACCGCAACAATCTTCATTCTTTCTATTTCCTTTTCCTTGCGTCCTTCAAAATTTCATTTTTATTACACAGGTGTTTTTTGCGATAGTGCGAGAGAGCAGGGCGACCATGGTCCATCAGCCAGTGGTTCTCTTTCTCAGTATCGTAAAACAAATTGTCGACGAGTACTGACAGACGGGCGGTCTGTTTCATGGGGTTCCAATTCGAAAACGTTGAAGACACTTGGTCCTATAACGTAGATGTCGCTCTAAAAGGTGAATGGCCGATTGCCCAACCTAAAACTAAAAACTAGTTGATTTGTAAAAGATGGAACGTTAAGTGTGAGTTCCCAAACCCTCCCTTGTCTGAGTTGGAAGCCAATCACGACCTATTGAGTAAATGTATTCAACTTGATCGATTCCTCTTTCTTTTGCTTTCCTCTCTAATTATTATTATTGTTAAAAATCCGGTGGGGACTAATGTGCGCGAATCCTTATTAATTCTACTTGAGGTTTTAAAGATTTTTTTTTTCTATCAGTACTAAAAATGTGGGGATAATTGTGAACTAACCAACGGAAACGTCGTGACCTGGAAGGAAATTCCAGCGGGCGGCGAATTCCATGGAAAGTTCGAGATAAATTGACGGAAAGAGAATTTGCGAGTAAGCAGGATCGCCATATTTCGACACCAAAGGCTCTTCAGCAAACTTGCGGAGATTGGCTGTCGATGACGTGATCGAAATCCGCGATACCGAATTGGCTGAGGTATGGGGCGAAATTTTGAGTGGCTATCCAGGAGAAAAATCTTGGAAGTCACTCTAATCTTGATTGAGAAACAAGTCAGAAGCTGAGAGAAAGTCTTTAAAACAAAAGTGAAATTATAAGTGGACAAAAATATTAAGGAGTTTTGTTTGAAAAAGAGGTAGAAATTAAATAGATAGTAAAAAAAAAAAATAGTGGAAGTGAAGAAAATACAGAGGACGAAAGGTGAAAATTATTGTTGTTAAACTCAATATTGTAAATGGCTGAGAATTTTCCCCGTTGTCTAACAAGCAGGACCAGGATGACGAGGGTCTTAATAAACCTCTCATTATAGGCAATAACCGACTTTGAAGTACTGTATTTAAAGTTTTAAGTAGTTTGGCCCATCCGAGGCAGAAAACCAACGTGGGTTCCAACCCACATATTTAGTTGGTTCCTGGATACACACACTCCTTCTCATTTCCTGTCTTTAACAACTTCCAAATGTTCCAACCCAATCTCTTCTTGAAGTTCTCTTTTGGCACTCGTAAAATTACACCCAGTTAACATAAAATGTTTCCTTTTAAAGTCCTATTTTGATTGGACGGGAATAGCCAACTGTCTTCTCCACACAAAATTAGTGTGCTTTTTTTAATTTTGTTCGGTCTGTGAGGAATCGCCAATCTCAATAACAATGACTTGAAGACAAATTGGTCCTCATCATATTCAAACTCCATTTTTTCTCATTTTGACAGATACATAAGTGATGTACAGTTCGAAACGGAAATTTCATTTGTTAGCTGGAGCTGTGTACAACTCGGCTCAAATGCTTGGCTAAATTTTAGCTTGACTTAATTTTTGACAAAATTTTGTATAGAAGCTAAAATTTAGCTCGAGCTCCTAACACAAAAAAGAAAAGAGCGCGTGCGTCCAACTAGTACACGTGATAGAAGTGAATAGTCTTTGGTGATGTGAGCATCGATTTGTAAGTATATCCAAGCGTATGCGTTAGACTCCACTATGTCACTATGTGTTACACACCAAAAGTAACGCTGGGCTGCTTTAAACTTGCGAATAACACACAAATTGTTCTAATCGGTCAAAACATAAAAAACATATACTATACATACATATATACATGCATATGAATGATTTTATGGGTACAGATATTTTTCCTTAAAAAATTAATAAAAACTGTATTTCCGTTTCTCGTGTTACATTTATAATGTCTTGACAATATTTAAAACTACATACATCAATTGAAAATCTTGCCACGCAAAGTATTTATCAGTTTTGATTATTTCTTTATTTTTTCATATAATTAGTCCTAAATAAATGGCAAACACTGTAATCAATTCTGCATTAAAATTTATATTTCTATCTCTATTTCAGCAATGATTGTTCAGCTATCCAACATAGGAATTTTTACTTCTACCACCAGTTGGCATACGAGTATTATCTCCTGAAATCTGATTTCCAATCAGGTGGCCGAGCAAACAGCACAACATAACACTGAGCCTCCACTTGAAATAAATGATTGCAAGAAATGTGTCATGTAGCCAATATTTTTTGTAGAGCCCCCTTATGTCTCGATTTTTGTTATTTTTAGACATAATTTTTTCTATTTATTTCTTGTCTTCGTAGAATAAATAAATGCAGATTCACTTCACTAGACACAAATTTCTCCCAAGACGTCGAGTCTTGACACCAATTCCTACATTTTCATGTAAAATTCCTTCATTTCATTGACAAACTCATGTTTTGTTTTCACTTCGTATAGAAATTATGTCCTGTGAAGCCAAGATGTAATTTTTCTACCATTTACTGTCTGTTGAAGTACATACTTACATAATGTTGTTTCGTTGTTTGCAGGCCAAAATTAGCATCAAAAGAATTAAACATTGAAGATAGTAAGTATTTTGATTATTTTTTTTTTTAATTAGCGTATTCAGAGACTTTTCATGCTTGTGGGACAATACTCAATTATGTCTTGGAGCAAATGCTCTTCAAGGTGGTGCAGATCTCTTTTGCTCAGAAATGAATTGACCCAAAACCTGTGCTTCCTTTTGTATTCTTCCCGTTTTGCCTCTTCCAGTTTTTCCACTGTGTTTATCGCTAAAATCAAACGACGTGAATTACCTGATGAGATTATGGCGAGGAATGAATAATCACGACATAATTTGCCCACAGAGTTAAAGAAATATAATCTTCAGATATAATGTCTGACATAATAGCAGAAATAAATAATTCAATAATGAAATTGATTACAAACAGTTGAGTTCCCCGTGTGAAATTCCAACTTTACACCTCAACCTGCATGTAAAGATGAAACATTGTCAGTCGAATCGAACTGACATTGGTCGACAAATTATTTGTTCATTTAGGCTGGTATTCACCGAGCGCTCTTAACTTTACGAGGCTCTTAACTTGAAATTTCTTTGGGGTATTCACCAACCACTCACAAGTGTTTTTCGAAGTTCGAAAATGAGAGCCACTCTCTCTTATTCAGGCATACCCAAACTGTGAAATCAAACTGTTTTCGAACTTGAATGACAGCTGGCAGTGAGAATCCTTAGGTAAATTTCGTATTTTGCTTGGGGAGCGTTGCTGGTGACGATAACTGGTTTTGGTTTTGCACTCACCGTCGTTTGTTTAGTTTTCGAATTTTCGAACAAACTTTCGAAGAGAGCGCTCGTAAGTTTAGGAGTGGTCGGGCTCGGGACCACTCCTTACTTTTAAGAGCGCTCGTAAATCTTCACTAATATTGCTTGGTGAATAGGTTTATGAGCTTCTTAAGTTATGAGCGCTCGGTGAATACCAGCCTTATTGTCACAGAGATGGTAAGAAAATATGCTGAAATTGATTTAAAAAATGTGTGCTTTGCATTGGAAATTTCCATTGCATAACCAATTTTCTGAAATAAATTATTGCTTGTGGGTGCGTGGGGTTTTGTTTCTTCGGCAGCCTGATTGAAAATATGATTTCTTGTAAAAATATACCCACTGAACGCGAAAATTTTGGGAATTATTGCTGAAATAAGGATAGAAATAAAAAGTGATTGTAGGCATACTTCTTTGTTCATGCACGGGAAACAATAAAAAGTTATAATTAATATATTTGGTAAGAGCCTTCCTCTTTCCGAGGATTCTATTAAATTAACAAACCATTCCTAGCTAGACAATATAAATAAGCAAGATGTTGAAGTTGTCTAAAAATATGTGTAATCAATCATCAAAATTACGGTTTTTACTTCTTAATGTGGTTTGCAAAAAAAAAAAAACAAGGATGGTACGTGTCTATTAACACAGGATACCGGTTTTTTGTTACATTTTCGTTAAGCCTTGACCGTTTAATCATACTCTCAACTAAAATTCTTAGAAAAATTTTCAGGAGTTATGGCTACACACATCTAATTTTTCCTTACCCAATTTTCATTAAATAATACTTTTTTCCATAAAAAAACAAATACAAATAAATTTTATGATTACGTCTAAACAAGGGAACCGCACTGTAGGAAGCTAATAATTATTACAAAATAATCAAGAAAGTACTAAAAAAACAATACCAAATCCAAAAATCCCAAATTTATACAATATTTCAGATCCGTACGTTAAGGTCTGGCTACAATTTGGTGATAAGCGTGTCGAAAAGCGAAAGACTCCAATTTTTAATTGCACACTTAATCCCGTTTTTAATGAATCATTTAGTTTCAATGTGCCGTGGGAGAAGATCCGCGAATGCTCCTTAGATGTTATGGTAATGGATTTTGATAATATTGGACGAAATGAGTTAATTGGAAGAATATTGTTAGCCGGTGAGTAGTGTATGAACAACAACAAGAACAACAAAAGAACAACCAAAAAAATATTCTTACATTCTCATATTGTCTAAAATTGTCATAATATCTATGAAAACCATAAAAAGCTGATTACAAAAAAAAGATTGTTTTGAATGTATAGTTTTATTAAACCAATAAAAAAATTCAGAGCGTCCACATTGAAACACCCACTTTTGTCGCGACGCTTTTTGTTAGATTGCTTGTTGTTTCTTCCAACAATAAAAATATAAATTCAATTGGAAGTAATAGAATCGAAACTAAAGCAGAAGCTGATGCGGCACGACACAAGCGGGTTTTATTTTAAATAATATTAAATTTTTAACAAATAAAAAAAATTATTAAAATTTTCTCTAAATGCATCTTCTTGCAGCTTTCAAAATATCAAAAATTTATGAAAATTGTGATTTTTAAGAATATTAACAAGCTACACAGAATAAGAAAGGCTCAATCGTAACTGTAACATAGATATGAGCTATTCAAGTTTTCAGCAATAGAATCTTACAAATTTAAGATCAGATCAAGATAAGAGCTAAATTTTCCTTTGTTTTTTCTTACCCAATGGTATACATTCTATAATCTACCTAGATCAACCTAGATTTAGTTTTCGGGGTGTAAGGTGTTAAATCAGCAATGAGTTACAAGCTGGGTTTTATTGAAAAGCGCATAACTCATGAAATCATCAGCATAAAAAACAAAACAACAAGAACATTATGACTACTGATTTAGCCGTATTAATAAAAAAAGAATTTGTCCGTTTGATAACAAAAAGAGCACAACTTCATTAATTAAAATATGTGCATCATTGAGTTGTGATAAATTTAACCAAGGTGATAAATAAATTAATTATTGACATTGTTAACAAAAATTTTTGAGTACTTGATTTCATTTTGAATAGAAAATAGTCATATTTGTTCTTTCGTACTTTATTAACATATATATTTGCAACTTACACAAATCAAGCTTATGGTTTTGATATTTTAGCTATATACTTTAGGTTGTTAGCAATTCTGAATTATAAAAACGTACTAGACTAGAGTTGCGCTGCGCCAGATAAAATGATAAATATTAATAAAAACCTTCGGAGCAAATCAAAGTTAACAAAAAATAAACTTAAGCTCTTCTTAAGTTTATTAAAATAAAGTCTGGAAATAAACATTTAATTATGAAATATAAATGAAATAAACAATTATCAATACTAGTTATACTCAGGTAAAAATAGTTGTTCTAAGCAACTTTATAAAAAGGATTTGAAACAAAGTAATAATCAAAGTAATAATCAAAAAACAAATGAATAATCAAAAAAAAATATGGATCTCAATAGTTCCACATACCAAGATTAACTATAGCTTAGGTGAAACAAAATAAAATCCAGTCAAAGAACCGTTTGAAAGAAGAAGAATTATGAATGCACTTACACCGTAATTGTATATGTAAAGAAGAATATTATTTGAAGTGTTGTCGATGCAACTCCAAAGCGTCATAATTTTCCGCCAGTAAGTTGGCAAACTTTAGTAATCCACAGTTCTAATTGAGATCATGCTAAGGGCGTTCCGTTCATCATGCTTTGTATGACGAAAAGTAAAATGCACCTATAACTTGCACTGTTGCAGTAAAATGATAAATTCTGTTTTGTCAATCTGAATGGACTTGAGCAAGCTCTGCTCAGAAATAGAAAGGAAAAACACCAATTTACTGTATGGTTTGCCTTCGTTGGAACCTTAGGTTCGCTTATGACTTTGTGCAAAATTACAATTTATTTTCTTAGTTCTGTCTTTCATCGATTTTTGTCAAAATTACAATGAGAAATGTTTACAATAAGATTAAAATTCTTAATGATCAAAGTTGGAAGTTATGGGTTTTAACAGGTTGTACAAATAAGAAAACAAATAAACCGCGCCGAGTGATGGTGCGTTATTCTTTACAATTTATTTTATTTCACAAGTATGCAGTTGTTCATGCCTCGGGAATTGAAATGAGAATTGTTTCCATTATTGTTCGCATGGATTCCGTTAAATTGTTCAAAATGTGGTTGTTAAACCTCTTGGTTGCAACAAGCCCAAAAGAAGAAAATCAGTAGGGACCCAGGTCTAGAAATCTAGGGTGTCAAGGGAATAGACAGTTTATTGAGATGACTGATTGGGCCGTCCAGTTTTGAAAATTTTTAGTTGGTGAAAAAATTTGAAAAATTGAAAATGTTTTAGCATTGTTCTTGCTGAGGCTTCTCTTAAAGAATAGTCGTTTTGGGATTTATCTTACTTATCAAACTTGAGCCACAGTCTATGTTGACATTGATGATCCCGAAGCATTTCCGTTGGCCCTTTTCAGTTACAATCCTGAATCCACAGATAATTTGCATACTCGGTCATCACTAACTTGTCCAGTCTCAAAGTGGGTACAAATTTCAAACATTGCTCGTTTAATGAATAAAACAAACTCTGCTTAACGCAGACGTTAAGTTGCAAGACTTGTCCTACATTTTCATAGTTTTAAACGCGTTCAACAACTCTAATAACTAATGTGAGTTTCACAACGTAACGTAAGCAGATTAACAACCCTAAATGACAAACACAACTACACATCATTTAATATTAAAAAAAAGTAGGCTCTCGCTATAAAAATAATTTCTAGCGCCGACACCAGTTCTAAAATTGGTAATAAGCTAGTTTTAAATTTTTTGCGCATTTATATCTTACTATCATATCTTACTTTTGTAAAAAACGGATGAATGCATAGACTTTCAGTTTAGCATAGGCGTGAACCGAATATTTTTTTTTCATAGAGCGAGCACTCAAGGGGCTATTACTACCCTTAAAATGATTATCACAGTACGAGCGTTGGGAACACAAGGAAGGGTTTAAAAGGAGATACCGATTCACATTAGTTTTAATTTTAAATTTGATTTAAATATTACAATGGGAAGGAAAAATAGAGCTGGGTAGAGCATTCCACATTCGTGTTGTGCGGCTAAAGGAAGAATCTCTGTATATCACAGTACGCCCGAAGCTGGACTCAAGAATAACTTATGATCATTCCTAAGAGCGCGAGTATTATAGCTAAATTGCTTAAGAAGAAGAATGCAACTGGATATTTCGCTAGAACACTGTTTATAAAAATACCGGTTATATAGAGTAAGACAAGAAACATTCCGGTAGTGCTCGCGAGATGGAAATGTGTCCGTTATATTTCTATCACGTATCATTTCAAAGGCTCTTTTTTGAATTCTATCCAAGAGACTCAAATGGGTTATTGGAGCACCTGCCCAAATATTGGAATTGTACTCGCTTTGGACGAATATAAGCCTTATAGATTACAGCCAGATCAGAAGAGGTCAAAAACTTCTTGAATAGTTAATATCCAATCTTCGTGTGGTGCTTGACTTACTCGTGATACTGCCAGTAGGACAAGGGTGAACAAATATAACTTAATAGTTAAGACCCAAAAGAAAAACTAGCATTGTGTAAACCAAAAAATAAGATATGAATATATATTTTTTTCTATTTTTTCCTGACGTCTTGCAAAGTTAAATTATCTAAAATCACGATAATTTTGTATTTCTCACTTGTTCCTATTTTAATTCATCTTCTAAGGAGCCAAATTTTGGTTAATTATACAATGTAAATATAACTGTGATTCGTTTAATACTTGCTAATTTGAAATATAATGTGTTCGTATTTATTTAATTTCAACATCGACCTCCAAAATATGGCACATACTACTGAAGAATTCCTAATATCACTGCACTGTGGCACTTTCATATAAAAAGATTGTAGCAAAATGTTATACAGCCTATTATTAAGGTATTAATATGAATCTATTTAACAATTTTCTAACTTTTAAGTAGATTACTAACTCTTTAATAATTTTAAACATTTTCTAACTAGTATCGTACTAAAGAATTTTTCTTTAAAAATTGCTTCTGAACACATCTAAGACAATGACAGTTCGTGTAATAAACTGAGTAAACAGACCTTTTGTGGCGTTTGTAAATAGCACGAAATTAAAATAAAATAAAATAAAATAGGTATTCGATGGTTTTAACTTTAATAAAAAGGTAGAAAGTATGATGCTTTATTCGATTAAAATTAGCAAAATCGTTGTTTCATACTAAAACAGTTTTAAAATCGTACTAATTCAACTAAAATTTTGCGCCATTGTGTATAATTGTTTCGTACGCTAACGCTTGTCGCGTCAAATCTCTTCTGCTAAATGTCTGTTCGCTTGAATTGAAATTAAAGTGCTGATTGCTATGATAATATGTTTTCAGTCGCAGTAATTATGTCACTAATAGTTGACATAATCATGTCAGAACGTTAACATGTCACTATCTGTTGACAGCTATCATGTCAATGACGGACGGTTCAATAATAAAGTGTGAAACCTTCAAGCACATAAAGAAGCATAATTTCAATAACCATCGGGTTGTTTTGGTGAAGTATGTTATTTTTTGCTTCTCGACTTTTCCTCAAAATTGGCAGTAGTAAATTGGTTAGTATTCTCTAATAAATTAAACAACTGAAGGACAAGAACAATTATTGGTCAATTTGTTTGCATTCAAATAACATTATTTAATTAAACAAATGTTATTAAACATGTTCATCAAATTTGTTGGTCTTTTGAACAGCCAGCTTATGTAGATCTTCATTAATTTTGACACATTAATGAATGTTCGCATATGTTTCGCATCATAAATTAAACAAAGCTAGGAGATTTGTAGGGTTTTTGAAAACAGCCTACATACATTAGTTATGTTTCACAATTTAATGTTTAATTTAAAAATACCTATTTATATTTCTATATATGTACATATTAATAATCATACATACGAGTATTTATAATAATCTATATAATGCTAGTTGCTTAAAAATAAAACCTAGATTGGGATATAGCTAATCTTATTGCTTTGGCAGTGCGATGGTACTCTGTTCACTTCCTGTTGAATTCAAAGAGTTCTCCAATTAAAATAAACAAACTACACTAAGCACCACTAAAAAGATATTGACAATTTAGTTTGGTCCCCTTGAAATAGCTTCAACTCCAGCCTATGAATTTGGTAGAAAATTCAAGTTTTTGTTAATTCATTCAAACAATAATTATCTATGTGTAAATATTATAATTAAAAATGTTTATTTGCTTTCTACGGTTCGTAAAAAAATAATAAAAATTAAGTAGAAGTTATTATACTGAATAAGTGCTCCAACTCTAGTCTATCCATTTTTGTTTTTAATTTAGAAAGTCTCAGAAATTTTTGTTCAATCCGACTTTTTCAAATACATTCACTACTTTCTCAAATAATAAAGCTGATATTAATCTACAAAAAGCCTGAAACAGACTTATTTCTATCGTATAAGAACTGACCCAACTGTAGTTGAAAAGGGAGAAACAACTACAAATCCTTCACATATCAAATCGCAAATTTCGCTTTTACATATTTACACATTTCGTTTCGTTTGTAACTAAAAAAATTGACGATTTTTAACAGAGAAGATTTAACATTTTAAGTAAAATCTTTTTCGCTTTACTTTTGTAAAATATCATACATCGATATCTTTTCTCAATTCGACCCACTTATATTTATTTTTTTGCACTATTGTATAACTTTTTCCCCAAGTGTTCTTTTTAATGAGCGATCTGCAGTTGTAGTATAATAAATTTTCTCCTTAGAACAAGATTTTAACCAATCGATTTCGGTGGATCAACTCAGGTTAAGCCCGAGTTCAACCGAGAAAATCCAATCGCATACTTGAATACTTCAGATAATAATCCGCCAATACCGGTGAGTTAAAATCTTGATCCTTGTATCAAATGGTTTTCACGAACAGTGATTAAACCTAGCACTTTAAAAACTGTTCCTAAAAAGCAGTGTTGTTCCTCTACCTGTCGACTTTGATTGTCTACATTAATGCGTAGACAATTGTGTCGACAATGTCGACTATAGTGTCGACAATGTAGACAATGTACACAATGAAGAAAAAGCATTCCAGCCACTCTGTCATATGTCATTCTTGATTTCTCTGTCACATTGTTTACTTCATTTAACCCATTAAAGGCCAAGGACATTAAAAATAGAGATAAATACAAAATCTTTGAAATGCTATTTATTGAGGTTTATATTTGCACAAAAACACAATTTTTAAAAAAAAAATTGTTCATGTTTGGTAATTAGAGGGGTGTACTCAATTGAGTACACTGGCCAGATATGGGTACATTCTCTTAATAATTATGAAAAATTTTAAAGCATTCTTTTTCGATGCAAAGAGTGGTTTGATTTTTGATACGTTCACAAATCTATCGAACTCTGCTGTGACAAATGTGGCACCGTAGTTTATTTTTTATTTTTTGGGGGAAATGTTTTCCGTTGCTGCGAACAACATTTTCTAGTACATTTGGCTTATTTGGACAGTTTTTTGACGACTCTGAGCGTAAATAAGTTCTGGCTATGGTCCTAACAAATGAAAGGAGATTCCGAGACAATGAAGTTTCCAAGCATTCACCACCATTGAATTTAGCATTTTTTACCCTTTATTTTTATGCGGTAGTTCTTCACAAATTGGTAATGAAGGTCGACACCACCCTTGTCTTTGTTGTATACAACTAGAGGCTTTGGCTGAGGAATGACAACTTTTTCTTTTTCTGTTGATGACCATCTCTTGACTTTTCCTAGTGGTTTCAAGGTGTCGTAGCTTGTTGCAACGGTTACAACCCTATTATCTTTCCAACGAGCGAACAAGATACTATTGTTTTTGTCAAATAATTTGTGATGAAAGTAACCAAAATTTGCTTTCATTATCGTTTTCAAGGATTTTAGTGGACATTTTTTCGTTCTATTGTCCCGAATCGTACCTCTTGCACGAAATCCTTTTCTGCGTAAAGTAGCCATAAGGTCATGACTGGTCATGACCTCGTCTGTTTGGATATCAACAACAAAAGCTACCGCAGTTTATAGTTGAAAAAGACATTTCTCTGCAAATTCAGTGAGAAAAAAATTTAGCATGGTTTTGGCCAAAGTACTCAATTGAGTACACCACTTTTATTCACGACTTACCAGAAGAAAAAAATTATTGTTTGTAATTTATACGCAATGTTTTTTCTAGATACAAAATCTAAAGAATAGAACCCAATATTAAAATTTTATTCAAAAGTCTAAATTTTTACTAACATTTTGCTTTCGCAAAGTCCCCAAATTGCTTCAAGCAAGAAATGCTCGACGCAAAAGCTCAAGAAAAAACTTAAAAATGCTTTTCAATCTCGACAAATTCACTGCCAGTATCAAAGCACATGCCAATAATTGCTTTCCAGTCGAAAGAAATGAAAATTAAAGCGTACTTTAAAAAAAAATCCAGTTGAAATTTAAAAAATTACTGTACTCAATTGAGTACAGTGACAGGTAATGGGTTAAGAAATTTTCAGGTATTGATTTGAGTTTTTATTCAAATATTGGTCGACGAAAAAATAAAGGTTTCGATCAACTATGTTTTCTTTTAATGAAACACAATAACAAATATGTAAAATATTGTACAGTGTGCAACAAAAATCTACAAAATACTGCAGAAAGCCGTCTTCGCAGCCACAGGTAAATAAAAATTTGTTAAAAAAAGCATATTCATATCCTCATAATAATGCCTTCACATTCATTTACGAAAGGAATGCCTGTAAGCAATCCCAATCACCTGCGACATCTAAATCCGGCGATGTCTCTATGATTGTTTTGATTGATGACAATGATTTTGGCTTGAGCTCTGATTTATTAGACGAAACATAATAAAATTGAATGTCTACGTTGTCTACATTGTTGACATTGACATGTAGACAATCATGAATTGTATACGTTGAATTGTCTACACGTAGACAATCGTGTAGTCTACATGGAACAACACTGCTAAAAAGTAAAGTAACCATGAAATTTTCTTTAGTCGATGATCAGTGAAGTCGTGTCGAAAAAGAAATTTATGATACGCCAAACAAGAAACTAGAAGAAGATGAAGGAAAACGTATTGCTCATTATTTAAAACTTTCTAATTCTGTGTAACTTGGCTTCTATGATAATAGTTTCAAATTGAAATACAAATGCACGTTTTTTTTTTTTAATATTTGTATAAGATTTGTTTTTGGTTTTAAATTAAAATATACATTTACAGGAAAGAATGGATCTGGGGCATCAGAGACAAAACATTGGCAAGATATGATATCCAAACCAAGACAAACAATTGTACAGTGGCATCGACTAAAGCCGGAATAAAACATACAACAGGCAGTAGCGATAATAAAAATTTTACACGCACATTTAATGAAGAAATTTACACACACACACACATTCTCGAAAAAAACTAAACGCACATAAAAGTCAAATGCAACTATACACATCAAGGAAACAACATTCATTATAACTACTACAACATTTTCATTGTGTTTGTATTTGTATAGATATGTGCATGCGCTCTCGAGAAAAGCAAAAGCTATAGAAAACAAAAGAAGAACCTAAAGTAAAAATATTAAAGTTAATTTTAAAATTAAATAAAAAAAAACACACACAAAAACAGATACATATGAAATATTTATATACATAATTTATATAATATTATATTTATTAAATATATGTAATATTAGATTTATATATCCTCATTTTGTTTATAGTGATATTGAACAAGTAAAAAGTATTTATGTAGTAACGAAAGAAAATAAAGAACAAAAAAGAATAAGGAAGAAGCTAAACTTAAAGTACAGATTATATCTATATGTTTATGTAGGTATATATTAATGCATCTATACACATGTTAGTGTATTTATATGTGATCGTATATCTATATAAATATGTATACATACCATATATTTACATAATTTTTGTTAATATTGTTGTTGCGTTTACATAAACATTAAGAATCGTTAAGTAAAAACAAATATTAAAATTTAAAAAAAAATTAAAAAACATATAGAAGACATGTAAAACAGATCTATAAGAGAGCGACATCTATAAGATATACAAATATACATTGATAAATTAAAAAAAAAATCTTAAGAGAGTATTAAAAATAGTAGAAATTGACTTAAGGCAAACAATTATTTGCTATTAATATATATACACATTCACGTTCTTGTAATCGTTAAATTACTCTTGAAATTCCCTCAAACAAATATAAATATATTCGCCTGAAATATGGATTGAATGTACAAATAAACAAATACTGTAGGTATACTACCACCAGCAAAGGCCAGATTATGAAATTCGAAGCGAATCATTTTCAATTCGAGTTTTAGACATGAATTTCGGATTTGTTTAATTACAACTTCGAAGCTAAAATTCCCAATATATTCAAGAAAATGGCTTCAAACATACAAACTGTCATATTCAAAAAGATTTCCATCTGAAACAAAAAGAAGATTCGCTATCAGACACTATGAACAGCCTTGGAATTCAATAATCAATCTGTGGCCAGAGTTGTAGATCATTTTTTGGAATGGAGAATGCGATTTTAAATGAGATAAATTTTATTTATGTATGATTGCACTGATTGACTTCATTTTGGGGTTTTCTTGGATAAATAAATGCATAAATAGCTGTGGAATCTTAACCGTGTTACACATTTTCGATCCCGAATGACGTTAAAGATGAAAAAATTTTAATAAAATGTTTCATTTATCAGATTTATTGGTCGTCAGTCACATACAAATTCTGAAGTGTGACGTATATATTCTGATCGCGTATCGGAATATAAGTTATTTTGAAACTTCTGAATAATTCATCAAAATATTTGTTTATGACTTCCATATAAATAAAACTAAACTGAACTTAATAATACAGTAATATTTTTTGAATGGCGTAAGATAAACGATACCAAATACATCATCGATCATACACATCAATAGTATCCTGATTATCACGCAATACGAGTATCAACAATTTTGTTGGGTTTTAGTTGTGACTATCAAACCATCAATCAATAAGTGTGTCCACATTTTCAGTTCTGAGAACAGTTCCCTGTGTTACTGTGACGTGTACAATGGTATATGCATCTGGTAGTTTCAATGTCTCATAACGAATTTCTTTTTTATGAAATTTTCGATTTTCGACTTAAGATTTATCGATACGAATGACATTTCTAGTTTTGAAGATAGAAGAAAATTTTCCATTTAAATTTGCAAGTATTCATGGACAACTCATTTCTCTCCCTCCCAAAGTTCACAGAGCTCGTGCTATGTTAATGTTCAACATTACAAGGGCCTCAATAAACCCCTGGAGCGTAATCGAAAATAAATATATTCTCATTCTGGATTCTGAAAAACTTCTTATACTTGCCACAAGATAAAAAAACACCATTAATTTAAAAACTGAAACGTTCCCTTACACCATTTCATACACTATAAACACACGTCAAAAATGTTTGAGTAATCATGGATGCAAGAGTGAATATAAAATTTCATACACAAAATTTAACAATTCATCCTTTTCTTAATAAAAAGTTAGACTTACAACGAAACCAGCCACGAGATTGACTACTTTGTAAGTCTATGGTAAGTTTATGGTATCGTTAAGATCGTAAAATTTCAAAAATCATGGTTTTGTTTAACTACGTTTTTGTTGCGGTCTCGATTTAAGTATAAAATTGAACTGAAGTTTTTTAATTTGGTCCCGTCTAGATGAGAGGGTCAACGAGTTAGCCGATTTAGTTGATTTATCTATGCGTCAGTCGAGATTTTATCTTACGCTTAGCGTAATAGTCCTTGGGGACTATTATTTAGTGCAGTCAAGAAATCCATTGCTTCGAAATAATTATACTTCTATAGAATCGATTATATTGTAGTTTATATTCAAAATCTCAAATTGAAGTCAATGAATTCGCAAAAATCGAGCACTTGTTTTCTCTTAATTTAAATAAAGTATTACATTTTATATCATAATCATCAGACGAATAGTTTATTATTGAAACGAAAATAATCAATATTTTAATTTAATGAGGAAGCTTCCGAAATTCATAGTGCTGAAAATTATACATATAATCATGAAAGAGTTTTTGAGATATGTTAATAAGCCCGCCCGCCATTAAAAACATATTTGATTTTTTAAGTACTTAATCGTTAACTGCTTAACACATAAAGTTGTTTTGAAATGAAAGTCTTGGCAAAGACTGGTTTCTGGTATAAGCTTTGAGCATATTTATTCTTGAAGGGAGCGTAGAATTTCGTCAACAATTATTTAGCAAACCCTTACTTCGCAAACCTTTACTTCGCAGACTCTTACTTCGCAAACCCTTACTTTTTCTAACTCGTTATATCGACATATCGAAAAAATCTAATTTCGCACTTCTTTATTTCGCTTGTTTTTAAACCGAAATTCGTTGTTTTGCAAAAATGTTTTTCTTGTTACTATATTAATATTAAACAACACACAAGCATCATTTTTATATTTTAAGTTAAAAAATATTGAGTTTTGATTTAATATTCAGAAAAGGAGTGATAGTATGAAATGAATGAGTTCAACTTAATTTTTATTATTCCGCGATCTATTGCAGGCAAAACAACTTTAAAGCTAAATAACAAAAACATAAAAAAACAACAAACAACGAATGAACAAAAAGCCAAGTAACGATATGCCAAATAAAATTTGACGAATTGATTTTGGCGAAATGAAAAATGCTAAACAAAATTATGCGGAAAGACCTCTACCCCTTCCTCGATATCTATGCGATTGATAGTTCAAGGGTGAAAAACCATTGCTATTTCTCTTGAAGCTTTGAAAATGGGTCGATTATAAAAGAAATGACCGATGAAATGAGTGTCTACGAATGAACTACAGCTGATTTTGAAGCACCGCCTTCCGACACAAAACAAATTATATTTACCAGTATCAATTTAATTGAGTCAAGAAATACATTTGTCAGAGTTCATTTGCAGATGTGGATGTTCATTCCGCGTTTTTTGTGTATGCAAAATGACCCATTCGGCGATTTTTGTGTATGTAAAATGACCAACATAGATACTCCATGGATAAATCAAGGTATGTTCTAAAACCCTGGGAAAACGATTTCTAAGAGATATGTGAACAGTTTTCTTTTCTCAGTTTTTCTTTCGTTAAAGAACCTGTTGGAAAACCATACAAATATTTCATATTTCAAAGTATATATCTCAAAAATTCATTCTATTTAATTAAGGATAAAAAAATATTTTAAAATAAAAACTGCCTCATTAAAACACGATTTTTTCATAGTAACGTGAGTTTGCATACCACTTATGTCTGTTAGTTTAGATTTTATTGTATGTTATTTTATTATTTATTGAATTCTAATTATATTTTTAAAAAATTTGTACAATCCACCATGTATAATTAAATTGAACCTTCCCACCAGCAATACCATATCCCTAATGGATAAGTCAAACAAAAATCGAAGAAGAAAAACTTCCATAGCTGTAAAGCGCTTGTTTTCTTATAGAAAAAATAGACAAACAGGCCGGTTTGATGTATGCCTAATTATAGTAGAAAAGAAATTATGATTCTTAATGAAAAATGTAGGTATATGTATATCAATCAGCGAAAGCGAAACTATTAGATTTAAAAAATCTTTACATAAATACAACTACTATGTACATAAAAAATAATATAAAAAAATGAAAACTGGAGGCAATCGGCGCGGTTCGTGCGCTTGCTCGTTGCTATCGGCTGACATTAGAAACAAAAACAAGAAAACATTAAAACAACACCAAAATCAATTGCAATATTTAAAAAAAAAAATTACGTAAATTACAAAACAAAACAACTGAAACAAATTGAAAAATAGTAGAATATAAATTATTTGTGTCTGTGTTAATAAAATAAATATTATCTTGTTAATGTTAAAAGTTGTTATTAGAAACGTGGTTGCCTTTAATACCAACCTTAGTCTACAATTCGGAACAAAGCATTTAAGCAAAAAGAAAATATCAAGACAAATATTATGTATATAGGTACATAGATATATAGAGGAAAATTATTTAAGAATCTAAATTAAACAAAAAAAAAAAACAATATTGCGATATTAGTGATTTTTATGTACGAAAACATGTTTTTTTTTATATTTAGTTATTCTTAGAATAAAGTATTGTTTGTACTACGTTATGTATATGTATATACATACATAAGCGTATACATAATAGGGTGGTCCACGAATTTGTTTTTTGAACGTGTCCGTTTTTGGTCTTCGCTAGGAATAATCTTCTCCTGGTAAAATATTACCAATTACCAAAACCACTAGTTTTACAACAAAACTAAGTTAAGTTCTGGTAACATCTTTGAAGAGAATGCAAAAATGATTAATAAAAAGAAACGCGTAGACCACCATATTGTATAAATAAGCTTTACTTAATATTGTGGGGCCTGTTCAAAACTTACTGTAAGCTGCTGCTTCAGATTTTTCAATTTCCCAACATAGAAGCACTGTATTTGATTACTTATTTTTATTTTGCTCGATCTTCAGTCAGTTCTATTGAATATCTTCAATTTTCTCCAATAGCTTCTCAAAACCGTTATTATTAACTCTTGAACGTATTTTACGGATCTAAGAACCACTCATATAAGAATAATTCGCATTCCAAGAAATAGTGCTTTTCCTTTAATTCCCCTTTACAATCAAACGTAAATGTTTAAATAGAAAATTCATTTATAAGACAAGCTCGGTTATAAGAAACTCTTTTTTATTCACAAATACTACTATCAAGAACAAAAGGTACGCGTTTAAGAAATTTGCTTCGGCATTGGATAGTTGACTTTTGTCAACATCATAACATAACTACCTAGGAAGTGGCGGTGAAAATATGGGTCAGTTGTGGAATTTATACTTTGAGTATATATAGTACATCTACATATATCCGACAACACGTCTTTAATACCTTTATGAATGGTACTGTTAACTTAAGTGTGACCTCAAAAGATCGTGCTCACACGAATTGACAATGTTGTAACTTTTTTCATGTTTCTGAAATTCACGAGATAGCCTCGACATTAGGTATTACCTACATAACGTTTCATGTTATGATTTAGGTGTCCAATTTAACACACATTTATTATGAGCTACAATGTGGGTATTCGAAATTTATTTTTTTCAGATTTGTACCTTATAATACTAACTTGGCGTTCAATGTTATGGCTTAGGGACATAATGGTAAAAGAGGATACTTATGACATACAACAAGGATACCTTAAAACACTACAACTGTTCCATCTTTCGGTAATCAGGAAATGCCCCAATTTTAAACTGGTCCGGAGATTTAAACCATGGTGCCTTTTTGGTTGAGATTTTTAGAATTTTCAGGATTCTCCGAAATTCCTTTAAACGAATCAATATCTTACATCTTCACCCTTGTTTAAGCACTTGATTTTCATTGAAAATTCTTCAGGACTGGCTATACACGTGCACTTTAAGAGCTAACAAATTTTTTTAAAAACCAAGTGTTGAAAAATTTCGCTTTTTTAATAATTTTTTATATTTTTATGATTTAGGTATGCTTTTATCAGTTCTTGATACAAAATCACCTGAAATTAAAAATGAACGAGTACATTGCCTCAATGAGGCAATGGGTTTAAAATACGAAAATAAAAGAAAAATTAAGTAACAAAGGAGCTGTTTGGTAAGCGTTGCATCATTTCAATGTTATAGAAGGAAACTTAAGAAAAAATTAGATATACATGTATGTATATGTAGAACCCCAAGGTATAATGGTTAGTGCCCTGGACTATCATGCCGGAGTTCAGGGTTCAATCACCATCCGCTGCTACCTATAAATAAAAAGCGCCTCTTTGAAGGCAGTGACAAATTTATTCAAGGGTATTTATTATCATAAAAAGAACTTTTCTGTTTAGCCATTCAGAATTTTTTCAGAAAATTGTAGGTCTCCTCCATTACTGCTGACACACACGCTGAGAGTTTTAAATAACTTTATTAAAATATATTTTTATACGCCGCCCTAAAGCTTTTAGTTTGATCAAATTCTTCTCCCTTTCTGCCCCTAACGTTTGGGGGATTTTTAATCACTTAGGACTAAATAATCATATCGAAAACTGTAGGAGATTACCACATAAGTTTTTGACAAGGGTCCAATTTCAAGTGCAAAATAATAATGTTTTCAAATATTGACTCGGTTAAAATGTTATCTTATCCAGCAGTAGAAACAACCCAACAATTAATGAAACAAATATCCTGAACAATGGGTTAAAAAAGTTGTGAACTTTCCCCATATTACCCTTAAAATCTTGTATTGGTATGCCTCAAATATGTAAGTCTAGTAATAAAAAAAACTTAAACAACAAAATCGTTAAATATACTTATATTCAAATGAATATTTTTGCATTAATCTCAGTCATGCAACATGGAATAACATGCCATGTGAGGTCTTCCAATACATTAAAAAACAGGGGTCCTGTATTAAAAGTTAAGATAATATCAATTTATATTATTTATTAACAGAAAAGATCGTTAAAGTAATTACATATTAATAAACAAAAAAGGGTATTTTTCGAAACATACACTATTACTACACTATCTTCATAATAATAAAAAACAGATAAGCTTTATTTTTGTTATTAATTAATTCTAACACAATTTTGCATTTCTTTAAATTCTAAAAATATAAGCAATAGCAGTTTTTGCCATGCAGCCATTTATTAAGGAATATCTACCTATATTCTAAATGTTTTTTTTTAAATAACTGTTCGATAAAATAAAATGGCTTTCATACAAATGCCATAAATTATGTTGGTGTTTTTAAATGTTTATTATATAGTAAGTCTTAAATAATATAAATACATATTTAATAAAATATATACAAACATATATTATTGTATAAAAGATTATGTTGCTCAATGAAAACTATAATATTAAAGAGTATATAAAAATTATTGCTGAAATTAAAACAAAACATCTTTGACAAAAAAAAAACAAAGAAAACGCACTGAATTTGAGACATATTAGGTAAATATTATATTAAAACATTTGGGTCTACATACAAATAAAATATTTTTTTATATGTTGTTATATTTTTGTGTTTATAAACCAGTAGTCCAGTTATTAAGTTTCACCCAAGATTTTACCACGAACTAGATATAATTTTATTTAGTTGTGCGGAGAATTATTTAGTTTCTGAGTATAAAACCGAGCTTTGAGCATTTCAGAACTGCCTCATCGGGAATTTTAAATTTTAAAATAAAATTGCATTTTCACAATTTTAACTTTGGCGTTACAACAAAAAGAAGCAGAAATATAACCAACATTATGTGGTTTGGAGATCTCATAGTTAGAAGCAAATTGTGAATATGCATATACAAATAAAAATCTAAAAATGTTGGGATCAAATAACACCACTCTTTCTGCAACAAAGAAACTCTTTGAAACAGGGACCCGGTATGTCAATCCAAGGCCTGGTAACAGAAAAATCATTTATCATTTCTTTGCAATGAAAATTTAAAAACTGCTTTAAAACTAGCATAAACATTTGTATATGTATTGTTTTAGAGATGCTATTACCTGAATTATCTTCAAAAATGGGTAACAACAGAGTTCCATGAAATCATTTGTGAGTTCAATGAAATTTTATGTAAAACTGACATTGGCTTACAATCTCCGGTTGACTGTAACAACTTTCCGAGTTGGCTTTCGAAGATACAATACTTATAGAAGTTTTCGCTTTGTTTATCGACTTCAAGATGGCATTTGACATTATAAACATAAAAGGGCTAATTTGAGCTGTACAACAAAGGCATATCGAAAAACTTTGGAAACATTTTATAACTTTTCTTTGATTTAACAACTTTTAGAGTTATCTATGGAAGCCAAATTAAATTCCATCAATTTCCCATAAAAAAGGTATCGGCCAAGGTCGAATCTTGAGTCCTCTGGTTATTGATGATATTTTATAAAGAGAACTACAAGTTTGAGCTAAATTCTTTATCAAAGTTCTAATGTTCACAGATAACATCGTTGTTCTTCCGAAAATGCATGGAAATATCGAATTGATGATCAACAGATTGTTCAAAAATTCCAACAAATGGAGGAAGGACTCCCAGTAAATGAGGTTTGTAGTTTATACTGCATATTACACGTGAAAAGTTTTGTACCCATTTGTTTCACCAAACCGATGTAGCAATGGTTTTCTAGTGTTATTCTTTGTTAGATCCCTGCTAAGTTCTTATTCACTACTTCGAAGTTGTTGCTAACAATAGTGACGTTTTGTCACAGAAGATGGATAGTTTCGACTGATCATAAATTACCTTTTGAAGGATACTATCATAGAACGTTGGGAATAGTAAATGTATTGATATCGCGCAGCATAAAGAACAAACAAGTATTTTTAGCACAATTACAGAAAATTTAATTTTTAACATATTTCGTCTCAGGTGTATTGTTTCCAAGATTTTCCAATTTTGTCAAGACGTCGTTTATATTTAAAGAGGGCTGCCAGAAGGTAAGAGACTCAGTTTTATACAAAACAACAAAATAAAATCCAGACCGTTAACACGAGACTATTAACCGTCAATGTGACATTTAACTGGACTATATTTATTTATTTTAGAAAATAGTGTATAATGTCGGTGAGCACAGAATAAAAACTAGGATACAAAAGGATTATTAATTTTGATTAAGCCTGCAAGTTGTGTGATTTGTATGTATTAATCCAAACAAAAATTTTAATTGAAATTAAAAAAAAAAAATTTCTTTCAATACAATAGCAATTCTTTTTTAATTTTATTCATTGCAAAAATCCCCTAAAAAAAAAACCATATTGAATCCGAAACTCATCCCGGAAATTGAAAGAACAATAATATATTAAAAACAATTTATGTTTTGATATTAAATAAAAAAAAAAATAAATTATGTTTGTTTCATTTTTAATATTATTTCAATGTACGAGTTAATCTTATATAAACCTCCAGACCTTTCAATATGTTAGGATTGACTGATAAAAGTTAGACATTACCTCAGAGGCATATTCTATTCCGAACTTTAACGATGCATGCATTTATAATTGCCAGGCATATATTTCAGTGTAAATCGTATTATTATGCCTTGTGCAAACTACATTGTTTCATTGTTGTGTGAAAATAAAAAATTATATTTTCAACTGCAACTGACTCAAAAATATGAATGAAAACGGGCACATATCCATTTTATACTTTTTTCCTACGCAAAAAGTCTTATCTGCCATTAAATAAGTACCATATCCCAAATTTTTTTCCCGCCTGGTATTAACCGTATAAGAGGAATAAAGGTTTTAACATTTGTCATCTCTTTGGTAATCTCCATGCCTTACCGGTCAGTTCTAGGATTTTGAGCAGTAAAAGGGTAATTAAGTATATGTACATATATGTATATTTGATTTGTAATAAAAGTTGCCGATTTATATCAATAATAATCAAAGGATTCATAGGTACAAGTATAGTTAATATAAAAAAATAAACAATTTTTTCGTAAATAGGAAAAAACTGTTATGTTTTTAAATTTTACACAGAATTTTTTATCTTAAATATGTATGTAATTTATAAAAAAAAAACATAAAATATAAAAGTTTAAATTAGATGTTTTCATGTTATACTTATTTTCAATTAACTTAACTAAAGATGCTTCCTTAAATGGCTAGGTAAGAGCGCAAGTGACAAAGTACATTTTAAGAAATAATGAGTTGTCACATTTAAGTTACATAGCTAAGTTTTTTTCTAAAAATGAATGTTATTTACACAAACCACTTCTGTTCTTAACTAGCCAAATAGACAAAAAAAAGTAAAAAAAAATAACAATAAACTTTCTCAATCAAAAGCGATTTAATTCACATTTCTTCAAAGCCACAAAAGAAAAACAAAAATCACATAAGAACAAAAATATTCTAAAAAAACATTATGATAAATATTTGTCTATCCTCATAATTCATTATTGAATAACTATTAACAATCAAAAAAAAAAAAAACAAAATAATAAAAGCAAATAAAGAAACAAAAGTAAAGTAATATTTTTAATCGCCTTAAGTAATGTGCCATTAAAGTTTCAGATTAAAATCTGTTACGTTATTGTATATGCCTTAGGTTTCCCTTCAAAAAAATAAAGAAAAAAAAATTAAAAAGCAAATAAATTCCTAGAAGTTGCTAGGAATGGTAAAACTTTAAATAACCTTTTTATGATTTCTTTTTAATTTTATATTTAACATGTGATATAAGAAAGTTTAATTCGCATATATATATATGTATTGTTCAGATAATTATATGGTTTTGCTACGTTGTTATTTTCTCTTCGCTTTCTTCCGTCATGCTAAGAAATAATTACTAATTTCCGCTTTTCCTATAAATATAAATGTCTATATACTCGTATGTACATGGTTATCGCAACTTCTGAGAATACACTTATTTCATTCTACATAAAATGCCACCGAACTTAACAAAATATCAAAACACGTAACTAAAAGTAAAAGTAAAAGTAAAAGTAAAAGTAAAAGTAAAAGTAAAAGTAAAAGTAAAAGTCAAAGTCAAAGTAAAAGTAAAAGTAAAAGTAAAAGTAAAAGTAAAAGTAAAAGTAAAAGTAAAAGTAAAAGTAAAAGTAAAAGTAAAAGTAAAAGTAAAAGTAAAAGTAAAAGTAAAAGTAAAAGTAAAAGTAAAAATAAAAGTAAAAGTAAAAGTAAAAGTAAAAGTAAAAGTAAAAGTAAAAGTAAAAGTAAAAGTTATAGTAAAAGCAGAAATATAAATAAAAATATAAATAAAAGCAAAAGTTGAACTTAAACTAAAAGTTAGACATTTGACAAAAAAGACAAAAATGTATGACCGCCACTTTAAGAGTAATCTAACAAAAAGATTTTCATTCAAGCATTTGCCATTAATAATTTTAAAAATCTGCACAAATTACTGTGATAATAAAACAAGTGAGCAAAATTTTTAAATATAAATTCAACATACAAAGGTACTCTTAAAAATAACTTAATTGCTCACCGGCAATTTGTATACAATAACGCAATGACTTAGTTAAGCAACAACAACAAAAACAAGAACTTCTGCATGTTTATAATGATTTGAGCAAAACTGGTATTAAAATCGATTATGAAAAATTTGATTAAAAAAATAAATTCCAATGAAAGATATTTAGTAAAACAAATGAATTTCAGTAAAAACAATCAAATTCAGTAGAAGAAATCAGTTAAAAAAAAAAAACAAATATAAAGTACTAAAAGTAAAAAAAAAACTTACTTCAAATAACTTTTCTTTATAACTACAAAGGTAAGGCTAAAGAATACAAAAACAAACCAGAAATAAAGTGAATATAAAACTTATGTGTGCCAAATATTCCATATATAAGTAAGTGCTTCAATCGATTATGGGGTAAACAAAAATACTTAAACAAGCTTAAATCACTCAACAAGAGAAGACAAAGTTCATACAAATATTGCATTCCCAGTAATTAACAACTTCTTGTTATAGAAACAAAATAATACTATTCTGGTTGTAAGGAAGCAAAAGAAAATTAAATTCCGTTTATTTGGTTAAATTTTCAATAAAAAACCCTTCGAAAGCTTCACACAAAAAGTCTTAATTATTTTTTTATTTTACTTTACACAAAAAAGAAATTTATCAGTTTTATTACAAGTTAGGAAAATATAAATTGACAAATTTGCTTAAGTCTTCAGACGACAACTCGAGAAAATTCTTATCCAATAACTTCATATGTTTCTTTCATGAATGGATACCTACTTACTTTTACTTTACTTTAGATGGTGCTTACAATCCAAGTTGAATACGACCTTAACTCCTCCATCAGCCCGCCTGGTATCTCCTCCAAGTTGTATTAAAACATATACTTATATAGATTTTACGACGTACTTATGTTCCTTTATTAATATATAGGTAAACTCTTATATTTCAGCAAATCGATTATTTAACAACAAGCTGAATTGTTATCACCGGCTCTAAACCTACAACCGAAATCGGGTACTGGTCTGCTTCTACAATATTTCCATCTTTCTCGATTGCTAGCTAGATGCCACAATCTGTTCGTATGTTCTTCCACTGCGGGCGTTGCCTCCTTTTAACGTGCTACGAGTACATGACATTTTATAGTCTTTTGTTCATTCTTTAATTTAAGTTTGGCAAGTTTTACTTGCGAGTCGAGTTTTTTTTACTGCAGTTTCCGGCTGAGCTGAGGAGGTAAATTACCTTGTTTTATCATGTTCCAGACGTGGTCAATTAGATTAAAATTTGAACTTCTGGGTCTATGTTAACGGACATTGTCTTGCATCAGAATCAAATTTTAAGGAATTGCGGGAGCCGTTACTATGTAACTGGTCTTCTGAGTTTCTTGATTTTGAATATATCGAAAAAAAAATATCTGTCGGTTGAGAAGAAGAACAAACATGAAGTCTAAAAAATTATAAATAATTACTCCAAATCACCAAACGATTTGATTCTAATCCAACTCTTTGCATGAGTTGTGATTTAATGATAAAATGGAAAACAAACAAGAAATAAAAACAAATAAAAATAACCAAGCTTACTACAAAAGTTCTTTCTCTTAAGCGCACTCCTATAATACTCGTTTTTATTTTCATTTCAATAATTATCGTTTATTAATCATACTATAGATCGTTCCCAAAATGCGATACACATAATAAAACATTAATTAAATATAATGTGTATGGGAAACAAAATATTGTAAATGGAAAAAAATATTAAAATCATGTCCTTTCACCAAGTGTACATTGATGAAAATAAAAATCAAGCCTAGTTTTAATTACAAAATGCGAATTAAACAAAGAAATATGATAAAAAAATGTTCGTACAATTTAGAATTAAAAAATATGTATACATACATACATACCTACAAAATAATATAAAATATTATTAAATAATATTAAAAAATGATGATAATAATAATTTCGTTATACTATATTATGAAAATGGATTAAAATATTAATTTTAAAAAAAAAGATAAAACTAAAAATGTAAATCGAAAATTCAACCCACCTTAGTATTGCATATTTGTTATATACCTGTGTAAAATAGTTATAAAATGTATTAAAAAAAAAAACAATAAAATTAAAGTAATTATAAATAAATAATAACATTTTAAAATGAGTGCTTATTAATAAAAAAAATTAATTACATCAGATTTGTATATGCTTGCATGTATTATACAAGTACAACGTGTATACAAGTATATTTGTACATAATATATAAATATAATTTTTTTTAAGATTACATCATAGAGTTTAGGGTTTTAAAAAACATATAATCTGACACAAACACATGCACACATATATACAACATGTATACACACATTTACATATATACATACACAGCCAAACATGCACACACAAACACCAATTCACCACATGAAAAGGCAGAACCTTAAAAAATATTCTATATAAACTTATAACTGAATAGAATAATTTTTAAGAGACTTAAAAATGAAAATAAACAAAAAAAATTATCAGAAACCTATTTTTTTATTATTGAGAACTTGAAAAAATACCACAAAACAAAAACCAAAACAACAACAAAAAAACAAAATAAACAACTAATACTAATATATCTTATCCAAAATAAAAATTAAAAAAATCACCAGTGTATAAGTGTGATTTATTTATATATAGTTACAAGACTCTAATCACCTAGCAGCAACAATAATTGTGAATTGAATATCTTTAAAAGTAAAAATAAAAAAAATAAGTTTGGTTCTTCTTTATGTTACAAACAAAATTACATTAATAAAATGAAACTTGGATATGTAATAGGAAACAAAAAAAAAATAATACAGCAAATTGTTTAATAAAATATAAAATAAAAATTAATATACATAAATTATTTAGGGATTTCATTTCATATGTTCGAGTTTCAGAAAAAAAAAAAATATACACAAAATAATTCAATCCTTTTTCTGAAAAGTTTATACCAATTAAGTTTGATAAAACTAAACAAAATAAATAAATACAGTTAAATTATAATAAACCAACAACAAACGTTTCTAAGATAATATTATTTCACACAGAGCCTTTTCTTTCAAAAATAAAACAATGGGTTGTAACTTAAATGTCCGACCGAAGGTCAATTTTTTGGTACCTATAATAAATATATGTATACATACGTAGTACTATTTATTGTGGTAAATTGATACTGTGCGGTGTCTGAATTGTACACTTAAGCTGGATTGGTTTTGACCGAAATATCGCACCGAAACCATTTTACATTTAATTACTAAATAAATATCGTTTTCATTAACGCATTTCGTATGGACGCATATCGTGTTGTAATTGAACATTTTTTGTATTACAAGAAAATAAATGCAATGCGATTTCGCACCGAATGGCTGGGTACGGTACGCGAGCGTTAAGCTAGTCTAAGTTAGGATAGACGTGCATATGCGATTTCCCTCTACGAGTATTGAACCGGCGATATGCGAATTCCCTTTAATATATAAGCTAAATTAGCCTGAGTAAATTAAATGCAGTCAAACCACCATAACAAGATTCAGGTATTTCAATGATTCACTTTCTGAAAACTTGATGGGATCAAAACCGCATTCTTGCTATTAAAAGGACTATTCCGCTAAGAACTCATACTTTCAATACATCAGTGTGGACATGAACCTATTTTTCTTGACCGGAGATTTATAAATATGAATACATAAACAAAATCGCAGCGATTAAATAAATGCAATATGCTCTATTTGGACTTTCACATCCAATGCGCTTTATTCATATTGACAACGAAATTTTCACGTCCTAAATTTAATATTTTTTATATTCACATGGCTATATATGTATAATATTTGTCCTGAAATGTTATTTTGCTTCCGCCATAGTGCCGTTCACTGTTTTACTAATAATTGTGTTGATTTAAACATATTGCCGATAATGGTTTGCTGTAGGAAGAATGTTTCGGGCTGCCGCGCTATGTTGGGAAAGCCCTTAAGTTTCTACTGAACTACGCCTTGGCATAATGGTCAGTGCGTTAGGCTAGCCGCGCACTAGCAATTTTTAGTTGCGAAACTGCTTGGTTCGAGCAACTAAAAAGTTTGTGTTTTGACACAAACTAAACGATTGCCTAAAATAAGTTCGCCATTTTATTGAACATATAATTATCTGCAAATTCACCGACATTCAACCAAACAGTTCATCTGTTTTCTATAAGTAACCAAACAGTTTCGCAGCTAAAAATTGCTAGTGCGCGGCTAGCTTTAAAGTGTGAGTTGAACGGAGGTCTGAGCCTGAAGAATATCTCGTCATGGAAAGTGGTTGTCTCTTACCGGTTCGGACCCGGCAAAAAATTGAAGGTGTCCTCCATTCCTCCCGACAACACGCACAAATGAATGGTTGGGGGGTATCTATAATTTACAACACTCAGGTTAATTACTATGTCGTTGTGTTGTAGTTTTCTCAAACTCCATTTGGGATTACTTCCCAATGGCAATCGCATCTGTACGCTTATCCATAATCTCAAGAAAAACTTTCTTGCAAAAAAGAAAAGAATATATACGTACATTTTAGAAAAACGAAATAACAAGATATTTTAACGTAAATAATTATTTTTCATATTTACCGAATAACAGAAATTCGGCTTCGGTCAAATCATCAACTGGTTTCGAGTGGAGACAAGCTTGTGGCTAAGAGTGGCTAAAGATAAAGTCGACGCTTTGGTCGGACATATGTAAGTCGTGATTTTTATTCATCAGAAAATGTGTAACTTTTTTCTGTTTTTATAATTATTATTGAAAATATGTATATATGTACATACATACCTGTGCATAAATTTATATACTTTTTTATATTTATTTTTACTGCAAGAAAACATATTGTTTCAAAGATATTCATACTTTTTTCAATATTCGAGATCCCACCTCACATCCAGAAGAAAAACAAAAAAATAAAAATAGGTACCACATAAATATGAAACAAAATTAATAAAAAATAGTAGCAAATATCCATTTATCGAAAGAAAAAATTAAAAGCTACAACAAATCAATCACTGTTAAATTTGTTAAGTTATCAATTTAAAGAAAGAGAATATCAATGTGTAGCGCTTTAAAGTAAAGTAGTGTTTAGCACTTTGATTTACTGGATGCAATAAAAAATCTTCTATGAAATTATTGAACTATAAGGTGTTTTAGTTATTATTATGTTTTTGAGAAATTTTATCAAAAGACTATAGGTTCTAACCAAGACTTGGGTTTTTAGAAATTAGCACAAAGCAGGAAGTAAACTTGACCCCAATCAATTAATTACAAACAGCATTGATATTATACTTATACTCAACTTGTAATTCTTGTTAATAAATGTACACTGACATGTGAGAGCGAGCGAGAGTCTTCGATTTCCTCCATTTCCAGTTCCATTGGATCCATTTTCTCAAGATAATCGTTACTGTAGTAGAATTTTTATTATTCAATTCGGTAATGGTCATCAAATCAGACTAATCGATATCGCTTTGATCGAAGCCCTTATTAACATGGTCGTCGTATCCTCATTTTCAATCCTAGGGCAAACCGCACAACATGGCTTAATTAAATATACTCTCTTTTCAATCTCACTGGAGCTAGGCGCTCCTGTTTTTCCCACCTTGATTTAAAAATACTGCATAATAGGGGTGCCAGTACGTTACTTGATACAACCGAATCGAAAACAATCCGCTGAACCTAAGTAGGAAATGCCTGTTCTCGATTAATATCTCGATTGTATCAAGTTACGTGCTAAGGCCTTAGGAATTGGAAACTTTTTCCTTTTTATGAGAAACGCTGAGGAGCATTTTCCTTGGCAGACAGGAGATAGTGAATAATTTTATGCACCAGAAAGTTACGAGTACAAACAAAATTGCTACCTAATTTAATTTGTTAGTTAGTATCCAGTTGGCGCTTTAATTTAAGAAAATAAGACAACACAAAACAATAAGATCACAAAAACAAAACTGTGACAGCTAAGAAATATTTCGACACTTTTTCGGACGTTGTCGCACAACTTAAGAGTCATGCCCAATTGTAATAAAACTTTGTTTATATTTGAAAGTTATGTACTCTATCGGATACTACCAGTTAAGAACTTTTAAAAATCGGTTTTTATATTTTCAAAATTATATTTTTTGAAGTAGCAAAAATACCACTTAGGATTGGACGCCATTCTACTCACTGTCATTATTAAGATTATCAAAACGATGGTTTGAAGATGAAATCGGTGGGACCTTCTCTCCGATCTCACTCATGTAACTATATTCATTTTCGTAGACCCTATTTGGACTTCTAGGATGAGTAAGATTTTCCTTTTTGGACGCATAGCAAAGTATTCTGCAGGAAAACTATTACAAAAATGCTATTTTTAGCTCTCTAAATGCCTTAGCTTAGGAGATATTTGGCTTTTAAGTTTTTGAAAAACTCGAAATTTATTTTCTAAATTGTTTGAAATCAGGCTTTACTACGGTCATAATTTTGGTGGGGGCAAAACCCCCATTTATTCGGCTTAATTACAAGCTAATGATTAATCTAACTTAAGAACTAACAAACTTATAGCTACGTTTTATGGTTAGTGGGGGGTTGATTCAGGAGAAGGAATTTTAGGCAAGACGTACTGAGGTTAAAGTTTAAGTTGCTAGTGTTTGATTTAACACTCCGGAGCATACGAGAGCCATAAGGGGATTACGTATGTTTCAAGGGTTGGTATTAAAGAAGATGGTGTTGTAAAGAGTAATACAGTCAAATGAACCTGTAAGTAGTCGATGAATGAAGAGGATTTCATAATTTTTGTTCGTTCTTTTAGTGAATTTAGGTTGATTAACTTAAGGCGGTCGTGATAGGAAGATAGGAACAAGGGATTATTCCAGAGAAGACCTCGAACAGCAAAACGAAGGAATCTCCGTTGAATACTCTCGATTCTGGCGATGTGAAATTGTTGGTGAGGGGACCATACTTGATAGGCGTATTCGAGCAGAGGACGAACAAAAGTTATATAGAGGAATCGAGTCAGGTGTGGGTTGGAGAATTCCTTGGACCATCGTTTAACGAAGCGAAGTGCTGAATTGACCTTAAGAATTATATCGTCATAATGGGAGATGAAGTTAAGTTCCTGATCACACAATATACCAAGGTTACGTATCGATTCGACGATAGATAGGGGCTGACCATGAAAAAGGTAAAAACGGAGAGAAGATTTGAAAAGTTTTCGTGAGAAAGTGATTGAATGGCATTTGGAAATATTTAAAACTAAACTGTTTTTGAGACACCAAACTGAAAAATTATCGAGATCGAGTCATTTGTAGAAGAAATGATCTTGAAGAATTTGGTATCGTCGGCGTAGACAGAAATATGAGAATATTTAATGACCATTTAATATCGTTAATATCAAGAACAAAAAGGAGAGGGTCTAGGTGGCTGCCTTGAAGGACTCCAGACATTGCCAAGAAAGGGCAAGAGGATGTAGATCTAAAACAAACACTGTAGTAACGGCTTTTCAGATAAGAATAAATCAATATCAATAGAATGGGTTCAAAACCGAAAGTGGACAGTTTGAAAAGTATAAGTCTGTATGAGATTTTATCGAAAGCCCTACTAAAATCGGTGGATATGACATCGACTTCCTTGCCATGATCTAAGGCCAACAGGATGAAAGACACAAATTTAACAAGATTAGTGGTTGTTGATCTACACTTGAAAAAGCCATGTTGTATAGGGTGTGATGCATTTTTGTCAAAGGCTGAGGTACCGGGGTTCTATCTGAAGTAGTACTAACTTCAGATTGTTACGTCAATAATCCTTTATTTATAAAAATATCGAAAAGAAATCTTAACCTAATTTACACTATTATTATATATGTATATACAAGGTGTCCCACAGTCACCGCCCCAAATGAAAACCATGGATTCCTGAGGTCATTTTAAGTCGAAAAACTTAAGAGGTAATTTTCTCGTTTTCGTCCCGTTCTCGAGTTATAACGGTTTTTATGATTTTTCCCTTAATTGGCTTTATCTTTGCCAAACTACGTCCGATTTGTAAGATTTTTTTTTATAACCAATCAAGAATTTATTACAGTTTTAGTTTGTCCAAAAACTTTTTTTTGCGGTTTCTCCGCAATTTTGCATCAAACCCAATTTTTTCATTTTTTAAGTAGTTTTTTCACTTTGATATCATTTTATTCAAAAATACACGTTAATGAGTATTAGTTTTTCCCACTTATTATTAAAGCCCAGTTCTTTTTCTTAAAAAAAATATTTTTTTTTCCTTAAAAAAAATACTAAATGTAATTAACAAAAAATAAAAAATAAAACTGGGGCCTATTTCACAAATCATACATTACATACAATGTATGATTTTGACAGGTTTGATGTATCATTTCTGTTTCACAGAATTGTTGTATGACCACTGTCATACAACATTGTAATCGACTGGAATATTTCCAATGAGATTGTGTAATTTGATGTAATGTATGATAATCAATTTATTTAAATGATGTATGTAATGTATGTGATGTATGATCTGTGAAACAGGCCCCTGGTCAAGTTTTTAAAACCTTTGGAATTGCGCATAAAAAAAACTTGCCAAGTAAGCCCATCAAGTTTTAGTCAGTAATCATTAAATAATAAAATTTCTCTATTACATTGTAGCTGTTTCAATATTATTCTACTTTACATATTCGCTACTAAACCTACATGAAGTAAGAATTTGGCGTACTTTAAGATCTCACTACTTTTGTTGTTACACAAAGGCTTTTGTATGGACGAATTTGGCTCTTTTTTTAACATTTATGTTTTGGTCTGATCTCACTCCTTTTTGCAAAGATTTTAATATTTTGCCATGTCAAAATCTAGAAAGATACGGAAAGATAGAACGGTGGACTCTACCTACTAAAATCAACTTAGTTTATAGCTTCCTATTTCTTTTCGTATATTTTCTTTTTGTTATTGGTTGTTTTGATTTGCGCTTCAATTGTTTCTTCTTATCCTGGCAAGATACCTTACAGCTTACACTAACATACCTACCTTAATTATGTATACTAGTACCTACGTCCGCTCAAAGTCATAAAAAAGCAATAATTTTAATTTTTTTAAATGAAGGTAGCCCACCAATGAATAGCCTAAATTGGTGGTTTGATTATAGTTCACATCACAGTTAAGAGTTTTTCTTTATGTTAACTCATAATTTTTTTAGGTATGCAAATATTTTCTTTTTCATTCATGTTAACATAAACATTAAACATAACATAGTTTACCAAATCGAGCACTCTAGTTCTAAGAAAAGACATGAATTTTCAAGATGCATGTATAGTTTCAAAATGACAATAAAAAGACACTTCGAATGAAAAACCTTAGATTTTCTATTTTTCGCTTTGAATGTAGGAACATTAAGCTATACCACTCCACCAAATTTGAT
Organism: Philhelius festivus; assembly: GCA_963931855.1. Taxonomy (NCBI): domain Eukaryota; kingdom Metazoa; phylum Arthropoda; class Insecta; order Diptera; family Syrphidae; genus Philhelius; species Philhelius festivus. The sequence goes on from OZ007558.1 coordinate 14,810,337, forward strand.
CATTATACAGCAATCGGAAGTGCTCCATATAAATTAAACATTTTCTCAGAAAGTGGGCGGATACCACGCCCCCTGAATGGAAAACCTCAATTTTTATTTTTGGTCCTTTATATGCAATTTGAGCCCTACCGTTCTACCAAATTCATTGTTCTACTGCAATCGGAACTGTGCCATATATAATTTATATCAGTTCTGAGGAAGTGGGCGGATACCACGCCCCTGAATTGAAAACCTAAAATTTTATATTTTTTCTTTGTATGCAATATAAGCCCTACCGTTTTACAAATTTCATCGTTTTACAGCAGTCAGAAGTGCTCCATTCAACCAACACCAATTTGGAGGAAGAGGGCGGATACCACGCCCGCTGAATGGAAAACCTGAATTTTTATTTTTGGTCCTTTATATGCAATTTAAGTCCTATCGTTTTACTAAATTTAATTTTTATTTAAATTCAAATTGGAAAAAAGCAATTTTTATTTTTGGTCCTCTATATTCAATTTGAGCTCTACCGTTCTACCAAATTTCATTTTTCTACTGCAATCGAAAGTGCGCCATATATAATTTGCATCAGCTCTGGGGAAGTGGGCGGATACCACGCCCCTGAATGGAAAACCTCAAATTTTATATTTTTTTCTTTGCATGCAATATAAGTCCTACCGTTTTACCGAATTTCATCGTTTTACAGCAGTCAGAAGTGCTCCATTCAACCAACACCAATTCGGAGGAAGTGGGCGGATACCACGCCCCCTGAATGGAAAAACTCAATTTTAATTTTTGGTCCTTTATATGCAATTTAAGTCCTACCGTTTTACCAATTTTCATCGTTTTACAGCAGTCGGAAGTGCTCCATTCAACCAACACCAATTCGTATAAAGTGGGTGGATACCACGCCTCCTGAATGGAAAACCTCAAATTTTCAAATTTTTTCCTCTGCTTGCATGACAAGACCTACCATTGTGCAAAATTGCAAGATTCTACGATGTTGGGAAGTGCTCCATAATTTTGATGATCTGTCAGTCAGTTACGGTTTTTGTGATTTTTGAGGCCTTATATAATAGGAACCGCTTACGCTAGAAAATAGAAATTCGGTGAGGCACCTGTGCCTGACTAGCTTAGCAAATATTCGGAATTTTAAGTTTCTGACTTTATTGGTACTGAAGATAGGGAGGGGTCAAAAACCGCCGGAGTTTGTTCCTGTAAAAAGGGTGTAGTGCCAGAACTTGGCTGGGCACTTAACTTTAAAAGCATTTGCCAAAGATGTTTTCATTAATCAAGAACGAAAGTTAGAGGTTCGAAGGCGATCGGGTAAGGTCGGGATGATTTGACACGTTAACAAACTTTACAAAATATCCCAAAATCCAAATACAGTTTTACGTTTTAAAAATTTGTATATGTTAAAATATCATTTTAGCAACATAAAAACATCGTTTAATTATCGATTTAAATATTTGTATTTGAGTTATAGACTTGTTTTTTAACCCTTCCAAATTGTCAATTCCTCCTTCGGGGAGGGATGATTTGACATTGGCGTTAGGAGGTTTTGACAGAGGGAGGAGGATTTGATCATGGCTCGACAGTTTTTAATTATTAAATAAATACAAAATTTGGTTATTTTTCAGTAAATAGTTATTTTATTATTTTTCTAACTTATAAGGAACTAATTCTTTTTAAATTCTTTAAGTCTTTTTCATTTATATTGAATGTTAAAAGCTTTAAAAACAATAAAAATAGCTTAAAATGAATGTCTTCTTACATAGCGCTGTAAAGCTAGCATAAATGGATACATCTAAAGGTTGTAATTTATGGGATATGCGGAGGAAAAGAAAGCATAACAATTCCGTTTTCTCGACAATATATGATAGCTTCAAGGCTGATGATCTGATGGATGAGATATATGATTATCGAGCAATAAAAGTATTGGTTTTCCTTGGAGCCAGAACATTTGGAAATATTTCACTTTTCATCAAACAGCGGTCTGAGAGTAGGCCAACGGTTCTTTTAACAGAACCTGTCATAAAATTAGGTTTTATACGCTTACGTGGAAACACATAAACTGGCGGAATATGATTTCCTAAGGCATTGATAAAACCAACCATTGTGACTAGGCTGCCCCTTTCTACGGATGCAACTTGAGAAACGGTTCTCTTTCTCTTTTCAGCAATTACCTTTAAAAAATTATGAATGTTTGTGTAAAGTTTCTTCGAAAAATAAAAGGAGCATCAAGTACAGCTAGTGTATTAACATTCCACGATTTTAAGTATGGAATTTTCTTAATTTTCACATATTGTAGAACTAATTGTTTAGCCAATTCATATGTCAATCCAAATTGTAAGTTGGAGCATTTTTTAAAATATTCAACGAGCTCGCTCTCGTGAGCTGTTGTAAGAATTTGCTTATGCGAATATTTTGTACTATTTCGGTCATTAATTTATTTTACTTCCTTTATTTTTGAAGTTTAAACATTAATGTGGTACGATTAATATCAAATTTTGTTGCGGCACTGTTTATAAACTCTTTTTGGTTGTGAATATTTTTAATAGCATTTTCAACATTTATTTCGTCGATGTTGCGGTTAAGATGTTTTCTTTTATAAGTGTTGGGCATGTTTAATATTCTAAAAAAAAGAGTAAAAGGTTGTTTTACTATAAGATATTCTTATTGACTTAAGAAGGAGGATTTGACATTCTGTCAATTGCTCCTACAAAACAATTGTCCAAACCTCCTTTCAATCTACTTTTGGAAAAAAATCTAAAAAACACTTGTAAAAGCGGGCAGAAAAATTGTTTTTGTACCTATACGTTTTAGTCAAATGCAGGTGAAACCCAATATTGCAATTTAAGTATCAAAAGCTTAAAATTAAATAAATTGCACTTGGATTACTTACCATAAAAAATTACATAAACCGGATAAAAAACATAGAAACACATCCACTTCAGAGAGCTTCAAAGACACACTGATCAGTTATTTACCACTCACACCCATCGCAACTAACTTCATTTGCTTATCATTAAAAGTGCTGCAAAATCAATAGTTTTCAAGAAAAGTACTAATGTCAATTTCTCCTCCCTGTCAAATCATCCCGACCTTACCCTACAACTATTTTGTACTTAACCCTTTGCTGCACTTGTGGGGTTCAGGTGACCCCAGCGCTATTTAAATTACAATAAAACATACAATTTTCAAAAAATTGGAATTGTGGCTCCATCTGTTATTAGTTGAAGCATACCTCTATCCCCTGAAACCCATAGTACGATAATATGCGCGCTAGTATCGTTCTGGCAGTCGTTGGAAGTGGTGTGGTGCCGTTTAAGACCCCAGTGTGGCAGTTATGATTATTTAAGTAATTTTTTTTTTAGCTCTGTTTTGGCTGTATTTCTCTTAAATAATCGTAAGTATAATATTTTGACTGCTCAGAATTTTTTCTTACAACGTTTATAATATTTATATTAGTATATTTATTCGTTACCATTAGATGGCATACAATTTGCGCAATAGGACATTGCGACAAGAAATGATCGAGGATGATTGTAACAATGGCGTTGCTGAGAATATTTCGGATGCTGAATTCGATGATGGTTCTGAGTCTGAATTCAACGTATCTGATAGTTCATCTTCATCGGAGTTAGATTTAGAGATGGAAGACGCAACTTTCGATCCACGTCTTTTACAGTCTCGAGCACGCGGTCGACCTACGTCGAAGCTCTTCATAGTACAAAATAAATATACTTTTTTTCTAAGACAAATATGAAGTATTTTTTTTCTTGAAGGTATACATCTTGAGAGTATCTCATTAAATTCTTAGCTCAAAATATTAAAAAATAGAATTTTTTTGGTGAAAATGATTATTTTCACCACTTTTTTTCAATTAACAATTTTTTTTTTTAATAATAAATATGAATATTTTTGTTTAAACCTACTTCATCTTATAAAATACATATTAATGATCAACACAGAATTTTTTCAAGCAAAAAATTCAATAGCTGGCTCACAATACGAAATTTTGTTGTTTGGGCATTTCGTACCCCAGTGTGGCAGCTATGTTATTCTACAGAAGTGTGGCAGCTAAGGTTAAAGTCGATATGGTCACAGAAATGCTATTTTATGCTCTCTAAGTGCCTTAGTTTAGGAGATATTTGAGTTTAAAGTTTTGGAAAAACTCGAAATTTTTTTCTAAATCATTGGAAAGCGGGTTTTACTACGGTCACAAAAATGCTATTTTTAGCTCTCTAAGTACCTTAGCTTAGGAGATATTTGAGTTTAAAGTTTTGGAAAAACTCAAAATTTGTTGTCCAAGTCATGGAGAAAGCGGGCTTTACTACGGTCACAAAAATGCTATTGTTCAGGGCTACTCACTGTTTTATAATAATAAGCCATAAATGCACAAATTTGTTTAAACCATTAAAACTTAAAGTCATTCAATCTTGCATCTAACGTAAATTTCATTTCATTCAAAACATACTCGTACATATCATTTTATAATAACGCCAAACATTTAAATTATACTCTATGCAGTTAGTTTCTCTTTTTGCTTACTTAACTCTAATGTTAACTTTTTTTAAATATTCAAGTTGTTATCAGCACAGTTAGACATTGGTTCTCTCAATTTTTCTTGTATTTCTTTACCTCAACTTTCTTTTGACTTCGCAAGAATTGACAAATACATTACAAAATAATACACAAAACTTTTATACTTTTATTTCTATCAACCTTATAGACATTTTCGGAAACGAATATAAATTAAACATTTATAAACCAAATCCTACAATACAGTCCATACATTCGGAAACATTCGTGGTCCTTCAAAGCCGAATTTTTTAAGACAAAAAATATATATAAAAAGGTTTCGAGTGTGGAACTATATGTATATACATATATATACTTATTTGTATTAAACTTAAGCGTATATGGACCAAAACGCGGACTGTTACGTTACATTCATACGCATATTTCAATACAAATTTACCTGAAAATATATGAAACTGAATACTTTTTCAATATCTATTATTTTTTTGTTTTTTTTTTTTTTTTTGTAGAGGGGTCAAAAATAAGCACTTTTTACTATAGAAGGGGGGGTCTATCTCCCCCCGTTTAAGAGGTAGGGGCACTTTTAGAAAAAAATGGTTTAAATTGGAAAAAAAAATTAAAAACCAACGGCAACACCTACAATAAAGTGCTATACTGCGTTTGAAAGCAAGAAGATTGTTCTATAATCCTGCATTTAAATTAAATTACTCATATCAATAGTTTTTCAGAAATTTGCATTTAAAGTCCAAATTTTTATAAAAAAACGTGAAAAAAAAAGTTTAGACCGGTTGTTTTCAAAATTGTGAAATGAAATTGTAAATTAGCTTTTATGTGTTTCATGTATCTATCAGTTCTTAATTGAACACAAAAAACCGCATGGTTCTATGTCTTCTGGTTTTTGAGAAAATCGAAAATAACTAAAACTACTTTTCTACAAAATGTTTGATATTTTTTGCTTCCTTACATAAATAAATCAGTGCTAGCTTCCAACATTACAATATATAAACAGTAAAGTATGTATGCAACCCCCCTGCTTGGCACACTATAGGATTTGGGGTAGGTGCGAGGTTGGGTGCATGCAAAGTTTCTTTTGCATTCACAGAATCTGTATTTAAAAAAATTCAAATTTATTCTATTTATCCAGTGTCCACTAAATACATATATTTATATAAGTAGCCCAAAGTTCCAAACTTAAAATTTTTAAATACTAAAATGCATTATGAAAAATTCACATGTAATGCACTACTGCTCGACTGCAGCAAATATATATAATTTCTTAATATGTATCTATGTTTGTGTCTTACATAACAACTTAGATAAAAAAAGCTAACATTCCAATTTGTACCGTTGTTTTTTGTTCGTTAATGAAAATGTGGTACAAGTTATTGTTTACCAAGGTCATTCGTTTTTCAACTTTTGTAAGAGTGAAGTGTTTTTTTCTCTAAATGAAAAATGGCGGTTAAACATTGTAATGAAGCATTACAACTCTGCGCCCCCCCCTAGCTACGGACCTGTCCTATTGTTAATTCCAGTACCTTACCATAACTAAACCCTATTCCCAACCCCCAATCCCCTATCCAATAAGGTCCCATATCAACCTAACCAAGACACCCCCCATGCTACGGACCTGTGAAAAATTAAATAAAACAAATACTTACCAAGGCGACAACATGCTCCCATAGCATGTGTCAACCGCAAGCCATAGCCAGCAACTGATTACAAAGCAGCTTATCAGTAAACATAATTCAATGGCAGATTTACACCACACCAGCTACGCAAAAACAACAACAACTACTAGGAGTGGTGAATTGATAGCAGGAATTTATTTACGAAGAAGGAAGAACTCCACTGGAGGCAGCAACTGGTTAACGACCAAGAACCTCGATGGTGAGTTTTTCAAACAATAAAAGGAGAGATCGTTCGTCTTCTTCCCGGTCGCCCCCTTGAATTATCAACTATGGCCTAGAACTAAGATGGTGAGTTAAGGCTCAGACAATAACTGACTACCCTCTTGCCGCCCACCTGCAACCATAAGTAATCTTAGTATGAGATAACATATAGTTAAATATGATGCCCCCGTCGCCCTCACTAGCAAAATGTGACAAATAGACAAAAGCGATGACGTAGCAAAAGGTAGCATGTTGAGTGTAAATGTGCGCTTCATAACTTTACAACTCACGCATGGTTTGGCTGAAGAGTATGATAAAAGACCGCCCAACGTTCGACAAAAACACAGAGTGCAGAAGACGTTCACCGAGGTAACATCACACAAAGAAGTACAGTGCAAGGTCTAGTTTCGGTCGACATAAGAACCCAGGAAGGTAATATAAGTATTATAGTTGTAGACTTCCCCCCACCAGTGGTAAGGGGTCTCAACAAATTAGCACACGATTTGCCGGTTTCGACCGTGATTTGCCAGATTCGTCTGTGATTTGCCGGATTCGTCCGTGATTTGCCGGTTTCGACCGTGATTTGCCAGATTCGTCTGTGATTTGCCGGATTCGTCCGTGATTTGCCGGTTTCGACCGTGATTTGCCAGATTCGTCTGTGATTTGCCGGATTCGTCCGTGATTTGCCGGTTTCGACCGTGATTTGCCAGATTCGTCTGTGATTTGCCGGATTCGTCCGTGATTGCCGGTTTCGACCGTGATTTGCCAGATTCGTCTGTGATTTGCCGGATTCGTCCGTGATTTGCCGGTTTCGACCGTGATTTGCCAGATTCGTCTGTGATTTGCCGGATTCGTCCGTGATTTGCCGGTTTCGACCGTGATTTGCCAGATTCGTCTGTGATTTGCCGGATTCGTCCGTGATTGCCGGTTTCGACCGTGATTTGCCAGATTCGTCTGTGATTTGCCGGATTCGTCCGTTGATTTGCCGGATTCGTCCGTTGATTTGCCGGATTCGTCCGTTGATTTGCCGGATTCGTCCGTTGATTTGCCAGATTCGTCTGTTGATTTGCCGGATTCGTCCGTTGATTTGCCGGATTCGTCCGTTGATTTGCCGGATTCGTCCGTTGATTTGCCAGATTCGTCTGTTGATTTGCCGGATTCGTCCGTTGATTTGCCGGATTCGTCCGTTGATTTGCCGGATTCGTCCGTTGATTTGCCGGATTCGTCCGTTGATTTGCCAGATTCGTCTGTTGATTTGCCGGATTCGTCCGTTGATTTGCCGGATTCGTCCGTTGATTTGCCGGATTCGTCCGTTGATTTGCCGGATTCGTCCGTTGATTTGCCGGATTCGTCCGTTGATTTGCCGGATTCGTCCGTTGATTTGCCAGATTCGTCTGTTGATTTGCCAGATTCGTCTGTTGATTTGCCGGATTCGTCCGTTGATTTGCCGGATTCGTCCGTTGATTTGCCAGATTCGTCTGTTGATTTGCCGGATTCGTCCGTTGATTTGCCGGATTCGTCCGTAGATTTGCCGGATTCGTCCGTCGATTTGCCGGATTCGTCCGTTGATTTGCCAGATTCGTCTGTTGATTTGCCGGATTCGTCCGTTGATTTGCCAGATTCGTCTGTTGATTTGCCAGATTCGTCTGTTGATTTGCCGGATTCGTCCGTTGATTTGCCGGATTCGTCTGTTGATTTGCCAGATTCGTCTGTTGATTTGCCGGATTCATCCGTTGATTTGCCGAACCCGTCTAGATTCAGCTGTGAATGCCAGATCCAACTAAAGACTGTCGACATCAAGCGTGAAGTACTAGCTGGACCCGTTCAACTACTCTCAACCTGCGTACAGAAACCAGGCGAACGCACTGAAAGAATATCTACAGAGAATAAATCCACACCGAAGAACATACCAAGGATACCAGCAACGAAGACATTAATTATAAAAATTATATATAAAATAACATATGTAAATTAGTTTAAGTTCACTTTTCGATGATTTTATAAATAAAGGAATATTGACGTTAAAATCTGAAGTTAGTACTACTTTAGATAGAACCCCGGTAAGCCGGCGAGCAAAACCTCAGCCTTTGACAAAAGTACATCACAAATTGGCGCCCGAGCAGGGACTTGAACCCTGGACCGTTGGATGTACTTTTGTCAAAGGCTGAGGTTTTGCTCGCCGGCTTACCGGGGTTCTATCTAAAGTAGTACTAACTTCAGATTTTAACGTCAATATTCCTTTATTTATAAAATCATCGAAAAGTGAACTTAAACTAATTTACATATGTTATTTTATATATAATTTTTATAATTAATGTCTTCGTTGCTGGTATCCTTGGTATGTTCTTCGGTGTGGATTTATTCTCTGTAGATATTCTTTCAGTGCGTTCGCCTGGTTTCTGTACGCAGGTTGAGAGTAGTTGAACGGGTCCAGCTAGTACTTCACGCTTGATGTCGACAGTCTTTAGTTGGATCTGGCATTCACAGCTGAATCTAGACGGGTTCGGCAAATCAACGGATGAATCCGGCAAATCAACAGACGAATCTGGCAAATCAACAGACGAATCCGGCAAATCAACGGACGAATCCGGCAAATCAACAGACGAATCTGGCAAATCAACAGACGAATCTGGCAAATCAACGGACGAATCCGGCAAATCAACAGACGAATCTGGCAAATCAACGGACGAATCCGGCAAATCGACGGACGAATCCGGCAAATCTACGGACGAATCCGGCAAATCAACGGACGAATCCGGCAAATCAACAGACGAATCTGGCAAATCAACGGACGAATCCGGCAAATCAACGGACGAATCCGGCAAATCAACAGACGAATCTGGCAAATCAACAGACGAATCTGGCAAATCAACGGACGAATCCGGCAAATCAACGGACGAATCCGGCAAATCAACGGACGAATCCGGCAAATCAACGGACGAATCCGGCAAATCAACGGACGAATCCGGCAAATCAACGGACGAATCCGGCAAATCAACAGACGAATCTGGCAAATCAACGGACGAATCCGGCAAATCAACGGACGAATCCGGCAAATCAACGGACGAATCCGGCAAATCAACGGACGAATCCGGCAAATCAACAGACGAATCTGGCAAATCAACGGACGAATCCGGCAAATCAACGGACGAATCCGGCAAATCAACGGACGAATCCGGCAAATCAACAGACGAATCTGGCAAATCAACGGACGAATCCGGCAAATCAACGGACGAATCCGGCAAATCAACGGACGAATCCGGCAAATCAACGGACGAATCCGGCAAATCACAGACGAATCTGGCAAATCACGGTCGAAACCGGCAATCACGGACGAATCCGGCAAATCACAGACGAATCTGGCAAATCACGGTCGAAACCGGCAAATCACGGACGAATCCGGCAAATCACAGACGAATCTGGCAAATCACGGTCGAAACCGGCAAATCACGGACGAATCCGGCAAATCACAGACGAATCTGGCAAATCACGGTCGAAACCGGCAATCACGGACGAATCCGGCAAATCACAGACGAATCTGGCAAATCACGGTCGAAACCGGCAAATCACGGACGAATCCGGCAAATCACAGACGAATCTGGCAAATCACGGTCGAAACCGGCAAATCACGGACGAATCCGGCAAATCACAGACGAATCTGGCAAATCACGGTCGAAACCGGCAAATCACGGACGAATCCGGCAAATCACAGACGAATCTGGCAAATCACGGTCGAAACCGGCAAATCGTGTGCTAATTTGTTGAGACCCCTTACCACTGGTGGGGGGAAGTCTACAACTATAATACTTATATTACCTTCCTGGGTTCTTATGTCGACCGAAACTAGACCTTGCACTGTACTTCTTTGTGTGATGTTACCTCGGTGAACGTCTTCTGCACTCTGTGTTTTTGTCGAACGTTGGGCGGTCTTTTATCATACTCTTCAGCCAAACCATGCGTGAGTTGTAAAGTTATGAAGCGCACATTTACACTCAACATGCTACCTTTTGCTACGTCATCGCTTTTGTCTATTTGTCACATTTTGCTAGTGAGGGCGACGGGGGCATCATATTTAACTATATGTTATCTCATACTAAGATTACTTATGGTTGCAGGTGGGCGGCAAGAGGGTAGTCAGTTATTGTCTGAGCCTTAACTCACCATCTTAGTTCTAGGCCATAGTTGATAATTCAAGGGGGCGACCGGGAAGAAGACGAACGATCTCTCCTTTTATTGTTTGAAAAACTCACCATCGAGGTTCTTGGTCGTTAACCAGTTGCTGCCTCCAGTGGAGTTCTTCCTTCTTCGTAAATAAATTCCTGCTATCAATTCACCACTCCTAGTAGTTGTTGTTGTTTTTGCGTAGCTGGTGTGGTGTAAATCTGCCATTGAATTATGTTTACTGATAAGCTGCTTTGTAATCAGTTGCTGGCTATGGCTTGCGGTTGACACATGCTATGGGAGCATGTTGTCGCCTTGGTAAGTATTTGTTTTATTTAATTTTTCACAGGTCCGTAGCATGGGGGGTGTCTTGGTTAGGTTGATATGGGACCTTATTGGATAGGGGATTGGGGGTTGGGAATAGGGTTTAGTTATGGTAAGGTACTGGAATTAACAATAGGACAGGTCCGTAGCTAGGGGGGGGCGCAGAGTTGTAATGCTTCATTACAACATACACTACTCCATCCCAAATTGAATAATTTTCCAATATTTTCTTCTTTCGGTGATTAAGTGTCGACCAACGAAAAAAGCATTACTTTTTTCAAAGAAATTGGTTTAATACCAAATGAAAATTCAACTCCCGTGGCCGTGTGCAATTCTGGGTAAAGCTTAATGAATTGCTGTACTGAACTAACAAAGATGCATTGGCGCAAAATTTTAAACATTTAAAACCTACTCTAAATCAATTTTAGAATGGGAGTCGACTCTAAATATTGAGTATAAAACGAGAACCGACTTTTTGTTAATTTTAAAGGACATAAACTATACTTTAACGTTAAAGAGATCGTCTTACTTTAACAGCAGCAAATAGCTGGTTTATCTTTTAAAAGTATACTTTATCCATATTGACAATGGTCATTTCATACCAAAGCAAATGGAAAAAAAATGTTTACTGATGTTTTATTCAATTTTTTAAAGATGTTTTTTGTAAATAGACTGAATAACTGAATATTATAAATTCGAAGTAATCGTACGAAAGTGCTCTACGATGAACAAATCTGTAAATACAAATGTATGTACGAGTAGTTACATACATATCTTATGTATGCACGCGCGCCGCCACCGCACCGCCGCCGCCGGCCGAGACGAGTATAGCTAAATGAATCTGCACCTTGCAACAACAAATTGAGTTTTTATGCTGTGAATATACGATTTATACTTTATTTCCATCTAAAATAATGTAAATAACTTATAAACAATCAAAATCTGTACCGATGTAGTATATTAAATGTACTTTTTTCGGCCACAAATTATTTGATTTGAAGTTGTCTGTCCTTTTTACTTTTTTTTTTTTTGTGTTTTTGTAGTTGTGTGAGTTATGCATCTGTCAAATTAAGGGTTGTTCAATGCAAATTCGCTTAGGTTCTGTTGTAAAACCCACATTAGTTAGAAGAGTTGTCCAACGTGATTAAAATTATGAAAAAGTTAGACGAAGTCTCCAAGCTAAACGACTGCGTTAAGTAGAGCCGGTTTTATTGCTTAAACGAGAACTTTAAAATTTTACGCCATTATGTTTATTAACATTAATCCTTAAAATGGAATAACCGTCATCACCAAAAATCAAAAAAAGCAGTTTTCGTAATTTTCGATTTTCTCAAAAACTAGAAGACATAGAACCATGCGGTTTTTTGTGTTCGATTAAAAACTGATAGATACATGGAACACATATAAGCTAACTTACAATTTCATTTCACAATTTTGAAAACAATCGGTCTAAACTTTTTTTTTCACGTTATTTTATCAAAATTTGGACTTTAAATGCGAATTTCTTAAAAACCATTGACATGAGTAATTTAATTTAAATGCAGGATTATAAAACAATCTTCTTGCTTTCAAACGCAGTATAGCACTTTATTGTAAGTGTTACCGTTGTTTTTAAATATTTTTTTTTTCAATTTAAACCATTTTTTCTAAAAGTGCCCCTACCTCCTAAACGGGGGGAGATAGACCCCCCTCCCGTAAAAAAAAGTGCTTGTTTTTGACCCCTCTACAATAAACCGTTATCAAATCTTGGCGGCCAAGTTATCGTACTCTCCCCATAATATTTTACTTTATTTAAGATAAATTTATCAATCATTCATTGTAATAATTTATTAAGTTTGTTTATCGAATTTAAACAAACTTTTGGTATAAATAGTGCTTTGTAAATAAATGTAAATCAATCGTAATTTGGAGTTCAACAACTTCTCAAACTTTTCCGTCCTTTTTTAACTATTTACATACATATATACAGCCTTATCATTGTATCGTTACGATCGTAACGTTTATTTCCTTCATGGTATCTGTTTCGTAACGGAAAAAACCGACGTTTACTAACGCGTGTATTTGACGTAAACGCCAATAAATTAATAAAGTGTTGATTCGTGTCAAATAAGCAAAGAAGAATCATGCATAATGCAGCAGTGTTATTGGAAGCGGAAAGATATGAATAAAGAAAATTAAATAAAGAAAAAAAGAATATTCTAAAGAAATATATCAAATATTTTCTTACTCAGATACAGCGTAATTATAAATTATAAAAGTTTATTCGTTTTTAATTTTTCTTTGAAAAATTTCAAACTTATAATTTGCTGTCGGAGAAATCGGAAATCAAATACCTTCATAAATCGCTTGAATTCACCATGCGTTGCTGCCATTTTGACATTTCAACGCACACACACTTTATTTTCGTAGATTTTTCCGATTGCCATATCGGAACGGCTACAATCATACAAAATTCGTACATTTCGTAGAAATCGGAGAAAATTACGGTCCGATCGGGTACGATGATAAGGCTCATAGTTTTTGTTCTTTTGGGTCTTACTAAGCTTTCCCTAAACATTAGAAGTATGATTGAGGTTATGAAATCAACATAGTTACATTTTTTTAATTTGAAACGAAAAAAGACTGTTACATTACAAACTGTTTTCTGTTCTAAACAACGGCATTATTTAGTATACAACAGAATTATTATTTTATTTTTAAAATAGACTAAAACTACTCGGAGAAAATATGGTTTTATTAATATGTTGATATAATAGAAGCTGGAAAAATAAACTTTTAAGGTTCTTGGACTGTTACATTACATCAAATATTGCGGTGGGTTTCTTTGTTATTTTAAATGCTGATTTCAATTTGTTTTTCCAAATATTTAAGCCCTATACTTTCAACAAAACTTACTTAATGTGACCAAAACGGATAACACTTATAAAACTAATTTTGAATTAATAAAACTTACAATTTTGTTTCGTTTTGTATTTCAATTGTATTTTTTTAATTTCAAGGAATCAAAGAAAAACGTGTTTATCGCGAGGTAACTAACGATATCTCCAAGGCCGTCTTTACACTTTTGGTGGCCCTGGACACTTTACGAAAATGGGGCCCCTGTATGATTATATAAAAATGTCATGTTGTGTAATAAAGGTATACAGAAAAAATCACATAACTTTGAATTAATATTTATTCTTTTAATTTTTTAAATAAATAATATTTTTTTAATTCATTAAAAAGATAAATAATTATTGCAGCATTTTTTCCCTTTTTCGGATCCACTTACGTATGATCGTTTAGACATATGTATTTTGATTTAATATAGTATATTTTTATGCACTTCAAGAACACAAATGAAACACGCAAACTTTACACAGAACGATGATCAAAACGGAACATTTTAACTAGAAAAACACAAATTGAAAATACATTACAAACTTGACACAGAACGATGATAAAAAAATCAAATGAGCAAAGTCGCACACTAACACTACCAGAGTATATCTGAAAATTCCGCATGCGCGAAAACATACGCTTATCATTTTCTTTATCTACTATTGACCTATAGAACAAATAGTGAGAAGCGTAATCTTTCATCTATCTCATTGAATGCACAAAAACAAAAACTATTTACTAGCCCCGTCAAATTAGCTTTCGCACAAAGCTGAAAATTGGCATGAATGTTGAGTTAACACTATTACAAATAATTTGTCGAAAGCCCCGATCGATCCGACGGCGACTTGTGGAAAAAAATTTATTCAAGGTCAAATGTTGCAAAAATTGTTGTTTTGCATTTTCCAGCTTAATGGCAAGTTTTATCATAAAAATAGGTGAGACAAAAATTATTCATCATGCAAGTATCTATAAAAATTGTCCATACACTTTTTCTATGCAAAAAGTTGAAAAAGTTGTGTTCTTCATAATAATAATATGCACAGGTTTTCGCGCCACCCACCCGTGAGGTAGTTTGGCAGGTTTTTTTTTTAACGTGGTTTCCCCGATAGGCCTGTTCCACGATCTATTGTGGTCCTGTTGAGTTAAAAATTTTGTATCTAATTAAAAAATACTACTATTGAAAATGACGAAAACTGTGCAAGTAATGAGTAATTTAGGATAATTATTTGTCTGATTGATAATCATCTAATGGAACTTCATCCATACTGTCCTTTTTCTGCTTCCTGCTGGGTATAAGTAAATTGTTCAATGAGCGATGCATCTGATGTCTCCTCGCATATATCGTAATTATCCTCTTTTACTGGCGATTCATACAAAAAAACACTTCAAAGCTGCCTCCCAAAAATCTTTCAAATGTAGACTTTATTCAATAAAGCATTTGTATGTAAAATTTTATGATCTTTTTTTGAAATTAATGTCAAAAAGATATTTTTAATATTTCGGCCGTTATAAGGAAAAATATTACTATAGATAGTTTGGTTTTTCTTTAAACTGAATTTTATATTAATTTCCAAGATCTTAAGTTGAGATAAGATATTTTGCCTCGCGTTTTCAAAGGGCGTTTTTAATTCTTATGTCCATTTAAGATGAGTTGCGTGTGCAAAAGTTGATCAAAAGAGATTTAAGATGATATTTTCTGGTTTTTATTTAAGTACTTAATATAAAAAAATCACATTTGTTCTATAGAGCTTTAGTAATAAAAAAATAAAAATAACAAAGACTTGAATTTATTAAAAAAAAAAATTATAAAATCACATTTGGTTCACAGAAAAAAATAATTACAAAAAGAACCTGTTTAGATTTATTTAACTAATTTATTTAAAAATTATTAAAATAAAATATAAAATAAATTATTTATTATTTATTATTAAATTATTTAAAAAAACTAAATTCATTGGAAAAAACTTAAACTTAAGGACCTAAGGGACTCAAGGGCCTTTGGTGATTCCCTAGAGGAGAAATTGAAAATTGTTTTCACCTATAAAACTAACGGTACCACACCCGTAGTGTAAGATCTCATTTATTTCGAAAACGGCTCTAACGATATTGATAAAATAAAAATTAAGTGAGCTATTATGAGCATGAACTATATTTTGGTTCAGACAAATTTTTGAATAACATGTTATTAACGGTACCTGCCCGTTTTTTTTTTATTTTCGCCCCCGAAGTTTGAAATAATATTGTATATAAGAACATTCCCAAAAATATTAATTGGATTTATTGAAAAATCAATATATCGTCAAAATTTGTGAACGATTATTTTTTGAAATTATTTCCTAAAATTAATGGCTCAAAATTTTAATTGAATTAGTACGATGTTAAAGCTGTTTTAATATGAAACTAAGTTAAATCAAAGATTTAGCAAATTTTATTCGAACTTAAGCATCATACTTTCTCTACCCTTTTATTAAAGTTAAAATCATCGTAAAAGTATCGTGCTTTTAGAAACGCCACAAAAGGTCTATTTACTTAGTTTTTTGTGTGAATTGTCATTGTTTTAGGTATGTTAAGAAACAATTTATTAATAAAATTGGCTTAGTAAGATACTAGTTAGAAAATGTTTAAAATTATGAATGAGTTAGTAAGCTTCTTTAAAGTTAGCAAATTTTTAAGTAGTATCATACTAAGAAATTAATAATAACAGGCTGTTTAAAATTTTGCGCTAGTCTTTTTACAATTTTGCACCAATACTACTATTTAATTACTTAAAATTTTAAAGAAATTCTTTGTATAAAAAATTCTTTTAATAATAAAACGATTTTTGAGCTTTGTTTGCTTTAGTTTTCTGGAAATCAGACGGCAATTTCATACATTTGAACATTTTTATCTCATTAGATCCATGTTTTATATTTATAAAATGTATTTTAAATTCCAAAGCACTTTTACATAAGAGCAAGTTCGTGCGATCCAGTCGTGCATTTCAACTCTTCTTTGTTGTATGTAGATGTGTTTTATTAGTAATAACTTTTCAATCGCGTATGAAACAACACTGCCTGAAACACTAAATGAAAAAAGAACTGAATTATCAACTCATCCACTAAAAGAAAAAGGTTCGCACAAAGGGAAATCCAGAACCAAACTACGCTTAAAAATATCTCATGTCCTTGTCATAACGGGCATTTTTTTAGGTTTGCAAACGGTAAAATATCCTATTATTACTTAGGGAGAGAAAAATTTCAGTTTTAAATTCAAAAAATTATTTTATGTTCACATAAGATGATTTGCGTTTTCACACTTTTTCGGAAGTTTTTTAAGTATTTTATCTTATGCCGACTTAAGGATGACTTTTGTTTCTGTTTGCACGCGCGAAAATATCTTAAGGCAACTTAATATGATTTACGATTTCACAATAATAAGAAAGTCTTCAGACAATATAATCTTATGTCTATTTTAGGTTTTACAATTAAGCAGAACACACAATCTTATGTGGACTTAAGATATTTTACCTCGTGTAGAGATGTGTCTTTTGAACATAAGATGAAATTGTTTTTGTCTATAAAAAAGCAAAGAAGTGAGATATAGGGATGCCGATAAGATAGAACTGTAGTCCTTTAGAATGGCACTAAGGTTCAATAAAAAACGCGAAATATCTTAAGTCGACTTAAGATACTTTACCTTTTCAGTCGAGAGTTATTCACAGCGGAGCATTGTTTATAGGTGCTTCATATTTCTGTTTTAATTTGAATATAATTCCGCAGGGAATGTGATTTAAAATGTTCAGCAAAGGTTGTTGTTCAGCAAAGAAAGTACGAATTCTGATCATTCTTTATGCATCTAAAATTGTATCGAAATATTTTATTTCATGAAAATAGACCAACAAAGGTTAAGTGATGTTTCAACAATTGGGGGGCCCCTGGTGATTGCGGGGCCCTGGGCCTGGGCCCAATGGGCCCAGTGGTAAAGAGGGGTCTGGATATCTCTTTGAAATTTATGTTACTCGTTACTTTGGGATGTATAAAAAATAAAAATGGCGAAAAGCCCGCGAAATTTGAAATATTTTTTTTTCTTTGTGGTTTCGTTTTTCGCGTTTTGGTCCATATATGTATGTACTTCGCAGCTCCTCACGTGACATAGTCTATAGTGAACTTTTTTTATGAATTTTCAATAAGTGCGTTTTATGGAATTAATCATTTATGGATTTAATTGTTTATCGGTACAGTTTAATAAAAGCTGATTTGATCTCTCGTTTGGCATACGTACTTTTAATATATTAATCGAAAGCTTAATTAACTAAGATGTCAGGTGCATTAAAAATTAGGTGCGGTAACGCAAAAGGGCGTTTAACGCGGGCAGCAGCATTTGTAGAGACTGTTGAAATGTTGCAAATTCGTTTAAATAGACTTGAGATCTCATAGACAGAATTTTCATCGCTTCATAATGAGATTCTCGAAAATTCAGAGGAAGAAGAAATAGACGAAATCGAAACTGAATTTTCAAAATACGAATTAAAAAATTTTGTTACCAATGCCAAGCTAGTTAAGGCCATTCGCGTTAGAGAAAAATCTTCTTCCAAACCGGTGGAATCTATTGATAAATCTTTGGCTATAGATCGCTTAGCTGAGCAGCAATCAATTTTTATCGAAAAACTTAATTCTTCCACACCGTCATTTAATAATTCGAATACTACTAAACTTCCATCCATAGTCAGTGGAAGTTACAAAGATTGGCCATCTTTTCGGGACATTTTTCTGGGCTCAGTTGACACTAAGGTAAATCAAATAAATGATGCAAACTATCCTGAAGCTTGGGATCGATTAGAAAAGCGATACGATCGTAGTCAATTAATCGTTCAATCATTTATTGAAACTTTTTTGTCACTTCCGACTGCCAATAGCTGCAATGTGCAAATTTTAAGAAAAATTACTGACGGTGCCGATGAAGTTGTGCGTGGTCTAAGTGCTTTGGGCAAATCGTTTCGCGACCCTTGGACCCTTATTGAATAAACTTGATTCGGACACAAGATAATCTTGTTCGGAAAGTAACGGTTCTCGGGAAGACGCTACCATAGTCGAGTTCTTAGGATTCTCAGAAGAGCGGTGCGATGCTCTTGAGGCATGCCAATCTTTAAGCAGTCGTTCAGTGGCATCGCGTACAAGGCACTGAAGTAACATTCGAGCTCATTTATCTGGATTATCAGATCCTAATTCGACTTCTAAATGCCCTATGTGTCAAGATAACCACATTCTTGCCCAGTGTGCCAAATTCTTCGCATTAGACACTGAATCCCATTGGAGCTTTACGAAGACAAATTCTTTATGTTTTAACTGTCTTCGGCTGGACATTTGTCACAAAAATGTTATTCGTCGTTCCGTTGTCGGGTGTATAAATCACGTCATCATTCGCTCGTGCATTCTGATGATGCAGTCAAGAAAGCTCAATCTTCTTCGTTGATTTCTTCGAATCAATTTCAACCTTCGTCGTCAAACCTCGCTCCATCCACTTCTACCATTCCGCTAGTGAGTAACCATTCGCTTGATTTTAGTTGTCGTAAGAAAACTCTGTTACCAACCCTATTGGCTAAAATTCAAGACATTCAAGGAAATCTTATCGATTGTCGGGTGCTTCTAGGTTCCCGGTCACAATCGCTGTTGAATCTTTCGCGCAAAGACTCGGGTATCATCGGAAACACTCAAGAATTCCTATTCTTGGTTTATCGTCTACTGAAGTGGGATATACAAAGGGACGTATTTCTTTAAATCTTCGGTCATGTGTCAACTCTTCTCAGTTGTTCGTTGAGGCATTTGTACTGGATAAATAAACTTCGAATTTACCAACAAAATCTATTGATATTTCTTCGTGATCTCATATTCGTAACCTTGAGCTCGCTGATCCAAATTTCAATGTCGCTGGTACAATCGATGTTCTTCTCTGTGGTGACAAGCTTTGGAGTGTCCTGAGAAACGGACAAATTCGAGGCCCTAATGGATGCCCAATCGCTCAATGCACTTCGTTTGGGTGGGTCATAACCGGACAGTTTTTTAAACCTGAAGAATCAAACCATTTTAAATCATTTCACTCGTTAGTCGACATAGATGCGTTATTACAACGCACAGTGTGGTATTTTGACCTGAAACGTGGCCATAAATCAATTTTGTCAACTTTCACTCTCAGGATTAAGCATGTGTTCCATAACAGGTATGTAACCAGGCTACTGTTTAGTGAAGTCGATCTATAAATTCGTCACCCCCGTTCGCGACACCATCAGTTACAACTTGCACTTGTTGAATAAGCACGAGTTTGTTTGCGATTTTTTAAAAAAAAGTGTATTTTCTGTGTGTTTTTTTTAAATCTTAAAAGTGATTTTTGTGAAAAAATTTGATATGGATATCGTAAATCAAGGTATGTACAATATTTTAAGCAAAGAAATTTTTATATATTCAACTTAAGTTCTTCATATCGATGAGTTAAAGAATGTACTTACAAAATTTGCACTTTTTCCGTTGTTTTTACCAAACATTAGTGTTTTTGAATATTGGCAACACCTCGCAACAAAGTTTGTCATATATATTATTTAACTTCTGGATATGTAGAACAATCCTGCATTTCAGAACCATTCACAAGTTTTCACCTAAGAAAAAACAAAGCATTTGAAAAAAACTCCTTTCAAGCGACCATAACTAAACATTTTTTATATTATTCCAGATGACTTTAATTCCAACTTGTCTCTGACCAGGAAACAGCTCCATGAGTTAGTAAGAGGAAGCTCACAAGGACTCCTTGACGGTAAACTTAAAGATTTGGATAAAAAATGTATGGATATCACAAACTGTTCCCCAGAGAAAATAGATGAACTTACAAAAATTATCAAGGCGTTCAAAGCGAACTATAAACGGAGATGGCAACTCTGCAACTGCACAGAAAAGCGTTTCTTGGATAAGAATGAAGAGTGGCTTAGCGAAGAAGTAACACTACCTGTTGGCATACTTCCCGGAAGGTGTAAAGGTCGCCCAAGCAAAGAGTTCGGGGAATCAAGTGACCGAACAAAACGTCGAAAAACAGAGGAACTTCGAAAGAGTGTGTCCTTTGATGAACTGACATACGCAGCACAGATGAGTCAACGAGCAGCGGGAAATATTGATGTCGCAAAAGTGATGGAGGTTGTGACCAAAACTCCAACCAGGGCTATGAAGTTCCGGAAAGCAGCTGCGATTGGCAGTAAAACCCTGAAAACTGAGAAACACACTCCTGAAAACGCTTTGAGGATATTCGTCGAAGCTAATTTAACTGCTTGTCAATACAAAGTGATTCATCAGGCCAACAAAGATATAATATATCCGTGCTATACCTACGTGTGTAAAGCTTAACAGGATTGTTACCCACCAAAAAGCGTAAGTGAGACAGTTGCCGAAGTAAAGCTCCAAGAATAAGTGGATCACACAACATCACGTTTATCTAAAAATTTGGAACCACAACTCCAACAGTGCCTTGAGACCAGTGATACAGATTTAGAGCTCATATACAAGTGGGGATGCGATGGGTCTACTCAAAGCCAGTATAAGCAGAAATTCGAAGATGACGATAATAGTGATGCAAATATATTTTTGAGTTCCCTTGTACCTCTTCGTCTCAAGTATGGGAGTCAAATCTTATGGCAAAACATTCACTCTTCATCACCGAGATGGTGCAGACCAATACGGATTCGTTTTGTAAAAGAAAATAAGGACATAACCAATGAAGAAATCGAATACGTTGAAAACCAGGCCCAAAATCTTCAAGCAACAAAAGTAAGCGACTATATAAGAGTCAACCATGTACTGCTTCCAACAATGGTCGATGGAAAAGTGTGTAACGCAGTTACGAATACTGCATCTACATTACGTTGTTACATATGCGGAAAAGCTTCAAAAAGTTTCAACGACTTGGATTCTACAGAACCGGAGAATCCAGATACTTTCATATTTGGGCTATCAATATTACACGCCAGGATTAGGTTTTTTGAATTTCTACTGCATCTGTCGTACAAACTAAAAGCGGAAGTACATAGGGGTCGCGTAACAGAAAAAAGTGACCGGAAAAAAATGCAAGCAGCCAAGAGACAAATACAAAAAGAGTTCCACGATAAAATGGACTTACTGGTGGACATTCCAAAAGCTGGGTATGGCAGCACTAATGACGGCAACACCTCGCGTAGATTTTTTAATAGCCAAGAAGAAGCAGCTTCCATTACAAGCGTGGATTTATCATTAATACAAAAATTCAAAATTATATTAGAGGTTATATCCTCTGGTTATGAGATAGACCTTCAAAAATTCGCAAAATTTACGATGTATACTGCTAAATATTACTGTTAAGAAAAAAAAAACCAAGATTTAAATAATTTATTTAACTTGACAATGCTGTCTATTTTTCGGACAAAATACTTTAGAACACTTGTGTAAAGCTTTATGATTTAAAACTTATTCAGCTTTATAAGAGATTACCTTTTGAATAGATGTCTTAATAAAGTTTGAGTTTTCTTATTCACTTCAAAGAAGTCGGTTGCCTTTTTTTTTATAAGTCTTAACAGGTTATGGCCCCAGTTCACGTGATCTTATAAAGGACAATTGAAAGTCATTTACAAAATCTAGAAAACCGTTTTGCTAATTTCATATTTTAAAAGCCCTCTCCTTTTGTTTTATCGCTTACTCGTGCAATTATATATATTACATAAATTAATCATAATGGAAAATGAAATATTTAAAGTTGATAAGCTACGAGTACATAACTCTGAAAACTTTTCCGTATGGAAATTTCAGGTAAAAATTTTATTGAGTGCCTCAGAACTTTTCGAGTTTGTTAATGGCTCTAATAATAAGCCCGTTAAGTTAGGAACTGAAACTCAGACAGTTTATGACTTGCGTTTGTCTGGTTGGCTTAAAAATGATTGTAAGGCGCAGCGTATTATTGCAATGAGTGTTGGACCTACTCCTCTTCGTCACATTGTGAACTGTGCTACTGCAAGGGAAATGTGGGTTAAGCTTCTGTCAGTATATGAGCAAACATCGAGAGCAAATGTGCACATGTTATTGCAAAAATTTTATGCTTATGTGATGGAACCTGACGATGACGTAGCAACTCATATATCAAAGCTTGAGAATATAGCTAGGCAGCTGAGGGACATAGGGGAAGAGGTTACAGATAGTATGGTGATCACCAAAATTTTAATGACTCTACCAGAGAGGTTAGGTTAGGTTAGGTTAAAGTGGCTGCTGACCGGAAAAGGTCAGCACACTTAGACCAATATTTGGTCCGTTGTGATACCACAAGGATTTCAAAAATCCCCCTTACTCGTTAAACCATTTTGAGCTAATAATGAAGCGTTTGAGACAGTGAATGTCGGAATTATTTAGATCACTAGGATCGTTATAGTAGTAGTCTCCCAAGTGGAGTCTACGTCTTTGCGCTAGGGCAGGACAAGAGCATAGAAGGTGGGGAATTGACTCCTCTTCATCTTCATCCATGCAGCTTCTGCAAAAATCATTTGCAGGAACTCCAAGACGAAAAGCATGTCTTCCTATTAAGCAGTGCCCAGTAAGGACACCTATAATGGAGCTAATATGCAATCTACCAATAGAAATTAGTTGTTTTGAGCGTTTAGCATCAAACAATGGCCAAATCAGTTTAGTAGACCGGCAAGTTGGGGTGCTGGTCCACCTGTGGTTAGCTTTCTTTATGATATCTTGCTTTAGCATAAGTTTACAAGTAGCTAGGGGTATACCGATGCTAGATTTGCTATCCAACAAAGGTAATATTGTTCCGTTTTTTGCAAGTTCGTCAGCTTTACAATTTCCTGGAATGTCTCTATGCCCCGGCACCCATGTAAGGTGAATGTTAAACTGTTTTGACATCTCCACCAGAGATGATCGACAATTTCGGGCTGTTTGTGAGTTAATGGAGACAGAGTCCAGTAACTTTAAGGCAGCTTGACTGTCTGAGAAGATACGTATATCGGTTGTCGATATAACGTTTTCTTTTAGCCAAGAGAGGACTTCTTTTATTGCTAAAATCTCTGCCTGGAACACGCTACAGTGATTGGGAAGACGAAAAGATAGACAAAGATTTAATTTTTCGGAGTATACGCCTCCACCGACCCCGTCATCGGTTTTAGATGCATCTGTATAGAAATGAATTGCTTCGTCTATCAAAAACGACTCATTTTCCCAAGAAGACCTGGAAGGGATGGATACTTGAAAATTTTTATCAAATTTTGGATGAGGGGTGGTGTAATCGACGTTACTAGGTAGACTACTGAACGAGTTCAGTATAGTAGAGTGACCAATATCATTATTGATCCACTGCGAGGAGGCTTTAAGTCGAATGGCTGTGTTAGCGGCCGATTGTTTGCTAAAAATATCTAGCGGTATGAGATGAAAAAGAACATCAAGTGCAGCAGAAGGAGTTGAGCGGAGAGCTCCACCCATGATTAAACAGGCTGTTCGTTGGACTTTACTGAGCTTATCGCGGTTTGTTGCTGTTTCCAGCGCAGTCCACCATACTGTCACTCCATATGTAAGTATCGGTCTAATGACTGAGATGTATAGCCAGTGTGTTATATGAGTTTGTAGACCCCATTTGTTACCTACGGCTTTTTTGCAAGAGAAAAGAGCTATGTTGGCTTTGTTGACTCTCTCTTGGATATTGGGCTTCCAGCTTAATTTCTTGTCCAAAATAAGACCCAGATATTTTGCTTTGTCTGAGAATTTAAGCGGTATACCTTTGATGAGGGGATGGTCTATGTGTGGGATTTTATATTTCCTGGTAAATAGGACAAGTTCAGTTTTGTGGGGGTTGACACCGAGTCCACATTGATCTGCCCAGTTGGTAAGCTTGTTTAGAGCATTTTGTAGGAGTTCCTTCAGAGTATTTGGATGCTTACCAGATATCGCTATCGCAACATCGTCCGCATAGGCAATCACCCTGTGCCCCTCCCCTTCAAGAATCACTAGTAGTTTATTTACGACTAGGTTCTAAAGGAGAGGAGAGAGGACGCCGCCTTGCGGCGTACCCCTACTGACAGTCCTTCGAGTAGTAAAATCGCCCAGTTTTGAATTTATAATCCTATGGTGTACCCTGTATCAACAACTTCGTCATGACGTCATTAATCATCCAACCAACAAATCATTATATAATATTCTTATTTACCTTGACTGATTTTTGTTGTTGTATAATTTATAAAGTAGGATTATCTTATAATGTTAACTGTAGTGCATGAACCACTGAAAAAAAATATTTAGTCGTAATTGGACTTGGTTTGAGTGAGTATCAAAAAGGTATTTGGCTTGGTAGCCTCCACATTGGTGACCCCGACGACTAAAAACGAACGCGAATTTCGACTACCAAAATGACTGACAACGAACCCAAATCAACTAATTTGAATAATGCCGACGCTAAAACAACCCAATTAAGCCAAGAAAATAACACAAGCGAAATATCCAAAATTTCAACAAAAATTCCCGCATTTTGGAAGGCACGACCAGATCTTTGGTTTAAACAGGTTGAATCTCAATTTTATACGTCGGGCATTAAGAACGATATAACGAAATACCACACCATAGTTACAGCAATCGAGAGTAATATTTTAGCTCAGGTGAGCGACATTATCCTAAATCCACCGAAGGAAAACCTGTTCGAGACATTAAAGGACAGATTAATCGCTCAATATGCAGACTCCGAACAAATTCGTCTTCGAAAACTACTTCAAGAAATTGAACTTGGAGACAAAAAGCCATCTTCTTTACTAAGAGAATTAAAAGACGTAGCTGGTAACAACGTTAACGACGAGCTCCTCAAGTCATTGTGGCTGCAGCGGCTTCCTCGCATATGCAAAGCATTATCATGGTAAGCAACGAAAATCTTACAGAACTATCAGTTCTTGCTGACAAGATCGCCGAGGTGAGTGGAAATTCATACGCAGCCGCAGTAAGTACAAAACCGACATCTTCCCTTGAAGCTCACATTATGCAACTAACGAGACAAATCGAAGAACTAACGTGCAGTGTATCGGCAGTAAATCGTCGTCAAGATCGACCATCTCGTTCTTTATCGAGACATCGAACAAAATTTCATCGTGACAATTCCAGAAACAATAATAATCAAGATTATTGCTGGTTTCACAACAGACATGGTGAAAAAGCAAGAAAGTGCCGTTCTCCATGTTCTTTCAACAGAGCATTGAAGAAACGGGAAAACTAACAGGCTTGTCACTCAATGCGGCACGTGACAACAGCCAATCTAATTGCCGCCTTTTCGTCACAGACCCCAGCACACACATTAAATACCTCATCGATACGGGTGCTGACATATCTGTTATTCCAACAACAATTCAACAGAAACGACAAAACAGTTGTCAGAATTTTCTCTACGCAGCTAACAACACCAAGATTAAAACTTACGGAGAAAAAATAATAAATTTATCTTTAGGGCTTCGAAGAAATTTTAAATGGACTTTTGTTATCGCTGATGTAAGTCGTCCCATCATAGGTGCGGATTTCCTCAGTTATTATGACATTTTGGTGGATATAAAAAATAAACGCTTGATTGATAATAAAACGTTATTAAAATTTTGTGGTACTTTAACTAAAGAAAGCTCTCTTAATATATCAAATATTTCGAGTAATAATCCTTATTACCGTATTCTTTTAGACTTTATGAAGATCACACGACCGCCACCGATACGAATTGCAAGTTACATAGCATCGAAAGTGACTCATCATATACTTACCAAAGGACCACCAACGCACTCAAATGCCAGACGATTATCCTCGAAGATGTTACAAATTGCGAAGGCAGAATTCATGCAAATGATAGAGCAGGGTATTTGTCGCCCATCGAAAAGCCCGTGGGCAAGCCCCTTGCATATGGTGCAGAAATCCAATGGAGATTGGCGAGCATGCTGCGATTATCGAGCTTTGAATGCCGTGACGATACCAGACAGATACCCTGTACCTCACGTACACGATTTTACATACTTTCTGGACGGCCAAACAATTTTCACCACGCTGGATTTGCAACGTGCATACAACCAAATACCAGTGGAAGAGTGTGATGTTGAAAAGACAGCTATTATCACACCATTTGGCTTGTACGAGTTCCCACGCATGCCCTTCGGACTTCGGAATGCTGGACAATCTTTCCAAAGGTTTGTTGACGACCTCCTACGAGACTTTCCATTTGCACGTGCTTACATCGATGATATTCTCATCGCTTCACGAAACGAGGAGGAGCACCGAAGCCATCTTCGACTGATATTCCAACGTCTTCAAAATTATGAATTAGATATCAATATTGACAAGTGCCAATTTGGGCAACAAGAAGTAAGATTTCTTGGGCACAATGTCACCGCCAACGGCATCAAACCCGTATTAGACAAGGTAAATGCAATTAAAAATTTTTCTCCTCCAAAGCAAGTCAGTGGATTACGTCGATTTCTCGCAATGGTCAATTTCTATCGTCGCTTTATACCGGATGCCGTAAAGTCCCAAGTCGTACTCCAAGCGCTGATAAAAGGTAACAAAAAGAACGACCGAACCCCCATCGAGTGGACGAGTGACATCTCAACAGCATTCGCAAATTGTAAGCAGTCGTTATCTGAAGCTGCCATTTTGTGTCATCCCAGCGCATCAGCTGAACTCGCATTAATGGTCGATGCATCCGACATCTCTATCGGAGCTGCACTCCAACAACGTGAAGGAAAGTTTTGGCGTCCTCTTGGATATTTTTCCCATCACAAGCCGCTTACCTACGCTTTCGCTCAGAAATCAGAAAAGGCTTCACCGAGGCAACGAAGGTATCTTGAGTATATAAGCCAATTTTCAACCGATGTGCGTTACTTGCCAGGAAGTGAAAATGTCGTTGCCGACACACTGTCAAGGATCGAATTGATTACATCTTACGATAACATCGATTATAGTCTTCTTTCAAAACTTCAAGAAACCGATGAAGAATTGAAGCGTCTCATAGATGACAAATCAACATCGCTCCTACTGAAGAAATTCCCTGTTCCTGGTAATGAGCACCTAACAATCTATTGCGACATTTCAACGAAAGATATTCGCCCATTCATCACAAATGAACTAAAGCGAGCAGCATTTAACAGCGTCCATAATTTGGCACACCCTGGAGTTCGAACGACAGTGAAAATGGTAAGTGACCGATTCATCTGGCCAAATATGAAAAAAGAATGCAGATACTGGTCGAAATCATGTTTAGCTTGCCAACGAAGTAAAATTTCTCGACATAACGTGACACCTATAGGTACGTACAACAAAACAGATAACCGATTTCAGCATATAAACATCGACATTGTTGGCCCTTTACCGCCTTCGAGAGGATTTCGTTATTGTTTAACAATGATCGACAGATTTTCGAGGTGGCCAGAGGTACTTCCAATTGAAGACATTACTGCAGAGACTATTTGCCGGGCACTCTACAGTACATGGATTTGCCGATATGGCGTCCCTCAACGAATAACTACAGACCAAGGAAGACAGTTCGAGAGCGATCTGTTTAACCAACTATCGAAAACACTTGGTATCAAGCATTTGCGAACAACATCCTACCATCCGGAATCCTACGGTCTCGTGGAGCGATGGCATCGTACGCTCAAGGCAGCAATCAAATGTCACACTTCCACAAATTGGGTCGACATCCTCCCCACCGTTCTTCTAGGACTCCGAACAGTGTACAAAGAGGATCTTAAAGCGAGTGTAGCAGAAATGTTGTTTGGTAACAGTCTTACCATTCCAGGTGGTTTTGTCAACCACCAGAAAAAAAGCGAAAACGAATCAGAATTATTAAAATCCCTACGAATTTCTATGTCTAACATAAAACATAATGAAACTTCAAATCACTCTAATAAACATTTTTTTATTCAGAAAGATCTTCCAGATGCGAGCCATGTTTTCATTCGGAACGATGCGGTAAAACCACCACTTCAACCGCCATACACTGGACCCTTTCCCGTCATCAACCGATCAACAAAATACTACACCGTAAACAAAAATGGAAAAAATATCAATATCTCCATCGATAGACTTAAACCAGCATTTGGATATGAAGGAGATGATGTGAGAGACCATCCGCAGTCACAAGCAACGACAGGTCAAGACAGCGGTCCAAAACGCGTTATGGAAGAAAAGTTAAATTCCTAATCAATCGCAGTTGAGCCAACACAACTACTGGAAGGGGAGTACTATGGTGTACCCTGTATCAACAACTTCGTCATGACGTCATTAATCATCCAACCAACAAATCATTATATAATATTCTTATTTACCTTGACTGATTTTTGTTGTTGTATAATTTATAAAGTAGGATTATCTTATAATGTTAACTGTAGTGCATGAACCACTGAAATAAAATATTTAGTCGTAATTGGACTTGGTTTGAGTGAGTATCAAAAAGGTATTTGGCTTGGTAGCCTCCACAATCCTGCCTATCAGCATATGATTTATCAAATTACTGATTGACTTATCCACCTTCAGAGATGACAGCGCAGATGTGATTGCGGATGCGTCGACATTGTTAAAAGCTCCTTCTATATCCAGGAAAGCAACTAAGGTGAACTCCTTATGATGAAGGGAGTGTTCGATAGTACGAACCAGCGTATGTAGAGCGGTTTCTACAGATTTCCCTTTGTTATAAGCATGTTGAGGATTGGATAGTAAGGACTTATCAATGTTTGCCCTCAAATGGATTTCAATCAGACGTTCAAATGTTTTAAGAAGGAATGATGAAAGGCTAATAGGTCTCAGATCTTTAGGATTAACATGGCTAGGTTTGCCAGCTTTGGGGATGAAAATAACATTTACTTCTCTCCATGACAAAGGAATGTGAGCCAGAGCGATACAACCATTTAAGATGTTTACCAGAATGGGTATTAGAATATCGGAATTTTCCTGTGATTCCGCTGGAATTATTCCATCTGGCCCAGGAGATTTGTATGGATTGAAGCTGTTTATTGCCCATTTTAATTTTTCCTCTGTAATCAGACCTTGCTACTGAATATGTTGTTAGGATCAGTGCTATTAACGTAAGGAGAGCTGTCTGGAAAATGTACATCCAGGAGCAGATTGAGCGATTCTTCGCTTGAGTTTGTCCAGGAACCGTCATTGTTTTTTAGGCAACTTGGCATTACTGGATTTTTGGAGAGGATTTTTCTTAACCTTGATGCCTCTGAGTTGCCTTCTATATTGTTACAGAAAGTTCTCCAGGACATACGCTTGGTTTTCCTCAGTTCTTTTTTATATAACTTGAGGGAGTCTTTATATGAATCCCAATCAGAAGCTTCTCTGGAGGTTTTAGCTCTATTAAAGAGTTTCCTGCATTCTTTTCTTAGTGGATCCAGCCCCAAGTACCACCAGTGTGGTTTCTTTTTACCTCTTATTTGTATAAGAGGGCAGGCAGTTTCCAGAGATTTGTTGAGATCTGCTGTGAGGTCATTGACTTTAATATCAAGATCCTCAGTGTTGTAGGGTATGCTGTATAACTCAGGTCTGATTGACCTTAATAGAGTTGCCCTATATAGAAGCCAATCTGTTTTCCGATGGTTACGGAAGGAAGGTTGGCTAGGAGGTTCGTCCATTATTTCGAATTGTATATATCTATGATCAGAGAAAGAATGATCATTTGATACTTTCCAATTCGAGATAGTATGATAAATTTTATCTGAGACAAGAGTTATGTCAAGTACTTCCTGTCTGTTTTTAGTAACAAAAGTGGGTTCATTTCCAACGTTACATATTGTTAGGTTAGTGTTCAAAATATAATCGAAAAGAGACTCACCTCTGTCGTTTATATTCGTGCTACCCCACACTGTATGATGGGCGTTAGCATCACTTCCAATAATGAGGTCAGTCTTCTGCCTATCTGCATCAGTGATAAGCCTCCTCAGAGTGTTTCCTGGGAGAGGGCCAAGGTGGTCATGGCCAAGATATGCCGACGCCAGCCAGAGAGTTCCTTTGACTGTTTCCAGTCTTGCGACGGTTACATCTCGATCACTGAAATTAGGTAGTAAAAATACATTTAGGCTACTTTTAACTAGTATGCAAGATCTGGGTTCACCTTTATCTAATGCATACAGCAAGTAGTAGTTTGGAGTCCTTAGTCCCCGAACGATGGATTTCACAATCCAGGGTTCTTGGATTAGGACGATGTCTTCTCCGCTGCTGGATAGACGAAGAAGCAGGGAGGCCGAGGCCTTGATAGAGTGTTGGAGATTAATCTGAAGAAATCGCAGCATCTTTCCTACAACCCTCCCGATCAACCTCCAACACGGTGACGTTGGAGTCTTCCGATTCTGAGGTTGAGCCCAGAAGAGCGTCCTCACTCAGAAGATCTTCATTGTTGTGGTCATCGATCTCCATGTCGCTGATTGTTTTTATTGTCTCCACTGTTGCCGAAGATGACCTGGATGCCTCTTCCTCTTCTAGTGATGGGAAGGTGATAGATGCACCAGGGTCTGCAGCAGCAGTTTCGACTGCTATGGAGGAAGTGGATGCACCAGTAACATCCGCGTCCTTTTTGTACACCTTCAGTGTGATGGTCTCAAACCCAAACCTAATCACACCTTTGGTCTGCGCCAGAGGAGCAAGGGACTCCTTATTTAGTACAATAATTGCAACTCTGTAGGGTCCCTTTTTCTCCTCCAGTTTCGCAACTTTCCAGTTGTAAGTAGGAAGGGATGGGTTCGATAGCCGGATCATCTGGAGTATTACATCCATGCTGGAGAGTTCGTCTGTAACCATGGCGCGAGCTCTTGGTCTGCACGGGATTTTCTCCTTAGCAACAACCTCGAGCTTAGCACCAGGCCAGACTTCCCCTAACCGGCTAACGGCCAACGATAGAAGATCACACGATCTCTGATCGTCACATGAGCTTTACATGTCCTTGATGCCAGCCTCCATCGTTTGTGATTGGAGGTGGTCCTGGGTTCTCCATCATGATACTCATGAAGCTCAACTGGAGCTTCCCCTTGACCACCTGCCAATTTTCCGCAGAGATCGTGCCATCGACGTCGTTCCCGTCAATGATCGCAACCACGATTTTGTTTTTAACCACATCACTGAAGGTCTTATTCCCTCCACAGGGATGTGATGGAGCGCTGATGTTGTGCACTTTGGGGCGTTTGGGTACTGAAATTGTGCCCTCCATAGACCTTTGACGCTTCGACGTGGAGTCTCCGCTGGCCTGGACGCTATTATTAGCTAAAAAGCTTTTAGCCCACTTGATTTTTGCATCATGCTGAGAGTTCCCCCCGGCGCCAGGTTGTTCACCAAACACCCTGAGTATTCTCTTAGCATTGCGAATGTCCTTGTAGAATGTCTTAGAAGGGTTGGGCTTACGCCCGCTCCCCCCAGGGCCTTCTTTGAATTTGTGGAGTTGTTAGAGGTGGAGGGACTATGCTTCACAGTCCTACCACCGCTGGAATGAGGCAAAGAAGTGCGGGGAGGTTTACTCTCCTTAGTGGTAGCAGGACCATGCTTCACAGTCTTACTACCACTGAACCGCGGTGTCGAAGTTTGGAGAGGTTTACTCTCTGAAGTAGTAATAGAAGGGCCATGCTTCACAGCCCCCCTGTTACTGGAAGGAGGTATTTCTACCATTTTACTTCTGCTTTTGCTTTCGGCAATAGGACTGTGAGAATCCACAGTACTACTACTTCCAGCGCAAGCCGGAGAAACAGCAGACGGCTTTTCAGTCGCACTGCTGGCCTGTCTCAAAGACCAGGACTTTCCACCATCTTTTGAATTTAAATTTTCCATAAGATCCCACGAGTAACGCAGAAAGGGTGGTCTATCTGCACAGAGATCCGTATATGCAGATAAGGCTAGTTAATCCGGAGGTCGCCTGGTATCCGGATACTCCGTTAGCGACTGAGCTAGTTTTTTGATTGGGCCCTCAGCCAGGCTGATCATCGGCACGGATCGTATAACACCTTGAATCCAGCCCAATTAAGAAGTTGCAAACAGGGTTGCGAATTTTTGAATTAAAAAATCCTTAAGTCATAAGTCTATAGATGACTTGTGAATTAAAAAAATTTAATTCATAAGATATTTGGTGACTTATGAATTAAAAAAAAAATAATTCACAACCCCCAAAGTGACTTATGAATTAAAAAAAATTTAAATCCTAAGCTACTAAGTGACTTATGAATTAAAAAAAAATTTATTCACTACCTACCAAGTGACTTATGAATTAAAAAAAATTAAGTCATCAGGGAGTAAGTGACTTATGAATTAAAAAAAATTTAAGTCATGAGCAACAAAGTGACTTATGAATTAAAAAAAATTTAATTCACCACCTACTAAGTGACTTGTGAATTAAAAAAAATCAAGTCATCAGGGAGTAAGTGACTTATGAATTAAAAAAAATTTAATTCACAAGTCAGTTGGTGACTTGTGAATTAAAAAAAATTTAATTCATAAGTTAGTTGGTAGATTGGAAATTTTTAAGCTTGTTTTGACTACATAATTATTTAATTATTAACGAAAGCTTTCAAATCTAGTTTTCAAATCATAAGATTATCACGCTAGCTTATAAATTATCTATTTCATAATTTTTCTAATCAGCATTTATCCATTAACTTATGAATTAAATTTTTTTTAATTCATAAGTCACTAAGTTGGTTTTGAATTAAATTTTTTTAATTCATAAGTCACTTACTTGCTGATGATTTGAATTTTTTTAATTCATAAGTCACTTACTTGCTCATGACTTGAATTTTTTTAATTCATAAGTCACTTAGTAGGTTCTGAATTAATTTTTTTTAATTCATAAGTCACTTACTTGCCCATGACTTAAATTTTTTTAATTCATAAGTCACTTAGTAGGTTCTGAATTAATTTTTTTTAATTCATAAGTCACAAAGAAGCTTATGATTTAATTTTTTTTAATTCACAAGTCACCAACTGACTTGTGAATTAATTTTTTTTTAATTCATAAGTCAGTTCGTAGCTGCTGAATTATATTTTTTTTAATTCACAAGTCACTAAAATAATGCTATTGCCAGAAAACAAAATGATATGTAAAATTAATGAATTTGAATGTGTTAAAGAAACAAAATACCTCGGCATAATTTTAGACTGTAATTTAGATTTTAAAAAACATTTTGAAATGATTTACAAAAAAATTGCCACGAAAATCGGGTTCTTTCGAAGAATACGAAAAAAACTTAGTATTGCTATGGCAATTAAAATATATAATTCCATTATACAACCCCATTTTGAGTATTGTCCAACAATACTATTACTGGGGACGGAATCAATGATAAATAGACTACAAATTTTGCAAAATAAAGGAATGAGGTCTTTATTATGTTGTGATAGATATACATCAATAAGAAGTATGTTAAATACATTAAAATGGCTTTCTGTGAAACAAAAAATTATTATGAATACATTAATATTTATATTTAAAGTAAAAAATAACTTAATGCCAAATTATTTACAAAGAAAGATTACGGTAAGAAGTGAAAGACGTCCATATAACTTAAGAAATAATGATAATTTACACTTACCATTCTTTAGAAATTGTAGAACACAAAACATGCTTTTTTATAAGGGTATTCAAATTTATAATAATCTTCCAAACAATGTAAAAATAGAAAGTAATTTAGTAAGATTTAAGCGCTCAATTATAAATTTTGTTAAACACAATTATTGAAATATTATGTACATAATATACTGTGTAAAAAGCTTTAAAATAGCAAACTCAATGCTAAATAAAATTTTAACTAACTAACTAACTAACTCACTAGCTTGTGAATTAAAGCCAAGCTTAAGCTCACAAGTGACTTAAGCTTTTGCAACCCTGGTTGCAAAAATAGGAAAAGGAGAGAGTGGGCGGGGAATCAGACAGTAAGCACCGTTCTGAAAAGAAGGACGTTAAGGGTGATAGAGGAGCTGGTAACTTTGGATAGCTTTTTCGCATTTCCAATGTGGGAGAGGGAGGGATATAAGGATGTGTAAGAGGATGATGAGCGTCCTTTGGTTTCAGGACTCATCTGGAGATGACATCTCGAGAATCATTGACCCTACTCAGCTTCTACAACTCGACAAGTTCGACGCTCAGGTAGAAGTCAGGAGATATTTGAGTTTAAAGTTTTTGAAAAGTCAAATTTGTTTTACTTCGTCATAAAGCAGGCTTTACTACGGTCACAAAAATGCTATTTTCAGCCCTCTAAGTCCATTATTTCACGAGATATTTGAGTTTAAAGTTTTTGAAAAGTCGAATTTTTTTTACTTGGTCATTGGAAAGCAGGCTTTACTACGGTCACAAAAATGCTATTTTCAGCCCTCTAAGTCCATTATTTCACGAGATATTTAAGTTTAAAGTTTTTGAAAAGTCGATTTTTTTTTACTTCGTAATTGGAAAGCAGGCTTTACTACGGTCACAAAAATGCTATTTTCAGCCCTCTAAGTCCATTATTTCACGAGATATTTGAGTTTAAAGTTTTTGTGAAAAGTCAAATTTTGTTACTTGGTCATTGGAAAGCAGGCTTTACTACGGTCACAAAAATGCTATTTTCAGCCCTCTAAGTCCATTATTTCACGAGATATTTGAGTTTAAAGTTTTTGAAAAGTCAAATTTTTGTACTTGGTCATTGGAAAGCAGGCTTTACTACGGTAACAAAAATGTTATTTTCAGCCCTCTAAGTCCATTATTTCACGAGATATTTGAGTTTAAAGTTTTTGAAAAGTCAAATTTTTGTACTTGGTCATTGGAAAGCAGGCTTTACTACGGTCACAAAAATGCTATTTGCAGCCCTCTAAGTCCATTATTTCACGAGATATTTGAGTTTAAAGTTTTTGAAAAGTCGAATTTTTTTTACTTGGTCATTGGAAAGCAGGCTTTACTACGGTCACAAAAATGCTATTTTCAGCCCTCTAAGTCCATTATTTCACGAGATATTTGAGTTTAAAATTTTTGAAAAGTCGAATTTTTTTTACTTGGTCATTGGAAAGCAGGCTTTACTACGGTCACAAAAATGCTATTTGCAGCCCTCTAAGTCCATTATTTCAGGAGATATTTGAGTTTCAAGTTTTTGAAAAGTCGAATTTTTTTTACTTCGTCATTGGAAAGCAGGCTTTACAAAAATGCTATTTTCAGCCCTCTAAGTCCATTATTTCACGAGATATTTGAGTTTAAAGTTTTTGAAAAGTCGAATTTTTTTACTTCGTCATTGGAAAGCAGGCTTTACTACGGTCACAAAAATGCTATTTTCAGCCCTCTAAGTCCATTATTTCACGAGATATTTGAGTTTAAAGTTTTTGAAAAGTCGAATTTTTTTTACTTCGTCATTGGAAAGCAGGCTTTACTACGGTCACAAAAATGCTATTTTCAGCCCTCTAAGTCCATTATTTCACGAGATATTTGAGTTTAAAGTTTTTGAAAAGTCGAATTTTTTTTACTTGGTCATTGGAAAGCAGGCTTTACTACGGTCACAAAAATGCTATTTTCAGCCCTCTAAGTCCATTATTTCACGAGATATTTGAGTTTAAGCTTTTGAAAAGTCGAATTTTTTTACTTCGTCATTGGAAAGCAGGCTTTACTACGGTCACAAAAATGCTATTTTCAGCCCTCTAAGTCCATTATTTCACGAGATATTTGAGTTTAAAGTTTTTGAAAAGTCGAATTTTTTTTACTTCGTCATTGGAAAGCAGGCTTTACTACGGTCACAAAAATGCTATTTTCAGCCCTCTAAGTCCATTATTTCACGAGATATTTGAGTTTAAAGTTTTTGAAAAGTCGAATTTTTTTTACTTCGTCATTGGAAAACAGGCTTTACTACGGTCACAAAAATGCTATTTTCAGCCCTCTAAGTCCATTATTTCACGAGATATTTGAGTTTAAAGTTTTTGAAAAGTCGAATTTTTTTTACTTGGTCATTGGAAAGCAGGCTTTACTACGGTCACAAAAATGCTATTTGCAGCCCTCTAAGTCCATTATTTCACGAGATATTTGAGTTTCAAGTTTTTGAAAAGTCGAATTTTTTTTACTTCGTCATTGGAAAGCAGGCTTTACTACGGTCACAAAAATGCTATTTTCAGCCCTCTAAGTCCATTATTTCACGAAATATTTGAGTTTAAAGTTTTTGAA
Organism: Philhelius festivus; assembly: GCA_963931855.1. Classification (NCBI taxonomy): domain Eukaryota; kingdom Metazoa; phylum Arthropoda; class Insecta; order Diptera; family Syrphidae; genus Philhelius; species Philhelius festivus. The sequence goes on from OZ007558.1 coordinate 14,847,251, forward strand.
AAGTCGAATTTTTTTTACTTCGTCATTGGAAAGCAGGCTTTACTACGGTCACAAAAATGCTATTTTCAGCCCTCTAAGTCCATTATTTCACGAGATAGTTGAGTTTAAAGTTTTTGAAAAGTCGAATTTTTTTTACTTGGTCATTGGAAAGCAGGCTTTACTACGGTCACAAAAATGCTATTTTCAGCCCTCTAAGTCCATTATTTCACGAGATATTTGAGTTTAAGCTTTTGAAAAGTCGAATTTTTTTACTTCGTCATTGGAAAGCAGGCTTTACTACGGTCACAAAAATGCTATTTTCAGCCCTCTAAGTCCATTATTTCACGAGATAGTTGAGTTTAAAGTTTTTGAAAAGTCGAATTTTTTTTACTTGGTCATTGGAAAGCAGGCTTTACTACGGTCACAAAAATGCTATTTGCAGCCCTCTAAGTCCATTATTTCACGAGATATTTGAGTTTCAAGTTTTTGAAAAGTCGAATTTTTTTTACTTCGTCATTGGAAAGCAGGCTTTACTACGGTCACAAAAATGCTATTTTCAGCCCTCTAAGTCCATTATTTCACGAGATATTTGAGTTTAAAGTTTTTGAAAAGTCGAATTTTTTTTATTTCGTCATTGGAAAGCAGGCTTTACTACGGTCACAAAAATGCTATTTTCAGCCCTCTAAGTCCATTATTTCACGAGATATTTGAGTTTAAAGTTTTTGAAAATTCAAATTTTTTTACTTCGTCATTGGAAAGCAGGCTTTACTACGGTCACAAAAATGCTATTTTCAGCCCTCTAAGTCCATTATTTCACGAGATATTTGAGTTTAAAGTTTTTGAAAAGTCAAATTTTTTTACTTGGTCATCGGAAAGCAGGCTTTACTACGGTCACAAAAATGCTATTTTCAGCCCTCTAAGTCCATTATTTCACGAGATATTTGAGTTTAAAGTTTTTGAAAAGTCAAATTTTTTTACTTGGTCATCGGAAAGCAGGCTTTACTACGGTCACAAAAATGCTATTTTCAGCCCTCTAAGTCCATTATTTCACGAGATATTTGAGTTTAAAGTTTTTGAAAAGTCAAATTTTTTTTACTTGGTCATCGGAAAGCAGGCTTTACTACGGTCACAAAAATGCTATTTTCAGCCCTCTAAGTCCATTATTTCACGAGATATTTGAGTTTAAAGTTTTTGAAAAGTCGAATTTTTTTTACTTCGTCATTGGAAAGCAGGCTTTACTACGGTCACAAAAATGCTATTTTCAGCCCTCTAAGTCCATTATTTCACGAGATATTTGAGTTTAAAGTTTTTGAAAAGTCGAATTTTTTTTACTTGGTCATTGGAAAGCAGGCTTTACTACGGTCACAAAAATGCTATTTTCAGCCCTCTAAGTCCATTATTTCACGAGATATTTGAGTTTAAAGTTTTTGAAAAGTCGAATTTTTTTTTACTTCGTCATTGGAAAGCAGGCTTTACTACGGTCACAAAAATGCTATTTTCAGCCCTCTAAGTCCATTATTTCACGAGATATTTGAGTTTAAAGTTTTTGAAAAGTCAATTTTTTTTTACTTGGTCATTGGAAAGCAGGCTTTACTACGGTCACAAAAATGCTATTTTCAGCCCTCTAAGTCCATTATTTCACGAGATATTTGAGTTTAAAGTTTTTGAAAAGTCGAATTTTTTTTACTTGGTCATTGGAAAGCAGGATTTACTACGGTCACAAAAATGCTATTTTCAGCCCTCTAAGTCCATTATTTCACGAGATATTTGAGTTTAAAGTTTTTGAAAAGTCAAATTTTTTTTACTTGGTCATTGGAAAGCAGGCTTTACTACGGTCACAAAAATGCTATTTTCAGCCCTCTAAGTCCATTATTTCACGAGATATTTGAGTTTAAAGTTTTTGAAAAGTCGAATTTTTTTTACTTGGTCATTGGAAAGCAGGCTTTACTACGGTCACAAAAATGCTATTTTCAGCCCTCTAAGTCCATTATTTCACGAGATATTTGAGTTTAAAGTTTTTGAAAAGTCGATTTTTTTTTACTTGGTCATTGGAAAGCAGGCTTTACTACGGTCACAAAAATGCTATTTTCAGCCCTCTAAGTCCATTATTTCACGAGATATTTGAGTTTAAAGTTTTTGAAAAGTCGAATTTTTTTTACTTGGTCATTGGAAAGCAGGCTTTACTACGGTCACAAAAATGCTATTTTCAGCCCTCTAAGTCCATTATTTCACGAGATATTTGAGTTTAAAGTTTTTGAAAAGTCGAATTTTTTTTACTTCGTCATTGGAAAGCAGGCCTTACTACGGTCACAAAAATGCTATTTTCAGCCCTATAAGTCCATTATTTCACGAGATATTTGAGTTTAAAGTTTTTGAAAAGTCAAATTTTTTTTACTTCGTCATTGGAAAGCAGGCTTTACTACGGTCACAAAAATGCTATTTTCAGCCCTCTAAGTCCATTATTTCACGAGATATTTGAGTTTAAAGTTTTTGAAAAGTCAAATTTTTTTTACTTCGTCATTGGAAAGCAGGCTTTACTACGGTCACAAAAATGCTATTTTCAGCCCTCTAAGTCCATTATTTCACGAGATATTTGAGTTTAAAGTTTTTGAAAAGTCAAATTTTTTTTACTTGGTCATCGGAAAGCAGGCTTTACTACGGTCACAAAAATGCTATTTTCAGCCCTCTAAGTCCATTATTTCACGAGATATTTGAGTTTAAAGTTTTTGAAAAGTCGAATTTTTTTTACTTGGTCATTGGAAAGCAGGCTTTACTACGGTCACAAAAATGCTATTTTCAGCCCTCTAAGTCCATTATTTCACGAGATATTTGAGTTTAAAGTTTTTGAAAAGTCGAATTTTTTTTACTTCGTCATTGGAAAGCAGGCCTTACTACGGTCACAAAAATGCTATTTTCAGCCCTATAAGTCCATTATTTCACGAGATATTTGAGTTTAAAGTTTTTGAAAAGTCAAATTTTTTTTACTTCGTCATTGGAAAGCAGGCTTTACTACGGTCACAAAAATGCTATTTTCAGCCCTCTAAGTCCATTATTTCACGAGATATTTGAGTTTAAAGTTTTTGAAAAGTCAAATTTTTTTTACTTCGTCATTGGAAAGCAGGCTTTACTACGGTCACAAAAATGCTATTTTCAGCCCTCTAAGTCCATTATTTCACGAGATATTTGAGTTTAAAGTTTTTGAAAAGTCAAATTTTTTTTACTTGGTCATCGGAAAGCAGGCTTTACTACGGTCACAAAAATGCTATTTTCAGCCCTCTAAGTCCATTATTTCACGAGATATTTGAGTTTAAAGTTTTTGAAAAGTCGAATTTTTTTTACTTCGTCATTGGAAAGCAGGCTTTACTACGGTCACAAAAATGCTATTTTCAGCCCTCTAAGTCCATTATTTCACGAGATATTTGAGTTTAAAGTTTTTGAAAAGTCGAATTTTTTTTACTTGGTCATTGGAAAGCAGGCTTTACTACGGTCACAAAAATGCTATTTTCAGCCCTCTAAGTCCATTATTTCACGAGATATTTGAGTTTAAAGTTTTTGAAAAGTCGAATTTTTTTTACTTCGTCATTGGAAAGCAGGCTTTACTACGGTCACAAAAATGCTATTTTCAGCCCTCTAAGTCCATTATTTCACGAGATATTTGAGTTTAAAGTTTTTGAAAAGTCGAATTTTTTTTACTTGGTCATTGGAAAGCAGGCTTTACTACGGTCACAAAAATGCTATTTTCAGCCCTCTAAGTCCATTATTTCACGAGATATTTGAGTTTAAAGTTTTTGAAAAGTCGAATTTTTTTTACTTCGTCATTGGAAAGCAGGCTTTACTACGGTCACAAAAATGCTATTTTCAGCCCTCTAAGTCCATTATTTCACGAGATATTTGAGTTTAAAGTTTTTGAAAAGTCAAATTTTTTTTACTTGATCATTGGAAAGCAGGCTTTACTACGGTCACAAAAATGCTATTTTCAGCCCTCTAAGTCCATTATTTCACGAGATATTTGAGTTTAAAGTTTTTGAAAAGTCGAATTTTTTTTACTTGGTCATTGGAAAGCAGGCTTTACTACGGTCACAAAAATGCTATTTTCAGCCCTCTAAGTCCATTATTTCACGAGATATTTGAGTTTAAAGTTTTTGAAAAGTCGAATTTTTTTTACTTGGTCATTGGAAAGCAGGCTTTACTACGGTCACAAAAATGCTATTTTCAGCCCTCTAAGTCCATTATTTCACGAGATATTTGAGTTTAAAGTTTTTGAAAAGTCGATTTTTTTTTACTTGGTCATTGGAAAGCAGGCTTTACTACGGTCACAAAAATGCTATTTTCAGCCCTCTAAGTCCATTATTTCACGAGATATTTGAGTTTAAAGTTTTTGAAAAGTCGAATTTTTTTTACTTGGTCATTGGAAAGCAGGCTTTACTACGGTCACAAAAATGCTATTTTCAGCCCTCTAAGTCCATTATTTCACGAGATATTTGAGTTTAAAGTTTTTGAAAAGTCGAATTTTTTTTACTTGGTCATTGGAAAGCAGGCTTTACTACGGTCACAAAAATGCTATTTTCAGCCCTCTAAGTCCATTATTTCACGAGATATTTGAGTTTAAAGTTTTTGAAAAGTCGAATTTTTTTTACTTGGTCATTGGAAAGCAGGCTTTACTACGGTCACAAAAATGCTATTTTCAGCCCTCTAAGTCCATTATTTCACGAGATATTTGAGTTTAAAGTTTTTGAAAAGTCGAATTTTTTTTACTTGGTCATTGGAAATCAGGCCTTACTACGGTCACAAACATGCTATTTTCAGCCCTCTAAGTCCATTATTTCACGAGATATTTGAGTTTAAAGTTTTTGAAAAGTCGAATTTTTTTTACTTGGTCATTGGAAAGCAGGCTTTACTACGGTCACAAAAATGCTATTTTCAGCCCTCTAAGTCCATTATTTCACGAGATATTTGAGTTTAAAGTTTTTGAAAAGTCAAATTTTTTTTACTTCGTCATTGGAAAGCAGGCCTTACTACGATCACAAAAATGCTATTTTCAGCCCTCTAAGTCCATTATTTCACGAGATATTTGAGTTTAAAGTTTTTGAAAATTCAAATTTTTTTACTTCGTCATTGGAAAGCAGGCTTTACTACGGTCACAAAAATGCTATTTTCAGCCCTCTAAGTCCATTATTTCACGAGATATTTGAGTTTAAAGTTTTTGAAAAGTCAAATTTTTTTTACTTGGTCATCGGAAAGCAGGCTTTACTACGGTCACAAAAATGCTATTTTCAGCCCTCTAAGTCCATTATTTCACGAGATATTTGAGTTTAAAGTTTTTGAAAAGTCAAATTTTTTTTACTTGGTCATCGGAAAGCAGGCTTTACTACGGTCACAAAAATGCTATTTTCAGCCCTCTAAGTCCATTATTTCACGAGATATTTGAGTTTAAAGTTTTTGAAAAGTCAAATTTTTTTTACTTGGTCATCGGAAAGCAGGCTTTACTACGGTCACAAAAATGCTATTTTCAGCCCTCTAAGTCCATTATTTCACGAGATATTTGAGTTTAAAGTTTTTGAAAAGTCGAATTTTTTTTTACTTCGTCATTGGAAAGCAGGCTTTACTACGGTCACAAAAATGCTATTTTCAGCCCTCTAAGTCCATTATTTCACGAGATATTTGAGTTTAAAGTTTTTGAAAAGTCGAATTTTTTTTACTTGGTCATTGGAAAGCAGGCTTTACTACGGTCACAAAAATGCTATTTTCAGCCCTCTAAGTCCATTATTTCACGAGATATTTGAGTTTAAAGTTTTTGAAAAGTCGAATTTTTTTTTACTTCGTCATTGGAAAGCAGGCTTTACTACGGTCACAAAAATGCTATTTTCAGCCCTCTAAGTCCATTATTTCACGAGATATTTGAGTTTAAAGTTTTTGAAAAGTCAATTTTTTTTTACTTGGTCATTGGAAAGCAGGCTTTACTACGGTCACAAAAATGCTATTTTCAGCCCTCTAAGTCCATTATTTCACGAGATATTTGAGTTTAAAGTTTTTGAAAAGTCGAATTTTTTTTACTTGGTCATTGGAAAGCAGGATTTACTACGGTCACAAAAATGCTATTTTCAGCCCTCTAAGTCCATTATTTCACGAGATATTTGAGTTTAAAGTTTTTGAAAAGTCAAATTTTTTTTACTTGGTCATTGGAAAGCAGGCTTTACTACGGTCACAAAAATGCTATTTTCAGCCCTCTAAGTCCATTATTTCACGAGATATTTGAGTTTAAAGTTTTTGAAAAGTCGAATTTTTTTTACTTGGTCATTGGAAAGCAGGCTTTACTACGGTCACAAAAATGCTATTTTCAGCCCTCTAAGTCCATTATTTCACGAGATATTTGAGTTTAAAGTTTTTGAAAAGTCGATTTTTTTTTACTTGGTCATTGGAAAGCAGGCTTTACTACGGTCACAAAAATGCTATTTTCAGCCCTCTAAGTCCATTATTTCACGAGATATTTGAGTTTAAAGTTTTTGAAAAGTCGAATTTTTTTTACTTGGTCATTGGAAAGCAGGCTTTACTACGGTCACAAAAATGCTATTTTCAGCCCTCTAAGTCCATTATTTCACGAGATATTTGAGTTTAAAGTTTTTGAAAAGTCGAATTTTTTTTACTTCGTCATTGGAAAGCAGGCCTTACTACGGTCACAAAAATGCTATTTTCAGCCCTATAAGTCCATTATTTCACGAGATATTTGAGTTTAAAGTTTTTGAAAAGTCAAATTTTTTTTACTTCGTCATTGGAAAGCAGGCTTTACTACGGTCACAAAAATGCTATTTTCAGCCCTCTAAGTCCATTATTTCACGAGATATTTGAGTTTAAAGTTTTTGAAAAGTCGAATTTTTTTTACTTCGTCATTGGAAAGCAGGCCTTACTACGGTCACAAAAATGCTATTTTCAGCCCTATAAGTCCATTATTTCACGAGATATTTGAGTTTAAAGTTTTTGAAAAGTCAAATTTTTTTTACTTCGTCATTGGAAAGCAGGCTTTACTACGGTCACAAAAATGCTATTTTCAGCCCTCTAAGTCCATTATTTCACGAGATATTTGAGTTTAAAGTTTTTGAAAAGTCAAATTTTTTTTACTTGGTCATCGGAAAGCAGGCTTTACTACGGTCACAAAAATGCTATTTTCAGCCCTCTAAGTCCATTATTTCACGAGATATTTGAGTTTAAAGTTTTTGAAAAGTCGAATTTTTTTTACTTCGTCATTGGAAAGCAGGCTTTACTACGGTGACAAAAATGCTATTTTCAGCCCTCTAAGTCCATTATTTCACGAGATATTTGAGTTTAAAGTTTTTGAAAAGTCGAATTTTTTTTACTTGGTCATTGGAAAGCAGGCTTTACTACGGTCACAAAAATGCTATTTTCAGCCCTCTAAGTCCATTATTTCACGAGATATTTGAGTTTAAAGTTTTTGAAAAGTCGAATTTTTTTTACTTCGTCATTGGAAAGCAGGCTTTACTACGGTCACAAAAATGCTATTTTCAGCCCTCTAAGTCCATTATTTCACGAGATATTTGAGTTTAAAGTTTTTGAAAAGTCAAATTTTTTTTACTTGGTCATTGGAAAGCAGGCTTTACTACGGTCACAAAAATGCTATTTTCAGCCCTCTAAGTCCATTATTTCACGAGATATTTGAGTTTAAAGTTTTTGAAAAGTCGAATTTTTTTTACTTCGTCATTGGAAAGCAGGCCTTACTACGATCACAAAAATGCTATTTTCAGCCCTCTAAGTCCATTATTTCACGAGATATTTGAGTTTAAAGTTTTTGAAAAGTCAAATTTTTTTACTTCGTCATTGGAAAGCAGGCTTTACAACGGTCACAAAAATGCTATTTTCAGCCCTCTAAGTCCATTATTTCACGAGATATTTGAGTTTAAAGTTTTTGAAAAGTCAAATTTTTTTACTTGGTCATCGGAAAGCAGGCTTTACTACGGTCACAAAAATGCTATTTTCAGCCCTCTAAGTCCATTATTTCACGAGATATTTGAGTTTAAAGTTTTTGAAAAGTCGAATTTTTTTTACTTGGTCATTGGAAAGCAGGCTTTACTACGGTCACAAAAATGCTATTTTCAGCCCTCTAAGTCCATTATTTCACGAGATATTTGAGTTTAAAGTTTTTGAAAAGTCA